>CM039681.1:106909527-108299527 GCA_022537955.1 Schmidtea mediterranea | reverse complement strand
ATTATCATTATTATTATTATATTATATTATTATTATTATTATTATTATTATTATATATTATTATTATTAATTATTATTATTATCATGATTTTTATTAATTATTATTATTATTATTATGATTGTAAGGTCATTGGATGACTCATCATATTTTTTCAAAGGTCACTATTAAAAAATTCTCTAAGGCATAGTATTTTTAAACATTTTTTAAATATTAAATTTACTCTTTTTTTTATAAGGTAGATAAATTTTGTAAATTATTTTTTATTAATATTATTTATTTATTATCAAATTATAACTTAAAAATCTTTTATTATTTATTATTATATTTATTATTATTATTATTATTATATTATATTATTATTATTATATTATATTATTATTAACTATTATTAATATGATTAATTAGTATGATTAACTTTATTATCATTATATAATTTGGTTATTATTATCATTAATATATTATTATTTTACAAATTATTAATATAAATTATATATATTATTATTATTAATAGTATTATTATTATTTTATTATTATTATTATTATTATTATTTTTATCTGTTATTATCATATAATATTTTTTATTTCTTATTATTATAATAGTATTATTTTTTATTTATTATTATTATAAATGTGATTATTTTTATTTATTATTATTAATAATAGTTTCTTTTATTTCATATATTAATTATATTATTGTTATATTTTATTATTATTATTTTTATGATTATTATCATTTTTAATATTTTAATATTCTTATATTATCATAGTATATTATTATATATTATTCATTATTATTTTATTATTCATTATCATTTTTATATTTTATTATTCTATTATTATAATTAGTATTATTTTTATATATATTTATAAATATAATTATTTTATTATTATTATTATATTATTAGTATCTTTTATTTTATTATATATTTATTTTTGTTATTATTGTTATTATTATTATTACTATTATTATTATTATTATTATTATTATTATTATTATTATTATTATTATTATTATTATTATTGTTATTATTATTATTGTTACTATTATTATAATTATTATTATTAATTATACTTTATTATTAATAATGATTACTTCGTAATCATTACTAAATTATTATTATTTTTATATTTATATTAGTATAGTTTATTATTATTAATTATAATAATCATTAATTATTATTATATTATTATCATTATTAATATTATTATTATATTATTATTATTATTGTCAAAGTCATTGTTTGAGTCATCATATTTTTTCAAGGTCATTTTTAAGAAGGTCAAGGTCATTCAAAATTTCTCAAGGTGATACTATTTTTAAACACTTTTTAATTTTAATTTACTACTTATAAAAATAAGTAATATATATTTTGTAAATTTATTTTTATTATTATTATTTTATTAATATTATTATATTATATTATTATTATTAACATTATTAATATTATTATTATTATAAATATTATTTATATTATTATTTTTATTAATATAATTATTATTATTATTATAATTATTTTTATTATTATTATTATTATTATTATTATTATTATTATATATTCTTATTCTTATTTTTATTTTTATTATTATTATAAATATTATTATTATTATTGTTATTATTATTATTTGTACAATTATTATTATTATTATTATTATTATATTTTTTATATTTATTATCCATTGGTATTTATTTATTATTATTTTATTATTTTAATTTAATATTATTATTATTATTATTATATTCATATTATTATTCATTCATTATTATTATTATCTTATTATTATTATTATATTTTATTATTATTGTTATTATTATTTAATTATCATGATTTTTATTATTATTATTATTATTATTTATTATTTATTATTAATATTTTTATTATTATATTATTAATATAATTTATTATATATTATATTATTAATAGTATTTATATATTATTATTATTATTATTATATTATTTAATTGATTTATTATTATTATCATTTTTAATATTTTTATTATTCTGTATTATTAATAATAGTATTATTTTTATTATTATTATTATAAATATTATATTTTTATTATTATTATTATAGTATTCTTTTTATTTATTATATATTATTATTATTACTTATTTATTATTTATTATTATTATTATTACTATTATTATTATTATTTTTATTAATATTATTATTATTATCTTAAATATTATTATTATTATTATTATTATTATAATTAATTATTTTATTATTATTTTATTATAATTATTATGAATTATTATTATTATTTTATTATTATTATAATTATTATAATTTATTATTGTTTTTATTATTATTTTATTATATATTATATTACTTATCATTATTAATATTATTATTATATTATTATTATTATTGTCAAAGTCATTGTTTGAGTCATCCTATTTTTTCAAGGTCATTTTTAAGTAGGTCAAGGTCATTCAAAATTTCTGAAGGTCATACTATTTTTAAACACTTTTTTATTTTAATTTACTACTTATAAAAATAAGTAATATATATTTTGTTAATTTATTTTATTATTATTATTTTTATTAATATTATTATTATTAAAATTATTATTATTAACATTATTAATATTATTATTATTATAAATATTATTATTATTAGTATTATTATTAATATAATTATTATTATTATTATAATTATTTTTATTATTATTATCATTTTTAATATTTTTATTATTCTTATTATTATTAATATTATTATTATTATTATTATTATTATTATTATTATTATTATTTTTATTGTTATTATCATTTTTAATATTTTTATTATTTTATTATTATTAATAGTATTATTTTATTATTATTATTATTAAATGTATTATTTTTATTATTATATTAATAATAGTATTTCTTTTTATTTTATTATATTATTATTATATTGTTATTATTATTATATTTATTATTTTTATTATTATTATCATTTTTAATATTTTTATATTCTATTATTATTAATAGTATTTTATTATTATTATTATTAAATATTATTTTTTTATTATTTATTATTATTATATTATTTCTTTTTATTTATGTTATATTTATATTATTTTTGTTATTATTGTTATTATTTATTATTACTTATTATTATTATTATATATTATTATTATTATTATTATTATTTAATATATTATTATTATTGTTATTATTATTATTGTTACTATTATTATTATTATTATTATTAATAATATTTTTATTATTTTTATTATTATAATAATAATAATTTATTTTATTTATTATTATTATTATGAATATTTTTTTATTATTTTACAAGTTTTTTTTATTTATTATTAATATTATAATTTTTTTCTTAATATATTACTATTGTTTAAAAATTATTATTGTAATTTATAATTATTATTATTATTTATTATCATTATTAATATATTATTATATTATTATTATTATTGTCAAGGTCATTGTTTGAGTCATCATATTTTTTCAAGGTCATTTTTAAGAAGGTCAAGGTCATTCAAAATTTCTCAAGGTGATACTATTTTTAAACACTTTTTAATTTTAATTTACTACTTATAAAAATAAGTAATATATATTTTGTAAATTTATTTTATTATTATTATTTTTATTAATATTATATTATTAATATTATTATTATTAACATTATTAATATTATTATTATTATAAATATTATTTATATTAGTATTATTATAAATATAATTATTATTATTATTATAATTATTTTTATTATTATTATTATTATTATTATTATTATTATTTATATTAATGTTTTTAATTTTTAGTACAAGTTTTATTTATTTGTTTTATTATTATTATTTTATTACAAGGTTTTTATTATTATTAATTATTATTATTAATATTTTTTTTATTTTTATTATTATTAATAATTAGTATTTATTTTATTATAATTATTATAATATTATTTATTTATTATAATTTTATTATTTTATTATTATTATTTTAATAATTATTATTATTATATATTATTATGATATTATTATTATTATGATTATTATTATTATTATTATTATTATTTATTATTGTTATAGGTCATTTGGATGATCATCAATAATTTTTTCAAGGTCATTCAAAAGAGGGTCAATTGTCATTTTCAAAATTCTTAAGGTCATATTTATTTTTAAACATTTTAAATTTTAATTACTATTTTTATTATTATATTAATTATTAATATAAAATTATTTATTTAATTATTATTATATAATAGTATTATTATTATTATTATTATTATTATTATTATTATTATTATTATTATTTTTTATTATATTTCATTTTTAATATTTTTATTATTCTTTTTATTAATAATGTATTATTTTTTATTATTTATTATTATAAATATTATATTTTTTTATTATTATTATTAATAGTTATTCTTTTTATTTTTATTATAATTATTTATTATTTTTATTATATTATTATATTATTAATTATTATTATTACTAATACCGATTATATATTATTCTTTATTATTATTATTATTATCATTATATTTATTATTTATTATTTATTATTATTATTATTATTATTTTTAATTTTTCATTATTATTTTTATATTATTATTATTTTTATATTATATTATTATTACTATTGTTAAATTATTATTGTTTATTATTATTATTATTATTATTATTATTTATTATTCATATTATTTATCTTTATTACTCATTATTATTATTAGTCAAGGTCATTGTTTGAGTCTTCTTATTTTTTTCAAGGTCCTTTAAAAGTAGTCAAGGTCATTTAAAACTTCATCAAGTGTCATACTATTTTTTAAACACTTTTTTAATTTTAATACTACTTTATAAAATAAGTAATATATAT
Source organism: Schmidtea mediterranea (assembly GCA_022537955.1). Taxonomy (NCBI): domain Eukaryota; kingdom Metazoa; phylum Platyhelminthes; order Tricladida; family Dugesiidae; genus Schmidtea; species Schmidtea mediterranea. Next base: position 108,294,697 of record CM039681.1, on the reverse strand, counting down.
TTTGTAAATTTATTTTATTATTATTTTTTTATTTAATATTATATTATAATATTATATTATTAACATTATTAAATTATATTATTATAAAATATTATTTATATTGTATATTTAAATATAATTATTATTTTATTTATAATTATTTTTATTATTATTATTATTATTATTATTATTATTATAAAAACTAATATTCTTATTCTATTTTTATTTGTTATTTTATTATAATATTATTATTATAAAAAATAAGTAGTATATATTTTTGTAAATTATTTTATTATTATATTGATTATTATTATTATTATTATTATTAATTATTATTGTTTTTATATTTATATTATTGTTATTATAATTATTATAAATATTATTATTTTATTATAATTTTCATTATTATTATTATTATTATTATTATTTTTTATTTTATTATTATTTCATTATTATTTATTATTATTATTATTATTATTATTATTATATTTTATTATTGTTATTTATTATTTAAAATTATTCATATTTTTTATCTATATTATTATTATTATTATCTTTAATATTTTTATTATATTATTTAATATAATTATTATTAATATTAATATTTTTATATTATTATAATTATTAATATAATTATTATTATATTATTATTATTATAGTGTATTATTTGTAAAATTATTTTATTATTATTATTATTATTATTAGTGTTTTTATTATTATTATTAATATTATTATTTTATTATTATTAATATTATTATTTTTATTATTATTATTATAAAATATTATTTTTTTATTATTATATTAATAGTATTCTTTTATTTATATTATTATTATATATTATTATATTATTATTATATTATTATTTTATACTTTATTATTATTATTTCTTATTATTTATTATTATTTTTAATTTTCATATTATTTTAATTATTATTATATTATATATTATTATTACTAACTTATAAAAAATAAGTAGTATATATTTGTAAATTATTTTATTATTATTTTATTGAATTATTAATTATTATTATTATTATTATATTATTGTTATTATACATTTTAAGTAGGTTCAAGGGTCATTCAAAACTTTCTCAAGGTATACTATTTTAAACACTTTTTAATTTTATTTACTACTTATAAAAAATAAGTAATATATTTTATAAAGTTGTATATATTTTTGTAAATTTATTTTATATTATTATTAATATTTTTATTATTTTAATATTATTATTATAATATTATATTTAATTTATTATTATATTATAATTATTTTATATTATTTATTATTATATTTATTATTATTAAATATTCTTATCTTATTTCATTTTATAATTATAAATATTATTATAGTCACTCAGAAATTCTCAATGTTATATTATTTTTAAACATTTTAAATTTTATTTTCTTATTTTTTAAGTAAGTATAATATTCGTAAATTTTATTTTTTTTATTATTATTTTAATTATAATTAATATTATATTATTATTTTTTATATATTATTTCATTTTTAATATTTTTTATTATTTTATTATTATTAATAGTATTATTTTTATTATTTTATTTCAATATTATTATTTTTTAATTATTATCATTTTTATTATTTTTTTATGTTATTCTATATTATTAATAGTATTATTTTATATATTTTTCAGGTTCATCATTATTTTTAAACATTTTAAAATTATTTAACTTCTTATTTTTATAAGTTGTATACATCTTGTAATTTATTTTTTTATTATTTTCATTATATTATATTTTTATTCATTATTTTATATTATTTATAAATTATATTTATTAGTATTCTATATTATTGTTACTATTATTATTATTATTATTATTAATAATATTTTTATTATTTTTATTATTATTATTATAAATATTATTATTTTTCTTATGATTTAATTATTATTATTATTATTATTTTTAATTTTTTCATTATTTTTTTAATTATTATTATTATTTTTATTATTATATATTATTACTATTGTTAAAATTATTATTGTAATTATAATTATTATTATTATTTATTATCATATTAATATTATTATTATATTATTATTATTATTGTCAAGGTCATTGTTTGAGTCATCATATTTTTTCAAGGTCATTTTTAAGAAGGTCAAGGTCATTCAAAATTTCTCAAGGTGATACTATTTTTAAACACTTTTTAATTTTAATTTACTACTTATAAAAATAAGTAATATATATTTTGTAAATTTATTTTATTATTATTATTTTTATTAATATTATTATTATTAATATTATTATTATTTACATTATTAATATTATTATTATTATAAATATTATTTTATATTAGTATTATTATAAATTATATTATTATTATTATTATAATATTTTATATTAAATTGTTAGTTTTGAAATGAAGTGAATTAAAATAATTTTTTATAATTATTTTTATTTATTATTTATTTTTATATTATTATTATCATTATTGTTAAATATAAATAATTATTATATTATTTTTATTATTAATATTTTTTTTATTATTATTATTAATAATAGTATTATTTTTTATTATTAATTATTATAAATATTATTATTCTTATTATAATATATATATTTTATTATTTTATTAATATTATTATTATTATATTATTATTATGATTATTATTATTATTATGTTATTATTATATATTATTATTATTATTTTATAAATATTTTTATTATTATATAATTATTATTATAATTATTTTATGTATTTTATTATTAGATTTTATCCATTATTCTTATAAATAATATTATTAATTTTTATTATTATATATTTATTATATAATTATTATTAATTATTATTATATTAATAGTATTATTATTATTATTATTATTATTATTTATTATTATTATTATATTAATTAGTATGATTACTATATTAATATTGTTTATTTATTTATTTATTATTATTATAATTGTTATTATTAATCATTATTATTTTTATTATTAATATTATTAATAGTATTCTTTATTTTATTATATTATATTATTATTATTATTACTTATTTTATTATTATTATTATTATATTCATTTACTATTATTATTATTATTCTTATTATTATTATTATTATTATCATTATAATTTTATTATTATTATTTATTTTATTATTATTATTATTATTTTAATTTCATTATTATTATTAATTATTATTATTATTATTATTATTATTATTATTACTATTGTTAAAATTATTATTGTTATTATTATTATTATTATATTATATTATCATTATTAATATTATTATTATATTATTATTATTATTGTCAAGGTCATTGTTTGAGTCATCATATTTTTTCAAGGTCATTTTTAAGTAGGTCAAGGTCATTCAAAATTTCTCAAGGTCATACTATTTTTAAACACTTTTTAATTTTAATTTACTACTTATAAAAATAAGTAATATATATTTTGTAAATTTATTTTATTATTATTATTTTTATTAATATTATTTATTAATATTATTATTATTAACATTATTAATATTATTATTATTCTAAATATTATTTATTATTAGTATTATTATAAATATATAATTTTATTACTTATTATAATTATTTTATTATTTATTTATATATATATTATTATTATTTTAAATTCTTATTCTTATTTTTATTTATATTATTATAAATATTATTTATTATTTTATTATTATATTTTACTAATATTTTTAAGTTAATATAATTTACTACTTATTTTTATAAGTAATGTTTTAATATTTTTTAAATTTTAATTTTATTATTATTATTTTTATTATAATTTATATTATATTATTATTATATTAATATTATTATTATATATTATTATATATTTATTATTATTATTATTATTATTATTATTATTATTATTATTATTATTATTATGTTATTTATTATTTAAATTATCATATTTTTATTTTATATTATTATTATTATTATATTAATATTTATTTATTTTTATATTAATTTTTTTATTATTATTATTATTAATATTATTATTTTTTATTATTATGGTATATTTATTATTATTGATTATTTACATATTTTAATTTTTAAATATTAACAAGTTTAATTTATTATTATTATATATTTTTTATTATTATTATGCATTTTTAATATTTTATTATCTTATTATTATTATAGTATTATTTTTATTATTATTATTATAAATATTTTACTATTATTGTTACAAGTTAATATAATTTACTATTTATTTTTAAAGTAATGTTTTAATATTTTTTAATTTTAATTTATTATTATTATAATTTTCTCAAGTTCATAGTATTATTATTATTCTTATTATATTATTTTTAATTTTCATATTTATTTAATTTATTATTATTTATTATTATTATTTTATTTACTATGTTAAAAATTATTATTTTATTAATTATTATTATTATATAATATATTATTGTTTTTATTATTATTATTGTCAGGTCATTGGATGAGTCTTAATTTTTTTTCAAGGTCATTTTAAAGTATGTCAGGTCTTCATTTCAAATTTCTCAAGGTCATTACTATTTTAACACTTTTTAATTTTAATTTACTACTTATAAAATAATATATATATTTTGTAAATTTATTTTATTATTATTATTTTTATAATATTATATTATTAATATTATTATTTTAACATTATTAATATTATTATTATTATAATATTATTATATTAGTATATTTATAAATAATTATATTATTAATTATATATTTATTATTTTATTATTATTATTTATTATTTTATATATTCTATTTATTTTCATTTATTATTATTATAAACTTTTATTATTATTATTTATTACTATAATTTTTCGTTTTTATTATTATTATTATTATTATATATAACAATGATTATTATTAATATACTTATTATTATAATTATAAATTGATATTTATTTATATATTATTTTTATTATTATTTTTAATTATAATTTTATTATTAATTGATTATTATTATTAATATTATTATCATTATTATTATTATATTTGATATATATGTCATTATTATTATTATTATTAATATATTATTATTGTTATTATTATTTTTAATTATCATGATTTTTTTTATTATTTTTATTATTATTATTATTATTATTATTATTATTAATATTATCATTATTATTATTATTATTAGTTATTATTATTATTATATTATTATTGTTAATTATTTATTTTTAATTATCATTGATTTTGATATTGCTATTATTATTATTATATTTTATTATTATTGTTCAAGGTCCATGGCGGATAATGACTCATCATATTTTTCAAGCGTCACTATAAAATCTCAGGTCATAGTTATTTATTAAACATTTTAATATAAATTTACTACTTATTTTTATTAGTAGTATAAATTTTGTAAATTTATTTTATTATTTAATATTTTATTATTTTTTTATTCAATTATTACTTAAAATCTTTTATTATTATTATTATATTTATTATTATTATATAATTATATTAATATTATTATTATTTTATATTATTATTACTTTATAATATCCATTATTATTATAACTATTATTATTATTATTATTATTATTATTAATTATTATTATTATTTATTATTATTATTTTATTTTACTGTGTTATTATACATTAATTATTATTATTAATTATTATTATTATTATTATTTTATATTATTATTTTTATTGTTATATATTTTAATTTTTTTATTATTCTTATTATTATTAATAGTATTATTTTTATATTTATTATTTTAAATATGATTATTTATTATTATTATTAATAATAGTATTTTTATATTTTTATTATATTATTATTATATTTATTATATATTATTATTATTATTACTATTATTATTATTATATTATGTTATTATTATTATAAATATTTTATTAATTATTATTTTATTATTTATTATTGTTACTATTATTTTATTATTATTATTTAATATCTATTTTTTTTATTTATTATTATAAATATTATTATTTTTATTATATTTTATTATTATTATTATTATTATTATTTTAATTTTTTCATTATTATTTAATTATTATTATATTTTATTATTATTATTATTATTAACTTTGTTAAAATTATTATTGTTATTATTATTATTATTATTATTATTATTATTATCATTATTAATATTATTATTAATTATTATATTTTATTGTCAAGGTCATTGTTTGAGTCATCATTTATTTTTTTCAAGGTCATTTTTAAGTAGGTCAAGGTCATTTAAAACTTCACAAGGTCATAGTATTTTTAAACATTTTTTAATATAAATTTATTACTTATTTTTATAATTATTGTTTTAAATATCATTATTTTATTATTATTATTATTTTTACTGTTATTGTTACAAGGTAATATAAATTTACTACTTATTTTTATAAGTATTGTTTTAAATATTATTATTTTATTATGATTATTATTATTTTTACTAATATTATTACAAGTTAATATAATTTACTACTTATTTTTATAAGTAATATTTTAATATTTTTTAATTTTAATTTTATTATTTTTAAGGTCATTGGATGAGTCATAATATTTTTCAAGGTCATATATAAGTAGGTCAAGGTCACAGTATTTTTAAACATTTTTAATTTTAATATACTACTTATTTTTATAAGTAGTGTTTTAATGTTTTTTAATTTTTATTCTATTATTATTATTGTTAATATCACTAAAATTATGATTACAAGTTTTTATTATTATAATTTTCGTTATTATTTTATATAAATTTTCAACAAAGTATATAAAATTAATATTGAATAGAAAAAGTTTGTTCAATTATGGTTCATAGTAGACAGGGATAGAACAATTTTAAATGTTTGTAAAAAGTTAAAGAAAAATTCTATATTGTTAAGAAAATATGTGCAAATAAATATCAAAACTAATTATGGCTCAAATGTGTGTGTTAAACCATCGATATGTTTACAGTGTTTATGGAAAAATTTTAATGAAAATATGTGTTATTTTTCAAAATTTTATGAAATATTTATTTTATGGCTAATAATGTGTATATGTTAAATGATAAAAATAGTTCAATATTTATGTAAAGTTTGAGATTGTTAAGAAAAATGTAAATAATTTATGATACACACGTGTTTTTTGATTGAAATATAGGTGTTTGTATTACCGATATAAGAAAAAGTATGGACAATTTTTAAGAAAATACACGTAATTTATGATTATCATGGGATTAGAATTTGATTAAAGTTGTGAGAAAGTTGTTAAATTTGAGTCCTTAAAATAAGACCTTCAGCAAATTGGGTAAGAAAATAGTAGTTATTGAGTAATACTTATTAAAATTACCAAAGTTTTATAATTTTTGACAAGTCTTGATAGATCTTTAATAAAATTTGTTAGTACTTTGAATAAGAATTTTTAAAAAAAAAATTTCAACACAGTAGCAAATCGTAAAGAAACTAGTACTTATCAGTTAATTAAATTAACTAAGTTGTAAAATAATTGAAAAAATTTGTTAGATTTTTTAAAATTTTAAGATTGTTAGGTAATTGTTCTATGTACTTGATGAATGAAAATTAATGTATTTTATCAACAGCTCATAGTTTTTAATCGTACAATTTCTCTTCATTCCTGGAAATAATCGTAAATCTTTAAATTATTCAGAAAATTGTCAATAACAACATAAGTAATGGGTAACATAAATTTTTTAAATACTAATCAATTTTAATTTTTAATTAAATTACAAATATAATAATAAAATCAAATAAATACTTGAATACATGAATCGAACAATTTCTTAGAACTGAACACGTATCGTATATTTTATTCAGATTCCAATAATATCATTAAAATTAACTAAAATCTTATTGTTATATTTTGATAACCCTTAAGTCAATGAAAATGTATCGATTTCACTAAGTATCCATCTTTTGACATTGATATCTAACCGAATAAATCACCCTAAAAATAGATTCCCCCTCTTGACCTATCATTTCCCCCTAAAATAATATAAAATTTACTCTCAACCAATCATTTCTCTTTAAATGACAATAATCCCAGCTATATTCATTATTTTCATAAAATCACCGACTTATATCGATATTCAACCGAATAAATTTCTTGAAATCCCTTAAAATAAATTCATCTCTTGACCAATCTTTACCATCAAATAACACTTTCTCCTACTTTACCATATTCATTATTTTTTTATAAAAATCACCTATTAAATAACGATACTTAACCAACTTAACCCCTTAAAAATATCAACAAATCTGTTCTTAATCGATTATTTCCCCTTAAAAGATCATAAATTCTCTTCTTAGCCAATTGTTTTCCCCTAAAATAAAATTTACTCTCAACCAATCATTTCTCTTTAAACGACAATATTCCAAACTATATTCAATATTTTTCATAAAAATCACCGACATATCGATATTCAACTGAATAAATTTCTTGAAATCCTCTTAAAATAAAATTCCTCTCTTGACTGTCAACTTACCTTAAGATTATCATAAATTCTCCTCTTAACCAATCATTTCTCTTTAAATGACAATAATCCCGGCTATATTCATTATTTTCATAAAAATCACCGATTTATATCGATTTTCAACCGAATAAATTTCTTGAAATCGCCTTACAATAGAATTCATCTCATGACCAATCATTTCTCCTTAAAAGATCATAAATTCTCTTCTTAACAAATTATTTCTCTTTAATTGACAATATTTCCACTCTCTCAAAAGATTTACACGCATATTAATATCTATCTGAACAAATCCCCCTAAAAATATTATAAATTCCTCATCTATATTTTCCATTTAGAAAATATTTACCCTTTGAACACAGATATTCAACCAACTCAACCCTTTAAAAATGACAACAAACTTGTTCTTAATCGATTATTTCCTTAAAATATCATAAAATTTACTCTTAACCAATCATTTCCATTGAAATAACATTTCCCCCCCACTGCACCAATAATATACATATTTTTTAAAAACCTACAAGGTAAAATTTCTTTAGAAATCTATGTTTAACCGACTCTACTCCTTAAAAATCCATCATTCGAATCATATTTACTATATGTATTCAACCAATCAAATTCCCTTAAAATTATCATAAAAATTTGAATTTTACCAATAAAAATAAATTTTCTTTAAAGTATTACAAAATTGTTATCATCATTTTCCATCGAAAATCACCACAATTTTGTTCTGGCAACAATTTCAAGCAATTAAAAAATTCATCAAAAATGACTAAAATCGAATAAAATCTATGCTTTCCACATAAATTAAATTATTGTAAAATCACAAAATATATATCATATTGCTCATTAAAATTAATCAGTAAATCAAGTATAAATTCAATAAAAATTACCAGTCAACCATTAGAGATAATTCAATGATTTTCATAATTATACTGATAACCACACTGAGCATCCCCTTAAAAATCTCTAAATTATACTAATTTTGTGATTGATATCCATGAAATCAATATTAGAATTGAAAATGAAAGTAATTATTGACCCCTTTATTTACACTGTAAAATCAATTAAAATTTTAGGTTTCACTAAAATATTTTTAAAAATTAACTGATTTAATCAACTATTTAAATAGAACATAAAATTATAATTAAAATATCATTTACTATTCAAAATCTATCAGTCAAATTGGATTCTAATGGGTAAATAATTATCTTAAATAGATGTTTCATAAACATTTTGATCCTAAATTTATTTATTTATTTATTTTTTTTATTTAAAATAATCCTAAAATCAAGTCTAATCTAATAAATTAAGAAGAAATTAATTGTTTCTAAAATTATAGATTTACCCTAATTTCTTCAATAATTTCATTAAAAACATAATCAAACCTTAAATCCATTAAAATTCAAAAGAAAACCATAAAATTCACAAAGATGATTAAAGTTTACTAAAATAAATACCTCGTAAAACTAGATATTACTTAAATTATTATAAAATTTCCCTAAAAGCTCTAATTGATTTACATAGCCTAAAATTATTTTATTTTTGTCGAGTACAACCTAATCTTTTGAAAGATGTTATTTATTTAGTTAAATTTTCATTGAAAATAACAAGTCAACAAATGGAATTTTAATTAGTAGAGATTATATTCTATAAAGAAAATTTTCAGCGAAGAAGTAATATTGGTGAGATATAGTACATTAAGTGACTAAAATCGTTGAAATTACTGAAAACAGTGGGATAGCTAAAGATATCTACTAAATAGATGAAATATCAATTGATATCTTAATAACTTACAAGGGTAATATACTTTGAATGGAGAAAATATACATCGAAGAGAAAAATATTCGTTGAAGAGGAAAAAACATTCATTGAATAAGGAAAAAATTAATTGAAGAGAGAAAATATTCATTAAAGAGGAAAGCAATCATTAAAGTGAGAAAATATGAATTGAAGCTAACAAATATTCAGTGAATCGAGAATTGCTTATAATAAATTAGTCGGTAAAATTTCTCAATGATGAGATGAAATATCAATTAAATATTGTGAAATACTTGAAATAAATGGAGTCTGAATTATTCAATGATCAACAAATATACTTAAAAGATGAAAATATTTACTGAAAATCAATTGTATTTTAAGAGTGTATTAATTACTATTATATTAAATTAAAAATTATTAAAAATTGAATAGATTTCATCGGTTAATTATATTTAAATAGGGATATATATTTTTTGATGGATACTTATGCGCGGAAAAATAGTTATTAAAAACAATAACCGCGCGCGCCTATACTAATTCGGCGAATATACATCAAATACTGAGATATTAGAAATCAAATCTAAGTCAAATCTAAAAATAAGTAGTAAATTTATATTTAAAAATGTTTAAAAATACTATGACCTTGAGAATTTTTGAGTGTCCTTGAAAAAATATGATGAGTCATCCAATGACCTTGACCTACTTTTGAATGACCTTGAAAAATTATGATGAGTCATCCAATGACCTTGACAATAATAATAAAAATAATAATAATAATAATAATAATAATAACAATAATAAAAATCATGATAATTAAAATAATAATAATAATAAATAATAATAATAATAATAATAATAATAATAATAATAATAATAATAATAATAATAATAATAATAATAATAATAATAATATTAATAATAATAATTATAATAATAATAATAATAATAATAAAATTATAATAAAAATAATAATATTTATAATAATAATAATAAAAATAATATTATTAATAATAATAATAAGAATAATAAAAATATTAATAATAATAATAATAGTAATAATAATAATAATAACAATAATAATATTAATATTTATAATAATAATAAAAATAAAAATAATAATAAGAATATTAATAATAATAATAATAATAATAACAATAATAATAATAAAATATTAATAATAATAATAATAATAAAAATAAAAATTATAATAATAATAATAATATTAATAATAATAATAATAATAATAAAAATAAGAATAATAAAAATATTAGTAATAATAATAATAAGAAAAAATAATAATAATAAAATAATACTAATAATAATAATAATAATAATATTAATAATAATACTAATAATAATAATATTTATAATAATAATAATGTTAATAATGTTAATAATAATAATAATAATAATAATAATACAAATAATAATAATAAAATAAATTTACAAAATATATACTACTTATTTTTATAAGTAGTAAATTAAAATTAAAAAGTGTTTAAAAATAATATGACCTTGACCTATTTTTAAATGACCTTGACCTACTTTTGAATGACCTTGACCTATTTTTGAATGACCTTGAATGACTCATGGTCTTTGTTTAAATGACCTTGAGAAAATTTGATGACTCATCCAACGACCTTGACCTATTTTTGAATGACCTTGGCCTACTTTTGAATGACCTTGACCTATTTTTGAATGACCTTGAATGACTCATGGTCTTTGTTTAAATGACCTTGAGAAAATTTGATGACTCATCCAATGACCTTGACCTATTTTTGAATGACCTTGGCCTACTTTTGAATGACCTTGACCTATTTTTGAATAACCTTGAATGAGTCATGATCTTTGTTTAAATGACCTTGATTTTTTTGATGAGTCATTGTCTTTGTTCTAAAAAAATTTGTACTTTTAAACTTAGAAGAAAATAATTTTTTTTCCGGGGGTGGGGGGTTGGGGGGGGTATGTGAGCTAGATGGCCTCTGAGCTAGAGGGCCGGTATCCCACTACTTATTAGCATTGTCATTGCCTAATATTGATTTAAATTTTAAGTTTTCTTGTAATGGAGAACAATAGGACGAACCCAAAAGACAAAGCAGGTTTAGCAGAAGTAGAAAAGCTAAAGAAAAAAGTTCCAAATTTGAAAAAGGAGACAAAAAAGTAGTTATTGGGACAACTAGCATACAGTTTAAACAAACCGACGAGGAAAAGATTTTCAACCAGAGCAGATAAGACATTCGGAATTGAAGGTTTCTGGCAAATGGATTTGATGGAAATTATACCATATTTGAAAATCAATAAAAGATACAAATATATTTTGACATGTATTAATGTGTTCAGGCGTTTTATTTGTGCTTTTCCCGTCAAAACAAAATTTGCTGGTGAAATGGCTCAAGCTATAAAAACAAAGTTTAAAGATGGGCATCCTGACAATTTTCAAACTGATTTAAATTATTGTTCTGTACATTCACAATAGAAAGCCGCTCGTGTCAGACGATATACTAATATGTTGAGAGATAAATTCAAACAATTCTTTGTACACCAGCGGGAAAAATGCATTAATGTTTTGCCGAAAATCATACATAATTGTAATCATTCATCACATCGAGGTCTAAATGAATAAACACCTGTTGATATTTCCTTAGAAAATACTTTTGAATATTACCTTAATATAAAAATTAAAAAAGTAAAAAAACCAAAATAAAGTGTCGGTAACCATGTACGAATCAGTAAAATATCTGCTTCACCGTTCATTAAAAATGTTGACACAAATTGGAGTGATGAATAAAAAATAAAATATAAATACTAAAAAGAATCCAGTAATGTATGTTATTAAAGACTATGATAATAACGAATTAGCTTGAAAATCGTATGAGCAGGAACTGCAAATTATTCCGCCACCCACTATTTTTAAAATTCAAAAAATATTGAAAACTAAGAAGATAAACAATACTACGTAAAGTAGGTTATGTATCAAAATCCAACATGGATATCAACAGAAGGTCAAACAAAGAACAAAGCAAGTAAATTCATGGTTGATATTCAAAATTCAATGTATATACATTGTAATTAGGAAGTAACCTCGTTAGATTTTACGTTTGTGTATAAACTCTTTCCATTTTATAATAAATCTACAGTAAATATATAACCAAGACTAAAGATAAAATAATTTCAATCGAAGATCGATATAAGATTATTCAAACTGTAAATGATTGGATAAAGGTCAAACAACATGAATAATTTCTGTATGTCCTTTCATAATTTGTACCATTCTATGCATCTTTTGATTAAATAGAAAAGGCGAAAAGATTGCGTTTTTCAAAATTAATAATCAAAATGAAAACTGTCGGTCATAAATTTCCAGATTGTAGATATCTATATTATCTGTATCAGTCAATGCCATAGGATGCTTGCTATAATAATAATAATAATAATAATAATAATAATAAAAAAAAATAATAATAATAATAATAATAATAATAATAACAAAAATAATGATAATGGTAGTAATAAGAATAATAATAATAGTAACATCAATGACAATGGATTATGAGAAAAAAGATAATTACATATAAAATAAATAAACATAAAAATAAATTAAAATAATAACAAAACTTTCTAATAATAATAATAATAATAATAATAATAATAATGATAATTATAATAATAATAATAATAATAATAATAATATGAAAGGAATAATAATAACGAGGGTAGTAATGATAATAATTTTTTTCCGACTTGTGGGGTCATAGAATTAATGTTTGTAAAATTGTGTAGAATTAAGTCGTTAGCTAAATGAGATAGTCCGTTTTATGAGGTAAACGTAGAATTCCCGATCTAAAGTCGATTTTTGGTCATTTACAATATAAGGGTTAAAAAATATTGATAAAATACGATTAATGACATTCGAAAATTCTGTTGTAAGTCTAATTAAATGTATATTCCTGATTCAAGTCGATTTTTGTCGAATATGGTTCGTTGTGGTCAAACATGTCAACTTTCTCGAATTTTTTGGTTAGTGTTGTTGTTCAATTTTATATAGGCTAGATGATGACGTTTGGTTCCAATGTGTGTTCTGTCGTGGAATTTTTGGTTATTTCTACAAAATACTAGTCTGTATGTTTTTCATGATATTTGTAAATCTTTATATTTAACCTTTCCCAGGACCTCAACACTACTCTTTCGAGGGTTGGACGATAGTATTTAGGAAGGGGAGAATACTGAGCGGCTCCAGCTACTGCCTTCACCACGGCTTCCCCCACTAACATACCGGTTCGATCCGGGGTAACGAAAAAAAAAGTTTTTAATTTTTCTATCTTGCGTGTGTGTGAGTCTATGGTGAGTACCCGCAACGCAATAAAAATAAAATAATTTAAATTTAATTCCTCATTATGGAGACTCAATGACAAACGAAATAAATAAGATTAATCACTTTGGGTAAAAAAAAGAACTTTTATAAACAAGCTTTATTCCTTTAAATAAAAATAAGCATGGTTCAATACTAAGACCTTATTATAAAATAAACAAACATAAATAAAAGTAAAAATCAAAATATCATAAATAAGCACTCACTTCAATAAATAAATAAATAGAGTTTTTAAAATTGCGAAATTTTTTAGAGAGTACCAAGAGAGTGCTTTTTGCTCAACCAGCATCGCCTTATATATCCCGATTGTTCGTGTGTGTGTTTTGATACATTAAAACAAGGAATTTCTAGAATATTCCAAAATTAAAAATTTTTGATTCTTTTCGATTTAAAATTAAATTTTTCGATTTTTATGTACAGAAATTTTTATTTAATTTTTATTTATTTTATTTTCTTTAAATTTTCCATTTTTATTTAATTTTTATTTATTTTATTTTCTTTAAATTTTCCATTTTTATTTAAATTTAAGTTTTCTGCCCAAAAACACACAGGCGTTATCGTGCTGGTTAAACAAAATCCGTTTTTGCCCAACAGTTGAAAATTTTTGATTATGGTATTTTATTACTGTTTTTTAGATTTATTTATTTTTATTATATGCATATATTGAGTTTTAAGTTGATTTAATTTTTTATTTGGGTTATGAAATAATATTAATAATAAAAATAATAATAAATTGCAATAATAATAAACCTGTAAAAAAACCTTGTAATAACAAAAATAATAATATTAATAATATAAATACTACATATAATAATAATTAATATAACAAATAATAAAATATTATATATATATATATATATATATTTAATTTACTACTTATAATACTAGGTAGTAAATTACATTTTAAAAATTTAGAAAAATAATTTGACCTTGAAAGATTTTGAATGACCTTGAGAAAAGTTTTGATGACCATGGTTTTTGTTTAAATGACCTTGAAAAATTACGATAACTCATCCAATGATCTTGAATGAGTCATGGTCTTTGTTTCAATGACTTTTATTGGTTTTTTGTCTCTCTTTAAAATTTGACCTTGTTCTTTTAGACTTAGTAACATGTGACATGTGCTGGAGGCGACACATCCCACTGCTCACTTGTTATTCGAAAATATGATGAAAGCTATGTAAGTTATGGGTTTATATATTGCGGGGACGAATTATGCCGAAACCGATGGTGTCCAGTAAACCTCCACGACATTTTACTACTAAACACCCATTGATGGCCTTTTTTCAACGTTTAAAAGACGAGTCTAAGAAACAAGTAACTCCCTGGAGTTCGTATTTCAAAAAATTAAACAAAGTGCAAAAATCAAGCTGTTATCGCTAATATGATAGTTAGAACCAAGAATCCTCATTCTCTAGCTGAAACCTTAATTTTACCTGTCTGTAAAGAAGTTGTCAATATTTTGATTAATCAAGAAGCCGCTAATGTAATCGAAAAACTACCTGCAGAAGCTGATAAGATTTCACGTCGCATTAATGATATTTCTAGCGACATTGAATTAACGTTAATGGAAAAATTAAGACATAGTGAAATTTTTGTGTTAAAGTCAACGAGTCTACTAATATCAATGGCAACGCGCATCTCATTTCAAATGTGAGATACATGGATGGATATGAAATATAAAAGAGAACTTTTTATTTTGCCTGCCACTACCTGATTATGTTGAATGTTGTGTTTTGTAAATTTATGTAATTAAATACATAATATCGGAATAAAAAATATTATCTAACGAAACTTAATAATTACAACATTTTATTGAAGAACATTTGTTAAAAAAATAATAAATAGTAATCTAGCTTGTTATGATATATATGATGTTAATTGAGGAATTGAAATCGTCTTACGAGAAATCAGCAAAATTAGAAGAATAAGATCTATCGGTAGGAATCAAGCTTTGGGATACTTGTTATGATATATATATATATATATATATATATGATGTTGATCGAGGAATTGAAATCGTCTGTATAAAACTTTCTTTGATTCGGCAGTAAATTGATTTTGACTATTATTAACGGATTTTTATTATTTAGCTTAACTAATAAATTCAATCTGGATTTGTCTATCGATTTCTTTTGCTATTTTTTCTACCCTATAGTTATTTATTCTGATATTACTATAGGCGTATTGATTGATGGTTTAAATTATAAAATTGATTAATTTGATAATTTGAAAAAAATAAATAGAACGCAAGGAGTTATACATTAAGGGGGAAGAAAGGTTGGGAAATAAATAAAAAAACAAGATGTACTATTACAATTAGTATTATTTAAAAATCTTTTAAAAATATATCTCGTATTTAAAAAAGATTTTTTTTTAAATTTGTAAAAGATTTTAAAATGTATCTTTTTAAAATAGAAAACACCAAAAATATGAAACCAATCTTGTTTAGGTCAGGAAACGTCTCGCACATGACGTTTTTACACTAATCTAGAAACGTATCTTAATTCTTTAATGCATTGTTACTCATCTAACGCTTTGTTATTTTCACTAGTGCTTAAAATGTTAGTTGATGAGCTTGTTGATGAATTGAATAATTTCTAAGTAATATTCTAATTGAAATAACTAGTGCTCGAGATGATAGGTTAGGAAACCGAGGAAATTTAGGAAATAGAAATAGTTGTGTTAGTTGAGGAACTTGTGCTCGAGATGGTAGTTGAGACTAGTCGATGAAAAAAAATATAAATCCAGGAAATTTTTTCTTAACGATAAATTTTTCATACCCCAAACTTTTTCAACCACTAAAAATTTTCGTACCCCCAAAAAAATAAAAACACATGAATAAATTGGATAAAATGAATAAATTGATGAATTTTCAACACCAAAAATTTTGTGCCTAAATAAAAACTAGTTCAAAACTTGAAAATAATGAAAAATATTTAATAAAAATTAAATATAAAATTAAATAAATATTGTGAAACATGTAATCTATATTTTCATTCACATGGTATATATAGTCATGTTAAAACTCAAAAACATTTAAGAAACCTAAAAAACCAAAGAGGAGATTTACAACAATTAAGTTTTAAATTATCTGATTTTCCATGGTATAAATATCCAGGTGAACATCATCTTCCAAAATATCAATATTTGGGTCAATTGGGCTCAAGTATGTTTTAAAAAGAACATTCTAGTGTTTACATCCTGTATAATCTAAATGCAACACCTTCAAATTGCGGCAAACTCCTAAAGTCTTCTTCCACCACTTTTTAGAGAAATTTAATGAAGGAACTCGAGTAATGACCGATCTCAATGGTAAAAGCTATCAAGAATATATGGACAATCCGCAGCATCTCTCCTAAGTTCGTTATGATCAGGATATGGAGATTGTTCAGAGACTAAATGTTCGTGGGGATGAAAAGTCTAATCAGCTTTAATAATTCCTTATGATATTGTCCGACTCTCTTGGAAACTTGAGTGATATTCCGCCAGGTACAAATTTAGATATTAAACTTGAATAAAATGATAATCAACAAAAAAAGCAGACATTGATTTAATCCAAGATTTGAATGAAATATCATCACCAATATTTGGAGAAAGATTTTCAAGAGCTATTGCAAAAGGTGCAATGAAAGCGAATTTAATAAAACTGTAAATGCAAAGAATAATAAGAATTAGAGGTATATTTTAACAATTATCGTTTTATATTTTTTAAATACTTGGCTATCCCTCTCAAATCTTTAGAACTAATTAAAGATGGATTCTATAATTTATTTGAATCCAATCTAAATATAATTCCTAATAAATTATGTACTATTTGTAAAGAATTTAATAATAATATAGATTTTTTTTAAAGAAAATGATAAAAAAATCTATCCAATTAAACATGATTCAATATCATTATTCTATAAAAACTTTTAAATTAATATTTGAAAAATTCATGGAAAGAGGAAATCGTATTTGGATTGATGTTTTAGATCATTTTAATTACTAATTTCTGTATTCCAAGCTTTAATTAAATTAATCTTATTATTCTCATTAGTTAATAAAGTATCAACTAATCCTCCTTTATACTCATCACTATCGTAATAATCACTATTAGTTTTTCCACCTTTCGGATAAAGAAAAATTCCATTCCCATAAATTCCTTTTTTTTTATTTTCAAATTCAAATTCAATGACCATTTTCTAATATTTAAAAATTGTAAATGAAGATGATGATTTTCAAATAAAATTAAAAAATATTATTGATTCAAATAAGCCAAAAGCTGTTAAGTATAAAGATAAAAACGTATTTGTTACAAAAGAAAAAATAAAACAAATAAAAGATTTAGAATCTAGAAAAGGCGGAATTCTTCCTTTAGCTGCATTATTACCATTAATTTTCGGAGGAATAACTGCAGCTGCAGGAGTTTCTGCAGGAATTTCAACCACAATTTTAAAAATGCAAAAGAAGCTCAAAAATCAGATCAAGAAAAAGAGAAAGCAAAAGAGAAACTGAATTCATTAAATCAAAAACAGGTTTAAGTTTGGATAAATTTCAATCAAAAGTTATTACGAAATATTTACGAAGTGTTTCACCTGAATTAAATAATCATTTGAAACTGATGGGGAAACAATATAATAATATTGAAAAATATGGGAATGGAATATTCTTAAATCCTTATGAAAAAAATGGATGATATTCTTCCTATTTGAAATAATAATCTAACGAAATTCAATCATAATTCTATTCTTCCAAGATCATTTTGAATGTTCATTATTGGATTACTTGATGTGGGAAAAGTGTTTTGTAATTGAAAATGTTATTATATCCGAATTATTTAGATTATAATAATCTTATCATATTCAGTAAAACAATTCATCAACCAGAATTTTAATTAGTATATCATGGATTTAAAAATCATTTAAGTAAAGAAACCGTTTTAAATATTCTCAAGAATCAAGAAAAAATCCTGAAAACATCAAAATATCAGATTTATGTGATTGTTTTATTTAAAACATATTTAGAGCATATCAAAGAAATTCTAAATCCTGGTACATCAGCACAAAATCTTAATTATTATAAAAGTTTACAAAAGAGTTCTTGAAGAATAAGAAGAAGAATCTGAACCCGACCCTGAACTTGAACCTGAACCTAAAAAACTTAAAAAATCTAAAAACGTTGAAGAACCTGAAGAAACTAAAAAATCTTAAAAAGTTGAAAATCCTAAAAAACCAAAAGAAGAATCAGAATTAGAAGTATACGAATCTGCCGAAGAACCTAAAAAACCTAGAAAAGGAACTTGAATAAATTACTTACCTAAAAATCCAGTTGTATTATTTGAATTCCTAACAAAATTATTATCTGCTAAAAAATCGGGCATAATAATACATGGAATCAAGCTTATTCAGTTATGAATAAACTTTTAACTTTAAAATTAATGACTCAAGATAAATATAATAAAATTATTAAGAAATATTATTAAAATAAAAAGAAATATTGATAAAATTTGGAATTTTAATCATGATATTCAAAAGAAAGATATTCTTGAAGTATTTCCATCAACTTCAAGTGCTCAAGCAGTTAATAATACAGGAAAAATATATTTTAATATTAATCAATTATCAAATCCTTTAGATATTTGTAATGCAGAAATATATTATATATAGGTTCTTCTGAAGTCAAGAGAATTAAAACTCCCGGTCCAATTTCATCCTTATTAAACTTTGTAATGACCGATTCAGATTTCAAGAATCAATTTGGGAAAAAGAGTGGTTGGGCTCTTGATACTGGTATTAGTAATGTTGGATATAAAATTCGACAAAGATTATATCAAAAAAGATTTGAAGGATCATATCCTCTTAAAACTATTTTTGGATTTTTACATAATTATAAAAGAATGTTGTGCATGATTCCTTTTAAACTTTCAGTAACAAAGAACAGCGATTTCAAATCATGTATTTATGGAACAAAATTTACTGATCAATTCAAAATCAAAATTGAGCTTGAAGCTCTTAAACGTTTAGTTCCATCAATTACTTGTAATCCAAGATTAGAAACAAGTATAATGGAAAGATTAAATGAAGATAAACCAATAGAAGTGAATTATTTTCAAATAATATCAACAAGCATTGAAATCCCACTAGGAACGAAATTCAGTTGGAAACCAACAGCTTTGAATTCTCGACCTCGATATCTTTTTATTGGATTCAAAGATGAGAATATTGATATGACAACTAATAATTCAAAATTCATTCAGACTTTAGGGGATGGAAAGGAACTTAAATCACTACGTGTTCAATTAAATACGACATTTTATTCTTTAGATCTAATGACATTTAGTATTAAAAATAATTACCAAAGATATCCATATGCTGCATACATCAATGCTTGTAAAGCTTTTGGAGTTGATCTACAATTAGCTATGATAGATTTTAAGAATTATTCAATATTATGTTTTGATGTTTCTGATCAAGTTTATAAATTAGCAATTAATGGTGTGAATATTACAATAGATATGAAAAAACATAATGATTTCAAAGGGAAATGTTATTGTGTTATTTTAGTTGAGAAACAATTACAAATCTTATTGAAAAGTGGTAAGATGATTAATGTTTCTTAATAAGAAATGGAACAACAATTCGAAAAATTAGTAAATATTCTATCGACAAAGTATTCAACATATTTAAGATTTTATTCCATCATTTCTAACTTTACAACATCATTTCCTATTCCTCATGAATTAAATTTAGAATATAATTATGAAATGGTATTGGTTTGGTATTCTGTTTGGTATTCTTCATTATTTTTAATATAACATCTCAAAATAATGAATTTGGATTTCGAGGACCTACTGCTAATTTTTCAAAAAAAATTCATCCTGGAACATATGAACTTTATGATTTATTAAAAAACATGACGAAATTAATTAAAAAGGAATTCAAGATCCAAGAAAAAGAAGAAGGTCCAATTGAATTCGAAATTGATATACCTACAGCTAAAGTTTTTATAAAATTCAAAGAGAGATATTCTTTTTTATTCAAATCTAAATTAAATTATTTTCTATGATTTAAAAACAAAGAATATTTCACAAGTTGTTTTGGTGAAAAGAATATAAATATCACGAGCATTACATCTATAAATCTTCTTTGTGATTTAATTGAAGAACCATATCAAGATGGGAAACAAGATAATTGTGTTTATAGTTTACCTTATGGAACTGTTCCTTAGGAGTATAGAATTCTTCAAAAAGTTTCTTTACCTATTTATCTTCTAATAATAAAAACTAAAAATATTTCAAATATTAATTTTAGAATTGTTGATCAAAATAATAATACTCTTGATTTTAATAAAGAAACTATTTCATTCCGTTTACATTTACGTCAAGTATAAAATGAATCTAAAAGATTTTTTAAACAAATGGGAAATGAAACAAATACGAATTTTTATTTACGTGATATTCTTAAATACCTTAATTTAAATTGTAAAGTAATTATGCGTGATGAAATCAAAAAGTATTTAGATAAAGATAATATTATTTTCAATTTACAAACTACAAATGAATCAGGAAGTCATTGGATCTTATGCTCAAAGAAACATCGTGTGTTTTTTGATTCTTATGGAATTATTCCTGTTCGTAAAATTTCTAAATATTATATATATATATATAATACTCAACAAGTCCAAGATCCTCAAAGTAGTATTTCTCGACAATTATGTATTTGTGTTCTAAATTCATTAGAAAATAATAAAATGAAATTTGAAGAAATTATTTGTTTAATAAATGGTTATAGTTAATATAGCCGGAGGAACATTAGCAGTAAATCCATCTTAAATTCTCGAAAAAGTTGATGCTAATTTCCTAAACGAATCAGGAGATCGAATGAGAGGAGATATTGATATAATTGGACATAAAATCCTCAACGTCCAGAAATCAGAAGACATCGTTAAATTAGAAACTAAACTAAAGAAATTAAATGATGAAATTGAAAAATCAAATAAAATAGCTCAAAAGTATATAAATAATTATTCGTTGATATTAATAAACAAAGAAAGAAATTAAAAGAGGAAATTGAAAAAATAAATACATGTTTAACAATAGTTCAGAATAGTACTGTTGATTTTAGTTATAATAATAAATAAATCAAGAAATTAAAAGAAGAAATTATGAATAATATCAAGGATTTAAAAGTTGTAATTCTAGATATAGTAAAATTAATTGAGAATAATACGAAGGATCTTAGTGATAAATTAAATACAACTAATGAAAAAATGGAGAAATTAAAGAAATTAGATCTAGAAAATGCAGATAAACAGACATTAATGATAGGTATGATCTCGAAAACAATAAAAAACACAAATATTATTACGGATAAATTAAATAATAGAAAAATTAATAAAATAAATCATTTCTTTAAGTACCGAGAAATAGAAGTTGGTTTCCAAGGGAAATGTGAGTTTATAATAAAAGATGAATATTTACCAATTTCAAAAACATTTGGAGAATTTAATTTAGATTTCCCTGTTCATAGTTTTGTTATTTTTGTTTTTACTGGGAAATTATCATCA
The DNA here is from genome assembly GCA_022537955.1 of Schmidtea mediterranea. Classification (NCBI taxonomy): domain Eukaryota; kingdom Metazoa; phylum Platyhelminthes; order Tricladida; family Dugesiidae; genus Schmidtea; species Schmidtea mediterranea. Next base: position 108,271,629 of record CM039681.1, on the reverse strand, counting down.
TATCATTAATTAAGAGAAAAAGATAAAAAAAGTATTATTGGGTATTATAAATTGAATAATAAAAATACTTTTATTATAACCCCTCAAAAATTTACACATTCAGCTTGGGTATTTACTTTCGGATTTAATGGTGATGGAATAATCTATGATATGATGTTATACACAGGTGATAATATTGCAAAAATGGAGGTAGCTTGGTTTAAAATGTTATTAATTCATAATTTTCAAATTGAAAAAGTTATTCTGTTTTTGATGAATTTAAAAGAATGACTAAAGAAATATTTAAAATAATCTAATAAAAATAAATCATGAAATTTCCGAAAAAAAAATTATAGAGAGGAAATATCCAATAGTATTTGAATCTAATAAATCTGATAAATTTAATAATCAAATAAAAATAAATAATCGAATAAATGAGTTTTTACTTGAAAAGAAAAAATTAGATGAAAGATTATTACATTACCAAAAAATCAAAGATCGATGGACAAAAATAGATTCAGCAATTAAAATAACATGTGTTTCAATGACTGGAATTCTAGCAGTTTCAACTGCAGTATTATCTGGTCTTAGTCGGAGGTATTTCAATAACTATATAATGTGTTTTAGGTGGATCTAATGCTTTGTATCTTTTTATCTGAAATTGTTTGAGAAGTATGTCAAGAATTATCGATGGGAATAAATAAACTTTATTTATATCAACAATAGGCATTAGAAAATGGGATTTTATCAACAAATGAAATAGAACAATCAAATCGAATAATACAAGAGATAAATAATAATATTAATAAAATAAAATTAATAAGTGATAATAAACAAGATGAAAAACAAATAATAAAAAAAGAATTAAAGGAATTAAAATCTAGAATTAAAAATATATCAAAAACATGAAATTTGACATCTGACGAAATTTGAGACATTTGGTAATATATGATGACATCTGACGACATCTGACGAAATGTGACCACATCTGACGAAATGTGACCACATCTGACGAAATGTGACCACATCTGAATTTCTCAAATTTATTCATTAAAAAATTATTGAAAAAAAAATGAAGAAACACAATTTTTATCAACAACTGAAAGAAGTATCAGAGGTTGATTTAAAAAACCTAAATAAAAATATAAAGGCTGATAAATATATGGATTTTATGAAAAATCAGAAAACCCTAAATTATCACAAAAAGAAATCTGTAAAAAAATTGAGGTGTCAGTATCCTCAATAACTAGGATACGAAAAGAATTAAATATTAAATCCCCATACCGATTAGAAGTTATGGAGAAAATTAAGAAAAAAAAACTAAAACCTCAATTTGCTCAACCTCAACCTCAAGAACAAGAACCAACAAATCAACTGTATTGTCAAAAATGTTCTAGACAATTCAAATCATCTAGATTCTAGAACATTAAATAACCATAAATGCAAAGATTTATTTGCATTTGGTTATTCATATGATCATAATCCGACTAAAAAATTAAATTATGATCCGACTCAAAATTATTATAATCCAATCGAAAATTATGATGACCAAAATTCGGAAATAACTCGTGTTGTTTCCAAGACCAATAAAAAAAGTAAACAAAAATCATTAAGCCTAGCGCTACAGTCAGGAAAAGAAACCCTAAAATAATTTTAATTTTTTTATTTAAATAAGATATTTTATCCATTAAATCTAATACCCTAAGGCAAGCCTCACTATATTAGGTCGTGTAAAAAGTTCCCGGGCAGCAGCAGCAAGTCAATTTACAAAGCACTTTGCATACATAGAAGTTATAAATTAATAAACTTATTTTAGACGACCTAGTATATTACTATTTCTTTACTTTGACGAATAAAACGGTTGGTTAATCATGTTTGCTTTCATTGTCATTCTATATGTTGAAATTGTAATCCAAAACTGCCCGGGAATTTTTTATACAACCTAGTAATTCTGGATTTGTAGTGACACCCTTTTAAATATATAAAAAACATATTTAAATAAAAGAAACACATATCTAAATAAGTCGGTAATTTTTATGAAAATAATGAAATATTGTCACTTAAAGAGAAATGATTAGTTGAGAGTAAATTTTATTTTGTTATAGGGGGAAATTATTGGTCAAGAGGGGAATTTTTTTAAAGGGATTTCAAGAAATTTATTCTGTTGAATATCGAAATAATTCGGTGATTTTTATCAAAAATAATGAATATAGCTGAGGTTATTGTCATTTAAAGAGAAATTATTGGTTAAGAGGGTATTTATGATATTTTTAGGGGGTTATATTTGGATGAATATCGATATGTGGGTGAAAAGATGGTAGAAATAATATTATTTGATGAGAAATGATGGGTTGATGGGGATATTTATGGTGTTTTAGCGAGGAAATGATTAGTTAAGAAGAGAATTTATGATCTTTTAAGGGGAAAAGGTCGGTTAAGAACAGGTTTGTTGATATTTTTAAGGAGTTGAGTCAGTTGAAGTTTGTTATTTTAGGAGGAAATGATTGGTCAAGTGATGAATTTATGATTGTTTAAGAGAATTTCAAAAAATTTATTCTGTTGAATATCAAAATAAGTCGGTGATTTTTATGAAAATAATGAATATAGCTGAGAGTGGAAATATTGTCATTTAAAGAGAAATGATTGGTTGGCAGTAATATTTATTATATTTTAGGGGAAAATGATTGGTCAAGAAAGGAATTATATTTTATGGGGATTTTATTCGGTTGAAAATCGATGTTAAAGGATGGATACTTAGTGAAATCGATAAATTTTTATTGATTTAAGGTTTATCAAAATATTTCAATAAGATTTTGGTTAATTTTAATGATATTATTGGAATCTGAATAAAATATATGAATTTTCTAAGAAATTGTTCGATTCATGTATTCAAGTATTTATTTGATTTTATTATTATATTTGTAATTTAATTAAAAACTAAAATTGATTAGTATTTAAAAAATTTATGTTTATCCATGTTGTTATTGACAATTTTCTGAATAATTTAAATATTTACGATTATTTCCCGTAATGAAGAGAAATTATACGATTAAATACTATGAGCAGTCGATAACATACATTAATTTTCATTCAAGAAGTACCTAGAACAAATAGATAACAATATTTAAAATTTTAAAAAATCTAACAAGTTTTTTCAATTATTTTACAACTTAGTAATTTTATTAATTATTTTTAATTGATAAGTATTATTTTTAGTATTTGCTACTATGTTGAAACTTTTTTTATTTTTTAGGGTTTTATTCAAATTACTAACAAAATTTATTAAAGATCTATCAAAAATTTTAAAATTTGGTCATTTTAATAAGTATTACTCAATAACTACTATTTTCTTACCAATTTGATGAAGGTATTACTTTAAATTTTCTTCAAAGTACTAACATTATTTACAAATTATTCAGTTTTATTTAACATCTTAAAATATTTCTCACAACTTTAATCAAATTCCATTCACATGCTAATCATAATTTAAGGATAAGTCTTATTTTTACAAAAACAAATATTTTACAATAATTAAACATACATATTTAGATTTTTAGTGGATTTTATTGGTATCTATCAGTACACAGGTACCTGTTCCATGTAGTGTTTTAAACTTTGTTAGAAATTCAACTTATTTAGTGGTTAGTTTATAATCATTTGATTTCTAGTAATGTGGTAGATGATCATTTTTTGTTATCTATTAACTTTATTCAATGATGTTTAGAAACTTAAAAGTCTAATAATTTTCAATAAATATATGAAAATTTATTTCAAGTACTGTGAAAGTAATATATGTTTTGTGAAATTAATTTAAGAATATTTTTCTAATCAAGTTTCTGTTTACTATCAATTACAAACACTTCTACTTACTAATTAATTTATCATTCAGTAAACAACAAGAGTTGGAATGAATAGAAAATGTGTAAAAATAAATTTAAGTAATTTTTGAGCTGTTAGCAATTAATTTATTTAGGGGCATGTGAAAATTAAATGAAAAGGTTGACATTCATCTTTGAAAATAACTTTTAATAATTGTTCATTTGTTGGATGCAATTAAAAATATAACAAAAATAATGGAAAAATTTCAAAGTTTTTAAATAAAACTATCAAGTTTTACAAATAAATTTCAATAAAACACATAAAAGATTGTAAAGCAATAAATTTTTATTCAGAGAAGATACTACAATTGATTGTGCTTCAATGATTAATAGTTTCTTGATAGCAATCAGGTAACTAATCAACCAAACAATTTGGAGACATCAAGAATCGATAAAGAGTGAAGAAGTTAATAAAATTTGTAATTGAAATTGTATTTCTATTGATTGTTCAAATTTTTATGTGCTTTTATTTAAAGATTTCTTGGTCAGTAAATTATTTTTTATATTAATTTGTTCAGTAACTAGTTATTGATAACATATTGTGAGTATGTGAATAACCAAGTATTTTAAGGTGAAATGATAAAGAGAAAATTTTATTTTTAAGTGGGTTAAGTTGTTGAATATCGGTGTTCAAAGGTAAATATTATTTAAATAGCACATAAAACTTTTCCCATATTTTATGACATAACATGAATACCATATTATTCAAATATATTGTATATCGATTTTATTATTACATTGTACAAACTTTTTCTATTCAATATTATTTTATATACTTTGTTGAAAATTTATATAAAATAATAATGAAAATTATAATAATAATAATCATAATAATAAAATAATAATAATAATAATAATAATTAAAAATAGTAATAATAATAATAATAATAATGATAATAATAATAAAAAATAATAATAAAAATAATAATATTAATAAAGATAAAAATAATTATAATAATAAAAATAATTATAATAATAGTAAAAATAATAATAACAATAATAATAATAATAATAGAATAAACATTAAAACACTACTTATAAAAATAAGTAGTAAATTAAATTTTTTTTAAAAATACTGTGACCTTGACTTCCTATTGTATGACCTTGACCTACTTTTAAATGACCTTGAAAAAATATTATGACTCATACAATGACCTTGATCTACTTTTGAATGACCTTGAAAAATATGATGAGTTATCCAATGACCTTGAATGAGTCATCTTCTTTGCTTCAATGACATTGAATAAGTCATTTTCTTTTTTCAATGACATTGAATGAGTCATTGTCTTTGTCTTAAAATTTTTTTGTACTTTTAGACTTAGAAAAAAACGTTTTACCCCCCGGGGGGTTGATCCAGCGGTGACATGATCTTGCGGTGACACATCCCTTTACTATGGAAAGCGTAATATTTTACAATTATCCATAAAAAATCAACAATAAATGTTGAGCTATAATCCATCATCAAAATAAAATAAAAATTAATAAATTGTCAAAATGGCTACTGAAAAAATATACACGCAGATATATAAAATAAAACATTTATTAAAACAAAATAACAATATAACAAAATTAATTAAAAACAAATATTAATAAATTTAAAAAGAGCCTACAGCTGCACACAGTAACAAAAAACCAATATATTAAACTGCCAAAACCTTGCAAAATTGGGTTTAGAATATACATAGGCGGAATCGGCGATCAAAAATAAAATATTTGAAGACCAAAAAGAGAAATGATCAAGAAAAGCAACAAAAATTAGTACTCACGACAGCTCCCTTTGAATTTCATTTTATATAGTATATAAAAGTGGGATTCTCGGCCACTATTCACAGTATCAACATGAGCTAGCTCCTGGGTAAAATTAAAATGGTGGGGCGTCTGGGCGAGCTTTCCTTAAGGAAAGGAAATATATATAATTGAAGGAAAATGATTCATTCAAAGGCGTGATATCGATTTAAACAAATTAGTATTCGACCCAGTACACCAACAATAATAATTTTTTCCTATCTCATCATTTTTATATTTTACAATGATATTTTTTGTTTGAATGAATATTTTGGATAATGCATAATTTTATTTTAAATCATTACAAAAGTCTTTAGTTATATACTCAAGATTTTTTTTTCCTTGAAGTCACTGTTGATAAGGTTATTATGTTTAATTTCGATTTCTCACTACCTTAGAAATCATTAATCTTTGAAAATATTCTTCCAACTGTTGCATAAGTAAACGGTAAGGACTTGTCAAATTCAAGAAGTATTTTCAAATTTTTTATAGAAATATGGTCATTTTAAAAAGAAGTATTTCACAACTACATAGAAATTTGACAGTACAGATCATTAAAACAAAGTAAGGTATTCCCGAAATTAGTATGTCTGGTCACCTTATTTAAATGACGATGTTATTTAAATGACAAAATTATTTATTAAGTACTGAAAATTAAAAATTCGACAGAAAATTATGTGATTTGATAATCAAACATTTTTAGCGCTTTTGATTTTCTGATTTACATTTCTGTATAAGATATTTTTCGTATCGGTTAGCGACAGGTAATGAAATAATTTATTAATCAAATGAACTTCATAAACAATCAAAGAAGATTTATGGTAAAATATCTTCCTTTGATGTTAACTTTATTTCTGAACATTTTAAAAATTTTTTTATCGACGTGTATATTTTCAAATAAAAAATTATTTAGTCAAAAAATCCCGCTATTATGCCCTCAAAATAGGAATATTCTTTAGTAATAATTATGAAAAATAACAATAATAACCATAAAATAAAAATTATTATCCATTTTTATAATATTTTATGAATCAAATTCCAACAAAATCCTCAAGATGTGTGTAAATTATCGTAATACGAGCTAACGAAAATAAAAAAAACATAGAAAAAAGTTCCTGGCTATATTTAAGAATCAAAATTTAAGATGCAAGCTGTGAGGTTTGGAGAATATGAGTTATGGAATGACAGTTTTTGTAGGTTGTAATATGAGAATTGGGAGTATGAGTAAACTAATGAGATTCAATGAAGAATGAGATGCGAGGGTCAGATATGGCTGGTTAAAGCAAGTGGTCGTATAAATTTTTAAATAATAATATTTATACAAATTAAAATAATAATAATAATAATAATAATAATAATAATAAAGAAGTTAAGTAAATTTTAAGTAAATATTAATAATTTTATTTTAAATTATTATATAACTAAGTATATTTGTTGTCAATATTATCATTTATTATTTAGATTAGTATCGTCAAATTAAATTTTATGAATATAAGAAGCAAACAGTTTTGCTTTTCACCTCTGATTTCTTTTCATTTTTCAACGACATTAAGATTTTTAAACATTTTTGCCTGTGTATCATTAGTATTTATGAATCAAAGAATTTTAAAAGAGATTTTACATTCAAGGTTAGGTAGTTCTTGAGTGAATTGTATATTTGTGTTGGTGGAGTTTGGATGTGATAGGATGACGTTGAGAGGTATCGTGGAGATTATAAAGATGTCGTGGATATATATTTTTCAAATTAGGATTTTATTCCAAAATATTCCAAAAAGAACTTGTAATTATAATAAATAACAATGGTAATCAATTTCCGTAATGTTTATTCATAAAATATGAAATATTTCGACCGATAAACGGCCCTGATCACTCATAACAAAAATGTAACCAGACTTTCGCTTTTTCCTCTTCTCTGATATTTTCTGATATTTTTTTGGAGTGGTTATTTTTACCTTTATTTTTTGACTTTTTTAAAAATTATTTACATCATGGTTTTCATATTTTGCTTACTAAAATATTATTTTTTTACATTTTTAATATTACAAGTTTTAAAATACAAATTATTATTTTTAAGTTTTATATTTCAATTTGTACAATAATCTTAACGTTTCTAATTTAATATAAATTCAAGTTTTCGTCTTTGATCCTTGCTAATCGGTCAATTACTTCGCCAATATTAATTTCCAAATTTCTATGAATACTAAGTAATAACAATCTTGCTAATCTTTCTTCAGCCATTCGTATTCTAAAATAAGAAGCAACACTTAGATATAGGAAACATGTCCTCGACATAGGAAACATGCCCTCATCCAATATAAAAATGGTTTCCTCCAAAGTTGAAGCTAAACAACCAGATTTCTGAACAAAACTTTTTAAATATTTTCATTCTTGAAAAAGCTGGTGTTTTAATACCAATGCGTACTTGTTCATCATTATCTCGAAACTTTCTGAGATTTGATTAATGTTTTGAAGGAGAACAGATTTGTCAAAAGTTGTCATGTTTTTGGGAATTAAAAAAGCGGTCTGTAATGTCCATTAAAATATCGATAATCAACTAATGTCCTGCCTTTTTCAGAAGCAGTTAAAAATGAAATTGTTTCTTTGATTTCCTAAATTAAATTTCGGTTGGAAAACATTGTAGGAGAAATTGAAATATTCAAATTCAATACATGTTATTATTTTTTTAGCTTCCAATTGAACCTCTTTCACAGCTCCTTTTATACCGAAATCATTACCGAGCATTCGTCTTCCCCTGAAGGCTATATTTTGTGTTTTCAAAACGATTTTTGTCTTATAATCTTTGCCTCAATCGATTTTAACCTATCAGTTAATATTAAATTTTCAATTGACTTGGATGGGTTCAAAAATATTAGGAAAATAAAATATATCAACAAATTCAAAACAGTGGAAAATGATAAATAACACAAAATAAATACACGAATTATGGAATTAAAACGAACCCTGTCTATGAGAGTGCAATAAAATAACGATTTGTTTATGTTAAAGTTGTCTGATGCATCTAGTGTAGCATAAATTGTGTAGGTTTAGTAGTAGAAATTAACCTTAATATATGATGATTGTTTTTTTATCTTGTTTAAATTCTGATAAGTAATATTAACAGCTATGTACACAAAAATAATTGGAAAACGCAACTTTAATATCTTTTTGGAAAGGGCGATTGCACCCTTTGCGCCACCTAGATCCGTCCATTGATGGCATCACTGAAATATTGTGTTTCTTTGAAACTCCAAATCATGTATAAATTCGTTGTCAAAGTTTGACTGGTTTTGACTTAATCGGTTTTCGTAGCACTAAACTTTTAAGTGATCTTTCTTTTTACATTCTGAACACATTATATCTGATAACCTTGTTTGGTTTTCTTATTTACATCCTCAGCAGTATTGCCGTCCATTTCTTTTATTTTCACATTCTCTACCGATATAACCTTTGATTCCATGTGAAAAAAACAAGTAAATAATAAGAGAATGTCTTGCTGTAAGATATATAATAAATGAATGAAATGACTTTCGATAAAATAATCCTTTTTAATTTCTTGGCAGTTTTCCAAGAAATTCGAAATGATTATTTTAAAATCGAATATTTTTGGCAAGGGCTTATCTAATTATTTAATAGTTTAAAAAAAATTTAATTATGCTGCTACCAAGAAATCATCCATTTATACTTTATTATGAAACATTATTTCATTTATTATTTACAACCAGATTAAAATTGATTATTTTGGTAATTCAATTCATTTTCTTTTCTGCATTCTTTGCATCTCACATTCTAACTTCACGTTTAGTACCTTCATCTTTGATACAATGAATTTAAAAATCAATTCTCCTTGATTCTCTTGATAATTCATTCTTTCATAAAGCATTAAACCTGCTTCAGAGTTTTTTGCATAATTATCAATATCCAAAAAATCTTCAATTAATGACGCTGGTTTAAAGAAAGCTTCTTTAAATAATTTTGAAAATCCTTGATTATTTTCTGGTAGTGCTTCATATATTACAAGAAAATCTCTTTATAGTATATATGTGGGCTACTTATTTGCTTGCGTCTGAACAAGAAAGCCCCTTATTTTAAAGTCGATTAATTAAAACCATATAGTTTGTGACTTACCTAATTTTAAATACTAGAAAATTTTTACTTCAGCAGGGGGGTACTATCCACCTAGTGGTGTATAAAAGTCATAAAAGGATTATCTTAAAGTACTTTGTTTTAATATACTACCTGCGTTTGAGTAGACTGGAGTGCATCAATTACTCCGCAAAACCAATTAACCGTTAATCTAAAGAAATACTTTAAATCATTTATTACCACTGTGAACACTTCATGGTATCCTAGAGTAAAAGTTTATAAGCAAATGAATAAAGAAAAAAATTTTATTATTAAATATGATCACAAATATTATAAATTTATTAATTATTAAACATATTTTAAATTAAAGTAATTATAATATTTTGATTAAAATTTGAGGAATTTTGAATGAGTTATTAAGTTAAAAAAATTTTGCATAAATTAATTGGCATGTTTTAATTTTCTAAAAGAAAATCTCCAATAAAAATCAGCAGCAATTTCAACAGACCAATCAAAAATTCAATTTTATCCTCTATTTCTTGAAATTAATTTTGTGAATTTTGAAAATAGCTATTCTTTGTATAAATTAAAAGCAAATAATATATAAAATATTATTTCAGAAACTTTGATATTAGGTTTTAGGAAAATGATTTATATTAAAGTTTTAATAATTTTGATTACTGTGTTTATTATTGAAATTTGTTGTCAAAATAAAGCGAAATCGCTGAAGCCTTGCAGGAGAAAATTCATAATTGTAGTTGACGGAGGAAGTACTGGAACAAGATTGCATTTCTTCGAATTTAAACGAATGGACAATCAGATAAATTTGATTTTAACTGACAAATTCTCTTCAAAAGTGGCTCTGTCAAAATTCTCAGATGCGCGCGCAGAGTGGGGTCTAATGAGAATAATGTTTAACAATTTAACATCGTTTGCTATGTCTAAGATTCCAAAAGAGTGCTTTAATAATACTCCAATATATGTGCAAGTGACTGCTGGAGTTCGACAAATTAATCAAGCTATGAGTAAAAAAATTTTGAATCATATCAGAGGTATTCTTATTAAAACTCATTTTAAATTCAAATCAGAATTTGTTGGTATATTGAGCACCAACAAAGAAGGATTATTAGCTTGGATCAGTGTGAATTATTTGCTAGGAAAATTTCAAAGTGATAAATGCTTGGAAACTGTAGGCGTGCTTGATCTCGGAGGGGGGTCAACGCAAATAGCATTTGCTACAGTTAATGCAAGTTTTATAAAAAATTGTACTAAAACGATACTTTTTGGGCAACAATATTACGTTTATAGTGCCGGTTACGATTACATGGGAATAAATGAAATACGACTTAAGCATTTCAGGGCTTCAAAGTGTTTTGGATCAAAATGTCATAATCAAACAATGCGAAGTAATTGTATGCATGAAAATTTAACAACAAATTTCTATTATGGTAGCATGTCTTTAAAAGTCGGAGGCAAACCAAATCTTAGATCGGATAGATATAATAATTGCATTGTCCAAAGCTACAACCTCATAAGTCATGTCAAACAGATAAGACATACTTTTTGGAAGATGGATTTTGTCGCCATTTCTGCATTTTATCATATATTTAGGTCTGTTTTTCATATTAACATAGGAGATGAAACCGATCTTAAGTCATATAACGTTTTCAAAATTTTTATGTATGCGGTAGCTAATTGTCAAGATCCGTCTAAAAATACTTTAAATTTCAGACATTTTCTGTGTATAGACATAGCATATGTCAATTCTCTGATTTCTCGTGGCTATGGCTTTGACGTTTCTGATGACATTAACATTTCAATTAGTATAAAAAATATCAGTTTGAGCTGGGCGCTAGGCTTTGCTATTTCAGTGCTGCAAAGCCAGTTAAATGAGTTAAATGATAACTCATTTTGAAGATTTTATCATAAATGGATATTATATTTTTTTTCATTAAATGATTTCATGTTTTCTGAGAATATAATGAGGTAGTGAAAAATAATATTTTTTTGAAGATTTTAATTATTTACATTTTTATGAAAATTAAATAAAATGTAAAATTTAGTGTTATACTGCATTTATTAATATTTTGGCTACATAATAAAAATATTTTAACATACTCATAAATTGACACTTATAAACTTGAAATGTTCAACCATTGTTTTATTGAAATATAAATTTGAACTCAATTATATATTCAGCATCATTACCAAAAAATGGATGGGACGGTTATTTTTGGTAGCAAACGCTGAAATATGAATTTGTTGAATGTGCTTTCATTAGAAAGAACTATTTTCACCTACATTCGAAGTTTTAAAACATCTGCAAGTCTAATATAAATTTATTCGAATCACAGATAGTTTTACCTACTCGAAAATATCCATTTTCAGCGGTGCACTGACAATGCAATTTTCTTGATATTCACTCAAGATATCATCTGACAGAAACACTTATATATGAGAAAAATGCAATTAAATATAAAATCAAAAACATAAAAATTAATCAAAATAATAACAGATATGCACCAAGATCAGCATGAAATTAACATAAAAATAACAAGACATCATAAAGATTTGACCGAAAAATGAACAATTCATAAAAAATAGCAAATAACGAATAAAATGGAATATTTTAAATAAGAATATCCTATTAAAAAAATTAAATAAAATAAATTGTTCATTTAAAATAGAAATTGACAAAATAACAATTAGATATTACAATTAAAGTCAAGGTCAAATTTTGTTTAAATGCATAAAAAAACACGCGAGGTTAGGGTCACAAAACAGGTATATATACCAATTCATTTTCGCAGAATTTCTTCACTTGTGATCAATCACTTTTTCTCGTAAAAAGCTCAGACGCTTTTTTATCAGAAAAATTTGTATTGTACAGCAAAGCTTCAGGAACGAACGTCTCGAACTACTATCAACGAAGTACTTTTGAATAATTATCGAAGTGAAGACGGAAAAATGCTATGAATTTAATATGGAACCAATGTATCTATGGAACAATGTGTCTATGAAAGCAATTATGAGTTCAAGTAGATGAATTTTTCATTATGTCGAAATTTTTCCGACTACACCCACACAAATTGCAAGTTATTAAAACATCACATAACTATCGAGCAGTGTAAGTGCGGTTCATCCGCCTACAGCTCGTGCCCGTGAGGGTCTAGTCGTGCGTAACGACGGACTCGAACGTCAAATCATTTTATTCCTATAGAGGCAGTGGGAAGATCCGGGACTAGTCTTTTGGCTGGTTCCCTTTCACCTATCGACCGAAAATTCAAACCACATATCGGCTAAACTTATTACACTAAGTAGTCCAGTGGACACATAAATTCTAACATCAAGATATGCATTTCTTAAGGCCAAATATTGGATAAAGGGAAAGGGGTTATCGAGATCGATGCAACAATCAAGAATTTATTAATATTTTTTTTATCTAAAGTAAAATAAATCCATAATCACAAAAGACCATTTCACATTAATATCTTCACCCAATACCGAGGAAAATAAGAGGACATAAATTCAATAGATATATTAGATTGGGTTGCTAGAAAACATAATAATGAATTTTAATTAAGGAAAGCTAGGTAGATTTCAGAAAAAATAAACTAAATCTAAAAATCAATTTATTAAATGATCGTCGACACTATTGGTGAAAAGAATAATAAACTTCCAGCAAAGAATAAATTTAAAATCAATTTAATAAGTAAGGTGGCTATCGAAACTTTCGAAAGAATTAAATAATAGATTGGAACTTCAGTTAGAAAATCAATTTACTAAGAAAAATCATTACCAAAATTATCAAAAATTCAAATAATAAATTAGTACTTCAACCAAATGGTAAATTGAGTGCAAATAAAAACTCAACTTGAAATCATATCGTAAGAAATGTCAGATTACTAGAACCTTAATAACCGCCAAAAGCTTAGCTAAAGTAATGAACTAGATTCAGCAATACCATCTCTCAGAATCCCGTCAAGAGTGTAAGGGGATGAGACAGTTTTTAATAGTTGTCAGGCACAAATACCATCAGTCGATCCAAGTAGGAACCAAAATCATAGAATACTAGTAATTGAACTTTAAAATATTCTCGTCGTATGATAATTGACAACTATACAGTGCCTTTAAAATATATATTAATTACACCACACCACCCTGTAAGTATTTAAAATCTGATGGAAAATGTTTGAAAAATGGCAAAAACAATCATTTAAAAGAAGCCGAAGAGAATCAAATTTATTAACACAAATCCGGCATTTTAAGGCCGATGGCCGAGGTTTTATCGAAGTAAATGTTGATGGTCAAGTACTCGTAAAATACATCAGGGTTAGCTGGGAGTAAAGCGAATAAAACTAAAAAGATATAAGATTAATCACTAATCACCAATTACATTCACATACCTAACTAATGGACAATAATGCTAATCCAAACTCCGTGCATCTCTGATAATTTCGAAAACTGAAGGTGAATGGCTCATCCAGCTTATTTAAATCATGTAAGATAATTATGTCATGATAATTATACTCACCAATAAACAAATATAGTTGGCATTGATAATCTGAAATGCAAATATAAATAAACACAATAAATAGGTCTAACCACCCACGCGGTCCTAGTCATACAGTAGGGTGATCATTACACTCTATGTGCAGACGGAAATTGCAAATTAACAGACGCCGATTTCATTTAAAAATAAATACAACAATTACCAGCTAAGGGCACTCCCGATGAAACTTGTTCAGTGTTTAGTAAACACCGCCACAGTCAACCAATTCGTGAATGGTATAAATTCACTACTGTATTACAATTCTGTCAAATATATTTCAAATTTCAGATAACATGATCCACAAAATTGCCAGTGGAATGATACCAAAACGAGCCAAAGTTGACCGATCTTTGGTGGAAGCCGACCCAGATTACAGCCGGATGGACCACGGACGAAGTAATTAACATTGTTTTTTCCTAAATTCATAACCAGATAATTTACTTGAAAATTGCAGAATATTTATTTGATTGATCATTATAGGAAAATTTTCAATAATTTACGTTTGTGTTTCAATAATCTTACCTCACTTAGAATGAAACCCAACCGAACTCGAGTGGTCTGACGAATTCCGAATAACTCTAACAGTTTCAGGCCGGTTCACAGCCCAATATCGCCAAGCTTTATATCTTTATATTCTACTTTCACTAATTCGATAAAAAGTGTTGATAAATTGGTTGAGTTGTTGATAAAGAATGGATATTCTAAATCATTTTTATTGTTGATGATAAAAGAGACTGTTGATAAATTGATTAAAAATCTAAGGATCCATGTTTTGGAAAGTCTGAGTGTAATTTGTCAAATGAGTGTGAATTGAGTGTTGATCTAAATAATAGTAAAAATGGATACAAAAAAATTGAGCCTAAATATGGGTTATTATTGCCGTACTCTGAAGGTTTTACAAATTATAAAAGGAAGTTAAGTAAACAGATGGAAAATTTAGAATATAAGATCGTCTCTAATTCGTGTAAGGTACGCTATATGTTTATTAAAAAATCAAAAACTTCGGTTGGATTGTGGTCTGATCTCGTTTATCAATTTACATGTAATGGGTGTAATGCCACATACATTGGAGAGACTTCCCGTCATCTCTGTACTCGAGTTCTAGGGCATTGTCGATTGAAGGGTTTGACCAATATTAGTGAACACAATAGAGGCTGTAAAAGTGAAATAGGAATGTCTGATTTTAGAATTTTGTTGAGAAGTTTTAATAATTATTGGGAACGCGTGATATGTGAAGCATTGCTGATAAGGTCATTGGATCCAAAGATTAATGTGCAAAGTACTGTGACTACGAATGTTTTGAATGTTTTTAAATAGTTTACGTATGTTAAATCATGTTTGTTTTTTTAATATTATTAAAATAATTGAAAATTTTAATTACATTTTTTAAAAAATTATAATATAAATGAAAATTTTAAATTAATTAAAAGTGATTTGATTATATTTTATAAATATTTATTTATTACAAAATTAAATTAATTAAAAATAATTTGTTTAAATTAAATGTTAATTCATAATATTTTTAGTTTGTTTTGAGTACCTGAAGATGATAGTTATTCTATCGAAATATATCGTACGAAAAGTTTTTTATTGGCGTTATCTTTTAATTAAATCGTTGCCAAATTTATTTAATTATTTATTTATAAATCATAAATTTGGTTTGCATGTTGAAATAATGATTAAAGTTTTCATCGTATTTATATAATGTATGCAACAATGCAATGAAATTTTTGATTGGATGATGTACATAACCTTAATGTGTGCTCTTCATAATATCAATGTCTGAGTAATAAATTGCATTGATATTGAGTTTTACATGAAAGGATATTGTAATAAAACATAATAAAAATCATACTTAAACAAATGATCAAAAAATATTATACCTTAATTTATGTATTTTAATGATGGAATAATACCACTTTATCTACGTAGAAATGGTTTCTAAATATTGGAAACTCACATGTTTTTGTTCCAAATTAATAAATTTTATCATAATTCATTAAAATATTTAAGAAAAAACAATATATAATAAAGTTCTATGTAAATTTTGTATCAACTTAATATTGAATAGAAGTAATGAGCCAGCAAAATTATTTAAATATTACCATCAAATGATAAATTATTTTTGTTAAATATGATAAACATAATAAACATTTTAAGTAAATTATTACAAAATCATAAAATAACACAACAACTTGCAAATACTACAATAAATTATTTCAACAAAATAGTTAATAATAATAATAATATTATTATTAATAATAATAATAATAAAATTAATATTAATAATAATAATAATAAATTTTGACCCTGAGAAAATTTGATCTTGAAAATGTGTTTTTACAAAATTGTTATATATTGAACCAGCGGAAACCTGTTTTTGAGAAATTCAGATGTACTTTTAAAATTTTAAATGTATTTTTAGTTGTGCTACAACGCATACTTTCAAATGATCTTGAAAATATTTGACCTTGAACATTTTAAACGTAATTTTATGCCTTTTAAGCCAGCAGAGTCCATTTTTTGAGAAATGACAATTATGAATCATAATTTGACCATGAATGAGTCATGGTTTTTGTTTAACTGACCTTGAATCATTGTCTTCTTCAAAGACCTTGAACTTTGACCTCTAACTTTTTTTTGTACTTTTATTAATTTTTAAAAATTTTTGTTGGGGGGAGGTATGGGGGTAGGGTGAGCCAGTTGAATCCTGATCTTGTGAAGTCCGATCTAACTACTATTGCCGTGTTTATTTAATTAATTATTATTATTTATTATTAATAATAATCTTATTCTTATTCTTATTAAAAGACAAATCAATCTCGGCTTTCTTCATGTTAAGAATTGAATTTTAAAAATATGCACGATCATAATAAATTTAGAAACTTGTATGAAATAAATTATTGTAGAAGTAAAAGATTTTACCATAAATCTGTTTGGTTATATCGGGGTTTGATTTTTATAAAATTTCCGAAATAATTTCGTTACAAAATATTAACAAGTTAGACCCTCAGAAGAAGTTTTAACATAGAAGCGCTTAAAATCATAAACGTTAAACAAGTATAAAAAATTCACTACCTGAATTTTTCTCAAAATATTTAAGATAATAAAATTAAAGGATAATTGAAATAGCTAGCATTATTTAGTGGATAATGGAAAGGAAAAAGGAATGTCATTTCAAATTAAAGTTGGTGAAAGCGATAAAGATGATATAAAAATAAGGAATGTGTCACATCTAGGCCATTGTTTGGTACCCTTCCCCTTTAGTACTCATTAAAGACAATTTTTTTATTATAATTACTTTAAATTAATTATTTTTATTTTCTTTATCTTTATTGGTTATTATCATACATTATTATTATTATTATTATTATTATTATTATTATTATTATTATTATTATTATTATTATTATTATTATTATTATTATTATTATTATTATTATTATTATTATTATTAATTTTTATTATTATTATGATTATTATTTCAGATAATTGAATAACAATTAAGCCATTGCTGCGAAGTAATAATTATATTGTAGAAAAAAGAATCAAGGACAATTGGCTTTGAATTAAATAAAAGAAAACACCAAGTTGGTGAAAGTTTAGAAATTGTGAAATCAAAGCTTGAAGAGAAAGAAAAGCAATTCGTTGAAAAAATAATAGACGATTTGAATGGATCGAATATAAATTATGAAAGTGAAAAATAAAATATTGAAAATAAAAGTGTAAAATCGAAAATGAAAGATCACAAATCCATTTGCGAACAATTTAATTCATTAGAAAAGAGTGAAAAGTGTTTAGATAAATCCGATGAGCATAGTAACAAAATATTGAAAGCAATAAAAGATTTATTTGACGATGAAGAAACCGAACCAGAGAAACTGTTGATCAGAAAATACATGAACAATTTACTTGATGGAATTAAAGTCACGGAAGATACGTTGAGTAATGAAATTAGTGAATCGAAAATGATTGAGTTGGAAGAGAATATATTGGAAACGATCATGTTAAACTAAAACAAACAGGTAATGAATCTGTGATGCTGTGAAACTGTCGAAATCCATTCTAATATTTCAGATATCGTGGACCTTGTTGGAAAATCTGGGAACTACGAGATTGAGAACAATCGGCAACTAGTTGAAGCGGTCTATGAAGAGTTGGTGGAGAATTCAATAAATAATAAAACGACATTGAAAAGTCAAGATGTACCGAAGCTATGGATAACAATGAGAGTAAGATTAATGAAACGCCATATACTGAAAGATCGAATGAGTGGAATGACAAATGGAAAAAGCAGGACAGTATAGAAATTGAGAAAGAACCATTTAAGATAACAAGTTGTTTAGATCCAAGAGATATTCCGAATGGAGACGACTTGTTCACAGAATTATCAAAACTACGGAAAGTACCAATCAGCAAGGAGAAGAATTAAAGATGAAAACAAGAAAGTTTGGAAGCGAAGTAGAAAAATAATTATTGTTTGGTAGAGAAACAGAAAAAAATGGTATTAACTGGGATGGTAAGATAATGTGCAAGGAGAGAAAATTACAAGAATTTTTACACTGGAATAAGATAGTGGTTGATTCGTTTGAAGGGATCAAAAACGGGGGTAATGTTTCGGCCAAATAAATGTTATATTTAAAATCGCGTCTGTGTGCGCGTAGGTGGTTACTTGCATCTGTGAGCGCACCGGGTTTTATTTTTTGTGATCTGTGTGCAAGTTGCTTTTTGTGAAATTGAAATTAAATGTTCTTAAAAATAATTGGAAACTATTTGGATTTTTGTATTTTGATTTTTTGATTTGTTTATCCAAATCAATTGTACTTTTTTGAGTCGAATAATTTGAATGGTTTTATTTTGATATAATAAATGTTTGGTGAAAATGGAGTTTATACTTTCTGTTATTATTTTTATTATTATTATTATTATTATTATTATTATTATTATTATTATTAATACAAAATTAAACAGATATCCAAGCATTTAGAAAACAAATAAACACATTTTAATTACAAGTCAGAATTAAACATCACTCAATCAAAAATATTGTTTAATCTATCCTTTTGACTTTATGGATAAGGATAAGGCTGTCTTCTAATTACATTGTCATCTTACGCCTCAATTCCTGAATAACTTTTATTTTTGGACATCTGAAAGCTTCTCGTCATTATTTCTCTAAGATATTTTGGAATTGCAAATGTAAAAAGTTGGTGATTTCATGTTCTTATTTTTGATTGTGGTACCATCTAATTTGATTGTTATTTTAGCAATCCAGATATTACTGGCGATTAATAATGCTAGTTCCTGATTAGTTCCTTCTAATTTATATGTTACATTTATATATTAAATGTATTAGTTAATTTAGTTGTTCCCAACTTTTTTCAGATAGTTGCACCCTAACGGAAAATTAAAAAATTGACGGCACCCTACCCTTTTTATAATAATATTTCAGCTATAAAAATAACAAGTTTTTTAAGTTCTATATTTAATAAACTTATTTTTTTATAACATATATTAATGTGAAATTTGAACTTGAAGCTATTGGCATATCTCCTTATTATTATGTCACGTATTTGACAAACATACTCTTAACTCATTCTCAATTGAGTTCAGTTTCTGCCTTTTCTTGTTTTTAATATTTACCAAAGTTTAATATTTACCAAAAATAATTGATATATGTACCGCTATTTTAAGTTATTCAAAAAAATCTAATATAGTAGCCTTTTTTAAAATCAACCCTTATATGAAATTAATAAATTTCCAATAATAAAATTAGCAGAGCTCGTGGCACACTTTCATATCCCTAAGGCACCCTATGGTGACGCGGCACCCCGGTTGAGAAACACTGAGTTAATT
Organism: Schmidtea mediterranea; assembly: GCA_022537955.1. Classification (NCBI taxonomy): domain Eukaryota; kingdom Metazoa; phylum Platyhelminthes; order Tricladida; family Dugesiidae; genus Schmidtea; species Schmidtea mediterranea. Next base: position 108,251,496 of record CM039681.1, on the reverse strand, counting down.
AGTCAATTTAATTTTTTTATTGACTCATAATGCCCATAAGCATAACTTTAATTACAATTTGACCAATATATTTTATCATTCAAACATTGTAGAGTTCGTTTTTCTGTTTTAAAAGTATATAATTAATGGTTGATGCTTTCTATTCTCCTTTGAGGGATAAGAATTTCTAAGGAACATTCCTTTGGCTTGAAGAGTGTCTTTATTACCTTGGAGTGAGTGAGTACTTGGGTCTGAGGAACACCAATTCTTTATATTGAGCTACTTTACTCTAATCTTCCACTTTTTTACACTTCAAGAAAAGGAGTCAGTGTCACAAGGCTATGATATTGATTTGCCAATTAAATTCCTCTCTATAACTCTGTAATTCTTTGTATATTGAAACTGATACATGCGAAGTTTGGATAAATTAAGTACGGTTTGTACAATATCCATTGGTCTACCCAAATATATCATTTCTTTGTCAAGTAAAACTTCAATCAAATCATAAACAATGTTGATACTACGCTAGAACATATGATTAATGCCGTAAGTTATCAGTCTTTTGCGAGTGCTACATAAGCTTAAGGTTATACGCTCTTTTTAAATAATTTCACTGAAAAGGATCTGAACTGGTTGCTCTCATTCTTGTTTCGAATTACGGAAATGGGCCGAAGATATCATAACCAATTACATATATAAACATGATTATCATACATTGAGGTTTAAAGTTAAATATAAAGTCCAACTTATTTGATACAATTTAAGTTACAATGTGTGTTATGAAAACAAAGATATTTTTGGGTATCTCATTGATATAGATCAGACATTCTTAAGAAATATTTTAAGTAAGACATATACCATCAAAAGTTTTATTTGGGAATTATTGGAATTTGAACTTTATTTGATAAAAAAACTGTCATTTTCTACATATTTATTTACGGTTACATGAGAAATAAATATCACTTGATTAGTAGAAAACAAGGTTTACATATAATAAATATTTACTGTGTGTATTTATTAAATTTTAATTATTTGGAAGAGAATTTTGTAATGAATTCGATTACAGTAAACCCTCCAACTGCGCGGTTTTTCATTGCGCGATTTCGCAATTGCGCGGCCAAACCTTTAATACCAAAATTTCGATCTACGCGCTAAAAATTTCGTAGCTGCGCGGTTTTTTTTGTTTTTGTCTATTTTAACAAGAAAAATCATGTCAATTTAATTTTTTATGGTGAATCCCGTAAAACTACGAATACATATGGTAGTGAAAATAGTGATTCATAGTATTTCGATGCACTGTATTTTTTATATAAAAATAATAAAGGCAGTTTCATTTTTCTACTGATGTGGTTAGGATTAGGATGTAAAATTACATAGTTTAATAGATATTTTTCAAGTGTTTATTTAATTAAAAATATATTAGTATTAAATTCAAAAAAATCTTATTCGTGTGCATTAGATATAACCGTAATAAAAAATTATTACATCAATTAAAGAGTGTTATAAAGTAAGTATAAATAAAATTTTTGATTTTTGATTTAATACTCATTTTGATTTAATAGGTTTTTATAATTTCTACACCTTATATATAATAATGGAAAAAGCTGGCAAAAGAAAAATATTGACGTTAGAGGCAAAACTTGAAATTGTGAAGCAATTAGAAAATGGCGAAAAAATGTCTGTTTTAGCTAAGAGACACAATATGAACGAATCCAGCATAAGGAGGATTAAATTGAATGCCGAAAAAATTAAAAGTTCAGTAGTTTGTTCTACATCGCTAGCTGCAAAAACATTAAAAAAACCACGAAATCCAATAATAGAGAAAACAGAAAAAGTGTTAAGCTTTTGGATTGAAGATCAAAATCAAAAGAGAATGCCACTTAGGGCTGCTGTTATTCGAACTAAAGCGTTACTAGTATTTAATCGGTTACAAAAGGAGGAACCTGGGTCATCTAATTTAGGCGAAATTAAATTCGAAGCGAGTAAAGGATGGTTTGAAAAGTTTAAACATCGCCAAAACTTACATAATATAAAATTTACAGGCAAAGCAGCCAGTGCTGATACATTAGCTGCATCTTTATATCCAAAAACGTTAAAACATATCATTGATGGTTGTGGATATTTACCAAGCCAAGTTTTCAATGCTGATGAGACTGGCCTATTTTGGAAAAGGATGCCTAGCAGAACATTTATATCTAAAGAGGAGAAATCTGCTCCGGGGTTCAAGGTTTCCAAAGATAGATTGACAGTTTTGTTTTGCGGTAATGCAGCTGGCGATTGTAAGAACAAACCACTAATAATTTATAAATCAGAAAATCCTCGTGCTTTTAAAGGCATATCAAAGAACTCACTGCCAGTTCATTGGGTATCAAATAAGAAAGCTTGGATGACTGCAAAGCTTTTTGAGAACTGGTTTTTAAATTGCTTTTGTGTACAAGCTGAAACTTACTGTAAAGACAAAAACATTGCTTTTAAGATTCTGTTGATTGTTGACAATGCACCAAGTCATCCACCACATTTAGCTGAATTGCACCCCAATGTTAAAGTAATATTTCTGCCTCCAAATACGACATCTTTAATTCAGCCGATGGACCAAGGCATAATTGCCGCATTTAAGCTGTATTATCTTAGAAGGACTTTTCGGCAATTAATTGAAGCTACGGATGGCCCAGATAATCTTTCAGTTCTTGAGTATTGGCGACAGTATAATATTTTATCTTCCGTAAAAAATATTAAATTAGCATGGGATGAAGTTAAAAACTCAACCATGAATGCTGTATGGAAAAAATTATGGCCAGAAAGCTGCATTAGAGAAGCTGTTGTTGAAATGCCAGAAATTGTGGAAATTGTGACTTTAGGTAGAACAATTGGTGGGGACGGTTTTCAAAATTTAGAATCAGAAGATATCACGGAAGTCCTTGTGTCAAATGAAGAAAATAATACTGTTGACGATATTTTGACACAGTTCGGCGGTAATAATGATGAAAAAGATGAAAGTGAAGAAGATGTACAGATTACAAAAGAGAAAAAGTTTACTACCGAAAAACTATCAAGTTTTTTAAAACTTGGTAGTCAACTTGAACAGCAAGCTCTTAATATGGACCCTGATATGGAGCGTGCCTTAAAATTTCGGAGAAATCTGACAGCAGCTTTAGCACCATATGCTGAAATTTATAAAGAAAAACAAAAAGCTGGTAAGCAATCAGTGTTAACAAGCTTTTTTCCAAAAAATATACAATCACAGCCAATAGAATCAAGCTCATCAACATGTATCAGTGATTAATATAACGTTACTTATGTTAATTTTTATTTATGTTTAGTCGTTGAATTGAGACTGTTTTTTAGTTCTTGTATTGTTTTTTATAATTTTTATTTATGTTAAATTTTTATTAATTTTTATAATAGTAATATTAATTATGTAAAAGCAATGAATTGAGACTGTTTTTATTAGTTTTTATGTTTATATAAATGTAAATATGTATATTAGTCGTTGAATAAAGACTTTTTATTATATTTTTTAATATTTTTGTAATATCTGGAACCTAACCCCATAATTACATATAAAATCGGGTTCACAGTGCGCGGTTTCGGTTTGCGCGTTGTTTTTGTGGAACGTATCTACCGCGCAGTTGGAGGGTTTACTGTACATGTTTTCGATCACACTGCCCCAAATTAGTTGCATTTGTGTTGATGAGTTTCATTATTAGATTGATATCTAAATGGATAACCTATATAGTGAAAATATTGGTGAAAATAATTATTACTGATAAAGGAAATGATGAAAATATTAAAACTATAATGGCCTCTAGCTTACTGGCTAGAACACACATGTTGTGTGTTCCGCCATTATAGTGTTAATAAAAATTACCGATGATATAATGTTAAAAACCATTTATAGTAAATACAGAAAACCATTGAAGATGGAAATGCAGATGAATATCAAAATGACGGATTCACAAAACGAAATCCTGAAAAGAATGATGAAACAGAACGAAATATAATGAATTTCAGAGTAAATTTTGTTTTGGTGTAATTGTAGAAAATATGTGGGACAAATGGATGATAGAAAATAAATTTGAAACAGAAAATATTTACTCAAATGGTTAAATACATCAAAACAATTATATTTGACAATTACACGAAAAAATAGTTTAACTTACATAGTATTTATTATAATTAAAATAATAGTATTTATTATAATTTATTATTTATTATAATAAACAGTCAAAGTATTATAAAAGTTATAATAATAAAAATTATAATAATAAGAACTAAAAGAGAACACCAATCCAAAAACATATATTCAGCTACAAAATATTTCGACAGAACCTCTGTCTTCGTCACGTAGTCTTGAACTTTAAACTATTTAGAATAAACCATTTTTATTTAAACAAATTTCTGCTTTTAAATTATCAAACTATTTTATCAAAAACTAAAAACTTTGCTTTTTATAAATCACAAGTTCAAGAAAATGATTTCGGAATTGAGGAAGATTGACTCAGCTTTGTTTCTTTTAAATAGTGAAGTTTATAGGATCGTCATCGTGTTTATTGATAGATTTCAAGTATTACTTAGATGGTATTACTTATTCAGATCTTTTGGTTTTGTAAAGTTTTAAAAATTTTGTAGAATTTGTGAAAGCAGAAATTTGTTTAATTAAAAATGGTTTATTCTAAATAATTTAAAGTACACGACTACGTGACGAAGACAGATTTTCTGTCGAAATATTTTGAAACTGAATAATTATAATAATAATATTAATAATCTGGTGAATATTACAGATTTCTATTTTACATTTGTTATATTACTTATAAAATATAATCATTAAATGTGATTATGTTGTTACAAATAAATTTTATAAATACAAAATTATTAAGTTCAATTATAATTTTTTCAGCTTCTGAACATTTTTCCAAATTAATATCAATGTATTTACGAGTACAGCAACATGCATGGGCTATGTTTAAAAAACTAAATTCAATGTAAATAAAAACCAGTGCAAGAATTAGTGCATGAATATTGAGTGCAATTGTCTAATATTGTAGTGTATATTTTATTATTAAATAAAGTGAAATTTTAAGACAACAAAATAATATTTTTAAATATTTTTTTTAAATATAATAAAAAATTTCACAATTTAACAAATTCAAAGTTTATTAAATAGTAGTGACTTGTCGAAATTTCACACTAAAATAAAATTATTTTTTAATGATAATAATAAATTTATTAACACATTATTTTTGGTTTTTTTAGAAATCCAACTTTTTTCCAATTTTTCAAGTTATTTTTTGATTTAGAACATTTTAAAAACCTTTGAGATCTCCCACTCTTGAAGCTTTTGAAATTACGAGAAATCAAATAATATACCCCCTACCCTCAGTAAATTTTACTTTGACTTTTTATAAGTTTAATATTACTATTATTTTTATTTTCAAAAATTTGCACTGTAGTAGGTAGAAGGGTAATTACGCAATGATGGAATTGGGATTAATTATATCATTACGTAATAATGAATTTGAAAAAATTTTTATCAACAATTTTGTTTGAGAATTATTTTCGCGCTAATTTTTGAATTTAAATTTTTAGCGCAATATTTTTTGAATTACTTTTTTTATCGACAAAATTCACTCTCAATAAATATGCCTAAAAAAAATTTGCTCAAAACGCCTATTGATTAAAAAGTCCAAAATTAAATATATTTTCTCGATTAAAAAGACTAAAAATATTTCTTTGATTAAAAAGCCTAAAAATAAATCATCAGCTTAAAATTATATGTATCTTTTCTCAATTAAAAAGCATAAAAATATTTATTCGATTTAAATGCCTAAAATAAAAATGTCTTGAATCGCTTACCAATATAAAAGCTTCAAATAGTGAGAAAATGGGGATCTCAAAAAAAAGTTTTTGAAAGTTTTCTAAGTTAAAAATTAGTTAGAAGAAACTTTGAAAAAAGTCAGATTACTAAAACAGGGAAACTGAATCACTTGAAACTTAAATTATTAGGATTAAAAATTTTTTATTTATTTATATTTTTTTTATAAGTTCAGATAATAATTTTTTTCCACGGAACGCCAATTGATTTTCCATGAAACATCAGTTTTCCAAACACATAGTTTGGCAACCTCTGTAATAGAAAATCTCTAATAAAAATCAGTAACAATTTAAACAGACCAATCGAAAATTCGAATGTTATTTTTATTATTTTGATTCGTTGAAATTAATTTTATGAATTTTGAAAATATATTTTTTATATAAATTAAAAGCAAATAATATATAAAATATTATTTCAGAAGCTTTGATATTAGTATTTAAGAAAATGATTTATATTAAACTTTTAATAACTTTGATTCCTGTGTTAATTAATGAAATTTGTTGTCAAAATAAAGCAAAATTGTTGAAGCCTTGTCTTAGAAAATTCATAATTGTAGTTGACGGAGGAAGTACTGGAACAAGATTGCATTTCTTTGAATTTAAACAAATAGACAATCAGATAAATTTGATTTTAACTGACAAATTCTCGTCCAAAGTAGCTTTGTCAAAATTCTCAGATGCACGCGCAGATTGGGGTCTAATGAGAATAATGTTTAACAATTTAACATCGTTTGCTATGTCTAAGATTCCAAAAGAGTGCTTTAATAGTACTCCAATGTATGTGCAAGTGACTGCTGGAGTTCGACAAATGAATCAAGCCATGAGTAAAAAGATTTTGAACCATATCATAGGTTTTCTTCTTAAATCTCAATTTAAATTCGAACCAGAATTTGGTGGTATATTAAGCCCTAAGAGAGAAGGAAAATTTGCTTGGGTCAGCGTTAATTTTTTGCTAGGAAAGTTTCAAAGTGATAAATGCTTGGATACTGTTGGCGTGCTTGATCTCGGAGGGGGCTCAACACAAATAGCATTTTCTACTAATAAAGCTAAACTAATACCTGAAACTACTAAAACGGTGATTTTTGGACAGCAATATAATGTATATAGTAACGGTTATGATAACATGGGAATGGACATAATGCGGCTTGAATATTTTGAAGCTACGAATTGTAAAGGATTAAAATGTCAAAATGAAGTAATGCGATCTGAGTGTATACATCCAAACGTAACGACAAATTTTCATTTTGGTAACGTATCTATAACAATAGGAGGAATTCCAATAAAAGACGAAAGGAGATTTGACGAATGCATATCTATGACTCTTCGTATTTTTAGAGATTTCGGAATACTTAGAAGCTATGTAAACGATATGGAATTTGTCGCTATTTCTGCATTTTATCATATCATTAGTTCTGTTATTAAGAGTAATAAAACTAAAACGGATTTTTTGGAATATACAGTTTCTAAAATTGGAGAAGAAGCAAATCTAAGATGTATGAGCCCATTGAAAGCAACTGATCATTACAAACATTTTCAATGTTTGGATATGTCATTTATTTCTACATTGTTTTGGGCATTTTATGGATTCGACTTTGATTATAAATTTAAATTTTCGAAAAAGATTAAAAATGTAAGTTTAAGTTGGGCGCTAGGATACGCTATTTCAACTCTATAAAGATAGTTAATGAAAAACTATTTTCAATATTTTTTCAATTATGAATATTTTATTCTACAACTTGATTATATTTCATCTATCTGTATGTGATGAGGTCATGGATAATAATATTTTGTTTTGCAAGTTTTCATTATTTATGTTTTTATGAAAATTAAAAATTGTTCTTTATATTTACAGATATTTTTAATATATAATAAAAGTATTATGCTATGAGCGCCCTGTGCTAATACCTCTCCGTTTAAGGTCAAAGTTATATTACAAAATAGGAAAATGACTGCGTATTTAATACTTTGAATTTTTGTTTTAATAGTCAAAAAACTTATAATGAAAACTTTAATCTTACGGACAGAATTATCGAAATATTATGATTTAAATGTACTTCGGCTTAAATCGTGTTTTCGTTGAAAAAGTCTATTGGAACACAATGGGTCAAAAATGTGTTTTATGATTCTGGAAAAGCTGATGTTTTATGGTCAAGAATTGATGTTTTAATTTTTATAAAAATAAAGAAAAGTATGATTTGCAGTTTTATTTATTGGATCTGGATTTTCTCAAACCGCCTTACCAATTAGAACAGAACGGAGATTTTGAATTATTCATTCTTGAGTTTAAAAGATTCTATTAAATAACTCATCACACTGCTGAATTTCTTGAAATGCTCACAAAAGATTTTAAGTCGGTGTCACTAATTCCAAAATATGAAGAGATGCAGTCAGATGATATTTTGTATGGAAATCGTCTTCGTAAAGCACTTGAGCCAGAGAAAAATTTAGACATCGATATAAAAGTCACATTACGATATAGAAATGAAATGACAGGTGCATGAAATGCTTTAAAAAGATAGAGAAACTTGTTGACAATATTCTGCGCACAAGTTAACAAATCCTGCGTTATTGATGTTTCTAAAAAAAATGCAAATAAAGATTTAGAAATAAATAAAAAATAAAGATTGAGAGACGTAAGTAAATTAAGAAAAGTAAAAAAGTAATTATGAGAATGAAGAAAATCCAGAAAGAATTATCCAATGAGAAATCTTTGGCTTCGCTACACGAAAGAAAGTCATAGTTAGAATAAATTATTTAAGTGGATTGTAAATATTTCTGGATTACCGATTAACCTATTATGTAACACTATGTCAGAATATTAGATTGAAGATCAGAGATAGGTTATGACGTTTGATGATTGTGCTTGAATGTTTGCATGGTTGTGTATTCTGTATCAATAAATAGAAAACCAAAAAACAGGCGTCCCTCGTACAACATGGTACTTGTAATACACGGTTTCGATATTACAAGATACAAGAATTGAGGTTATAACGAAATGGTTTTGATATAACACGATTTTGAAAACAGAATATTCATTGGTAATTTAAAGCAATTTGAACGAAGATAAACCGATTGATGTGAATTATTTCCAGTGAATCAAAACGAGTATTGAAGTCACTCTAGGAACGAAATTCAGTTGGAAACCAACAGTTTTGAATTCCAGACCGTGATATGGTATTGCGAGTTCAATTAAATACTACATTCTATCATTTAGACTCAATGGCTTTCAGCGAAAAAGATAATTATCAAAGAAATCCATATGCCGCATATCAATGTTTGTAAATCCTTTGGAGTAAATCCTTTCGTAATTAGGAATGATGGATTTCATATGGTTCTATTCTATACTCTGTTTCAACGTTTCCGATCAAGATGAGAAATTATACATTAATTGTGTGGATATTACTATTGATATAGAAAAACATAATGATTTCAAAGATAAATGCTATTGAGTCATTCTGACTGAAAAACAGGTTCAAATAAAATTGAAAAGCGGGAAGATAGTGAACGTTTCGTGATTGCGAATGTGTCTAATAACTTAGGATTAAAAATAAAATAATAACCCAAGAAATGGAAGAGCAATTTGAAAAGCTTGCGAATATTTTATCCATAAAATATTTCAAGTATTTACAGTTCACCTCTAAAACCTCAACCTTCTCCAGATCATTTCCTATTCCTTTAGAATTAAATCTTGATTATAATTATGAAAAGGGATTTGTTTGGTTTCCCGTGTACAATATAATTTTCAATATCACTTAGAAGAATAAAGAATTGGACGAGTCATTATAATTTCTCAAGGTCAAATTATTTTTCAAAATTTTTAAAATATAATTTACTACTTAACATTATAAGTAGTTTTATTATAATTTTTTTAATTATTTTTTTATATTACTTATTATTATATGTAGTATTTATATTATTAATATTACTTATTATTATGATTATTATTATTATTAATATTATTATTATTATTAATATTATTATTATTATTATTATTATTATTATTATTATTATTATTATTATTTTATAACCCTAATAAAAAATTAATTCAACTAAAAACTCAATATATACATATGTTATATAATAAAAATTAATCCGTCAAAAACAATAATAAAATAACATAAATAAAATTTTTCCGTTTTTATTCAAGTTTTTATTTCAAGTTTTTATTAGAAATTATAATTTTTATTAATATTATTATTATTATTATTATTATTATTATTATTATTATTATTATTATTATTATAATTTTATAAACCTAATAATAAATTAAATCAAATAAAAACTCAGTATTTACAAATGCTATATTATTAGAATAAATACATATAAAAAACAATAATAAAATTTTTCAACTTAAACAATACAATATTTACAAATTTTTATTTTTCCAATATTCATAAAGGTGTTAATTAATACCAATTTATTTTTTGTTTTAATTTGAGATTTATTTTTAGGTTTATTTTGAATTATATTTAAAATATCAACATTATTTTTATTAACTTTCATTAAAAGTGTAATTTTATTAGATTTAAAAGAATTTAAATGACTCGAATGTTCCCAATAAAATTCTTTATATGTAATGCTCTGAGAAAATTTGCATATGGTGCATATAAAAAAAGTTGATGCCATTAAATCTATGTCGGTAATATTTTTTCATTTGATTATGGAATCTTTTCCCATGGCGTATAGACAATATCTCGGATACAATATCTCGGATAAAAAGTGCATAATAAAAATAAAAATAATAAACTTATATATATTCATTGATCATTAATATAAATAATTCCTATATAAAATATAATATCTTCATGCTCACTGCAACCTATTATGGTAATATTTCAACCTATATTATTCTAAATAATTACTATAAAATTCACTGACTGTAAACTACTATGGTAAAATAAATTTTATTTCAATTTTAAGTACTCAGAAAGTAATTTAAGAATATTTTTCTAATCAAGTTTCTTTTACTATCAGTTACAACCACTTATACTTACTAATTAATTTATCATTCAATAAACAAGAGTTGGAGTGAAAAGAATAGATAATGTGTAAAAATAAATTTAATTAATTTTGTTTGAGCTGTTAGCAAGCTGTTACACAAGTACCTGTTCCATGTAATTTTTTAAGCTTTGTTAGAAATTCAACGTATTTAGTGGTTGGTTGGTAATTATTTAATTTCTAGTAATGTGATAGATGATAATTATTTTATCGAATAACTTTATTCAACGATGATTCAAAACTTAACAATCAAATAATTTTCAATAAATATATGAAAATTTATTTCAAATCCTGTGAAAGTAATACATGTTTTTTGAAATTAATTTAAGAATATTTATCTAATTAAGTTTCTTTTTACTAGCAGTTACAACCACTTATACTTACTAATTAATTTATCATTCAATAAACAAGAGATGGAGTGAAAAGAATAGAAAATGTGTAAAAATAAGTTTAATTAATTTTGTTTGAGCTGTTAGCAAGCTGTTACACAAGTACCTGTTCCATGTAATTTTTTAAGCTTTGTTAGAAATTCAACGTATTTAGTGGTTGGTTGATAATTATTTAATTTCTAGTAATGTGATAGATGATAATTATTTTATCTATTAACTTTATTCAACAATGTTTCGAAACTTAAAAATCTAATAATTTTCAATAAAAATATGAAAATATATTTCAAGTACTGTGAAAGTAATATATGTTTTGTGAAATTAATTAAAGAATATTTTTCTAATCAAGTTTCTTTTTACTATCAGTTAAAACCACTTAGTTTTACTAATTACTTTATCATTCAGTAAACAACAAGAGATGGAGTGTAATGAATAGAAAATGTGTAAAAATAAATTTAATTAATTTTTTTTGAGCTCTTAGCAAGTTGTTACACAAGTACCTGTTCCATGTAATTTTTTAAGCTTTGTTAGAAATTCAACTTATTTAGTGGTTGGTTGATAATCATTTAGTTTCTAGTAATGTGATAGATGATAATTATTTTATCTATTATCTTTATTCAACAATGTTTCGAAACTTAAAAATCTAATAATTTTCAATAATTATATGAAAATTTATTTCAAGTACTGTAAAAGTAATTTAAGAATATTTATTTAATTAAGTTTCTTTTTACTATCAGTTACAACCACTTATACTTACTAATTTATTTATCATTCAGTAAACAAGAGTTGGAATGAAAAGAATTGAAAATGTGTAAAAATAAATTTAATTAATTTTGTTTGATCTGTTAGCAAACTGTTACACAAATACCTGTTAAATGCAGTTTTTTAAGCTTTGTTCGAAATTCAACTTATTTCGTGGTTGTTCGATAATCATTTAATTTCTAGTAATGTGATAGATGATAATTATTTTATCGAATAACTTTATTCAACGATGATTCAAAACTTAACAATCTAATAATTTTCAATAAATATATGAAAATTTATTTCAAATCCTGTGAAAGTAATACATGGTTTTTGAAATTAATTTAAGAATATTTATCTAATTAAGTTTCTTTTTACTAGCAGTTACAACCACTTATACTTACTAATTAATTTATCATTCAATAAACAAGAGATGGAGTGAAAAGAATAGAAAATGTGTAAAAATAAGTTTAATTAATTTTGTTTGAGCTGTTAGCAAGCTGTTACACAAGTACCTGTTCCATGTAATTTTTTAAGCTTTGTTAGAAATTCAACGTATTTAGTGGTTGGTTGGTAATTATTTAATTTCTAGTAATGTGATAGATGATAATTATTTTATCTATTATCTTTATTCAACAATGTTTCGAAACTTAAAAATCTAATAATTTTCAATAAATATATGAAAATTTATTTCAAGTACTGTGAAAGTAATTTAAGAATATTTGTCTAATCAAGTTTCTTTTTACTATCAGTTACAACCACTTATACTTATTAATTAATTTATAATTGAGTAAACAACAAGAGTTATGTGAAAAAAGTAGAAAATATGTAAAAATAAATTTAAGTAATTTTGTTTGAGCTTTTATCAATTAACTTATTTACGGACATGTGAAAATTAAATGAAAAGGTTGACATTCATCTTTGAAAATAACTTTTAATAAATGTTCATTGTTGGATGTAATTACAAATATTACAAAAATAATAGAAAAATTTCAAGTTTTTTTAAATAAAACTATTAAGTTTTACAAAATAATTACAATGGTTGAGGATACCTAAATAATGGAATAAAATAATTAATAAATATGTAAAATGATTTGGAGTTTAATAAAAAGAGAATGAAAAAGAAATGTTGAACAACGAGAAAGGAATAAGAGAAAATCAATAAAAGCAGACAATTAAATCAAAGAAGGTGCAAATTTTGGATAACAAAGCAAAAGCAAAATTCGCACGTTATCTCGAAAGCCCTTTTAAGATAAGGGAAGAAATATTGTTTGGAAATCCGGGATAGTATATCTATAAAAAATTTGTTATCTGGACAGATGTCAGTGATTATGGAGGCCCAAAAGGGATTAGCGTTAAAAGATATCAGAAATTCTATTCGACATCAGTAAGTGTTATTGGATGATGGAGTATAAAAAGGAAGCGCAATTGAAATCAAACACACAAAAATAAGAGAAGAAATTTTGCAGGAGACAAAAAATTGCAGAAGACAAAGAAAGACAAGAAAAGAGGAAAGTAAAGAGAAATTTGAAACAGAAATTAAGCAAGGTCAAAGCAAAGCAAAGCAACTAAATCAGAGTTACCGATCTCAGAAACCCACCGCAGTAGTCATGTGATTGTAAAGCCAATTGATCCGAAAAATGCTATTCTTCCCGAAGGGTCGTAATAAGCACTTATTGTGATTGATTGATAATTCGTTGTGTCATTTTAAAGTGGAGATAAAGTGTATTAACACATTGTGATCGGGCAGTTTTCGGCCACGTACTAGTCCTGGTAACGGGTGATTTTATATATACGTAATATATATATGTAATATCTATGTACTCGATATTTAGCTTTTAGCAACGTCCGACCACCAAAGAGTAGTGAAATAAACTAAAAAAAATTATTGGAACCCGCATTTTAACGTGACCCGCGCTCCACTAACAATCTATCAAAAACGTACGTGATCCGATTACAATGTGTTAAAAAATAAAGTTTATATCGTTTGGAGTTCGTTATTGTTGTTTAAAAGCACGCTTGGAGTCAGATTGACAATCATCAATATATTTGGTGAGTCCGGCGTGATCAAGGTCGGTGAAAAGTGATTGAAAAGAAACATTATTTTAACCAGATTAGAGGTAAATTGTGGGTTCTGAAAACTTTGTTTTGAAGCTTGAAGCAGAGGTAAAATATTAATTGTGTTAATAAAATCGAAATTCAGATTGTGTGATTTGAGGGAATTTATTAAAGTGAATCGCTATAATATACGAAGCAAAAGTAAAAATGAACTTGTAATGAGTAGTGCAGACTTGCCGGTTTCAATCGCTAAAGAAAGTAATGATTTTTCCAGTTGTCAAAGATTACCAGTTTAACAATCCAGTTATTTTTGTTGATTTTATGAGTGACTACTACATGTATGCGATAGCATATGGATGGTCCCAAGCAATTATGATTCAAAGGCTACCTTTATATTTAAAGGGAGCAGCGAGAGAGGTGTGGCAAAAAATTGACAAGAAAGAGGTTGGCAATGATTGGGCCAAGTTAAAAGATGCGCTGGCAGCTAAACTCATTGGAGGAGATATAAAGAGACTAATGCGTCAGAAGTTTTATAGTCGATTTCAAATTCCAAATGAAACAGTGAGCGAATTTGCCTACCATTTATCAACCTTAGCAAGTAAATCATTCGAGGAAGACTCAAAACAACCAGGTCTAGCGAAACAAATGCAAGAATTAGTACAAGATCAGTTTCTGTCTGCAATAAACAAAGAAATAAAAACAGCATTGTGTTGCGTAGATTATGATAATTTCGATGATCTTGTTAAAAAGGCAATGAAAATTGCATTAAACTTAAAAAGTACGAAAGAGAAAGCTCATGCATTTGCAATACTTCCAGTTAAAAGAGAAAGATCGATACCTCATCGCGGAGCAGTAGGGAGGCAGTAAATACACTCCAGCAATCAAAACGTCCATCGCCAAGTTGGAGAAATGAGAATGGTATAAACAGATCAAGCGGTAAAATGCAAAGTAATGAAAGAATAAGACTCATCCAATGTGGAAATTGTAAAAAATTAGGGCATTATACAAATAATGTTGGTTTAGAAATGATGGCAGCAGAGCCCCAAGGAGAGTAGTTTCTAACTGCCAGAGAAATGAGATAGAAAATAAATATCGAAGAATAGGGCTTGATAAAAAGGCTAATGTTAATGATGTTCAATGTTATCACTGTGGGAAAAGGGGGCATATTTCAAAGAATTGTTTCACAAAATCAAGGTATACATCCACTTCTCCATCACCACAACGTGATAACGTGAATATAAATGGACAAATTCAATGTCATGCATGCCAAGGTTATGGGCATATGACGAGATCTTGCCCAAAAAATTCGAATAAATTTCAAAGACCAATATTAAAGAAAACAATAAGATTTCAAGATGAAAGTCAATCTTCCAGCAATGTAGCCTTCGTTCAACGAGACAATTTTAGAGAAAAAGTCAAAAGCGATGTGGAAATCCTTAATCAGAAATTGAATAGACTGTTATCAAAATTTGAATCAGATGATGAAGCTGATACTCATATGGTAGACGGGGGAGAAGTATCCGGTAGTGAACCCGAATCAAGCAATGATCCATTTAGTAAAATTTGCGATGATTTACAAAGTGAAATAAGCACAGCATTTATTGCCAAAGTTTGACCGCTGAGTGCAGACCCAGAGTCGAATTTGCAGAGGTTGATTGAAGTCTTAGAAAAATTGATTAAGATGCCTTTGAGTTTGAGAAAAACCATAACTGTTATAAAATTTTGTGCCAAGTGTTATAAAGTAAACAAACAAATGTATTTAAAGACATAATGAGACTATTGGGGCAATCGCTGCGAAAGCATAAATGGCTAGATCCTATAATTGTCAAAGTAATTGGACTAGACAATACAACGTCATCTTGCCAAATTGGAGCATATGAAAAAGTAAATGAGTTACAAAGGGAGGTTATGCACAAATGTAAAGGTTGGAGAATAGAACTTGAATTTATGGAGCAAAGGCTAGAGGATGATGATTATTTGATTGATTGTGGAATAATCCCTGGAGTGGAAAACGAAATAAAAATCCTGAATATAATTGAAACTAAAGAAACCGTTAAAAATGATTTTGATGAAACTAAAAGTGATTTAATAAAAATATTGATCAATGGAAATACAGTTGAGGTTAATGATAAATTAAATATAATTTTAAATTCAGAATTTGACGTGGAAGAAAAATTAAAACTTTTGGACTGTATTAGACCTTATTTGAGTTATGAAATTGGTTTTGGAGAAACAATAAAAACTGTTATTCGGAAATTTGGACAAGAATTTAGAGAACAGGGCATTTATATTGAACCATTTGTGATATTATTAATGATAAATGATCAAGGTGTAGAATATACAGATGAGCGTTGGTGTTCAAAAGTAAGTAAACTGCGGCGGAGGGCAGCAGAAATCATGGGTAATGACGGAATCATTGTGTTGATGTATAAGGGTTTTGAGTTAGATGATGACGAATATGTATTCGATTGTGGCTGTGTACCACGAAAGCTTGATGAAAACGGGTATTTTAAGGATGAGGAACCTTCTACAAATTTTATTAATGAGATAATTGCCATTAAACAAATAAATTATAGCGAATCCACAAATTGGAGTAAATTTGAGTGGCCAAATTTTAATTATGAAACGAAGAGTAGTATGATGAGGTAGAAAACGTCATTGAACCAAACATAGAAGAAAGTGCGACAAAAACGGAAGTTAAAAGTGAGGTTTGTGCAACAGAGGCAGTAACTGATGAAGCAAAAGTGGAACAGTGTAAGAGTCCATATGAAATAAAATGCGAAATAGTACAGAAACTCCAAGATGAGAGAAGGCAGATTAGTTTGAGTAAAACAATAGGAATTCTAAAGTCCTTAGTTAGTGAACTGTATGTTAAACCAGTATTACGAGAACAAAATGAAATATGTATTCAAAAAATTGCAAAAAAATTAAAAAAAAGACTTCGTACTGTGTTAAAATATGCAAAAGAAAATATGGAATTTTGTGATGAAGATATGATATTGAGTATGATAAAAGATGAAATAGATAAAGAAACGGTACTTACAATTATGAGTTATATTTTACTAGAAATTGGAGCATACCTTTGTTTAAATAATGATAAAGAAGAAGAGATAATTGAAGCGGCAACCAAGGTTCTGAATAAACATGTTGGTAGCTGGATAGGTGAAAATGGAGGTTGGGAAAAGTTAACAAAAAACCAACCTAAACAAACAGAAGAAATAAATGAAAAGTGTGGAATCGCAATGAGAAGAAAACCAATGAAAATTCCGTTTATAATGTTTATGATATTGACTTTATGTGGAATTGTAACCCAAACTACGTCATTAGTTGCAAATGATTGCTCTCAAACAGAATTGGGGAAGATTTATTCTGTGGTAGACATTACAGAATGCCCCGACGCGTATCCGACGAAACTGAAAATAGAAAATGAAAAGAAGTATTATGTTTATCAGGAATCGGGCTTTCGACGTTCAACAGTACGAGAATGTAGTGTTAAAAGAACAAGTTTCATATTTTATTGTGGAAAGTGGAGTCATACGTCATCAATCAAGATGTATGCGATTCCAAGATCAGTTGATATAAATCCAGAAAATTGTGTAACCGCATTTCACACATGAGAACTTAAAATTAGCTCAGAAATCAGATTAAAAGACAAGTTAAATCACGCAGTGCGAGAAACAATCATTGAAAGAGGAGTAATGAAAGCTAATGGTGATTGTGTAGGAGAACCTTTCAAAATGAATGGGGAAATTATCGATAAAGTTGTCGTTATGGAAGAATGTTTAACAGAGTTGAAAGAATTCGAGGGAGCTTTTGATGATGACACAGGTAAGTTACAAACTCATCCATTTTGTAACATGAGACAAACAAGTTGTCAAACAGGAGAATCAATTCTTGTGTATGAAGTGAAAACAATCGGTGCAATTTAGTACATCTAAAAACAATGAGTTTTAACGAAATTGTTGGAGAACAATTGAGAGAAGGATCGGAAAATTTAAACGCGAAAGCAAGAGCGAATGCGTGACTTAGAATTACTCCTTTGATAACAAGAAAAACTCCAGTAGTGTTGATATCAACATTACCAGATGATAGTATGAGATTCATTCGAAAAAATATTGTTAACAAATGTGGCCAAACAGCGTATGAAACCAATTATAAAGGAATTTATGTATCGACGAAAAACATTGAAGAAGCCCAAATTCGAATACATAGCATGGATATCAAATTAACGAATTATTTCATTAATAAAATGGATTATTTATTTCATTATAGTCAGAGTATCATGGGAAATATATGTTAAGAAATGATATTAAATGATTGCAAGTTAAATAAAGAAATACTTCGAAACAGAATGGCTATGGCAATTACAAATCCAAATCTAGTGGCACCTATGTTGATTTCAGAACATGGTGTATTTTTCAAGGATATTCGGCGAAGCATTGTATAGTTATAAATGTAAACAAATCTCTGTTCAGATTATAAAATACGAGCAGTGTACAAATGAATTGCCTGTAAGTGTCAATTGGAAATTGAGATTTATGGAGCCAATAACTCAAATATTACTAGATGAAGATACAAAACCCAAGTTATTAAAGTGCAATAGGTTATTGGAACCATTATATCGGTTAACCTCAGATTCATGGATATCCTTGCCAGATCATAAAGAGATGAGAACTCCAGAGAGATTAGAGTTGACAAAACTTGAATCTCTAATAAATTTTACATAATTAAATAAACTAGCTCAAATTGGATTGTATTCTCAAGACGATGGAAGCACGAAGAAGCACGGGTAAATTTGTTATTTCAGTCAAAAAAGGAAAGAGTAATTACCGAGATGATTGATACTATATTACCAGGAGGCAAAGGAAAGGTAAATTATGATTATTTATTGACGCCAGATCACTATAAAAAGCCACGTATAACACGATGAAAAAGATTTGGGGAAAATTCATGTTTATGGGACAAGCTTGTGCAGGTCTAACTGGAATATATGTTATTATTATTATGCTCAAAGTTATGGTATCTCAAATATTGACTACTTGCCAATTATATATTATTTCAGGATGGTCATGGAAATTGATTATTGGGTGCATACCCTTTCTCGCAAGATTCATAATTACTAATCATCAATACAAAGAAATGGGAAAAGTAAAATCAAAATTAAAACACAGACGAAGTAACGCTGATTCAAGCTCAGACAATGAAAGTGGGAATGGAGGGAATGACAATGACAAGATAGAGATACCACCATTGTACTACTGTAAAGGAGACACAGAGAAAGCACTCAAAGATAAACTAAAACTAAAATAGGTAAATGTTGATCCATCAAGAGTGAATGAAACTGATACATTTAGTCAGCTATGCATTCCTAAAACATTTCTTCCAACAGCACAAATATATCCGGTTGAGAAACTAAAAGAGATGAACCAATTAGGAATATTGAATTACTTCCTGAGCGAGTTGAGCCATCAAGCGCAGATATCGAGAGAAAATGCTTGGATTGCCAGGAAATTGTTTTGATGATGTTTGGAACAAGAGGAAGGCAACCTAGAATGTGGATACAATTAAATAAACATCGGGTTGAAGCCCTGATCGATTCCGGTTCAAGTCATACAATAATATCAGATGAAGTATTGAATTCCGACGAAAGAAATCAAATACAAAGCCCCAAGGAGATTGTAAGGTCTCTGACAAAACACAAGTTGAGTATCATTGGGCAGATTAACGTAAAATTAATTATCGGAAATATAGAAGTTTTTCATGATGTGCTAGTAATGAGAAAAAGCCCAATACAGTGTTTAGTGAGAATGGACGTCTTGGAGCAACTGGAAAGGATTTCTCTTGATTTAAAACCGGAAATTTAATTGCAGGAAAAACCGGTAAAGTTATTTATGAAGTTGGAGATGTGTTTTTAAACCAGACATTAACAGTACCATCACAAAGTGAGATCATTTGTTATGTTAATACGATGGAGTGCCGGATGATGAGTTTATATTTGAACCGAGTAAAACTTTAATAGCGAAATATGATACTCCAATGTGTGATGAAATAGTAAAAGTGCAAAATCAACTAATTCCTGTTTATATTACCAACGTTAATGATAAAACAGTATCACTAAAACCAAAAACAAAATTGGGAAAATTAACGAAGATGTTTAAAATTGGAAATAAAAAGTTACCAAAAAATATTAAAATATATAAAGAATTGTCGGAAGAGCAAATACAAATATTCACCAAATTATTGATCAAGTATCAAGATATTTTCGCAAAACACGGGTATGATTTGGGCGTGACTTCAATAATAGAACACGAAATCCCATTATTAGATGAAACTCCAATCAAGTTACGACCATATAGAATTCCATATGCACATCAAGATGAGAGTGATATACAAATAAAAGCATTGAAGGAATTTAATATCATAAGAGACAGTTTTTCACCATTCTCATCATCTATTGTAGTTATAAAGAAAAAAGATAGCGAATTAAGATTTTGTGTTGATTATCAAAAATTGAACCAAGTTACGACAAAAGATACATATCCAATTCCAGTTCCTCAAGAAATGTTTGATCGAATTGGAGAATCACAGTATTTTACTTAGAGAAGCGAATCTGAAAATTAAATCCTCAAAGTGCGAATGGGGAAAATCGGAAGTAACGTATGTTCGACATATAATATTACGAAAAGGTCTTCAACCAAATCCAGATAATGTAAAGAAAATTGAAAACTATCCAACTCCTAAAAATGTCGATGATGTCAGACAATTCCTTGGATTAGCAAGCTATTATCGAAAAATTATTAAAAACTTTGCACATATTACCCAGCCACTGACAATGTTATTAAAGAAAACTACAAAATTTGTGTGGGGAAAGCCCAACAAAATGTATTTGATACCTTCAA
Source organism: Schmidtea mediterranea (assembly GCA_022537955.1). NCBI lineage: Eukaryota > Metazoa > Platyhelminthes > Tricladida > Dugesiidae > Schmidtea > Schmidtea mediterranea. The sequence goes on along the minus strand of CM039681.1, from coordinate 108,230,564 downwards.
ACAAAATTTGATAATGAACCCAATATTAAGATATCCAGATTTTACGAAAACATTTATGGTAATGACAGACGCAAGTAATTGCACTAGGAGCAGTGTTGGGACAACAAGTTGAAGGTGAAAAGGATCACGTAATCGCATATGCTAGTCGATCATTTAAAACCCATGAAAAGAACTATTCAACTATTGAAAAAGAAACTCTAGCTTTAGTATATGGAATAACAACATTTCGTCAATATTTGGTTGGTAGAAAATTCATTGTTTATACGGACCATAACCCATTGCAATGGCTAATGAAACACCGAGATGCAGCAAGTAAGTTAATCAGATGGTCGTTAGCTTTACAAGAATACGATTTTGAGATCAAATATCGAACAGGAAAATCCAATGCTAATGCGGATGCTTTATCAAGAATCTCTAATAATGAAATTAATAATAATGAAGAGGAAATAAAATTGAGAAATACAATATTCGCTATAATTAAAGCAGCAAATAATGTACCTGAGTTTCAACGAGAACAAGAAATGGATGAAGAATTAAAACAGTAATAATCCAAAAGGATAGTGAATTAAACAAATAATTGATGAAAGTCATAAATACGTAATTCATGAAGGGATCTTGAAATATATTCATAACAATGAATTGCGAATAGTAGTTCCAAACAAGCATAGAGATACATTGTTATTACAGTATCATGATGGTGCTCTGGGAGGACATTTATCTGCAAGAAAAACGCTATCGCGATTAAAGTTGAAGTATTTTTGGAGAACAATGGAGCAATATGTCAAACAATGGTGCGGCACTTGTAAGAAATGCCTGACTCGAAGAAACACTGGTAAAAAAATATAAGTCCCACTTAAGCCAATGCCTATACCGGCAGCTCCAATAGAAATAGCAGCGATGGATATCGTCGGGCCTTTACTCGAGACAACGAATGGAAATAAATACATTATTTTATTCTGTGACTATTTAACAAAATGACCAGAAGCATATGCTATGCCTAATCAAAAAGCTGAAACGGTTGGGTTAGGGATTAAAATAAAATATCGTCAAGAGCAATACAAAGAAACTTATGATAAAAAAGCGCCTGAACAAGGCATTATAATTGGAGATCTAGTATATCTAAATCAACCAGAGCCAGTTAAAAGATTGTCAACAAAATTGCAGAGGCCATTCAAAGGTCGGTATAAAGTTTGTGATGCAACAGCAACAAATCTAAAATTGCGTCCAATTATTAATAAAAGAGCAGAGACAATTGTTGTTCACGCTAATGGATGTAAAAAAATACCTAAATCAGAATATCCACTGCAGTCAAAACAAAGGTATATGTGACTCGACAATTAACGATGAATTACAAATATTCTTGGGTAATCAGACAATATAATCTTCAAACAAATACAAATAAAAATATCTTCAACTTCATACGAATTTATATTTGGACAAAAGAAGAGACAAACCTCGTTAAAATTGAACCCATGGTAAATAAACATTGGGTGTATTGGAAAATAAAAGTGCATCAGAAAGTTCAAGCTATTTTGCAAAGATATACAATCAATATGCTCAACAATAAAAAATCTTTTATCATATATCAGAAATTACGAACAAATCTCACTTACAGTCTTTCAATGTACTATTACGAAAAGCTTTTGGATAACAATTTAACGTATATGGAAAATCGATGGACTCAATTTAAGGTTCATCACGAAATAATCTACCTTAGAAACAAAACAAAACGGGCACAGATGAAAATTCAAAATAATGTAATAATGGCAAAACATGAGGCAAAAATCGGAGAAAAGGTAAACATTTATATTAATAATAAGAATCAGGTAGTACTGTACAAGTATCATACGAGTGCTAGATTCAGTCTTCAAAATCTGAAAACAGGACTCATTCTAAATTATGTCGTAACAAAAATCCAATACGGTCATTGGAAAATCAATCTAGAACATTGGCAAGTCATATTCGTTGAAAAGAAGCTTATTCCTGTGAACAATAACTTGTTTAATGAAATAACTAATATTCATAACTTGATTCTTAATTTAAAATAAAAATTGCTCATTGATTCTTGGTAAAAACTCATTCTCTAATGATTTTACTGAAACATTCTTCACATGTATGCTGATGAAAATCCCAAGCGCTATATTGCCTATATATACAATCATGATCTCAAAAACTGATAACACTAACAATAGTGCTCATCGTGTACAATATCATGAACCAGATACCCTTCAGGGTATAGAGACATGAATGTAGTAAGATGATTTTATTATGCATGATATTTATTAGTAGCATTACTATTATTATTTATCTATCCTTCATCCTTTTGATAGATCTTAAAGAAATGTACTTTTCATTCATAATCTGAATGTGTTTAAATATTTAAAATTAAATTTTGTTATCGTGTAAATTGATTGGATGAATGATCACATGGCTGCGTTGGTGGAATTTTAGGTATAAAAGAGATAGTTGCTTCTGAAATGCTTTGATTCAAAAAAAACTTTTTATTCAAAACTATTATCGACAATGGAGAAGATTTCAAAAGGAACCATATTATATGACGATTATTTCAGAGGAAAAAGGAGCCGAATGAAGAAAGATGTCAAATTATTGGAAAATCTAAAAGTACCTAATTGGGCAAGAAGAGGAGATGTAGAAATGAGAGTGTGTTTATTTGAAATAGAACGAAACAGAAAATTGAAATTGGCTGAAGAATTGTTGAGCAAGAAGGAAGAAACATGGCAATTACATGTAATTAAAGGGTCAATCGAAATACTAAATAATGACGGAACGATATGGAGTGAAATGCCAAACAGAACATCATGGCAAATTTCAAAGGAAATATGGCAAAAACAAATGACAGCAGCCAACAGGGTTGCGTGGTTAATTCTAGAATGCCGGGTAAAAAGTTCCACAAATTATGAGGTGAAAAGAAAATTGTCAATTAAGGAAGATAATCAGTTTCTTCCAATAACGGAGGATATGTTGAAATACAGAAAATTCTTTCTGAGAAAACAAATCGCAAAGGAAGAAATCAGAAAATCTATCATATTTATGGACGCGGAATATGGCGTAAATGAGAAAAATGAAATGGTCCCGCTATCTGCGTGCCTAATAGAATATACGGGCAAAATTATATTCAATTCGTTGATAACTCCAAGAGATAAATTAAAAAATTATGTCACGCATGTACATGGAATCACGGAAAAAATGTCAAGGAATCAGGAAGATCAGTACAAGAGTATGGAAAAAATTCATGAGTTGACGACCCGGAAAATTTTAGTTGGCCATGATCTAAGAAATGAGTTGTTATATAGTGGAGTCCAAGCCAATGATCTATGGGGAATACGAGATCTAGTGGCAGTTAAAGCATTAATAGAAAGGGGAGTAACAAAAAATGGACAAATGTTAAAACTATCTATTGTGGCAAACGAGGTGTGTGGAATTAAAATGCAAAAAGGAAATCATTCTGCTCTGGAAGATGCTGAAACTGTTAGAAGAATTTATTTAAGTATTGAAAATGATTGGAAAGACGATGTGAATAATGATGAACCAATAGCAAAAAGAGTTGCTCATTAGAAGAATATCAGAGGAGGACAGCCCTATCAAGAGTGAAGGAGTTTTATGAGTTACAAAAAAAAATTGTGCTGCAAACAATGGAACAAACTTTCCATACATTGGCAGAAATTCCGACAATCAGGAAACAAAAAGCTCAGTTGCAAAAAGAAAATAAATTAAATTTGGCAAAAAATAGCACAATTCGGGTACAACGAGCACTCAAAAGAAAACTACGAAGTGAAAAAGAAACTCAAACGATGGAATAAATTTCGATAAAAAAGAAAATTACAATCGATGGAAAAGAACTCCAGTTATCAAAAATTGTGACGATTTATAAAAATGGAAATCAAAAGGTCAAAATTGTGGATCCTCAATAAATATTTGCGAATTACTTTGATTTGTTATCCCCCAATTTTAAAAATAATAAATATTTGCGAGTTACTTTGATTTGTTATCCCCCAATTTAAAAAAAATAATAAAATAGAAAATAAATAAATAAAATAAATTAAAATAATCAAATTATAATTAAAATAAATTTGGATGAGTATAGTAGTAATATGGAAATACCAATACGCCCTGTAGTAAAAACCCTATAGGAAGTTACTCAGAATATAAATAAAAAATATAAACGGTATTAGTAAATTATAAACATTGTTATTTATTCATATTCTCTATAATAATTGTTATTGTGTCTTTATTGGCATTGTTGTTATCATTAATATTATTATTATCATATAAAATTGGGAAATATTCTTGTGAACCGCAATGCCCGAACTTCGGGATTTGGAGCTAATAAGAGGAGTTAATTCGCCACCTGCAGTACGGGCGTAACCAGCGGGCGAAATCAACCCAGAAAAGTGGTTTATCGTAAAACTTAATAAATATTTCTAATATTAAATTTATTAAATATTTTTAATTATTATTATTATTAAAATATAATTTTTCAAATAGTTTTAAAATTTTTTTACAAAGGAAAAATTGAATTGGCAGTTGAACTTTATAAAAATTAAAATTTTTAAAATGATTGATATATATATGTAAAAAATTGTTAAATAACGAAATGCTATATTTCATTGCAAGAGTGCTTGTTTTTTTTGGTATGTTTCATTTTACAATCCATTTGTGTATCATATAATAAAAATGTTAAAATTTGCAATGATATTTTCAACACGTAGGTAAGTTGGTGTGTTGCCTAAATTATAATGTTATTTATTTTATTTTTATATTATAAAAAGTGATAAATTTTGAAACAAGCAATAAATAGTTTTAAAATAAAGTTGTTATGAATAGATCAAAGCTTATCAAAATAGCAATTTAATAGTGAATTCAGTGGTGTTCGATTTGATGGTGTTCGGTTTGATAGTGGATTGTTGTTTATAAATAAATTCCCAAAGTTTGATGCCTCCATTCGACGTACATCAATAAAATCATTCGTCAATAAAATTAGTCTGTGCGGTCTGTATCAATTTCGACATACACCGGGGATGGCATGCGGTAGGAAATATTGTGAGCAGTATTTGAAGAAAAAGTTTTTTTTAAAGTGGGAAAAAATGAAAATTTCCCAGATATAAGGAAAAGAGGGAACCAATGAAATTGAACAAATGCTATTGGAGAAATCTAATTATTTTGGAAGGAAAGTTTTTTAAGGTAGATGTGTGAGGCAATTAAACAGCCAATTAAAATCATTTATTAATGTTCATACATTTTGTCTGGTTGGGGATGATCCGTAATGCCTGATCGGCAGCACACAACTGCATGGGATCTCCCTATTTTATTTCAATATTAAAATAACATTTGTTATCTGGACAAGCTGTCCAGATAACAGCAGCATGAGGGGCAATTTTTGGAGTTTTTCCGATTGTGTGAAGGGCTAAATATTGTTATCTGGACAAGCTGTCCAGATAATGGCGACATGAAGGAGAATTTTGCACTGTTATTAATTATGTAACATGTTAATAAAAAGATAATATAATTGCAAGAGGATCTTGAAATGAGAAAAATGTTCAATTATCTATAATTGAAATTCGCGATTTATGGTTAAAGTCAAGAGAAATATTGTTTAGTCAACCGATAAAACTACAAAATTAAATAATAATTATTTTTTAAATATAGAAAATCATTTTTAAAAAAAAATTAAAAATTTGAAACATGATATTGATTTGATGTTGGATAATTTTTTGTTTATTTAAAATCAAGCATATATTGTTTAAATATTGCAATTTAAACAATTTAAATCCATGGAATAAGAAGGGAAAAATTTTGTGAGAATAAAAACTTTGAAATGATTTTATATTGATCTTGTACCTTTGTACTCTCAATTTTGATGCTTATAATGCCTCGCAGTTTATACTGCATATTTTACATTGAAACGGTTGATATTGAGATAAATACACATTTCGTAATATATATATATATATATATATATATATATTATTCGAATTCACCAACAACCCCAACACAATAAATCACGTACAAGACTGTAAACCAAGCAATAAATTTTTATTCAGAGAAAATACAACAATTGATTGGACTTCAATGAATTTGACTAATAGTTTCTTAATAGCAACCAGGTAACTAAGCAACCAAACAATTTGGAGACATCAAGGATCGATAAAAGAGTGAAAAAGTTAATAAAATTTGTAATTGAAATTGTATTTCTTTTGATTGTTCAAATTTTTATGTGCTTTTATTTAAAGAAAAACGTAAATGTTTTTTTAAAATTTTTAATAATAAATTTAGAGATATTAGTTAATACTATTGAGTATCTATATCCAAATTTGAAGTACCAACTGAAATATTATTCACCAAAAATATATTTAAAAAGAGTTAAAGAAATAATTGGAATCAATATTGAAGATCTAACCAAAGAAAATCTAAATATATCCCATATATTCCATTTGATCACATTGAATGTAACATTTGTGAAGGGATATTAATGAATAGATGTGGAGATTCAAATTGTATTTGCCATTAATTACAGGCATTTGATTATAATTTACACCTTACTTTGTAAATTACGTAAATTATATTATTCTGATGTTTAAATAAATTTTAAATGGTTTGGTTTTTTTGATTATAAATATAAAAATATTTCAAAGTTTTCAATGTTTGTTTTTCTTTTATATATTGATTATAAATAATTTTAAAGCTTTAATCTATATATTAATACATCTAATTTAATATATTTTCATCATACATTAACCAACACATAATTTAAATTTAACTAATTAAAGAAGTCTTTTATAATACAGCATCAGATTATATATAACTATAATTCCGATTTAAACTTTAACCTTTAACATTTTATAAATTCATTATTATCTAACACACAAATCTTAATTTTACTGATTAAGAAAAAATCATTTCATCATACCACATCAGATTATGTAAGATTTCTAATATTTAAACTTTCAACTGACTGATAAGTATTTTTCTTTATATATACTATTTCATTTTTAAAGAAATTATTATAATTTGAAAAGAATTTCAGAAAAAATTATTCTAAGAAAAACAAGATTCAAAGATATGATAATGAATTTGAATCGAAATCTATCAAAATCAATAATTTAAATTTCAATACAAATAAAACAATCATATTTTTGAATTATCGAATGATATTTTTGGAAAGACCAATATCATACAGCTTTAAAGTAATTTTAATTTTGAATTTATTATTAATATTTTTTAGAAACCAGTATTTTTAAAACAAAGTAAATTAAAAAGTTTCTGCTAATTTATATAAATTTATCTGTATTTTTCATATCAATTGTAACTGTAATTGATTGAATTTGAATGTCATTGATTTGATATTGTAAATCTTCTACATCAATAAATTTCTTACACCCCATAATACATTTAATAGATTTAAAGAATATAATTGTATATTTAACACTTCTGTAAATAAATTGTTGTGGTTTCCTTCTTTGACAATCTAGAATGCATGTGTTTTAAAAAATGCTTGCTGCACATTGACCTTGAATGATTTTGAATGACCTTGAGAAAATTATAAATGACATTTACCTTTGACCTGTAACATGTTTTTGAGAAATTGAAAAATATCACCTCCAAAAATCTTTTGTATTGATCCAGCGGTGACATGTTTTTAGAGAAACTGAAAAACTTGACCTTGAAAATATGATCATGGACTTTGACACCAAATTTTTTTGTACTTTTAGACTTTAAAAAAAAATTTGCCTCGGGAGGGGGTACTGGTCTAGGTGTCATATAATCTAGCGGTGACATAACTATCTACTCATTTTACCTATCAGGAATCCACCTGCTTATTTCGCCATATTGGATCTTAAAATCCAAATCTGTCATAGTGAAATTTAAAAGACTTGAGTTTAAAACGGGACTCTCGTTTCTTTCAACTTCGGAAGGACTTATTTTTATAGCGACATCGTTGAAAAGGTTCAAAAATAGCAATTATATTCTACGGCAAAAAGATAAGTTTCAACAGCAGCAACAGTATCTGACTGAAATCCTGTTATCTCGACTTTATAATATTTTTCCGAATTAAAAATATCCAGAGGATTAGAGGATTGATTTCTTTTGAAATATATTTTCCGACATTCATAACCGCCTGAGCACTTGCAGTGGACGGAAACACTTCAACAAGATCATTTTTTCCGAATATCGTGGTTGAATCTAGTGTGTTTATCGAAGTTAAAGGAAGTCATTTCTTGTAGTATTTTTTAGTTATTTTATCGTATTTCTCTAGGGTAATTAATTTCAAAGCCAAAAGTTTATTTAGAATTGAAATGAATCGATTCCACGTATTATTATCTCCTGCTTTTTTTCATACAAATAAATGTTCCCATATCCTTACTTAGCTTCTACGGGTTTGACAATTTTTTTATAGTCTCGAAGATGTTGCTGTTCAATCTCCTCAACAATATCTTTCATATATATATATTTATATATATATATATATATATATATATATATATATATATATATATATATATATATATAATAATCAAGCTGTTGTGATATTGATCCATAAAACATTTCTACATACGTTTATTATTTTTGAAACTCAAAAATTAGATTTCTTTTATGAATCCTTACTTGATCTTCCACCTTCAAAAGTATTCCTTTCAACACATATTTTAAAAGTTTGAGTTATTTCATATTTTCTAGAAGAAATAGGACGCCAAATATAAAATTTATCCCCTCAAAAGTAATAATAATTTCATGATCTCCAATTAATAATTTCCTTCCAAACCTGTCTCTTTCTGAAATAAATACTTCTGTTAATATTGATCCATTTATATTAAATAATTTTAGAGTGTTTTTCCTTGCTCTCTGAGTTCAGTGCAATGTAATTATACCGAGTGCTCCAGTGTTTCCAAAAGCTAATAAAATCCAATTTCTTCATTAAAGTTGAGAATAAGTTGGTGTAAATATTATCCCAATCTCGTTTATTCAACTCAAAGAATATAAAGAAATTGGAGTTTCTTCTAGGTAAATCAAAGTAATTTTGCGAGAGGTAGATGCAGCAACAATTCATATGTCTTCCGCAGAAAAATATGACTCGATGATTTCCTGGTTTATATCTTTGATGCAATCGTCAAAGACAACAAAATTATTTTGGGTTTTGTTCAATTCCTCACAGGAAATTATATCCGAGAATTTATTGCTCATTGTGGCGCTGATGGAGTTGAATGTGTTAGGGCTAGCAGGAAAAGATTCATTTAAATCAGAGACTATCACATCTGGAGGTATTTTACCTTGGTTTTTTTAAAATATTTAAAATAGTTTCTTTGTTTAAATTATTTTTGAATCCATGATACACTAACTGAAATTCCAGTTGATAGATTGTTGAATATTCCTTTGCCGCTAGTTATGATTTCAAGCTTATTTTTTTAAACTTTTTCAAATTTTCATTTTCTACTGAAATCCTTCGTAAATATTTCGTAAGAGCTTTCAATTGAGTTTTATTCAAACGAGCCTGGAGAGCGGAGTGAGCCCCGAACCTGTTTGGGATTTGATGAATTCAGTTTCTGCTTTAGTCTTGTCCATTTCCGCTTCAGCTCCTTTATATTCTTTAGCATATTTGATCATTCTTGCAATTCCAGCAGCAGTTCTTGCAACCGCGGTTAAACTTCCGAAAATCAAAGGTAATAAAGCAGCTAGTGGAAGAATTCCTCCTTGCTTGGATTCCAGATTTTTTTTCCTTTATTTTCTCTTTTGAAACATAGACTATTTTCCCTTTGAATTTAATAGATTTAGGTTTATTGGAATCAACAATAGATTTATTTTCGATTGCAAATCTTTGCATTCTAAAGCCATTTTTATTATTATAAAATGGTTAAATTTGCAAATAAAAAGAAGTTTATGGATAATGTGATTTTTAATTATCCAATGAAAGGTGGGAAATATATGATGATCATGAATACGATAGCGAGTATAATGATGATGTTACCGAGTATGAAGGAGATGAATTAATTGATGCTTTGTTGATGAAAAAACCAGAAAGCGATAAGACTAATTTTCTCAGAGCTTTAAATACAAAACCAGAAGAAATACATAAGTAATAAAAATAATGTCTGACGATTCTATAATTCCATTTGAAGAAATATATATTTGATAGATGTCTAGAGTAATATGTACGAGTTTATTGATGCTTTTTACGATTTATATGGTATTATTTCTTTGAGTCAATAAAGATGTAGCGTTAGATATGATGATTAATTTTGTAGGGAACTATCAACCTAAACCTAAAAACTAGTTTTTGGTAATTCTCTTTGGTACATTCTATCTAGGATTTCTTCTTATTTTAAATCATATATTTTATAGGTAATAAGTTAGTATCATAGGTTTCTTTTTACGAATATTTCTTTACTCCAAGAATATGTTATTCCGTTCTCAAATTTTATTCTTCATTTGAATATCCTTAATCGATCTCCAATGTTGAATTTTTGTTTTTAAATTAAATTATCCTTTGAATTATTATTTTCAATATTATGTTTCTAATTGAATTAGGATCATTACTTGCTTCTGTTGGAGTTGTTTTTATCATTCGGATGACTTTATTGTTGTTAAAATAAACCAAATCATTTAGAAAATTAATAATTCTATATTCTCGTTTCGTAAATGTTTTATACATTAGGTTTTTTAAGTGTTCTGTTGAATCGCTCGATAATAGGATTGTGTAAGGGAACTTGTGTTTTTTCATCCGGTTGATTGAATTTTGAAAAGATTTTAATATAATATTTTTCTAAAAACTCTAGGAATAATTTATTGTAGAATTCTTTACCATTATCAACGTATAATTTATTAGGAAATCTAGTCATATTTGATTTAAATACATTTTTAAAAGTCTTTTTAATTGTTCCACCTTGTTTATCCAGTAATGAAATAGTCCAAATATACCTGGTGTATAAATTGATAATAGTCAAGATGTATCTATAATTTTTATTATTCTTTGGATTTACAGTATCAATTAAATCGACGGACCAAATATCATCTTTATCAAAGACTTTGACTTTTATATTTTTTTATTATTTCGATATTCTTTATCTAGTTCATTCGCTAGAGTAGTTTTACTTGGATTTACAGTTTCAATTAAATCGAACGACCAAATATCATCTTTATCAAAAACTTTGACTTTTAAATATTTTTTATTATTACAATATTCTTTATGTAGTTCATTCACTAGAGTAGTTTTACTTATAGGAGTATTTTGATTGCTTGGTTTGTTAGTATTTCTCCAGCTAATGCTATCGGACTCGTCCTCCGCCCAACATAATCTTAGCTTTCATTATTTCGTTCGGAATAGCTCTTGAAACTTTTTCTCCAAAATTTGGTCTTCAATTTCATTAAGGTCTTGGATCAAATCAATATCTGCTTTTTGTCTTGAACGAATATCTTCTTGTCTATTTATTGGTGCCTCTCCGGATTTAGGATTATCATTTTCATCAAGTTTTATATTGATTCTTGTTCCTGGCGAAACATCTCTCAAGTTTATAAGAAAGCCAGACTATATCTTAAAGAATCATCAAAGTTGATTAGACTTTTCATCCCCACCAGCATTTAGTTTCTGAACAATCTCCAAATTCTAATCATAACGAACTTAGGATACGTGCTGTGGATTGTCCATTGTTTCATTCTTCATCGATTTTACCATATGCAGTCGGTCATTACTCGAGTTCCTTCAATAAATTTCTCCAATGACGTGTTAAATGAAGACTTTAGGAGTTTCCCGCAATTTGATGGTGTTGCATTTACTAAATTCATAAAATAATGAAAATTAATTTCTTGTAATAAATATTCTGTGAAAATTATTTTATTGTGTTTTGATAAATTCTTCTTTGCTCTTAAAGATCTTAAATTTATACAATTAAAACATCTTTTTATTTGTTCTTCATCTTCAAACTTAAAACTAGAAACTGGTACTGTGCGATCTATATGACAATAAAAACCTTGATTTTCCCAATTCATTCCATCATAAAATTGAAATTCAATCCATTGATAAAAGTAATCTATTGAACATCCATTTTATAAGAGAATATTTCATTTTTACGATATTTATGTTCAAAATAAGATTTACCATAAACGTTACAACATAATTTTTTACTTACCTCAAATTAAAATTATTATGCTTTTATAAACTCGTAAAAGAGGATAATAGTCTACTATATACTTTTTTCTGATTTTTCTGAAACAATAAAGTTTGGAGATTTCATTTATTGAACCCAATTGAAAAAAAATCAAATTACCATTGCATATTCGATTTTTCGAAAATCGTGTTATATCAAAATCCTTTCACTATAATCCCAATACTTGTATCGTGTAATATTGAAACCGTAATTAAAAGTACCGTGTTGTTCGAGAGACGCCTGTCTTTGGTTTTCTAATTATTGATACAGAATACACAAAGATACCAAATATCAAATAGCATAACCTATTGCTGATCTTGAATCTGATATTCTGACATAGTGTTACATAATAAAGTTATCAATAATCCAGTTATACATACAATCCACTTAAATAATTTTTCTAACTATGAGTTTCTTTCGTAAATCGAAGCCAAAGATTTCTCATTCGATTATTCTTTCTTGATAATTACTTTTCTTATTTTACTCATAGTCTCTCAATTTTTATTCTTTCCTTATTTCTAAATTTCATTTGTATATTTTAGAAACATAAATAACGCAGGGATTTGTTAACTTGTGAACAGAATATTGTCAACAAGTTTCTGTATCTTTTTTAAAATATTGCGTGCACTCATCATTTCCTTTTCTATATCATAATGTGGCATCTAAATCAATGTCTAAGTTTTTCTCTGGCTCAAGTGCTTTACGAAGACGATTTTCATACAAAATATTATCTAACTGGATCTCTTCATATTTTGCAATTAATTACACCGACTCAAAATCTTTTGTTAGCATTTCATTAAATTCCGCAGTGTGATGAGTTATTTTATTGAATCTTTTAAACTTAAGAATGAATAATTCAAAATTTCCTTTCTGTTCCAATTGGCTGGGCGGTTTGATAACACTTTGAAGTCTTGGCGTGGTGGCCAGGCTGAAAAGAGACATAAGTGCACAATATTTATTTTGATGACAAATCTTCAACACACACTTTTATAGCTCTTCGTTGCGTAATATCAACAAAGGAGTTTATTGGTTTTATAATTATTGATACATAATACACAGACATAAGAACATTCAAACACAATCATCAAACATAATCAACAAACCTTTAATCTTCAAACAACAATTTTGACAGTATTACTTAAAAAGTTAATTTAATTAATTATAAAATATTCTTTAATTATCCTTCTTTACCAATACTATTATTATTGTCCCTAATAAACCTAGATTAACCTTTAATTTTGACTCATCCAGATCCAATAAATACACCTGTAAATCATACCTGTCTTTAATTTTTTTAAATTAAAACATCAATTCTTGACCATAAAACATCAATTTTTCAAGAAACATAAAACACATGTTTGACCCTTTTTGTTTCAATAGACTCTTTCAATGAAAACATGATTTAAGCCGAAGTACTCTTAAATCATAATATTTCTTTAATTTTGTCCGAGGGATTAACGTTTTCATTATAAATTCTTTTGACTATTAAAACAAAAATTCAAAGTATTGATTACGCAATCATTGTCCTAATATGTAATATGACTTTGACCTTAAAAGGAGAGGTATTAGCACAGGGCACTCATAATATACTACTTCTATTATACATAAAAAATATCAGTAAATAGAAAGAATAATATTTAATTTTCATAAAAATATAACTAATGAAAACTCGCAAGACAAAATATTATTATCCATGACCTCATCACATTCAGATAGATGAAATATAATCAAGTTGTAGAATAAAATATTCATAATTGATAAATATTGAAAATAGTTTTTCATTAACTATCTTTATAGAGTTGAAATAGCGTATCCTAGCGCCCAACTTAAACTTACATTTTTAATCTTTTTCGAAAATTTTAATTTATAATTATTGTCGAACCCATAAAATCCCCAAAGCAATACAGAAATAAATGACATGTCCAAACATTGAAAATGTTTGTAACGATCAGTTGCTTTCAATGGGCTCATACATCTTAGATTTGTTTCTTCTACAATTCTAGTAACTGTATATTCCAAAAAATCCGATTTGGCTTTATTACTCTTAATAACAGAATTAATGATGTGATAAAATGCAGATATAGCGACAAATTCCATATGGCTTATATATCTTGTGAGTTTTTTGGGATCTATAAATGTATAATAAGCTATAGCAAGGCATGTCAAATGTCTTTTATCGGTTTCTATTGGCGTTCCTCCTATTGTTATAGACATATTACCAAAATGAAAATTTGTCGTTACGTTTGGATGTAGACAAGGAGATCGCATTACTTGATTTTGACATGTTAATCCTTTACAATGCGTAGCATTAAAATATTCAAGCCGCATTACGTCCATTCCCATTTTATCATAACCCTCGCTATATACATTATATTGCTGTCCAAAAATCACCGTTTTAGTAGTTTTAGGTAATAGTTCAGTTTTATTTGTAGAAAATGCTATTTGTGTTGATCCACCTCCGAGATCAAGCACGCCAACAGTATCCAAGGATTTATCACGTTTAAACTTTCCTAGCAAAAAAATTAACGCTGACCCAAGCAAATCTTCCTTCTTTCTTCGTGCTTAATATACCAACAAATTCCGATTTGAATTTAAATTGAGATTTAATAAGAAAACCTCTGATATGGTTCAAAATCTTTTTACTCATGGCTTGATTCATTTGTCGAACTCCAGCAGTCACTTGCACATACATTGGAGTACTATTAAAGCACTCTTTTGGAATCTTAGACATAGCAAACGATGTTAAATTGTTAAACATTATTCTCATTAGACCCCAATCTGCGCGTGCATCTGAGAATTGTGACAAAGCCACTTTTGAAGAGAATTTGTCAGTTAAAATCAAATTATCTGATTGTCCATTTGTTTAAATTCAAAGAAATGCAATCTTGTTCCAGTACTTCCTCCGTCAACTACAATTATGAATTTTCTAAGACAAGGCTTCAACAATTTTGCTTTATTTGACAACAAATTTCATTAATTAACACAGGAATCAAAGTTATTAAAAGTTTAATATAAACCATTTTCTTAAATACTAATCAAAGTTTCTGAAATAATATTTTATGTATTATTTGCTTTCAATTTATATAAAAATATATTTTCAAAATTCATAAAATTAATTTCAACGAATCAAAATAATAAAAATAACATTCGAATTTTCGATTGGTCTGTTAAAATTGTTACTGATTTTTATTAGATATTTTCTATTACAGAGGTTGCCAAACTATGTGTCTGGAAAACTGATGTTTCATGGAAAATCAATTGGCGTTCCATGGAAAAAATTATTATCTGAACTTATAAAAAATATAAATAAATAAAAAATTTTTAATCCTAATAATTTAAGTTTCAAGTGATTCAGTTTCCCTGTTTTAGTAATCTGACTTTTTTCAAAATTTCTTCTAACTATTTTTTAACTTTTTCGAGACCCCAATCCTCTGACTATATTATGATTATTTGAAGCTTTTAAATCGATAGGCAATTCAAGCCATTTTTATTTTAGGCTTTTTTTATGAAATATCTTGTTGCTTTTTAATCGAAATAAAAATACTTAAGCTCTTTAATAGATGATTCATTTTTAGGCTTTTAATCAAAGAAATATTTCTATTCTTTTTAATCGAGAAAATATATTTAGGCTTTTTACTTAAATAAATACTTTTTTAATCAGTGGGCGATTCAAATCAATTTTGGGCGATTCAAATCAATTTTGGGCGATTCAAAAATACCCCCGATTATAGTATGACCAATCGGAGGCGATTTGGGCCAATTTTTATCGAGAGCGTATTTTTGTCGATGAAAAAATAATTGGAAAAAATTGTGCTAAAAATTTAAATTCAAAAATTGGCGTAAAAAAATTATGAAAATTTTTTTTAAAATTAATTATCACTAACTACTTACTTACTGTCACCAATTAAATGTTTTTTGTTATATTTGCACTTGTAATGTACATTTAGTTATTAAATTTGCACTTGAATCGCAAATTTCTTTGTTAGTAATATATTTTTTAACAATGTGCATGTGTGCAAGGAACATTTTATAAGAAATTTGTTTTTTTCAAATATTATTTTTAGTATTATTTATTATCAATAAAAAAATCAATTAACTGATTAAAACATTTATCATCATTTTAAAAACAAGAGCCAGTCTAGCACGTTATAATCGCTCTATTAGAGAATAAATATTGTTCTGGTCCACATTAAATCCTTGAATCTTTATTGTGACATAGAAGTTTTCAAAATACCCCCTTCGTTGTAGTATGACCATTTTAAAGCTTTTTTATTCGGTAGGCGATTTGAGCCAATTTTTATTTTAGGCATTTTTATTGAGAGCGTATTTTGTCGATAAAAAACTAATTCAAAAAAAATTGCTGTAACAATTTAAATTCCAATATTGGCGCGAAAAAAATGCTCTCAAAAAATAATTTTGATAAATTTTTTTTAGTTAATTATACGCAATGATGTAATTAATCCCCAATTACATCATTACGTAATTAAATACCCTTCTTCCTATTTTTATTTTACAATGGCTTGTGGTTGCAGTGTACAACTAACTACTTACTGTAGTGCAAGATTTTGACAATAAAATTAATAGTAATAATAAACTTATAAAAAGTCAAAGTTCTTATAAATTGTCTCTTACATGCATGCAAGCACACACAGAGAAAGGAGATAGAAAGTATTTGTTTTAATATGAAATTTTCAAAATAATATAAAAGTAATAATAATAATAATAATAATAATATAAGTATAAAACGACGATTCCTTTCTAACAGCATAAATTAATATATCAAATAAGTTATTTTATTAAGGCAGTTGTCGTATTGTGCTTCTAAATTTTTGGCAACACACATCTATCAAATGACAGGAATCAACATTGAAGAAATTGTACGGATGCCCTACGAATCGGGTTTGAAATGCCTAGATGACTGAATTGTTTGTGGAGATCTCTCAATGCTCACTTGTCCATTTAGATACAGATGCTGCAGGGACTACAAGAAGACGGAAGTTGTCCATATTCTGTTGGTAGAACTAAGAAGAGCTTATTTTAAGAATATTGGCGAAGATTTTATTTAAATAAATTTTGAATTATTTGATCTTTTTGTGTTTATTTTTTATTTGACTGATAGTTTATTTGTATTGTATCAATTTTTATTAAGTATCTGCTAAGTACTTTGTATTAATGCGGATATCTAGTAACTTTTTATTTGTCAGTTATAGAATTATTATTATTATTAATTATTAATAATAATAATATTATTATTTTGAAAATTTCATATTAATTTATTTTGTCTACTCTAAATTACTACTCTAAAAAAACATGTATAAAATTTGAATAAAACAATAACAATTAAAATTATAATAAAAATTATAACTTAAAAAATTTCATCTTAAAAATTTACACTTAAAATTTAATTGTAAAATTACATTAAAAAATAAATTACATATAAAATATTTACATTAAAAATTTACGTTAATAATTTTTCGAAAATTTGCGCTATAAATTCAAAAAATAATTTTTGAAAAAATTGCGTTGTTCCCCTAACTTCCTACTGAAATCTATCAATAAACACGATGATAATCCTATAAACTTCACTATTTAAATCAAACAAAGCTGATTCAGTCATCGCTAGTTTTCCATTCATTGAATTTCTACATCTCTTCCTTAATTCCAAAATCATTCTCTTGATTACTGTAACAAACAAAGTTAATCTTTCAAATTGATTAAAAGAATCACACAAAATTGTCTATGAACTAAATAAAAGTCTCGATATTGCAAAGTTTTTTAAAAAATTTGTAGAATTTGTGATTTATAAAAAGCAAGTTTTTAGTTTTGATAAAATAATTTGAGAATTTAAAAGCAGAAATTTGTTTAACGAAAAATGGTTTATTCTAAATAGTTAAAATTCACAATATTAGGATAAAACAATATAATATGTTAATAATAAATAAAAATATATTTTAACACAAAGTAGTCAAATTATAATAATTGTCACTTGATTATTTTGGTATTCTCCTGCAGGTGAATGACGAAAGTGATCTGTTGATAAATTGAGAAATAATCCTTGGTAGAAGTGAAAAAGATACGATTGTCAAAAATACGAAAATATAATCCTTATTTTGATTGATGTATTTTATTTTAGATTCTTTACTTCTGCTTTCAATAAATTCTGAATCTATTAAACTTTCCTTATTTACTATTAATGGTTTTCAGTAATTTTTATTATCACTATAATGATGGGACACACAACATTATGTTAGTTAGCTAGAGACCATTATAGTATTAATATTTCCATCATTTTTCTTTATCAGTAATAATTATTTTCACCAATATTTTCAGTCTCAAGGTTATCAATCTAATAATGAAATTCATCAATATGAATGCAACTAATCTGGAGCAGTGTGATGAGTAAATACATGCAATCGAATTCATTACAAAATTTTCTTCTAAATACGTTAACTTTACTATTTACACACAGTAAATATTTATTATATGTAAACCCTGTTTTCTACTAACCAAGTGATCTTTAATAAATTTTGGAAATAAATATGTAGAAAATGACAGTTTTTTACCAAATAAAGTTCAACTTCCAATAATTCACAAATAAACTTTTGATGGTATATGCCTTACTTAAAATATTTCTTAAGAATGACTGATCTATATCAATTAGGTACCCAAATATACCTATGTTTTCATAACAAACAACTTGAGACTATTAAATTGTATAAAAAGATTGGACTTTATATGTGATAAATACCTCATATTTATTAAACTTTATACCCTTAATGTATGATAATCATGTTTTCATATGCGACTGGGTATCATCGGCCCATTTCCGTTATTTGAAGCAAGAATTCGTGGTAAAATGACATTTTTCAACAAACTTCATGTTGAGACGGATGAATCAACTGAAATGACATATTAAGATGTTAACAATTTATATGGATGGGCTTTATCTCATAAACTTCCTTTTTCGAGTTTAGATTGTTATAAGATCAGACTAAAATTGATCATATTATCAAAAAATGTGTGAGCGAAGATGAGTTTGTTGGAGTTCGTGGATATGTTTTAGATGTAGACATTGTGATTCTTGACCATGTACAAGATAAATTGGATGATTTGTCAATTGTACCTGAACTTAGTTATCCACCTAGCAGTAAAGTCGACAAACATTGATTAACACATGAGCCAAAGACAAATTATGGTGTTAATGGTAGGGTTTTGACTGAGTGGTTGAGCTACACTGTAGTAGTTTCAAAAGGCAATTGTGTTGTAGAGTTTAAATAGGTTGCTATTTTTAAAAGTATATTGATTATTATACCCAAATGAGAGCAGCTTGTTCAGATCCTTTTCACTGAAATTATTTAAAAAAGCGTATAAACTTAAGATAATATAGCACCAGCAAAAGACTGATAACGTAGAGTTGTAATCCTATGTTTAGGTTTAGTATAGGTGTAGTTAAGGTTACTAATGATTTAATTGGAGTTTTACTTGACAAAGAAATGGTATGTTTGAATAGACCAATGTATATTGGACAAACCGTAGCTTATTTATCCAAACTTTGCATATATCAGTTTCGATACAAAGAAATGCAGCGTTATAGAGAGGAATTCAATTGCCAAATCAATATCGTAACCGGTGACACTGACTCCGTTTTCTTGAAGTGTAAAAATGTAGACTTACGTTCACAACTGTATCCAAAAATGATTGCTAATGAGTTTCTAGATACTTCAAATTATTCAGTGACCGATCCATTGCTCTCAGATAAAATTTGTACTGTAATCGGAAAGTGAAAGATGAGAATAAAGTAGCTCAATATAAAAATTAGTGTTCCTCAAAGCCAAGTGCTCACTCACTCCAAGTGGATAAACCACACTCTAAAAGTCAAAGGAATATTCCTTAGAAATTCTTATCGCTCAAAGGAGAATAGGAACCATCAATTTAACACTTTTAAAACAGATAAACGAACTCTGCAATGTTTGGATGATTATATATATATTGGTCTAATTGTTATTAAAGTTATGCTTACGGGCACTATAAGATTAGCATTATAAGTCAATAAAAAAATTAAATTAACTAATAAATATAATAAATAAATATAGCAAATAAATTATCAGGTACTAGTATTAATCGTCAATATTACCTAGATTGCTACTATAACAATCAAATCAGATCAGTACCATAATCAAGGATAAAAACACGAAATCACCAACCTTTTTACTTTTAAAATTCCAAAACAGCTTAGAGAAATAATGACGAGAAGCCTTCATGTGACCAAAAATTGAAGCTATTTAGGAATTGATGCGTTAGATGAATATGAAATTAATCCTGATCCATAAAATCAAAAAGATAGATTAAACAATATTGTTGACTGAGGGATGTTTAATTATGACTTGTAATTAAAATGTGTTTATTTGTTTTCTAAATGCTTGGATATAATAATAATAATAATAATAATAATAATAATAATAATAATAATAACAGAAAGTATAAACTCCATTTTCCCTAAACATTTATTATATCAAAATAAAAACATTCAAATTATTCGACTCAAAAAAGTACAATTGATTTGGATAAACAAATCAAAAAATCAAAATACAAAAATCCAAATAGTTTCCAATTATTTTTAAGAACATTTAATTTCAATTTCACAAAAGCAACTTGCACACAGATCACAAAAAATAAAACCCGGTGCGCTCACAGGCGCGATTTTAAATATAACAGTTATTTGGCCGAACATTTGTGATCTTTCATTTTCGATTTTACACTTTTATTTTTAATATTTGATTTTTCACTTTCATATTTTATATTCGATCCATTCAAATCGTCTATTATTTCTTCAACGAATTGCTATTCTTTCTCTTCAAGCTTTGATTTCATAATTTCTAAACTTTCACCAACTTGGTGTTTTCTTTTATTTAATTCAAAGCCAATTGTCCTTGATTCTTTTTTCTACAATATAATTATTACTTCGCAGCAATGGCTTAATTGTTATTCAATTATCTGAAATAATAATCATAATAATAATAAAAATTAATAATAATAATAAAAATAATAATATAATAAAATAATAATAATAATAATAATAATAATAATAATAATAATAATAATAATAATAATAATAATAATAATAATAATAATAATAATAATAATAATAATAATAATAATAATAATAATAATAATAATAATAATAATAATAATAATAATAATAATAATAATAATAATAATAATATAATAATAATAATAATAATAATAATAATAATAATAATAATAATAATAATAATAATAATAATGTAAATAACCAATGATAATAACCAATAAAAATAAAGAAAATAAAAATAATTATTTAAAAGTATTTATAATAAAAAAATTGTCTTTAATGAGTACTAAAGGGGAAGGGTACCAAACAGTGGCCTAGATGTGACACATTCTTTATTTTTATATCATCTTTATCGCTTTCACCAACTTTAATTTGAAATGACATTCCTTTTTCATTTCAATTATCCACTAAATAATGTTAGCTATTTCAATTATCCTTTAATTTTATTATCTTAAATATTTTGGGAAAAATTCAGGTAGTGAATTTTGTGATGTGATAGTTATACGTGTTTAACGTTTATGATTTTAAGCGCTTCTATGTTAAAACTTCTTTTTAGGGTCTAACTTGTTAATATTTTGTAACGAAATTATTTCGGAAATTTTATAAAAATCAAACACCGAAATAACCAAACAGATTTATGGTAAAATATTTTACTTCTACAATAATTTATTTCATACAGGTTTCTAAATTTATTATGATCGTGCATATTTTTAAAATTCAATTCTTAACATGAAGTAAACCGAGATTGACTTGTCCTTTAAATAATAGCAATAATAAAGAAATTATCATAATACTACTATTACTACTAATAAAATAAAAATAATAATAATAATAATGATAATAATATTTTATACAAAATTTGACTATGATTTATTTAAGGTATTCACGAATTTTGGTACAGCCTTTTTCATGTGTTTTGTATTTTATATTGATTTTATTGGTTAAATTTAATTTAATTTTAATTTAGTGCTTTGCTTTTAATATGTATAGTTGATTTTTAGTTGAATTTTTTTCAACTTGCTTCTCTTTTTTCGAAGTATTATTATTTTTTATCATATCAATGTTAGTATTTATCTCCTCAATGACTCCTCGATCTCATTAGTCGACAATATTCCATCCTCTAAGAGTGTTTTTGGTATAAATATAATTTATAAATATAATTAATTCAGAGCAAAAGTTCCTGACATACTTCTCGGTAGATTTTCTTCTTTCTGGATATTAGGCCTATCGAGACAGTTTCCGAAAAAAATAAATAGATGGCAAAAACATGGCCATGGAAACATCCAAGATCCTTGTGATGGAAATACAGGTGATTTAGTCCGCTTTAGTCCATCAATCCTTGATTTTCTGTTAATGCAATAATCGCTCCTCCAACTTCTTCTCGAGCAAAATTTCGTTTATTCAATTAGGATAGACATGGGTATTTGAGGTATTATGATTATTATGTTTATTAGTTTCATTGGGTTTATAAGTTTCTTTAGTTTCAAAAGGCGCAGGATCGTGTATTTTCTCTCAACAAAAACAGCAACTATTTCCTCATTTATTTAATTTTTTTATTCAGACTTTAGTTGTCTTCAACAAACCTTTCTTTTTTTAAAACATCCAAATATTTCAGATTAATTGAATAAATCGTTTCAAAATATTCATACATCACACCAAATTTTTTTTCTGCCGTTTCTTTATCAACATCAGATTTATTAAAAACAAAAATATAAATAACCCCGTTACAGACATTTAAAAAATGTTTATAAATCCTCGTTTGGTTTGTATTTCCTTATTCGGATAAAGACAGACCAGTAGCTCTTTAACTATGCAACGCAAAAAATATTCGTTAATCTCATAACTTGATCCTAAAACCCCATCAAATGATATATTACCCCTATATATTACTGCCGTAAAAGACGCCGGACTGTTAAAATAATATTTATATTCTGTTTTGGGGAAAAAACAACGTCTTATTCAATTAAAACAGAAAACGATTTATGCACTAAGGATTTTAAATTCTTACTCACCATCGTATTTTCTTTAGTTTTCTTTTGTATCAAATTCTTGAATTTCTCCAACTTTTCATTTGTTTCAGTTAATTCAATCTCTAATTTATCGATTTTCTCACTCATATCTTTCATTTCTTTTTGTCGCCTCCATTTCTATTATTTGGTTATTTTGTTCCACTAGAATAAACTAATGATTAAATAATACATGCATTTATCGATACTTGGTTAAAGTTAATAATAAAAAAATATTTTATAAATTTATCTTTGAATTTCTATCGAAACGTTCTTTTTCGGGATTTTATCGCACCGCCTGGATGAGGGGAGGGATGAGGAAGTCTGTATTTTATTCCGCATTATATTTTTGGGAAAGGTCTCTACAAGAATGCTCGTACACACGACACTTGGCAAATACAGTAGGAACATTGTTGGGGACACCCTGGATCACATCCTATTCTCAATGACACCAATCATGCTGATGATAAAATAATAACAGCAACAATAATAACCACCGTAATAATAATAAAAATGAGAGTAGTAATAATATCATCGATTGACAATAACAGTGAGGGTATCTGTAGAAATGATAAGGGCAATTATAACAATAATGATAACAACAATCACAACATTTAATAACCATAATAATAATAATTATAAAAATAATAATAATAATTATAAAATTAATAATAATAATAATAATTACAAAATAATAATATTAATAATAATGATTATAAAATTGATTTTAAATATGACAATGTAAATCTTAACCCTAATCATAATAATCATATCAAAATACCAATAATGGTGGTTTCTTTAATGCCCGAAAACAATATCAACCGACTTTAATTATCTATATAGTATGGTGATAGAAAAATTAGCTTATATAATATAATTGACACCAGAACTCGTACGAGTTTCCTTTTAAATATTATAAATATTAATTCATTATAACTATTCAAAATCAAAAATCTAAAATATAAATCAATAAAACGCTATATATTTTAATTTTATTTTCAACTCTGACCTAAATAATTCATTCTTTTGTTTGCCACTTATTTCCTTGGCAACATATTATAGCAATTCAGTTTTCTATGGTAAAGGTAAGTTGTGTGTAATTTTCGCTTTTATTTTAATTTCTTGTCGTTTTAGAATTCTCCAACGAAATATCTCAGGATAAACGGAACTTTATCCATTCAATGAACGATTATCTCTCTCTCTCTCTCTCAACGCATAACGAGTCTTCCGTTTGAGTTTCTTCTAATCATTTGGATTTATTTATCACGGAATTACTCCCAAATCGAACTCGACAATCATTGTTCTACTTTTTAATGTGATGGAGTTATCTTCTGTTATTTATATCATGGTAAATTTTTAAGGATTTATACCAAGTTAAATAAATTTAACTCTAGGTTTTCTTATTACTCTATTTGGAAATAATTAACTTATTATGGATTAATTGATTTTTTAGATTGAATAAAACTCATTATGTATTTTCTTTAATTTTATTTTAGGCTAATAAACTTATGTTGTATTTTTTCGTTATTTTACTTTGAGGTAAATAAAGCTTAGATCTTGTTATTATTTTCTTTCGAAATAGATAAATCATAATCGTAGATTTTGTCGGGTAGCTTATTTTTAAAAAAAACTATTTTATATTTAGATCGATTAACAACTTGGGTCAGATTTGACTTTAGACCATGGGAATTTTGATAATAAATAAATCAAAATTGTACGAATAATAGCAAATATGAAACGAATTCAATAATAAAAAAGTGTAGTTATATAAATAATATTGAACCCAAAAATAAAATTAATATTCATAAGAGCAACTTTAAAATATTGAACATAATAATAATAATAATAATAATAATAATAATAATAATAATAATGATAAAGTAATTGGAGTGAAAAAGGTAACTAGTTCATACACTTGAACCTTGCACGAAAATAATTATAATAATCAATCTAGAGCATTGGCAAGTCATATTCGTTGAAAAGAAGCTTATTCCTGTAAACAATAACTTGTTTAAAGAAATAACTAATATTCATAACTTGATTCTTAATTTAAAATAAAAATTGCTCATTGATTCTTGGTAAAAACTCATTCTCTAATGATTTTACTGAAACATTCTTCACATGTATGCTGATGAAAATCCCAAGCGCTATATTGCCTATATATACAATCATGATCTCAAAAACTGATAACACTAACAAAAGTGCTCATCGTGTACAATATCATGAACCAGATACCCTTCAGGGTATAGAGACATGAATGTAGTAAGATGATTTTATTATGCATGATATTTATTAGTAGCATTACTATTATTATTTATCTATCCTTCATCCTTTTGATAGATCTTAAAGAAATGTACTTTTCATTCATAATCTGAATGTGTTTAAATATTTAAAATTAAATTTTGTTATCGTGTAAATTGATTGGATGAATGATCACATGGCTGCGTTGGTGGAATTTTAGGTATAAAAGAGATAGTTGCTTCTGAAATGCTTTGATTCAAAAAAAACTTTTTATTCAAAACTATTATCGACAATGGAGAAGATTTCAAAAGGAACCATATTATATGACGATTATTTCAGAGGAAAAAGGAGCCGAATGAAGAAAGATGTCAAATTATTGGAAAATCTAAAAGTACCTAATTGGGCAAGAAGGGGAGATGTAGAAATGAGAGTGTGTTTATTTGAAATAGAACGAAACAGAAAATTGAAATTGGCTGAAGAATTGTTGAGCAAGAAGGAAGAAACATGGCAATTACATGTAATTAAAGGGTCAATCGAAATACTAAATAATGACGGAACGATATGGAGTGAAATGCCAAACAGAACATCATGGCAAATTTCAAAGGAAATATGGCAAAAACAAATGACAGCAGCCAACAGGGTTGCGTGGTTAATCCTAGAATGCCGGGTAAAAAGTTCCACAAATTATGAGGTGAAAAGAAAATTGTCAATTAAGGAAGATAATCAGTTTCTTCCAATAACGGAGGATATGTTGAAATACAGAAAATTCTTTCTGAGAAAACAAATCGCAAAGGAAGAAATCAGAAAATCTATCATATTTATGGACGCGGAATATGGCGTAAATGAGAAAAATGAAATGGTCCCGCTATCTGCGTGCCTAATAGAATATACGGGCAAAATTATATTCAATTCGTTGATAACTCCAAGAGATAAATTAAAAAATTATGTCACGCATGTACATGGAATCACGGAAAAAATGTCAAGGAATCAGGAAGATCAGTACAAGAGTATGGAAAAAATTCATGAGTTGACGACCCGGAAAATTTTAGTTGGCCATGATCTAAGAAATGAGTTGTTATATAGTGGAGTCCAAGCCAATGATCGATGGGGAATACGAGATCTAGTGGCAGTTAAAGCATTAATAAAAAGGGGAGTAACAAAAAATGGACAAATGTTCAAACTATCTATTGTGGCAAACGAGGTGTGTGGAATTAAAATGCAAAAATGAAATCATTCTGCTCTGGAAGATGCTGAAACTGTTAGAAGAATTTATTTAAGTATTGAAAATGATTGGAAAGACGATGTGAATAATGATGAACCAATAGCAAAAAGAGTTGCTCATTAGAAGAATATCAGAGGAGGACAGCCCTATCAAGAGTGAAGGAGTTTTATGAGTTACAAAAAAAAATTGTGCTGCAAACAATGGAACAAACTTTCCATACATTGGCAGAAATTCCGACAATCAGGAAACAAAAAGCTCAGTTGCAAAAAGAAAATAAATTAAATTTGGCAAAAAATAGCACAATTCGGGTACAACGAGCACTCAAAAGAAAACTACGAAGTGAAAAAGAAACTCAAACGATGGAATAAATTTCGATAAAAAAGAAAATTACAATCGATGGAAAAGAACTCCAGTTATCAAAAATTGTGACGATTTATAAAAATGGAAATCAAAAGGTCAAAATTGTGGATCCTCAATAAATATTTGCGAATTACTTTGATTTGTTATCCCCCAATTTTAAAAATAATAAATATTTGCGAATTACTTTGATTTGTTATCCCCCAATTTAAAAAAAAATAATAAAATAGAAAATAAATAAATAAAATAAATTAAAATAATCAAATTATAATTAAAATAAATTTGGATGAGTATAGTAGTAATATGGAAATACCAATACGCCCTGTAGTAAAAACCCTATAGGAAGTTACTCAGAATATAAATAAAAAATATAAACGGTATTAGTAAATTATAAACATTGTTATTTATTCATATTCTCTATAATAATTGTTATTGTGTCTTTATTGGCATTGTTGTTATCATTAATATTATTATTATCATATAAAATTGGGAAATATTCTTGTGAACCGCAATGCCCGAACTTCGGGATTTGGAGCTAATAAGAGGAGTTAATTCGCCACCTGCAGTACGGGCGTAACCAGCGGGCGAAATAAACCCAGTAAAGTGGTTTATCGTAAAACTTAATAAATATTTCTAATATTAAATTTATTAAATATTTTTAATTATTATTATTATTAAAATATAATTTTTCAAATAGTTTTAAAATTTTTTTTACAAAGGAAAAATTGAATTGGCAGTTGAACTTTATAAAATTAAAATTTTTAAAATGATTGATATATATATGTAAAAAATTGTTAAATAACGAAATGCTATATTTCATTGCAAGAGTGCTTGTTTTTTTTGGTATGTTTCATTTTACAATCCATTTGTGTATCATATAATAAAAATGTTAAAATTTGCAATGATATTTTCAACACGTAGGTAAGTTGGTGTGTTGCCTAAATTATAATGTTATTTATTTTATTTTTATATTATAAAAAGTGATAAATTTTGAAACAAGCAATAAATAGTTTTAAAATAAAGTTGTTATGAATAGATCAAAGCTTATCAAAATAGCAATTTAATAGTGAATTCAGTGGTGTTCGATTTGATGGTGTTCGGTTTGATAGTGGATTGTTGTTTATAAATAAATTCCCAAAGTTTGATGCCTCCATTCGACGTACATCAATAAAATCATTCGTCAATAAAATTAGTCTGTGCGGTCTGTATCAATTTCGACATACACCGGGATGGCATGCGGTAGGAAATATTGTGAGCAGTATTTGAAGAAAAAGTTTTTTTTAAAGTGGGAAAAAATGAAAATTTCCCAGATATAAGGAAAAGAGGGAACCAATGAAATTGAACAAATGCTATTGGAGAAATCTAATTATTTTGGAAGGAAAGTTTTTTAAGGTAGATGTGTGAGGCAATTAAACAGCCAATTAAAATCATTTATTAATGTTCATACATTTTGTCTGGTTGGGGATGATCCGTAATGCCTGATCGGCAGCACACAACTGCATGGGATCTCCCTATTTTATTTCAATATTAAAATAACATTTGTTATCTGGACAAGCTGTCCAGATAACAGCAGCATGAGGGGCAATTTTTGGAGTTTTTCCGATTGTGTGAAGGGCTAAATATTGTTATCTGGACAAGCTGTCCAGATAATGGCGACATGAAGGAGAATTTTGCACTGTTATTAATTATGTAACATGTTAATAAAAAGATAATATAATTGCAAGAGGATCTTGAAATGAGAAAAATGTTCAATTATCTATAATTGAAATTCGCGATTTATGGTTAAAGTCAAGAGAAATATTGTTTAGTCAACCGATAAAACTACAAAATTAAATAATAATTATTTTTTAAATATAGAAAATCATTTTTAAAAAAAAATTAAAAATTTGAAACATGATATTGATTTGATGTTGGATAATTTTTTGTTTATTTAAAATCAAGCATATATTGTTTAAATATTGCAATTTAAACAATTTAAATCCATGGAATAAGAAGGGAAAAATTTTGTGAGAATAAAAACTTTGAAATGATTTTATATTGATCTTGTACCTTTGTACTCTCAATTTTGATGCTTATAATGCCTCGCAGTTTATACTGCATATTTTACATTGAAACGGTTGATATTGAGATAAATACACATTTCGTAATATATATATATATATATATATATATATATATATTATTCGAATTCACCAACAACCCCAACACAATAAATCACATACAAGACTGTAAACCAAGCAATAAATTTTTATTCAGAGAAAATACAACAATTGATTGGACTTCAATGAATTTGACTAATAGTTTCTTAATAGCAACCAGGTAACTAAGCAACCAAACAATTTGGAGACATCAAGGATCGATAAAAGAGTGAAAAAGTTAATAAAATTTGTAATTGAAATTGTATTTCTTTTGATTGTTCAAATTTTTATGTGCTTTTATTTAAAGAAAAACGTAAATGTTTTTTTAAAATTTTTAATAATAAATTTAGAGATATTAGTTAATACTATTGAGTATCTATATCCAAATTTGAAGTACCAACTGAAATATTATTCACCAAAAATATATTTAAAAAGAGTTAAAGAAATAATTGGAATCAATATTGAAGATCTAACCAAAGAAAATCTAAATATATCCCATATATTCCATTTGATCACATTGAATGTAACATTTGTGAAGGGATATTAATGAATAGATGTGGAGATTCAAATTGTATTTGCCATTAATTACAGGCATTTGATTATAATTTACACCTTACTTTGTAAATTACGTAAATTATATTATTCTGATGTTTAAATAAATTTTAAATGGTTTGGTTTTTTTGATTATAAATATAAAAATATTTCAAAGTTTTCAATGTTTGTTTTTCTTTTATATATTGATTATAAATAATTTTAAAGCTTTAATCTATATATTAATACATCTAATTTAATATATTTTCATCATACATTAACCAACACATAATTTAAATTTAACTAATTAAAGAAGTCTTTTATAATACAGCATCAGATTATATATAACTATAATTCCGATTTAAACTTTAACCTTTAACATTTTATAAATTCATTATTATCTAACACACAAATCTTAATTTTACTGATTAAGAAAAAATCATTTCATCATACCACATCAGATTATGTAAGATTTCTAATATTTAAACTTTCAACTGACTGATAAGTATTTTTCTTTATATATACTATTTCATTTTTAAAGAAAATTATTATAATTTGAAAAGAATTTCAGAAAAAATTATTCTAAGAAAAACAAGATTCAAAGATATGATAATGAATTTGAATCGAAATCTATCAAAATCAATAATTTAAATTTCAATACAAATAAAACAATCATATTTTTGAATTATCGAATGATATTTTTGGAAAGACCAATATCATACAGCTTTAAAGTAATTTTAATTTTGAATTTATTATTAATATTTTTTAGAAACCAGTATTTTTAAAACAAAGTAAATTAAAAAGTTTCTGCTAATTTATATAAATTTATCTGTATTTTTCATATCAATTGTAACTGTAATTGATTGAATTTGAATGTCATTGATTTGATATTGTAAATCTTCTACATCAATAAATTTCTTACACCCCATAATACATTTAATAGATTTAAAGAATATAATTGTATATTTAACACTTCTGTAAATAAATTGTTGTGGTTTCCTTCTTTGACAATCTAGAATGCATGTGTTTTAAAAAAATGCTTGCTGCACATTGACCTTGAATGATTTTGAATGACCTTGAGAAAATTATAAATGACATTTACCTTTGACCTGTAACATGTTTTTGAGAAATTGAAAAATATCACCTCCAAAAATCTTTTGTATTGATCCAGCGGTGACATGTTTTTAGAGAAACTGAAAAACTTGACCTTGAAAATATGATCATGGACTTTGACACCAAATTTTTTTGTACTTTTAGACTTTAAAAAAAAATTTGCCTCGGGAGGGGGTACTGGTCTAGGTGTCATATAATCTAGCGGTGACATAACTATCTACTCATTTTACCTATCAGGAATCCACCTGCTTATTTCGCCATATTGGATCTTAAAATCCAAATCTGTCATAGTGAAATTTAAAAGACTTGAGTTTAAAACGGGACTCTCGTTTCTTTCAACTTCGGAAGGACTTATTTTTATAGCGACATCGTTGAAAAGGTTCAAAAATAGCAATTATATTCTACGGCAAAAAGATAAGTTTCAACAGCAGCAACAGTATCTGACTGAAATCCTGTTATCTCGACTTTATAATATTTTTCCGAATTAAAAATATCCAGAGGATTAGAGGATTGATTTCTTTTGAAATATATTTTCCGACATTCATAACCGCCTGAGCACTTGCAGTGGACGGAAACACTTCAACAAGATCATTTTTTCCGAATATCGTGGTTGAATCTAGTGTGTTTATCGAAGTTAAAGGAAGTCATTTCTTGT
This sequence comes from Schmidtea mediterranea, assembly GCA_022537955.1. Taxonomy (NCBI): domain Eukaryota; kingdom Metazoa; phylum Platyhelminthes; order Tricladida; family Dugesiidae; genus Schmidtea; species Schmidtea mediterranea. The sequence continues at coordinate 108,199,052 of CM039681.1, read as the reverse complement.
AGTATTTTTTAGTTATTTTATCGTATTTCTCTAGGGTAATTAATTTCAAAGCCAAAAGTTTATTTAGAATTGAAATGAATCGATTCCACGTATTATTATCTCCTGCTTTTTTTCATACAAATAAATGTTCCCATATCCTTACTTAGCTTCTACGGGTTTGACAATTTTTTTATAGTCTCGAAGATGTTGCTGTTCAATCTCCTCAACAATATCTTTCATATATATATATTTATATATATATATATATATATATATATATATATATATATATATATATATATATATATAATAATCAAGCTGTTGTGATATTGATCCATAAAACATTTCTACATACGTTTATTATTTTTGAAACTCAAAAATTAGATTTTCTTTTATGAATCCTTACTTGATCTTCCACCTTCAAAAGTATTCCTTTCAACACATATTTTAAAAGTTTGAGTTATTTCATATTTTCTAGAAGAAATAGGACGCCAAATATAAAATTTATCCCCTCAAAAGTAATAATAATTTCATGATCTCCAATTAATAATTTCCTTCCAAACCTGTCTCTTTCTGAAATAAATACTTCTGTTAATATTGATCCATTTATATTAAATAATTTTAGAGTGTTTTTCCTTGCTCTCTGAGTTCAGTGCAATGTAATTATACCGAGTGCTCCAGTGTTTCCAAAAGCTAATAAAATCCAATTTCTTCATTAAAGTTGAGAATAAGTTGGTGTAAATATTATCCCAATCTCGTTTATTCAACTCAAAGAATATAAAGAAATTGGAGTTTCTTCTAGGTAAATCAAAGTAATTTTGCGAGAGGTAGATGCAGCAACAATTCATATGTCTTCCGCAGAAAAATATGACTCGATGATTTCCTGGTTTATATCTTTGATGCAATCGTCAAAGACAACAAAATTATTTTGGGTTTTGTTCAATTCCTCACAGGAAATTATATCCGAGAATTTATTGCTCATTGTGGCGCTGATGGAGTTGAATGTGTTAGGGCTAGCAGGAAAAGATTCATTTAAATCAGAGACTATCACATCTGGAGGTATTTTACCTTGGTTTTTTTAAAATATTTAAAATAGTTTCTTTGTTTAAATTATTTTTGAATCCATGATACACTAACTGAAATTCCAGTTGATAGATTGTTGAATATTCCTTTGCCGCTAGTTATGATTTCAAGCTTATTTTTTTAAACTTTTTCAAATTTTCATTTTCTACTGAAATCCTTCGTAAATATTTCGTAAGAGCTTTCAATTGAGTTTTATTCAAACGAGCCTGGAGAGCGGAGTGAGCCCCGAACCTGTTTGGGATTTGATGAATTCAGTTTCTGCTTTAGTCTTGTCCATTTCCGCTTCAGCTCCTTTATATTCTTTAGCATATTTGATCATTCTTGCAATTCCAGCAGCAGTTCTTGCAACCGCGGTTAAACTTCCGAAAATCAAAGGTAATAAAGCAGCTAGTGGAAGAATTCCTCCTTGCTTGGATTCCAGATTTTTTTTCCTTTATTTTCTCTTTTGAAACATAGACTATTTTCCCTTTGAATTTAATAGATTTAGGTTTATTGGAATCAACAATAGATTTATTTCGATTGCAAATCTTTGCATTCTAAAGCCATTTTTATTATTATAAAATGGTTAAATTTGCAAATAAAAAGAAGTTTATGGATAATGTGATTTTTAATTATCCAATGAAAGGTGGGAAATATATGATGATCATGAATACGATAGCGAGTATAATGATGATGTTACCGAGTATGAAGGAGATGAATTAATTGATGCTTTGTTGATGAAAAAACCAGAAAGCGATAAGACTAATTTTCTCAGAGCTTTAAATACAAAACCAGAAGAAATACATAAGTAATAAAAATAATGTCTGACGATTCTATAATTCCATTTGAAGAAATATATATTTGATAGATGTCTAGAGTAATATGTACGAGTTTATTGATGCTTTTTACGATTTATATGGTATTATTTCTTTGAGTCAATAAAGATGTAGCGTTAGATATGATGATTAATTTTGTAGGGAACTATCAACCTAAACCTAAAAACTAGTTTTTGGTAATTCTCTTTGGTACATTCTATCTAGGATTTCTTCTTATTTTAAATCATATATTTTATAGGTAATAAGTTAGTATCATAGGTTTCTTTTTACGAATATTTCTTTACTCCAAGAATATGTTATTCCGTTCTCAAATTTTATTCTTCATTTGAATATCCTTAATCGATCTCCAATGTTGAATTTTTGTTTTTAAATTAAATTATCCTTTGAATTATTATTTTCAAATATTATGTTTCTAATTGAATTAGGATCATTACTTGCTTCTGTTGGAGTTGTTTTTATCATTCGGATGACTTTATTGTTGTTAAAATAAACCAAATCATTTAGAAAATTAATAATTCTATATTCTCGTTTCGTAAATGTTTTATACATTAGGTTTTTAAGTGTTCTGTTGAATCGCTCGATAATAGGATTGTGTAAGGGAACTTGTGTTTTTTCATCCGGTTGATTGAATTTTGAAAAGATTTTAATATAATATTTTTCTAAAAACTCTAGGAATAATTTATTGTAGAATTCTTTACCATTATCAACGTATAATTTATTAGGAAATCTAGTCATATTTGATTTAAATACATTTTTAAAAGTCTTTTTAATTGTTCCACCTTGTTTATCCAGTAATGAAATAGTCCAAATATACCTGGTGTATAAATTGATAATAGTCAAGATGTATCTATAATTTTTATTATTCTTTGGATTTACAGTATCAATTAAATCGACGGACCAAATATCATCTTTATCAAAGACTTTGACTTTTATATTTTTTTATTATTTCGATATTCTTTATCTAGTTCATTCGCTAGAGTAGTTTTACTTGGATTTACAGTTTCAATTAAATCGAACGACCAAATATCATCTTTATCAAAAACTTTGACTTTTAAATATTTTTTATTATTACAATATTCTTTATGTAGTTCATTCACTAGAGTAGTTTTACTTATAGGAGTATTTTGATTGCTTGGTTTGTTAGTATTTCTCCAGCTAATGCTATCGGACTCGTCCTCCGCCCAACATAATCTTAGCTTTCATTATTTCGTTCGGAATAGCTCTTGAAACTTTTTCTCCAAAATTTGGTCTTCAATTTCATTAAGGTCTTGGATCAAATCAATATCTGCTTTTTGTCTTGAACGAATATCTTCTTGTCTATTTATTGGTGCCTCTCCGGATTTAGGATTATCATTTTCATCAAGTTTTATATTGATTCTTGTTCCTGGCGGAACATCTCTCAAGTTTATAAGAAAGCCAGACTATATCTTAAAGAATCATCAAAGTTGATTAGACTTTTCATCCCCACCAGCATTTAGTTTCTGAACAATCTCCAAATTCTAATCATAACGAACTTAGGATACGTGCTGTGGATTGTCCATTGTTTCATTCTTCATCGATTTTACCATATGCAGTCGGTCATTACTCGAGTTCCTTCAATAAATTTCTCCAATGACGTGTTAAATGAAGACTTTAGGAGTTTCCCGCAATTTGATGGTGTTGCATTTACTAAATTCATAAAATAATGAAAATTAATTTCTTGTAATAAATATTCTGTGAAAATTATTTTATTGTGTTTTGATAAATTCTTCTTTGCTCTTAAAGATCTTAAATTTATACAATTAAAACATCTTTTTATTTGTTCTTCATCTTCAAACTTAAAACTAGAAACTGGTACTGTGCGATCTATATGACAATAAAAACCTTGATTTTCCCAATTCATTCCATCATAAAATTGAAATTCAATCCATTGATAAAAGTAATCTATTGAACATCCATTTTATAAGAGAATATTTCATTTTTACGATATTTATGTTCAAAATAAGATTTACCATAAACGTTACAACATAATTTTTTACTTACCTCAAATTAAAATTATTATGCTTTTATAAACTCGTAAAAGAGGATAATAGTCTACTATATACTTTTTTCTGATTTTTCTGAAACAATAAAGTTTGGAGATTTCATTTATTGAACCCAATTGAAAAAAAATCAAATTACCATTGCATATTCGATTTTTCGAAATCGTGTTATATCAAAATCCTTTCACTATAATCCCAATACTTGTATCGTGTAATATTGAAACCGTAATTAAAAGTACCGTGTTGTTCGAGAGACGCCTGTCTTTGGTTTTCTAATTATTGATACAGAATACACAAAGATACCAAATATCAAATAGCATAACCTATTGCTGATCTTGAATCTGATATTCTGACATAGTGTTACATAATAAAGTTATCAATAATCCAGTTATACATACAATCCACTTAAATAATTTTTCTAACTATGAGTTTCTTTCGTAAATCGAAGCCAAAGATTTCTCATTCGATTATTCTTTCTTGATAATTACTTTTCTTATTTTACTCATAGTCTCTCAATTTTTATTCTTTCCTTATTTCTAAATTTCATTTGTATATTTTAGAAACATAAATAACGCAGGATTTGTTAACTTGTGAACAGAATATTGTCAACAAGTTTCTGTATCTTTTTTAAAATATTGCGTGCACTCATCATTTCCTTTTCTATATCATAATGTGGCATCTAAATCAATGTCTAAGTTTTTCTCTGGCTCAAGTGCTTTACGAAGACGATTTTCATACAAAATATTATCTAACTGGATCTCTTCATATTTTGCAATTAATTACACCGACTCAAAATCTTTTGTTAGCATTTCATTAAATTCCGCAGTGTGATGAGTTATTTTATTGAATCTTTTAAACTTAAGAATGAATAATTCAAAATTTCCTTTCTGTTCCAATTGGCTGGGCGGTTTGATAACACTTTGAAGTCTTGGCGTGGTGGCCAGGCTGAAAAGAGACATAAGTGCACAATATTTATTTTGATGACAAATCTTCAACACACACTTTTATAGCTCTTCGTTGCGTAATATCAACAAAGGAGTTTATTGGTTTTATAATTATTGATACATAATACACAGACATAAGAACATTCAAACACAATCATCAAACATAATCAACAAACCTTTAATCTTCAAACAACAATTTTGACAGTATTACTTAAAAAGTTAATTTAATTAATTATAAAATATTCTTTAATTATCCTTCTTTACCAATACTATTATTATTGTCCCTAATAAACCTAGATTAACCTTTAATTTTGACTCATCCAGATCCAATAAATACACCTGTAAATCATACCTGTCTTTAATTTTTTTAAATTAAAACATCAATTCTTGACCATAAAACATCAATTTTTCAAGAAACATAAAACACATGTTTGACCCTTTTTGTTTCAATAGACTCTTTCAATGAAAACATGATTTAAGCCGAAGTACTCTTAAATCATAATATTTCTTTAATTTTGTCCGAGGGATTAACGTTTTCATTATAAATTCTTTTGACTATTAAAACAAAAATTCAAAGTATTGATTACGCAATCATTGTCCTAATATGTAATATGACTTTGACCTTAAAAGGAGAGGTATTAGCACAGGGCACTCATAATATACTACTTCTATTATACATAAAAAATATCAGTAAATAGAAAGAATAATATTTAATTTTCATAAAAATATAACTAATGAAAACTCGCAAGACAAAATATTATTATCCATGACCTCATCACATTCAGATAGATGAAATATAATCAAGTTGTAGAATAAAATATTCATAATTGATAAAATATTGAAAATAGTTTTTCATTAACTATCTTTATAGAGTTGAAATAGCGTATCCTAGCGCCCAACTTAAACTTACATTTTTAATCTTTTTCGAAAATTTTAATTTATAATTATTGTCGAACCCATAAAATCCCCAAAGCAATACAGAAATAAATGACATGTCCAAACATTGAAAATGTTTGTAACGATCAGTTGCTTTCAATGGGCTCATACATCTTAGATTTGTTTCTTCTACAATTCTAGTAACTGTATATTCCAAAAAATCCGATTTGGCTTTATTACTCTTAATAACAGAATTAATGATGTGATAAAATGCAGATATAGCGACAAATTCCATATGGCTTATATATCTTGTGAGTTTTTTGGGATCTATAAATGTATAATAAGCTATAGCAAGGCATGTCAAATGTCTTTTATCGGTTTCTATTGGCGTTCCTCCTATTGTTATAGACATATTACCAAAATGAAAATTTGTCGTTACGTTTGGATGTAGACAAGGAGATCGCATTACTTGATTTTGACATGTTAATCCTTTACAATGCGTAGCATTAAAATATTCAAGCCGCATTACGTCCATTCCCATTTTATCATAACCCTCGCTATATACATTATATTGCTGTCCAAAAATCACCGTTTTAGTAGTTTTAGGTAATAGTTCAGTTTTATTTGTAGAAAATGCTATTTGTGTTGATCCACCTCCGAGATCAAGCACGCCAACAGTATCCAAGGATTTATCACGTTTAAACTTTCCTAGCAAAAAATTAACGCTGACCCAAGCAAATCTTCCTTCTTTCTCCGTGCTTAACATACCAACAAACTCCGATTTGAATTTAAATTGAGTTTTAATAAGAATACCTCTGATATGGTTCAAAATCTTTTTACTCATGGCTTGATTCATTTGTCGAACTCCAGCAGTCACTTGCACATACATTGGAGTACTATTAAAGCACTCTTTTGGAATCTTAGACATAGCAAACGATGTTAAATTGTTAAACATTATTCTCATTAGACCCCAATCTGCGCGTGCATCTGAGAATTGTGACAAAGCCACTTTTGAAGAGAATTTGTCAGTTAAAATCAAATTTATCTGATTGTCCATTTGTTTAAATTCAAAGAAATGCAATCTTGTTCCAGTACTTCCTCCGTCAACTACAATTATGAATTTTCTAAGACAAGGCTTCAACAATTTTGCTTTATTTTGACAACAAATTTCATTAATTAACACAGGAATCAAAGTTATTAAAAGTTTAATATAAACCATTTTCTTAAATACTAATCAAAGTTTCTGAAATAATATTTTATGTATTATTTGCTTTCAATTTATATAAAAAATATATTTTCAAAATTCATAAAATTAATTTCAACGAATCAAAATAATAAAAATAACATTCGAATTTTCGATTGGTCTGTTAAAATTGTTACTGATTTTTATTAGATATTTTCTATTACAGAGGTTGCCAAACTGTGTCTGGAAAACTGACGTTTCATGGAAAATCAATTGGCGTTCCATGGAAAAAATTATTATCTGAACTTATAAAAAAAATATAAATAAATAAAAAATTTTTAATCCTAATAATTTAAGTTTCAAGTGATTCAGTTTCCCTGTTTTAGTAATCTGACTTTTTTCAAAATTTCTTCTAACTATTTTTTAACTTTTTCGAGACCCCAATCCTCTGACTATATTATGATTATTTGAAGCTTTTAAATCGATAGGCAATTCAAGCCATTTTTATTTTAGGCTTTTTTTATGAAATATCTTGTTGCTTTTTAATCGAAATAAAAATACTTAAGCTCTTTAATAGATGATTCATTTTTAGGCTTTTAATCAAAGAAATATTTCTATTCTTTTTAATCGAGAAAATATATTTAGGCTTTTTACTTAAATAAATACTTTTTTAATCAGTGGGCGATTCAAATCAATTTTGGGCGATTCAAATCAATTTTGGGCGATTCAAAAATACCCCCGATTATAGTATGACCAATCGGAGGCGATTTGGGCCAATTTTTATCGAGAGCGTATTTTTGTCGATGAAAAAATAATTGGAAAAATTGTGCTAAAAATTTAAATTCAAAAATTGGCGTAAAAAATTATGAAAATTTTTTTTAAAATTAATTATCACTAACTACTTACTTACTGTCACCAATTAAATGTTTTTTGTTATATTTGCACTTGTAATGTACATTTAGTTATTAAATTTGCACTTGAATCGCAAATTTCTTTGTTAGTAATATATTTTTTAACAATGTGCATGTGTGCAAGGAACATTTTATAAGAAATTTGTTTTTTTCAAATATTATTTTTAGTATTATTTATTATCAATAAAAAAATCAATTAACTGATTAAAACATTTATCATCATTTTAAAAACAAGAGCCAGTCTAGCACGTTATAATCGCTCTATTAGAGAATAAATATTGTTCTGGTCCACATTAAATCCTTGAATCTTTATTGTGACATAGAAGTTTTCAAAATACCCCCTTCGTTGTAGTATGACCATTTTAAAGCTTTTTTATTCGGTAGGCGATTTGAGCCAATTTTTATTTTAGGCATTTTTATTGAGAGCGTATTTTGTCGATAAAAAACTAATTCAAAAAAAATTGCTGTAACAATTTAAATTCCAATATTGGCGCGAAAAAAATGCTCTCAAAAAATAATTTTGATAAATTTTTTTTAGTTAATTATACGCAATGATGTAATTAATCCCAATTACATCATTACGTAATTAAATACCCTTCTTCCTATTTTTATTTTACAATGGCTTGTGGTTGCAGTGTACAACTAACTACTTACTGTAGTGCAAGATTTTGACAATAAAATTAATAGTAATAATAAACTTATAAAAAGTCAAAGTTCTTATAAATTGTCTCTTACATGCATGCAAGCACACACAGAGAAAGGAGATAGAAAGTATTTGTTTTAATATGAAATTTTCAAAATAATATAAAAGTAATAATAATAATAATAATAATAATATAAGTATAAAACGACGATTCCTTTCTAACAGCATAAATTAATATATCAAATAAGTTATTTTATTAAGGCAGTTGTCGTATTGTGCTTCTAAATTTTTGGCAACACACATCTATCAAATGACAGGAATCAATATTGAAGAAATTGTACGGATGCCCTACGAATCGGGTTTGAAATGCCTAGATGACTGAATTGTTTGTGGAGATCTCTCAATGCTCACTTGTCCATTTAGATACAGATGCTGCAGGGACTACAAGAAGACGGAAGTTGTCCATATTCTGTTGGTAGAACTAAGAAGAGCTTATTTTAAGAATATTGGCGAAGATTTTATTTAAATAAATTTTGAATTATTTGATCTTTTTGTGTTTATTTTTTATTTGACTGATAGTTTATTTGTATTGTATCAATTTTTATTAAGTATCTGCTAAGTACTTTGTATTAATGCGGATATCTAGTAACTTTTTATTTGTCAGTTATAGAATTATTATTATTATTAATTATTAATAATAATAATATTATTATTTTGAAAATTTCATATTAATTTATTTTGTCTACTCTAAATTACTACTCTAAAAAAACATGTATAAAAATTTGAATAAAACAATAACAATTAAAATTATAATAAAAATTATAACTTAAAAAATTTCATCTTAAAAATTTACACTTAAAATTTAATTGTAAAATTACATTAAAAAAATAAATTACATATAAAATATTTACATTAAAAATTTACGTTAATAATTTTTCGAAAATTTGCGCTATAAATTCAAAAAATAATTTTTGAAAAAATTGCGTTGTTCCCCCTAACTTCCTACTGAAATCTATCAATAAACACGATGATAATCCTATAAACTTCACTATTTAAATCAAACAAAGCTGATTCAGTCATCGCTAGTTTTCCATTCATTGAATTTCTACATCTCTTCCTTAATTCCAAAATCATTCTCTTGATTACTGTAACAAACAAAGTTAATCTTTCAAATTGATTAAAAGAATCACACAAAATTGTCTATGAACTAAATAAAAGTCTCGATATTGCAAAGTTTTTAAAAAATTTGTAGAATTTGTGATTTATAAAAAGCAAGTTTTTAGTTTTGATAAAATAATTTGAGAATTTAAAAGCAGAAATTTGTTTAACGAAAAATGGTTTATTCTAAATAGTTAAAATTCACAATATTAGGATAAAACAATATAATATGTTAATAATAAATAAAAATATATTTTAACACAAAGTAGTCAAATTATAATAATTGTCACTTGATTATTTTGGTATTCTCCTGCAGGTGAATGACGAAAGTGATCTGTTGATAAATTGAGAAATAATCCTTGGTAGAAGTGAAAAAGATACGATTGTCAAAAATACGAAAATATAATCCTTATTTTGATTGATGTATTTTATTTTAGATTCTTTACTTCTGCTTTCAATAAATTCTGAATCTATTAAACTTTCCTTATTTACTATTAATGGTTTTCAGTAATTTTTATTATCACTATAATGATGGGACACACAACATTATGTTAGTTAGCTAGAGACCATTATAGTATTAATATTTCCATCATTTTCTTTATCAGTAATAATTATTTTCACCAATATTTTCAGTCTCAAGGTTATCAATCTAATAATGAAATTCATCAATATGAATGCAACTAATCTGGAGCAGTGTGATGAGTAAATACATGCAATCGAATTCATTACAAAATTTTCTTCTAAATACGTTAACTTTACTATTTACACACAGTAAATATTTATTATATGTAAACCCTGTTTTCTACTAACCAAGTGATCTTTAATAAATTTTGGAAATAAATATGTAGAAAATGACAGTTTTTTACCAAATAAAGTTCAACTTCCAATAATTCACAAATAAACTTTTGATGGTATATGCCTTACTTAAAATATTTCTTAAGAATGACTGATCTATATCAATTAGGTACCCAAATATACCTATGTTTTCATAACAAACAACTTGAGACTATTAAATTGTATAAAAAGATTGGACTTTATATGTGATAAATACCTCATATTTATTAAACTTTATACCCTTAATGTATGATAATCATGTTTTCATATGCGACTGGGTATCATCGGCCCATTTCCGTTATTTGAAGCAAGAATTCGTGGTAAAATGACATTTTTCAACAAACTTCATGTTGAGACGGATGAATCAACTGAAATGACATATTAAGATGTTAACAATTTATATGGATGGGCTTTATCTCATAAACTTCCTTTTTTCGAGTTTAGATTGTTATAAGATCAGACTAAAATTGATCATATTATCAAAAAATGTGTGAGCGAAGATGAGTTTGTTGGAGTTCGTGGATATGTTTTAGATGTAGACATTGTGATTCTTGACCATGTACAAGATAAATTGGATGATTTGTCAATTGTACCTGAACTTAGTTATCCACCTAGCAGTAAAGTCGACAAACATTGATTAACACATGAGCCAAAGACAAATTATGGTGTTAATGGTAGGGTTTTGACTGAGTGGTTGAGCTACACTGTAGTAGTTTCAAAAGGCAATTGTGTTGTAGAGTTTAAATAGGTTGCTATTTTTAAAAGTATATTGATTATTATACCCAAATGAGAGCAGCTTGTTCAGATCCTTTTCACTGAAATTATTTAAAAAAGCGTATAAACTTAAGATAATATAGCACCAGCAAAAGACTGATAACGTAGAGTTGTAATCCTATGTTTAGGTTTAGTATAGGTGTAGTTAAGGTTACTAATGATTTAATTGGAGTTTTACTTGACAAAGAAATGGTATGTTTGAATAGACCAATGTATATTGGACAAACCGTAGCTTATTTATCCAAACTTTGCATATATCAGTTTCGATACAAAGAAATGCAGCGTTATAGAGAGGAATTCAATTGCCAAATCAATATCGTAACCGGTGACACTGACTCCGTTTTCTTGAAGTGTAAAAATGTAGACTTACGTTCACAACTGTATCCAAAAATGATTGCTAATGAGTTTCTAGATACTTCAAATTATTCAGTGACCGATCCATTGCTCTCAGATAAAATTTGTACTGTAATCGGAAAGTGAAAGATGAGAATAAAGTAGCTCAATATAAAAATTAGTGTTCCTCAAAGCCAAGTGCTCACTCACTCCAAGTGGATAAACCACACTCTAAAAGTCAAAGGAATATTCCTTAGAAATTCTTATCGCTCAAAGGAGAATAGGAACCATCAATTTAACACTTTTAAAACAGATAAACGAACTCTGCAATGTTTGGATGATTATATATATATTGGTCTAATTGTTATTAAAGTTATGCTTACGGGCACTATAAGATTAGCATTATAAGTCAATAAAAAAATTAAATTAACTAATAAATATAATAAATAAATATAGCAAATAAATTATCAGGTACTAGTATTAATCGTCAATATTACCTAGATTGCTACTATAACAATCAAATCAGATCAGTACCATAATCAAGGATAAAAACACGAAATCACCAACCTTTTTACTTTTAAAATTCCAAAACAGCTTAGAGAAATAATGACGAGAAGCCTTCATGTGACCAAAAATTGAAGCTATTTAGGAATTGATGCGTTAGATGAATATGAAATTAATCCTGATCCATAAAATCAAAAAGATAGATTAAACAATATTGTTGACTGAGGGATGTTTAATTATGACTTGTAATTAAAATGTGTTTATTTGTTTTCTAAATGCTTGGATATAATAATAATAATAATAATAATAATAATAATAATAATAATAATAACAGAAAGTATAAACTCCATTTTCCCTAAACATTTATTATATCAAAATAAAAACATTCAAATTATTCGACTCAAAAAAGTACAATTGATTTGGATAAACAAATCAAAAAATCAAAATACAAAAATCCAAATAGTTTCCAATTATTTTTAAGAACATTTAATTTCAATTTCACAAAAAGCAACTTGCACACAGATCACAAAAAATAAAACCCGGTGCGCTCACAGGCGCGATTTTAAATATAACAGTTATTTGGCCGAACATTTGTGATCTTTCATTTTCGATTTTACACTTTTATTTTTAATATTTGATTTTTCACTTTCATATTTTATATTCGATCCATTCAAATCGTTTATTATTTCTTCAACGAATTGCTATTCTTTCTCTTCAAGCTTTGATTTCATAATTTCTAAACTTTCACCAACTTGGTGTTTTCTTTTATTTAATTCAAAGCCAATTGTCCTTGATTCTTTTTTCTACAATATAATTATTACTTCGCAGCAATGGCTTAATTGTTATTCAATTATCTGAAATAATAATCATAATAATAATAAAAATTAATAATAATAATAAAAATAATAATAATAATAATAATTAATAATAATAATAATAATAATAAAAATTATAATAATAATAATAATAATAATAATAATAATAATAATAATAATAATAATAATAATAATAATAATAATAATAATAATAATAATAATAATAATAATAATAATAATAATAATAATAATAATAATAATAATAATAATAATAATAATAATAATAATAATAATAATAATAATAATAATAATAATAATAATGTAAATAACCAATGATAATAACCAATAAAAATAAAGAAAATAAAAATAATTATTTAAAAGTATTTATAATAAAAAAAATTGTCTTTAATGAGTACTAAAGGGGAAGGGTACCAAACAGTGGCCTAGATGTGACACATTCTTTATTTTTATATCATCTTTATCGCTTTCACCAACTTTAATTTGAAATGACATTCCTTTTTCATTTCAATTATCCACTAAATAATGTTAGCTATTTCAATTATCCTTTAATTTTATTATCTTAAATATTTTGGGAAAAATTCAGGTAGTGAATTTTGTGATGTGATAGTTATACGTGTTTAACGTTTATGATTTTAAGCGCTTCTATGTTAAAACTTCTTTTTAGGGTCTAACTTGTTAATATTTTGTAACGAAATTATTTCGGAAATTTTATAAAAATCAAACACCGAAATAACCAAACAGATTTATGGTAAAATATTTTACTTCTACAATAATTTATTTCATACAGGTTTCTAAATTTATTATGATCGTGCATATTTTTAAAATTCAATTCTTAACATGAAGTAAACCGAGATTGACTTGTCCTTTAAATAATAGCAATAATAAAGAAATTATCATAATACTACTATTACTACTAATAAAAATAAAAATAATAATAATAATAATGATAATAATATTTTATACAAAATTTGACTATGATTTATTTAAGGTATTCACGAATTTTGGTACAGCCTTTTTCATGTGTTTTGTATTTTATATTGATTTTATTGGTTAAATTAAATTTAATTTTAATTTAGTGCTTTGCTTTTAATATGTATAGTTGATTTTTAGTTGAATTTTTTTCAACTTGCTTCTCTTTTTTCGAAGTATTATTATTTTTTATCATATCAATGTTAGTATTTATCTCCTCAATGACTCCTCGATCTCATTAGTCGACAATATTCCATCCTCTAAGAGTGTTTTTGGTATAAATATAATTTATAAATATAATTAATTCAGAGCAAAAGTTCCTGACATACTTCTCGGTAGATTTTCTTCTTTCTGGATATTAGGCCTATCGAGACAGTTTCCGAAAAAAATAAATAGATGGCAAAAACATGGCCATGGAAACATCCAAGATCCTTGTGATGGAAATACAGGTGATTTAGTCCGCTTTAGTCCATCAATCCTTGATTTTCTGTTAATGCAATAATCGCTCCTCCAACTTCTTCTCGAGCAAAATTTCGTTTATTCAATTAGGATAGACATGGGTATTTGAGGTATTATGATTATTATGTTTATTAGTTTCATTGGGTTTATAAGTTTCTTTAGTTTCAAAAGGCGCAGGATCGTGTATTTTCTCTCAACAAAAACAGCAACTATTTCCTCATTTATTTAATTTTTTTTATTCAGACTTTAGTTGTCTTCAACAAACCTTTCTTTTTTTAAAACATCCAAATATTTCTGATTAATTGAATAAATCGTTTCAAAATATTCATACATCACACCAAATTTTTTTTCTGCCGTTTCTTTATCAACATCAGATTTATTAAAAACAAAAATATAAATAACCCCGTTACAGACATTTAAAAAATGTTTATAAATCCTCGTTTGGTTTGTATTTCCTTATTCGGATAAAGACAGACCAGTAGCTCTTTAACTATGCAACGCAAAAAATATTCGTTAATCTCATAACTTGATCCTAAAACCCCATCAAATGATATATTACCCCTATATATTACTGCCGTAAAAGACGCCGGACTGTTAAAATAATATTTATATTCTGTTTTGGGGAAAAAACAACGTCTTATTCAATTAAAACAGAAAACGATTTATGCACTAAGGATTTTAAATTCTTACTCACCATCGTATTTTCTTTAGTTTTCTTTTGTATCAAATTCTTGAATTTCTCCAACTTTTCATTTGTTTCAGTTAATTCAATCTCTAATTTATCTATTTTCTCACTCATATCTTTCATTTCTTTTTGTCGCCTCCATTTCTATTATTTGGTTATTTTGTTCCACTAGAATAAACTAATGATTAAATAATACATGCATTTATCGATACTTGGTTAAAGTTAATAATAAAAAAATATTTTATAAATTTATCTTTGAATTTCTATCGAAACGTTCTTTTTCGGGATTTTATCGCACCGCCTGGATGAGGGGAGGGATGAGGAAGTCTGTATTTTATTCCGCATTATATTTTTGGGAAAGGTCTCTACAAGAATGCTCGTACACACGACACTTGGCAAATACAGTAGGAACATTGTTGGGGACACCCTGGATCACATCCTATTCTCAATGACACCAATCATGCTGATGATAAAATAATAACAGCAACAATAATAACCACCGTAATAATAATAAAAATGAGAGTAGTAATAATATCATCGATTGACAATAACAGTGAGGGTATCTGTAGAAATGATAAGGGCAATTATAACAATAATGATAACAACAATCACAACATTTAATAACCATAATAATAATAATTATAAAAATAATAATAATAATTATAAAATTAATAATAATAATAATAATTACAAAAATAATAATATTAATAATAATGATTATAAAATTGATTTTAAATATGACAATGTAAATCTTAACCCTAATCATAATAATCATATCAAAATACCAATAATGGTGGTTTCTTTAATGCCCGAAAACAATATCAACCGACTTTAATTATCTATATAGTATGGTGATAGAAAAATTAGCTTATATAATATAATTGACACCAGAACTCGTACGAGTTTCCTTTTAAATATTATAAATATTAATTCATTATAACTATTCAAAATCAAAAATCTAAAATATAAATCAATAAAACGCTATATATTTTAATTTTATTTTCAACTCTGACCTAAATAATTCATTCTTTTGTTTGCCACTTATTTCCTTGGCAACATATTATAGCAATTCAGTTTTCTATGGTAAAGGTAAGTTGTGTGTAATTTTCGCTTTTATTTTAATTTCTTGTCGTTTTAGAATTCTCCAACGAAATATCTCAGGATAAACGGAACTTTATCCATTCAATGAATGATTATCTCTCTCTCTCTCTCAACGCATAACGAGTCTTCCGTTTGAGTTTCTTCTAATCATTTGGATTTATTTATCACGGAATTACTCCCAAATCGAACTCGACAATCATTGTTCTACTTTTTAATGTGATGGAGTTATCTTCTGTTATTTATATCATGGTAAATTTTTAAGGATTTATACCAAGTTAAATAAATTTAACTCTAGGTTTTCTTATTACTCTATTTGGAAATAATTAACTTATTATGGATTAATTGATTTTTTAGATTGAATAAAACTCATTATGTATTTTCTTTAATTTTATTTTAGGCTAATAAACTTATGTTGTATTTTTTCGTTATTTTACTTTGAGGTAAATAAAGCTTAGATCTTGTTATTATTTTCTTTCGAAATAGATAAATCATAATCGTAGATTTTGTCGGGTAGCTTATTTTTAAAAAAAACTATTTTATATTTAGATCGATTAACAACTTGGGTCAGATTTGACTTTAGACCATGGGAATTTTGATAATAAATAAATCAAAATTGTACGAATAATAGCAAATATGAAACGAATTCAATAATAAAAAAGTGTAGTTATATAAATAATATTGAACCCAAAAATAAAATTAATATTCATAAGAGCAACTTTAAAATATTGAACATAATAATAATAATAATAATAATAATAATAATAATAATAATAATAATAATAATAATAATAATAATAATAATAATGATAAAGTAATTGGAGTGAAATAGGTAACTAGTTCATACACCTGAACCTTGCACGAAAATAATTTTTTTGAGACTTTTAGAATAATAAAATCTAAATAAGACCTTGAAATCATCCTTTTATCAATAATCGAAAATTGCACGTTTGGTTTCCTTCAGATTTGAATTCATTAATGTTTACCAGAAACGCATTCATTTAAGTATTTATGCTAAGTGTTGTTGCTTCAATCGGCTTTTAAATTAAAGGTTCGTAATTTTCAAATTCAAAATGATTTTTGTTTTTCATTGACCATAATTTGTGTAAAGTAGTGGTTTCATTCACCCTAATGTCTATCTTAAATTTATTTTCGGTTTATTTTCACTTGCATCGTTCGTAGCAACTAACTCCACTATGTGTTCTTCATTGATAATTTTTATCCTTAATATTTATACCTTTCCCAGGCACAACACGCTCTTTCGAGGATTTAGGAAGGGAGAATACAGGACGATTACAGCAACGCCTTCACCGCGGATTCCCCTCTAACCTACGGCTTAATCCGGGGTAAAAGGGAAATTTATTTTACTTTCTTGTGTGCTTGTTGGCTATAAAATTAAAATTGGATTCTATGAATGGATTTTTTTCTCGAGATGGAAATTCGGATCGAAAAATGGATTTCCGGAGAAATTGCAATAATTATTATGATTTTAATAAACATAAATACAACATAAAATCAAAAAAAATTGAATAAAAATGTCTTTAATTTAGTCATTAAATAATAATATAAAGTATATATTGCTAATCATAAAAATAACAAATTTTACTTGTTAGAAATTCCATATCTTATTTGCCTTGAAAAATTACAAGTTGAGCAAGCTGCACCCAAATAATTACCGTTAAAGGGATCTTGATCTTTTATCGGTTTTATTAAAAGTTTCTAAACTGCAGAATTGTGTCTGTGAGTATTTCTTTCTTTTTATAGTTTTTATAAAAGTATGGTAAAACTGTTTTCATGTTAATGTTTTCAACTTCTTTAAGAAAACGCATAACATAATCTAATATTAAAATGTTTTTATATATTTTTTATTGCCGGTAAAGTTATTAATTAATAAAATACCTGCAGAAATATGTATATGTCTTTGAAAGTATTTATTATCAGTATTTAGAATAGCTTCGAAGTCAGTGTAAACGACAAAAAGTGATGTGATTGTTTTAGACCAGTCTATCAAATATAAATTTGTATTTAATGGTAACGTATAAAGTGTTGTTTCTAATTGGTTTTTATCTCACAAACCTTTATGGATTTTTAGAGCATCATCATCATAAAAACCATTTAAGCAGCGATGACACCATTTACTACGAATTCGAACACCAAAAATTAAAACATTTTCACAATTCAAAAGTCTATCCAATTTAGTAACTGCGATATAGCGATATCGCTCTCTAATTTAATAAGATTAATGAGTCTACCTCCTACAACCTTTGAACGATGAATGAAATCAACATAATGATGTTTTATTACTTCTAGATTCGACAAAATATCTTCTAGCACATTCTCATTGTATGAGAGAACATTAATCGAAAGCACCTGATTATTATCCTCAAACTTGGATATTTTTCAGAGACGCATTGGTAAGTCAGAATTATTATAGACGAGTTCAGAAAGATTATAAATCATCTGTATTTCCAATATTAACCACACAACGTTTATTTAGCAACGATTAATTTCGTTTAATTAAATTATTTTTTCATTAAGAAGGGCAACTTCTTCATCTAAAAAGGTATCACTCATCGGTCTTGCAGAATTTGAAATAACGAAAGATTAGAATTCACTATCTTTTTCAGATTCTACATCTATCCAAAATTGTATCTTTACAGAACCCATTTCCGAAACAACAGTATTTAATTTATTAATCAAAGGAATAAGTATAGATATGGATATTAAATTTTAATTTTTCGACAATCATTTTAACTATAGCATACGATTTACGTAAATCATAATTAACATCAGCATCAAGTGATCCTCCATGTTTAATAGAATGATTAATTATTTCAGAATCAGAATCAGAGAGAGACGTTATTTCGACATAATTGCTAGAGACAACGTCTTTGTTTTCAGAATCAGAAATTATTTCAACAGCATCAAGTGATGATCATCCATAAAGAATAGAATTATTAATTATTTCAGAATCAGAATCAGAGAGAGTTATTACTTCAATATTATTTAAATTTTTAAGTTTAGAAAACGTGGGTTACTTATTGATAAATTTGACTTTCGTTTATTATTATTATTATTATTATGAATAGGTAATTTAAAAATTTCGTTTTTATTTAATATGTTAAATTGACTTAAATGATCTTTGTGTGTATCATAAAAATCTGAATATTTTAATTTTTCTGTTAATTTACACGTTGGGCAAACGAAATAGGTGACACAGTTTTGTGGTTGACCATAATATTTTTTCATAGTTTCTGACATGTTTCGTCATGAAAAGAACCATTGCGAAAATTTGGGTAAAATATACCTTAATTCAAAAATAAATAATTATATAAAAAATAAAAATTTATAAATATTTAAAGATCTGATAAAACAATAAAATATTATATACATACAAAAATAAATAAATGTGCATCCAATAAGAATAATATGATATGGTAAACATAATCTAATTGGTTAAATCAATTCTTAAATTGAGTATATATACCCCAAAGTATAATGGAAAAAAGACTATAATTAATAATGCAAACATAAAAAAAAATTATTTTCATTATGTAATATTGAGTATTCTTTATTCTAGAAACCTCAGTAAAACAATGGAGAAACAAATAAATCAAGATATAACTTTAGTACTTCAGATACCTTATTAATTACAGTAGGTAAATGTTGAATTACACCAGGTAATGCTTCTTTAATTTCAGATAAAACATTTGATTTTAAATCAGGTAGAAACTTGGAATTGTTATTTATTACATCATTAGCAGTTTTCATACCGAAATTCCCTAAACGTTTAAAAATTGATAAAGCAAATCAACCTATTGTTTTCAACCATCCTGTTCCATATTGTTTACCAACAAAATAAAGTGAATCTCCAGCAGATTGACTACTAATACTGTAAAAGTTTACAATATCCGGATTATTCATTTATTTTTCAAAAATGTAATGTTAAATGTGTTTTGATATCTTTTGAAAATTTAATTAATTTTCCACTATCATCGCCAATATTAATTTCAATGTTGTTTATAGAAGAAGATAAAATCGGGAGGTACATTGGATTTTTCATTTCTAGCCTTACTACCTCTCCCTGTTCATATTTTTAAATCCATAGAGATTTTAATAGAGGAACTCTTACGTTACCAACATTTATTGATTTAACAATATTTGAATAAATAAACATTTGCTGATAAATTTGAATTATTTTTGGAATTTTCACACCAACAAGATCCTTATCAGTAAATGTCTGATTCTTTAATCCCAAACTTTTTATTAATTTTTGATCAAACATGATATTTTAAACATCATCTACAAGTTTTATTTTTCCCAATTATTCATTTCTAAGATCGATTTCTTTAAACGGGGAAGTATTAATTGCCATTAAGTATCCATGAAGTTCTGATAATGTTGTTAAGAATAATTCATCTTCAAAATAATGTTTAAATTTAGTCTTGATGTCATAATTTAAAATTATTTCAATTTGTTCAACAGCATTATTTTCCATAAATTTATGTAATTTAATTCTACAATGATCAGATTTACTAGTGATGGATATTGTTTGCAATCCAAATTTAGACACATGTTCGTAATCACAAAATGATATTTTAAAGGGAACATGTGGAAAAACAATCATTAAATTTTCATAATTTTCTATTTTCATTATTTATTTTCAAGTATTTAGTTTCTTTATGCGATTTTTTGAATTCATATTGTATCCATGAATTGCTATAGTACGAAAAATGATTATACACAAATGTAAAGTCCATCAAAGCCACTTTCCACTTACCATCCAAAATTACTTTCCGTCATCAAATATTTCCGTCATTACGAATTCAAAAATATTATCTAGTTTGTGTAAATATCTTTTTCAATGGGAAGGTTGTAAAAACTTTAGATTATAATGAATATGTTGAAAATATTATATCAGAAGTTAAAATCTTAATTAATTAAATTTGTTTGTATTAGTTTTAATTTTGGTAATTTGAAATATGTCGAAAAGTAAAAATATATTTTTTATTTATAATTTCCTATTAATCATATTTAGTTTACTTATTTGAAGTAATTTTAAAAAAGATTCAAGAACTATTCCCAGAAATTAAAAATACTCAGGATTATTGTGCACCAGATTTACTCATTTCATAAAAATTTTTTAGTATAATTTTAAAAGATAAAATTTGTAGTATATTTTTTAATGTCAAAGTTTAATATATGTTTTAAAAGTTAAAAATAAATAAATAAATAAATAATAATAATAATAATAATAATAATAATAATAATAATAATAATAATAATAATAATAATAATAATAATAATAATAATAATAATAATAATAATAATAATAATAATAATAATAATAATAATAATAATAATAATAATAATAATAATAATAATAATAGTAATAATAATAATTGTTAGATGCTGTGAAAACATCATTTAATTCAAAAATTTTATTCATTCAAATTTATTCAAATCGAAATTATATCTTTCATATTTTCAAAATTAAAACAAAATTAACAACGGCATTTTAAATTTTATTTTATTTAATTATTATTATTATTTAAATTTAAATTAATTTAATGTAATTTACTTTAATAATTTATTTATTCAAATTTTATGTTATTTAAATTTTTTTATGTTATATTTTAATAATTCATATAATAATTTATAATCAGATATTTAAAATATTTTTATCTAATTTATCAAAAGTTAATTTAAATCTTATTTTTAATTTTAATCATTTTAAAACTTATTTTATGTCCGTTGATAATTATGCTTAAATATCCTCACAGTTACGATATTAATAAATATCGGTTGTTTTAAAAATAAATAATTATTGGTAATTACGAATTTTGATATGGATAATATTAGACCTACAACTGGCGACCACGCTAAAAATAATAATGCCGTTACAAGACAGTAAGAAAAGAAATTAATAGTTGAAGAATTGCCGAAAAAAAGCACAGGATTTATTCAATTTCAATATTCGAAAATATGATGGACGAAGTATTGAAGAAGCATCGAATTGGATTAAAGACATCGAAGAATCGATCCGAATGAACAATTTGTGCATCATTAGTGTTTTCGATTTTTAGCTGTCGGATGAAGCTGGAGTTTTATGGCATGATTTCAAAACAGATGTAGTTACAAAGGAGAAAGCAAAATCATGGTTTTTAGATACAATTACAGAAAAAAAATCAGTTACCAATATGATTGAGGAATTGGCCGAAATTAATCAAAAAGGAAATGAAAGATTTGCTACATTTGAAATCAGGGTAAGAAATCTTTTGGAAAGTATTTTTTATTTACGAATAAGTCGTGAAGAAATTGTAAAAGATATTATTTCTAAACGATCTAGAAATACGGCGCTTAAAGAAAAAATAATTTCTAAACCAGTTATGAAAGTAGAAGATATTCGCAATTTGGCCAAATTATATGAAAGTCAGGAATATGTTCAACATTCTTCGTCAGAGATATTTGTGGATGCTGTACAAAAGAAGAGTTACAACCTTCAATAGATTAGGTTGTAATGGGCCACAATAAAAATAATTTTAGGATATCTAAATGAAATAGACCTTTAAGGGAAATTTTATGATAATTTTAGTGATGAAATATCAAGTTTTAGATGTGACCATCGTTGGCGATTTGAGCCATTTTTATTTTATGCTTTTTTTTTCAAGAGCCAATAATATTACCTGACAATAGTGTGACCATTTTAACCGTAGGCGATTCAAGCCAATTTTTATTTTAGGTTATTTAATCGATAGGCAATTTAAGCCAATATTATTTTTGGTTTTTTTATCGAGAGTCAAAAATACCACCTGACTATAGTATGACCGAAAAAATTTAGTGGATGAAAAGTTTTACAATAAAAAATATACATAAAAAATATTTCAAAAAAATTAGCCAAAAATTAGAATTTAAAAATGCGCCTAAAAATTCTAAAATAAATCTTAAAAAAATACACACAAAATCAATTATTTTAATTACGTAATTGAAATTAATTACATCATTATGTAGTTTAATCCATCGTGACACCCCTATTTATTATGCAACGGTGTGTGGGGGCAGAAAGCCACTAACTATCTACTCTGGAATTTTCTACTAAAAGAAATAATTAAAATTTATATATTTTTGCAAAATATATGTTTTCTTCAGATCAAAATTCTCAGTTTTCACCTGAATTTCCATTATTCTCGATTGGGAAATGCAGGAAAGAAAATAAATGAAAAGAGTGTTATTCAAAAGAGGATATACTTATAAAGAAATCGGAGGTGGAAAAACAATAAAAAATGTTCTTTTAATAATAATAATAACAATAATAAAGTATAAAACGGTGATTCTTTTGAAGCAGCATAATTTAAAATATCATAAAGTGAATAATAAAATAAGCTCTTGCTGTAAAATAATTATTACATTGTTAAAAATAGTTTCGATATAATAATTACTTGGCAGCAAGAGCTTTTTTATTAATCACTTGTCTGATTTAATAATAATAATACTATTAATAATAATAATAATCACGTACTGAAAATTATTATTAAAACTTATAATAACAATATTTCAAATGAAAAATGTTGTGTTTATCATTCAAATAGAATTTTATCAGCAGCTGACTACAAACAATGTATTAAAATACATTGATCAGGAAAAATCGAATTAAGTCTTCAGTTTATTGATTTGAATTTCAGAAAGTGATTAAAAATCTAAAAGATTTCAATGCTAATTAAAACAGTGTGAGAAGTAGCTCTTATTGAAAATAATGCTTTACAACCAATCAACTGCTTTACTAAGCTACCATTCGAGAGATTAAAACTGAACACCACTAAGTCTGAATCTCGCCTAAAAATCATGATATTTTGTGCCATCCTCGTATTGAGGCAATATTATTTATTCATTAACCCCATTACCAACAATAATGGGGTCGGTGTAATATTTTTCTCATTAATTGTCACCTGTTTCTTTTGTGATTTCAACAATTGTCTTTAAAATCTACCTGATCTTATCCAGTTCATTAACTTGATAATTTTGCCATAATAAACTTTTTCGAAAACATTTTCTATTATCAATTATTTTTGTGTTTAGTTATTTGTCAAAAAAGCTGTCAAAATAACATTATTTAGTTTTCTTTCAATTTACAAAATAATAGTTTAAAAATAACCTTTATTTAACTTTATTTTCATAGTAATTAATTAATTGATTCTATTGACCTTTTAATTTCTCTACAATTCTTAACACGTCTTCTTTTTTTGGTTCTTAAGAATTAAATAGCTTTTTTATATATTGTTTTTATGAGTCAATTATTTTAAAAATTATATTATTGTTATGCAGGTCTTCAATATTAATAACTTAATATGATAAAATAAAATTAAAATTTTTTATTTTTTAAAAATTTAACTTGTAATCTAGTTTTATTTTTCTGGAATAACTTGCCAATCTAGCATGTTTTAAACTGAAATAATGAAAAATATGTCATTATTTTCATTTGGAAGGGATAATAAATTTCTGGATTTGGAATTCGTTGCGGCATTAAGTGCAATGATATGTACCAATGAAGACAGAGAACTATATGAAATTATGGATGATATTTTATATTTAAAGTCAAAATTTAAAAATTTTCGTTTTATAGTCGACAAAAATTTATTGGTGCATGAATTTGTCAAAAGTTTTTATAGTTCATTTAAATTAACTTATTTTGTCCGATATTTGTAGAATAAATACATACACACATACAATGGCGTCGTGCGGTTAAAATATTGGGTGTGCCCAAAAATCAATTAATATCAGAGAAAACTGATTCGTTTTATATTAATAAAAGTAAAACATGTTACAATACAACAGCTAACAATTAACGCCGATCACCAAGACAGTCCAGAAGTGGTTTTAAGTTCGCAATGGATCCGTTTCTTTCGATTGTGTAGCCTCCACTATGATGACCAGTAAGTCGGACAGTCGACCTTGAGTCATAGTGGTGCAAAGATCGCAGCTGCAAGATTTCACTGGCAAGGTTAGTACGAATTAATAGAGTAGGGTACACCTTTAGGTCATTGCTGGTCATATAGAGATATATGAAGTAGATGTCTCATGGATGTACTCTGGAATAATGGCAATAACATCAATGTCTCCAAAATAAAAAAGGGACAGAGTTCGAAGTTTATCGATTATGCTTGGAGAAGTTATGAAGTCAAATGAAGATAAAAAAGGAAGTACATGTAATGAAATCGAGTTTTCAGAGCAAATCACAACAAATCGATTGTTTTGATTAGTGATTTCAGTTGGATGGTAGCTGCTGAAATATTAGTGTCTTGTTGTTGCAAAGTTTTGGATAAAACATTGTATACCAGTAGCATATAGTGCATAACTGTGAAGCACAACCAAAAGTTGAAATCGACTTCTTTTAACAGAGAGAATGCATCACTTGCTGTTTCAAAGTCGTAGGACGAATCTGTTGTGATCTGTTCAAGTTTTGACACAATTATTGGAAGTGTGTTCAAAATCACTGCACAATTGTCTCCTCGACTATTTCAGCATGTGAAACACAAAGATTTCATGGTTCGACATCAGACTGCATGTTGTCTAATTCCCGATCTATAATTTCCTGAAATTGGCCATATCGCCCTCAATAAAACAAAATAGTTTCTGCACGATTCCAAAAACGTTCTGAGGTTTGACAACCTTTCCATGTTTTTAATATAGAAGTCTGATTTACTGTGCATGTCAAAACTTTTTTCTTTTTGTAGAGCCTGTGGCCAATTTTGATAACCCTCTAAATTTTGCACCATGTTTCACCTGTCCCATTACTCTGCAAGCAAAGCAGAAGAATGAATCCTTTTCATCGTCGTATTCCAGCCAAGTTCTATCTTTATACCACTAGACTTGAAAGAATCTTTCCTTACCATAGAATGTAGTCTTTGAATATGCAGATTCCTCAGGGAAAATCGGTCCTTTCCTGAAATAAGAGAAAGACATTTATTAAATTGCGAAGATGCAAATTAAAATATCCAATTTTAATAATTTAAAGCCCCTCATAGTGAAGTTGTCAAGTGAACGGACATTAGCATTGAAGTCTACCAGTTCAAGGACCGCTCGTGGCATATACTCAAATATAATTTTAATATTTAATATAATAATGATAATAATAGTAATTATAATAATATAAACTAAACTAGTCAAATAGACAATTACCTTATGTATTCATCACGTGCAAGACTATCAGTTAGAATTTTGAAATCAGCATTCACATCTTCTTTACGCCTCATTTTGAACATTAATTTTCCCATTTTGGTCACACTGATCAGAGGCACTTGTTTTTTTGCCATTTTACAGTTTGTTTATAAATTTGACCATCTAATTGATTGAGTTGAATCTATAGCAAAATGCAAATTAAAATGAAAATATATTTAACCAATAAGTTATTGAATAATCAATTCAATCAGAAAAATTAAAAGTTAATCGTGTTTAAACAACTTAAAGATTTAATAAAGTTCAATAATAATGTTTTACCTATTGGCTATTACATGTTTTGAAATAAGACTTTACAATCTGTCAGGTCAAAAATAAAAATTTTTCATATAAATCATATCACCAACCTTCAAGACTTACCAATAGGCTTATTTTTTTTGAAAAACATCCAAATGTCCAGTCTAATGAAACAAGTGTTTTAGATTAAAAATGTTTCGCAATATTTAAGTTTACATATTTAAATATTAGTCATAAATATATATTTATTTATTTATAAACAGGCAAGATAAATTTATAAATATTGAAATACGTGACCAAATATATTTAAATAAAAAATCGCTTTGTCTGGAACGTTATCTCGAGCTAGATTTATATTCAAAGTTTATTTTTTAGGCTTCACTGACCTGCTCACGTTTTTCTCATTATATATATATATATATATATATATATATATATATTATTTTCACTTTAACAAATATTTAACTTAACATATTGCCATTTCAATTTAAATCTATACATTATAATAACCATGACAACATTAAATAAATTTAAGTTTTCAACTTTTATCTAATTAATTATGCTATAAGTCTAAAACAGTTAAACACACTGGCATCAAATACTGAAAGACACGCAGAGAATTGTTCCAATAAATAACGGTTTAATTAAATGTTCAATATCAACTGACAATCTTCTAGTGAAAGTCATAATAGTTGACACTTAAATGTCAAAAATCACTGATGAATGATTATCGATTTATGTCAACGTTGACGTCTAAATTTTCCGACACGTCTGAAATTCGCCTTCACGAAACATCTAAAGGAATGCAAAATTTCTGTTGGGTCGAATTAATGGCTGAAAGAACAGAGGGAATTTTGGGTCATCAGAGTTTAAGAACTATACCGATTGTGAATGATGCCAAGGAGTCCTCAAATAAATCTTTGGAAAACTACATTGGAAAATATTCTAAGCAGCTTCAACTTGATAACGATTCTAAAACGTCTTTGCCTTTGCATAAAATGTATTTTTGTGATTATTATTCCAAGATTAGAAAAAATGAAACAAATTTTTCGAAAGTGAAATTGGCTGGTAACAATAATGGAACAGTTATTTTCAATAAAATTCATTAATTTAGATGATTTTAATTTTTAAATAAAAATTAAATAATTGTAGTTTTTTCTTAAAAATTATTTGATAGATATTGTTATTGGAAATTATTTAGAAACTGTCGATTAACTCTTAAAAATGGAGGAAAATTTAAAAATAAACTTTTTCAATTATATTCTGACATTACCTTTCTCTGAATTATCGATTCACTTTTGGGAAACATATTGCAATAATCTTCCGTTTTTTATTGACATTTTAAAACTCAATGATATGCAAAACACTAAATGTATATTATTGTACCAGAGTAGATAGTGGCTTTGTATGTGTGTTTATTTTTCGAAAACTATTTTTGAATTTTTATTGCACGTATTTTTTGGCACCAATTTTTTATTTTAATTTTTTGTGTATTTTTTTAAAATTTTTCAAATAATTATTTTGGAATTTATTTTAATATTCATTTTTAAATTAAATTTTAATATTGTTGGGGTTCTAATAATAAAATGAATAAGAATAATAAAATTTTTAAATTATCAAAATTAATTAAAATTAATTAAAATTTTGAAAAAAGTAAAGATCAATATTTTCTTTAGCTCTAATACAAATTATTGGCAACCCAAAATTATAAAAGGAACTGACAACAAAATAACTTGTCAGAAAAAATTAATTAATTTGAAAACGAAGAGAAAGTAATAAACAGATAAAGAAGTTAATCAGGTTGCAGTGACTTATTGAGTGATACCCTTATGGTGTCTACTAAAAATCAAATAATTGTATCTTGTGATGAATATTTTTTAATATAGATTTCTTTGTTGAGATTTATTGAGATTTATTGATCAATACGAGGAGTCAGATCGGAGATTTATCCATCGACGAAGTATCCAAAGAGCAACCAATGCTTTGTGAAAACTGTAACATATTGAGAAAGAGAAAATGAAACTTTGAAAAGTGATAATATCAGACGTTCTTAATTGGAAAAGAAACGAGAGCCGTACAATTTGCGAATCCATGACAATGAGACTAAAAAAAGCTCTATGCTATGTAGATTTCAATAATTTCGACGAACTAGTGAAAAAGGCAATGCGAATTAAATTAAATCTAAAGAGCACAGAAAAGAAAGCTCAATCTTTTGCAGTGATTTCTGAAAGACGATACAGATCATTAACGCCCGTGAAAAATCATCTATTTCAAAGAACTACCAGTCCATCGCCGAAATTCAGAAATAAATTTGACTTTAACAGATCAACAGCTATTGTTCAGAGTTCCAACAATAGAAACAATTCAATGCGATATTTGTCGAAAGATGGGACATTGATAGCACTCAGAGAAGTCCAAAATGTGTGAGACCAGATCGGGTAAAAGGCGATAATGAGCAAAACTACCGAAAGCCGAGCTACAACATCCAACGAGGTACTGACAAACTGCAATGTTTCAATTGTGGAAGAAGAGGGAATATTTCGAGAACTTGTCGATCAAAATCCAGATCTCCATCCAGATCTCCATCTCCATAAAGAGATAAAGTGAATCTAAACGGTCAAGTGCAATGGTATTTGTGCAAAAGTTATGGAAACATGGCAAGATTGTGTCCAAAAAATGCTGAAAGATTTTAAAAACCAATTCTATAAACGTCTATTCGATTTTAGGGTTATACTTCATCAATGAGCAATATGACCTATGCATAAGATGACGATTATAAAGGGAAGAAGGAAAATGGGCTGAGAAATATGAGCCGAAAATTAAATTTGCTAATGTCGAAATTTGAATCTGACGACAAGCTTGAAAGCAATATAATATCCGAAACAGCTATAAAATCCCCATGAACGGAAAGCAACAGTAATTTAATAAAGGATAATTTAGAAAATGAAAAATCTGTAATTTTGATCATGAGGGTAGAACAGTTGTTAGAAAACAGAGAAATTAACTCTCCAACATTGATGTTAGGAATGCAAAAGCTATGCGAAATGTCGTTGAGTATGAGAAAACTTAAAACAGTGATAAAATTGTGTTCGATTGGTATGAATTGAATCCGCCGGTGAAGAATGAGATCGAAGTTTTGATAGTAATATTTTATAGATAGTTTCGAGCAAAAGAGTGGTTAGATTTTATTTTTGTTGATATTTCAGAAAATGAATTTTAAAAAATGTGTACGTTGTGCAGCATATGGTGACTTAAATGATTTAAAACAATAATTGCAATAAAAAAGGAACAATAATTGAATTAGAATTATTTAAAAAGAAGATATTTGAAAGACGATGAATTTTTAGTTGATCGTGGATTAATTCCAGGTGTTAAAAATGAGTTAAAAATGATTATTATAACTAGTGTATCAGAAGATATGGAAGACAATGCAAGAAGAATTATAAATGATTTTACAGATGCGTTGTTAATAGGTGATGATGATGAGATTAATGAAAAAGTAGATGTAATTAATAATTCTGAATTCAAAGTAGAAAAATAAAATAAAAATTGTTGATTTTATACGACCATACCTATATGATAAAAGCAGATGTAGTGAAAAGTTGAAAATATGTTACAAAAAATGGGCCACGAGCTCAGAGAGGCAAGAGTAAAAGTTGAACCGATGGAAAGAATGATAAAAAATGGAAGAGGAATTAGAAGTTAATGAGGATGTTTTTATAATAAGGAAATTAAGTGTCTTTAATGAAAACGATAAATCAAGGATTGTTGATGAAGTTAAAAATGAAGTTGAAAATGAAGAAGAAATGGAGAAACTCGAGGATGTAACGAATTAAAAATGAGAGAGGTTGATAGAGTTAATAAAAATGAAGTAGAAAAGGTAAAGGTTTAAACGAAATTAAAGTAAACTGGGTAAATTTTGTCATAAAGGAAAATTAGATAGACATTACGCGAAGAAATCTAAAGGGGTTAATGAGAATATTGTACACGACGTTCGAATTTGAGGCATAAACAAAAGTATTTGGATTAACAAGCATTAAATGCTTTAAATTTAACATTTAATTTTCGCATTTATGTTTATGTATGCCTGACGAGCATCATTATGTGATGCTTCACGGACATACCTCTAATTGCTTATGTCCGCTGATGAGATGATATTGGCTAGTTATCATCCCATTGTCTTCTAGGAAATAGGTAGTCAGCAACTATAGTAGTGGAATATTTCACCTCCAGCACATGTCACCCTCAACACCCCCCTCCACCCTCCCGGTGCAAAATTTTTCTAGGTATAAAAGTACAAATCTTTCTGAGACCAAGACCATGACTCAGTCAAGTTCATTGGATGAGTAATAATAATTTCTCAAGGTCATTTAAAATTTTCTCAAGGTTATTGGTTGACTCATCATATTTTTTCAAGGTCATCCAAAATTTCCCAAGGTCATATTATTTTTAAAAAATTTTTAATTTAAAATTACTACTTTTTTTTATAAGTAGTGTTTTAATTATGAATATTTTTTAATTTAATTTTTTATTCTATTACTTATTTTTATTATTATTAGTATTATTATTATTATTATTATTAATATTATTATTACAAGTTTTATTTTTATTTATTATTATTATTATTAATGTTAAAAGGTTTTATTATTATTTTTATTATTAATATTCAAAGTTTTTTATTAAAAGGTTTTTTAATTATTATTATTTTATAACCCAAATGTATAATATCTGTATGCTTACTGCAAACTATTATATTAAAAATAAATCTAAAAAAGCAAACTATTACATTAAAACTTTTATTAATATATTATTTTATAAGCCAAATAATTCCTATATATATAATATCTACATGCTCACTGCAAACTAATATATTAAAAAATAAATCTAAAAATATTATTAATCATAATTTTTAAACTAAGAAAAAATATTTTCACAATTTTTTATTTTTCAAATATTTACAAAAATTTGTCAATAAATATCAATGATATTTTCAAATATTTCATCAAATTGTTGATTGCGAATTGAAGGATCAGCTCCAGGCATTACTATATTACCGCCAATATCAAGAACAGCAACCCCTCTATAATGATCATATGCAAAACTTGAGTTTTTCCCTAGCCTCTATTATCGTCATGATTATTTAATGCAATTTTTGAATTTTTAAAAGTAAACCGCTGGTGATTTCGGGTCCCTATCCTAGTTTGAGGTACCCACATAATAGTATTGTTATTATAACAATGTAAATACGATTAGTGTTTAATGTCAGTACCCGGTAATCTTACACCCTTAGCTCGCTTTGTTGACTTATGTCCTACCAAGAAAACCCACTCACTATATCCTAATCCTTTACTCTCATCCTTGAACTTGCCTATAACTAAGTCAAGTCGTCTAGAATATAAAGGATGAGAAAGATCACAATTTGAAGTGTCTAATAGGTTATCTGAAATCATCGCTGGTAATAATATATCTAATTTTAAATTTTTTTATTTCTAAAAAGAAACTATCGGTATCACCCACTACTAAATTAATATCACAGTTATAAATATCACGATATTTTTGTAATTCAATATATTGTAACTGGTACATCCGTAGTTTGGATAGATCTAGAACTGATTGACCAATATAACTAGGTCTATCCAAACATATTGAGTCCTTATTAAGATGAGCGGCTAAAAGATCATCAGTAATGTCTATTGTTTTCTAAATGCCGGTTTTGACGAATATGTAATTAACTTTTCAGCTGAATTACATAGTCGCAAATTCATCCTCTTTTAAGGTTCTCAACGGATTTACCATACAGACTATTGTTATACAATTTAAATAAATCTCTATATAATTCACTAACTGCATTTTCACGCAAGTTAGTGTTTTTCTAATTTATAAAAATAGTAGCTTGTTTGTATTTAATAGCTCTATGTATATGTACAACCTTAGCCCCGAGAGAAAGATAAAGCCTGAGAAGCCTCCAATGAAGAACATAGTTCTTCTTAGGATGATGCGTGAGCATTAACTTCTCAACTTTTGAGTTTGGTGGGTACATCTTTTCCGGTCCAATCGGAAAGTCATTTAAAAAATCATGTAAATAATCTGAAATCTCGATATCAACTTCCATAGTATATCCATATGGAATGATTTCAATATTCACAACATTCGCACATTCACTCAAAACCTCATCCAAACCATCATACACCCAAGTAAAATCAGCGTAAGTAAGACTTTGGCTGAGAGCCCAACCATACCGATTATTTATATCTATGTACAATAATTCTGTATCCTCCGAAGCAGCAATGTAATGTTTGTTAACAAATATTAACCCACCCCGTATTCCTCCTTCGTAAAAATTGAACATTTCCATGTCATTTAAAAGTTCAATGGGTTCCGTTAATGTCATAAGCGCTGAAGCCCATGACATACTTGGAATTCCATAAAAATTTAGAGGTTTAAGATCATTGTAAACAATAGCTTTGGCACGGAATTGTTGAAAATAGTCCGCAAGGAGAAATACGTCAAGTTTAAGGTAAATTAACATATAATCACGCAAAGTCCTACAGTTTTGATGCGTCCAGATTAGTTGTGCCCTATCGTACTCATGTTCACTTAACCCCTCCCAAATTGGAGGCAACTCATAAGTAGTCTCAAGAACTTCCTCAGAAATAGCGAAATTATACGGAAAGATACCTTTAGAGTCAACTATAGAACCTTGAAAGACAGACGAAGTCAATGGAAGAGAAATTAGTGTTTTCACAGCCTTATCTAATGAACAATTAACAAATTGCATACTGTCGATAAAGCGAACAGCCAATTTGTTAATGTGAACAATTAATGAAATAAATTTTTCTGTAGAGGTAGGTATGATGTCTAAATTCCATGAAGGAAAGCGATCGAGACCGTATTTTTAAATATGGTGAAGGTCATAACCTCTTAAATTATGAAAAACGATAGGTAGTAAGCGATAAATTCTACGAGCTATATTACATTTCCGGCAAGCTTCCCCTAGATAATTACCTATAAAATGGCAATAATCTCTAACCGGATGTACAATCGGTTTTTTACATAAATAACAGTTTCGACAAGATTTAAACTGTCGCTCCTCATTGAAAGTCATAGGCCCTATCGATTTATCACCTTCCGAATCATAATACGGAATAACAATTTTAGTTGCAATTTCCTCAATTTTCTTAAGAAAATCAGGAATGCAATCGATACCATAAAAATATGAATACGATTTTGTATTGTTATAATTATTAATTAATAAAAGGCCTGCTGCAATAGGCATATGAATTTGATGATGTCTATCATCAGGAGGTATAACCGATTCAAAATCGGCATAAATCACAAAAGGTGGGGTGATATGTTTAGAGTAATTTAGGAATTCTAAATTTTTATTTTCTGGTAATGTAGAAAGGGTTGTGCCAGTCTGATTTTTGGCACATAATGCAACATGTGTATTGAATGCATTATGTAATCGAAACTCATTAAGGTAATGTGAACACCAACGGCATCTAATTTGTATGTTACAGTCAGGGGTTTGATGGCAATTCATTAACCTATCAATATTGGTCACTGTGGTATAATGATATCTGTCCTTATTTTCAAGCAATAATATATTAATAGGGTTTCCGTCAGTGACTTCTATGTATTAAACTTAAATGAGGATGGTGAAAGACATCGTTATCTGGGACCTCATCAATTATCACAGTTGGTGTGTAGGAAAACATATTAATTGCTAACTTTAAATTAGAATTTTTGTTTTCAAAGTTTGGGATGTTGCAAAGTTTCATGGAACAATCCGTGACATCATCATATTCTAACTCATCTAAAAACTCTGTATATTTGGAAACTCTTTGAGGATTTCACCAATTATATCTTTCTTTAATTAATAAAGAATGTAGTAAAGGAAGCATTTCTCATCATTATTTTTTATATTTACTATTGCTAATTTATTTTTCAACGCAGGACGGGTTTTAATGTATTTTTGTCCATACAGACGACTAATTAGAGTATATTTAGTTAGAATAAAGTGTATTTCCATAATATTAATAACACGCCATCCACTGTCTAAATGGGTAAATCGTTCAATTTTTCCGTTAAGTTTATGAACCCCTTTGCTTAAAAAGTTGTCCGAAAATGTCACCGCATTATTCGAAAAATAATTGTCAGGGATCTTACCATCTTTTTCAAATTTAATTAATTAATGCTCCCCATTTTATTTATTTCAAAAATTAATTTATTACTGATTCGCTTAGTTAAACTTATTTTAATTAGTTGTGCATCAGATATATCAAAAAGTAAAGTTTTGATAGCGCCATTTAAATTTACTGATATGTTCGGCTTATTCTCTAATGAAGAACCTCCGAATTGTATAATATCATTATCTATAATAGGTATAATATCATTATTTATAAAATATATAATATCATAATTTATAATAGGTATAATATCATTATTTACATTATTTATAATATTTACAATAATATTTACAACTGATTTTGATGACTTCTTTTTTAATCATTTTACTAGGAATATTAATATTAATATTTTCAGCAGGCTTTTTAATCGATTTATTCAGTTTTATTTAGTTTTTGGTTTATTTTGAATATAATTCAAAATATCTATATTATTTTTATTAATTTTTTTAAAAAGTTTAATTTTATTTGACTTAAAAGAATTTAAATGAATTGCATGTTTTCCATAAAATTCTTTATATTTAACGCTATGGGAAGTTTTGTATATGGTACATGTAAAAAAGTTGATGCCATTAAACCTATGGCGGTAATATTTTTCATATCTTTCACTGTGTTGTAATGATGAGATGCAATATCTCGGATAAAAAGTGATATTAAAAATAATAAACTATAAATTAAAATAAATAATTCCTATATAAAGTATCTAATAAAAATTAAAATAATTCACATGTAAAGTATCTAATAATAAATCTAAAAATGCAAACTATTTTATTAAAACTATTATTAAAATTATTTTATAAACCAAATAATACCTACAAAACCTATATAAAATATCTAATAAAAATAATAAATTAATATATACAAAATCTATATAATATATGCATGCTCACTGCAAACTATTATATTAAAACTGTTATTAATATTATTTTATAACCCAAATAATTCTTATATATAATATCTGCATGCTCACTTCAAACTATTATATTAAAAATAAATCTTATTAATATTATTTTATAAACCAAATAATTCCTATATATATATATGTGTGTGTATAATATGCATGCTCACTACAAACTATTATATTAAATAATTCCTATATAAAGTGTCTAATAATAAACTATAATTCATAACTACTATTGTAAAATCAATATCTATAATAAAAAATTCCTATATAATTCAATAACTATTATGGTAATATTAATAGATTTGTTTCTTTATAATTTTAACTTATTATAAATTAATGATATTTGAAGTATTATTATAATAATACTTTAAATTTCATCAACTTATATTTCAATAAAAATCGTTATAAAATATATTTATCATAAAACTTATTATAAATTATTGATATTTAATGTATTATTTTAATAATAAATCATCCTCTATAGAAGAGAGGTCATTCATATCTTCCCCAGAAACGGGGGAATCACCAGAAACGGTGGCATCATCAGGAACGGTATCATCCACAGAAAGTGGGCATCATCAGGAACAGTATCATCCACAGAAATGTGGGCATCAACAGGAACAGTATCATCACCAGAAACGTTTGCATCCAAATCTAATAAAACGTTTTTAAATACATAGAAAAAATAAAATTAAAATCTACCTATTTCATCAGGGATAATATTAACTTCACTATCTTCGATAATGATAACATCGTAGTTTTCATCATCTTCAATTGTAATAACTTCATCATCTTCAATTTTAATAACTTCACTATCTTCAATAATGATAACTTCGTTTTCTTAAAATAATTATTAAATAAACCACAAAATTAATTTAAAATTTACCTATTTCATCCTCGATAATGGTAACTTCATCTAGTTGATTCTGGTATTCGATCATTAAAAACCAATCTAAAATAATAAATAATATAATAAAAAATTAAATTAAAAACCCTTACCGGTTTCATACGTTAAAAGGTTTCTTAAAATATTATTCATACTGAATGTTGCGAATTTTTGAAATAATTGTGAAAAATTTGGAAATTGTCAATGTTTATAAAGAGAATCAAATTTTCAGGATTTAGCCAATCACATTTTAGCAATACACACATATAGGTGAGAAATTTTTATGCATGCAGCCTATACTGTGTAGGTATGTTTTCTTTGTAAATCACATACAAACAAAAGTATGTATGTGATTTCTTTATAAATTACATACAGTCTTGAGTGTGTTCCTTGTTACTAATCACGCACTTAACATGTACTGTCTTTGTAAATCATGTGATGATCATGCAGTGTCTTTGTAAATAACGCGCTTATCATGCACTGTCTTTGTTAACATTAATTAAATATTAATTAAACACATTAAATAATAATAATAATAATAATATTAATAATAATAATAATAATAATAATAATAATAATAATAATAATAATAATAATAATAAAACATAACAATAATAATAAAACAACAATAATAATAAAACAACAATAATAATAAAACAACAATAATAATAAAACATAACAACACATTAATACATTTATTAAACATCAAATCCCTTGGATAAGGTCCATGGTTTTTGAAACATAGTATTATTATACACAATAGGTTTACCCATTGTTTTTCAGTTTCGAAACCATTAAAGCTGGATAATAGAAACCCATAGGATCAAATACAAATATCTTGCTAGGTTCCATATATATTGCAAACCAATGTTCTCCACCGAGATGAGACAATTGAGTAATGACGATTATGGCTTGATTATTACGTAAATATGGAATTTTATCAAAAGGAAAAATTCCTAAAACTTCATGTCCTAGTATTTGTTTTCCAATTCGATAGACCTAAACAGAACTACATCAATAATATTAATAATACATTTAAAAACTTACTCCATGACAAATTATCATAAATTATCTATACATTTATATCAACATTTCAAACCAACAGTGTTTGAACTTTGTTCAAACCAACACAGTTCTGTTTGCAGTTATTTGAACCTCATTTTCAAATACTCCATATATTACAACATGTCCCGACTCAGTTTTAGCTTTAGCAAACTTTATATCTAATCTTAAATTTTCATTTTGAGGTAATTGACTCTGATTTAAATCAAAATCGGGTGCCAAAACAAATGTAAAGAATAGATATTTGATTTTAAAATCCTCAAGAGTTATACCAAAATTAAAGTTTTTATCCAAATAACCCATATTTCTCACTATACTCTGCATGTATGTAGCACAATAATTATCATTATCGAAATCTTGAGTATATGTTTCTCTATAATCACTATTTTTCGATAAAGTTAACGATGTTACTCCAAAATTTTGAAAATTGAGCTCGATGTTAAGTATGATCCATTATATTGAGATTCACTTTGAAATGTTACCAATATAAAGTTGGGCATTCTTCTTTCTCTAAATATTTGTTAATTATAGAAAGAAGCTGCACCTTTAGCAATAGCAAATTGAACAATTTGCTTTGTTTTCAATGGATATATTACATGCTTAGAATTAAGCCCCAGTTGATGACCGGCTAATACAGAGGGTTCAACACGAAATCTTCTCACCAATAATTTTGCATCAACTAATTGAAGAATTGGTGCTGTGCTAGTACTTGTTAGTGATAATGCCGACTCAGATCTTTTCAATCTAATGTGTACATTAACACCTGGGAGTAAATATGTCGGTTAATCCATAAAATTGAGTTGTAATGATGAGCACATGGTAAATAATTTCGAACCCTTAATCCACTTTTTCCTATCATCATCACTTACATAACCCATAGGATTTAAACATGTATTTTTAGTATCGCTATTGTAATTTATAATAGTTTCTATTAGAGCTTTGTGAATAAATGTACTGTTACCACCCTCAATCTTGATATTATTAAATCCCAGAACTGACTTTTTAAAAAGTGTATGAAACAAGAAATTGTTTAGTATTACATCACAAGGTTCACCCAACGGTTTTCTATCTTTATCTACAACTTTGATCTGAACAGTTAACAATGTATCGTTCAAATCTAAATATTCAGTTTGGGAACCGTTAATATAAAATTCAATATCAGTTCTACTATCTATAATAGAATTCATCGGAAATACTTCTTCAAAGGCCCCCATTTCAATTACTGCCTGAGGAGACGGTCTATCAAATAAGCACAATTCAGATTTACTGCAAATCATTTTTGAAATATAGTTACATGTACTTTCATTCGTTTGTTTATATGATGTTTATGATGTTTTCTACGTTTTTGAGATGGTGCTGGTGCTGGTGCCTGTTTTTGAAATATATCCGCAACACTCGGTAGAACTTTCCCTCACTTGGATAATGCATTTGATTTCAGAGATGGTAATAATTTCTGCTCATTCATTATCACATCTTTAGCGGTTTTCATAACAAAACTATAAATGCGTTTAAGAATAGGAAGTGCAAATCTACCAATAGTTCTCAACCCTCCTGATCCGTACTGTTTACCAATAAAATATGGTAATTCACCACCACCTTGGTTACCACTATACATACAAATAATATCGTTATTGGCCATCTAATTTACGAAAATGTAATGTCAAATGAGTTTTTGTATCTTTACTAAATTCAATAAATTTACCGCTATCATCACGAATATTTATTTCTATATTGTCTATACATGATATTGATACCGGTAAGTACATGGGATTATCGATATTTATATTGACAACTTCACCCTGGTCATGTTTATTAACCCAAACAGATTTCAATAGAGGAACCAAAGAATCACGGATCGATGATGTTAGTATATATGAACATTTGTCTATGAAGTTTTATTATTTTCGGTTTGCTTACACCAAAAGCAGTAATAATAAGCATTAATAATAATATTAATAATAATAATAATAATAATAATAATAATAATAATAACAAAAATAATAATAATAATAATAATAATAATAATAATAATAATAATAATAATAATAATAATAATAATAATAATAATAATAATAATACCTAAATCGGTTTGCAAATTGTCTGGATGCCCATTTTTAAATATATTAATTGTATAAATATATTAAATATATTAAAGTGTATTGCTTTAGATATTTCCTCTGCAGATTTTGTCTTTGTTAGTAAACCGCGGGCAAAACGACTGAAAACATCAATACACTTTAAAATATATTTATAACCATTGTTAATCTTCGAATACGGTATCATTTCCATCAAATCCATTTGCCATAAATCATTATTACCGAATGTCTTATAAGCTGTCGTTGGAAATTTTTTGGCATCGGTTTGTTTAAACTGTACGCAAGTTTGATCTGACAACCACTTTTGCGTTTCCTTTTTCGAATTTGGGACTCTTTTCTTTAACTTTGTCGCTCCACCGAAACCTGCTTCGTGTTCTGGGTTCTTCCAAATCTTCTCCATTACAACAAGATGATTTAATTTTTAATTTAACATTAGGTAATGATTGTCCCATCGTTTATTGTAATACACCTAATAATGATATTGTTAATGGTAACATTGCTCCGATAAAACCTCTTAGTTGTTTATTTATGATATTTCTCATTTCCTTAGGATTTTTATTATTTACAAGCGATAACAAAGGCTTACGATGTTTATTCAATACTAGTTTTTGAGGTTTACTGATTTTAATTTCAGCATACCATTCACTAGTTAGGTCATGGATTATATCAGAAGTATCCTTAAGATTATCTTTATTGATAATGGTATTAAAGTTGTTCCTCTTAATTTCTAGCTGAAAGCGCCCCTTAACTATTGTCATTTTAGTAATAATATTAAATTTTTCATTAAGCCTACGAACGAAAATTTAGAAAAGATTGTTTTAGGCACGTATTTTCCACATTAATTTCTGAGCTAATTCATCTGATGGATAGATCAATGTCTGCTATCTGGTTGGGGAATCTACCTTGAATGGTTACAATTAATTCTTTAACTATAAATTCCCACATTTTAGGGCTCTAGAATTAAAAATTTTAATTAGGTGGGCAATATTCTGAAATAAGTATTCATCAGTATTGGCGAATATTACTAGAACCCCCATTTTTGCATTAGCGTATAAAAAATTATTATTTAAAATTTGGTGAATATCTTGTAGGGAGTCTCTAATTTTTCTTTTTATTTTCTGATCAAAGCCCAGTTGCTGATCTCTATGTTGGACTATCTTATTCCTATTACTATCAAGAATCATGTGATTAATATTACAGTTCCTAAAGATAAAAACAAGACGAGAGTGAATGTGTGTCTTATAGGATTGAAGTTTTTGTGAGGGGTGTCAGTTTATCAGTGTCATCAATAGCTAATTGTAGGGTGTCGTCTTTATTGGGTTTGCCCTTTTGGCCAAAGTCAACTCCTGAGTATTTATAATTACTATTTTCGTCTATAAAGTTTAAGTGATGATTACGTTTTAATTGAAAATATCCACATTTATTGGGTCTAAATTTAAGGGTGGCCATCTCTGTATAATTAACTATATCCTTAATCATTGCGAGCATTTGGTTTCTGGTTTTAGAAATTAAAACTATATCGTCGGTATATGCCATTATACTTATATTATCATTGTTAATTATTAAAGGGTGGTCATGTAAGATGTTTTTAAGAATTTTTAAGTCTATTGATAAACTAAAAAGGGTCATAGACATTGGGCATCCCTGTTTCACCTCATTTTTAACTTTAATTTGATGAGTTTTCTTGTCTTCACATAAGTATATAGTTAAGGAGTCGGTGCAACGTTTCCTCTAATTATTTTTAGCTAAGCAGAAAAAAAATAATTTGCGCTACGATTAAAAAATAAAACAAAAATTAAGTATATTAGGTATTTTATTAGTAAAATTGTTTTTTCTTGCAATATTAAATATTAATTACAAGTATGTAGATGTGTCCTATCTGGCTCACTTTGTGGTACCCCCACCCCTCATAAAAAAATTATATAAACAGCAATTCTAAAAATAATGAATAAGAACAAAAACTTATGTAGGTGTACATTTATTAATTCAATGAACAGTTGGATGAGCTGTTGGATGTGCAATTGGATGAACTGTTAGATGAGCTGTTGAATGAGCGGTTGGATAGGCTGTTGGATGTGCTGTCGGGTGATCTGGTTGGCATGTTGTGAATGTACGATTTGATAAACCGTTAGATATTTGTTGGGTGAGCAGTTGGATGTGCTGTTAGATAAATATGTGAGAAAATATTCTGTTTATTCATTACCTTTCTCTATCATATAATGACCGTATGCCAGACTTACATTCTTTTCTACCCAAACCTTTTTATCATATTTGCTTGTTAGTACAACCTTTGAAGTTTTAAAACTATAGAGTTGGTGATTGTTTGTACCAATACGAAATTGAGGCACTGAAAAGGTGGAGTTTTTCTCGTAACAATCTTTGTATTATTTATGTGTTAACTCTGTATCTTTGAATGTTACTCCCTTAGCTTATAGGCATTTCGATTTTCCTAACAAGCTGTAGCATTTTGGTCTAAGGAATACTCACTCATCGTAACCTTCTCCTTTACTTTCGTCCTTGAATTTTCGAATGACCAAATCCAACTTTTTAGAGTAAAGTGGGTGATTAGACGGATAACTAGAGGTATCCAAAAGATTGTCAATCACCATTTTAGACCAAAGAATATCCAATTTACAATTTTTAATCTCCAAGAAGAAAGAGTCTGTATCACCAGCAACTATATTAATCTTACAGTTAAACTGATGTCGATATTTTTCCAAGTCATTATACTGAAGCTCATACATTCTAAGTTTAGACAAATCAAGCACCGAATGTCCTTTATAACTCGGTCGATTTAAAAATACTGAGTCAGGATTTAACAAAGCAGCAATAATATAATCTGAAATTTTGATACTTCTTTGAAAAGTTTGTTTGGAAGCATATGTTATCATCTTCTTTTCTGTATTATATAATCTTAAATTCATTCTCTTTTTTAAATTTTCGACAGTTTTACCGTACAAACTATTATTTAAAAACTTATAATAGTTTTTATGTAGTGTATTTATACGTTTTGCTCTTAGTTATGTATTGGTATCAATGTAGTTTTTAAAAATAGGAGACTGTGTGAATCTTACAGCTATATTTACATGTGTGCCCTTTACACCAAGAATCAAGTACAACTTCAACAACCTCCAATGAATAACATAATTCTTTTTACTGTAATGAGTCAACAACAACTTTTCTACTTTAGACCACACAGGTTTCATTTTTACGGCAGCAATATGAAAATCATTCAATTTATCTTGAAGATTAGAAGGAATTTCAATATCCACTTCAAGAGTATACCCATAAGACAATGACTCAAGGTTCAAAGACAAACATTCAGGTAATATATTCTCAAAACTACCAAGTATTCATCTAAACTCTCCACAAGGTAAAGGTTGCCTTAAAGCCCAACCGTATGAATTATTAATATCAATATAAAGTAAATCAGTGTTTTGTCAGTTTTAACATAGTGTTTATTGACAAAAGTAAGACCACTACGAATACCACCTTCATAAAAATTATAAATTTCCATGTCTTGCAACAGTTCAATTGGTTTATTTAAAGTTATTAACGCAGAACTCCAAGACATTCCAGGAATACCGAAATAATTCAAAGGCTCTAATCTATTATGAGCTATAGATTTCAACCGAAATTGTTGGAAAAAGTCAGCCTTAACATTATATTTTCCTATACATTATTTCCTTAACATTATATTTTCCTATGTTCACTTTTATAATTTGATGTGAGCGTAGTAGATCATATTCAATTTCTGGTTCAACAATAATGTCTCTTAACCTTAGTCTAATTTGTAAATCATCTTTAATAAATATTTTTTCAAGTATTTCAGATTTTATGATGCATTTTCGTTTCAAACCACGTTAAAACAATGATTTTTTATCCGTAATAAATTGATTCAAGTCAAATGATTTTTAAGGTCATTTTAAAATTTAAGGTATGAGTCAAAGGTTTGTGTCTTGCATACACGACATATATAATAATTATTCACTTGATAATATCAATTCATTGTATTGTATATTTAGGTTGAGATGTTCCTTGAACTACAAGAAGAAGAAAGTTGTCCATAATCTGTTGGACAAAATAAGAAGAGCTTATTATAAGCTGATTTTTGAAGATTTTAATTAAATAAATTTTTTAATTATGAAAATGGCTATAATAAAAATTTTATTTAAAAAAGTTTTATCATGTAATATTGTCGACTCTTTAACTTTAAAAATTCTTACCTTATGACAATCTATTTAGTTTAAAACAATTCTTACCCTATGTAATTTTCCACTGTAACTGCTTTATAAACTTTCAGCTTCGAAAATAACCCTTATGTAACTTAACTGTTGACTCTCTATTTAATTTTATAAAATTCTTACCTAACTTACCATACTTTACTCTAGTCACCTTAATTTACTTTAGTAACCTTATTTTACTTAAATGTATTCTAATGTAATTTAATTTACCTTAATTTACTTTAATATACTCTAATGTACTTTAATTTACTAGAGGTATTTTAACTTATTTTTATCTAGAGCCTAAATTTGCCTATGAAAATTGTGTGACCAAATATTACAAGTGTTTTTTTAACAAGCCTATAAAATATACTTGGCAATTTTTTATCGGTAGACGATTTGAGACAATATTTATTTTAGGCTTTTTTATCGAGAGTCAAAAATACCACCTGACTATAGTGTGATCGAAAAAAAATA
The DNA here is from genome assembly GCA_022537955.1 of Schmidtea mediterranea. NCBI lineage: Eukaryota > Metazoa > Platyhelminthes > Tricladida > Dugesiidae > Schmidtea > Schmidtea mediterranea. Next base: position 108,154,643 of record CM039681.1, on the reverse strand, counting down.
TTGGACCACTACCAGAATCAAATAAAGGAAATGTCTACATTCTAGTAATTACCGATTATTTAACAAAATTTTCGGAAGCATTTGCAATGCCTGATCAAAAAACAAAACTAGTGCCAAGATACTAGTTGAAGAAATTTGCTGTCGATATGGGACACCGAAACAAATTTAAACCGATAAAGGCAGGAATTTTATAAGCGAGATCATAAACGAAGTAACAAATTATTTTCGAATCGCAAAATTGAGAACCTCACCATACCACCCACAAACAAATGGCCAAACCGAAAGATTTAATGGTATCCTGATGGAAGTGATGTCAAATTATGTAAGCAAACATAAGAAGGATTGGGACGAATATATAAATTTATGCTTAATGGCTAACAGAATTTCAATGTACTCTGCAACAAAAATGAGTCCATTTAAACTAATGTATGGCAGATAATGTAACATGCCTATGGATTTAGAATATCAACCAGCAATCTCACATACATGGAAATCGATAATTATGTCACCAGATTCAAAAAAACGAATGCAAGAAGTGTGGAAAACTGCAGGAATGAATATTCAATTTAATCAAGAAAGCAACAAAGATCTACACGATAAAAAGAGAAATGTACAGAACATAAATTTAAAATAGGAGACTGGGTAATACTAGAAACACCAGAAATCATACCAGATGCAGCCAAGAAATTGCATCGAACAAGGAAAGGTCTCTACGAAATTATATACATCAACGAAAACAACGTGAGAGTGAAATTAGTCAATAATCCATTAGTCAGAATTAGTTATAGAATGTTGCCTGAAAGCCGTTTTGAACCCTTCACCCGAAACTAGTCGTTATCAGGTTTCAAACTCTAAAACAATATTATTATTATTTCTGTTAATAATAATATTTAAAAATCTTTTAAAATTTATCTCGTCGTATTACAAAAACTTTCAAAAATTTATCTTGTCGTATACTCCTATATAAATTTTCAAAAGATATTTTAAAACCTCCTCGATAAATTTGTAAAAGATTTTTTTCCATTTAAAAAAATCAATTAAATGGAAAACCCCAAAAATACGAAACTAATCATAGTTGGATCAGGTAAGGTCTTTCACTTAACAATCAATAACTACTCAAAAAACGTATCTTATTCATCTAATGCTTTCTTATGCATTTATTAATTTTGAATAATCTCAATGAAATAATTATGCTCGATGTTTTTGATTCGAGTAAATTGAATGAATCGAGTAAAATGAATCAAAATAACTAAAAAGATAAAAACGATTAAATTGAAAGAATCAACTTAAATGAGTATTATCTCGATGAATTAAAATTGAGAAAGTTGGATGAATCGAGTAAATTGAATGAATCAATTAAAACGAATGAATAGAGTAAAATAAATGAATTAAGTAAATCAAGTAAAATGAATGAATCAAATTGAATGAGTATTATTCTCGATGAACTTAAATTTTTGAACGAACTTAAATTTTTGAACGAACTTAAATTTTTGAACGAACTTAAATTTTTGAACGAACTTAAATTTTTGAACGAACTTAAATTGAATGAATCGAGAAAATTAAATGAATCGAATAAATTGAATGATTCTTAAATGATTTTGAATGAATTTGAATGATTAATAAATGAATGGCTTCTTGAATGAATATTATTCTCGATGAATTTAAATTGAGTAAGTTGAATGAATCGAGTAAAAATAACTAAAAAGATAAAAACGACTGAATTGAACAAATCGAGTAAATTAAATGATTCTTGAATGATATTGAATGATTCTTAAATGAATTGCATTTAAATGTATTATTCTCGATGAATTTAAATTGAGAAAATTTATTGAATCGAGTAAAACGAATGAATCGAGTAAAATGAACCAAAAAATAACTAAAAAGATAAAAACTACTAAATTGAATGAATCGATTATATTGAATCAAAATAAAGAAAATGATAAAAACGACGAAAGTAAATGAATCTTGTAAATTGAATGAATGAAATTGAATGAGAATTATTCTCGATAGAAAAATAAATGAATTGAATAAATCGAATACATTGAATGAATCCTGTAAATTGAATGAATCAAATTGAATGAGTATTATTCTTGATGGACTTAAATTTTTGAACGAACCAAAATTGAATGAATCGAATAAAATAAAATAATTTAAAATGAATGAATCGAGTAAAACGAAAGAATCGAGTAAAATGAATCAAAATATCTAAAAAGATAAAAACGAGTAAATTGAATGAATCGAGTTTATTGAATGAAATGAATAAATTGAATCAATCGAATAAATTAAAAGATACTTGAATGATTTTGAATGAATTTGAAAGATTCTTAAATGAATGGCTTTTTGAATATATTATTCTCGATGAATTAAAATTGAGTAAGTTGAATGAATCGAGTTAAATGTATGAATCAACTAAATTGATTAAATCGAATAAATTAAATGATTCCTAAATGATTTTGAATCGAGTAAAACGAATGAATCGAGTAAAATGAATCAAAATAACTAAGGAGATAAAAACGATTAAATTTAATGAATCGAATGAATTAAATGAGTATTATTATCTATGAGCTTAAATTTTTGAAAGAACTTAAAAATTGAATGAATCGAGTAAAATGAATGAATTGAATGAATCGAGTAAAATGAATGAATTGAATGAATCGAGTAAAATAAATGAATCGATTCAATTGAATAATAATAAAAAAAATGATAAAAACGACGAAAGTAAATGAATCCTGTAAATTGAATGAATAAAATTGAATGAGAATTATTCTCAATAGAAAAATAAATGAATTGAAAAAATCGAGTACATTGAATGAATCGAGTTTTTTGAATGAATCGTATAAATTGAATCAAAATAAAGAGAATGAATAAAACGACGAAAGTAAATGAATCCTGTAAAATGAATGAATCAAATTGAATGAGTATTATCCTCGATGGACTTAAAATTTTGAATGAACTTAAATTGAATGAATCGAATAAAATAGAATAATTTAGTAAAATGAATGAATCGAGTAAAACGAAAGAATCGATTAAATTGAATGAATCGAATAAATTAAATGATTTTGAATGAATTTGAATGATTTTTAAATGAATGGCTTTTTGACTGTATTATTCTCGATGAATTTAAATTGAGTAAGCTGAATAAATCAATTAAATTGAGTAAAATGAATGAATCGAGCAAATTAAATGAATCGAGTAAAATCAATGAATCGAGTAAATTGAATGAGTATTATTCTCAATGAGCATAAATTTTTGAACGAACCTTAATTGAATGAATCGAGTAAAATAAATGAATTGAGTAAATCGAGTAATTAAATTTATTAAAAGGTTAATAAATTTTCATTGAAAATAACAAGTCAACAAATATATATTCAATGAACCAAATTTTCAGTGAAGAAGTAATTTTGGTGTGACAGTATCTTAATTGCAGAAAAGTCGTTGAAATTATTGAAAAAGTGGGAAAGCTCAGCAAATCGACTAAATAGATGAAATATCTATTGATATATTAAAAACTTACCAGGGTGATATATTTTGAATGGAGAAAATATTCATTAAAGTGGAAGATATTCATCTAAGAGGAAATACATTCATTGAAGAGCGGAAAATATGAATTGAATCAAGAATTAGTTTTAACAAATAAGAAGTGGTAGAGTTACTTAATGAACAAGTGAAATATCAATTAAAGATACATTGAAAGAAATGAAAATATACTTAAAAAATATTCACTGATAATGAATTATAATATTAACAGTTTGTGAATTACACTTGATTAAAAATCAAATATTTCTCAAAATTTATTAACAATTTAGTTGATTTTATAGGTTAAATATATTTATTTAGGTGGATTTATTTGAATGGATGTGAATACTTATGTGCGGAAGAATATAGTTATTAAAAACAATACATTAAATGTCGGTGGATATATAATAAATACAATTAATACGGGCGAGTCTAATACAATTGATACGGGCTGATGTAGTAGAAAACACATCAATTAGGAAGAAAGTAGTAAAATGATTAGAAAATAGGGACACTGAAATAAAGTTCAAAAAATGAGGACGTGTATTAAACAACGCAACAAATAAATTTAGTATTAATTGTATTTATTATATATCCGCGAACATTTTTTAAATTTTTATTCAGAGAAAATACGACAATTGATTGGGCATCAATGAATTTGATTAATAGTTTATTGATAGTGTTGGGCTCAGAGCCAAAATTACAACAAAATTACAAAAACCAATTTAAACAAAAATGTGAAAATTGTATAAGTTAAAACAAAATAATTAATGTCGTTTGGAAATTGTCAATATGGGTGCTGTAACATAAGCACTCACCGCAAGAAGAAACCAAAAATAAAATAAAACATATTAATTAAAACAAATTAAAAATATAACAAAAATTAAATAAAACAAATAATTAATTAAAATTCGGAAAAATGCCTACAGATGCAAAAAGAAACATATGAAAAATAAAATAAACTGCCAAAACCTTGCAAAATAAGGCTTAGAAAAAACACAGGCAGAAGAGGCGACCAGAAAACAAAATATTGGGGTTTAAAAATAATATATTAAGAAAACAATAATAAAAATAAAATCCAACAATAAAATATTAATATATCAAAAAATAAAAAAAAATATATAAAAAATTACAAAAATATTTTGAAATAAATAAAATAATTAAAAAACCCTAAAAATGGCGAAAAATCGCCCATTGGTCGCACACAGGCACAAAAATACTATATATACGGCAGTCATTTTCATAATTTCTAACCAAATTTAACAGACCAAATTTAGACAGAATTTTAACAGACTTACAGACTTACAGAATTTTTAGACATTCTTAGATAAACCGTGAATCACTTGTAGTCAAAATTTTTATGCCAATTTATGCCAATTTTTCAAATCTGGTTGCATGATTGTGGATTGTAAGTACTGTTATTTTTTGTATAAATATATATTTCGAAGTCTTGTTACTTTGATTTTATTCTGGATGGTCGTGGAATCTTTTGGTGCCACTGACAAGTCCCCCTAAAATCTTATTTATACTAAGTATTTAAATAGATGGTTCATGGGACGGACCGTGTGCCGGCTAGTGGGTGAAAACCCTTAGTTGAGCTCGTGGGTCGTGCCTCGTGAACCCCTCGGCAGTCCGCAGTCGGGTCTGGCGATAATGCACAGGACCGCTACGCAGGGCGCCGTTGTATACTCGGGGCGGCTACTGAAATATGTGGCCGGAACGAGTCGGAATAAAATTCGGGAAGTTCGACTTTAGTTAAGCGGGAATAAAGTTTTGTAGGGAAAATTTAAAACTTTGTCAGAAAATAAATCAGAAAATCAAATAGGAAAGGATAGGATAGGCTAGGAATGTAAATTTGAAAGTATTTTTCCAAAAGTTGAATGATCTATTCTGACAGAAGAGAGAAGTGTTTTCTTAAAGTGACCGCAGAGGGTTGTAATTACTTAAAATCATGGGAAAAGTACCGGGAATTAAGGAATTGTTGATCAAAATTTCTAATATAGGGAAAGATAAAGGTAAATTAGGAAAAATATAGTCGATTCCGTGATCAAACAAATGAAATAGGAAATTTACCTAAAAATAAGGGAGGAACGCTGCCCAAATTTTTGAAGGATACATTTATAAATAACGCGTAAAGATGACAAATAAGTATGGAAATTGTAGGAATAGATGAGTAAGGACCAGGATATAGAAAGAGAAAGACGTAAGACCTTCCATCGGCAGTCCAGAACCCGAAAGGGAAAATATCATGAGGAGTAGTTCTAGAAATGGAGCTCACCTGCTCATGAATTTTCAACCTCTATGTACAGTACCAACATGGCACTCACCATGGGTACATAGATGGGACAGAATAATAATCTAGCTGGCGTTTAGGGGGGTAGATACACAAAAACCCTAGAAAAAATAAATAAAAACCAACCCTATTCGCCAACATGATTTTTGGGGGCTCAGCCGGGATGAAAGTCATGTCAATTGGAAAGATGCAAACCCAGGGATGTTTAAAAATAACAGAGAGTTTTAGCAATGAACCCGCAGCCAATAGTCGAGTAAAAACTATGCTGATAGGATCGAAATAAGGATAACATGAACCTGGAAAGAAATTGTGAGAATGGCAAAATACCAAAAGTTAAATCATTAGAATAAATATGTCGGGACGACATTTTAAAAATCGATAGGGGACGACTGAACAAAACTCTACAATAATAGTATTACAGGCAACTCTTAAAAAAATTGAATAATAATGTTAATAAAAGTAACAAAGTGGCAAAAGTATCGATAATTAAAAATGGTAATAATAATAACAATAATAATAATAATAATAATAATAATAATAATAATAATAATAATAATAATAATAATAATAATAATAATAATAATAATAATAATAATAATAATAATAATAATAATAATAATAATGATAATAATAGTAGTAGTAGTAATAATTGTAATAATGGTAATAATAATAATAATAATAATAATAATAATAATAATAATAATAATAATAATAATAATAATAATAATAATAATAATAATAATAATAATAATAATAATAATAATAATAATAATAATAATAATAATAATAATAATAATAATAATAATAATAATAATAATAAAAAAAAAAAAAAAAAAAAAAAAAATAATAATAATTATAATAATAATAATAATAATAATAATTATAATAGTAATGATGGTAATAATAGTGATAATAATCATAATGATAGAGATAGTAATAATGGTAATAACAACTGTATTAAAAATTATTTTTGAGCTTTTGTTGTATGCTAAAATTATTACATTGTACGCAAATATTTATAAAGTAATAAAGCATGGATAGGTAAACTGAATGATTGATGAAAATTAGGAATGATGAGGTAGAAGCATGGTATGATGAATGTATATAAAATAGGATGATTGAATGGTATGGAGTTTGATGAAGTAAAAATATGGAGTGAGAATGTGGAATGATTGGGTTTAAACAAAAATTAAAATAACAGACAAAATATATAAAAAGACAACTATAACAATAAGTATTAAACTGACTTGAAAATAATAGCAATAAAAACGACAAATAGAGGAAAATAGTTATTAGCAGTAAACTGATGACGGAATAGAAAGAACGCGAAAAATATCTCATAAAAATGAATTTCAACAACAGTAAAAATAGAGATATCAAAATGAAATGAAAGAGAATGAATAGAGTCAATGAAAAATACAAAATGAATAAATATTGAAACAATGTATAATATCATCGATGAATAAATAGCTATAATAGACAACAGAAAATCGAAAAATAAAAGGGTAAAACCACTAATTATACCAAAGGAAAAAAATACAGAGATAACGAATAACAGTTGAATGAGAAAATTAACGTCATTTAAGACATGCAATTGTAAACTACAACCCAAAAACGGTAATTAATCACATTATGAAAGACTTATATATGAATGGAAAGGAATAAAACATGAATGAAGGACAAATAAAAATTTAAGCGAATAAAATCAAACACAGTAAAGAGAAAGAATTGAAGAGCGCAAAACAGTTGAATGAATGAGAGACAATGTCAATAAATTGAAAGTTACTCGGAACTAGCAAATGGAAGATCAAAGCCATAGAAACAATTAAAAACATCATGGGTAAATTGTAACATGGGAATAACAGAAAATAGTCGAAAAATAAAATCTAAACAACGAATAGTACCCGATACACACAATAAGGATGATAATGGTCGGTATTCAAACCGATATTGTTAAAATATATAACGAACAGCATAAAAGTCAAAAGTAAATTACAATAGTGAATGTATAAAGTAAAAGGATAAAATAAAATACAAGACAATAAAAGTGTCAATGAGGGAATATAAAGATAACAAGACAAAACAGTAAAATGAAGGGTAATGGCAGTGAATTGCGACAAAATACCGAAAGTCAAAGTGTTTAAACAATAAACACAAATAACATCGAACAATTGAGGAACAAGAACAGTGAATAACATAGCAAATGAATATAGAAAATAAAGAATGTCAACACATAATGAGATTGAATCAAAAGGAACGGGAATATCGACAAACGAAATAAAAAAGGAATGAATAAAAATCGTTGAATTATATACAAAACAATAAATATCGTGAAAGTAAATAGGATAACAACTAAAAGTAGCAAATGTAAATAAAACTGATGCTTGAAAATAGCGAAAAGCACCAACATCGAATCTGAAAATACTCGGAAAAATTTGAATAACAGTAAAATAAATTAACATTCAGTGACAGTAGAGAACAACGAAATTACAAAAATAAAATAGATATACATCAAAGAGGGAGCATTAAAATGAAACTAATATGATAATGAATAACACCAAAATGGTAAGAATGTGTCAAAGGAGGTTTACCAATGCAGAGGCTAAAGAGCAATACCAGTAATAGACCAACAATTAATAAATTAATAAATTAATTAATTAATTAATATCGAAAAGGGTGAAATAAGAATACTAACCATAATTAATAGCAAGTTTGAGAAATTGAACGGGGAATAACATATTTGAATGTTATAATAACGGATAATTAATAATATCAAAAAATCATAAATTGAAATCGGAAAATATTGAAAAGAGGAGGTATGTGAAAAGACAATCAGTGAGAACGTAGACCAAATATCAAGGGTACAGAGAAATAGTAAATAAAGCCGACTTAAATATGCAATATCACGCGATAGAACTACAAGTCAAACAAATAATAGGCGCGGTTAAAGATGAGATTCATAAAGGAGTAGAATACACACACGAATGTTGTATTGGTCAAATAAAGTGAGAATATAAGTGGTTATGCTCCCCTGTGGTCACTTCAGTACTGTCGACAATGTGCCGAGACAATGAAAACTTGTGTACTTTGTAAAAATAACATTGACGAAAAGTAGTCGAGTATTACGATTAAATGAAGTTGAATTAATAAAAGTCTAGCAGTTGACCCTTCCTGCGCTTATATCTCTATATATAAAATATGAATATTTATATGTAAAAATGGAAAAGTGACGAATGGAGAAAGTTAAAAAATGAAAGTGTCCCGATCATCCAGAATAAAGTTCAAAAAAGGGGTAAAATACCTTTGAGCTACCCTCGGGTAGTACGTCTGAAGCCAAATCGGGAGGGGATAACCGATCACCCAGAGGAGAAGTATAGGACGACCTTCCGGATAGGTTTGCCAAGTTGAGAAGCTACTGTGGTAAGGCTGATCACCTTGCCGTTGCAGTAGTGGATCAATGAAGCCGTTTTTGTATTTCAAATTTGGGGGGTAGGCGAAGAATTCTCGAGGAGGCAGAATGAAAAGCGCGCGTGTAAAGAATAACCAAAAGAATAAACAAAGAAAATAAGAAAGGACAACAACGAAGAAATGATTAACGAGCTCGAATGAAAGATAGATAAAACCTGAAAGAACAGAACGATCACGAAGCCGGCAGGAAAATGTATTAACAAACCGATGATTATCGATCCGTATTAAGGAGATGAATCTTAATCGTAATAATGGCCAAGTCAAATGTGAGGGACAGGTATTAACGGAACCTGATCTCAACTCGGATTAACGAAACGTGTGCTAACAACAGAACATTAGTTCATTCGCATTACTTCAGCTGAGACTGACTTCGCATTACAGGACATTGATTCATTAGCATTACTTCGGCTGAGACTGACTTCGTATTACAGAACATTAGTTCATTCGCATTACTTCAGCTCAGACTGACTCCGTACTACAGAACATTGGTTCATTCGCATTACTTCAGCTCAGACCGACTTCGTATTACAAAACTCGGTCCATTCGCATTACTTCAGCTCAGACTGACTCCGTACTACAGAACATTGGTTCATTCGCATTACTTCAGCTGAGACTGACTTCGCATTACAGGACATTGATTCATTAGCATTACTTCGGCTGAGACTGACTTCGTATTACAGAACATTAGTTCATTCGCATTACTTCAGCTCAGACCGACTTCGTATTACAAAACTCGGTCCATTCGCATTACTTCAGCTCAGACTGACTCCGTACTACAGAACATTGGTTCATTCGCATTACTTCAGCTGAGACTGACTTCGCATTACAGGACATTGGTTCATTCGCATTACTTCGGCTGAGACTGACTTCGTATTACAGAACATTTGTTCATTCGCATTACTTCAGCTCAGACCGACTTCGTATTACAAAACTCGGTCCATTCGCATTACTTCAGCTCAGACTGACTCCGTACTACAGAACATTGGTTCATTCGCATTACTTCAGCTGAGACTGACTTCGCATTACAGGACATTGATTCATTCGCATTACTTCGGCTGAGACTGACTCCGTATTACAGAACATTAGTCCATTCGCATTACTTCAGCATAGTCTGACTTCGCATTAATAGAACACGGTCCCGTCGTATCAAGTTAACACTATCTCAATCCATATTAAGAGGACATAGTCCGATCATGTAAACGAGCAGAGTCTCAAATCATACTAAAGGAGCATAGGTCTCAACGAAATAACGAAGCATAGTTTAGACTAGGTTAAAGAACGTAATCCACAAATAAAGAAGATCATTAAGGGGAAATTGGATGAAGAAATCGAAGAAATTATTGAAATAGAGAATAAGAAAATACCCGTGCACGAGGAATTGAATATATTGTGTAAAAGCTATAGCAGATAACGATGTTAAAGATAAAAGAGTAGGAAAGCGGAAAACGATGTAAATGATGATAATTATTGACAAGAAATAACGAAAAACGGGAAATATAGAATAAGAAAACGAAATGATAAGACAAAAGATGAAATTGGGATAAACCAAAGGAGGTTAAAACAAAGTGAGATAGATAAAACGATGAAAGATAAATGAGAAAGGGGGAGAAATAAGAATTATTTAAGGATAAATAAAAAGGGGATTGCGAAACGCAAAATGAATGAAAATAAAATACGGTGGGTAATAGAACTTGGGAAACGGCGTGGTCAAACGAATTGTTAAAAATAAATAATTATTACGACTATATAGATAATTGTTACTACCCCACATAGATCATTAAAAATCGACGCAAAACAAAATCAAAGAGATAAAGAATACTGATGGGAATTATAATGAAAAATGTGACGAAGCCTGGGGAATACGAATTATCATAAGTACGAGTAATATAACCGAGATAATTCGGAGAAACAGACAATATGGGAATCCTGAACAACGAGGATAAGTTAACATTGATAAAAAGGACAATTGAGTAAAGAAAATCTAGATGAAATAAAAGATGGTTAAACGCAATTATAAAATAAATACCGTTGGTTGGAATTAAAAATTAATAACGCAAGTAAAACGAACAATAAAATGCTATGTGATGTAATCATTGTAATGTACTATTCATAGATGTTTAATAAACAGTCGAGAGGTGATATTTTTCTATTCAGGTAAATCAATCAAACGAGACAACAATTCAGTATCGACAACAACCAAGCCAACAATTCAGTATCGATAGTGACAAAGAGATTAACCCCCTATCGACAACAACCAAGCCAACAATCCAGTATCGATAACAAGCAAGTCAATAATCCAGTAGCAACAACAACCAAACCAATCAAGAAATAAAGCAGCAAGACGAGATTCGTAAACGACGGTGAATAGGGAGAATTCTGAGAAATATTGTGATAACTACCAAAGACCAGGTCACAGATCTAGTAAACATCATGGGCAAATAGCATGTTGGAATTGTGGAAAATTAGGACATACCGCAACAAGATGTAGAATACCCAAAATAAGTTTCCAATGTTGGCAAGAGAATCACCTGCCAGCTGCATATCGAACAAGAAGAAATCATGATCAAAATAACAACACCGAAACGCCAGAGAGCAAGTCAACCGAGATGCAAAATGGGATAAACATGCGTGCAAGAATGTGTAGCTATTTGGCCGTTGACCAACCACACACTGAAATAAATCAACAATCAGAAACAAAGCAAGACTGGAACACGTTGAAGATCACCGAAGCATTAGAAGCAGAAAAACGGTATAGTGAGATGGGAACATTTCAAGCACGTATAAAAGAGGAAAGTTGGAGAAGAAAGAAAGAGGAATTGTTGAAAGCTGACATAATAGAATTAACGACCAATGATAGCCAAGTAAAAAAGATTAACGAAATGTGGGCAAAACGAATAAATGGGGTACCAAGAATCAATATGATGCGAGCAATTACAAAAAAGGAACCAAGTGTACAAAGAATTCCACAAATAAGGATTGAAAGCGAGATAATCGAAAAAATAGAAAACGTGAATTTGAATAATGAAGATCACAATGAACCGACAACGGAAAGTGATGTAAATAGAAATATCGAAACAAGAAATCAATTCGGAAATACAATGTTTCAAAAGAACTGCAAATCACTAATAAACGAGGAAAACGAAAAGAAAGCGAACACCAATGAAGATTATACAAAACGAATAAACGAAACTACTGAAATCAGAAGAATAAACCAAATCAGGAAAGACAGAAGGAGTGAAGGAAAATTCAAACAAGGATATAAAACTTATGATAACGCTATCAGATACTGTAATAAATGCCGACAACAAGGTCACAGTGAAAGCAAATGTTATAGAAAGAAGACAAGTCCGACTTATGAAAGAAATCGATACACAAAAAATCAACACTATCGCGCAAAGTTATGTTATGAATGCAGTGAAGTAGGACATTTAGCAAACGGCTGCCCAAATGCGAAAGATAAATTGGGAAATCAACTCCAGAGAAATAATGGAGAACAGAGCAATCAAATGTATGTAAAGAGAAGAATATATCAGTCAGAGATAAGGAAGTACCAACCAACGGTAACAACAAGGCAACAATATACGAATAAAGAAGAGCAAAAGAACGAACCAAACAAACAACTGGATATAAACTCATACCCAGTATTGAAAAGACAATGTGTCGAACAAATTAGGATAATAAGGGAATTGATTGTAAAAGTAACTAAACAAGATGAAAAAATTATAATGTGGAAGCAAGTAGCAGAAAATAAATCAAGAGAGAGTGAAACACTAATGACAACAGTACTCAGACTAAAAGAAGAGCTAATGTTAGCAGAATTAAAAATAAACGAAATGAAGGAAGAGCAAGATAAATATGAGATATTGATTAGATGTACAAAATTGGTAGAACTGAAGAAGATTAAAAGTAATATAGAGAATAAAATGGAGATAAACAGCGAAGTGTAGACGAAAAAGTCAAAAAAGATATGTATATAATTAAAGGTAGTATCGATGTATATGTAGAATTTGATGTATAAGTGGATAAAATAAAAGTAGCAAAACAAAAATAGGTGTATATTTAGACTCTAATGTAAATATTACTAAGTATCAATAAATATGTAGTTTCAAAAAAAAAAAAATTGAAGAAGCAGTTTTAACCGGAGATAGAATGTTAAAAACATATAAAAATTTGATAAGAAAAATCAATGTCGAGGACGACATTTTTGCGAAGACCGAGGAAGATACGCCTAACGATGAAGACACTGACAATCAACAATAAAACAAAGACGAAAAGGAAACAACGAAAAGAAAGAAAATGGCAAGGAAAAGAAAACTAACGGTTGTAACAACAATAAAAACAATAGAAACAACAAAAACGAAAACAAAAAGACGAAATATGGAAAACGCACTGTATGCCTATACGCCTAAAGATGAAGACAATGACAATCAACAATAAAACAACGACGAAAAGGAAACAACGAAAAGAAAGGAAATGGCAAGGGAAAGAAAGCTAACGGGTGAAACAACAATAAAAACAATAGAAACAACTAAAACGAAATCAAAAAGACGAAATATGGAAAACGCACTGTATGCCTACCGTAAATAGAAATAAATTTGAAAAATAATATTACGACGTTACCAATAATACCAACAACTTGGAGATTAACCTTAGCTCAACAGCGAGTAACAATCAATAAGAGAGAAAGAGAAAGTATACGAATAAATATAGCAAATGAATATAACAAATATCAACGGTCAGACAATAAATCAAATATGCATAGCAAGAATTAAACGAGATGAATAACCTATCGTAATAGGAAAGCGACTATGTATGGGAGAAATATCATCAAAAACAAAGTATTACAATATCATTTCTGCGAACTCAAAAAGGATCATCGAAATAAAACAAATAACCTAACTTCAAAAACAAAATATTCCGTATGTGACGAACAGGATGATGATGCAATAACAAGATAACTAATCGTAGAAAACAGAAAAAACTCAACTCAACGACAAAAAGTGAAACAATCGAATCAACAAAAATGGAAACGATCAAACAGGAAAATGAACTGAGAAAACAAAAGCGGTGTAATGAGGCGGTTCAGAAAGTCAGAACCTCATCTAAATTATAACGAACATAGATAAAGGGAATATGAGTGTATATAATGTATAAAATAAATGTATAAAAGTATTATAAAGGGTATGTATAGTATTTAACCCCTCCAAAAATTTTGTTAACGTTTAAAATTAGATGAGAAAGTAAAGAACGAGTATAAAAATTAAGATAAATGAATCAAAACTATCAGGAAGGCGTAAACGTTCACGGAGATGCGGAAACTGCATAGAATTATGTTAACGAGTACAGTAAACCCAGTACAATACAATGAAATGACAAGCAAACGATGCTGCAAAATACGAATAATTATCATATGTCGAACACTGAAGAACAACAGAGAAGAATTATTAGAATGAGAAGACAAATTAGAACGCTGAAAACACAGAATCAGTGACAAAGAAACGAACTGCAAAGGCAAACGCAACCGGTAGAAGTAGATCAGCAAGAGGAATGGACAGATTGTCTGCCGAATCAAGTAGAAGAAACACAAGAACCAGACTCGTCTAGTAGCGTTAAAGAAAATGACTTGTGTAGAAAGATTAACTGTATAAATGTAGAAAGAAAATTCAAAATCAAAAATATGTAAAATTCGATATATAAAAGTAAAAAGAAATCAAAAATACGTAAAAGAATAAATGGATAAAAGTAGAAAATACAAAGAAAAATATGGTAGAAGATGAATTCAACAAAAGGCATGACGAAAATCAACGAAATTACCAAAATAACCAGGAAATAACCACAAATAAGACTAGAACCAAGATTTTGATGTGGATTATATACAGAGTTACTAAAAGAGCCAAGACAAACGGAATGCGGATAGAAATTGTGCACCGAGTGCATAATAAACCGAACATCAAACCGTTCAAAGAGATGTCCTGACTATGGAGGTACTAAAATAGAATCCCTTAAAGAAACTCAAGAAGACCGAGCAACCACCAAAGAAATATTATCCATGAGAATAAAATGCCAAAACGAACCGTGCAAGTGAAAGGGAGAATCAAAGACACAAATGACCATATGGAAAAATTTAATTATAAAAGAAAACCATGTCAAAGATGTCAAAACCAGTAACAAAAGGTGAGAAAAGTGTCTGTGAAGAAGGGAGAATAAAATGTGAACACCTAAACATGACCGAAATGTGGAGACAAATACAACAAAAACATGTGAAAATAGAGGAGGAAAAAGTCGGTGGCAAATTCAGACGAACATGTCCAAGTCAATGTAGGTAATAGAAAAAGTAGAGTTAAAATAGCATTGCGAAAAATGCTGCCGAAAGAAAACAGAATGCCCAATGGTAAAAAATGGGATTTAAAACAAAAAAAAAAATTTGAAAGAAGAACTGTTACAATAGCCACCGAAGCTCCTAAAATGATGAAGCATGATGTGGAATTATGTGAAAGACAATGTGTTGTTAGTAAATGTATTGGTGGAAAAGACGGGAGCCGGGGGATATCAGATTGAGTACGTCGAGAGTGTAAATTGATTATAAATACATATATGTATATATCGTAAAAGTATGACCCATAAAAATTATAAAATCTGTACTGCGTAAAATTAAAATGATGAACACCGCAAAAGAAAAATAAACTGATTGTAGAAAATGAATACTGAACAAATGATAATTGAAGTGAAAGTTGATACTCCGACGGTAATGGTGATGAAACTAATGAACAACGAGGTAAATAGAGCAATTTTGATTAAAAACGATGCCGCCGAAAAAATAAATCGAATAAAATCCGAGATGGGAAGACATTAAGTGATGATGAAACAGTTGATAGAACGAACCAAGAACATATACAACCATCAAACAATTAAACTTCACGATAGAACGAATTGCAAAAAATATACGAGAAAGACATGGCAAAAATGAAGGAAATGATAGAAAGTAAAACGGAAAACGATGTCGGAGCAGCAAAGAAAAGCTACATTTTGCAACAAACGTCAACAGTACAAAAAAGTGGAAACGGAAAACTATAAATGGCAAGCCGAGTGGTGAGAAAAGAAAACTAAAGAAAAGAACGAACAAGTAAACCAGTTGAACAAAATAAAAGAGTCCAATAAAGATCAAGAAATGAAATTAAAGTATAATAAGGTAATGTCAGAATTGCAAAATCGAAACAACGGGCAGTTAGAAAACGAAGTATATGAGTAAAGCGAAAGATTGATCAAAAAGATAGACGAATAAGGAACGATGAGAATCAAACACCTTTGGACAAGTAACGGAAGCTGCATTCTACGAATACTGAGAGAAACAAGCAAATAAGAAGAGAGAGAAACTCGAAACCCAAGTGGAGCAAGTGAGAAACGTACAAAAAAGAGTGAAAGAAGAACTAGTAAACACAAAAAGAGAGCTAATCGAACAAATAACTCAATGATCCAAAGTAACGGGACAAAGTGGAAAAGCCATAGAACGTCTAAGGAAACAAGCAAGAACCTGGAAGAGAAAATACCAGAGTTGAAGGAATTGCCGCAAAAGTGGACACCTCTGGATGTTTGAAAAATGTGGGAACAAGACCAGATGAAGATTATCAACGAGATGCAAAAGCAATTAAAGATAACGGAATAGAGAGAAGAGGATTCAAAATCGATCTTAGCAATTCGAGAAAACGAGATAACCGTGGCGCAAAGAACATCTAGAAAACTATCAAGATTGAAGGAACAAAATCAACTGTGAGTGGAAATAGAGCAGTCGCGCTCAGAACATGATGAACGAGATGTGGTAGGATATAGGCACATGTGTGAGAAAAGAGACAAATTGAGAAAAATGCAAAATGCACAATGGGAAAATAAGAAGGAGGCACTTGAGACGAAAGTGAGAAACTTGGAAAGTGATGTCGAAAAGCTCAAGGCCCATGAAAATACTACTATGCTAGAAAAGGAAGTAGAGGATCTCATAGAAGAAGTAAACTAACTATCTTATATGTTGGATGGAGAAATGGCTACCACACAAGAATTGCGAGAAAAACGAAAACGAATATATGTATATATATATGTATGTGTGTGTGTATATGTATATATATATAATCAGAAAATATATAAAAACCAGAAAAATGTATAAAATTCATAAAAAGATAAAATTCATAAAAATCAGAAAATCAAAACGATAATAAAAATAACAAAAATAATGAATAGTCAGATTGAACTAACAACCATAGAAGTAGAGTCCGGCGAGACCGTTATCAACGAAAGTGCAAATATCAAACTCATCAAAATTGAAGTGGAGAACGAGTTTTCGATACCTATGGAATGTGAAATCGAGGAATCAGCAGAAACGAAAAAAAAAATAAAATAACGAACAAGAGGAGATGATAGAAAAGATGATAATATCAATGGAACACCAACTCCGGGAAATAGACAGTATTACGAAGCAGTGGTTCAGTATATAAAATTGATTAAAACGTTAAAAGAGGAATGCCTCATTCTGAATAAACGAAAAAAAATGCAGAAGAGGAAAACGAATTGCTCAGACATCAAATGGAAGTGAGTAAAGGATTGGAAGAAAAAGTGGGCGAATTAAAAAACGACGAATTAGTAGCTAAATGGGCAAGATATGTACTGGAAGAACAAAAACTAATCGAACTCAAAGAAAGTATCAGAGAATGAAAAACAAAATTGAACCGGGCTTATCAAGGACTCGAAAAATATGCAATAAAGCAAAATAACAAGATGCAAAAATTAAATGAACAAGCACGAGTGTTAACCAAGAATATTAGAGAGTTGAGAATAATATTGGAAGAAAAGGAAAAGTATATTACCACGAAACTTGAAATGACAAATCGATTAATGAGAGCGGAGTTGATGCTGATGAATAACCCAATCCCAAATAATCGAGACGAGACCAATACAGAATAAAATAATGCGAAAAACGAAAATTGTACAAATGTGAATAAACAAAAATGAAAAATCTGTAATTAGAAGAAAAAGAACCTGCGGTCAAAAATCACCTTACTCCTACTCTTCACCCTCGTGAACAAATCAAACTCGAACCTTCAGAAAATCCAAGAAGCCCTCGATTCAATACAAACAATCAAGTCAAAACTCACCCGAATCCAAGAATATATTCTCCGAAAATCCTTATGCAAAAACCCCAATCCACACCTATTGCAGAAAATAAACCAACTCTATCTTCTCGAAAACACCCTCTCACAAATATCAATACCGTCATCCCACCCAACTCCTGAAAATCCGAAACAAAATAAATTCGAACCTTTAGAAAATCCAAGAAGCCCTCTACTCAATCCAAACAAGCAAGTCAGAAGTCATCACAACCAAAGAATATCTTCTCCGAAAATCCTTATGCAAAAACCCCAATCCACACCTATCAGAAAATGAACCAACTCTATCTTCTCGAAAACGCCCTCTCGCAAATATCAATACCACCATCTCACCCAACCCCTGAAAATCCGAAACCAAATAAATTCGAAATTACCATACTCTGTTTGGGAATCGTCTAAATCGTTGTCCTCATCCTTGCAATAATCTGCAAAATCATCCAGACCGCGAAATCCTATCAAAATCTCAAATTAATCGACATCGGAGAAGAAGAGAACAAAACAATCAAACTATTCGTTTCGAAAAAACCCATCAACCCGAATCCGCAATACCAAAATAACTCAATAATAATCGATCAATTCCAATCACAATAATCTCACCCAGATCGCGAAATCTTACAGAAGGTCCCAAATCAATCAATACCGAAGAAGAAGAAATCGAAACAATCAAACAATTCGCTTCGTAAAGCCTACCAACCCAAATCCTCAATATCAAAATAACTCTGCAACAATCAATCAACTCCAGCTCATCGAATCTCAACCTAAACCAATCAACCAAGACAACGTCCCAGACCCCAGTCATAGACACTAATCACAACGCGATTCGACTGATTTTAACGAACTTCATCTTGTGTGTGTAAATAAAAACTCACTAACAGTATTGATTTATGTATAAACATCCCATCACCTTAAGTGATGTCTGCTTATACCTTGTAAATTGACATTTCATCTGTATAACCTTTTTCTTGTGTTGTATAAAAGTATTGTTAATGGAATGAGAATGTGTTGATGAGAAATTGCGGGGCGCAATTTAAACGGCCCCGGGAGTGGTTTGTTGGGCTCAGAGCCAAAATTAAAACAAAATTACAAAAACCAATTTAAACAAAAATGTGAAAATTGTATAAGTTAAAACAAAATAATTAATGTCGTTTGGAAATTGTCAATATGGGTGCTGTAACATAAGCACTCACCGCAAGAAGAAACCAAAAATAAAATAAAACATATTAATTAAAACAAATTAAAAATATAACAAAAATTAAATAAAACAAATAATTAATTAAAATTCGGAAAAATGCCTACAGATGCAAAAAGAAACATATGAAAAATAAAATAAACTGCCAAAACCTTGCAAAATAAGGTTTAGAAAAAACACAGGCAGAAGAGGCGACCAGAAAACAAAATATTGGGGTTTAAAAATAATATATTAAGAAAACAATAATAAAAATAAAATCCAACAATAAAATATTAATATATCAAAAAATAAAGAAAAATATATAAAAAATTACAAAAATATTTTGAAATAAATAAAATAATTAAAAAACCCTAAAAATGGCGAAAAATCGCCCATTGGTCGCACACAGGCACAAAAATACTATATATACGGCAGTCATTTTCATAATTTCTAACCAAATTTAACAGACCAAATTTAGACAGAATTTTAACAGACTTACAGACTTACAGAATTTTTAGACATTCTTAGATAAACCGTGAATCACTTGTAGTCAAAATTTTTATGCCAATTTATGCCAATTTTTCAAATCTGGTTGCATGATTGTGGATTGTAAGTACTGTTATTTTTTGTATAAATATATATTTCGAAGTCTTGTTACTTTGATTTTATTCTGGATGGTCGTGGAATCTTTTGGTGCCACTGACAAGTCCCCCTAAAATCTTATTTATACTAAGTATTTAAATAGATGGTTCATGGGACGGACCGTGTGCCGGCTAGTGGGTGAAAACCCTTAGTTGAGCTCGTGGGTCGTGCCTCGTGAACCCCTCGGCAGTCCGCAGATAATGTGGCCGGAACGAGTCGGAATAAAATTCGGGAAGTGCGACTTTAGTTAAGCGGGAATAAAGTTTTGTAGGGAAAATTTAAAACTTTGTCAGAAAATAAATCAGAAAATCAAATAGGAAAGGATAGGATAGGCTAGGAATGTAAATTTGAAAGTATTTTTCCAAAAGTTGAATGATCTATTCTGACAGAAGAGAGAAGTGTTTTCTTAAAGTGACCGCAGAGGGTTGTAATTACTTAAAATCATGGGAAAAGTACCGGGAATTAAGGAATTGTTGATCAAAATTTCTAATATAGGGAAAGATAAAGGTAAATTAGGAAAAATATAGTCGATTCCGTGATCAAACAAATGAAATAGGAAATTTACCTAAAAATAAGGGAGGAACGCTGCCCAAATTTTTGAAGGATACATTTATAAATAACGCGTAAAGATGACAAATAAGTATGGAAATTGTAGGAATAGATGAGTAAGGACCAGGATATAGAAAGAGAAAGACGTAAGACCTTCCATCGGCAGTCCAGAACCCGAAAGGGAAAATATCATGAGGAGTAGTTCTAGAAATGGAGCTCACCTGCTCATGAATTTTCAATCTCTATGTACAGTACCAACATGGCACTCACCATGGGTACATAAATGGGACAGAATAATAATCTTGCTGGCGTTTAGGGGAGTAGATACACAAAAACCCTAGAAAAAATAAATAAAAACCAACCCTATTCGCCAACAATAGCAACCAGGTAACTAAGCAATCAAACAATTTGGAGAGATCAAGGATCGGTAAAAGAGTGAAGAAGTTAATAAAATTTGTAATTGAAATTGTATTTCTTTTGATTGTTCAAATTATTATATTCTTTTATTTAAAGATTTCTTGGTCAGTAAACAATTTTTGATATTTATTTGTTCAGTAACTAGTTATTGATAACATATTGTGAGTTTGTGAATAACTGAGAATTTTAAGGAGAAATGATTGAGAGAAAATTTTATTTTATTTTTAAGTGTGTTAAGTTGGTTGAATATCGGTGTTTAAAGGGTAAATATTATTTAAATAGGGAATATTAATAAATAAGATACTCAATTAATCAATGTCTAGTATGTATATAGTTATTTGTACAGTACTCAGTCATTTGTACACAGTACCTAGTGATTGTTGTTCAGTTATTAATCAATGGATTGTTCAGTGTGTATGGGTTCTCAGTATTCAGAAGTTGATACCAAGTAAGCTTGTTGACGAATTTATTATTATTTTTATTATTACTATTATTATTATTATTATTATTATTATTATTATATTTATTATTATTATTTTTATTATTATTTTTATTATTACTATTATTATTATAATATTTATTATTATTATTATTATTATTATTATTATTATTATTATTATTATTATTATTATTACTATTATTATTATTATTTTGAAAATTTCATATTAATTTATTATTTCAGATCTTACATTGAAAATATTTTATCGTTATTAACATGTATAAGAAACTCATTGTAAAAATTATACTAAAAATGCCAGTGTAAAGTGATATATAAAATTTCATTGTAAGATTGCATTAAAATTTTATCAGTTAAAAACATGTATAAAAATCTAGAGTCAAAAATATCTCCTGACTATATTGTGATCGTAAAAAAATATTTTGTGAATAAAACATACCCTCTGTGACCATCGTAGGCGATTTGAGTCAATTTTTATTTCAGGCTTTTTTATTTTTAGGCGATTCAAGCCAATTTTATTTTAGGGTTTTTTATTGAGAGTCAAAAATACCCCCTGACTATAGTGCGACCGAATAAAATTTATTCAAAAAAAAATATTTCAAACAATTTATTCAAAAAATTCGCTAAATTTTAAATTAAAAAAAAGCGCCAAAAATTTGAATTTAAAAAAATACGCCAAAAACTTGAATTCAAAAATATGCGCCAAAAATTTATCAAAAAAAAGATGTGCACACTAAAATAATTATCTCACATAATTATGTAATCAAGAAAATTATAGAATAATTAAGTAGTTTCGTAATTAATCCGTCGTCAAAGGGGGAGGAGTGTGGTTCAGAGTGTTACTAACTACCTACTTGTATCACAAAATTGCGTTTACTAATATTAATCAATTCGCTAAGTCTACTGTGATCGAAAACTTGAAAGCAAAAATGAGGGGCAGTCATTCCAATGTATTTGGCATTGTACTCATCATGTTCAGAGCTTTGTTATGAATATTTATGTCATGGGTGCAATGCCACATAAATTGGAATGATTGCCTGTCAATTCATCTTTTTTCATAATAATTCTACTTCTGAAAACACCTCAAACTTAAATTACCTTATTTACCACAGCAATAACATCGAGTAATTGGGCATTTATGGCACATGTGATCAATTTCGCGACATGCATATCATTGAATATTTGAACGTAGTTTTGAACTTCTATTTTAAAAAAATGTTAGAATTGGTTGTTTGTCGTTGAAGTTTTGGCTGAAAAATCTTCTTCCTTGAAATTGATCTCTTTCATTTTGAAGTTCGTTTTTCTATCAATCTGATTTTTATTCCTAAAATTATGACTTTTTGTATCTCCTATTTTTTTAAAACTAAAACATAATAATTATTTGTGGCTTCTATTTATTTTCCTCCATTTTCTGCAATATCCTTTTCATATATTTTATTGGTATTGGACTTTTCTGTTCGAATTCGCCATCATGTTTCAATTTTTCTTTCAATAAATTTACCCAGATCATCTTCAATTGAAAAGGTCTTCAACTGTGAAAGTATTCGCAATAACTCTTGATTGAAAGTGTGGTCGCCATGTAAGAAGATTAAAATAACAATATGTCTAAAGAGTTTATTCATGAAAGGCAGAATATATATATACATTATATGTGTGTCTGTTGCACATACATCATTGAGATAAATAATAAGCAATGATGTAATCCGAGGACCCAGGCTATCAGATAAAACATGTAATCAATCAAACATGCAGGCATTCATACACATCAATGGAGAACAGGGAATTCAATTATCCCAATACAATTACATTACACAGTTAATTATTATTCGTTTCATTTATAAATCAAATTAAAATTATTATTCATCAGTTATAGTGAAAAACATTTAATTAATCATATAATTTTAATGATGAAAATAATTGTAAAATGTCTTATTGAAAGTTATTAAAATTTTGCTAAATTTCGATTTTATAAAATTTAATAAAATTTATTTTTAAAAATTGAGATTTATAAAACAGAATCTATAATTTTTGATATATATTTTTGAAGCATAAAAAATTATTCAATGAACTTGTTTGAATAAAGCAAACTATTTTCAAGTTCGAATCTACCTGACGATGACAGTGAGTTGTATCTAAATATATTAGAGTATAATATATATGTTGGATTGGCGTTTTCTTTTATTACATAACTTTATAATTATTAGTTCTTTTCAGATTGATTATATCTGTAAAATATTATTAGAACTTGAATTTCTTGAATATTTCCCTTTAGATGAAATTCCTATCTTAAAATTAAACGTAAATTGTAAATACACATTTACTTAAACTTAATGGAGAATATTGAATAGTAATTTATGTAAAACCAAACATAACATGTATATTTAATCCGAATGGGAACAAAAACTATTTCTCTTCATAATTTCACAACACAAATCAATAAAATAAATGTTTGTTTTTTTATTGCAAATTATTTTTATCCTTTAAATATTTAGGCTTCTTTATCACATTTAATTTAAGACTTTTAACGAGAATTTTAAAATTTATGTAAAAGTTAAAAGATTTTAAAAATAAAAGAACTTTATGAAATAAAAAAACATAAAATAAAAAATTCAGGGATTTCTCTACAAATTACTATAAATCGAGTAATACTATTTGAAATAGTACCAGTCGACTTGGTATGCAATGACGTAATGGTTATATCATCTTTAATTGCTGATAATTGGTTTGGTCCAGGCAATGGATACATTTGATCGTTGAGAAATCGGCGAAAGTTGAAAATATTTTAAAACTTGATGGAAAAACTTTAGATTTGATATAACAATTGTTTGTTGACTAAAATGAATTTCAAATTACACATGCAAATAAATTTAATAGAAAAATTTTTAAAATTTAATAAAAACTAAAATTTAATAAAACTACATTTAATTAGATAATTTTTTTTATAAAAAATATGATAAATTCCTCTTCCCATGCTGCATTTTAGAGAAGTGAATATCTTTGGGAAGTTTGAGATTGCTACATTACTCATCGTATCTTTATTCATAGAATGTAATCATAAAAATAGTTTGCTGTAGTCAAAAATAACAAAATCATACATATTATTATCATAAATTACATATAAGCTTAAAAAATCAGCATTTATAATAAACATCAATATATTTGAAATATTTTTGTTTCTCTAATTGCTACTGAAAATAGCAAATTTTATTATATCTAATTTAGAATATAAATTTCATTTTAATAAAACTAATTTGAAACATACCTTATTTAAGTTAGATTAAAGCGGATAAAGTTTTCTCCAAAAAATTATTGTACAATTTGATTAAATACATTTATTCATATGAAACAAAAATCAAAAATTCTACTGAGTTTCATATAGAAATTATAACATTTTCCACTAAAAATATGTAAAGTATTTTTGTTTAAACCAATGAGCATGTTTTAACACGGCTTGATTTCTAATAAAAAATCTCCAATAAAAATAAGTATTTATTACAACAGACCAATCAAAAATTCAATTTCATTTTCACTATTTTGTTTGGTTGAAGTGAATTTCAAGAATTTTGAAAATTGCTATTTTTTGTATAAATTAAAAGAAATAATATATAAAATATTATTTCAATTACTTTGATATTTGTTTTACAGAACATGATTAATATCAAATTTTTAATAATTTTTATTTTTGTGTTAAATAATGAAATTTGTTGTCAAAAAAAAAAGGAATTGTTAAAGCCTTGTCTTAGAAAATTTACAGTTGTTGTTGATGGAGGAAGTACTGGAACAAGATTGCATTTTTTTGAATTTATAGGAAATCAGACGGATATGAAAATGAGTTTTACAGATAAAATTTCTTCCAAAGTGGCTTTGTCAAAATTCTCAGATGCGCGCGCAGATTGGGGTCTAATGAGAATAATGTTTATCAATTTAACATCGTTTGCAATGTCGAAGATTCCAAAAGAGTGCTTTAATAATACTCCAATATATGTCCAAGTTACTGCTGGAGTTCGACAAATTAATCAAACCATGAGTAATAAAATTTTGAATCATATCAGAAGTATTCTTTTTAAATTACAATTTAAATTTAAAGCTGAATTTGTTGGTATATTAAGCACTGATAAAGAAGGAATATTAGCTTGGGTTAGTGTTAATTTTTTGCTAGGAAAGTTACAGAAAAATAAGTGCTTGGATACTGTTGGTGTGCTGGATCTTGGAGGGGGGTCAACGCAAGTAGCATTTGCTACCATTAATGTAAATTTAATACCAAAAACTACTAGAATGATCATTTTTAATCAAGAATATTATGTATATAGTGGAGGTTATGATTACATGGGAATGGACGAAACTCGAATAAAATATGTCAATGCTTCGCATTGCTTAGGATTACAATGCACAAATCAAGTAATGCGGTCTGAGTGTTTGCATCCAGACGTAAAGACAAATTTTCAATTTGGTAACAGGTCTATAACAATAGGAGGAATGCCTGTCGACAATGAGATAAGATTTTATAATTGTCTCACCAAGGGTATAAATTTGGCTACCAATATCAAACCAATCAGACAGAATTTTAGGAAGATGAAATTTGTAGCTGTTTCTGCATATTATTATATAATCATGTCCGCGTTTAACATAAAGAAAGAAAAATCTGATTTAACGTCGTATTCACTAGTTAAAATTTTATGTCGTGCGACAGAAATCTGTAAAAGTCCGAAGACAGATACCAATAATTTCCAACATTTACAATGTTTAGATATCACATACGTTTATGCCTTACTTTCCAAAGGATATCAGTTCCACATCTATGAAAATATTTACTTTTCTAAAAAGATTAACAAAATAAGTTTAAGCTGGGCTCTAGGCTATGCTATTTCAAAGTTATAAAAATGTTTAAATGAAAACTTTTTTTGAATGTCTTATCAATTGTGAATTTGTTATTCTACAACTAAATTATATTTTATTCTTTCTAGGAATAATGGAGTCACGAATAAAAATATTTTCTTTGTTGACTTATATTATTTATATTTTTATGAAAATAATAAAATGTGAGACCTCCCTAACTTAAATTAGAGATATTCGTTTTTGGTGATGATATATCATGATAGTGGTTAATATATAACTTGTGTCATTGTGAGAGTAAGATTATCGTTTTAAATAAAGAATCTATTAAATCAGTCTATTTATTTTGAAGTTAATAGTCATAATTACCACAATTTTTAAAATTTATATTCAAAGTTTTAAAAGGTTTAAGCTTCCTTTAACAATTATTTACTGCCTAAATGTATATATTGATTTATGTATGATAAATGTGATTGTTAACCATGTCTTGGAGCTACAATGGAATGCATCTGACATATTTTGTTAATAAAGTGAAAACAATCAATGCGAAATACAAAAGCCAATTCATTGAGAAAGTTGGTCTTCCAGCTCCTTTGGATCGGCATTGATAGTATGCTGTCTTTGCTACTTGGCTAAGATATGTCACGCGCATTTTCTCCAATTCGATCCTCTTTCCCTAGAATCTTTGGCTCAATACCTCCACTTCTTCTTCTAACCGACCATTCTTTTGGCTAGTGAGTTCTAACATCGCTTTTCCAAAGGTCGTCCTCATCTTTTGTTCCTCATATCTGGCGTGGGGTTCTCTCCTTTTTCGAATCGCTCTGTTTCATAGACTTCGTTGGTAAGTCGAGTCTTTTACTTCTCCGAAGTATTCCATCTTTACCTCATCTAACTTGTCTTTTAGTTCTCCTACATTTTTATTTAGTAAATCTAACATCACCTTTTCGTGACTTATTTTCGTTTCTTGTTCTTTGACTTGGATTTGAAGTTTTCTTGCTTTTGCATTTCCCTCTCCATTAAGCATCTCGCATATATGGCATCTATAAATTCACTATGGTATTCGGTCTGTCTTTTTCCGCCTTCCCGTACTTCCTTTGCTACTCTGTTGTTTAACTTGTATACTTCATTCTCCAACTGGTTGTTATTTAGATTCAGCAATTCTAATATACCTTCCTATGATTTATCTTTACTTTTTGTTCGTACATTCGTAAAAAAACTACAAACATCAAACGAAACCATAATACCATTCATACTTCGTTTTTGTAACTTTTCAATACAAGACACAAACTCAAAGCTATCCTTACATTCAAACTCTGATCACATTAACGGTTTTAATAATCCATCTAAAAACTTTGCTATTTTATACTGGGCAGTACCAACCATCGACAAAACTGGTCTCATAGGTACACCATCTTTATGGATATTTGGAAGCCCATATAGTTTTGCTGGCTGCGATCCTATTGGACGAATAGACTTACCTACCTCTTCATTAATAAGATTCTTCTCAATAAAACCATTTAACATTTTTTATACAAACTCTTCATCCATTTGAATATATTTTATAAATATTTATTTATTACAAAATTAAATTAATAAAAAATAATTTATTTAAATTAAATGCTAATTCATAATATTTTTAGTTGGTTTTGAGTACCTGAAGTCTTCTTCTATTTCCACGATTATATATGACTATATATTAACATTGTTATTTTGCTTTTCATTTTTTTTTGTTTTTCTGGTCGTCAGGCCGCCTTTGAATTTGGCCGCCTGCGTGCGGCGCACGTAATGAACGCCGGTCAGGCACGGCCCTGCCTGAAGATGATATATATCGTACGAAATGTTTTTTATTGGCGTTATCCTTATATAATAAAATAACTTGAAATAATAAAAATAACATTAAATACTTTTTTATTGTATAACTACTTTTTATTGTTGTGATTTTTATTATTGTGATAAGATTAATATAGATTTTGAATAATAATTTGAGTAAAAATAACTTGTAATAAAATAATAATTTTAGTAATAATACTAACAAGTATTAATATCAAAACTAATAATAATAATATTAATAGTAATAATAATAAAAAGTTTTAATAATATTAATAATATAATAATATAAATAACTTGAAATAATAATAATAAATAGTGATAATAATAAGTAATACAATAAAAATTAAAATTAAAAAATATTAATAATAAAAACACTACTTATAAAAATAAGTAGTAATTTTAAATTTTAAAAAATAATATGATCTTGAAAAAATAAGAATGACCTTGAATGACCTTGAAATCCCAGTTTTTATTGACTTGATCTATGACTTGACTTATTAATTTCTCTCTGTTTCTCCAAAGTACTCTTTTGGTTGCTCCTTGGAGATCTTTTTTAATGTTTATTTCAAATTCGTTCCTTGTGTCTTTGGCCATCGCCCGAAATCCGGTATTAATCTCTTTTTTCATAGTGTTATATTCGTTTATCTGCCTGACGATATTAGTGCCTCTACTAAGTGCATGTCTGGTTTCATTAGCCAACCTCGATGGTATACATTGTCGTTTTCATTGGAACTTCTCATTCTCTCTTTGATCCATTCAAATATTTCGTCAGTATTTGGTTGTTTAATCTATATTCGTTCCACAAAATCCGGTGTTTGCATAATAATTGGAAATTTTGTTATGTCTTCTAACTTTTGTTTATCAGAATACTCTTTTATTCGTGATTTTTCCTGCTCCAGCATCACATTTCCTCTCGTCCCTTCAAGTTGTAGGATATTTTTCATGTATCTCTTAACAACTTCGTTGTTAATAAATTCTTCGTTTATCAGTGTTTCAGGTATGATTTTAATTAATTCGTGTATCAATTCCGTTTATCTCTGTTGGTGATATTGATCGATCGTAGATCCATTTATTCATCGGTAGTATAATTTGTTTGTTTTGCTCCTCATTTTCTTATACTCGTAATGCTTCTCCCATTAAGCTACTAGTTTCACTGGAGTCTCCCTCTTCTAATACAGAGTCACTTATATGTCTCAACATATTTATCCAAAAATTTCGAATGGCTTCCTTTTTACCAATCCTTTTGGTTGAGGTTTCTGATTCTTGTTTTGCACTATTAATTGTCTTTTCGATAATATCTCGTTTCAATTCACGCTTTTCGTTTGTTGATTTTGTTTCCTGGCTTTCCTATTTCTCAATCTTTCTTCGTTTTCTCGCGTAATTCTCTCTTTTACTTTCTTTATAAATATCTTCTGTATTCTACGATTTTCTGATGATGTTGGAATAATTGTTTCATCGGGCTCGGTTTGTTATTACCTTTATTTTTCCAATTCTGTTTCGGTTAGCTGGTTCTGCGGTGACTTTTTATGAATATTGTAAAAGTACTGTTCTTTGAAGTCTTTAATCATTCTTAGCATATTGATTCTGGGTGGATTATCTTGTCGTTGTTGAAACCTTTCTTCTTCCATCTCTAGTTGTTGCTAATATTGTCGTGCTGTCGTGTCATTTCTACTTCTTGGCTTTGCGTATTTTCTACTGTTTGCATTATGTGAATATTTTGCTGTCGTTTATTTTGCTGATTTGTTCTCATCATACTTGATATCATGTCTTTCAGTTGCAAATTTCTTTCACCATGTAGACTTGCTTTCCTTGTTCTTGATATTTTGTCTCGGTACCAATCGCACATAGTTATTATTCCTCGTCGGGTGTCGGTTTTGATTGTTTACCTCTTTGCACTCTCTAAACACATGTCCTTGTACGCCGAATGTGAAACATGTTCTAGTCTCGCATCGGTTTATATTATGGCCGTTTTAACGCATCTTGCACAGGTAGATTTCGGAAACACCGTTTTCCCAATGCCCTGGTTTCTCACAGGTTCAGCATTGCTTATTTTAGTTTGAATTACTAGCGTTGTGGTAGTTTGGTCGCTGGTTGCGGTTGTAGTTTGTATTCGGGCGGTTACTGTTTGTTCGTAGTATTGGTGGTTTGAATATCTGGTATGAATTGATTCACTTTTACATCACTTGCTTCATTGTCTTCGACTTTTGTTGTCATTGCGGTGATCAATGATTCGTCTTGCATTGTTGCGATTTGGGTAGGTAGATGTATTTCCACTTGATTTGCATTTGCCACAGCTTTATATAAGGTTGCTAATATTTGCATTCCTACTACGGATCTTAATTGGGTTGTCTTATTCTATCCACGAATATTCCTATTAGGTGAGTTTCCGCTAGCTTTGCTTCTGTGGCCGTTTTTGACAAGCGCCTAATCTCGCTTGCAAACATTGTGTTTTATTAGCCGTGCCTTTATTTTCTATTAAACAGTTCTTGCATTACTTGATTCGTTAATTTTTCGGCCGTCGTTAAGAATTCTTTAATCTTCTTCCTGGTATCCAACTTCATTTTTTTATTCTCTTGCTTCCAATAAGATGTTTAGCGCGCTATCGCACAGATATAGTGCCATTCTATTTTTCACCATGTCCGGCGACCAATTACACACTTCAATATACACTTCGAAACTCCTTATTAACATATTCAGTTTGCTTACATTTCCGTTAAACGGTTCTTCTCGAAATTTTTCTTGGTAATCTTTGGCTTGCTAGTACATCGCTGGTAGCTTTACGGTATTCTCTCGTTGGCTTTCATATTGTTTTTCGGTTTTCCTTAGTACTTGAGCTTTGACTGTCGGTTTCGATATTTTCTAGCGATGTAGCTCTGGTTTCTTTTCTTTCGAATGTAGTGCATCTCCCTCTCTTTATCTTGGTTGCTGCTGCTCTGTCGAGGTTATGACTGACTGAGATTCGGAAGCTGTTGGTTGATCTGATAGTTCGTCTATTCTCAATGGTTCAGGCTTATAATGACGTCTTGTTTAGGTTGATTTTCTTTGGCTATCTTTGATTGTCGAATAATTCCGTTTGGTTTCTGTTGTAGTCTGTCTTCGGCTATAGTCGAATACTGGTTTGTTTGTCTCTTTGCTTTGTCGTGTGTGTTGTTTGTTTTGTGTTTGTGATTGCTTTGTTGATTTATTTGTATTGATTGCTTGATTGATTTAATCGTTTTGATTGCGTTGTATTGATTGAGTTCTAGAACGTAAAAATGAACCGTGTAGCATAAGTCGCTTACACGCCTTCAACCCCAAATAAACTCGTAATTTGCTAATCGCTATTTGTTTCATCATTCTCGTTATTAGAGTGCGAAATCTAACTAGTTTTCTTTATCTTTTTTTTTTATACTTTATTTTTTTAATACTTTATATTTTCCCGGCTTTATCCCGTTTATTATACTTCCCATACATCTCATCTCATTTTTCGTTTAAGTTGATTTTTAAGAGTATATATGTAGGGTAGCACCATTTATTATATAGTCGTATAAATTATCTATTTTTATTTAATCGTGCGGCAATGCCGTTTCCCAATTTCTATAACCTCTCGTAATTTTATTTTTCTCGTTTTGATCCGTGTTCCTCCTTTATTTATCCTGCAGTTCTGTATTTCCTCTTCTGTTTCGTTTTCCATTCGATTCGTTTTAATCACTTAGTTATTTATTTTAATATTATTATTATTATTATATTTATTATTATTATTATTATTATTATTATTATTATTATTATTATTATTATTATTTTATTATTATTATTATTATTATTATTATTATTATTATTATTATTATTATTATTACTAATATTATTTTGAAAATTTTATTTTATTTTGTTAACTATAAATAGTTTTGAAAAAGTTTACTTTCAAATTAACCTTTTAAAATTATACTATAAAATTTCTTATTAATCTTAAAAAAATTTCAAATTACATTTAAAATTACTTTAATGTTTATTTAAAATTTACTAAAAATTAAAATACATTAAAATATATATAAAAATTTTAAATCAATACATAAAAATTAAAAATCATTTCAAAAAATTAAAAAAACCAAAATCAATTAAACAAATCCGCCAAAATAAATTCAAAATAAATCCTGCAAAATAAATTCAAAATTTTTCAAAAAAAAAATGATGTGCACACAAAAATTAATTATCTTTATTGAATAATTATGTAATCCAGAAAATCAGAGATTAATTATGTAATTGTGTAATTAATCCATCGCCAAAGGGGAGAGGGGGAAAGTATGGTGCAGAAAGCCACTACCTAACTACTTTATAACTCAATTGAAAATGGAAGTACATCTTGCACTGATATTTTGGATGAATATCACACGCAAACTATTCGCCAGTTTTTTTAGACTTTTTACTGCTAATTGTGAATTTACAAAACGTATTAATATAGATTCTTTAAAATTTGTCACTGGACTTAGACTTGGAAATTATAACCCATTACTCCAAGAAAGTTTCAATTATATTAATAAAGCTGATATTATTCAAAAGCACTCTGGAAAAAAAACTTGTTTTTTTCGACCTAGAACAGCGATTCGGTTTTTTGAAAAAACACATAATATTAAAATATCCTTTGAAGTGTTGGATGATAAGCCAATTCTTCGCCTGACAATAGCTTTGAAAGGAACAATAATATTGACTGAGTTTGATAGTCGTTTGGTTTCGAAAGTTCTTCATCTTGCTCTTTATGATTCATATTTTACTAAATGGAAAACAGTAACATTAGTAATTCATCAACATTTTATCTGTCCCCTAATATTAATAGAACAATATTTAAAGGAGAATTACGAGAGGGTCATTGGAAATTTATTTATTGTGCCCGAAAAAACACATTGGCTAATTTTACTAAACACTATATAAAAGGTGAGAATAGATTGTGTAGGCGTTGCCATAACCAAGATGAAACGTTGCCACATGTTTTGCAAAATTGCAAGGTTCATCTTACTCTTGCACTTAATCGTCACGATTGGCTTCAACAAATAGTACATCATTTGAAAAATCCTTCATTGATTGTTGTGTGGACCACACTTGCTCATTGGTATTGAACTCTAAAGAATGAGTCGATTTGATCATAACTAATAATGAAAAAAAGACAATTCTTATGGTTGATATTAAATGTCCTTTTGATTCTTTGGTCACGTTTGAAACTGTGAATAAGGAAAATTTGACAAAATATGATTCTTTAAAAAAACAAATACAGGCTGCCAAACCTAACTTTACTGTTGAGATCTTTACTTGTATAATCAGTTCTATGGGATCTGTTCCACCAGCATTTTATGATCTACTTGGTAAGATGATAGTTCCTTTCAAAAATATTACTGGCCTGGTAAAAGCATGCACAATGAGTAAAGTCGCAAATTCTCTAGGAAAATGGCATTATCATGTCACTGGCGTTCTAAAAAGCCAATAAATTGATTTTTAATTTAATTAAAAATTATTTTTAGAATATCCAATAAAAGTTTTATTATGAATAATTTCAAATTCAAAATAAAACAATAGAAACGTTTCAATTTGTTTTAAAAGTATTATATTTAAAAAAAATGAAAAACAAATCCTTTTTAAATGATGTTGTTTCGAGCCAATTAAATCGCTGGAGAAAAATTTCGCTTTTTAGCAATCGAGTATTAAAACATTGATGGATCTTCTCAAATCCCAAATTGTGTCCTCTGAAGCAATTTTGACTTTATTTCAAAAATCTGTCAATCTGCTCTTTATGTCAAACCTTCGAATATGACTTATAGCGCAGAGCCGGATCAGATAACCGATGAAAATCAGTAAAGCCAGAGAAATTTCGAGGAGTGGAATTTTATTGAGACAAATCTTTTCTAAAAATTATATGATAGTAAACCGAAAATTTTATATCTATCGTTGAACCTTGATTGGCTGATTTCAAACATAATCCTCTCAATTTATATGAATCGAGAAATTGTTGTATTAATAAAATTTTAAATAGGAATACTGAGTGATTTTGTTAAGTCTACGACTTAGTTGTGGACTTAGTGGTGGATCTATGATGACCAGTATGGATCAGTGTGGATCAGTGATCGTTGGTCGGTGTGTGTGTGTGTGTGTGAACGGTTTCAGAAAAGTAGGTTCCAATAGGTAGGTGTTTGGCAGCTGGTAGGTGAAAGGAAAGATTCATAAGTTTGGTTTGTGGAAGGTTCTAGAAGGTAGGTGTGTGGAAGTTGGTAGGTGTGTGTTCCAGAACATTAGGTCATCAAGTTGTGTTGGTCCACAACTGTGTGACACAATAAGTGAACAATATTAGGTAATCGGTGTGTATGGCATAATAAGTGTCTTCGGGTAGTGACTGACCATTGGGCACTTGAAACAATTGAGCAGTCACCTGGTAACAGTGAACAAAGGTCAATTACTAGGTGGCAACAGCGTAAACAAAGGTCAGGTATTACATAATATTATGTAACCCACGGGGGGTTTGTATCTGGCGGGCTCATATCCTACTATTATCTTTACTGTACAATTTCTAAGTACTCGTTAAATATACTTCTTTCAAAACATTTATTCTTCTAAATTCTCCTTTAAATTTTGTAAAATGGGAATCTTTTATTGGTAACACTGCAAAATTGAAACTACATTATTTGTAAATTCAATTGAGTATTTTACATTATAACTGATTTGTTGTCACAAAAAAGGCTAAGAAGAGCATTGAAGAAATTATTACTAGAATTGTATGCAAAATAAATTTGCAAAAGACTGTGTAGAATTGATGCATGTATTAAAATGGAATAAACATTTCAAAATGAAATTGACTTCACCGCCAAATATATTATGGAAAATTAATAATAAATAATTTGAAATTTTTTTAAAGTTTTGATATAATTTTAATTTATAACTCAATTAACGATTGTCCCATGAGGTTATGTAACATATCAAAATTTCAAAGGAAAATGAACATTAAAAACTTGATATAAATGTTTTAGAATATAAATCAATAATAACACCAGATTTTATAAATGAAGACATTGACTATGTACCCCATCATTGGATATAATACACCGATCCAAGGTTACTGATAGTAAACCTATTTATCTTTACTTTTGAAAGACGGTGATAATTATCATTATACAGCAGTTTTTAATTTAAATAGATTAATGAACTGTCATTATGACAGTATATGTAGTGTTAGAATAAGAGTAAACTGGTGTCCTAATTGTTTAAATGGTTTTAAACGTGATAAAACACTTAAAGAACATGTTGCATTGTGTGATAAAAATCAAATAGGAACTACTGGATGCACGCTCCCCACAAATAAAAATTTTAAAATTATTCAAAAATGAATACCCCACCATTCGTAATATATGCAGACTTTGAGGCAGTTTTTGCTCGTGACATAAAACATTACCGAATACACATGCCGATAACAACAGATCTATTATTAATAAATAATTATGACAATACAAAATCATATTTTAATTTTATTAATGAAGATTGTGTTTTGTCCTTTTTAAAGAAGGTAGAAGAAATTGCTGTCACAATTGTCCTGCCATATTATGATGTACATGGTAATAAACTAATAGATCCTATGTTTTTCTTTGAGGAACAGGAGTTCAGAAATTGTAGGATCTGTTACCTTTTAAAAGGTTTATACGAAATAAAGGTAAGGATTATTGTTTCTTCTCAGGTAAGTATCTTGGTGCTGCTTGTAAAGATTATCATGTTTCTAGAAGAATTCCAAAGCAGTTACCTATTGTCTTTCATAATTTAAAGGGTTATGATTTGCATCATATTCTGAAATATGGATTGAGTAATTTTTCATCTTGGAAATTAAATATTATTCCAACAACTACAGAAAAATTCATTTCCTTCATTGTATATATTAACAAATTGGCTGTTCGTTTTATTGACAGCATGCAGTTTGTCAATTGTTCATTAGCAAAAGCTGTGAAGACTATTACTGATTTGCCGTTAACTTGTTCTGTTTTCAATGGTATAATTGTTAGGGCAAATGGTATCTTTCCTTATGATTTTGCTACATCTCTTGAGGTCCTTGAATCAACTTATGATTTACCTCCTATTTATAGCTCTGTATCTAATGATGAATATTCTACAACCCAACAAATTTGGACTCTACAGAAATGTCGGACAATCTTAGATTACATGATAGTCTACCTAAAATTGGACGTATTCCTACTTACAGATTATTTTCAGCAATTTCGCACAAAATCAATTACTTATAATGGTCTAGAACCTCTGAATGTTTATGGTATTACTAGTATGTCATGGGCATCTGCACTCGTGACATTACAGAAACCCATAAAAGTTCTACAGGATATGGAAATGTAGAATTTCTATGAAGGAGGAATGCAGGGTGGTATAACATTTGTTAACAAGCATTATGTCACAAGTTCTGAAGATACAGAACTTTTATATATCGATATTAATAATCTCTATGGTTGGGCTCTTAGCCAAAATCTATCTTCCTAGTGAGAACTTTGTTTGGGTTCATGAAAATCTGAATGATGTGCTCAGTGAATGTATGAGTACGAATATCGAACTCCTTCCATATGGTTACACTATGGAAGTCGACATTGATATTCCCGATAGCTTGCATGACTTTTTGAATGACTTTCCAATTGCTCCAGAAAAGATGTATCCACCCAATTCTAAAGTTAAGAAGCTAATGCTCAACATTGGTTCAAGAAGAACCATGATTTTCATTGGAGACTTCTAAAACTGTATATAGAATTGGGTGCGGTTGTTGTAACTATACATAGAGCAATTAAATTTAAACAATCACCAAATTTAAAATCTACGCTCAAAATCTACATACGAGCTGCATAGAGATTTGTTAAAATTATTTAATAATAATTTATATAGTAAATCTGTAGAGAATTTGAAAAATCGGATGAATTTGAATCTATGCAATTCAGTTGAAAAGATGATTATATGTGCCTCACGACTTTCAGAAAATCAATCAAAATTGATTATGATCAGATTGCTGTAGATCTGAATAAAGATTCAATATGCTTAGACCGACATAACTACATTGGCTAATCTGTACTAGATTTGTCTAAGTTTGCGGATGTACCATCTTCAATATAATGAATTAGCAAAATATAGATAGAAATTCAATTGTGATATTAATATCGTTGCTGCGATACCGATTCATTTTTTCTTGAGGTCAGGCACTGTAAGCCTGACACTCTTTGCCAGCAATGATTAGAGATCAACTTTCAGAAACATCGAATTATATACTCGAGAAACCTTGACTTGGTGATTGGAAAATTTAAAGATGAAAGTAAAGGTCTCGGGTATATGGAATGAGTTTTCTTAAGACTCAAATGTTATAGTTTATTGGGTACGAAAAATACTATGAATGCTAAAGGTGTTAACTTAATTGGTACAGAGATCGGGAACCAGTCATATTTAGTCTGTTATAATAATAATTGGATATTTTCTGTGCCACAGACTAGGATAGGGGCACGCAACCATCAACTTTATACATTCAAAAATAGTAAAATAATAACTTTGTGAATAGCTTCAATAAAAGCCTTGTGAAACAATGACGACAAGCGATTATGAGTGGGTAAAAATAGTAGTCTTGCATTTGGTCATTATTTAGTTTTCGATGTCGAAGATGATTATGGCGGAGATATGATGGCACAAGATGAAATTAAGTCAACAGAAGAACATTATCGACTTGATAACATTTACAATGATATTTTTGATTCTATTATTTAGTGTAATAAATTAATTTAAAATAACTTTTATTTTTGATGTTATTGTAATAATTTTATTTTAACTTACATACTACCACGACAGCCCCTGCATGGATAGTGGCGAGCCAGCGGGCAGGCGGAGAAGGAATTAATTCCCACTTGATAAATCTCGTTTTTGATGATTATAAATTGAAATATTAAAACTATAAATTTCTAGAATCATAATAAATGTACATGGTATTTGTCATTGTAGAATGAAATAATGTTCAAGACTTGCGAATAATTTTGTAAAAAGTTTTACACTGGAAAAATTTGGGGTATATCAAGTTGGGAAATAAGCTTTTAGGGATTTTAAATTTTTTATGATATTTTTGAGATGGGAAATATTTTTAGGGATTTTAAATTTTGGGGTAATTGTGGTTAGGATATATTTCTCATGTAAAAGTTGTTAAATCAAAGTTTATTTGTTGATGTCGTAATATCATTGAACAAATATAGAATCAAAATAATCTCGTATTCTTCGAATGTATAATTTATAGACTTGTAAATATTCGGGATAATTTGAAAACAATTTTTAAAAATTTGAAAATTTGGGAAATTTTTGAAATAGGAAATATTTTTTAATGGAAATAAACTTTGGGTAATTTTTGAGTTGGGAAAAATATTTTTAGGGATTTTAAATTTTGAGATATTTTTGAATTGGGATATTTTTCCCATGGTAATGTTGAAATATAATAATATCTAATTTTCAATGTAATGTTGTTTGCTTAAAGTTTCTTTTAAAATCCTCAAAATAATTAAGACGCTAAAATATTCTATAAATTTAATAATTTCTTGTATGTATTTCCGTACTACTCTTAGGATTCATAATCAGCAGAGACGGAGTACTGACAGATCCTTGTAAGGTTGAAGCCATACAAAATTTCGATAAACCAATTTGTTTAAAGAAACTTCGAAGTTTTTTAGGTATTTGCAATTATTAAAGAAGATTCATCAGTGAGCATGCAAAGAAGACAAGAATGTTAGAACAAATATGTAGTGGTCCGAGTAAAAAGAAGTTGAAATGGAAAGAGGCAACGAAAAATGTGTTCGAGGGCTTGAAGGAAGCACTCACGACGGCACCGATTTTATGTTTTCCAGATCTGAAAAGAGAGTTCATCTTGGATACAGATGACAGTTTTGATGCCATTGGAGCGGTACGTTCACATCGAGATGGAAAGGAAAGATTAATTGAGTACGGATCACATCCAATGACGAGCCACAAGAAAGTTTATTGTATTACAAGGAAGGAGCTACTAGCAGTACATTAATTTTGCAAAAAAATCATTTACATCACAGTTTCAAAAGTGGATCAATTATCTGAAGAGTCTGGACATGGTTTTCGAATACAGAAAGGGTTTAAATCACCAAAATGCTGAGATGATGTCGAAGACTAAGTGTGGTACATGTATTCAGAGTCAGACAGCTCACAAAGATGCTAAATAGGGAAAATTAAAAACAAGACTATTAGACTCCATTTGAGAAGAATGAATTGGCAGCAGTCCTCAAAGAAACTTAGATAAAGAAGAAAAAACAAACAAAAAAAGTGACTGTACCAAAAAACAAATAGAATATACGATACAGGACATACATAGACTATTGTGTCATGCCGGAGTAGAAAAGACAACCGATATATTTCTAACCGATATATATATATATATATAACCGAATCATTCAAAATCATATTGATCCCTAAACCAGATAAAAATGGCCAATATCACAAAATTTCATCCTGGCCACCAATTGCTCTATTGTCAGTGATTTACAAAGTATTTGATTCTATTCTTGCAAATCGACTTAGTTTCTGGAAATATTTTCTGAAAATAATCTATTACATATTGAACAAAAAGGGGGTTAAGAATACGAAGGTTGTATTGAATACAATTCTATTCTTTCTGCGATTCTTGAGCACTCGAAATATGCTAAAAATGCACAGTAAATTATTGCCTAGTTCGATATCAAAGACACTTTCGGTAGTGTTCCACATGATTATATATGGACAATTATGAGACACATAAACGTTGAAGAGAAATCTGTAAACATACTGAAACTGCTCTATACTGTCCTATATCAATGATCCTCTTAGCTGTAGCGATTTATCCGGTACTTGAAGAAATAAACATGGCAAACATTACTCTGTTTATGATAAGGACCCCTCCTATACAAGTGCTGGCTTATGCAAATGACATTGCTCTAATCGCGAATAATACAAATGACCTACAAAAATTAATTTATGTTGCTGTCAATACTGTTAATGCAATAGGATTTGAGTAATTCCCTAATAAGTGTGCATATATCCAATACCCTAAGGTGTAGACTGTTCATGAGATTCCTTTCAACAACGAACTCATTAAAGGAATTGCACCAAGTGAATTTTATCAATACCTTGGAGTGCCAATAGGTGATAGTATTGATCAACGTCCTTATAAAATCATATCGAAAGTCATTGAAGATACTAAGAAAATTGCAAACTCTGATCTTCAAACCTGGTTACTAATAAAAAGTAACTAAAACTCAAATTTTAAAATTACATAAAAAGTTGATCAATAAAAAAAATAGAAATTCTATCATAAATATGATTTATTTTTAATTTCATTAAAATAAGTTTGGAAATTAAAACCTGAATTTCTTGCTTCTTTAAATTTTGACAGCACCTCCTTCAAAATGAGCAAAGAATCTTCGATGAATCACTTCAAACCATGAAATCTTCGAAAGATTTTAAACCAGATCCTTGTATTAGTTCGTAATGCATACGAACAATTTCATCAATATCGGATTCTTGCTATCTGATACAATGAACCACGGTGCAGACGGCAACAGATTTTTTCAGTAACACTGTAGTCAAGTGGTTTTCTTTAAATCGCTTCAAAATAAACAACTCGCATACTGTTAAAAAAATTAAACTCTAGAAAAAATTTATCAGTCAACATTAACTAAATCTTCAATCGCTAAATAATAATTATTATTATTGGTAGTAGTAGTAGTATTATAATTATTTCTATATTATTGTTATTATATAAAGGACAAATCAATTTCGGTTTTCTTCATGTTAAGAATTTAATTTTAAAAATATGCACGATCATTACAAATTTAGAAACCTTATGAAATAAATTAGTCGAAGTAAAAAAATTTAGCATAAATCTGTTTGGTCATTTCGGTGTTTGATTTTTATAAAATTTCCAAAATAATTTCGTTACAAAATATTAACAAGTTAGACGCCTATACTCATAAACGTTAAACACGTATAACTATCACATCACAAAATTGACAACCTGAATTTTTCTCAGAATATTTAAGATAATAAAATCAAAAGATAATTGAAATAGCCAACATTATTTAGTCTACAATGGAAAGGAAAAAGGAATGTAAGTTCAAATTAAAGTTATTGAAAGCGATAAAGATCATATAAAAATAGGGAATGTGTAACATCTAGGCCACTGTTTGGTACCCTTTCCCTTTACTGCTTATTAAAGACATTTTTTTTTAATTATAATTACTTTTAATTTATTATTTTTATTTTCTTTATTAATATTTCGGACAAAAGTTGAGGTTTTATTTAATGTCTACTGTACACACACTGGGGAAGAAAACGATGATTCATCGTGAGCTCACTAAATTACATTGAATTTTTCATTTCTAGCTTTACTATCTCTCACTGTTCATATTTTAAAATCCATTCAGATTTTAGTAAAAGAACTCTTAAGTTACCAACATTTATTGGTTTAATAATATTTGAATAAATAAACAGTTGCTGATGAGTTTGAATTATTTTTGGAATTTTCACACCAACGAGATCTTTAGCAGTAAAGGTTTGATTCTTTATTTCCAAACTTTTATTAATTTTTGATCAAAAATGGTATTTGAAATATCATCTACAAGTTTAATTTTTACCAATTCTTCATTTCTAAGATAGATATCTTTAAACGGGGAAAGATAAATTGTCATTAAGTATCCATGAAGTTCTGATAATGTTGTTAAGAATAATTCATCTTCAAAATAATGTGTAAATTTAGTCTTGATGTCATAGTTTATAATTATTTTAATTTGTACAACAGCATTATTTTCCATAAATTTATGTAATTTAATTCTACAGTGATCAGATTCACTATTGATGGATATGGTTTGTAATCCAAATTTAGACGCATGTTCGTAATCGTGAAATAATATTTTAAAGGGAACATGAGGACATACAATCATTAAATTTTCATAATTTATCATGAATAAATCAACATCTGGAGTATATTTAGAATTTAAAATTTTTAAGACTCTATTTTCATAATTTTTTTAAAGTATTTAGTTTCTTCATAGTAGTGTTTTTTATGGAGAACAGCTCCGACCCCCTGCGTTCAGGGTACCCATACCGTAAGTCTCGAAATTAAAATGTGTTCAAATTTCCAAATTTTTATTTTTCAAAGATTCGCACATTGGTGATTTCCCAGTTGAAAAATATTTATTCACAAATTGAAAAATTCACATATTTAAAAATATACAAATTGAAAAATTTTAACATCGACATTCCGAATGTGAAATCACAAGTTACCGGGTTTTTAAAAATAAAATTACAAATTACAAATTTTAAAATTATATATATTTTTATTTTAAAAATTAAGAGTACACTGAAAAATGGTTTATACTTCAAGCAAATCTTTTGAAATTTCTTCAGATGATAATATTGTAATTGTTGAAGAAATCAAGTGCTATGAATGTAACAAGACATTTAAAAATATTCAAGGTCTTAAATCTCACAACAAAAGTCGACAACATTTATTAAAAGTTAATAATTTAAATAATAAAAATTCCAAAACATGTAAAAAATATGGTGGAACATTTTTAAATTCTGGTTATGAATCTCATTTTAGATCATGTAAAGGATTGGGAAGAAGAGAGCGAGAAAATTTGCAACTAGAAATAAAGAATTTGAAGAACAAGAACAAAAACATCAAGAATTAATCCAAAAAGAAATAAAAAATATGGAATATCTGCTGTTCGTTCAACTGTCTAAATTAGAACACCCCAAGGTTCGGAATGTGGTGTTAAAGAATATATTTTATTCAACAAGGATAAAATTATTCAAGAAATAAATATTGCAATTGTAGATTTACACATTTCATATAATAGACTTCAAATTCATGATAATCCTTTAACCATTGCAGCTATGTCACAATTTTTCCATTTATTTAATAAACCCCGAGAGGATACAATTAATAAAATTTATAACAGTTTAGAAAATGAAGTAATAAAATCAAATTATAAATTCATTTTTGGAAAACAATTCCATTTCAACCAAAAGTTTATATTCCAACACCTGATATTCTCAAAAGTAAATACATTTTAAATGTTGAAAATTGTGATGACAAATGTTTTCAATGGGCAATTCTTTCAGCCCTACACCCTCAAAAATTCATCCAAAACACGTTTCAAAATATAGAAAATTTGAAAATGAATGCATTTGGAATGTCAGTGAGAATAATGAAGAATGTTTAGAAATTTCAGAAAAATTAAATAATTTAAGAATAAATATTTATCACCAACCAAATCCTAATTCTAGAAATATTTATCCACTATATATTTCTGAACAAAACAACCCCGAGATAATAAATCTTTTAATAATAAAAGGTAAAAATTTACAAAAACAAGACATTTATCATTATGTTTGGATTAAAAATTTTCAAGGATTTATAAAAACTCAACTTTCAAAATCTCACAATAAAAATATTCATGTTTGTGAAAGATGTTTCAATATTACAATAACTCCAGCCATGAAAATTAAACATGCAAGACTTTGTAT
Organism: Schmidtea mediterranea; assembly: GCA_022537955.1. Classification (NCBI taxonomy): domain Eukaryota; kingdom Metazoa; phylum Platyhelminthes; order Tricladida; family Dugesiidae; genus Schmidtea; species Schmidtea mediterranea. The sequence continues at coordinate 108,110,766 of CM039681.1, read as the reverse complement.
TCAAAACAAACCAGCAAAGATTAAAATGCCAAATTTTAGAACCAACAAAACATTCTTTTTTCAATGGTCAAAATTATTAAAACCATTGGCAATAATTTACGGAGATTTTGAATAGATTAATAATCCACTGAATGTTGTTGATCAAATTGAGGAAAAATTAAAACAAGGCATTTATGAAAATAACAATTATGTTTTTAATGAATTTGAAACTGAAATAAACAAGAAAATGAATTGATATAAAATGATAAATTTTTCAATTACAATAAATCCTACACATCAAATCCATCAGCATATAGACTATATGTAAAAAGCAATTATCCCGAAAGAATTCAATCTTGAGAATATTCATTTCGAGGTGAAAATGTTTTAAATGATTTTAGAAAAACAATTAATAATCTTGAACATGAATTCCACCAAATTTTAAAAAAATACTGAATTTGAATTGGACATGTCACAAGAACAAGAATTAGAATTTCAAAAAGCTGATAAATGTTGGATATGCAACAAAAAATTCCAAGATAATGATTCAAGTGATTCAAGTTCAGATAGTTCAAGTTGGTAGAAAATATTAAAATCAATCAGACATTACAGAACAAGAATATAATCGAGCACAACTAATGTTCAAAATATTTAATTGTAAAACTTTGGGAGATAATACAGATTTATATCTCAAATTAGATGTATACATTTTAGCAGATTGTTTTGAAAAATTCCGAGAAATATCAACTTTGAAACATTCTAGTTTTGTTTCTCTTCCTTCAATGGCTTGGAATATTTTATTACATAAAACCAAAGAAAAATTAAAATTACTAACAGACATTGACATGTTTCTATTAATAAAGAAAAATATCCGTTGTGGTATTTCTTCAAACATGGGATCGAGACAAATAACAACTAATAATATTCAACAATTTTTTAATTCTCGAGATCCTGATTCAAATAAACCATTTGTACAAATTGAAAATAATAAATTATCAGATGTACTTGAAAAATTAAACAATCCAACTAAAATAAAATATTTTGATGCAACAACTTTATATTCTGGAATAATGACTCAACATTCACCATTTGAAAATTTCAAGCGGGAAATAGTATCTGATGAATTACTAGAGAAAATATTGTCAACATCAAAAGATTCAAATATTGGATATTTTATAGAATTAGATTTAAAATATCCAAAAGAAATTCGTGACAAGACAAAACATTTTCCATTTGCACCACACAAGAGAATATTAAATATGAAGAATTATCCCCATGGCAAAAATCAAGAAATCCACAACAAGATGATTCAAGTGAAAAATTTAATATGTGATCAACATGATAAAAAAATCTATCTTGTTCACTATATAATGCTACAATTTTATCTTCGACATGAAATGAAAATAAAAAGAATTCACAGTATTATTTCTTTCAAACAAAAACCTTGGATGTAACCGTATATTAATGGAAATATTACCAATAGAAATATTGCAAAAAAGAACAAACAATCTTGATACAATTTATAAACTTTGAAATAATGCAGTTTTTGGCAAAACAATGGAAAATCAAGACAAGTATAGAACAATAAAATTATTTACAAAACATGATCTTGGTTTATATTTAAAAACAATTTCAAAACCAACATTTAAAGGTGAACAAATATTTTCAGAAAATCTTACAGCTGTTGAAATTGGAAATTATGAAAAAGTATACAACAAACCAATATATTTAGGTTTTAGCATTTTGGAATTGTCAAAATTACAAATGTACGAAGCTTATTATGATGTATTACAACCCTATTTTAGAATACCACTACCAACCGGTGGTTTCAAGGATAGAATTTCTTTAGATCAAATGGATACAGATTCTTTCTTTCTAAAATTTCAATATCATGATGTTGATCAAGAAATAAAAGATGATCCTATTTTAAATCAATATTTTAATGATTCTGGAAAATTATTTTTCTTAAAAAGATGAAATACCGAATAATATAATAAATGAAGCAATATTTATTCGAAAAAAACAATATTCTTTATTCACTGAAAAACAATGTAGTTTTAATATAAAAAATAAAGGAATTCAGAAATGTATGACTAAATTAATGACACATGAAATGTATAAAGATTGTGTTTTAGAAGACAAGACAAGATTTGAAATTGTTCATGCTATTAAAAGTATAAAAACATGACATTTATTTAGTTGAATAAAATAAAACATCTTTAAATAATTATGATGACAAGAGATGGATTCTCGATGATGGAATTACAACACTTCCATATGGAAATCATTTAATAGAAATAATATCTCGAATTGATGAAAAGAGTAAAGAATATACAGAATTTAATAATTTAAATTTAGAAATTATAAAAATCCAATGTGGAAAATGTCGGGAGTTTGTTTCATTTAAATATTTAAAAAACATACATCATGAATAAAATAAAGTTTTAAAAATTTATTTTTTATCTTTTTATATTATTAAATAAGAGGAAACCTGAAAGAATTAAAATAAAATGAAGATCAAGAATATCAAGATTACAAATTATTGAATTACAAATTATAAAATTATAAATTCTTGATCTTCATTTTAAATTCTTGATTTAATTTTTTAGTAATTTCTTTTTTAATTTCGATTTCTATTTTTTTAGGATATTTAATTTTATTAATATTTTCATTTATTTCTTCTATTAATTTATTACTTTCTTCTATTTCAAAAGGTGATAATAATCCATCTTCCAAAGCTTTAACTTGATATAAATATAACTTATTTATTCCATGATTTAGTTCTTCGCATACTTCACGATTAGGGATTCCAAAAAAACCGACTTGCAATACCGGTATTACCGAAAAAAATATTTCTATCGACGGTATTACCGGTTTTTACCGCTAATACCGTCTTCTTTTATTCAACTTCTATTATTAATTCTCCCATTTGTTTCATTTATCATTAATTTGTTAACTATTGGTTATTAATAATTAATTAATTTGATAATTTAAGTTAGTTAATTGTTAATTACTTTCATAATCATTAAACTTATTAAATTTTATAAAAGATACACAATACAATTTTTTTGAAAATGTTTTATTATTAGATATAATTGAATACAATGAGGAGGTCAAACAATTTATTAAAACTAATTATTACATTATTACAATACATACATTCAAATCATTACATTACATTTATTAAATCAAAGTATTTTATAAAAAGAAAAAGATTTATCGTGAATCACGCTAAATCTTTTTCGTTTTTGAAGTTAAACCGATTGAAATTCCTTCCCTTAAAAAAATAACAAAGTTTTTGATCCTCCAAATATTGAAGACATTATAATTGAAACAAAAAGATCTACATCGATTAAACTTATACCAGAAAATATGCTGGTTGAAATTTTCAAGATTCCAGTTATTGAAAGACAAGCAATTTTAATTCCTGTATCAGCTTTAGTCCATCGAGATTTTATTTTTTTATAATGTATTATATTTTCATCTAGCTTTTCTTTTGCAATAAAAATTCATTTATTTTATTAATCGAAGGATTATTCGTAGAATCTTTATTCATAGGAGTTTTTTTTTTCAATTGGAAGATTTTCTATATAATTAAATACATTTTGTTCATTCAAAGATGGATAAATCTTTCTTTATTGAAAAGTTGGATAAATTATTTCTTAATTAATCTCGCTTTGTTCCAAAGGCAGTCGAGTGCGTTCCATTTTTTATTCTCGATTTTGACGCCTTCTATATTTTTATATATAAAATCTTCTAAATCTTTAAATTTCTTACCAGAAAGTATTGAATTTGATCCTGTGGTTGAAAATAAATCATCTAATTTTATATTATTCATACTTGCTAATTTTCTATATATAAATTCTATTTTTTAAAATTCCCTATAACCTTGATTTATTAAAAGATATAAATTATTCCACTCCCGCCAATAGTTAATTTAGACATTGGTTCAGATACTGAAAATGAATTGTTTCTAAGATGTAAAGTTTTTCGTTTGTTTCCAATTATAGCTACAATAAATGTTCCTTTTGAACCCATTATTCTAATTTTATTAATTTCAATATTTTGACCATTATAAACAAAAATAACAAAGAAATCATGGAAAATTGTTCTTCAATTGCATAATAATCAAACGCTTTGTTATTATATTTTATATTCTCGAGGTTTGATGTTTGTATATTTTTAGCAACATCTCTTTTGAATGTTTCAAAATCATTCAAGAGTTGTGAAGATTCAATTTTATAATGACTTATTTCATTCTTGAGAGTATCAATTACCTTTATTTGGTCATCAATTACCTTCATTCGGTTACTCTTCTTGGATGATTGGTTACTCATTTCACTTAATTCAAATTTTATTCTACTAATATTTGTATTTATTTCATTTATTTGTTTATTATATTCCATCTCTAAAATTGTAATATTTCTTTTAACTTAATTATACACAAATCTTTTATTAACATCATCATTTTCGTTTTTTGGAGTTGGATGATTTGAAATTAAATTATTATTCATGTTTAATTCTCCTCTCATCCTATCACCATTTGCATTTACAATTTTACTTTCAACTTGTTCCAAAATTGCGTTAGTATTTACTGCTAGTGTTCCACCACCAATATTTTCCGGAATTACAATACTCATTTTAAAATTTTATTTTATTATAAAAGATCTAGAATAATTTCTTTGAAAGACAGTCGCTTGCGCTCTAAAGATAATAAAATAAAAATACATAATTGTCCACATATTTTTGTATTCTCTTTTTGAACTTGCAAAGTATTATAAATATAACCATCAGTTAGATATAATTTCATTTCTTGGATTGGAATAATTCCATATGAATCAAAATAAATTTTGAATTTTTTAGAATAAAGAACCCAATGAGATCCATTTTCTTTTGTTGTTTGAAGATTAAAAATAATATTATCAGAATTTAAATAATTTTTAATTTCATCTCTCATAATTATTTTACATTTCAATTCTAAAGCTTTTATAACATCACGTAAATAAAAATTAGTTATTTTATCTCGACCATATTTATTTAGAAATTTATTTAATTTAACACATGCCATTTTTTAAAGAATTAAAGATTATACTCAAACCTGACGTAAATGTAAACAAAAAGAAATATTTTCATTATTAAAATTTATTAATTTATTATCTTGATCTACAATTTTAAAATTTATATATGAAATAGTTTTTTTATTCAATGGAAAATATCTTGTTGTTGATACTCGTTCTATAATTCTAGTTCTTTCTCTAGTTATTTTGTATGGAAAACTATATATACAATTTGTAATATTTCTATTGTGATATGTTCTTGAAATCAAATCACATAATAAATTTATAGATGTTATTAGAAAATTACTATTTAATGTTGTAAACCATGATAATCCAATTTCATAATCACAATCTGAATTTAATTCTAGGGGAATTTGAAAGTTTGTTGTAAATTTTGATTGCCTAGAATTAAATGTTAAATCTTTTGAATATTTTAATTTTGACAATTCAATAGATTCAGAAGATTCAAGATTATTCTTTGTTTTAAAATTAATTACAATTTCACAATCATTCATTTTTTCCAAAATTTCATCCATTTTTAATATAAAATATTTAAAGAATTAGACTTGTAGTAAATCACTTGCGCTCAAACCTGTCGTAGGTGTAAACAAAAAGAAATATTTTCATTATTAAAATTAATTAAATTATCATTTTGATAAACAATTTTAAATCTTATACTTGAAATATATTTTTTAGTCAATGGAAAATATCTTGGTGACACAACAGAAGCTCCATCCCTAAACCACACTCTAGACCGACTAGGCCTAGATATAGGCGAGATTTCGGTTCTTACCGGAAGCGTTCCAATGAGCCCTCCTCCGGCTAATGAACCTAGATCCTCCACTCAAGTGGAGCTCAAAGAAATGACCAGCCCTCCTCTCCACTGACAGCCGAAACGCCGATGTCTGCCGACAGACATCGATGCGGAATATTAGAGTTGAGGCTGTTGAGGCCTATCGCGATGACCGCTCTGGTCTTCACAAGTTGCCATCTCCGTCAGCGTGCCGGAGCTATTTAATCTTTCGTAACATTTCCCAAACTCTTATCTCGTTTGATGGGCGCGTATGATACATGAGAATTGCATGATATTTTTATATTTTACAATCTTTGTAGTGTTTATTTTGCGGTGAATTGAACGTGAAGGACTAGATCGAAGGAGTAAAATAATAATGATGAGCTGACAATCAATGGAGCGGGGAGACTAAAGGTGCATCTGCCAAGAGAGAAAGCGGTTGATTAACTAACAATACTAGGCCGGAATAAAACCCATATTGAAATTCTCACAATTCCAGGAGTAGGGTATGAGTAGGCCTTAAGGGTTCTATGATAGCGTAACTTCAAGGTAAAGAGCGTAAGTCCTTCTATCGGCAGCCAATGACCGGGGAGAACGAAGGTCCTTCGGGGAGTAGCACTAGTAATAGCGCTCACCTGCTCGAATGGCATTCAGCTGCTGCGTACAGCACCAACATGATTTCGATCATGGGTACGTAGCAGTATATCCAAATCTAGCGGTGTACTGGGAAAAGGTAACCCTAGAGTACAAGTGGGATAGGTATTATTCAGTAGTACGAGTTAGATAATTATTAGATTTTCCCGTACATCCAACATTAGGAAATTACCAATGTGCGAATCTTTAAAAAATTAAAATTTAATCGACTAAAAACAAGTAGTGTTTTTTAGGAAGAACAACTCCGTGTTGACAAATTGATCATTTCCCAAATTTGACAGTTCGAAATTTTAATTTGGTAAATAAATATCTGGTAAATTAGAATCTAATAAATTAGAATCTGGTAGATTTGAATCTGGTAAATTTGAACACGTTTGAATTTGGAGACTTACGGTATGGGTAACCTGAACGCAGGGGGGTCGGAGCTGTTCTCCAAAAAAAACACTACTATGAAGAAACTAAATACTTTAAAAAAATTATGAAAATAGAGTATTAAAAATTTTAAATTCTAAATATACTCCAGATATTGATTTATTCTTGGAAAATTATAAAAATTTATTGATTGTATGTCCTCACGTTCCCCTTAAAATATTATTTCACGATTACGAACATGCGTCTAAATTTGGATTACAAACCATATCCATCCCTAGTGAATCTGATCATTGTAGAATTAAATTACATAAATTTATGGAAAATAATGCTGTTGTACAAATTGAAATAATTATAAACTATGACATCAAGACTAAATTTACACATTATTTTGAACTTGAATTATTCTGAACAACATTATCAGAACTTCATGGATACTTAAAGAATCAGACATTTACTGCTAAGGATCTTGTTGGTGTGAAAATTCCAAAAATAATTCAAATTCATCAGCAACTGTTTATTTATTCAAATATTATTAAACCAATAAATGTTGGGAACTTAAGAGTTCTTTTACTAAAATCTGTATGGATTTAAAAATATGAACAGTGATAGATAGTAAAACTAGAAAAGAAAAATCCAATGTAATTAAATGACCTCACGATGACTCATAATTTTTTCAAGTGAGCTGGCGATGACTCATCTTTTTCTACCCCAGCGTGTGTGCAATAGACATTAAAAAAACCATAAACTTTTGTCCGAAACTCCCCCCCAAACAAAAAATCTTATTAATTTTAAAACAACCAAATTATTATTATCTTATTATTATTATTATTATTATTATTATTATTATTATTATTATTATTATTATTATTATTATTATTATTATTATATTATTATTATTATTATTATTGTTATTATTATTAAAATTATTATTATTATTATTAAATTATTATTATAATTTTATTATTATTATTACTTTATTAAAATTATTTTATTATTTTTATTATTATTATTATTATTATTATTTTTATTTTTCGCAGCAAGGGTTTATTTTATAAATCATTTATCTGAAATAATATTAATAAAAATAATTATAATAATAATTATAGCAATAATAATAATAAAAAATAATAAATTAAAAGTAATTATAATTAAAAAAATTGTCGGAACTATATTCCAGTAATGATTTTGCACTAATCATTACTGGAATATAGTTCCGTATCCTTTCATTCTTTTGTTTATATGTTTCTTGATAATTTTTCGACGTTTAATTGTTCCACCTTTTTGTTCTTTATTAAATACATCAGAAACTTTGTTAATAACAGAAGGTAAGTGTTCCATTACAGAGGGCATAGAATCTTTAATTTCAGATATTGCATTTGATTTTAGAGCAGGTAAGAGTTGTGCATTATTATTTATTACGTCATTAGCAGTTTTCATACCAAAATTTCCGATACGTTTAAGAATAGGTAGTGCAAATCGCCCAATTGTTTTTAACCAACCAGATCCATACTGTTTACCTACAAAATAAGGTAAATCCCCACCATTTTGATGAGTGCTATAAAAGTTTACAATGTCTGGATTACTCATTTATTTTACGGAAATGTAATGTCAAGTAAGTTTTGTCTTGTTTACCAAATATATATTTTCCACTGTCATCACGAATATTGATTTCTATATTGTTTATATACGAGGATGATACTGGTAAATACATTGGATTTTTCTCAATGAATTGTACAAGGTCGTCTTTTTTATGTTTTTCTATCCAAACACATTTAAGAAGGGAACACTTAATTCACCCACAAGAATTGGTTCAATAATATTTGTATAAATCATCATTTGTATATTTCTTTGGATTATAGTTGGTAAACTAGATCCAACAATGATCTTTTCACTATAAGATTCCTCAATTAATCCCAAACTATGAGCCAACAGTTTACTAAATTTAACACTTTTAACATCTTCTTCCAATTCAATTTTAACAAGTTGATCTTGTTTAATTTCACAAGACTTGAAAGGATGGGGATAAGATGTCATTAACTGATCAGTGACTTGTGAAAGTTCAGTAATGAATAAATTTTCTTTAAATGTCTCAGTATACTCTACATCATAATAATAAGTTATAGTTAATCGTATAGTATCTAATTTTGATTTTTTATTTGGTATACGTATCTGATTCAATTCATCATTAAAATCTACTTCTTTTTTATTAAATCCCAAGCAATTAGCTTCTTCAATACTATCAAATGTTACTTTGAATGGAAAATATTTACAATTAATGTTCAAAATTTTATTGTCAATATATATCAGATAAAATGTAGAGTTGTGACTGATTGTATAGTTTCCTTCAATATAATAAAAATATTCATAACTATTATGTAATGTACTCTTGGTATATTTGATACAAGAATTGTTATAAAATGGAAAATTATTGTAGACAAAAGTGAATTCAGTTAAAGCAACTTCCCATTCCCCATCCAAGTAAATCTGATTTGGAAATTCTACATTAAACTTTCCAGCTTCATTATTTGGAAATGTAAGTGGACAACTATTACTGGGTAAATTCACGTAAAAATCTCTTTTATTCATTTACTTTTCTAAAATGTAACGATAAATGTGTTTTGGTATCTTTGCTAAATTTTATTAATTTCCCACTATCATCTCGAATATTAATTTCAATGATGTTTATAGTTGAATACGATACTGGAAGGTACATTGGATTCTTCATTTCTAATTGTACAATTTCTCCTTGATCATATTTTTTAATCCAAACTGATTTTAATAGTGGAACTCTAACATCACCAACATTTATTGGTTCGATAATATTTGAATAAATGAACATTTGTTGATGATGATGTAATAATTTCGGAATTTTAGTGCCTAGTATAGTGCCTGTAAAGTTACTTAGCTTTAATCCCAAAGATTTAGCTAAGTTTGTGTCAAAAGATATATTTGTAATGTCATCTGCAAGTGTTATTTTGACCAATTCATTATCTTGAATTATTAATTCTTTAAAAGGAGAAGGATTAAATGACAACAAATGACCTTGTAATTCCGATAAAGTGTTTATGAATAAATTATCTTCAAAATATTTTTCAAATTTTGATTTTTCTTCATAACTTATTATTATCCCAAATTGTTCCATAACACCATCATCTGTAAATTTTGGTAATTTTATTCGACAATGATCCTCTTCACAAATGATTGATGTAGATTTTAGTCCAAAACTAAACGCATGTTGAATATCGGGGAATGTTACTTTAAATGGAACATGTGGACAGACAATAACCAAATTCTCATATTTTTCAATAAATATGTCAACATCTGGAGTATATTTTGGATTTATTATTTCATAAGTATGATTTTGATTATTTATTTTCAAATACTTTATTTCACTACCACTCTTTACCGATTCATAACGTATACAAGAATTACTATAATACGGAAAAGGATTATACACAAAAGTGAAATCTATCAATGCAACTTCCCATTCACCATCCAAGTAGACAGAATTTACTTGTACATTATAATTACTAGCTTCGTTATTAGGATAAATAAGTGGACAACTATTACTAGGTAAAATCATATAAAACTGGTTTTCTTTCATAATATTTATTTAATCAATTGAGATGAGGATATCCAAGTTGGAGTTTCGTATCCATGCCACTTGACGTAGTATTGTTTATATTTACCAACATTTTTAGTTTTTAAAATCTTTTGAATTCTAAATATTGTTGGGATTGGAATGACTTGGAGTTCTTGTTCGTAGAATTTTCCACTAATTTCTTTATTTTCATGATCTGCTATTAAATACATTACTGGATTCTGTTTTGTATCTATTTTCTTTATTACATATACTTCGTCGCTCCAATTGTTGTCAAAATTCTTGATGAACGGAGAAGTACTGATTTTACTAATTCTTACATGATCACCAACCTTGTATTTTGGCTTATTGATTTTTTCTTTCTTTAATGATTGGTTTCTGCTGGTGTCTGTTATATCAACAGGTCTGAGACCATTTAATCCTTTATGAGGCGAATGATTGTAACTAAAAATAATTTTCGGTAAAACATGTATCCAAGTTTTATTACCTTGATGCACAAAGTATTTTTTCAATCTTTCTCTCAAAGTTCGATTAAATCTTTCCACATAACAAGCTTTGAATTATGAGAATACAGAGTAATGATTGGCTTTGATAACTTCTTTTACTTTGCTATTATAAAATTCTTTACCTAAAATACATTAAAATAAATAATTAATTAAATTTATTACCCAAATCAGTCTGTAGATTGTGAGGTTGTCCGTCTTTAAATAATTTTTTAATTGCAATGGCCATTTCATTAGCAGATTTAGTTTTTGTTGGAATGGCACGGGCATATCTACTGAAAACATCAATACATGTTAAAATATATTTGTACCCCTTGTTGATTCTCGAATAAGGTATCATTTCCATCAAATCCATTTGCCACAAATCATTGATTCCTCTTGTTTTGTATGGTCTGGTTGGGAATCTTTTCAACATCGGTTTATTTAAACTATATGCTAGTTGGTCTGATAACCATTTTTGAGTCTCTTTTTAGAATTAATCACTCTTTTTGTTAATTTTTCTACACCACCAAAACCATCTGGATCTTTTGGATTTGTCCAGATTGTTTTGAGTGGATTTTTGGTTAATTGGTCCTTCATTATTACAACAAGATGTTAAAATATGGACAACTTTATCTGGTTTAGAGTATTGTAAACCCATTAAGATCTTAGTGATGAAATTGCACTAATTGCAGATAAAACTATAGGAATTAATGTACCCAAGAACCCACCCCTTTGTTTATACATTATTCTTTTCATTAAACGTCTATTTTTAGTGTTTACCAATGATAAAAGGGATCTCTTATGTCTTTGTAATACCACTCTTTTAGCTTTACTAATATTGACATTACCTCGAACTATATTTACAATAACTTCAAGCAAATCGTCGATAACAAATGAAGGGAAAGCTTGTAAAATTGCTATTCTTTTATTATTTTGAGCCTTTACCAATGCATTGAAATATGGTAGACTACGTTCAAATTTCATGTTTACTAATTACAACTAATTATTATTGTTTATAATTTGATCCACTTCTTTTTTAAAATCTTCTTCTTTTTAGATTCTTCTTTACTTTTGATTTGGTTTTACGAATAACTTTTTTGGGTTGAATTTGATTTTTGACAAGTACTTTTTTAAATGACATGATTGATAATCATTTATTTGTTTTCAATTTTGTTTATAAATCGTAACCCCTTTTTCATTAAAAATATCTGTTCGGATACGTAAATCGTCACTACATTGTTGTGTAAAGTCAAAGAATAAATATCCATGGGGAACGCTTGTAGCATCTTGGAATGATTCAATTAAAAATTTTCTATTGTTTGGATAGGCTTGCCTGGCTAAGAAATCGATAATCGTTTGATCGCGAGGATTTTTGAAAATAACTAGGTATTGAACATTTAAATTACGAGTTCGATGACTTCCTCCTTGATGAAATAAATTTTGAGTTATGAAAATAACAGTAACTCCACAATGTCTACTGATTTTTGTGAACAAATTAATGAAATCTTTTTCCTTATTTGCTTCTTGATACAAATCATCTATAATTATTACATCGCCTCGACGTAACCTAGACGACCAGTTTTTATCAAATCCCTTAACTATTATCATTTTCAATTTACAAAACTGATTTTGTGTCAATCCATGTTCTTCGTCTGCACTCCTATGCCAATATATTTTACTGAATTTTGATTTGAACATGTTTGACTGCAATAAATTACATACAAATAAAGTTTTTCCGCTCCCACTAGGTCCTACAATTTGATATACTGCATCATTTCTTAATTCCATTTAATTTTAATTTAATTTAATTTAATTTGTTTATAATTTGATATACTGATTCATTTATTTTGATATTGGAAAATGATTAGTAATATAAATTATAGAGGCAGATGTGAAGTAACTGGAATGAAGTTCCCGACCGGAAAACCACAACATGTAGTAGATAGAAGTGGAAAATATCCAATCTTATTCTTCAAGAGCGGAAAATGCAGAGTAATGGGTTGTAAAAGACCATTACAGAAAGGAGATCTCAAATATCAGATTCAAGATTTACAAATTCAATCATTATCATTGAATATTGACATGTGTTGTCGAATCAACTTGTATGATTTGTCCACAAAAACAGAAAACATTTACGAACCGGAACTTTTTCCTGCATTAAGACTTGTCAAGTATAATCCACTGTGTGTGAATGTATTTGCAAGCGGAAAAGTTGTTGTCATGGGGATAAAAACACTGCAATACAACAGTCTAGTACAAGAAATATTTAACTTTATAAAATCAAAAATTAATAATCTTAATACTGACGAAGAAATACTAGATTATTTATTAAGCAATGATTGTGTTTAAATAGATTCAATTCTGACGATTGTAAAAATTAAAAATGATCGACGAGCAAGAAGCATACGTATTCGAAACAATTCTGATGAAGATGGAAGAACTTTTTCCGAATATGAAAAACAAACTTTCTTATTGTGCTCCTGAATACTTGGCTACACGGATCTATCAAATGACAGGAATCAACATCGAAGAAATTGTACGGATGCACTATGAATCAGTTCAAGGATCTGGTTTGAAATGTTTAGATGACTGTATTGTTTGTGCAGATCCATCAATGTTGACTTGTCCGTTTAGATGCAGATGCTGCAGAGACTACAAGAAGAAGGAAGTTGTACATATTTTGTTGGCTGAGCTAAGAAGAGCTTACTATAAGCAGATTTGTGATGATGCAAATAAATTTTGATCTTTTACGAGTTTATTTTGTGTGTTTTTTTTTATAAAGATTTTAATTGGTTGAATTATTATTATTATTATTATTATTATTATTATTATTATTATTATTATTATTATTATTATTATTATTATTATTATTATTATTATTATTATTATTATTATTATTATTATTATTATTATTATTATTATTATTATTATTTTGATAACGCTAAATTTCTTTGATCGTAATCAAAATGTATAAAAAATCTCATTGTAAAAATTATCCTAAAAATTTTATATTTAAACTAAAAACATTAATAAAATTATATCGAAAACAAACCTTGTATAAAAAATCTCATTGTAAAAATTATCCTAAAAATTTTATATTTAAACTAAAAACATCGATAAAATTATACTGAAAACCTTGTATAAAAAATTTTCAATTTTGTTAAAAATTTATTACTTTGAAAAATTATATTTTAAATTATACTAAAAAATTTTATCTTAAAAATAATTGATAAAAAATTTCATCGATAAAATTGTACCGAAAACAAACCTTGTATAATAAATTTTTAATTATGTTAAAAATTTATTACTTTGAAAAATGATATTTTATAAATTATACTGAAAAAATTTCATCTTTAAAATTCGTATATAAAAATTCATCGATAAAATTATACTTTAAATTCTACTTAAAATCATATATAAAAAATCATATTTTAAAAATCTTATATAAAAACTACATTGATAAAAAATTACTTAAAAAATTTAATTAGAAATACTTAAAAAATATTGAAAATAAATTCGAAAATAAATTTCAAAAAATACACACAAAAAGAAATACACACAAAATTAATTAAGTTGATTACATCATTATGTAATCAAGATAATCCGAAATTTAATCTGCGATAATCCCCCCCCTCCCCCTATGTTTTTTTTATATTCCAGTGTGCTTCTAACTACCTACTGTAAAGGGAAAGGGTACCAAACAGTGGCCTAGATGTTATACATTCCATATTTTTATATCATCTTCATCGCTTTCAATATCTTTAATTTGAACTTACATTCCTTTTTCCGTTCCATTGTAGACTAAATAATGTTGGCTATTTCAATTATCCTTTGATTTTATTATCTTAAATATTCTGAGAAAAATTCAGGTTGTGAATTTTGTGATGTGATAGTTATATGTGTTTAACGTTTATGATTTATGAAATTTTATAAATATCAAACACCGAAATGACCAAACAGATTTATGCTAAATTTTTTTACTTCGACTAATTTATTTCATAAGGTTTCTAAATTTGTAATGATCGTGCATATTTTTAAAATTAAATTCTTAACATGAAGAAAACCGAGATTGATTTGTCCTTTAAATAATAACAATAATAAAGAAATGATTATAATACTACTACTACTACCAATAATAATAATTATTATTTAGCGATTGAAGATTTAGTTAATGTTGACTGATAAATTTTTTCTAGAATATAATTTTTTTAACAGTATGCGATTTAAAAAAAACCACCTGACTAAGTGTTACTGAAAAAATCTGTTGCCGTCTGCACCGTGGTTCATTGTATCAAATATCAAGAAACCGATATTGATGAAATTGTTTGTATGCATTACGAACTAATACAAGGATCTGGTTTAAAATCTTTCGAAGATTTCATGGTTTGCAGTGATTTATCGAAGACTCTTTGCTCATTTTGAAGTAGGTGCGGTCAAAAATTAGCATAATCATATTATAAGCATGTTATTATAATAATTACTATTATTATTATTATGATTATTATTATTATTATTATTATTATTAATATTATTATTATTATTAATACTATTATTATTATTAATATTATTATAATTATTATAATTATTATTGTTATTATTTAAAGGACAAATCAATCTCAGTTTTCTTCATGTTAAGAATTTAATTTTAAAAATATACACGATCATTATAAATTTAGAAACATTATGAAATAAATTAGTCGAAGTAAAAAAAATTAGCATAAATCTTTTTGGTCATTTCGGTGTTTGATTTTTATAAAATTTCCAAAATAATTTCGTTACAAAATATTAACAAGTAAGACCCTAAAAAGAAGTTTTAACATAGAAGCGCTTAAAATCATAAACGTTAAACACGTATAACTATCACATCACAAAATTCACAACCTGAATTTTTCTCAGAATATTTTAGATAATAAAATCAAAGGTTAATTGAAATAGCTAACATTATTTAGTGAATAATGGAAAGGAAAAAAGGAATGTAAGTTCAAATTAAAGTTGGTGAAAGCGATAAAGATGATATAAAAATAGGAAATGTTTAACATCTAGGCCACTGTTTGGTACCCTTTCCTTTTACTACTTATTAAAGACATTTTTTTTTAATTATAATTACTTTTAATTTATTATTTTTATTTTCTTTATAAATATTTGCTATTATTGTTATTATTATTATTATTATTATTATTATTATTATTATTATTATTATTATTATTATTATTATTATTAATATTATTATTGTTAATATTATTTCCGATAAATGAATAACAAAAATAACTCTTGCTACGAAAAATAATAAAAATACTAATAATAATAATAATAAGAATAAGAATAAAAAAAATAATAATAGCAATAAAATAATTATAATAAAGCAATAATAATATTAAAATATTAGTAATAAATTAAAAATAATAAAAATAATAAAAATAAATAAAAATAAATAAATAATAATAAAAATAACAATAATAATAATAATAATAATAATAATAATAATAATAATAATAATAATAATAATAATAACATTGATAATGGTAAACTAATAATAATAAAATAATAAAATAATATTAATTTGGTTATTTTAAAATTCATAAAATTTTTTGTTGGGGTGGGTGTTTCGGATATTAGTTTAGGTTTTTATTTAATGTCTACTGCACGCACACTGGGGTAGAAAGAGATGAGTCATCGTGAGCTCACTTAATTACATTGCATTTTTCATTTCTAGCTTTACTATCTCTCACTGTTCATATTTTTAAATCCATTCAGATTTTAGTAAAAGAACTCTTAAGTTACCAACATTTATTGGTTTAATAATATTTGAATAAATAAACAGTTGCTGATGAGTTTGATTTATTTTGGAATTTTCACACCAACGAGATCCTTAGCAGTAAATGTTTGATTCTTTATTTTCAAACTTTTATTAATTTTTGATCAAAAATGGTATTTGAAATATCATCTACAAGTTTAATTTTTACCAAATCTTCATTTCTAAGATTGATTTCTTTAAACGGGGAAGGATAAATTGTCATTAAGTATCCATGAAGTTCTGATAATGTGGTTAAGAATAATTCATCTTCAAAATAATTTGTAAATTTAGTCTTGATGAGTAGGTAGATAGGAGCTTTCTGGAATATACCCTTGTCCGACGGATTAATTATGTAATTACATAATTAATCTCTGATTATTTTGAGTTCATTATTATAGAATCAAGATAAATAATTTTTGTTTGTGCACAATTTTTTGAAAAAGTATTTTGTAATTATTTTTCGAATTATTTTTGGAGGAATTTTTTAAAATTCAAATTTTGGCACATTTTTTAATATATATTTTCTTTTGAAAAAATTTTAATGTTAATTTTTATTGTAATTTTTTAAATGTTATTTATTTTTAAATGTAATTTTTATTGTAATTTTAAGTTATTATTTTACATTAAAATTTTAGGTGTAATTTTTTACGATGAAATTTTTTAAGTTATTATTTTTCTTGTAATTGTAAATTTTACTTTGAAAGTCAAATTTGAATATTCATTTTGATAGTTCAATTTTATTATTATTTTGAACAAATATTTTTTATGGTAATGTATTAGTATAATTTTTCAAAGTAAATTAGTGTTAAAAATAATAATAATAATAATAATAATAATTATAATAATAATAATAATAATAATAATAATAAACATAATAATAATAATAACAATAATAATAATAATAATAATAATAAACATAATAATAATAACAATAATAATAATAATTCAACCAATTAAAATCTTAATAAAAAATTAATTTTCAACATATAAAATAAATGCATAAACACATAAAATAAACACGGGAAAAGATCAAAAATTTATTTAATTTACATCGTCACAAATCATCTTATAATGAACTCTTCTTAGTTCTGACAACAAAATGTGGACAACTTCTTTTTTCTTGTAGTCCCTGCAGCATTTGCATCTAAATGGACAAGTCAACTTTGAGGTTTCTGCACAAACAATGCAGTCATCTAGACATTTCAAACCAGATCCTTGAACCGATTCGTAATGCATCCGTACAATTTCTTCGATGTTGATTCCAGTCATTTGATAAATCCGTGTATCTAAATATTCAGGAACACAATACGAAAGCTTGTTCTTCATATTCGGAAAGAGCTCTTCCATCTTCATCAAAATTGTTTCGAATACGTATGGTTCTTGCTCGTCCATCATTTTTAATTTTTACAATAGTCAGAATTCAATCTATTTAAACACAATCAGTGCTTAATAAATAATCTAGTATTTCTTCATCGGTATTAAGATTATTAATTAAAACTTTTATAAAATTAAGTATTTTTTGTACTAGAGTGTTGTATTCCAGTGTTTTTATCCCCATGACAACGACTTCTACGCTCGCAAATATATTCACACATTACGGATTATACTTGACAAGTCTTTACAGTTCTGGATCATAAATTTTTTCTATTTTGGTTGACAAATAATACAAGTTGATTCGTTAACCCATGTCAATGTTCAAAGATAATGATTGAATTTGTAAATCTACAATCTAATATTTGAGATCCCTTTTTTGTAATGGTTTCTTGTAGCCCATTATCCTGCATTTTCTACTCTTAAAGAATAAGATCGGATATTTTCCGCTTCTATCTACTACATGTTGAGGTTTTCCGGTTTGGAACTTCATTCCGTCTACTTGTATACATATTGGGTAACCGATGACTAGTTACTGAACAAATAAATATTTGGTTACTTACCAACAAAACTTTAAATAAAAGGTAATCAATAACAAGAAATACAATTAAATATACAAATTTATTAATAAAACCTTCTTCACTCTGTTTCATATTATTAATGCCTCTATATCAGTAAATCACTTGGTTGTTTAGTTACAGGATAGTTAGCAAGAAAAACTACCTTTTCTGAATAAAAGTTTGTATTTGATTATTGTATTTTATTGATATTTTTGTTAAAGTCAACTTTTCAACTATTTTTTTAAAATTTATTCAATGTTGAACAATTATTCTTCTATTAAACGTTGTTTTCATAAAATCCCTATTAAGATAATATTTACCCTTTGAACACTGTTATTAAACCAACTCAACCCCTTAGATATATTAATAAACTTGTTCCTCATCGATAATTTCCACTTAAAATACATGGTTATTGACTATAAACCTTATAAGTTACCGAAAGTTAGCTACTGAACCAACAAATATTAATGATAGGTTACTGACCAACAAATTTTGAAATAAATCACATAAAAGGTTAAACAAAAAAAATACAAGTTGAAATTTTATTAACGTTTTCACTCTTTTATCGATCATTGATGTCTCTAAATTATTTAGTTGCTTAGTTACCTTGTTGTTATCAAGCGATAACTAATCCAATTCATTGAAACCAAATCCATTGTTATGTTTACTTGGTATCAAGTTCTGAATACTGATGACTCATACACACTGAACAATCCACTGATTAATAACTGAACAACAATCACTAAGTACTGTATACAAATGACTGAGTTCTGTACAACTCACTATATACATGTTAGGCATTGAATAATTTACTTATTCATTAAAATGCCATATTTAAATAATATTTATCCTTTGAACACCGATATTCAACCAACTTAACACACTTAAAAATAAAATAAAATTTTCTCTCAATCATTTCCCCTTAAAATACTTGGTTATTTACTATACACACACTCACAATATGTTATCAATAACTAGTTACTGAACAAATAATATATCAAAAATTGCTTACTGGCCAAGAAATCTTTAAATAAAGGCACATAAAAATTTGCACAATCAAAAGAAATACAATTTCAATTACAAATTTTTTTTAACATCTTCACTTTTTTTATCGATTCTTGATGTCTCCAAATTGTTTGGCTGCTTAGTTACCCGATTGCTATCAAGAAACTATTAATCATTGAAGCTCAATCAATTGTTGTATTTTCTCTGAATAAAAATTTATTGCTTTGTTTACAGTTTTGTATGTGATTTATTGAAATTATTTTGTAAAACTTGATAGTTTTGTTAAAAAATTTGTAGTTTTTCTACTATTTTTGTAATATTTTTAATTGCATCCAACAAATGTACAATTATTAAAAGTTATTTTCAAAGATGAATGTCAACCTTTTCATTTAATTTTCACATGCCCCTAAATAAATTAATTGCTAACAGCTCAAAAAATTACTTAAATTTATTTTTACACATTTACTATTCTTTTCACTCCAACTTTTATTGTTTACTAAATTATAAATTAATTAGTAAGTATAAGTGGTTTTAATTTATAGTAAAAAGAAACTTGATTAGAAAAATATTCTTGAATAAATTTCATAAAAAATATATTACTTTCACAGTACTTGAAATAAATTTTCATATATTTATTGAAAATTATTAGGCTTTTAAGATTCTAAACATCATTGAATAAAGTTAATAGATAAAATAATTATCATCTACCACATTAATAGAAAGTAAATGATTATTGACCAACCACTAAATAACTTGGATTTTTAACAAAGCTTAAAAAACTTCACGGAACAGGTACTCATAGATACCGATAAAATCTACTAAAAATCCAAAAATGTATGTTTAATTGTTGTAAAATATTTGTTTTTGTAAAAAAAACTTATCCTTTAATTATGATTATCATGTGATTAGAATTTGATTAAAGTTGTGAGAAATATTTTAAATTTTTAAATTTTAAATAAAACTGATTAATTTGTAAATAATGTTAGTACTTTGAAGAAATTTTAAAATAAGACCTTCAGCAAATTAGTAAGAAAATAGTATTTATACTTATAATTTTTGATTAGCTTTTGACAAGCTTTGATAGATTTCTAATAAAATATATTAATATTTTGAATATCTAGTAATTGACCTTTGGTCAATGACCTCATGATTACGTCACTTGACCACTGATCACTACCCGGAGACACACTTATTATGTCACTGGTCAGTCACACACTTATAACCTAACCCATTGGTCACTACTCGGAGATACACTTATTATCTAACTGTTATTATGTCACGTAGTTGTGGACCAACACACCTACCCTCTATAATCTTCCACTCACCTACCTTCTAGAACCTTCCGCTCTTAAACCGTTCACACACACATCACATGATCAACACCGATCAACACCGATCCGCACCGATCCATACCAATCCATACAAATCCATACAAATCCATACAAATCCATACCGATCCGCTTCAATCAGCTCCCAACCGCGCCCATTATCTACGACTAAGTCGTAGACTTAGCAAAATCACTCACTAGTAATATTGGTATTATTATTATACTGTTTACTTCATATAAACGTAAGAGTTTCTTTTACCTCATTGATTCATGTTACTTGCATGTGATATATTAAAAAATTATATTTACATGAAATTTTCAATTGTTAATTATATTATTACATAAAAATTATAAAATAATCATTAAACATAATAAATCAACATCAAACTCGTCTTAAAAATAAATGTTCAATCCTAAATTATTTAGCTTATGGACTACTTTGTTAGTAGTATATTACATAACAATTTTATCAAAATAATCATAAAACTTTAATAATTTTCATTAAAATTTAAGTTTAAAACCACTATAGTATATTGATAGTTTATTTAATTAAAAATAAGTCACTCAAAACTTAAATTTGAACACTGGATTTACAAAATTCAATATTTTTAGAAAATAATTCAACAAGTTTAAAATTTCAACTTGACTAAATGTAAAAAATTAAATTATGCAAGATTTACTTTACCGATTTCTATAAAATTTTAAATTTACAGCAAATAAAATATGCAGATTTATATTCTATTAAAAAATTTAATTTTTAAAATAAAAAATAATTTGCCCATTATAGGAGTTGAACCCACGACTCAACGAATTATTACCGACACCAGACTGTTACAAGTCTCATTTAATAATAATAATAATTACAAAACAATAGAATAAAAAGACAAACACATTTACAAGACAACATTTATTTAAATAAAAGCTTCAATATCTTCATAGGCATTGATACCTAAATAATGCCCGAATGCAAAACTTTTGTTTTTACCTACCCACTGACGTTTATCATCGTTGTTACTTAAAGCAATTTTACTATTTTTAAAAGTAAACAACTGATGATTTCTCGTCCCTATTCTAGTTTGAGGAACAGAAAAAATTGTATCGTTTCTATAACAATCAAGATAAGAAAGATGCTTTATTTCGGTTCCTTCCAAACTAATTCCCTTTGCTTTATTACTTTCAGTTTCACCTAAAAGACTATAGCATTTTGGTCTTAAGAAAACCCATTCCTTATATCCAAGTCCCTTACTCTCATCTTTGAATTTACCTATTACTGAGTCAAGTTTTCTTGAATACAAGGGATAACCAATATCATAATTCGAAGTGTCCAAATGATTATCCGAAACCATTGCAGGTAAAAGAGTACTTAATTTACAGTTTTTAATTTCAAGGAAGAAAGAGTCAGTGTCGCAGCAACAATGTCAATCCTACAATTGAAAAGATTCCTATATTTCTCTAATTCAAGATACTGGAGCTGATACATCCGTAATTTCGATAAATCAAGAACCGTTTGACAAATATAACTAGGTCGGTCTACACAAATTAATTCTTTATTTAGATGAGCTGCTATTAGATCATCGTCAATCTTTATACACTTTCTGAAAGACAGTTTTGATGAATAAGTAACCATCTTTTCAAATGAATTACATAATCTTAAATTCATTCGTTTTTTAAGATTTTCCACAGATTTTCCATAAAGACTATTATTTAAAAGTTTGAAATAGTTCTTATCAAGATTATTTGTACCATCTGCTCTCAAACAAGTGTTTGTATCAATATACTCTTTAAAAATTTTTGCCTGTTTAAACCTTATAGCTCTATGAATCTTAACAACCTTAACACCAAGAGAAATAAACATATTTAGAAGTCTCCAATGAATAACATAGTTTTTCTTGGGATAATGGGTGAGCATTAATTTTTCAACTTTAGAATCCGGTGGACACATCTTTTCAGGCGCCACAGGGAATTTATCCAAAAACTCATGTACACTTTCAGGAATTTCGAGATCAACTTCCATCGTGTAAACATATGAAAGCGTTTCAATATCTGTACTCATACACTCATCCAAAATAGAATCAAGATTATTAATTACCCAACTAAATTCACCGAAAGGAAGACTTTGTCTAAGAGACCACCCATACAGATTGTTGATATCAATATATAACAATTCCGTATCCTCAGAAGTTTTAGCATAATGTTTATTCATAAATAATATTCCACCCCTGATCCCTCCTTCATAGAAATTATACATTTCCATATCAATAAGAAGTTCAATGGGTTCTTTCAATGTCATCAAAGCAGAAGCCCAACTCATTCCAGGTATACCGTAAGGATTTAAGGGATCTAAACCGCTATGTGCAATACTCTTTGAACGAAATTGTTGAAAAAAGTCAGCAAGAAGAAATACATCTAATTTCAAGTATATCATCATATAATCTAACAAGGTATTACAATTATTCTCAGTCCAAATCTTTTGAGCTCTCAAATGTTGTGATTCTGTCACTTCAGGCCAAATTGGTGGTAATTCAAAAGTTGTTTCAAAGATTTCCAAACTCTTTGCAAAATTATAAGGAAAGATACATTCACATCCCATTATTGAACCAGTAAATACCGAATCTGTCAAAGGAAAGTTAGAAAGAGTTTTAACTGCATTGTCTAATGATGCGCTAACAAACTGATAACTATCAATGAACCTAACTGATACTTTATCGATATGCTCTATCAACGATTTAAACTTTTTCTGTTGTAGTTGGAATGATATTTAAATCCCAAGAAGGAAAACTACTAAGACCATATTTCAAAATGTGATGAAGGTCATAGCCCCTAAGATTATGAAAAATAACAGGTAAATGCTGACGATTTCTTCTAACATTACGACAAAGACTACAAGCAGCCCCAAGATAACGACCTGAAAAGTGTTCATAAACTTTAACACGATTTCTAATGGGTTTCTTACAAAGATAGCAATTCAAGCAAGACTTAAAAGCATTTTCCTGATTAAATGATAGCGGAATAATGTTTGAATCACTAAAAAGATCAAAATAAGGTTGTATAATTGTCACCGCAATTTGTTCTATCTTTTTCAAAAAATCCAAGACACACTCTAAACCAATGAAACTAAAATACGATTTAGTATTATTAAAGTTATTAATTAATAATAGTCCTGCTGATATTGGTAGATGTTTCTGATGAAATCTTATGTCAATGGGTAAACTTTACTCAAAGTCTGCATAAATTACAAATGGTGGGGTTACTGTTTTTGAGTAATCACTAAACTCTTAATATTTATTTTGAGGAAGAGTGTATAATGTTGTTCCTACCTGAATTTTGGTACACAAGGCATAATGACTGTTAAAACCATCTTGCAAACGAAAACCATTAAGACATCTAGGACACCATTGAAATTGTATTCGTACACTAACTATATCATTAATATGTGAATTCATTAAGCGTTGCACGTCAATAACAGCAGTATAATGATATTGGTCATCATTTTCGAGAAGTAAAAGATACAAAGGATCAACGTCAGTCACTTTAGTGCGATGAATAATATCCAAATGAGGGTGATAAGGAACAAAATTGTCATTTTCATAATTATTAATAACAGTTGGGTTATAAGACAAGACATTAATTGCAAGATCTGGATTCTTTCCCTCAAACCCACTTATATTGCACAATCTCATAGGACAGTCATCTATCTCATCATAATTTAATTCATTCAAGAAGTTAGTATAACTATAGATATTACTACGATTATTTACAAGAACGTCATGCTTCAATAAAGCCAAGATACTATAAATAAAACAAAGATTGTCACTATTCTTAATATTAATAATTGCACTTTTAATTTTAACGTTCCCAAATTTATTAATTTCAATTTTTAGCCGGGTTATAATTCTATCTGTTAATGTTATTTGATTAACATTAAATTCATCAATATTAAATTTTAGTAATTTACGAGATCCTCTTAAATCTAATTCTACAATTGGCTCATTACTAATGTCGACAGAACCACCTGTTTTCTTCATCATCACTGATTACAATTATTTCATTTTTAGATATTTTAGGCGCCCCTAAATTCAAACCAATATCAGATTTTCTTTTCTTAATTTTAAAATCGTCAGCCTTAAAAATCAAACGAAAAAAATCGAGTTTATTCTGTTTAAACTGTGTCAAGTGAACCTTATGATCAAAAAAGAAATCAAGATAGGGTGGGGCATGGTAAGTTTTGCACGCGGGACATATAAAGATTTATATGCCATTGAACTAATGACGATAATATTTCTTCATTAGGTCATGGCATTCATCACTATGATTCATGGATGAATTGCAGTACTGAGGGTATAAATTGCCTATTTATATAAAAATTAATTATAAGTGAAAATTATTTTTGAAAATTATGGCGTAATTATTATATAATGAAAATTTATTTAGAAGGTTATGAAATTACTAAATTTCTAACCTTTTAATATGAAAAGGTTAAACTATTTTCAACATTATGTAAAAGGTTAAATAAATTATCTAATTAAATATTTATAAAAATAAACAGTTTACAATCAAATTATCAATCTAAACTATTTATTTTTAAAGATTTTGAATCACTAATTTATTTTAAATCAATATTATAACTAGAATTTAAAATATAAAAATTTAATTCTTTATTTAAAATATTACTTAAAAACAATTTAAAAATTCAAACAATACTTACATTTAATTTTCTTCCCATGTAATTTTGTATTAATATGGGCATATTTGATGAAGAATTTTGAAGATTGTTGTTAAAATTTTGCATGTTTTAAAATTGTGGAACATTTTGCATGTTTTGAAAGATTGGAAAGTTTGGATTGGCAAATTGGAAATTTGGATAATACCAAGGCATGTTAGTATATGGCATATTCTAAATAAATAATTAATAAACATTTAATTTAAATTTAAATCTTACAAAGTTATCATTCATATTCTGCCAATACATTTGATTAGTAAAGTTATTAGAATTCTAAATAAACTTAATAATTTTCAAATAAAATTTAAAATTTACCATATGATTTGTGTTTGGCATTTGTTAGGAATTATTCATATTGAATGAATTATTATTACTATTCTAAATAAAATAATAATAAAATTTAAATTATAAATTTTACCATATTGATTATTGTTCGAAGTTGGGTATATGTAAAAAGTGGCCATAAAATGAAAAATATATCATTATATATGAATAATTACATTATTACTACTACAACAGATCAACCAATCAAAACGCGGTAAATTGCACACATAAATTTTTAATATTTCAGATAATCTAAAGCACCAAGTAAACAGTTCTTATAAGCACAATCATCATCGTGTTCATAAAATGGACAACATATATGTTTCTTGGAAAACTCTGATATTCTTTTAATGAATACTTTACAATTCTCAAAGATGGAAAATATATTTTTAAAATCTTTTCTTTTGTTTCATCTGTCACATAGAAAATAGCTGTTTTTCGATCAGAACCGATAGTACTTAATATACACGTTGGACAGAAAAAATTCTGACCGTTAAGTATTTGATCTTCATGATATTCGTTTGCCAAAAACACTCAATGTAATGGTCTTAAAATATTATTAGTATTGATCATACATAATTCTTTTATAACTAAACCACCAAATTCATTTTCAAAAACACTAATATCAATAAAATAACTAGATATTTTATAAAACATTTATTTAAAATCAATACGTTTATACATTGAGTTTAGCCAAACAAGACAATGTTGACCACAAGTTGTTGTTAAAGGATTTTGTAATTTACTAACTAATAAAGCTGGATAATAGAATCCCATTGGATCGAAAACATGGATTTTATTTGGTTTCACAAATACAGCAATCCAGTGTTCACCGCCAAGATTAGATGATTGAGTATTAACCACTATTGCATTGTTATCATCAAGATATGGAATTTTATCTAAAGGATATACACCAACAAACTCATTCCCCAACAAGTGTTTTCCAATTTTATCAACCTGAATAGAACTAATTAAATAAAATTAATTATTAATTAAAATCTTACTTCATGATAATCTGATTACATAGAGTTACTATATTTATACTAGTACAGTTCAATTTGCAGTAATTTGAATTTCGTTTTCAAATACGCCATATATTATTACATGTACTGGTTTTTCAACAGCTTTAGAAAACTTTATATCCAATCGTAAATTTCCATTTTGAGGTAATTGACTTTGATTTAAATCAAAATCGGGTGCCAAAACAAATGTGAAAAATGGATATTTTGATTTAAAATCATCAAGAGATATTTCACAATTTAGGTTTTTATCTAAATAACCCATATTTCTCACAATACTTTGCATATATGTGGTACAGAAATTGTTATTTTCGAAATCTTGAGTATGTGTTTCGCGATAATCTGTGTTTTTTGATAAAGATAATGAAGTGACATTGTAATGTCTGAATTTTGAGCTTGAATCAGTATATAAACCGTTGTATTGAGATTCACGTTGAAAAGTTACAAGAATAAAATTAGGCATTCTTCTATCTCCAAATACCTGTTCCTTATAGAATGATGATGCACCTTTACCAATAACAAACGGAACAATTTCATTGTTTTAATTGGATAAATCGCATGTTTTGAATTAAGACCAAGTTGATGACTTGCTAATACCGATGATTCAACATGAACTATTCGAATCATTAATTTAGCATCTACTAATTGACATGTTGGTTCCCCAGTTTTTGAAAATAATGATAATGCAGAATCAAATCGTTTCAATCTAATGTGAACATTGACACCAGGAAGTAAATATTTTGGTTGATCCATAAAATCAAACTGTAGTGAGCAACACATTGTAAAAACCTTTGAGTCTTTTATCCAACTTTTTCTTTCTTCAGAATTTCCATATACCATAGGTGTAAGACAAGTATTTTTAGTATCATCGTTATAATTTAATATAGTTTCAATCAATGCTTTGTGTGCATAAGTGTTGTTACCTCCCTCAATTTTAATATGATTAAACCCAAGAATTGGGTCTTTAATAAGTGTATGAAACATGTAATTGTTTGGCTTAACATCTGAAGTATCCACCAAATTTTTTCTGTCGACATTTACAACTTTAATTTGGACAGTTAATAAAGTATCATTCAAATCCAAATATTCAGTTTGGGAACCATTAATGTAAAATTCAACATAATTTCTACTATCAGTAATTGAATTCATCGGAAATACTTCTTCAAATGCACCATATTCAATTACTGCTTGAGGTGATGGACGATCGAAAATGCATAATTCAGATTTTCCACAAATCATTTTTGACATATAGTTCCATGTCCTTTCATTCGATTGTTTATATGCCTACCATGTTTTCTACGTTTTGGCATGGATCCACCTGATGCAGTATATTCAGGTTGAGGTTCCTCACTCTTAAACATATTTGCAACACCAGGTATCATTGTTGATATAGCCGGTAAAGCTTTACTAATTTCAGACAGAGCATTTGATTTTAATGATGGTAATATTTTCTTATCATTCATTATCACATCCTTTGCTGTTTTCATTCCAAAACTTCCTATACGCTTAAGAATTGGTAATGCAAATCTTCCAATTGTCCGTAACCAACTAGACCCATACTGCTTACCAATAAAATATGGTATTTCGCCACCAGTTTGGCTATTACTATACAATAAAATTATATCTGGATTAATCATTTAATTTACGAAAATGTAATGTCAAATGTGTTTTTGAATTTTTTGGAAAGTTGATAAGTTTCCCACCATCATCAGGAATATTAATTTTTATATTGTTTATACATGACGTGAAAAGCGATAAATACATTGGATTATCCAATACAACTTCATCTTGTTTATATTTTTTAATCCAGACTGCTTTCAATAAGGGAACCAAATAATCGCCAACAATTACTGGTTCAATAATGTTACTATAGATGAACATTTGTTGATGATGATCATATAACTTTGCTTTATAAATACTCTCAAATTGTTTCACATTATATGTTTGCTTTTCTAATCCGAGTGAACTAACCAAGTTTTTATCGAATACAATCTCTGTAATATTATCGTGAATACTAAATGTGAATATTTTATCTTTTATTTGAAGAGATGTAAAAATATGAGGACAGTTGTACATTATATAATCATACAAGTCTATAAGATTTGTCAAGTACAAATTATCACGAAATGAGAAAACTGATTGAATTACAGTGTTATATATTAACTTTATTTTTACTACATTATTCATATCTGTATTTGGTGGAACTACCATTTGAAATATCTCACTGGGACTTGTAATTATTGTTTCAGATACACCCATTCGTTTTGCACTTTGCATATCTTCAAATGATATTTGGAATGGGTAGAAATTACAATAAATATGTAAAACTCCTTTAGTTATGTACATGTAACTATGCTCGTTGAATTCTTTTATTGGTATTTCTTCTTTTTCCGGTTCAATAAAGTAAAGACTGCTAACTGATTTTGATACAATTTCTTTGTATTCAATTTCTGCTTTACTATAAAATGGAAACGTACTATACACAAATGTAAAATCTTGCAAAGCTACTTCCCAATTACCCTGGAAATAAATCGGGTTTTGAAGATTGACCATAAATTTACTGGCTTGATTGTCTGGATGAATTGTTGGACAACTATTGCTCGGTAAAATCATGTAGAAATTCATTTTACTAGATCTTTTGAGGATATCCATGATGGGTTTTGATATCCATGCCACTTTATATAATATTGTTTATTTTTATTCACCATTTAAGTTTTCAAAATCTTTTTAATTCTAAATACTGTTGGTGGAAGAATAACTTGTAGCTCCTGTTCATAGAATTTACCAGATACCTCATTATTTTCTCCATCTTTAATAACATACATGATCGGATTTTGAGCTGTATTGATCTTTGAGATTTGAAAAACTTCATCACTCCAATTGTTATCAAAATTCTTAATGAATGGTGATGCTGATATTTTAGATATTGTTACATAATCATCGACATTATATTTTGGCTTTTTAATTTGTTCTTCCTGAATAAAACTATCTTTTGAAGTTACATCTATCGGTTTTAAACCCTTTAAACCTCTATGAGACGAATGATTGTAACTGCAAATCATTTTTGGTAAAACATTTATCCATGTTTTATTACCCTGATGCACGAAATACCTTTTAAGTTTATCCCTTAATGTTCAATTAAATCGTTCAACATGTGCTGCTTTGAATTGTGAAAATACTGAGTAATGATATATTTCTTTTATTATTTCTTTAACTTTACTGTTGTAAAATTCTTTACCCAAATCAGTTTGTAAATTAATCGGTTTTTCATTTTTAAACATTGATTTTATTGCTAAAGCCATTTCATTTACAGATTTTGTTTTGACTGGTATAGTGTGAACAAATCTACTAAAAACATCAATACATGTCAAAATTCCATTTGCCATAAATCATTAATTCCGTATGTTTTATATGCTCTTGTTGGAAACCTTTTCAACATCGGTTTGATCAAACTATAAGCCAGTTGACCGGATAACCATTTTTGCGTCTCTTTTTTCGAGTTTGTAACTTTTTTCTTTAGCTTTTCTACTCCACTGAAACCTGCTTCGTCTTTTGGATTTGTCCAAATGTTCTCCATTACAACAGGTAGACTTAAAATTAAGTATAAGATTAGGTAATGAAGTAGTTGTACCCATTGTTTATGATAATGAATTTCCTATTACTCCACCTAATAATGATAATGCTAATGGTAGCAACGCCGCAATAAAACCACCTTGTTGTTTATATATGATTTTACGCACCTGCATTCGATCTTTTGAATTTACAAGCGATAACAGTGGTTTTTTGTGTTTGTTTAATACCTTTTTACTTGATTTACTGATTTCAATTTTACCGTTGACAACTTTGACTATAATATCAAGTAAATCGTCAATAACGTAATTTGGAAAATATTGTAAGATATTCATTCTTTTCACACTTAGAGCCTTTAGTAAAGCATTAAAAAATGGAAAACTACGATAACTTGATTTTATAGACTTTTCATTTTTATTCTTAATTGATTTTAAATTGTGTGAAATAAGATTTTGTGCAGGAATATTTTCAGTTATAAGTTTTTTAGATGGGGTGAAACTAGTCGTTGGTGGAATCAGTGGTTCACGAGTCTTTTTAAACACTTTTCGAAGTTTTGATAATTTTGGATGTTTAACACGAGCTTTAAGTAGCATGATTGGATGTATATAGTATCATTTTCAACTTTGTTTATAAAACATTGAACCTTCTTTATTGAAAATATCAGTTCTAACTCGTAAATCATCTGGACACTGCTGTGTAAAATCAAGAAAAATATATCCATGTGGAATTTTGGTTGCATCTTGAAAGGCGTTTATCAAGAAATTACGATTATTATGGTATTTTTAAGGGATTTATTCGGTTGAATATAGATTTCTAAAGGAATTTTACTTTATATGGTTTTATGAAAATAATGAATTTAGTTGGTATAGTGTGGGGAAAAAGGTTATTTGAAGGGAAATGATTGGTTAAGAGAGGAAATTTATTTTAGTGAGAAATGATGGGTTAAAAACAAATTTGTTGATATATTTAAGGGGTTTAAGCCGGTTGAATATTGCTATTTTATGGGTAAATATTATCTAAATGGGGATTTTTATGAAAAATATTGAATTAAAATGGAAGAAATATTGCCATTTAAAGAGAAATGATTGGTTAAGAGGGTATTTATGATATTTTTAGGGGTTTATATTTGGATGAATATCGATATGTGGGTGAAAAGATGGTAGAAATAATATCATTTGATGAGAAATGATTGGTTGACTAGGGATATTTATGATGTTTTAGCGAGGAAATTATTGGTTAAGAAGAGAATTTATGATCTTTTAAGATGAAAGGATCGGTTAAGAACAGATTTGTTGATATTTTTAAGGATTTGAGTCAGTCGACGTTTGTTAGTTTAGGAGGAAATGATTGGTCAAGTGATGTAACCTAAAGTTGTTAGTGACACAAAAAAATTGCAGATTCCGGTTTATTTGGTTGGCAAAAACTCAAGGCCTACAAGAATTTTATTCATTCTCGACTAACATTTGCATTCCGAACACGTGAAATTAAAACTATGGCTTTATCAGTTTCTCAAGGAAATACGAATTCCTGTGGCAATAACTCAAGTAAATTGCGTGGCCATCTGAGAAGAATTTTGAACTTGCCGCAGAATTCTGAGACAGTTTATTTATACAATTCAACTGAAAATGGTGGTGCTTCGTGTGTCGATTTGCTTGATGAATATCATACTCAAAAAATTGTGCACTTTTTCCGACTCTTTACTTCCAATTGCGATTACTCGAGAAAAGTTAATATTGACTCTCTAAAGTTTGTAACGGGTCCTCGTCTTGGAATCAAAGAGCTACATTAAAACAAAGTTTTGATTGGATTAATGGTGCTGAAACTAAATTGAATCATGGTGGAAGGAAAACGAGATTTCAACGTGCACGTACTTCAATAATTTACTTTAAAAGAGAACACTCAATTTCCGTATCTTTTCATATTGTTAAAGAGCAAGTTTTTTTATATCTGATATCAAAGAGTCATGGAACTTTCATACTTACGACTAAGTTTCGAAAAGCAATTTCTAAGATATTTCACTCTGCATTGTACGACTCATATATGCAAAAGTGGCAACTGAGTAATAAAAGCGACATGATTGCAGCGGCTATAAAATTATCTCCTCAAATAAATAAAGCAATTTTTAAAAGTAAACTTGGCGAATTTGCATGGAACTTTATACATCGAGCGCGAACTAATACACTTAACATCAATGCAAAGCCTAATAGAAAAGGGGATTTTAGACTTTGTAGACGTTGTGAGAAAGAGGATGAAACTATGTCTCATGCCTTACAGTCATGTAAGATTTACCAAATACTGACATTAGAGAGACACAATGACTGTATAAAGATAATAACGAATAATCTAAAAAATCCTAATTTTATTGTCGTGGTTGATCATTCTTGTTCTCTTGTCCTGAATTCTAAACAACGCGTCGATCTTATAATAACTGATACTGAAAAAAAAGAATATTCATGATTGATATTAAGTGTCCAATGGATTCTGTTTCACATTTTGAGTTGACTGATAAGGCAAATATTGAGAAATATAGCTTGCTTCAGAGTGAATTACAGGTAGCCAAACCTGATTATCAGGTAGAGCTTTACACTTGTGTTATTGGGGCATTATGGTCGATTCCTCCATCAACTTATGATCTTATTTGTAAACTTGGCATTGAACCACTTCAAACAGACGATCTGCTAAAAGAATGTGCAATGAGCAATATCCTGCACTCAGCTAAAATATGGTATTACCATGTGCACGGCATTCTACCAGACTTCTGCAATTAATTTAAAATAATGGATATTTAAACTAACTTAAACTTTTTCATTGAGATCAGAATTATTTTTTTTGTTTGAAATGATTCAGACTACATTCGTAATTTATCTTTAAATTCAATATTATTAACCTGACTTTTGCCTTTGTAAAAGTCGTAATTAAATTTATAAAACTTAGAAAATCAAATCAGAGCGGATTGAAGCGGATCGGTATGGATTTGTATGGATTTGTATGGATTTGTATGGATTTGTATGGATTTGTATGGATTGGTATGGATCGGTGCGGATCGGTGTTGATCATGTGATGTGTGTGTGAACGGTTTAAGAGCGGAAGGTACTAGAAGGTTGGTGTGTGGAAGATTATAGAGGGTAGGTGTGTTGGTCCACAACTACGTGACATAATAACAGTTAAATAATAAGTGTATCTCCGAGTAGTGACCAATGGGTTAGGTTATAAGTGTGTGACTGACCAGTGACATAATAAGCGTGTCTCCGGGTAGTGACCAGTGGTCAAGTGACGTAATTATGAGGTCATTGACCAAAGGTCAATTACTAGATAGCTACTAGTGGACAGAGGTCAATCTCCAGGTAGCAGCAGCGTGGACAGAGGTCAAATGTTACGTAATAATTATGTAAGCCAATGGGGGTGGTTGTATCTAACGGGCTCACATCCTACTACTACAATATTAAGTAATATACCTCTATAGACCATTGGAAATAATTTTCATAGTCAGATCCGGATTGTAATATCATGTGTTTCATATACATTAATCCTATTATTATTCGCATCCATTTATTATTTTCATCAAACATATAAATAAATATCGATTGGAATGAATTTTTCTTTCTCTCTAATGTTGGCAAATTGAGAATTTTTTCATGATCAAATTGGATGTCTTCTACTATTTTTATCGAATGACCTTGAATGAGTCATGGTCTTTGTTCAAATGACCTTGAAAATTATATGAGTCATCCATTGACCTTGAAAAATACGATGACTCATTCAATGACTTTGAATGAGCCATGATCTTTGTCTCAGAAAAAATTTGTAATTTTAGACTTAGAAAACATTTTACCAGGGAGGTGGGGGCTGGAGGTGACATGTGCTGGAAGTGACACATCCCACTACTCTTATGCACGAAAGAATAGGTATTAAAAATAATAAACGCTCGCTTGTATACTAATCCGGCGAATATTTAACAAATCCGGTGAATATTCAAATCCGGCGAATATACAACAAACAATGAGATATTAAAAAACTTATCTAAATATCTTACAATAGTAAATTCAAAACACATTGAATGTTATATTTTGAATGAACATTATGGAATTTTAGTGCTATTAAGAATTATTATCTACATCTAATTAATTTCGATAAAACTTTTATTTAAATACTTTTTTATTTAGTTGTAACTATTGACAACGTATTATTTTAAATTCTAAAATTATTCTATTATTTGAACTTGTATTTGAATTTAGTTAGAATAAAGATTTTTATTGATTAGTAAATAGATATTTGATTTAGTTTTTTACTTAAATTAAACTTTTTGACAAATTAAAAATATTTTGAATAATATCTTTATAAATTTATGGTTATAAATAACTATTATCCAAATGTAAAATTATTTTAAATAATTTATTCAATTGTAACTATTGACAACATAATAATTTAAATTCAAAAATAATAATAACATCAATAAAATGATTATTATTTCTAAAAGTAAATTTACAACATTTAATAAAAAGCAATAATTAATATAAAACATACATCAATTTTCTAAATTTATTTAATATTACAAAAACTAAATGTTTCTTATAACCATAATACCAAATTATTTATCTATTCAATGTATTGTTTACTACATTCCCTTATTTGTTAGACTTTATACTATATTCTTCCTACTTGTTGTATTGTATCAGATTCACCCGTATTTATAGTATTAAATTCACCGGATTTGTTGTATATTCGCCGGATTTATATACGCGCGCGAGTTTGTTGTTCTTAATAACTATTCTTCCCACATAAGTATCTATTTTATATTACTTATAAAATATATTATTAAATGTGATTATGTTGTTACAAATAGATTTAATAAACACAAAATTACTAAGAGCAATCATAATTTTTTCAGCTTCTGAACATTTTTTCAAAATTAATTTCAATGTATTAACGAGTATAGCAACATACATGAGTTATGTTTAAAAAACTATATTTAACAAACACAAAACAAGTTCAAGAATATTGAGTGCAATTGTCTAATATTGCATCGTATATTTTATTATTAAATAAAGAGAAATTTTAAGACAATAAAATAATTTTTTTAAAATATAATTCGAAATTTTAAAATTCAACAAATTCAAAGTTTTTCAAATAGTCGTGACTTGTGAGACATCTGGCACAGTCGCTTTTGAAAAAAACACGACACATCCGTGCAATGACTAGTGCAGTATTCTTCAGCGGACATTTTTGTATGAGTTCATACGTGTGTGCGATGAGTAACCTCTGAGATATAACAAAGACAAGGATTTGTTGACAATTTAATTGACAAAATTTCCCGTTAAAATAAAAATGTTTTTTAATTAAGTGTACATTACGAGTGCAAATATAACAAAACACATTGAATTGGTGATAGTGAGTAGGTATTTAGTAATATTTAATTTTTTAAAAAATTTTCAAACTTTTTTCGCGCTAATTTTCAAATTTATATTTTGCGCAATTTTTTTCAAATTATTTTTTCATCGACAAAAATACGCTCTCGATAAAAATTGGCTTGAATCACCTACTGATTAAAATAGTCCAAAAGTATTTATTTAAATAAAAAGGCAAAATATATATCCCAGATTAAAATGACAAAAAATATTTCTTTGATTAAAAAGCCTAAAAATAAATCATCAATTAAAAAGCTTAGGTATTTTTTTCTCAATTTAAAAGCCTCAATAAAAAAGCCTAAAATAAAAATGGCTTGAATCAACTACCGATTTTAAAGCTTCAAATGGTCATACTATTGTCAGAGAAAAAAAATTTGAAAATTTTGTAAGCAAAAAATAGAAAAAACTT
Source organism: Schmidtea mediterranea (assembly GCA_022537955.1). Classification (NCBI taxonomy): domain Eukaryota; kingdom Metazoa; phylum Platyhelminthes; order Tricladida; family Dugesiidae; genus Schmidtea; species Schmidtea mediterranea. The sequence goes on along the minus strand of CM039681.1, from coordinate 108,074,320 downwards.
TATTAGGATTAAAAAGTTTTTTATTTATTTATGTTTTTTTTTATATATATTTTTTTATAAAATCAAATAATAATATTTTTTCACCAATTGATCTTCCATGAAACATCAATTTTCCAAACACATAGTTTGACAACCTCTGTATTAGAAAATCTCTAATAAAAATCAATAGCAATTTTAACAGGCCAATCGAAAATTCGAATGTTATTTTTATTATTTTGATTCGTTGAAATTAATTTTATGAATTTTGAAAATAGCTATTTTTTGTATAAATTAAAAGCAAATAATATATAAAATATTATTTCAGAAACTTTGATATTAGTATTTAATAAAATGATTTATATTAAATTTTTAATAACTTTGATTCCTGTATTAATTAATGAAATTTGTTGTCAAAATAAAGCAAAATTGTTGAAGCCTTGTCTTAGAAAATTCATAATTGTAGTTGACGGAGGAAGTACTGGAACAAGATTGCATTTCTTTGAATTTAAACAAATGGACAATCAGATAAATTTGATTTTAACTGACAAATTCTCGTCCAAAGTAGCTTTGTCAAAATTCTCAGATGTGCGCGCAGAGTGGGGTCTAATGAGAATAATGTTCAACAATTTAACATCGTTTGCAATGTCTAAGATTCCAAAAGAATGCTTTATTAGTACTCCAATATATGTCAAAGTGACTGCTGGAGTTCGACAAATGAATCAAGCCGTGAGTAAAAAAATTTTGAACCATATCAGAGATTCTCTTATTAAATCTCAATTTAAATTCGAATCAAAATTTGTTGGTATATTAAGCACGAAGGAAGAAGGAAAATTTTCTTGGATCAGCGTTAATTTTTTGCTTGGAAAGTTTCAAAATGATAATTGCTTGGATACTGTTGGCGTGCTTGATCTCGGAGGTGGATCAACAGAAATAGCATTTTCTACAAATGACGATGATTTAATACCTGAAACTACTAAAACGGTGATTTTTGGACAGCAATATAATGTATTTAGCGAGGGTTATGATAAAATGGGAATGGACGTAATGCGGCTTGAATATTTTAATGCTAAGCATTGTGAAGGATTAAAATGTCAAAATCAAGTAATGCGATCTCCCTGTCTACATCCAAGTGTAATGACAAATTTTCATTTTGGTAACATGTCTATACAAATAGGAGGAACGCCAATAGAAACCGAAATGAGATATCTGGCATGCTTCTCTACAGCTTTGTATACTTTTAGAGAATACAGAAAAGTCCAAAGTTATATGAAGCATATAGAATTTGTCGCTATTTCTGCATTTTATCATATCATTAATTCTGTTATTAAGAGTAATAAATCTAAAACGGATTTTTTGGAATATAAAGTTTCTAAAATTCAAGAAGAAGCAAATCTAAGATGTATAAACCCATTGAAAGAAACTGATAATTACAAACATTTTCAATGTTTGGACATGTCATTTATAGCTATATTGCTTTGGGGATTTTATGGGTTCGACAATAATTATAAATTAAAATTTTCGAAAAAGATTAAAAATGTAAGTTTAAGTTGGGCGCTAGGATACGCTATTTCAACTCTATAAAGATAGTTAATGAAAAACTATTTTCAATATTTTATCAATTATGAATATTTTATTCTACAACTTGATTATATTTCATCTATCTGAATGTGATGAGGTCATGGATAATAATATTTTGTCTTGCGAGTTTTCATTAGTTATATTTTTATGAAAATTAAATATTATTCTTTCTATTTACTGATATTTTAATATATAATAAAAGTATTATGCTATGAGCGCCCTGTGCTAATACCTTTCCGTTTAAGGCCAAAGTCATATTACATAATAGAACAATGATTGCGTAATCAATACTTTGAATTTTTGTTTTAATAGTCAAAAAAATCTATAATGAAAACGGTAATCTTATGAACAGAATTAACGAAATATTATGATTTAAGAGTACTTCGGCTTAAATCATGTTTTAGTTTAAAGAGTCTGTTGGAATAAAAATGGTCAAAAATGTGTTTTATGTTTCTGATAAAGCTGATGTTTTATGGACAAGAATTGATGTTTTAATTTTTAAAAAATTAAAATCAAGTACGATTTACAGGTGTATTTATTGGATCTGAATGAGCCAAAATTAAAAGTTAAGCTAGGTTTATTAGTAAAATAATAATGGTAGTGGTAAGGAAGGATGATTAAAGAATATTTTATAATTAATTAAATTAACATATTACGTAATACTGCCAAAATTGTTGTTTGAAGATTATGTTTGATGATTGTGTATGAATGTTGGTATGTTTGTGTATTATGTATCAATAGTTATAAAAGTATGTGTTGAAGATTTGTCGTCAAAATAAATATTAGGCACTTATGTCTCTTTTCTGCATAGCCACCACACCAAGACTTCAAAATTTTCTTAAATCGCTTAGCCAATTGGAACAGTACGGAGATTTTGAATTATTCTTTCTTGAGTTTAAAAGATTCTATTAAATAACTCATCACACTGCGTAATTTCATGAAATGCTAACAAAAGGTTTTGAATCGATGTAACTAATTCTAAAATATAATGAGATCCAGTCAAATGATATTTTTTATGTAGATCGTCTTCGTAAAGCAATTAAGCCAGAGACAAATTTTAACTTCGATTTGGATGCCGCATCGCGATATAGAAAATGAAATGACGGGTGCACGGAATGTTTTAAAAAAGATAGAGAAACTTGTTGACAATATTCTGTGCACAAGTTAACAAATCCTGCGTTATTAATGTTTCTGAAAAAATGCAAATGAATATTTAGAAATAAAGAAAGATTAAAAGGTGAGAGGCGTTAAGTCAACTAAGAAAAGTAAAAAAAGTAATTTTCAGAATGGAGGAAATCCAGAAAGAATTATCCAATGAGAAATCTTTGGTTTCGCTACACGAAAGAAAGTCAAAGTTAGAATAAATTATTTAAGTGGATTGTATATATAGCTGGATAACCGATTACCCTATTACGTAACACTATGTCAGAATATTAGATTGAAGATCAGAAATAGGTTATGATATTTGATCGTTGTGTTTGAATGTTGGCATGTTTGGTTAATGAGTGTGATCGGTTTTCAAAATGATTTTCTTCACACTAACCACAGCCGGTAGTGACAAATTTTTTGGTTCCTTGTGATTCTCATATTCCGTTTTCAAGTAAGCCAAAGTGATTTCATTGTCTTCATCAATTTTGCTATATTCCGCGCCAGAATTCAAACTGTTATTTTGAACAGATTCGGACTGTTCAGCTTTTAGCTACTCATCACTGAAATTCAAAAACCTCAAGATTGACCGAAACAAAGTGTATTTTTTGATCAGCTCTGAGTTTGGTATAAACTTAGACATAGTTTTTGAAAATAGGTTCTTTTTTAAATCTGATAGCACGATGAATATTGACAACTAGCAATCGCAAATGCACTACATAATTTTCCCATGGATTATGCGTTAACAGTAATTTCTCTACTTTTGAAACACATTTCTTTATGCACCAATTCGGAAATCATCCAATAAATTATGAATTTCATTCGGAATTTCCAAATCCATATCCACAGTATATCCATACGACAGCTTTTCTAAGTCCAAATTCTTAAAATCTTCTAAAATATTATCAAGGTTATCATGAATCCAACTACATTTTCCACAAAATAAACTTTGGCTTAAATCCCATTCATATAGGTTATTGATGTCGATATACAATAACTCTGTATCTTCAGTAATTTCCACGTGATGCTGATAAACAAATTTCAAACCACCGCGAAATCCCCTTTCATAGAAATTTCTATGTCTTGTAATAATTCAATGGGTTCATTCAACTTCCTTAATGCCAAATTCCATGACATACCAGGAATACCAAAGAAATTCAAAGGTTTTAATCGATTATGAGCTATAGATTTCGACCGAAATTGTTGAAAAAAGTCGGCAAGCAAGAAACATCCAATTTAAAACCATCATGTAATATAATAAGATGTTACAGTTTGTTTCGTTCCATATTTTGTTTGCCTTTTGATATCCATCTTCTGTAACTTCATCCAAGATAGGTGGTAATTCATATATGGTTTTCAAATCTTCTAAAGAAGTTGCAAAATTATATGGGAATAATTTGAATATAATGATAAAAATTTTTACAATTTGTCATAATATACCAAACAGTTTAATTTGTAAGTGTACTTTTAAAATTTTTTATTATTATGTAATTTTTTTAGATAACAAAAATGAATAATAACAACAACATGAATTAAATTTTGTACGGATATGGAATAAGTAATTTAAATTTTATATTAAATAAAATTTACTTTATAATTTAGATAATTTATTAAATTATCAAAATGATGGAATTTATCCCCAAAATGTTGGAGAATATATTTATCCACAAAGCTATGGAGGATATTATCCACAAAATTACAATTTAAGTAAATTTTTAATTTTTTAATAAATTAATTTAATAATTTTTAGATAGAAATAATCCACAATTTTATTATGAGCAAAGTTAATCTCAATTCAATGGAGGATCAAAATATGGCTGGGAATGAACCAAGTTAGACTTTAATTTTTAAATAAATTGATTTATTTATTTTTAGATATAAATAATCCACAATTTTATTATCAGCAAAGTTATATTCAATCCATTGAAGGAATAATTTCAAAATATAAATGATTTAAGTAAGATTTTCATTTTTATTAAATCAGTTTTAATTTTACTTTTAGATTATATTCAAAATAATGTACAAAATTATCAGCAAAGCTGTAAAGAAAATTATACACAAAATTATCAAACAAACACTATGCCTGTAAATAACGAATCAAGTAATAATTTTTTATCAATAAATTAAATATATTTTTAGATTTAGAAAGAAATTTACTAAACTCTGATTGTGAAGTGACCGATGAAATTAATGAAAGAAAATGTAAGTTTTTATTGTTTTTTATTATTGTTATATATAATATATTTTTTTATAATATATATTTTTTATAATAATTTACTTTTGTATATGAAAATAATGGCCGACCCCTTGATTTTTTTATAACAGATATTTTTTATAATAATTTACTTTTTTATCTAAAATTATAGCTGACTCCTAGATTTTTTTTAATATATATATATATGAAGACAGACCACTTGATTTTATTATATAATAACTCAAAGTTTTTAAAATAATTCGTCAATAAAAGCAGATCCCTGCTCAAAATATTTTTAAAAATTATAGATACTCGAGGTAAACTCTTGGTTTTTAAATGACATGTTTATTGAAAATATGTTAAAGATTTAGTTTACTGATAGATTCAAATTTTTATAACTCGACAAAAATCGACTTTACAAAAGGTAAAAATTTATTTGACAACATTTTGGATTTTCCAAATAGGTTTGATAATAGATTTGTTAATCTTGACTCCTTTAATAATTATCTGAATTTTATATTTTTTATTATCCTGTACTTGTTCTTTCAATTGGCTTTCACAATTAATAAATGAAAATCTCTCATTAAAAACCATATCATTATTCATCAAATGGAGAATATCTGAAATATTTTTTCGATCTTCATCTTCAATATTTCCAATCATAATATTGTAATCATAAGCTTTTAAATTAACCGGTTCCTAAAAAATAATTAATCAAATTAAATTAAAATAAATATTACTTTGAATGTATATGTAATAGGAACATTTAAATATTTCATACTGTATTGAAGTTATTGAACAGGAGGCTTAAATTTCATCCCAATAACAGCTGTACTATTATTTTCTAGGAGTAGTTCATATATTTTAGACATTCTTGCTTTTTTCATACAAAATTAATTTTTATTTATAGTGAATAATCAATTTTGATTGGTTGCATACTTATTGTGCATTTATTTTAATAAATAATTTAATAAAAAAATTTAATAACTTTTATTGAAAGGTAGATTATTCCCAAGGTACTGCACGTCAAAAGTAAATAATGAAAAATGCTATAATAAAATGAAAGCATATTATGTTAAAAAATATTATAACATTGAACATTTATATACCCGGAATGTAAAACTACCCAACCCATTCCCTATAGCTATTTTGTAACCCAACATAAGGATCATTTAAGACAATTTTAGGTTAGAAAAAAACGAAGTTTTTAAACGACCATTAAATAATTAATTAAATTCAAATAATAAAAGAATAAAATTAATCAGCCCCCAAATTTCACCAATAAGTAATATATGCACCCCAATTAATGAACCGACAACAAATAATATAAATAGTATTTGGGACAATTTAAATAAAGATATTATATCAATGGATTCATGGGATGGAACTGTGGAAGAGGTTGAAAACATGTGGCAAAATAATATTAATATACAAATAGGCGGAAATTTACAGATAATTCAAAACGACTTACAAGGTACTCATCAAATACTTAATTAACAAGTTAAGAGAGACAATAGAGGAACTAGGATATGTGAAAATTTAATTTAGAATAGAAATTGAATTCGAGAAAGACGGAGAGATAAAATTAAATAACATTAGTAACAGCGGAAGACCATTTACCCAATCATTCTTTGATGAAGGCATACAAAAGATAAATGAAAAGATTGCTTCAATAACTGAGTTAGGGAGTAGTTGGGTTATTAGAAAAATAACTGAAATTTACTTTATAGTAACAAAAATAAGTAATATACGTAGATTGAGTGGTAGAAATTACATAAAACACAAAAACGATTGGCTAACAAAAGGTGTTTAATAAATGTGAAAAATAGCGATAATTTATGTTTTATTTATAGCATATTGTCAATAATTAAAAAAGATAAGATTGTTAGGCAACATAGAAAAGATATACTAAATTTAAAAAAAGAAATATAAATTAAAAAAATATATCTAAAAAGATATACTAAATATCTAAATGAATTAAATTATGACCCAAATGATATGCCCATGAAATTAAATGAAATTAGAAAATTTGAATCAAATAACGAAGGACTAATAACTAATGTATTTAGTTATGACGAAACATCAAAACCCGAGCACAACTACTTTGTTTTAAATCATCCGTTTTTAAATATAATTCATAGGTCCAAAGTTATAGAAGGAACAATTATTAATTTATTTCTATTAAATAAAGGAAAAAATTACCATTATGTAGAAATAACATTGCTCAATAGGTTATTGAATTGTCAAAGTAAAAATATCACAATAGAAAAAATTCGATCTTTATGGTGTCATGAACGGATTTAGATATAAGAAAGCATTGGACAAGCATAAGATATTATGTATGATAAATCAATTAGGGACAACTTTATATACTTTCCCAGAAAATAAGTTTATTAAATTCACTGATTTGTCTTAAACCGTAACCCCACCATATGTTATATATGTAGATTTCGATTCTGTTTTTGCCAAAGGACGACGTACACCATCAAATGCATTTACCCATTTTAACAGTACTTTTATTAATAGATAATTTTGATGGGAGTACAATATATAAAGAATTTATAGGTGAAGATTGTGTGGAACAATTTTTGAAAGCAGTAGAAAAAATAAACAGTATTACCGTATTATTATAAAATGGGAAGACAAAAGATTAAACAATTAACGAACCTACAACAGATTCAATTTGATACTTGTATACAATGTTATCTTTGTTTGAAAGACATTGTTGATTCAGTGAGCGATCACGATCATATTACTGGGGAATACTTGGGTGCTGCTCGCAATGACTGTAATATTAATAAAAAAATAAACAAAGTATTACCAATTGTTTTCCATAACTTAAATGGATACGAAATGCACCACATATTAAAATATGGATTGAGTAAATTTAAAAATTGGGCTTTGGATGTATACGAATAACTACTGAAAAATTTATTTCATTAATTGCTCACTTGGGAAAAATTTGAGTGAAATAAATTGATTCTTATCAATTTGTAAAAGATTCTTTAGCAAAGGCGGTTAAAACCTTGTCAACTTTACCTTTGACTCGATCTGTTTTTACAGGAACTATAGTTGATGAAAAAGGGATTTTTACGTACAACTTTGCAACTAGTTTAGATGTTCTTCATGATACTTATGAGTTACTGAGGCTGAATATGTAAAAGCTCAGATAATTTGGGATGAAACTAATTGTAGGACTTTACTTGATTACATGAAAGTTTATCTGAAACTAGATTGTTTTCTTTTGGCTGACTTTTCCCCACAATTTCGAGCACATTCGATAGCACACAATAGATTAGAGCCTATAAATTATTTTGGGATTCCTGGAATGTCTTGGGCTTCTGCTTTAATGTCGTTGGATGATCCTATTGAATTAATTACTGAAAATGAAATGTTTAGCTTTAATGAGGGAGGTATTAGAGGTGGTCTTACTTTTGTTAATAAACACTATGTTAAAACTGAAGAAAACACTGATTTACTTAATATTGATATTAATAATTTATACGGTTGGGCTTTAATTCAACCTTTACCTTCTGGTGAATTTAATTGGATATTTGACTGATTTGATTCAATAATATCTCATTGTTTGACTTTGAATCTTGAATCTTTGTCATATGGGTATACTCTTGAAGTTGACCTTGAGATTCCTTCTGAACTTCACTATAAATTAGATGACTTTCCTATTGCTGCTGAGAAAATGAAACCTGAGGGTTCAAATGTTGAAAAGTTGTTGCTGACTCATTATCCTAAATATAACTATGTAATTCATCGGCGATTATTAAAATTATATTTGTCTCTTGTTGTAAGGTTACACATTTTAATCGTGAAGTAAGATTCAAACAGTCTACTATTTTTAAAAAGTATATCGACATAAACACTGAACTTGGAGCTAAAAGTACGAATACATTAGATAAAAATTATTATAAGTTGTTAAATAACAGTTTATATGGAAAAACTGTTGAAAATCTAAAAAAGAGAATGAATTTGCGTCTTTGCACAACAGATAAAAAACTTGTGACTTATACTTCGAAACCTACCTTTAAAAAATCGATAAAAATGACAATGATCTTATAGCTGCGTTGTTAAATCCGGATTCGATATGTTTAGATCGACCAAGTTATATAGGACAATCGGTGCTTGACTTGTCGAAACTTAGAATGTATGAGCTTCAGTATAAGGACTTGGAAAAATATCAACGAAAATTTAATTGCGAGAAATATATAGTTGCTGGAGATACGGACTCTTTCTTCTTGGAGATTAAAAATTGTAAACTGGATATTCTTTTGTCTCAAATGGTTAAGGATAAAATTTTGGATACATCTAATTATCCACCTACTTATCCACTTTATTCTAAAAAACTTGATTCGGTCATTGTTTGGTAAATCTTCTTGTCCAGAAGCTAAGGGAGTGACTTTAAAGGATACTGAGCTAACCCATAAATCTTATAAAGAGTGTTATGCGAAAAACTCCACCTTTTTTGTACCTCAATTTAGAATAGGAACGAAAAATCATTAACTTTATAGTTTTAAAAATAGCAAAGTAGCACTTACAAATAGGTATGATAAAAGGGTTTGGGTGGTAAAAATAAATGTTTAGCGTACGGGCATATAAAAGTATCTGGAGAATTTATTACTGATAAAGAAATTGTCGGAGAAATTGCAGCTGATGAAATTCTGCAAAATATTATTGAGAAAGAACTCATAGACATAAACGATGTTCAGTTCTCCTATGATGATAAAGAAGATTTTTATTAATAAATTTTGATATTGTTTTTGACTTTATTTTTTATGTGTTTTTTTTTGTTGATTTTTATGTGTATCATTTTATTATTCAGTGGATTTTGAATTAATAAGTTGTAATAAAAATTAAATAACAATTAAATTTTATTTAAATAAAAATAATTTATTAATTTTTCTTGAATGTTTTCTTGATTGCTTTTGCTTTCGAAAACCAGAAACATTACTACATTATCGAAACAATTTTGATGAAGAAGGAAGAACTATTTCCGAATATGAACAAGCTTTAGTATTGTGCTCCTGAATATTTAGCTACACGGATCTATCAAATGACAGGAATCAACATCGAAGAAATTGTACGGATGCATTACAAATAGGTTCAAGGATCTGGTTTGAAATGTTTAGATGACTGCATTTAGATGTAGATGCTGCAGGGACTACAAAAAGAAAGAAGTTGTACATATTTTGTTGGCAGAGCTAAGAAGAGTTTATTATAAGCTGATTTGTGACGATGTAAATAAAAATAAATTTTTAAATCTTTTAACGTGGTTATTTTATGTGTTGTGTTTATTTTTATGTGTTGAGAATTAGTTTTATATTAAGTTTATTAATTGATTGAATTATTATTATTATTATTATTATTATTATTATTATTATTATTATTATTAATTATTATTATTATTATTATTAATTATTATTGTTATTATTATTATTATTATTATTATTATTATTATTACTATTATTATTATTATTATTATTAATATTATTATTATTATAATTTTAATTATTATTATTTTGTTAACACAAAATTTCATTGTAAAATCATGCATAAAAATTCTATTTAAAATTCGTGTATTAAATTTCATTTTAAAATTATGTTGAAAATCATGTTAAAAATTTCATCGATAAAATTCTATTTAAAAATTTTTATTAAAAATTTAACTTAAAATATTAATTATATATAAAAAATTAAAATACAAAAATTTTACATTAAAATACAAAAATTTGAATTTTAAAAAAATGCGCCAAAAATAAATTCAAAAAATTCAAAAAAAATTATCATAAAAAATGTGCGCACGCAAAAGTTAATTATTTTGATTACGTAATTATGTAATCAAGGTAACCAGAGATTAATTATGTAATTATGTAATTAATCCCTCGCAAAGTGGGGGAGTTTCCAGAAAGCCCCTAACTACTTACTATTATTAATATTATTAATATTATTAATATTATTAATATTATTATTATTATTATTATTATTATTATTATTATTATTATTATTATTATTATTATTATTATTATTATTATTATTATTATTATTAATAATAAATAATTAAATAAATTTGGCAACGATTTAATTAAACGATAACGCCAATAAAAATCTTTCGTACGATATATTTCGATAGCACAGCTATCATCTTCAGGTACTCAAAACCAACTAAAAATATTATGAATTAACATTTAATTTAAACAAATTATTTTTTATTAATTTAATTTTTTAATAAATAAATATTTTTAAAAATATATTTTAAATTAATTTTAAATTTTAAATTTTTTAATTATATTCTAATTTTTAAAAATTAATGTAATTTAAAATTTTCAATTATTTAATAATATTAAAAAAACAAACATGATTTAACATACGTAAACTATTTAAAAACATTCAAAACATTCGTAGTCACAGCACTCTGCACATTAATCTTTGGATCCAATATCCTTATCAGCAATGCTTCACATATCACTCGTTCCCAATAACTATTAAAACTTCTCAACAAAATTCTAAAATCAGACATTCCAATATCACTTTTACAGCCTCTATTGTGTTCACTAATATTGGTCAAACCCTTCAATCGACAATGCTCTAGAACTCGAGTACAGAGATGACGGGAAGTCTCTCTAATGTATGTGGCATTACACCCATTACATGTAAATTGATAAACGAGATCAGAACACAATCCAACCGGAGTTTTTGATTTATTAATAAACATATTGCGTACCTTACACGAATTAGAGACGATCTTATACTCTAAATTTCCTATCAGTTTAACCAACTTCCTCTTATAATTTGTAAAGCCTTCAGAGTACGGCAATACTAACACATATTTAGGCTCAATTATTTTATATCCATTTTTACCATCACCCAGATCAATACTCAATTCACACCCATCCGACAAATTACATTCAGACTTTCCACAACATGGATCCTTAGGATTTTTAATCAATTTATCAACAGTTTCTTTTATCATCAACAATAAAAATGATTTAGAATATCCATTCTTTATCAACAACTCAACCAATTTATCAACACTTTTTACCGAATTAGCAAAAGTAGAAGATAAAGCCCATGAACGATAAATCAATCATTTCACCATATTTCTCTTATACTTAAATTCACAAAAGCTTTCTGGAGAAGTATAAAGACCAGTATCAGTTGGTTTTCTATAAATCTCTGTCTCATACTGTTTATCTTTGCGTTGAATTAACAAATCCAAAAACGCAATTGATGACTTTCTCTCCGTTTCACATGTGAATACAATGTTTTTATGTAAACTGTTCATAAAATGCAAAAACGGTCTGGGTGATGGTAAAAATGGATATAAAAAAATTGAGCCTAAATATGTGTTAGTATTGCCGTACTCTGAAGGCTTTACAAATTATAAGAGGAAGTTGGTTAAACTGATAGGAAATTTAGAGTATAGGATCGTCTCTAATTCGTGTAAGGTACGCAATATGTTTATTAATAAATCAAAAACTCCGGTTGGATTGTGTTCTGATCTCGTTTATCAATTTACATGTAATGGGTGTAATGCCACATACATTGGAGAGACTTCCTGTCATCTCTGTACTCGAGTTCTAGAGCATTTTCGATTGAAGGGTTTGACCAATATTAGTGAACACAATAGAGGCTGTAAAAGTGATATTGGAATGTCTGATTTTAGAATTTTGTTGAGAAGTTTTAATAGTTATTGGGAACGAGGTATTTTATTATTACTTTACTAGACTTTGTGATCATACTAACTTGATTTGATAATATCAACATGATACTGCTTACATAACCAACTAATGTCAATGCTATATCCTCTTTTGAATAACACTCTTTTCCTTTATTTTCTTCCCCGCATTTCCCAAACCGGAATAATGGAAATTCCGGTGAAAACGGAGAATTTTGATCCGAAGAAAACATATCTTTTGCAAAAATATATAAATTTTCATTATTTCTTTTAGTAGAAAATTCCATAATTTTGTCATATTCCTAAATGATAAAAAAATTTATTGTAAATTATCAACTTTTACATTAGTATCCGTTAAACATTTTCCAAGTCCTAAAAACGTTTTATGGCCATTTTTAAAAATTCCTATCAGTGTTACAATGTCATTTTCAGCAAAATTATAAAACATCAAATTATCATTCCATATTCCAAGTAAAAATGGGTATAACATAAAAGAATCATCAGATATATTTTTCAATTCGTTATTTAGTATTTCTTTTACTTTTGACCCTCTCTGTTCAAAAAATATTGAAATCAAAAAACTCATTTTTGCTAAATTTTTCAAATGTTTCTCCTTGAAAATGCCCAAAATGTTTTGATTTCTATTTATGGATATATTATCTTATTTTCTTGACATAACTCTAGAGTCAATTTATGACCAACTATAATTGTTAATAATCGATCAAAATAAACAACTTCTAGACCGAAAGCTGATTCTATTTTTGTTCTACAAATGGAGTCTCAAATTTAAAATTCATAAGTCGATTTTACTTTCTAGATAAACACCCGACTCCATTCACATGGATCTTAACATTCTCAAGATCTGGAATATATGCATTGGCTCTCAGCCATTCAATACCACTCAAAATCTCACCAGTCTTAAGCGAAACATGTTGAAAGTTGATAAAGTCTATATTGGAATCATTCGATTGAATTTGATATTTTCTTTTCACAAATAAAAATTGTGATAACAATGCATCTATATCGATGCCAATCAAAATTTTATCATCAAACAGATTTGATTTTTTAAGAGCAATTTCCGTTGATTATAAAAATTTCATTTTGATTATAAAACTTCATGTGATCTCACATGGTCTCAAAAATCATTATGATTGTTCTTTAATTTGTGGATAAAGTTCCATTGAATTTGTCTGTGAATGCACTTTCACTTAAATTATTATGTAGTACTATAACTTCTCAATAAATGTCTTACTGGATAGGTATCACACGCAATAGATATTTAGCTGGATAAATGAAAACCTAAAAAATTATCAAAAATTCATTGAATGATATTTGATTTATTTTCATTTTGATGAAAGATAAAACTTTAATTCTAAGCAACACAAATTTTCAGCTTTATTAAATGTTATTGATAAAGAGTTAAACTTTTGTACTTATGACAAAATGAAAATGAAATAATTTAAAAAAATAAAAACGGAACAAAGGGAACTAAAAAAATAAAATATTTTACTTGTTGGGCCAATACAAGGTTTTGTTTAAATGAATCGAAAATAACACCCAAACACAGAAACGCGAATTTAAAATCAGATATATTAACATCAAGTAAACAACCCTAAATATGAGGAAAATGTAATTAAAATTAAATTTTAAAAAACATAAAAGTAAATTAAAATAATAACAGATATGCACCAAGATCCGCACGAAATTAACATAGAAATAACAAGACAACATGAAAATTTGACCGAAAATAAACTAATTTATATAACCAGCATTTTAACAAATAACCTACCGACGAATGATTACATGACGTTGTTCCCACATAGTTTTGTCTTAATAGTATCGACCACGATTGTCATAGTGTTTTATTTGGTGTCATGTGCAGGAATGTCAAGGAGGGGGTAAAGTTATGACTACTAACTAGACTTGCCAGAATTTTCAAAATTCAAATCGGGACAGTACAAAAAAAAATTTTTTTTCTATGTATTAATTTATTAAGCTTTAAAAAACTTGGGCAAAGGATAAACCGATGAGTTTGAGGTATACCACTTTCTTGCTAAGGTGAGCCAGGTGATCGTGGTAGTTGACGATAAGATTACCCGGAGGAACATCGAATTCATCTTAATCGTGCAAAGTAGAAACCTCAAAAAATATCCAAAAATGAGAAATATTAATAATAAATGCTCTAATATTAAAATCAAACAAATGGTGGGTTACTGGGTTTTGACGTTTTAAAACTATATGGTTGTTACCCAGACGACCCCATACAAATATTCTTTCGCTTACCACTCAGCACCCGTTGCTAAGCAACGTTGGAACTGTGTTCGAGTGGGTAGATCGTCAGCAAAAAGTGAGCGCTATTGCTAAAGCTGTAATTGACCGAACGATCTCTGGGTCCAACGAGCTGTCGATAGAAGACCTATGCTCGCTTTTGATTATTTGGTCCCCTTATGTCTACGTCCTTATCGTTTAGTTAGCTATCTCGACAACATTAGTTTGGCAACAAAATGGGTGGTACTTCTTATTTAAACCCTTTTACAATGTTTTTTCAAACCACTAAGATGGGATAAACATAACAAGATATATACAGAAACTGCAATATATAGAAACTACAATCTTTATCACGCTTTATTTGTCGATTAAATACATGAACTATAAAAATCCAGGCTTATCTGAAATTCGAGCGGCTCGACGCTTAGCCCGCTCCTTACGTCCAGGTCAACGACTGGTTGTTGATGGAGTGATTGGAGTAGTGGTCGTGGTAGTAGTTGACGTTAAGGTTGTAGATGGGATAATGCTTGCTTCGCGATAGGCCAATTGAGCAGGGGCAAAAACTAGGGGGTAGGTCACCGCCGCCCCTTCTTGACAGGCGGACAACGCTACCTCTAGCCCCCTGATTTGAGTCTTCAGGCCCTGGACCAATTGCTTCTCTTCCGCCCATCCCTTATGTGCCGCGGCCAGTTTTTGGTATAGCGGTTTGACTCTCTTCGGCTCTATCCACGTTGCCTTGATTTGTTGAATTTCCCGGATTAATTGAACGAGTTGGTCATGGAGTTTTTTATTGGCCTGTCTCGCATGAGTTAATTCGGTTTGTAGTAATTTCACGGGGTCCATTTCTAGAATAACAAGGGTTGCATTTCTGTGATGATCTCTATAGTAACAAGTGTGATTAATCTTAAACATAGTTACGAAACGAATTTAAATTAAACAAAAGAAAATTTTTAAAGCTAGATTTCTAATAGTTTATTAAATAACAGAACGTCCCAATCATTAAGGGTCACTGTTTTAGGTGATTATTCGTCTTCGAGGAATCGCTTGATCCCTTCTTCTGGGGAGTAACCAGGAATCACAAACACTGGCCTCTTGGTATTTCGGGTCGGTCTCGGGGAAGGTGGATAGTTGCTTGCTAGACGCCCTGCCGCTAGGTCGTCTTGGACGTTGGCCAAGTATCTCGTGGCCCACTCTACAGCAGCCTCGACGCGGCGCTGGTGGTGCAGGAGACCTTCCAGGAGTTCTTGGGCCTGAGTTAGTATATCTTGGGATGCATTTGGTTCGCTGGACGTTTTTCTGAACTGTCGCATAAAGTCTTCTGGGGAGATGTCTTCTTTCCGGTCGTCTTCCGGCATGTCAGGGCATCGCTCTCGATACACTCGATTCCATGCCTGTCGCAATTGCTCCACGATATGAGTAGGGAGTTCAACGATAGCTCCAGATTGTCCTGAATAGAAAAATTGGTGAGATTAGCACTATAATCCAATATTCCTCTTAGCAAATTTAGATTTGATTGGTTATCTTGGGGTTCTCAATTATTTAAATTCCCTCGTCGTTTGGCGGAACACAACTCAAGGAAAACTAAGTTAACTAATTTTTGAAATGCGCTAAACCTCACGGAACTTGAAGTCGAACGGGTGTTACTAACATGGTTGGCATTATATTCTCGACTCGGTCGCCTTCTCCTCCTTATTCGTATGCGAAAAATGGTGGGTCATATGGCTGGAATTATCTTTGGAGACAACGAAAATCGGTACTTCAAAACTACTGGGGTTACACATTTTTATGCCGTGGAGGTCCATTCGAGAAAAATTCCTTGTTCGGTTTATTGAGCAATTAAAATACTTGAATCGAATGTGGGGATGATAATAATAGAACGATCTATCGATTCGACTGAAATAAATAAAAGAAAAATACTTGGAGAGATCGCAATGCCAATATTTTATTTTACGAGATTAAATTTTAACCTGGATTACTGAGATAAAATATCTAAGAAATTCATTTTCCCAAAAATGATCGTCGAGTGGTTTGTTTATGTGGTTAGAACCGGAATCTTCACGTAGTAATTATTAACTCGAATATTTGTAACACTGAAGACCAATGAGATTGATGAAGGTGAATAATTTTATTTAACAACAAAAAAGAAAAGTGGTTGTTGTACTTAACGGTGGAATGTCAGGATTTTGTCGTGTTGGAATTCGCCTTGTGCGGAAATACCACAATGTACTAGTAGGTATGGAATTATTTGGTCATCGCATTTAATCCAGAGAGTTTACTTCTGACTCGTGTGTTTTCATTTGGCGGGGAAAAGCGATATAGTTTTGATTCTGAATTGTTTTCTAAGGCTTGAGTACAATTATAATCTCGTTATTAAGAATAATCAAACTTACTCATCAGAGGAGCTTCTGCGACATCCAGAGAATGGGGTTTTAGATCTTCGCCTGAGTCATTTAGTGAATTCATGATTTTTCGCTAGTTGAAAATGATGTGTTTTCTACTACCGTCGGTGGATATATTGGTGAGTGTGCGTATGGTGTGCCGGATGATCGAATTAGATAGACAGGAAATGGGTGTCAATTGCAACGCGACCACAACGAGGTGGATGTTTACATCGACGGAAATGTCGGCGAGTTTTCGTTGAGGTAATATTGTTTATCTCGTAGCTTGTAAGTTTATGAAATTCAGTTTAGGCGAGTTTGT
Organism: Schmidtea mediterranea; assembly: GCA_022537955.1. Taxonomy (NCBI): domain Eukaryota; kingdom Metazoa; phylum Platyhelminthes; order Tricladida; family Dugesiidae; genus Schmidtea; species Schmidtea mediterranea. The sequence continues at coordinate 108,056,768 of CM039681.1, read as the reverse complement.
TAATTATTGGGTAAGTTTTATTAGTTAGCTTCTACTATAATGAGTTTCTTATTTAGCGTGTAACGCGGGTGAATTCAGGGAATCAGATCACTCTGTTATTTCGCGGAGTTTCATGTAACTGCATTTTGGATTTTTCTTCTCGCTATTGATCGCCCAGTTGATTTATTGGAAAATTTTTTGTCGATTCATTAACTCTCTCTGGTCATTTGGTAATTTATAGTATATATTTAATTAATTAATTTCGGTGTGAATTTCAGGGGATTTTCCTCGTTAGTAGCGTTCGCAGAAGTTGTGTGTTGGATCTACCTATCTTCTTTGGATATCCATAGCTGGTGTCGCGACTTACTCAGATTTGATTCTACAGCTTTGTATCACTCATTGTTCACAATCACGACAATGAAAATTGGTTCTGGTTCTGACGGAACCCTAGTCTAATAAAATCGAACTACTCTGCTTGCCATCTGGATTGTATCTTTCTCATCTCGGTGTGGTTGAACTGGAGTTTTAATCGTCATTTTATGCCTAATTTTAGGAAGTGGGTGTTTTCATTTTAATAAAATAAAGTTTATATGGCCTTAATTTTGTTTTCAAGATATTTAATAGTAAAGTAACTTTTTACAATGTTTATGATGATTATGGTAAAAGATTTTTATTGGCTCTTAACAGTTTACGATGATTACTTCAGGGATTTTTTAAATAAAACCAATTATTCGGGTGGTATGATCGCTTAATAGTTAGAATTGGTCCTATAAACCGTACTATAGTGGATTTATTTTAAATGATTTCATTTACTACACGGTAATCAACAAAAACTCGTCTATGCTTTGACTCAGAACCTGATTAAATTCTCTATTTTACTAGAAATTTGAGTTGATTTGTTTAAATTAAAAATTTTAATTCAAAGTTAAGTTAATTCGTTAGTAATTTCATTTTCATAGCAGTGATTTCATTTTAATTTATTCCCCGTAACCTTTCCCTTTAATAAGCCTTAAACGCACTTTATGTTCATATTATATTTAATGAGTGCCCACTGGACTGATCGGTGTGATGATTTTGAGCCGTGTGTGAAATAATTTAGGTCGATTTTACAGAAATGAGAAACGAGGAAGTAGCCAAAAGACTTCTTCCTTATTTCTCGTTTCTTCTATACGGGATAATATTGACGTACCAACCCTGCGTTCCGCACGCCGGGTCTTCACGGACACAGATCATTGGCGATATTCCACGCACTTACACGAATCTGAATTGTATGTTGATTTTACTAACTTGCGATGTGTCTTGGCTGTGGGCCGGAAAAATTTCGACAGTTTAATTTATTTTATTAAATATATAAAACAATTTATGAATAGTATAAATATTTATTAATGCATATAACAAGTAAAACATAAAATTACCATACAATCCATTCCATAAATAAAATTTTCATAATAAAATAAATACCTCTCTCCCCACGCCGACGTCCAAGCAGAGCTCTACCGAGGTTGCGAGGAGGTGACGTGGAGAGAGAGTTCCAAATAGAACTACTTCTCACCTAAAATTAATTTGACGTAGATTTTTAAAATTCGCAAAAATTTTAGTTCAAAAATGGTGTGTCTTTACGTGAAAATGAATCGGTATTTATACCTATTTTCTGTCCCTAACCTCGCGTGTTAAATTTAATGTAGTAAAACAAAATTCGACCTTGTTATTTTCTAGTGTATTCTAATCTTTAATTTTATTATTTTTTAATTTATTTTTATAATTTTTTATTTAGAATTTTTATTGAATTATTTCTAATTCAAATTTTTTGATTTAAGTTTCATTTTCATGAACTTTTATTGATTTATTACTTTTCGGTCGAATTTGTTGGGTTTTCATGTTATATTTGTATTTGTATCGTGCAGATCTTGTTGCATTTTGTTATTATTTTAATTTATTTTTATGTTTATTATTTTATATTTAATTCTCTTTTTTCTCATATTTGATAGGGTTTAATTAATGTTTTAATAGGTTTATTTTAAATTTGCATGTTATGTTTGCATGTGTGTTACCGATCCATTTAAACATTGATATAATTTGATTATTGTCACAAATATTTTGGTGGGATTTGCAAAAAAATTGATACAAAAATTTATTGTTTTTTAAATTTGTTTTATCAAGATCATTGCACTAATTTATCTTATAACTAAAACTTCGAAATATATTTTATTACATGATCTCTATAGAAAGATTTATAGCCACTGGTATACTATGGACATCTTAAGATTTGCCTAGCAAGAGCCGTTGTAAGGTCCCTACAACACTTACCACGAAAGCAAAAGAAGAAATTACAAAGTTTGTGGTATTTTTTATTAGAGGTGTCTTAATTTTTTGTTTTCATATTTTAGAAATTTAATGTTTGTTTTATTTATATTTTATTCAAAGATATTTTTTCAAATAAAGTATTTTTTAGTATACTGAAAACACACTTTTCATCGAACAATCCGACTTTTATGAAAACCTTAAGATTGGTTCTATTTACACAACTTTGAAATTAATAGATGAATATTCATTATAAAAATTTATAATAACTGGTTGGTCTCGGAATTAATATCTTTCAATAAAATACATCAGCTATTTCCGCAGTGTTTATTAATTGAAAATATGACGACCTAAGTAAGTCCTGTTTAATCTGATACAAAACAGATCAATTAAATTTTTTATTGAAGTTTTGGGTTATTTTTATTGAAAGTCGGTTCCCTCTGACTCCTCGTGTCCTTTTTCAATCAAATAAGCAAACCCAACACAGAATAATTTTATTTGCACTTTATAACAATGACAGATCAATCCGTTTTATTTCAATGTTTGTAATCACAATTTCACTAATTGATTTGCACCTTTTAACCACCGTATGACTCTGATTATCTTAGGGTAGGTTGTCCGAAGGAGAACCACCTTTTCTGATAGATAACTTTGACTTTTACTTGGATTTAGATTCCTCTACTAACCTAGTTACTGCTCGTTCATGTCGATTCACTCTAGTTAATAATATCTGCTCTTCGTGTCTGGTTAATAATGATTGTCTTTCGTATCTGGTTACTAATGACCGTCCCTTCGTGTTTTTCCTTCTTTCTTTTATACTCCTGCTCAGACTGTTTTGCGACGATTGTCAACAACATTTTCTGCATTATTAAATTATTAATAATAATTACTTTCCAGACCGACATTTGTCAACAACGTTTGGTCCATTACCAAATTACTAATTACGAAATAATTACCTCTCCGTAACTCAGTGGCGCCTCTACTCGTTCGGCCATTTTCTTAATGCATTCTTTCTATAATTCCGTTAAAAGCTGGGTGATTCACTGTTATATACGTTAACTTAAATTTCCATTTTTCTATTAACTTAACCATCTTGGAAGATTTAAATGACGAAAAATTGTCTATTATATTTTCTCTTATCTCTTGATCTTACACCAAAATATGTCATTTAACATTTCGGTTATGACTTGCATATTTTCACACTTTAATTTTTGATTGATAGCTCATAATCAATAATTAATAGTGGAAACTTTTTAATCTATGTTGTTTGCTCATCACTTCCATTTTTGTGAACCACTTGTAAGCAGTCAGATTTGTTACATTAAATCTTAAAATTATTTCCAATAATACTTTCGAATTATTCACAATCGTATGACTTGTAATGAATAATATTTGTTTCCTTAAATCTCTTTATTTCAAAATATTAAAATAAAACTTATTAGTTTTTTCTCAAATATAAACAAATATCTAGCCGATAAGTGTGCATTATGGATTATTCAATAGAACCCTTTTTGATCTCATTTCTTTATAATCATATTTCAATTATAAACTTCATCCAAAAAGCCTAATATTTATTTTTTAAGATCTCTTGAAATTTATAATTCAATTCATTTATATGCTTCAACCAAATGAGCTAATTTGCTAATCTAGTTATTATCTTTAGAATTACTCCAAATTTTGTTTTTTAATTCTTTCAATTCATAATCTTTGAATATAACCTTTCTTCGGGATAACAAACGGACCTTATAGTAATTAATATTTTAATTATAACATATAGGACTCCAATTCTGTGGTAACTTTTAGACTAAAGTTTAGTGGCAAGTTTTATTTAAAGAGTTATGAAGGATATGAGTATAATCTTTAATACATTTCTTAACATTTTCTTTGTCAACATTTGATATTTTCTTAAATAAGTTTTACTAATATTAACACTTGATAAAGGCTGGGCTGAAAATAGTTGGTTAGTCTGAATCAAATATATTGATCTGTAGTTAATTGAACATGAAGCGAAAAGAAATTTTAATTTTTTTATCTAGTTTGACGGAATTACAAATTTTCAATTACGGTAAAATTTAAATGTAAATATAATTTTATTGTAAACATGTTAAAATTTTTAAATGAATTAAAAAAAAATAAATCAAAATTCAAAATTTAGTTTAATTTAGAATCAAGTTTAATCATTTTCAACTGTTAAATTCATTGTTATTTCACATACATTGCCCTTTCCTGATTAACACAAAACATAGCACCAAGTGCAGTTGCGTATCCTAAATCTAAAAATGTATATTCAACTCCAATAGGATGCCTTAGGTTACGGTTGAGAATTTCTTTATGAAAAAGACTTGATTTGAATGTGTTTCCAGACAAATATATCTAAATAAAAACTGACATATTTTTATTTAAAATGGTTATAAACAATATTTTTCAATCTACTTGGTAAAATATATTATATATTAAATCAAAATAATTATTATATTTAATTTTACTTTTTTGGTTTTTGTTGTCAAAGCAGCGTTCCGACAATTCGACGAAATCTGTGAACTTTCCAAGCAAATTAAAGACATAGCTAAATCGTCTTTAGAATAATATTTCAAGTCTTGGTTGTTTTCTGCACATTTTCCAAATTGGAAAACCGGTAATTCAGGTGGAAATTTTCCATATGGGGATTTTTCATCAGAAATAAGGATATCTTTAATTAGAGTATCTATGTTTTTTCTATTGCCTTTAGACGCGCTAGCTATTATTTCATCGTAATCCTGTGTGCCATAATTCATGTTTATCTTTACTTAAATACAAAATATACATTAGAATCTATTAGGCACTTTGCCATTCCAAGAAATGATTTTCCTCCATTTTGAAAAGAACCTATTTGTTGAGCTTTTCCATCGTCATCAAAGAAAAAAATTGAAGAACCGGATCCCCAATATCCAAGAACAAAAGGATAAAGAGAAGTTTTATTCGAATTAGTGTCCGTATTTATTCTTTTCTGCATTCTAGTCAACATCTAAATAATAAAGGTACATAGAACATATCTATTATGTGTCTACTGTTTTAAGAATGTTATTATCAATTTCATAGAGTTCATCAGCACTTGTTGGTGGATGTATCAGATTCTCGAGTGGACAATGTTCTAAAGCTATTTTATGACCAGCTATTAAAGCTAATCCTTCTTGGACAAAAATCAAACCCAATTCAAAAGTTGATTCAATCTGTTTTCTGAGAAAGTTAATAATATATATTGAACTTTGAACTTATACTTGTTTCTTAAACATCCAGTTCCAGTGCAATGGATTTCATACCTGGTTCCTTCTTGAATATAGGCATTTTCTTTTAACCACTCTAAAGCTTTTTCGATATCTTCATTTTTAAAAATCGAGTATTGAAAGTTGATATGATGTGTACTTTCATCATAAAGTTGGCATCTATTTTGCTTATTAACAAATATAAATTTTGACAATGAAGATCCGATGTCAATGCCTATAAGAATACGATTTTCAAGCAAGTTACATTTTTTAAAGTTTACTAATCCGGTTTTAATAGGTTTTATAATCATTTTAAAATATGATTAATAATTTATTAAATATATGAAAAATTCTTAGTTCAAAGGTTAAGTTAGGGTAATTGAGAATTATTATCAATTCATAATATAAGAGTTTTTTGTATTTATTCGACTTTTATATTTTAATATTTAACCATCTTTCAGTAGACATTTTTTAATATATTTTATTCGTGAATTTATTTATTTTTAATATATTTAAATAATTTATTTACTTTTATTTTTACATATTAATATTAACTTTAGTTCGAATGGATGAGGAATATTATTATTATATAAAAGAAAGCACCAATCTACTAAGAATATATTTCGACAAACTCACTGTCATCGTCAGGTAGATATGAACTATAAACTAAATTGATTTTAAAGTCTTTATTCAAACAAATTTCTTCATTTAAGCTTTTAAAAATTATTCATTATTTAAAATATCAAATTCTGTTTTTAAAAATTCCACTTTTTTTAAAAATTTAATTTAATAAATTTTCTAAAATTGAAATTTAACAAAACTTTTAAACAAAAATATTTGACATGTATTTTCATCTTGCAGCAAAAAATTGTGTTTACTAATATCAATCAATTTCATAAGTGAACAAGAACCTGAGAGCGGAACTGACAGGGTGTCATTCCAATGTATGTAGCATTGCACACATGACATACATATTTATAACCAAGTTCCGAACACAATCTAAGTAGGACTTAAGATCCACCAATAAACACAAATTCCAGAGAACAGTTGTGTACACTCATCTGATTCAATTTACTCAGTTGACAGTTTTCAAGAACTTGAGAACGGAGACGACTGCTTGTCACTTCTTTATCACTATCGACTGAGTAAATTAAATAATATGAGTGAACACAATTGTTGTCTGGATGTGTTTTTATAAATTATTCATTTGTTTATAATTTTATTTTGAGAATTTAAAAAATGTAAATATAAAACGTTGATTCATTGGAAGCAGCATAAATTATTATAACAGATAATTGAATAACAAAATAAGCTTTTGGTGCGAAGTAATGATTATATTGTTAAAAAGTTTCGATTATTAAATAATAGGTTATTAAATAATCGATTATAAAATAATCGAAACTTTTTTCAACAATATAATTATTACTTCGCATCAAGGGCTTATTTTGTTATTCACTTATCTGTTATATTAAAAATGGCATGATCTATTATACATTTTTATAAAATCGTGGATCGCAGTTGATAAATGTTGGGTTGTGCTAAAAATTTGGAAACATCAATATAACATTGATGTCATTATAGATTTATGGTCGAAAAAATTCTTAATGTCATTGAAAAATAAAAATATTTATTTATTGAATCGGGTTTTATTAAAATTATACTACTACACGTAATAAAATATTATATTTTTCTGTGTGATTTTTATGAGTAAAAGAAACATTACTTATCATTCCAATAATTTACTCAAAGTTTGCATTTCAATTTATCAAAAATATTTTTAAAGAAGTATAATAATGAATGTATACGAAGTTGCATAAATCATAATAACCAGTAAGAGGAGTTATTAGTGAGAGTAACGGCTGAATCGTGAATGACTCATTGATGAAATTTTAATATAAATGATTAATATAAGCAATACAAACTTATAAAATTTGAAAATGGAACTGAGAAATGATGGTGGTAACAGAAAACCTTGTTTGTTTACAAACTACTAAAATCATAACTATTTAACTCAAAATTTAAAATTGTACTTATTGACATCGGTTTCTGAAAACGAGCACGGGTCAAAAAAGTTAAGTTTTGTAGATTGAAAAAATGAAATAGCCAAAGTATTCGATAAAAGATTGTCAAGCAGATTGCGAAAATTTTAATAATTTGTTCAGCGAAATTAATATACCGAGTGTTTTATTAGGTAAAAGACGATTCTATTTATTTATAAATATATTTAAAACAATATAAGTGTTAAATTTTTATTAATATTTAAGATAACAGACATTTAAATTTTATTTTAAACTGAAAATAAAAATAAATGGTCAAAATGTTCACCATCTACATCAATGGAAAGGTTACATCTTTTTAATACAGCGTCACATGCGTTCTGGATATTTTGTAATCGAATTTGAATTAATGTATTTAGATCTTCCAAATTGTCATAATACTCACCATAAGCAATATTGCTAAGAATGATCGAAAGGAAAAAATCTGGTGGTGTTTTGATTTTCAGCAATTCCCTATATACCAAAATTGGATATTTTAGCCCAAAATATCTTTTTAGTAGAAACACTATCGTCAATTGAATACTAAGCCATTTCTTTTAAAATAAAATTAGTGTTGGCGAATAGGGTTGATTTTTATTTATTTTTTCTAGGGTTTTTGTGTATCTACCACCTAAACGCCATCAAGATTATTATTCTATCCCTCCTATGTACCCATGGTGATTGCCATGTTGGTACATGTACATAGGGGTTGAAAATTCATGAGCAGGTGAGCTCCATTGCTAGAACTACTCCTCACGATATTCTCACTTTCGGGTTCTTGACTGTCGATGGAAGGTCTTACGTCTTTCTCTTTCTATATCCTGGTCCTTACTCGTCTATTTCTACAATTCCCATACTTATTTGTCATTTTTACCTATTATTTATAAAGGTATCCTTCAAAATTTTTGGCAGCGTTCCTCCTTTATTTTTTGGTAAATTTCCTATTCCATTTGTTCAATCACTGTATTGACTACATTTTGTCCTGGTTTACCCTTTATCTTTCCCTATATTAAAAATTTGATTAGCAGTTCCGTAACTCCGGGTACATTTCCCATGATTTTAAGTAGTTACAACCCTCTGCGGTCACTTTAATAAACGCTACTCTCTTCTGCCTCATTACATCATTCAACTATTGGAAAATGCTTTCAACTTTATGTTCCTACACTATCTTAACCTTTTCTACTTGAATTTCCGATTAATTTTCCAACAATGTTTTAAATTTTCAATACAAAACTTTATTCCCCCTTAACTAAAGTCGCACTTCCCGGAGTTAAAATTTTTCCTGCTCACTCCGACCGACGTTTCCATCAGCCGCTGCGAGTTGTTTAACGGTGCCCTACGGGGAGGGTCCTGTGCCATTTTGCCAGGCCCCGTCGCGGACAGACCGAGATTTCAAGAAGGCTCGACCCGCGATAGCAACTGGCGGAACTTAATCGGCCAGTCGGATCGTTAATCTGCCTTCTTGACAGCTATTGCAATACTTATTATAAATAAGATTTTAAGGGGACTTGTCAGTGGCACCAAAAGATTCCACGACCATTCAGAATAAAATCAAAATAACAAAACTTTAACTTTGAAATATATATTTATACAAGAAAACAATACTTACAATCCACAGTCATGCAACCAAATTGGAAAAATTAGCATAAATTGGCATAAAAATTTTGTCTAAAAATTTCTAAAAAATTTTCTGCCTGACTAAAATTGTTTAAGAAAGTCTGTTAGTCTGTAAGTCAGTTAGAAATTATGAAAATGACTGCCGTATATATAGTGTTTTTGTGCCTGTGTGCGACCAATAGGCGAATTTTCGCGATTTTTAGGGTTTTTAATTATTTTTATTAATTTCAAATTATTTTTATAATTTTTTATATATTTTTCCCTATTTTTTGATATTTTAATTTTTTGTTATTGGATTTTATTTTTATTATTATTTTCTTACAATATTATTTTTTAACCCCAATACTTTGTTTCCTGGTCGCCTCTTCTGCCTGTGTTTTTTCTAAACCTTATTTTGCAAGGTTTTGGCAGTTTATTTTATTTCTCGTATGTTTCTTTCTGCAGCAGTAGGCTTTTTCAAAGATTTTAATTAATTATTTGTTTTATTTAATTTTGTTATATTTTTATTTTGTTTTATTTAATATGTTTTATTTTATTTTTGATTTCTGCTTGCGGTGCGTGTTTATGTTACAGCAGCCATTTTCCTTATTTTTATTTTTTTGTTTTAATTGGTATTACAGTTTGTTTTAATTTTGGCTCTAAGCCCAACAAACCACTCCCGGGCCTTTTAAATTGCGCCCCGCAATATCTAATCAACACATTCTCATTCCATTTAACAATACTTATATACAACACAAGAAAAAATTATACAGATGAAATGTCAATTTACAAGATATAAGTAGACACCACTTAAGGTGATGGGATGTATATACATAAAATAAATACTGTTAATGTTTTCTTTTCAACGCATATATAAGTCTAGTTGGGAACATAAATGTCGATTACGAACTGAAGTTAATGTCGATGACTGGGACCTGGAACGTCGTCCTGATTGGTTTGTTTGACTCGATGTTCGGTGAGCTGAACTTAGTTGAGAATTACTGAGTTGTTTTGATATTGATAGTTTAGGTTGGCAGGTTTTGTGAAACGAGTTTTTTGATTGTTTTGATCTCCTTCTCCAGTGTCGATTAATTTGAGATTTTGATAGGATTTCACGGTCTGGATGGTTTTGTAGATTATTGCAATGATGAGGACAACGATTTGGACGATTCCCAAACAGAGCATGGTAATTTCGAATTTATTTGGTTTCGGATTTTCAAGAGTTGGGGGAGATGACGGTATTGATATTTGTAGGAAGGTATTTTCAAGTTGTGAGAGTTGATTTATTTTCTGCAGTAGGTGTAGATTAAGGTTTTTGCATAAGGATTTCCGGAGAAGATATTCTTTGATTGTGGTGAGTTCTGACTTGATTGTTTGGATTGAATCGAGGGCTTCTTGGAATTTCTGAAGGTTCGAGTTCAATTTGTTGACGAGGGTGAAGAGTAGGAGTAAGGTGATTTGAGGATACGGGTTCTTTTTCTTCTATTTACAAATGTTAGTTTTGTTTTTGTCCACTTTTATATACAGTTTTGTTTTACTCTGTATACACATAAACATTGTTTCGTTGTTTTCTACTATTGGTTATCTTGTTATTGCATTTATATCATCATTCTGTTCGTTACATACGGAACATTTTGTTTTTGAAGCTAGGTTATTTGTTTTATTTCGATGATCTTTTTTGAGTTAGCAGAAATGATATTGTAATACTTTTGTTTTTGATGACATTTCTCTCATACATAGTCGCTTCCATATTACGATAGGTTATTTATTTCGTTCAATTCTTGTTATGCATATTTGATTTATTGTCTGACCGTCGATATTTGTTATATTCATTTGCTATATTTATTCATATACTTTCTCTTTCTCTCTTATTGATTGTTAATTGCTGTTGAGCTACGGTTAATCTCCAAGTTGTTGGTATCATTGGTAACGTAATATTATTTTTCAAATTTATTTCTATTTATGGTATGCATACAGTGCGTTTCCCATAATTCGACTTTTTTTTTGTTTTTGTTTTTGTTTTTGTTGTTTCTATTGTTTTTATTGTTGTTACCCCGGTTAGCGTTCCTTTCTTTATTATTTCTTTTCTTTCGTTGTTTGTTTTCTTGTCTTTGTCATTTTGTTGATCGTGGTCGTCTTCATCTTTAGGCTTGTCTTCCTCGGTCTTCGCAAAAATGTCGTCCTCGACATTGATTTTTCTTATCAAATTTTTATATGTTTTTAACATTCTATCTTTGGTTAAAACTGCTTCGTCACTTTTTCTTTTTTTTCTTTCTTTTTTTTGTTTTTTTTTAACTACATATTTATTGATACTTAGTAATATTTACATTAAAGTCTAAATATACACCTATTTTTGTTTTGCTACTTTTATTTTATCCACTTATACATCAAATTATACATATACATCGATACTACTTTTGATTATATACATATCTTTTTTGACTTTTTTGTCTACACTTCGCTGTTTATCTCCATTTTATTCTCTATATTACTTTTAATCTTCCTTATCTCTACCAATTCTGTACATCTAATCAATTTCTCATGTTTATCTTGCTCTTCCTTCATTTCGTTTATTTTTAATTCTGCTAACATTACCTCTTCCTTTAGTCTGAGTACTGTTGTCATTAGTGTTTCACTCTCTCTTGATTTATTTTCTACTACTTGCTTCCACATTGTAATTTTTTCATCCTGTTTAGTTACTTTTACAATAAATTCGCTTATTATCCTAATTTGTTCGATATATTGTCTTCTCAATACTGCGTATGAGTTTATATCCAGTTGTTTGTTTGGTTCGTTCTTATGTTTTTCTTTATTCGTATATTGTTGCCTTGTTATTACCGTTGGTTGGTACTTCCTTATCTCTGACTGATACATTCTTCCCTTTACATACATTTGATTGCTCTGTTCCCCATTATCTCTTTGGAGTTGATTTCCCAATTTATCTTTCGTATTTGGGCAGCTGTTTGCTAAATGTCCTACTTCACTGCATTCATAGCATAACTTTGCGCGATAGTGTTGATTTTTCGTGTATCGATTTCTTTGATAAGTCGGACTTATATTCTTTCTATAACATTCGCTTTCATTGTGACCTTGTCGTCGGCATTTACTACAGTATCTGATGGCGTTATCATAAGTTTTATATCCTTGTTTGAATTTTCCTTCATTCCTTCTGTCTTTCCTGGTTCGGTTTATTCTTCTGATTTCAGTAGTTTCGTTTATTCGTTTTGTATAATCTTCACTGGTGTTCGCTTTCTTTTCATTTTCCTCGTTTATTAATGATTTACAGTTCTTTTGAAACATTGTATTTCCGAATTAATTTCTTGTTTCGATATTTCTATTTACATCACTTCCCATTGTCGGTTCATTGTGATCCTCATTATTCAAATTCACGTTTTCCATTCTTTTGATTACCTCGCTTTCAATCCTTGTTTGTGGAATTCTTTGTACGCTTGGTTTCTTATTTGTAATTGATCGCATCATATTGATTCTTAGTACCCCATTTATTCGTTTTTTCCACATTTCGTTAATCTTTTTTACTTGGCTATCATTGGTCGTTAATTTTATTATGTCAGCTTTCAACAACTCCTCTTTCTTTCTTCTCCAACTTTCCTCTTCTATACGTGCTTGAAATGTTCCTATCTCACTATACCGTTTTTCTGCTTCTAATGCTTCGGTAATCTTCAATGTGTTCCAATCTTGCTGATGTTTTATTGGATCACCTTTTATCTGTTGTTTCGTTGATATACCTTGTAGTACATTTATTTCTGATTGTTGATTGATTTCCGTGTGTGGTTCGTTATCGGCCAAATAGCTACATATTCTTGTAAGCATGTCTGTCTCATTTTGAATCTCGGTTGACTTGCTTTCTGGCGTTTTGGTGTTGTTATTTTGGTCATGATTTCTTCTTGTTCGATATGCAGCTGGAAGGTGATTCTCTTTTCCAAGTGGGAAACATATTTTGGGTACTCTACATCTCGTTGCGGTATGTCTAGATCTGTGGCCTGGTCTTTGTCAGTAATCACAATATTTCTCAGAATTCTCGCTATTCATCGTCGTTTACGAATCTTGTCTTGCTGCTTTATTTCTTGATTGGCTTGGTTGTTGTTGCTACTGGATTATTGACTTGGTTGCTATTGATACTGAATTGTTGGCTTGGTTGTTGTCGTTACTGAATTGTTGTCTTGTTTGGTTGATTTACCTGAATAGAAAAATATCACCTCTCTACTGTTTATTAAACATCTATGAATCGTACATTACAATGATTACATAGCATAGCATTTTACTGTTCGCTTTCCTTGCCATATTAATTTTTATTTCCAACCAACGGTATTTATTTTATAATTGCGTTTAAACATCTTTTATTTTATCTAGATTTTCTTTACTCATTTGTCTTTTTATCAATGTTAACTTATCCTCGTTTCTCAGGATTCCCATATTGTCTGTTTCTCCCAATTATCTCGGTTATATTACTCGTACTTATAATAATTCATATTCTCCAGGCCTCGTCACATTTTTTATTGTAATTTTCATCAGTATTCTTTATCTCTTTGATTTTGTTTTGCGTCGATTTTTAATGATCTATGTGGGGTAGTAACAATTTTCTATATAGTCGTAATAATTATCTATTTTTAACAATTCGTTCGACTGCGCCGTTTCCCAAGTTCTATTATCCCCCGTATTTTAGTTTTATTCGTAAGACGCTTCGCATTCCCTTCTATTTATCCTTATATAATTTTATTTTCCCTTTTTTCTCCTTATCTTTTATCGTTAATTCGATCTCAATTTTGTTTTAATTTTCCCTGGTTTACCTTAATCTCATCTTTTATCTTATCATTTCGTTTTCTCATTCCATATTCCTTGTTTTCCGTTTTCTTACTCCTTTATCTTCGTAATCATTTTCTGCTATAGCTTTTACACATCTGATTCTTCGTGCACGGATATTTTCTTGTTGTTTATATTATTAATTTATTCGATTTCTTTAACCGGTTTTTCGTTACTCATTTTCCTTTATTTGAGAACTACGCTTCTTAATATAGTCGTGAACCATGATCCGTTAATGCATGTTCTTTTAATACGAGTTGAGATTATGTTCCGTTAATACATATCTCATTAATTCCACATTGAGATCATGTTCCGTTAATACATGTCCCTTATATGAGATCAGGTTCCATTAATACCTGTCCCCGAGTTGAGACTGTGTTCCGTTAATACACATCTCATTAATCCGAATGGGAATCATGTTCCGTTAATACATGTCCCTTATATCCAATTGGCCATTATTACGCTTAAGATTCGACTCTTCCACATGAATCGAGAATCATTGGTTCTTAATTGGTTTTTTCTGCCGGCTTCGCGATCGTTTTGTTCTTTCAGGTTTTATCTATCCTTCATTCGAGCTCGTTAATTATTTCTTCGTTGGTATTCTTTTTTCCTTTGTTTTTTTCTTGTCTATTTTCCTTATGCGCGCTTTCCAATCTGCCTCCTCGAGAATTATTCGCCTACTCTCCAGATTTAAAATACTAAAACGGCTTCGTTGATCCACCACTGCAACGGTAAGGTGATCAGCCTTACCACAGTAGCTGCTCAACTCGGCTAACCTCTCCGGAAGGTCGTCCTATACTTCTCCTCTGGGTGATCGGTTATCCTTTCCCGATTTGGCTTCAGGCGGACTACCCGAAGGTAGCTCAAAAGTATTTTACACCTTTTTTGAACTGTATTCTGGATGATCGGGACACTTTCATTTTTTTTAACTTTCTCCATTCATCACTTTACAATTTTTATATATAAATATTCATATTTGATATATAGAGATATAGGTGCAGGAAGGGTCAACTACTAGACTTTTATTAATTTAACTTCATTTAATCATAATACTCGACTACGTTTTCGTCAATGTTTTTTTTACAAAGTACACAAGTTTTCATTGTCTCAGCACATTGTCAACAGTACTGAAGTGATCACAGGGGAGCATAAACACTTATATTCTCACTTTATTTGACTAATGCAACATTCGTGTAAGTATTCTACTTCTTTATGAATCTCATCTTTACCCGGGTCTGGTATTTGTTTGACTTATTGTTCTATCGCGTGATATTGCATATTTAGGTCGGCGTTATTTACTATTTCTCTGTACCATTGATATTTGGTCTATGTTCTCACTGATTGTCTTTTCACATACCTCCTCTTTTCAATATTTTTCGATTTCAATTTATGATTTTTGATATTATTAATTATCCGTTATTATAACATTCAAATATGTTATTCCCCGTTCAATTTCTCAAACTTGGTATTAATTATGGTTAATATTCTTATTTCACCCTTTTCGATATTTATTTATTAATTAATTAATTTATTTATTTATTTTTGGTCTATTACTGGTATTGCTTTTTATCTTCTGTATTGGTCAACCTCCTTCGACACATTCTTACCATTTTGGTGTTATTCATTATCTTATTAGTTTCATTTTAATGCTCCCTCCTTGATGTATATCTATTTTATTTTGTAATGTTAATTTATTTTACTGTTATTCAAATTTTGCCGAGTATTTTCAAAGTCAATGTTGGTGCTTTTCGCTATTTTCAAGCATCAGTTTTCTTTTTACATTTGCCACTATTAGTTGTTATCATATTTACTTTCACGTTATTTATTATTTTGTATATTATTCAACGACTTTTATTCATTCTCTTTTTATTTCGTTTGTCGATATTCCAGTTCCTTCTGATTCAATCTCATTATATAAATGTGTTGACATTCTTTATTTTCTAGATTGATTTGTTATGTTATTCATTGTTCTCGCTCCTCAATTGTTCAATGTTATTTGTGTTTATTGTTTAAACACTTTGACTTTCAATATTTTGTCGCAATTCACTGCCGTTACCCTTCATTTTATTGTTTTCGTTTTAATAATCTTTATATTCCCTCATTGACATTTTTTTTGTCTTGTATTTTATTTTATCATTTTATTTTGTACATTCACTATTGTAATTTACTTTTGACTTTTATGCTGTTCGTTATATATTTTAACAATATTAGTTTGAATACCGACCATTATCATCCTTATTGTGCGTATTATTCGTTGTTTAGATTTTATTTTTCGACTATTTTCTGTTATTCCCATGTTATCATTTATCCATGATGTTTTTAATTGTTTCTATGGCTTTGATTTTCCATTTGCTAGTTCCGCGTAACTTTTAATTTATTGACATTGTTTCTGCATTCATTTAACTGTTTTGCGTTCTTCAATTTTTTCTCTTTACTGTGTTTGATTTTATTCGCTTTAATTTTTATTTGTCCTTCAATCATGTTTTATTCCTTTTTACTCATATATATGCCATTCATAATGCGATTTATACCTATTTTTGGGTTGTAGTTTACCGTTGTATGTCTTAAATGACGCTAATTTTCTCATTCGACTGTAATTTGTTGTATCTGTATTTTTTCTTTTAGTATAAATGGTGGTTTTAACCCTTTTATTTTTCCATTTTTAGTTTTCTGTTATCGCCATTTATTTATCGATGATATTACTCATTGTTTCGATATTTATTCATTTTGTATTTTTCGTTATTCAACTTTCGGGATATAAAGTTATTTGTTGCATCTTATTTTTCACATATCATCATTGACTCTATTCATTCTCTTTCATTTCATTTTTATATTTATATTTTAATGTTGTTGTTGAAATTCATTTTTCTGTAATATTTTTCGCGGTCTTTCTATTCCGTCATCAGTTACTCCTAATAACTATTTTCCTCTATTTATCGTTTTTATTGCTATTATTTTCACGTCGGTTTAATTCTTATTGTTATAGTTGTCTTTTTATATATTTTTGTCTGTTATTTTAATTTTTGTTTAGACCCCATCATTCCACATTCTCACTCCATATTTTTACTTCATCAAACTCCATGCCATTCAATCATTCTATTTTATATACATTCATCATACCATGCTTATACCTCATCATTCCTAATTTTCACCAATATATAAATATTTGCGTGCAATGTAATAATTATATCATTACAACAAAAGCTCAAAATAATTTTTAGTACAGTTATTATTACCATTATTACTATCCTTATTATTATGAGTATTATCACTATTATTACCATCATTACTATTATAATTATAATTATTATTATTATTATTATTATTATTATTATTATTATTATTATTATTATTAATAATAATAATAATAATAATAAATATAATTAATTAATTAATATTAGTATTATTTTAAACTAAATTCCTTCCAAATTATTATTAAAATTAAACAAATTAGGTTTGTGAGCATTCTGTCATAATGTAAATTATAGTAGACAATTTAAAAGAAAAATTCAGCATACGAATTTACAGAATATTGATTATTATTATAGACACGTTCCTGTTACTGTCGCTTTAAACTTTTCAAAGAAATGACTTCAAATCTCGACTGAGGGTGCATTGATAAAACTCTCTGTTATTTCTTAAATTTTTCTTGGTTTTTATCTTTCTAATTGGCATCGCTTTCATCCCGGCTGAGCCCCCAAAATCATGTTGGCGAATAGGGTTGGTTTTTATTTATTTTTTCTAGGGTTTTTGTGTACTTTCATCATAAAGTTGGCATCTATTTTGCTTATTAACAAATATAAATTTTGACAATGAAGATCCGATGTCAATGCCTATAAGAATACGATTTTCAAGCAAGTTACATTTTTTAAAGTTTACTAATCCGGTTTTAATAGGTTTTATAATCATTTTAAAATATAATTAATAATTTATTAAATATATGAAAAATTCTTAGTTCAAAGGTTAAGTTAGGGTAATTGAGAATTATTATCAATTCATAATATAAGAGTTTTTTGTATTTATTCGACTTTTATATTTTAATATTTAACCATCTTTCAGTAGACATTTTTTAATATATTTTATTCGTGAATTTATATATTTTTAATATATTTAAATAATTTATTTACTTTTATTTTTACATATTAATATTAACTTTAGTTCGAATGGTTGAGGAATATTATTATTATTATTATATAAAAGAAAGCACCAATCTACTAAGAATATATTTCGACAAACTCACTGTCATCGTCAGGTAGATATGAACTATAAACTAAATTGATTTTAAAGTCTTTATTCAAACAAATTTCTTCATTTAAGCTTTTAAAAATTATTCATTATTTAAAATATCAAATTCTGTTTTTAAAAATTCCACTTTTTTTAAAAATTTAATTTAATAAATTTTCTAAAATTGAAATTTAACAAAACTTTTAAACAAAAATATTTGACATGTATTTTCATCTTGCAGCAAAAAATTGTGTTTACTAATATCAATCAATTTCATAAGTGAACAAGAACCTGAGAGTAGAACTGACAGGGTGTCATTCCAATGTATGTACACCAGCTGTCACTGAGATAAATTCCGCTATAATTCAAGTTGATACATAAATCAACTTGGCGGAATTTATTTTTTGTGAATTCATTTCAGCCATTTTTTAAATGGCTGCTAAGTAAGTTGTTTTTTATATTGTTATATAACTTAAAGTTAAATTTTAAGAGTTGAATTATGATTTCATAAGGAAATATGATCATAATTCAAGCTCTTAAATATAACTTTTAATCATCATTTATTTGATATATTACTATTAAAGCCACATTCATCAATATATATTAATTGAGAATCCATCCATGCCTATTCTAAATATCGCGTCGTGTATTCCATTCTGAGATCCAAGACGCGATCTGAATTTCTTTCAGCGACCGATGGTCTTATTTGCTTGGTCGTTATGTGATGATTTTCAAGAAAACGGGAAATAGTGTTTGTGGAAACACTTAAATTTTCGGAAATTAAAAAGTTCTTCATTTCCTCTAATGAAGCATAAACATTTTTCTCCACAAAATCAAGTAGTTTGTTGCCATTTTCTTCCGAAATTTTGGATATACTGCCACCAATCTTGCCTTGTGACAATTTCCAAAATTTCCGGTATTTATAAATTATTGTTTTTATGGAATTTCTGGCTATTCCCAATCATTTTCCAAAATGGAAATAGTCTTCACCATTTTCCATGGCATTGATAATTCGTATTTTATCGATTTCCGAAATTCTGTAAGAAGAAGAATTTTTTATAACTTAAAAATAAAATTTACAGTTTATGCTTTTTTGTTCGAGTCTCAGATGTTATTGAGGGCCTAGCAACTTCTGAAAGCCTATGGAAATATTTAATTTATTTCAATTTTCAAATAAATCGTACAATGTGATTTCTTCTTCATCGCGAAATGGAATTGTTTCTGCAGAAATTTCTGAAAGCCTATGAAAATATGTAATTTATTTCAATTTTCAAATAAATCTTACGAAGAAGTTTCATCATTTTCATAAAAATTTGGATAAGTTTCCTTATCATTAAATTTTAAAAAATTTTCCGCCATTTTTTTTTCGAAAAATATCTCAAAAATGTCTAAATTAATTTATTATAGGGGTTTTTTCAACTTCGGATGGCTACATGTTAAAAGTTAGCATGCATGTTTTATTATAGGTTGAGTTAATGTGCATTATTTTATTTCTCTATCACTTTTTGTGTCTCTATAGTTTAGGGTTTCTCTCATTGGTGTGTTTATATGCTATAAATTTTTTGATTTTCTTTTATATTATAGGTGATTTATCTCAGTGACAGCTGGTGTAGCATTGCACACATAACATACATATTTATAACCAAGTTCCGAACACAATCTAAGTATGACTTAAGATCCACCAATAAACACATCCGTAGTTTGGATAGATCTAGAACTGATTGACCAATATAACTAGGTCTATCCAAACATATTGAGTTCTTATTAAGATGAGAGGCAAAAAGATTATCAGTAATCTCTATTGTTTTTCTAGATGCCGGTTTTGACGAATATGTAATTAACTTTTCAGCTGAATTACATAGTCGAAAATTCATCTGCTTTTTAAGGTTCTCAACGGATTTACCATACAGACTATTGTTATATAATTTAATCTTTTCAAACGAGCGCCTCTGTTAGGACCTTTTTAAAGGTTTTGACACACCATGATAAAACCCTTGAAAGTCAACGTATGACCATTGAAAAGCGATTATAAAACTTTCATCCGCTGAAAAGGTCGTTGGTAGGGTTGCCAACTCCTACAACCTCGAACCCGGGAGATTATAAAAAGGGAGACATTATAACGCTTAATAAATATAGCAGGTGTTTTTCGATACGACTAAAGCATTTTCAAATTCAACCTTTGCATCCTTGCTATCATCTTCATATACATGCTAGTGATATCAATTATATGAGTAATACCATAAAGATTTAAACAAAAAAATTATTTTTATTATATTACAGTTTCCAAATCATGCTATTTATTTTTATTTTTAAAATTGAATTTTTCTTGTCGGCGGGCTGACTCTAATAGGTTGGGTGATTTAAATGAGCATGAAATTCCATACAGGAAAACAAAAACTTATAAAATAATTTGTAATACAGCCTTTACTAATTCACTTCTTAGATGATTCCTTTTGTTTCTTCACAACTGACCCATTGCAATAAAAGTTCTCTCACAAGTTGCATCTGAAATAGCTTTTTGTTGTTTTACGAAAATAAAAGTTAAAATTCGAAAACTGCGCCTTTTTCTTGGGAAATTTTGAAATATTTTAAAAACGGAAAACCGAGAGATTTCCATTTCCCGGGTTATAGTTAACCGGGAGACGAGAGATTATTGTCGATTTCGTGAGACTCCCGGCAAAAACGGGAGAGTTGGAAAGCCTAGTCATTGGATCCAAAATTAAAAGTATAAAATTCTAATTTTTACTAATTTTTTTGAATGTTTTTGATAGTTTGGTTAGTAAATTTGGAATATGTGGATTTGTTGCTGTTTTTTGTGGGTATTAATTAAAAATGTTATTTTTTATTATTGAACTTTAATAACCATATTATTACTTTGAAAATGATACTAAAATTTGTTATGTCGTATATGGTGTTTGAAAAACCATGTCTCCATATATTAATATTTAAAATACATTTTAATTAAAACTTGATAATATGCAAATTAATTGTTAGAATTTTTTTTTCATAATCAGATTAATAATTATTAAAATACTAAATAAAATTAAAGCAGTATAAATTTAAAACTATTAGATAAAGAATCGCATGTATTTCAAAGCTATATTTTAATTCGAAAATACATGAATAAATTTTAATCAAAATTTAAACAATTTTCAAAATTATTATATTTGGAAATAATGGAAAGAATATCATATCAAAATTTATATGTGATTGTCCAAGAATTCAAAGAATTTTCATCCTATAAAATAAAATAATTTTATTTTCATTTCTTTTATAATTTATTACAAAATTTAACATTAATTTAAGATCAATTTAGAAACTTACTCAATTTCTATCAAACTGTTTTCGAATACTTTTAATTACTTCTTCTGAAGAAATATCTATAACAGGTTATAATTATTTATTTATTTCACTTAATAACTTTTATTCATTTGAGGGGGATGAAGGATATAACCGGGTATGTATTTATTGCATGACTGGCAATATCTATCTTCTGCTAATAGATTTTCATTCAAAGTATTCCAAGTTCCTGGAAAAAACTCTTGTCTGCAGTAAGGACATTCAATAAATCTATCATACCATAATCCTAAAATGAATTATTTTAATTTAAATTGTGAATTATGTTATTAGAAAATGATAGTTTCTTTGAATGCACAAATTAAATGTTAAACTAGAAAAAATAAAATACGCTTTGGTGGTACAATATTTATTGAGTTAAATAATTTTAGTTTATAAAAATCCTTTTCAATTTCTTCCAATTGATTTTGAAAATAATTATTTCATAATAGAAAATCTTCTCGGTTAATAAACATTTTGCCGCAAAGGCTTGTTTTGTCATCTACTTGTTTAGAATTATATTTTTGTTATTTTTATTATTATTATTATTATTATTTTTATTATTATTATTATTATTATTATTATTTTTTTTTTTTATTATTATTATTATTATTATTATTAAAAGAAAATGCCAATAAAACACTCTATATATTTTGACAGTTTAACTGTCATCTTCAGGCACCAAAAACCAACTCAATATTATGAATTATTTATTATCATTTAAACAAATAATTTTTTAATTAATTAAATATTCTAATTAAATTAAATATTTTAAACATTTTAATAAATAAATATAAAATTTTTGTTATAAATATTAAACTTTTTAACTATTATAATAAAACATTAAAATGAAAGAGTTTTGAAAACATAAATAACAGTTTCGACAAGATTTAAACTGTCGCTCCTCATTGAAAGTCATAGGCCCTATCAATTTATTACGGAATAACAATTTCAGTAGCAATTTCCTCAATTTTCTTAAGAAAATCAGGAATGCAATCGAGACAATAAAAATACGAATAAGATTTTGTGTTGGTAAAATTATTAATTAATAAAAGGCCTGCTCCAATAGGCATATGAATTTGATGATGTCTATCATCAGGAGATAAAACCGATTCAAAATTGGCATAAATCACAAAAGGTGGGGTGATATGTTTGGAATAATTTAGGAATTCTAAGTTTTTATTTTCGGGTAATGTGAAACGGGTTGTGCCAGTCTGATTTTTGGCACATAATGCAACATGTGTATTGAATGCATTATCTAATCGAAACCCATTAAGGCAATGTGGACACCAATGGACACCGTGACATCATCATACTCTAACCCATCTAAAAACTCTGTATATTTAGAAACTCTTTGGGGATTTTCAGCAATAATATCTTTCTTTAATAAATAAAGAATAGAGTAAAGGAAGCATTTGTCATCATTATTTTTTATATTTACTATTGATCATTTATTTTTCAATGCAGAAGGGGTTTTAATGTATTAATGCCCGGACAGACGACTAATGAGAGCATATTTAGTCAGAATAAAATTTATTTCGAGAATATTAATAACACACCATCCACTGCCTAAATGAGTAAATTATTCAATATTTTTTTTTAAGTTTATGAATCCCTTTGCTTAAAAAGTTGTCCGAAAATGCCTCCGCATTGTTGATTGTCACGTATCTCGCCATCTTTTTCAAATTTAATTAATATCGCGAATTGAATTTTAAAGCTTCTCATTTTATTTATTTCAAAAATTAATTTATTACTGATTCGCTCAGTTAAAGTTATTTTAATTAGTTGCGCATCAGATATATCAAAACGTAAAGTTTTGATAGCGCCATTTAAATTTACAGATATTTTCGGCTTATTCTCTAATGAAGAACCTCCTATTGTATAATATCATTATTTATAATAGGTATAATATTTACATTATTTATAATATTTTTATTATTTATAATAGAGTCATCATCATCACTGATTTCGATGAATTCTTTTTTAATAATTTTATGGTGTATATTAATATTAGTATTTTCAGCAGGCCTTTTATTAAATTTATTGTGATGTTTTTTAAGTTTATTTTGAATTATATTTAAAATATCGATATTATTTTTATTAATTTTCTTAAAAAGTTTAATTTTATTAGATTTTAAAGAATTTAAATGACTTAAATGTTCCCTACAAAATTCTGTATATTTAAAACTTTGGGAGATTTTGCATATGGCACATTTAAAAAAGTCGATGCCATTAAATCTATGGCGGTAATATTTTTTCATTTGCTTATAGCATCTTTCGCCGTGTCGTATAGACGAGATACAATATCTCGGTTAAAAAGTGCCTAATAAAAATAATAAACTTATATATTGAACATTAATTTATACAATTCCTATATAAAGTGCCTAATAAAATAATAAACTAATATATCGATCATTAATATAGATAATTCCTATATAATATCTACATTCTCACTGCAAACTATTATGTTAAAATAAATTTCAGTTATCCAAAACCAATCTAAAATAATAAATTAATATTAATAATCCTTACCGGTTTCCGAGGTTAACAAATTTCTTAAAATATTTGTTGGATTCATATTTTGCTGTTCAAAAACTTTTGAGATAATTGTGACAAATTTGAAAATTGTCGATGTTTATAAAGAGAATATCATTTTCAGGATTTATTCAATCACATTATAGTAATACACACATATAGGTGACAGACTTTTACGCATGCAGTCACGGCTGTGTAGGCATGTATTCTTTGTAAGACACATGCAGTCTAGAGTATGTGTGAGAGTTCTTTGTAAATTAAATAAAGTGTGTTCTTTGTTAATCACGCTATGATCATGCACTGTCTTTATAGATATTAAAATATTAATTAAAAATACAACACATAAAAATTATAATAAAAATAATAATAAAACACAACACAACATTAATACATTTTTTACGCTAAACATCAAATCGCTTGGATAATAACCACAAGGATAATTGACCACATGTTAAGCTCCATGGTTTTTGAAACATAGTTTTATTATACACAATAGGTTTACCCATTATTTGCAGTTTCGAAACCATTAAAGCCGGATAATAGAAACCCATAGGATTAAATACAAATATCGTGCTAGCTTTCATATTTATTGCTAACCAATGTTCTCCACCAAGATGAGACGATTGAGTATTGACGATTATGTCTTGATTATTACGTAAATATAGAATTTTATCAAGAGGTTTGCGTACACCAAAAGCATTTGCCCGATATGCTTGCTTATCTAACCCCAATGTATTAACCAAATTTTTATCAAATGTAACTTTACAAATGTTATTATTCAGACTGAATTTTCATAATCCGTCTTTAACAATTTCAATAGTCTTAAATATACGTTAACAATTGAATGAAATATATTTATGTAACTCTTCAAGTGTTTCAATATATAAATCATAAGTAAACGTAAATGTATCTTCAACCTCATTAATATATGATACAGATATTTTGATGTGTTCATTCACAGGGCCGACATCAATTAATGTTTTGAAACGTAATAGGTATTCAGTACCAGGAACAACAATGTTAATCTTTTCATTACTCATTTGCTTGGCATCATCAATACTTTCAAATTTTATTGTAAATGGACTAAAATCACAATTAACATTCAATCCATCTTTGAAAAGCATGCCACTATTTTCATTTAAAATTTGATTGGGAATATGACAATATTGTTCAATATTATTGATTGAGAAAATACCACTACATGTTTTGTGAACACCTTTCTTGTAATTGATTTTACATTGACTATAAAATGGGAATGTATTGTACACAAATGTAAAGTCTTGCAATGCAACTTCCCAATTTCCATGTAAATAAATGGGATTTTGAAGATCAACCATAAATTTACTTGCTTGATTTTCCGGATGGATTAGTGGGCAACTATTGCTCGGTAAAATAGTATAGAAACTCACTTTACTAGATCTTTTGATGATATCCATGAGGGTCTTTGATATCGATGCCATTTGACATAGTATTGTTTATCCTTACCCACCTTTTTTGTTTTCAATATTTTCTGAATTCTGAACAGTGTAGGTTGGAAAAAAACTTGTAATTCCTGTTCATAGAATTTCCCTTGTATTACATTGTTATCACTATCTTTAATAACATACATTACAGGACTCTGTTTATTGTTAATTTTTGTAATCTTAAATACTTCATCACTCCAATTACTATCGAATTTTTTGACGAAAGGTGAAGCAGATATTTTACTAATTCTAACGTGATCACCAACTTTATATTTTGGTTTTGCAATTTTAACAACTTTTTTAGAACTCACTGGTGTTTTTGAGCTAATATCTACAGGTCTTAAACCATTCAGACCTCGATGTGATGAATTATTATAACTAACAAGTGTTTTCGGCAATACATTTATCCATATTTTATTACCTTGATGCACGAAATATTTCTTAAATCTATCCCTCAATGACCGGTTAAATTTTTCAACATGAGCAGCTTTGTATTGAGAATGTACAGAGCAATGGTTTATTTTGAGACGATCCAGGATTTGCTTAACTTTACTATTGTAATAATAATAATAATAATAATAATAATAATAATAATAAGCCCATTTTTAAATATATAAATTGCTTTAGATATTTCCTCTGCAGATTTTGTCTTTGTTGGTACACTGCGGGCAAAACAACTGAAAACATCAATACATATTAAAATATATTTTTAACCCTTGTTAACCTTCGAATACGGTATTATCTCCATCAAATTCATTTGCCATAAATCATTAATACCGAATGTTTTATAAGCTCTTGTTGGAAATCTTTTTCGCGTCGGTTTGTTTAGGCTGTACGCATTCTGATCTGACAACCACTTTTGCGTTTCATTTTTCGAATTTGGGACTCTTTTTTTTAACTTTGCCACTCCACCGAAACCTGCTTCGTCTTCTGGGTTCGTCTCTAAGTTCGTCTCCATTACAACAAGATGATTTAAATTTAAATTTTACATTAAGTAATGATTGACCCATTGTTTATTGTAAACCACCTAATAATGATATTGCTAATGGTAAGATGGATCCGATAAAACCGCCTTGTTGTTTATCTATGATTTTTCTCATTTGCTTACGATTTTTATTATTTACTAGCGATAACAAAGGTTTTCGATGTTTATTCAACACTAGTTTTTTAGATTTACTGATTTTAATTTTACCTCTGACTACTTTTAGTAGAATTTTGAGTAAATCATCGACAACAAAATTTGGAAATGATTGTAAAATAGACATTTTTTTAATACTCGAAGCCTTTAACAGTGCATTAAAATACGGGAAACTCATATGATTTTTTACAATTTTAACTCTGTTCTTTTTCGTACTCCTTTTAATAGATTTAGGATTTTTTGAAATTAGATTCATTGCAGGGCAATTATCGGTTATTAGTTTTTTAGATGGTGTATAACTGGTTTTTCGTGGAACTTTTTCAATATTTATTTTCTTTTTAATACTTTGTCTAAGTTTTCTTATATTTTTAAGCCTGGATTTCATAAACATTTTTACATGTTAATGTTTTTAACTTTGTTTATAAACCGTGGCACCTTCTTTATTGAAAATATCTATTTTTACTCGTAAATTATCATTGCATTGTTGTGTGAAATCAAGAAATATACATCCATGTGGTGATATTTTGTAGCATCTTGAAATCTACTGATAAGAAAATTACGATTATTAGGGTATGCTTGTCGAGCAATAAAATCAATAACTGTTGCATCTCTAGGATTCTTGAAAATAACTAAATATTGAACATTTTAATTCCTTGTTCGATTTGAGCCACCCGATGAAATAGATTTTGAGTAATAAAAATCACAGTAACACCAACATGTGGACTGATTTTTGTGAATAAATGATTAAAATCCTTTTCTTTATTAGCTTCCTGATATAAATCATCGATAATGATGACATCGCCTTTCCTTAATCAACTTGACCAGTTTTTATCGAAACCCTTTACTATTTTCATGTTTTTCAATTTACAGAAATTATCTTGAGTTAATCCATGTTCTTCATCTGCACCCCTATGCCAATAAATCTTGTTAAATTTTGTTTGGAATAAATTAGATTTCAGTAATTTACACAGAAACATAGTTATGTCGCTACCACTTAGACCGACGATTTGATATACCGCATCATTTCTTAATTCCATAATAAATTCTATAATTATAGGTTTTTGTTTATATTATATAATTTAATGAACTCTTTCTAAAATCATATATATATATATATATATATTTATATATTAATATTTCATTATTGTTTAATTATGTTATCAAATTTAAATTATAAAGGAATTTTCGACGTGTCAACAATGACGTTCGAATGGTAAACCAAAGCAAGTTGTTGATAGGAGTGGAAAATATCCTATAATATTTTTCAAATCCGGCAAATGCAGAATAATGGGATGCAAGAAACCTTTAGATGTTAATAAATTACAATATAGAATAAAGGATATTAAGATACAGTCAATTACGGTTACCATGGATATGGGACAATCTATCA
Organism: Schmidtea mediterranea; assembly: GCA_022537955.1. Taxonomy (NCBI): domain Eukaryota; kingdom Metazoa; phylum Platyhelminthes; order Tricladida; family Dugesiidae; genus Schmidtea; species Schmidtea mediterranea. Next base: position 108,028,707 of record CM039681.1, on the reverse strand, counting down.
ATCTATACAGCATGTCAACAAAATGTCTTTGTATGTTCGAACCAGAATTATTTCCTGCACTGAGGCTTTTAAAATACAACTCAATGTGTGTTAACTTGTTTGCCAGTGAGAAAATAGTAATATTAGGGTTGCGAAATCTAGAGTTCAAAAATATTATTACAGACATACACAATAAAATCATGGGATTGGTTGACATTGATTGGCTAATGATTGATTAAAACAACTTGCTTATTCATTTTATTTCATTTTTAAAATGGAAAATTGTTATTTAAAGCCGATGTCAACTATTTTAAATTATGGTAAATTTTTATTTATTTCATTTTTATATTAAATTTAGATGAATATGAAGCAATGCTAATTGCAAGAATTAATAATTATTATCCGCAAATGAAGGAGATTATAAAACATCAAGATCCATCAATGATTCCCGAGCTCATATTTTATGAAACCCGAATAATGATTTCGGAGATAATCAATCAGGTGCTATGGAATGACAAAATCAATAGGATCGAAAAAGAAATGACAACGGAATACCCTTGTATTCTTGATTGTAATTGCTGCAATTTCCGATAAAAGTGGTATGTCGAATGGTGCCTAGTGAAGGCGGTTAGAAACTTTTCTAAACTTCAACTTTTAAGAAAATAAATGTTATATTGTTTACTTGTTTTTTGATTTATTTTTTTTATGTGGTAATAATAGTTAGTAATAATAATAATAATAATATTTAGTAATAATAATAATAAAATAATAATAGAAACACCTTAAAATATTCTAGTATAGAAATACAACATACATACATGCAACATCGATGCAATATCAATGCACGATTCTGATTGGTTAATCAGGATCTAGCAAGAGTATAAAAGCTCGTCACTACCTTATAAAGATCATAATTCAAAAATGACCAAGAAAAAAAGTGAGCCCTGATAAAGAAGAACTTGTCCAACCAGTTCAAATATCCCACAATTATAAAATGTATTTTTAAAGGAACCTATCAATATGCAATTGGTAAATCCAGTCAAACTCAATCGAACTCAATTTCAATCTCTCACTGGGACACTCTCAATGATAGATATCAAGGATATTGATACTGTTTCAATAAGAACAATTCGAATTTAAAATGAAATCAAAATGCATTCTTTACCTGTCAATATACCAGATATTATGATGCATTTGCAGAAATAGGTTTCAAAGAAAAGTAAAACTGGTATTTAACAATAACAATACAAGGATATAAGCCGATCAAAATAATGTGCTTTCTGTCAATCTGGAAAATTGCCACTGCTAGACTTTCACAACTACTTTAATGTTTTAATGTTTAGTGAATGTTAATAAATGTATTTAATCAGATTTTGTTTGTTTTCTTTATAAGACATTACAATATTCTATAAACAAAATTATAATTAGGTTATAAATTGTTAAAATTAATGTCTGAAAAGATAAAATATAAAATAATCAATTAATTTTCGTTTAGAATATTTAATAAACTTTTTTTAGAAATATCAGGTGTTAAAATTAGAGATATATTGACTCTAGTTGAAGCATTGGGTAAAGAAGATTCTGGTTGCGATTCAGAATTTCCGAGTGACGATGAAAAAATTGTTAATGATGAAGATACAGAGATTGTTAATGAAGAAATCCCTACTGAAAATTTAGTTGAGGCTAACGAATTTAAAACTTGTGTTGACCATGTTATAGAAAATATAATGATAGAATATTGTGGTGATGAAGCCTGTACCTGTAATAATCAATAAATCTTTAAAAATGTAGATTTTATTACTAATTAAGTTAATAACAAAGAATAATATATTTAATTAAATTTATGATAGTAGGTAGATGTGTGCCATCTGGCGCACTTTTTGGTACCCCCCCCCTTAACAAAAACAAAACAAACTAAAATATAATGTAAACACAAAAAAAAATACAAAATAATGAATAAGAACAAGAACGTATATAGGTATACATATATTAATTTAATGAACAGTTGGCTGAGCTGTTGGATGATCTATTTGATAGGCTGTTGGATGTGCTGTTGGATGTGCTGTTGGATAATCATGTGGAAAATTATTATTTCTATTCATTGTCAGTCTCAATCATATAATGACCGTATGCCAGGCTTACATTGGGAGGGGCGGGGGTATGTAATAGCGGATTAAATTTCGGATTATCTTGATTACATAATGATGTAATCAACTTAATTAATTTTGTGTGTATTAATTTTTTTTTGTTCCAGTGTGCCCCTAACTACCTACTCATCAGTTTATTTTATATCTATACATTTACTTTGAAATTTTAATGTAATTTTTTTTTAAACTAATTATGAAAAGATAAAAATGAAAGAAAAATTTTAAAAAATAAATTTACACTGAATAAATTTAAAATTAAATTTTATAAACTCAAGCAAACAAAAGTCGGTCAAATGCGAAATTTGAATTAATTTAAGCAATACATTTTAAAATTTGAATAAACTAACAAAAACTCCACGTATATTAAGTATTAAGGCTTGACATAATTCAAAATGAAATCAATAAAATAAACAGTAAAACTAGTAAAATCAATGAAAAATAAAACGAAACAAAAACATAATAGAATTGTAAAATTAATGAAACTTAATCAAAATATAAAATTATTTCCAGGGAAAACGTATAAAATTGAACAATAAATCTTGAAACTAACACTGATATAATAATAAAATTTTAGCGAAGAACCCTAGAGAAAGTAAATATTGAAAAAACTCTCTAATTAAAATTAATTTATTTGGATAAATGTGAAATCTGAGTCATGTACACAATCGAGTTGTATGGGAAGCCCAGGAAAATATTAAAATGAATTTATTTAAATTTTCGAAAAGTGTCGAGTACGATGCCGAACAATTGTTTTATTTTGGAATTGATTATATCAGAACTTTGGGATCATTGGTGTAAACTAATTGAAATATTTTTTTTTCGAGAATATATAAAAACTGAGCTATGTAGAAGCTAATTGTCATTGTGCCAAAGAAACGTTAACGAGTACAAGTCAAATAACAAACAATCTAAAGGTTGGTAATAATAAAAAGAAAAGAACATACATATTAAAATAAAAATATTTGAGTTCGGAAAAGGTAATTTCTCTCAGGGTTACTTACACCCATCAAGTAATTAGTTAACGAGGAAAAAAAACTGAAAATAGTTTGAGTTTTGTGTTGAAAATCAATAAACTTCATCCCGTTTGTACTTTTATTTAATACAGCGAACCACGAGGAGTCAGAAATTAACTGACTTGTTAAATAATAATAATCCAACGAACAATTTGATTTTAACATTGTTTTTAATAGAAAATTTTGGAACTTATTCTAAGAATTTATTGAGAAATATTTCGTGAACTATAAATTAAATGCTTTAAGCTGAAATTTTTTTGATAATTTGTAAATAATGATTTATTTTTAAAATTAAATTTAGCTCTTTGTATAATTTATTTTTAGAACAGAATTATTAAAATTTGACAGACGTTTAACACTGGAAACTTTATTTTAAAGTAGATTTTTAAGACTTGACAATTAAATAATAACTTTTGAAAATGAAATCAATGACTTCTAAATTTAACATTTTTTTTATCAGAGTTTTAAGTATTAAAAATAAGGTAATAGATATAGGGTCAACAAATATAAATCTGATTTACTTAAGTCGTAAATTATTATTATTATTTATTGAAGCCATTAAGTGAATAAATACATGAATTATAGGGCAAAATTAAAAAATTTGATTGACATCGTGAAAAAAAAATGCATCAGATTAAAATTAAACAGACATTTTCATGTAAACATATTTCTACACAATGAACCAGTGTTTAACTTAAATAATTCTGTTAAGATTCTTAATAAAATTACCTAAAATTTACAATTAAAATAATTATTGTATATGATTGAAAATTTGAATTTTCGTAGTTGTACATAAGTGATTTATTTAATTCAATCAGTTGAATTCATCTTATTTTATTGTCAATGAAGAACTTTCTCAAATTAAAAAATTTTTATAAGCAATTACGTAAGTAATATATTTACATTAGTACTTGTACTTTCGAATTTTATTCTGTGTATAATAAGGTTATTTTTGCATAAGGTTATTTTCATTATAAATTGAAATATCAAATATAGTTATTTGACAGGATTTAATTATTAATTCTTTTTATAATAATATAGTAATTAAACTTCAAAATGATAATTGTTTATTTTACTTTTAACTTCTTTGTAACACAATTTTTAATTATTATTATTTTTCAAAGAAAATTTCAATTTATTTTATCAATTAATTTTTAGTGGTGATACAAATTATTAATATAATACTTAATTAAATATAAATTATAAATTCTTTGCACAAAATTAATAGACAATAATTATATTTTTCATTTTGTAACTTACTCAAACTAATTTATTAAAAAATAATAATAATAATAACTTTTATGATGTGACTATCATATTTTATTGATTTAACTTGATATGAATCTTTTCCACGTAACTATAGCAACCTATGTTATTAAATTTTATTTTAAAAAATTTAGTTTTCAAATATCTTAGTTACATGTTATTCAATTAATTTCTTTGTAGGGAATCAACAAATAACTTATTGCATATGTATGTATTTTTGAAAAATTAATCGATGAGAAATAAATCAATAAGTATTTTCATTTTGTACTTTACTCAAAATAATTTATTAAAAAGTTAATTTCCCGATGTGACCATCATATATTATTGATTTATCATGATATTAATCTTTTCCATTTAACTATAGCAACCTGTGTTATTAAATTTGGTTTTCAAACCTATTAGTTATATTTTATTTCTCTGTGAGGAATTAACTAATAATTTATTGCATAAATATATATATATTTTTTTTTGAAAAATTAATCGATGTGATATAAATCAATAAGTATTTTTCATTTTGTAATTTTCTTGATATTAATGATTTTCATGAAACTATAGCAACCTATGTTATTAAATTTCATTTTCAAACATCATATTTAAAATTTATTCAATTTAAATTTATTAAAAATTTCAATTTGGATGTAATTTTTTAGTATAAACAATCGATTTTAATTAGTATAAACGAATGATTTTGAGGTATAAACAATCAATTATTATTAAATTATTATTAAAATATTATCATAAGTAACTTTACTTTTTATATATATTTAATTAACTATTTGTTTTTTAGTGAATTATTGCTATACATATAAATTTTGCGTAGCTATCAGTCACGAAGATGTTCACTACTGTGAACTTGTTACATCATCATATTTCAAGATAAATGATGCTGGTTTCCTTGGTTATGTGTGTCCAGAATGTCTCACAATAACATCTGGTAGATGGTCAATGTTTTTACAAAAACACGGGCATCACCTCAGACAATTCGGAGAATCGAAAAGTAGTATTGTTGCCAAAAGTACGTGTATGTATAATATAACTAACTATTAATTTTCTTTTTTTTTAGTATTGTCAAAGAGGACAACCCTTCAAGACACTTTGCATATTGATAATTATGATACAAGTAATCTTTTGATAATTTTTAATGATTTTTAAATTATTAACTGTTAGATACTTTTAATATTCAAGATTCAAGATCGAGTAATGAAAGAAATGAATATAAAAATGGTAATTTTTTACTTTTATTTAAATTATTAATTATTTTTAATTTAGATGATTTAAATGTTCACATTGTAAACATAGATGATAGAATATTTTACGAAACAAATTTTGCCAAACTTGAAAATATCTCTACTGTAAATGTTAAATGTGAGTTTTTTGTTATTACAATCAGAATTATTTAACTTTTTCATGTTTCAGGTAATCTTTATCCGAAGTATTGTCAATCTACAAGCCATGATAACAACTGCCACAATAAAATGAATCGATATTATCAAGTGAATAATTATTATATATGTCCTGTATGCCAGACCCAAACCTCTGACCCGTACCTTAAATTTTATAATGACCATAAAAATCACTTGACTCAATTTTATACAGATAAAAAATCATTGTTTAAACACAGTTTGAAACGAAAAAGCACCATAAAATCTGAAATACTTGAAAAAATATTTATTAAAGATGAATTACAAATTGGACTAGGGTTAAGTGACATTATTGTTGAACCAGAAATTGAATATGATTTACTACGCTCACATCGAATTATAAAAGTGAACATCGGAAGATATAATGTTAAGGAAATAGTTGTTCCATTTTTTCTTTTGGAAAAATTAAAAATTACATTAAATGAAATGAAACATTCAAAAGTTCAATTTGGAGTCCAAGTAGAATTTGAAAAAGATGGGGAACTCAAAGTAGTTAGTATATCAAATCGCGCTGCTTCAGTGACTACAACCTTTCTTGATGAGGGTATGAAGAAAATAAATGAAAAGATTGTTGAACGAACAGAATTAGGAAGTAGTTGGAAAATAAACCGAATAATAGAAGTAAATTTCAAAGTAACCAAAGTTTCGAATATATCTAGGTTATCTGGACATAGTTATATTCAAACACCTAAAGCTCTAATAGGAAAAAAGGCAATAGTTAACGTACAAAATACCGATAATTTATGTTTCATATATAGTGTTTTGGCTGTATTGAAATTTGATAAAATCAAGAAAGATAGAAATAGACCAAGAAAATATTTACCGTATATGAATGACTTGGTATACGATCCTAACGATATGCCAATGAAACTGTGTGATATTCCAACTTTTGAGAAGAAAAATCCTGGTTTAGCAATTAATGTAATGATTTATAATAACGAAAATTTTGAGGATAGAGAAGAACTTATAATGAAGCATCCATATTTAAATATAATTCACCGAACAAAAGTAACTGGAGTGGATCCAATTTATTTATTATTGATAAAGGAGGGTGAAAAATATCATTATACAGCAGTAACTAATTTACAATCCTTGATGAATTGTCATAAAAACAATGATTGTAATGTTCGAATTTGTTGCAAATGGTGTGAAAATTGTTTAAATGGATTTCGTAAGCCAAAATCCTTTGAAAAACACCAAGAGTTATGTAAGAAAAATCAGTTGGGTACTACGCTATATACATTACCAAAAGATAAAGATAAATATTTGGAGTTCAAAAACTGGTCAAAAACGATAACACCTCCTTTCGTTATCTATGCAGATTTTGAATCTATTTTACCAAAAGATGACATTTATTTTCAAAAACATTTGCCAATTTCTGCTGGACTCTTATTAATCAACAACTTCACTGGTATGACAAGTTACCATCATTTCATTGGTCAAAACTGCGTTTATGAATTTTTGAAGAAGGTTTCAGATATAGGAACAAACATTGTGCTACCATATTATAAAGAAAATGGGAAAAAGCTAATGTTACCACTTACTTTTGACGAAGAATATTCATTTGATAATTGTGAATATTGTTATTTGTGTAATAAGAACATAGTAGATAAGGTTAGAGACCATGACCATTTTACAGGGAAATATATTGGTCCAGCATGTAAAAGTTGTAATGTTAATAGGAGCATCAAAGAAATATTACCTGTAGTTTTTCATAATTTACGTGGGTATGACTTACATCATATCCTTAAGTATGGAATAAATCAATTTCCCAATTGGAACTTATCATGTATTCCAATTAGCAGTGAAAAATTCTTATCCCTTATGGTATATGTTGGTAAGCTTAGAATACGTTTTATCGACTCTTACCAGTTTGTTAATGACTCATTAGCTAGGGCTGTGAAAACTTTGACTAGTTTACCATTAACAAAATCTGTTTTTACTGGTACCATTGTTAATGAAAAAGGTATTTTTCCGTACAACTTTGCCACTAGTTTAGAGGTCCTTGAAAATACTTATGAACTGCCTCCAATCTGGGAAGGAGTGAGTGAAGTTGAATATGAGAAAGCTCAATTAATTTGGACTGAAACTAACTGTGTAAATTTACTTGACTATATGATGATATACTTGAAACTCGATTGCTTTCTTTTAGCTGACTTTTTCCAACAATTTCGGGCGAAATCTATAGCTCATAATAGTTTAGAGCCTTTAAATTATTTTGGTATTCCTGGAATGTCTTGGAATTCTGCGTTAATAACTTTAGATATACCCATTGAACTATTGCAAGACATGGAAATTTATAATTTTTATGAGGGTGGTATTCGTGGAGGTCTTACTTTTGTTAATAAACACTTTGTAAAAACTGACAAAACCACTGAGTTGCTTTATATTGATATTAATAATTTATACGGTTGGGCTTTAAGTCAACCATTACCTTGTGGTGAATTTAATTGGATATTTGATGGATTTGATACAATATTATCTGATTGTTTGACTTTGAATCTTGAATCTTTGTCGTATGGGTATACTCTTGAAGTAAATCTTGAAATTCCTTCTGATCTTCACGATAAGTTAGACGACTTTCCTATTGCTGCTGAGAAAATGAAACCTGAGGGTTCAAAGGTTGAAAAATTGTTATTGACTCATTACCCAAAAAAGAATTATGTGATTCATTGGCGTTTACTAAAATTATACTTGTCTCTTGGTGTTGAGGTTACTCATGTGAATCGAGCTGTAAGATTCAAACAGTCTCCTATTTTTAAAAACTACATTGATACCAATACAGAGTTAAGAGCAAAAAGTACAAACACGCTAGATAAAAATTATTATAAGCTCCTAAATAATAGTTTGTATGGTAAAACTGTCGAAAACCTGAAAAAAAGAATGAATTTAAGATTATGTAATACAGAAAAGAAGATGATTACATATGCTTCTAAACCAACTTTTCAAAGAAGTATCAAAATTGCTGATGATCTAATTGCTGCTTTGTTAAATCCAGACTCAGTATGCTTAGATCGACAGAGTTATATTGGACAATCGGTACTTGATTTGTCCAAACTTCGAATGTACGAGCTACAGTATAAGGACTTGGAAAAATACCGACGACAATTTAATTGTGAGATTAATATAGTCGCTGGAGATACAGACTCTTTTTTCTTGGAGATTAAAAATTGTAAACTAGATATTCTTTTGTCTGACATGTTTAAAGATAATCTTTTGGATACATCTAATTATCCATCTACTCATCCACTTTATTCTAAAAAACTTGATTCGGTCATTGGAAAATTTAAGGATGAAAGCAAGGGAGAAGGTTATGATGAATGGGTATTCCTTAGACCGAAATGCTATAGTTTACTAGGAAAATCAAAATGCCTAAAAGCTAAGGGAGTCACGTTGAAGGACACAACGTTAACTCATAAATCTTATAAGGACTGTTACGAGAAAAACTCCACTTTTTCTGTACCTCAATTTCGTATTGGTACAAACAATCACCAACTTTATAGTTTTAAAACTTCAAAGGTTGCACTAACAAACAAAGAGGATAAAAGGGTTTGGGTAGAAAAGAATGTAAGCCTGGCATACGGTCATTATATGATTGAGACTGACAATGAATAGAAATAATAATTTTCCACATGATTATCCAACAGCACATCCAACAGCACATCCAACTGTTCATTAAATTAATAAATGTATACCTATATACGTTCTTGTTCTTATTCATTATTTTGTATTTTTTTTGTGTTTACATTATATTTTAGTTTGTTTTGTTTTTGTTAAGGGGGGGGGGGTACCAAAAAGTGCGCCAGATGGCACACATCTACCTACTTATGATAAACTTTATTACAGAAATATAGGGCAGATGATCCAGTTAATTGTTTTAATAAAAACTTGCAATTTGAGATATAAATATCTGAAAGTTTGGCTTCTGCGGCAACTTCAATAATTGACACCCAGCAACCGTTTGCTTCTACCCATGGATCAATTTTTGTCTCACTTATCTAAATAAAGATAAAAATAATAATTATAAAAAGTAATATAGCTGAATGGACCATTGAAAATAATTTTCAGTCGGATCCGGATTTTAAAATCATATGTTTAATAAACATTAATCCTACTATTATTCGCATCCCTTTATTATTTTCATCAAAAATATAACTAAATATCGATTTCTCCCCAAGGTTGGTAAATTGAGAATGGGATCTCGGTACGGTTGACCTTGAATATTATATTTTTAATGATATCATCATCATCTCGATTATTAGCAACCAGCTAATTCAACAAAGTTATAAAAAATTTAGTTTCTCACATTTTATAAAACTTTTTGGAGGTGTAGGCTCATTTATACTATATTTGACCATTCAGAATCATGCAGAGATATTGCATGTATATTGCAATGTCTTTGTTTAAAAAAATAGTTTAAAATGGAAATATTGAGGATTTGTTAAGTGGTTGTTGGACTTCTTTCATTATAAGATTGAACTGATCGTTTATTTTATTGGAATAAGTTTTTATATTATATTGTAGTTCATTTATCATTTCTTGATAAAGCTTTCCATTTTTATCCAATTTGAATAATGATTTATTTTTGATAATATCAATGTTCGTATTTAAATATACAATATCGTAATATATTTCCTTTCGAGCGCTTTTAAAAGTCTCATGTTTCAATTGAAATCTGTAACCTAAATTTTCAATTTTTTCAGCTAATCTTTTAACGGGAATTTTGATATGTATTGGCTTATCTATCATATGTAATAAATCATTCAACAGCAATATCTGGACACATCCATCTTGTTTTATTCCGACTTTCCACCGTTATAATATTTAAGAAAATAGGTAAAGATAAATAACGGAATTGTGAATATTGATGATTTGTTGCCACTGTTTTGTATAACCGATTGTATTGGTTTCATCGGATGTTGAACTTCTTACATTATATGATTGAACTGATCAGTTGTTTAATTGGAATAAACTTTTATACTATATTGAACTTGATTTATCATTTTTTCATTAAGTTTTCGATTTTCAATAAATTTGAATATTGTTTTTCTTAATTCATTTTTGATAATACCAATGGTTTTATTTAGATATATATTTTGTTCATATATTTTGTTCCGAGGTCTTTTTAAAGTCTCATGTGTGAGTTCAAATCTGAATTAAATCACTCATTCTTTCAGTTAATTTTTTGACTGTAGTTTGCAAATGTCTAGGCCTATCTATCATATACAAAATATCCATCAACACGGCAGTATCAGGACATACACATCTTGTTGAATTTTTACCTTGAGCGGTTACAACAATTGAGTTAGCCATGTTACAATAACAAACAACTAATATTATTATTAAAATTTCTTCAATCATTTTAAATCTATATAAATTAATATTTATTGTTTATAGCTAAAGGTTTGTGTGTGTTTAACTTCTCATTGGTTTAAATTAGTATAAAACTAATTGTTATTTCAATTTTTATCATTATAATGCATGTTATTGTACCGAGCGCAGTCCAAGCTATGAACGAAATTGAACATTATGGTAATTTATTGTTATTATTATTATTATTTTACTTGTGTTGTAGATTATTATTTTAGACTTGTCAAATAACGTCTGGACTTCTATTATCCAGATATACGTGAAATATTGAAGGATAAGCCAGCATTAATAATTCCAGACTTGGCCTTTAATCATAAAGGATTATGGATATTTTCTGTAATCGATGAGTCCCTAAGGGATGTCAAATAAAACAAAATGTTAAAGGATACGGAACCCGAATATACATGTGGTGATGGATGCCATTTCTGCGCTGCCCGATATCGAAAGTACGTGGAATGGGCTGTGAATAAAGCTCTTTGACAATATTACTATAGTCGAATTTTTTCTATGCAATAAAGTTTTTGTTGTACATGACTTTGTTTTTATTATATAGAAATAATAATAATAATAATAATAATAATAATAATAATAATAGAAATAAAAATATTAATAATATAAATACTACATATTATAATAAGTAAAATAAAAAATAATGGAAAAAATTATAATATTAAGTAGTAAATTATATTTTTAAAATTTAGAAAAATAATTTGACCTTGGAAAATTTTGAATGACCTTGAGAAATGTTGAATGACCCTGAGAAAATTTTTGACTAGTCATGGTCTTTGTTTAAATTACCTTGAAAATTTATGATCAGTCATCCAATGACTTTGAGAAAAATTTTGAATGACTTTGAAAAATTATGATGACTCATCTAATGACCTTAAATGAGTCATTGTCTTTGTTTAAAATCTGACCTTGTACTTTTATATATATATATATATATATATATATATATATATATATATATATTCTTTTAAATATACGTTGAATTTTAGTAACAGTATTCAAATTTTAAAATTTATTGCTTTAATTAATTAAAATTTCACATTTAAATAACTTTTGATTGCTAGAGTTTATAAAATTTATTCTTTTAAAAATATAATTTTAAATTTAGTGTAAAATTCTTTCTTAAAAATTTTATTTCAGTTTTATTTTTTAAAATTATTCTGATTAAAAGTTTTTCAAAATTTTTATTTCAAATACAAATACTGAAAAAAAGAATTTAGGATTATGAAATACAGAGAAAAGACGATGATTACATATGCTTCCAAACAAACCTTTTAAAGAAGTATCAAAATTGCGGATGATTTAATTGCTGCTTTAATAAATCCTGACTCTATATGCATAGATCGACCTAGTTATATAGGACAATCTGTACTTGAGGTCTATGATATGATGTCATTCGACAATCTACAACTGAATTATAAAAGGAAATTAACAAGAAATGCAAGTAAAGAGATTTTCAGGTTCAAGGCAAGAACTTGGAATTTCTATCGATACTTCAATTATCAGTGCATAAACGAAAACCAAGAAGCTAAGCTTTGAAAATAATAAAAATTCGAAGCGCAAGAAATCCCAGATAGAGTCAGAAAAGACTGGAATGTTGTATTTAATAATTTGAATTATTTAAATATTATCATAAAAAGGCAGATTTTAATTGTAATTATAATAAATATTATTTTACAAGCTTCCTTATAGTTTGATATAAAACTGATATACAACAAAATAAACTATACATTTAATTTATTATTTTTTAATTTTAAATTATATGATGATCAATAAATATCATAATGATAATGTATTGTTGAGATTAACTGAAATTATTGTTGTTGCTATTGTTTCAAAATTTGTAAAAACAATAGAAATAAGATAATAATCATATGGTAATCACTTATTTTCCCTATTTTATATTCATGAAAATAAAATACTTGAAAATTCAATTAAATTCATACACTACCAATGAATAAATCGGATCTGTTTAAATTAAACAAATTATTGTAAAATGTGAAAATTAAATATTAAATGAAATTAATTTATAAGAACATTTTTATAAAATATATTAGTATTTATTATTTATCAAAGTCAATAAAATATAATGTTTAATCCTGATGTTGGATTGCAATTTTTGTCGCGTCTGTATGTGCGATAGTTTTTGTTGGATTTGTGTAACACGGACGCGTGCTTTTAGATTTTGGAGGAATTGATTGGATTTAATTTATGTAAATTGGTTTTGTTTTATCAGGTTAGTTTTTTATGACCGTTTGAATTTGGTTTAAAGACATTTTGGATTTCTTTATTGAACTTTGAATTAATTAAATATATCTTGTCCTCGTGGCTATTTTTGAATTATTTTGGAATAAAACATTATGGAATTTTGCTTTGTTTTTTTTGTGAACTATCAATCATGGCTCAATCTCAAGATGTCGGACACATTAAATGGTTTAACTCGAGGAATGATTCTGAATGTAGCGACAAAAATCGATGCGGTGCAGTTGTATTTGTTCATCTGGAATCTATTGATGCAATTCTCGCTTTCAATACGGCTGGGTGTTCGACAACCTATGCGCTGTCTCATGCAATTTGCAGAATGGGTTTGGCTGATTATCTAATGAAAACCCAAACAGAAAGAGGTTACTGTTTTACAACTACAGTCGAAAGAGAAATTTTCCGAGATATTACAGAAAAATTGTGTTATATTGCTCTTGATTTTCAGCAAGATATGCAAACTGCAACCTCTTCGTCGTCACTGGAAAAGAGCTATGAACTTCCCGCTGGATAAGATATTGCTATGAAAATTGGAAGATGCAAAGATATTGAAAATAAACATAATAATTCAGTCATTAAATTTATTACAGATGTTTGAGTTTGTATAAAGTGGTGCAAAACAAAATGAAATACAAAGATAAAAATTGACATATTGCGGGGTAAACATGTATGTGAGGATAGTAAATGATGCTAGAAACGTGAATATAATAATAAAAATCTAATGGAGTTATTCAAACAATACAAATTAATTAAAATATAAATAAACTTAATTGAGATGTGAAAACCCCGAGTGGAAATTGATAAATGTAATAGAATTAGGACTTCCTTAAAATCAATAATTTTCCAAGAGCCATTATTTCATATATTCTTGAATGTGTCTTTATTTCGATTTAATATTTGTTAAATGTTTTATAAAAACTTGAAAAAGTTAGTGCTGAAGATCCTTATAGAATATGTACAAAAATAGTTTATATTCGAAATTTAAATGTTTCAAATTTTATGTTTTGGTTAACACTAATATTTAACCATAAATATTTTAAATATTTTTACTTTAACCTTTGAGCCGGCATGCAACCGTAAAATTTATGGCGAACTTATTAATAAAATGCGTGCCCGCTCAAAGGTTAAGCTCAAAAACATTTCTTTTAATTATTAATAATTACCAATCTCTATATTATCATAAGATAGTGAATATTTGTTGCAAACTTTATGACACAAAGTTTACGCGCGCGCTCGCTCGTGTGAAAAAAATTAAATGCGCGCCCGTTCAAAGGTTAAATATTTTATTTTAGTTCTTCTATATGAGCCTAAGTATCACATATTTGGTTCAACTAGCTAATAAGCGATTTATAGCAAATCTTATGAAAATTCTGAAAATTTTAATAAAAGTTAAAAAGATTACCTTTGTATGATTCAAGAAATTGATCTGTGTCATTGAGGTAGGGTAACATAGCTTGCCAAAGATTGGAAAAGTTACATTTTTCACTGTCGTTATTAAAATAATCTTCCGACATATTGTCTATGTATTGAAATTCATATCTTATAAAATCGTGGCCGCTATTAATTTGATGGTTGTAATATATACGGAAAATAATCTTCGTACTTTCAATTCGAGCTTGAATGCCATCTGTCCAATGATCTTGCAATTTTGTCTAAAATTATTATTTTAAAGCTAATTATTGTAGTTTTAGGAATAAAATTCAGATTTTATAGTAAACTTTCAAGAAATTAAGGGAAATATTTTGGATATTTTTTAGTATGATCTATTGTCTTTTTAATGTAAGATAATAAGGGAAAATTCAAAATGACAATAGTTACAATCTCTTCAAAAAGACATAATTTACACTAAAGTTTATTTAAATCAAAACGTGTCTAATCTCATTTTTCTTAATTATTAAAACAAAGTTTTTAATATTCATTATTGGACATCACTACAATAACTGCTGAAAGATGAAAAATAAATGACTTGCTGATAGCTTACATTGGCAACCATATAAATTTAATATTTTTCTTTATAATCTGTAGGAATATTTTAAATTGAAATTTATAAAATATTAATACTTTAAAAAATTAAAACATTTTCATAATATTGCATTACAACATTTCTATAAATTTTAGACGAATAAAATTTTCACAACTTATAAATAATATATCATAATTATTAATAAATAAGTAAATACAGTATGATTAAGTTATTTGTTTGATCGAATTATTTGAATATTAATTTTGGAAGTTTATAAAACTTAATACTCGAAATACCACAAAATATGTTTCTAATATAAGCTATTAAAAATGGTCATTTTTTCATATAATATAATAGGCCAAATATTTTTAAATATAGTTTTGCATTATTCTGACTACTTGGATGTCATCATCATGCACTAAATCAGGGGTTGGCAACCTTTTAGAGAAAAAGAGCCAAAACCACAAAAAAATATGTTTTCTCATAAATAGCCACTTAAATTTTTTTATTTTCATAATAATATCGAAATATTTTATTCACAATGTATGTTCATAATATAAATAACTTTGAGAAATTTATAGATGCAGCAGTAAAAAATGTTTCCGACTAATTTATTATTATGTAAATACACGTCAATTAATAATATTCGATAAATAGGCAATAAATAATAAAAACAAAAAGTGTAAATTTTTAAATTATGTAATGTTGCGAAGATAATAAGTTTTTCTTTCGATTGGTTGTAATAATAAAAATTTAAGTTATTTACATCAGCTTCAAGAGGTTTGATTTTAATTTTTAAAGTTTATTTGTGCTCACTAAAGTCTTCAAATCGATATCGGAATATTTCTATAAGGATCATTTAATAATCGAAACTTTTTCATCAATAAAAATTATTACTTCGCTATTCACATATCTGTTATATTATTATAGTTAAAACACTCGATTCCATCTAAAGATTTATTTAACAAACATAAAATGATAACTCGTTTAAATATTAGTGTACATTGCGCAATCCCTAACACATTGTATTATGTTACGCAATATACACTAAACTGATTAACATTTGGTCTTTGACCTTTAATGTAATATCATTACTCTCTCCATCTTAAAATTGATTCCATCGCTTTAACCATTCGATTCGTCGGTTCCGCGTTGTGTTTGGATACAGCAATTTGAATTGATGTTCTGAAATAAATCTATGAACTTTATAAGGACTATCATATTAAATATCATTTTGGTTTCTTCTATGTGGTTCTCGGCGTACTAGTACCTCCTCCTCCACTTCAAAATTTCGTTTAATTCCTTTATCGTCTTCGAATTCCCTCATCTTTTGAGTAGCTTGTTTGGAATTTATTTGAGTTTTCTCTGAAATATCTTGTACTTGATTTTGTAGTCTAGAATTAGCATGTAATGTTATTTTCCGTCCATATACTTTCTCAAATGGTGAATATTTTGTAGCACTTTGATAAGTTGCGTTTATGCTGAATTCAATTCGAGGCAGCAATTTGTGCCACTGTTTTTTAGAACACCCCCTCCCTTTCATCATTGCCACAAGCAAATTTCTCGTTGTTCTGATAGCTCTTTCTACTAAATCATTCGACTGATGTTGATACGGAGTAGCGAATTCTTGTCTTATTCCCAGTTGCCATAATTTTTCTTTTAAATATTTACTTTCAAAATTCATGCAACGCCAATAACTCTTTCCTGGTTACGCAGTATCCCTTTTCATGGGCGGTCAGATGTCGTGAATCGCATGCAATAACTATTTCTGAACCATCTTCTTTTATTTGGCTCAAAACTGCCCCAATAGTTTCAAAATAAGCATCAGTATCTAAAAACAATTTCTGATCTATTCGAGGGAAATCAAGAATATGAGTTTATGTTAAGGCTTCTTTAAGCTGACTAAAGCTTTTTTATTATTTTCTGACCATCTGATTGTTTTATCACAGCCTGAAGCTGCTACACGTAAAGGTGCTGTTATTTTTGCATAATCTTTGACAGATCATCTATAGTAATTTGCCAGACCCAGAAATGATCAAAGTTGTTTTGTGCACTGCGGTTTTGTCGCTTCTGTAATTGACTTGATCTTCTCGGAATTTGTCTGTATTCCATCTTCACTGATGGTATAGCCAAGAAATTTTAATTTGGTTTTGTAAATTTCGCACTTCTCCGGATTTATTCTGAGCCCTGTTTATGTATTCTATTAAACACTTCTCGTAATCTCTCATCATGTTCAGATTGATTTTTGCCATATAGAAGAATATCGTCTAAATAAACAATTGCTACATTAAACAATATACCCTCTAAAATCGTATGCATTAATGTTGCTGGAGCCGTTGATAATTCTCATGGAAGTCGGTTAAAACAAGATTGACCTTCTTTGGAACTAAAAGCGGTTTTCTCTTGCGCTTCGTCTGCAAATGTAACCTGATAGTATGCTTGTCCCAAATCTAAAGAAAAGAATTTAGATCCTGATAGGTTATCAAGTAATTGAGATATGTTGGGCATAGGAAAATATTGTCTTTCTGTGATCTTATTCATCTCTCGATAGTCTCGCACATTCTTATTGTGCTTTCTTTATTTTCAACTGCGACCAATGGTGAGTTCCATGGACTTTTAATTCGTCTTATAACTCCAGCTTTTGTTAACTCTTTTATCATGTCGTCAATTTTCTGCTCGAGGAGCATCGGTTGTCGTCTTGGAAACTGCATTGTTGGATTTCCAGATATCTCAATTTTATATTCGACGATTCTTGTGAATCCTAAATCAAATCTAGCTACCATAAATATAGATGCAAATTCATCTAATAATTTGTTAATTGTTGGTATTTCATTTTTCCAATTCATTTTTGGCTTTTTGTCTTCTTTCGTCATCGGTGTGATTACTAATCTTTGTCTCAGATTCAACGTTGTTAATTTCCATCAACTGTACTCCAAATGCTTTCAAAGTATCTACTTCACCAATAAATCCTGGAAATATATTTTTAATAACAATTATTCTAATAATCCTCATTTTATTGTGCCATTAAACATTGGCTTCTGTGCATCCCAGCAATTTTTGACTTCCTGGAAAAACTCCAAATATTTTGAAGTCACTACTGCTCAACTTTGGACTGCTAATTTTATTCCACATTTCCTCATTGATTGCTGTAATAGAAGCTCCGGAATCCCATAACATCTCAATCCTAACTTCATTTATAATTATCTTACTCCATTCTCTTCCATCTGATGTCGCATACCTCATTTATTTTGCTCTGCCATTCCGATTTCCATTCTTTACAACCCCATTGACGAAATGTATTTATCAGAGTTCCTCGTGATTTTTTTCATTTTCTACATCATGAATTACATAATCATTATTAGATTCTCTGGTTTCTGCATCATCAGAATAATTTCTTTCATTTTCTTCATCATGCACACAAGCAATAATTTTCTTGTTCTCATAGCTATACTGCTCTTTCTTAATAAATAGCAATCACTAAAACTATGTCCTCCTTTACCACATATTAAACATTTATCTTTTAGTGGGCATTGTTCTATACCCATATTTTCCACAGCAAATACATTGACCTGACTGTAATTCACCATTTGTTGGTTCAGGAAGCCTCTAGATCGATTGTATAATCTTTTTGCGGTGTGTTTAAGCGATACCGTTGGTGTCCTTCTCTGCATATTCCGTTCGACTGCACGATTCATTTCATTATTTCTGTTATACGAATTATCCGGTAAAATCTCTCTTCGGTAATTGCCTTAGTTTCTGAATGCATTGGCATTAATTCTATTTGTTTCTCTCGTAAACGTTTCTGGATTCATTCTTCTTGTTGCTTCTGAGTAACTGCTGTTCTTTATTACCATAATATCTTCAGTCTTCTCATTTGATTCCACTTTTTCGTAAATTTGTGCCAGTTGATTACATTCTTCTGTGGTCATAGTTGGTTTTGTTGTTAGCGCATCTTTTAATCTTCTGTCTCTGACTCGTCAAGTTATAATTTCATTGGCAATTTTATCTACCTTCATTCCTGAATTGATAACTTCATCCACTAGTTTTAATACCTTGATTTCAAAAATCGCATATCTTTCATTTACATCTTGTCTGATTGCAGCAAGTTCTTTAATCTCGTCTATAATAGTTAATTTGATAGTAAATGTTTCAGTAAACCATTTTTTAGCTATTTTATCTGTTGTTTTCTCTGTTTTGAAATTTTTCCACAGCTTAGGTGTTGCATCGCAAAGGAGAAAATCGAATGCTTCTGTTCTCTTCAAGTCATTTCGACCAATCCAATCATCAATTGCTTGTATCCATTTTCAGCTTCTTTGGTACACCTGCCATCGTATCTTCTAATTTCCATATCCAAGAGTACTTGAGCTCGTTTTGGCAGTGCATCTCTTGCAGATTCCTTCCTTTCTCCTTGGGTCGTCATTGTGTGAACATTTTCGTCGTGGCCGCCAGTTAAAACACTCGATTCCATCTAAAGATTTATTTAACAAACATAATATGATAACTCGTTTAAATATTAGTGTATATGTCGCAATTCTTAACACATTGTATTATGTTACGCAATATACACTAAACTGATTAACATTTGGTCTTTTACCTTTAATGTAAT
This sequence comes from Schmidtea mediterranea, assembly GCA_022537955.1. Classification (NCBI taxonomy): domain Eukaryota; kingdom Metazoa; phylum Platyhelminthes; order Tricladida; family Dugesiidae; genus Schmidtea; species Schmidtea mediterranea. Next base: position 108,008,674 of record CM039681.1, on the reverse strand, counting down.
ATTATTATTATTATTATTATTATTATTATTATTATTATTATTATTATTATTATTATTATTATTATTATTATTATTATTATTATTATTATTATTATTATTATTATTATTATTATTATTATTATTATTATTATTATTATTATTATTATTATTATTATTATTATTATTATTATTATTATTATTATTATTATTATTATTATTATTATTATTATTATTATTATTATTATTATTATTATTATTATTATTATTATTATTATTATTATTATTATTATTATTATTATTATTATTATTTACATTTTAAAATTTATTGATTATTTTATAAAAAAATACTTTTGAATGTTACTTCAATTTTTAAAGTATCTAATTGATTCTTTTGAATTTAATCATCCATTAAAAATTAATTGTTTTTGTAAAGTTAAAATTTCTGTTATCAATAATTTTACCGATTGAAAATTTAAGAAATAGTTTAAATGTTTGAAATTTTTTAATTTTAAATAGTGCATTTTTGTATCAGTTATTTAAATTTCCTAATCAATTTTGTTGTTTTCGATAAAATGTCGGCATATAAAAACTTTTTTGAATTATTTGAATTTAAATTTGTAAATCTTCATAGTGGAATTTCTCTGTATGTTATAAATTAATAACATTTTAGAATTATAAACATCTAACTACTAATTTTGATGGTGTTAAGATTGAGAAAAGGAGTTTAAAAATAAAATTTTAATAAAAAAATTAAATTAAAGGTTGAGGGCAATATTATTTAAAACTCAAAAGTACAAAATCAAAATGTTAAAATTGATTATATATTTATAAATTTAAAAAGAGAAATATTTCTTGTGAGTAAGGTTATGAGGAAGTAAGGAATGACATGTTTATGCCAAAATTTTATTCAAAATATAAATGAAAGTATTAAAAATACTTGTGTCTTTTCTGAATTGTTTGCTCTGACTAATATTTGATTTAAAATAATTTTTGGTAGACCAAGCGTAAATTTGTAAAATACCGAAACTCTAAAATCATTTAATTCAATCCACATTTTGTCGATTTCATTTAAAATTTTATTTCTAGCCAAAAATCTTGGACAAAATATTGGCGGCAAATTACTTAGAGTTGATCGAATCGATTTTGTAGAATCTGCAGACTTCAGTCGATATTCCACACTGTCCACAGAACTCACAGTTTCTAAATGGCATTCATCGACATCTTTGTTTAAATCATTCCAGCTTGATTGGGGATATTGAGCATAATTTGTTAAATATCCCAGTGACCAACATTCACAAAAGTAGAACAACATTCTAATAATTGAATTTAAAGGAAGAATATTCTCCCATAAAATTATAGCTAATTCTGGCAACAGAATTGATTTATTAAAAAGAATATTACAGCATTCTTTATAGCTATATTTTACTTTATGAAATCTTTTTTTAAATCGTTTCATAACTCTATCGGGATCAGATGGATCTTCTAGATAGGTCTTTAGATCTGGTCGAAATAAAATTCTTAAACATTCTACTAAAGACAAAGGGCATGTAACTATCCAATTATTTAAAGGAAAGTAAGATTTCTCCCACCACAGAAAATGCCCCGTGTCGTGAAGAAAATTACCAATTTTAAAAGCCGTATGTTTTAAATTAAATCTTTGTTGCAATAAAATTTCAAATTCATTAACATTCATCAGAGGAAATTTGTATGATTCTTCTTCAAAAAAGAGTTGGACATCAGACCAAAAGCTTGGAATCGGGCTCATAACTTTTGTAAAAATATTCGTTTGTGTGCCAACTTTAATTATTTCAGACTGGAGAAACTTTATTGACTCGTTATTTTTGGAGTCTATTAGAATACAATTTTCGTGCATAAATATTTTAATGGATTTCAGCTGTATAAACTTTTTTAGTACTAAAGACATGGAGGCGTTAATTTTCGATTTTGACTCGATTTCATGAATTTCCTTTAAAATCCTTTTTGTATAATTATCGAAAAAATCTGTTAGATCTTTCTGAATTTCTTTTATTGTTCCACATTGATTATTCTCAGTCTTAGAAGTCGTAATCCCGACTAACATAAATGATATTTCATTTTGTTTGATAATAATTTGCTGTATCCACATACCAAGAGCATTGTTAAAAGAGGTTTTGAAATAATTATCAACATCAACAAATAAAATAACGAGTGAAGGACATGTCATAAATAAAGTTAACATGCTTGGATCATTATTACTGAGTGATATGTTAATAAATTGAAAATTAAGTAGTCGAGTTTCTCCTGTTTTTTTATCATTAACTTCAAAATCTGTATCAAAGAAGTCTAAAATAGTCTCTTTATCGACAGCACAATCGTCATCGTCGTTTTGATCAATAAGTGATGTTAAAATCTTTAATTTATTAATATTTTCAGGTGCTACGCAAAATACCTTCAAACCATGATAATTTGTTGTAATCGTTTCAGATTGTTGTTGAAACTGAATCATACATTTCAAGCCACTTTCGCAAATTTCTTTTGGAGGACTATACAAAGGATTATTCAAAAGATTTAACTTCTGAGAAGTTGTATAAGATATTTTTTTCAGTATATTTGATGATATAAGCTTTATTTTGTTATTACTCAAATCTAAATCTTCGGTAATTCGCATTATACAATCTGGAAATCTTGATATATTGTTCGATGATAAATCCACTAGGGATATATTTTTGATTAATTTTCCTGTTATTTTAAACTTTGGAAGTTTACAAATCTTATTATCATTCAACTTAATTATTTCTATATTTTGTAATAGAAATATATCAGGGGGAACAGTTTTTAAAGAATTATAAGACAAATCTACTTCCTTCAGATAATTTAAATATTTCATTGCGTCTGATATGGACGTCAAATGATTATGGGATAAATATGCATATTCCAAACGCTTTATTGAATAAAATGAATTTCCAAGTTGCGACAACCGATTATTGTCTAAATTTAACATTTTTAATCTTTTAAATTTCTCAACACCTCTAATAGAAATAATCAGGTTTTGTGACAGTTTGAGTCTTACCAGTTTCTTCAAATTATCTATACTTTCTGGCCAACAGGACAAATAGTTGGAGCACATACTTATTTCTTTTAATGAGTTGCTAAGCGTGATACAAAACTCTTTGCAAAAAGACGATTCGTTTAATTGATTAAAATCAAGAATCAGTACCTGCAATTGGTTCATGTTGCAAATTACTCCAAATGGAAATTTGAATAAATTTGAGTTAGATAAATCAAGCTTTTGAAGATGGCTTGAAGTGCGCTGCAGATATGTCACATGATCGGGTGTAAAATACGTTATTTTTAAAGAAGAAACACCCTTTTCTCTTGCTGATTGAATTCTTTGGAGATGACTATGTCTTTGCCCACAGTATTCAACAAAGCAAAAGTTATCCAATTGCTTTAAGTCCGGTGTAATTGATTGAGTAAAGTCTTCACAATTTAATTTCGTTTTCAGTGATGCAGTTTTTGATCGTTCGTTAACTTTCACAGCCTTAAGAGATACTGAAGTCATTCTGCATATAATAATCTTATTTAAGATGAATTAGAAATAACAGAATACAGTTTTAACAAACACACAAACACAGAGCAAATGCATTGTTAAACTTTTTTATTTAAATGTCACTAATTTAAATATTAAATGATTCATAATAGTTATTTCACATTCAATTTATGTTATATTAATTTGAAAAAAAATATTTTCTCTATTTACTTTATACTATTTTTTTAATTTTAGCTCTAAAAAATGTTGACATATTTTTATTAAGACCATATAATATAATAATATTTTTATTTGTAGTTTTGTAATTTAACTTCGAACAATGTATCGATAAATTTGACAATATTAACAATTTTGTTTGAATATTACTTTTATGAACGTGAATTAAATTTTCTTTTGCTTTTAATATGAGTCCGTTAAATCAAAAGAAAGTATATAAGCATGAAAAGGCTGAGGGTTTTAAAAATTTTAAAATATGTGACGAATTATTTGAAGGAATAAAACGTAAGGGTTATTTTGCTCCAACACCTATTCAGAATAAAGTAAAATTTTAGTTTAGTTTTGATGTAATGCTTAATTTCAATAGACCATACCATTAATTATTAGTGGAAGAAATGTAGTTGCCATGGCTCCTACTGGGAGTGGTAAAACCGCATCTTTTTTAATTCCAATGTTTGAAAAATTAAAGAATCCATTTTGTGGTGAATACCAATCTGGGTCTAGTGGTCCTAGGGCTTTAATTATTTCGCCTACACGAGAATTAGCCCTTCAAACGGTTAAATTTGCATCTGAAGTAATTATAAATATAGCTAATTATGATAAATAATATATTAAAGTTGGGTCGTTTTATGTCTGTTAAAGCAGCAGTTCTATTGGGAGGAGAAAGGTAAGATTCTTAAATTCAATTTATATTTAATAAAATTATTATGTAGAATGGATGAAGACTTTAGAGCGCTTCATGAAAATCCAGATGTGTAAGCTCGTTTAAATTTTTAAATGTAATTAGAAACACGTGTATAGTATTATTGCCACACCTGCTCGTCTTTTGCATATTCAAGTTGAAATGGGTTCAAAATTTAATTTGTCAAACATTGAATATGTCGTGTTTGATGAAGGAGACAGGTTAAAAAACTAACATTACAACAATTTTGAGATAAATTTAGATTATTTGAACTTGGAATGGTCGAACAATTGACAGAAACTTTTAACAGGTTACCAAAATCAAGACAAACTGTAATATTCAGTGCTACTCTTCCTGGAAATCTCGTAGAATTTGCCAAAGCTGGATTAGATAATCCGATACTAGTTCGCCTGGACTTAAATCACAGATTAAGTGATAAGTTAAGATTAAATTGCCTATATTGTAGCAATGAAAATAAAATGCCAGTTCTTATTGAGTTATTACAATTAATAAAGAAGAGAAACGAGCAAGTTATAGTATTTTTTGCATCTAAGCATCATATTGAATTCGTCGCAAAAGTTAGTAATTATTACATTATTATTTTATGTTATTTTATAATATACGTTCTACTTTATGAATTTAACAACAGTAAAAAATTATTTTGAATCGATTGCTTTTATTGTTTTCCATCTACATAAAACAGAAATCCTGTGTAAATGATATGTTTTGAATTATACTATTATAGGTTTTGGATCGATTCTCATTTCAACACATCATGGTGTACAGCTCATTGGACCCCGAAGCACGTCGCTTGAACGCAGAAAAGTTCCAAGCGGGTGAAGCCAAAGTTATGTTAACAACAGATATCGCAGCCCGAGGAATAGATATTCCTGAATTGGCGAATATGATCAATTTTCATTTCCCTGATAAGCCGAAATTGTTTCAGCACAGAGTCGGGCGGGTTGCTAGAGCTGGTAAATCTGGATCTGCCTTCAATCTGATTGATAACAGCGAATTGCCCTACCTGATGGATACTTTTATGTACTTGTCAAAACCGTTCAAAATGATCGATGATAAAACTATGAGCATAGAAACTGTTCAAACCAACGGATATCTCGGTTTAATTCCTAGTTCAGTTGTCAATGATCATATGGAAACTATTGAATCGATTATCAAAAATGATTGTGAAGTGGTTAGTGAAATTATTCTATAATAATCTATATTTTTGTGTATTAACCCTTTGTATATGATTTTAATCATTAAAAACATTATAAAATCGTTAACATTTTGTTTAAAATTTTACTAAAATGGTAAATTTAAATAACTTTGCGGAGACCAAAAAATGAAAAAAAATATTAAATCCTGAGATAATTTGTCCAGATTTGGTTTTAATAATGTCACAATTGGGTGATAGTAGTGATGCGGTTGAAAAAATAACTCAAGCGAATATCGCTCATTTTTGATTGGGAAATGCTAAAAGAAACGGAGAAGGAGGATTCATCTTTGTGATAGGAAGTGTCTGATGACTTTGTTTACGAGCCAGTTTTTCGATGATAGATTCTTGCGATAACCCGTCGGCTCTTCTATGAATTTTTGCAGAAGATAATGTCAATGATTCTTTTTCTCTTTAAATTATTGACCAGAAAAGTTGTGGTCAGCGAACATCCAAGTGAGATTCTCTATTTTTGCCTGAAACGGTCGCCCGTTAGCGAGATAAAAATGCATTATAAAATCAATAATCGCGATTATAAAGTGATAATTTGGTCTTGGTAATAGTGCTAGATAACTCGTAAGATTCTAAACATGGGAAACCTTGAATTATAACTGATTTTTCGGATATTTTTGAAAGTATTTGACATTATGCTATGCTTTTTTCCCTCTAAAATACAATCAATAAATGACTAAATTGTCAACTGTATTTGTGTGAAATATGTATAAATACACATTAAAAATAGAAAGGATTAATGGAAACAAGCGTTCGAGCTATTGGAAAGTATAATAGAACCAAAAAAATGGCGAGTTCTGAATCAGCTAAACGTTCACGAAATTTCATTGATTCATTGGAAAATATGCAATGCCATCCGATGTTTGAATATGCAAACACAGTATCGGATATTCAGATGCAGTTCCGAATGATTCTCAAACAAGATAGACCGAAAAAAACGATATTTGAAACTACTCACGGGCGCAATGAAAATGCGTTGAGTGCATTGGCGAATCTACGAAAGATGAAAGAAAAAAATGATCATCTTCACGTAAAAAATAGATTAATTGTTGACAAAGATGATTTTCGATCATCGAAATGCTTGAATGAAAAAAAAAATTACGTTGTTCCGGTTTTGACGGGTCCTGATTTTGCCGAATCAGGTTTGAGTTTGCAGAACTCGGGATTTGCATTAGAAGCCAAAGAAGCCGTTCTAGAATTTCAAAATGATGAATTGAATTCCAATGTGTATGAAAATATGTTTGAAAGTAATACGAAATTTTAAACATTTATTGATATTTAGGCGCGCGGTTGGTGCAAAGCGCCAACGAATGACTTGGGATAGAAAACGCAAAAGATTTGTTGGGCAAAAGAGTGATAAATCAGCCAAGAAAATTCGTACAGAAAGTGGAGCTGTTATTTCAGCTAGTTATAAAACTGATGCGTAAAAATTTTGTATATTTATCTATTATATTGATTGTTTCATTTTTAGATATGAAAAATGGCTTAAGAGCAGTAATGCTGGGATGGTTTCTGCGAAAACAGTATCGTTTGAAAATGATGACAATGACAGTTTTGATGGAAAAATAAAGGAAAAATACAATGCAAATAAAGGAAAAAAGAATAATAAATCGTTTAAACTTTTGAATTACAGTGCTGGTCGATTTAAAAATCAGAAAAACACTTTGACAACTAAGGACTGTGGAAAAACCGGTAAAGATTTGAAGACAGAGCAAATTATGAAAAGAATGAAAGAAAAAGAAAAAGTTAAATCTTTTCAAAAGAATCGTCAAAAGATTAATAATAAGAAAAGAAAATAAATAAAATTGTCTTTATTTTTTGTTAGTTTTTAATTAATTTTTCTAATAAATTTTTTAACAACATAAATTTATTGATTTATCAAAAAGACCTTTGATAGATTTTAAAGATTTATAAATTCGATTCGTAATAAACTCTACAGATACATTTATCAAATTCATTTATGGAATTTTAACATTTTTAGATCCCTTTTATTTCGAAATTATCATCTACACAGTTGTGGGCCAACTTTTTTGATAGCGGGCCAATATAGGATGTGTAGTAGTTGGCAGGGCGGGCATATTTTAAGCTTAAAATTTAAACGGTCCAAGGCATAGTTTGGTATACTTATATTCTATAATATAAAATTTGAAGTTGAATGATTTTATGATTGAAAAGTGTAATATATTTTTTTAAATTTTAGTTTTCCATAACTTATGGATATAAAATTTAATAATTTTTTCGTATGTCTCGGGTAAGATAATTTTCATGGCGGGCCGGACTTTGCAAACCTCTGATCTATAAAAACTGTTAATATTTATTAAAATAATACTAATTCCAAATCATAGTTCTAATTAGTTTTAATAATTTTAAACAAAAACACAGAATTAATACATGGAAAACATACAGTTGCAATTATACGATTGTGAGATAAGAATTCTATTTTTCACGTTCATTTTGTATCTTTATTTAATATGATTTTGTTGCGGTTATAAAAATTACAAAAAATAAAATACAAAAATTCGAAATTATAAAAATCAATTTAAATTTAGAAAAAAGTAAAAATCAACATTTTTTCGGGTGCGAAAATTGGTAACCAGTGGCAAATTTTATTTTAAAGACGAATAAAATACTATTAAAAAGTTATTAATTTAAATAAATGAATTTCATTTTTTAATTATTTTGTAATATATTTTGAAATCTCATCTGTGATAATTATTACTAAACAACTTATTTAAAAACGTATATGCTTATAGACAGTGGTGGTGAGCCGGAGTCCTGAGTTTTACGAAATTATAAGTTGATTTGCATCATATTTGACCGGAAACCTAGATTACCGTTAGCATATAGAGTAATATTTTTAACGACAGAAACGAATGAAATCGAATTAAAATTAAAAGAAAATCTCAAAAATATAAACCGAAAAGATATTAGCGAAACGAATAAAAAGAAAGAGTATAAAAAGTGTATGGAATTCAAAATTAATAATAGGTGACAGAGTTTTGGTTTAAAATGAAAATTGCAGAGCATTTGATAGAAAGTTTATTAGACTGTTTATAGTAAACGAGATTAAAAATAAATGAACGTTTCTATTGCACCAGTTGAAACCCACTAATTAAAACGGTAAGGTTTTTGTAAAAAAAGTGAAAAGCAAAAAAGTAAAAGATTCAATTCATAAATTTATTAATACCAAAATAATAAATTAATGAAATGAATGGGTCTATTTTCTATTTTTTCTAATAACATCTTTGATATATTTCACTGATTGGAATATTGTTGTTAAAATCATGAAAAGAATCGACTAAAAAATTTGAATTATTCTTAAAGTAATCATCTTCGTCGAAAGAATCATTATGTACAGTTTATTTTCGTTTGAGAGAAGTTGTTAGAATTTCATCATCTGTCGTCTTATAGGTACCATTGATCATTAAATTCAATTTGAATTCTTCTTCATCATCATATTCATTGTTATAACTATCATCCTCAGATCCTTTAAAAAAATTTTATTATCTTTGATTTTTCCAATGATTTCCTCAACAACTTTCTCATTGAAATTTTCATCTTTATCGTATTTATTGATGTCTTTTTCTGCTTCATCTACTTCGGAAATTTCGGCATCATGCCTTAAGCGTTGTTATATTTCATAACTTCTTAGTAGGTAGAGGTTATTATTGGCTGGTGGGAAACGATGACTTTTCTATCCTTCGTGTATACATGTAAAGGTCATTTTATAAGATTTTTCCAAATTTTTAAACAAAATTTTATTATTATTATTTTAAACAAAAAGGAGAAAATTGTGTAAATTAAAACAAAATAATTAATGTCGTTTGGAAATTATCAATATGGCTGCTGTGACATAAGCACACACTGCAAGCAGAAATCTAAAATAAAAAAAAACATATTAAATAAAACAATATAAAAACAACAAAATTAAATTAAACAAATATTAATTAAAATCATTGAAAAGTCTACAGATGCAGAAATAAACAAAAAACCAAAACATAAAACCGCCAAAGCCTTGCAAAAGAAGGTTTAGAAAATACATAGGCGGTGGGAGGGTAAAATTTTTGAATTAGTTTTTTTTGTTAAAATGAAGTTCAACCCGTGTGGGTAAAAAATTTGTTTTTATTTTTTGTTTAAATGAAGTGAACTTTTGAAAATTTTTGTTTAAATGCATAAATTTAAGTTTTTTACATGTCAGCATAATGGTTACTCTATAGTAAGGTCTATATTTAGTTTCGTTAAATAATAATAATAATATTAATAATAATGATAATAATAATAATAATAATCATTTGATTATAAAATTTATTTCAAATCAAAGACATCGGTGTAATATGCTTTACGCATTTAAGCAATTAGGATATGTACTGTTTGATCTCTTTGGAAATCATGACAATATGGACATCCATTGGAACATGAAACTCTCATTGAATCTTTACAAACAATACAATTTTCAACGCATTTATTGTCTGACCCTAATACCATGTCGTAATGCATCTCTAGAAGTTGCTCTATATTGATACCGGTAAACCGATATATTTTTGAAACGAGCAACTCCGGGGCACAATAATCCAGAGTATTTTTAATTCCTAGGAATAGTTCTTGTATCTTTTTTAAAATCACTTCAAATAAGTAAACTAAATATGATTATTAGAATATTAATGTTGGGCCAGAACACACATGGCCTTGGGAATTGTTTCAATGCATCAGTAATACAACACAAAAACCCAGCACCAAGATAACTTAAAATACAATATACAACACCAACTAAACACTTTAAAATCTGAGAGAATATAAATAAATATAAAATTAAAAAACATAAAAGTAAAATAAAATAAATACAAAATGCATCAAGAACCGCACGAAATCTACATAAAACATAACATAATAACAAGAAAAATTTGACCGTAAAATGACCATTTATATAAAAGTAAAAATTAATGAATTAAATGAATAAAAATAAAATATTTTTGACTGAATAAATTTAATTAAAAATGTTAAAAATAAATTGCCAATTTAAAGTAAGAAATAAATAAAAATTTAATTTAGATAACACAAATAATTTCAAGGTCGAATTTTGTTTAATCCCAATAAAATTAACACGCAAGGTTAAGGCCAAATTGTAGGTATATATACCGATGTGTTTTCACAAATTTTCAGTCTTATTTTTCGTAGAAAAAATTTCATTGCAGAGAATTAGTCGGTGTGTATAACTGGTTGAGAGCCGTGCATTCAGGCAATTAACATGGGTAAGTGTTTTGCCTGAACACGACCACTCTCAACCGGTGTAATATTATTAATTGAATTTTCGAAGGCAATTGATGGATGACTTTCCAATTGAATTTATGGTGATTTTTCAAATTGAATTTATGGATGATTTTTCAAATTGAATTTATGGATGATTTTTCAAATCGAATTTATTGATCATTTTTCAAATCGAATTTATGTATGATTTTTCAAATTAAATTTATGGGGTTTTCGAATTAAATTTTATGGAATGGACACAATGAATTTCGAATGGTATTTACGATATGCTCACAAGGTTTTTATGCATTACTAATTGCCGTATGTGGCCGATGTAATATGCTGAATAAATATTTTCTATCTATAGCCTTAGTGCGTCTAAACGTTTATTCCAAATACCATGGTAAAATTTATTTATTTCTTTTCTTTTCCGGCCCACAGCCGATACAGCACCGCAAGTAATTAAAATCTACCCACCCCAATCGAACTATGTAAGTGCGTGTATAATTGCCAATAGTTCGTGCCCGTGAAGGCTCCGGCGTGAGAATGCAGGAGCTGGAACGTCAATATTATCTGTATGTAAGGGAAATTGGAGGGTAAAGGAGTAGCCCTTTGGCTGCTCCTTCATCATCCGTTTCCTGAAAAATTGACATAAAATGTTTAACAACAATCGGCTCAAAAATCTCTAACACCGAGTAGTCCAGTGGGCACTCATGAACTATGAAATGAACATACATAGATCTTAAGGACAAAAAGAGGGAATGGGTAGCGGGGAAAATTGCGAAATCGTTGCAACAGTTAAAATAAATAGCCATCGGAAAAAGATTAATCCGAACGACCCAAAATCATGGAAAATAATGTTTTAAATAATATATAAAATTTAAATAAATTATGTCAAATTGAAACGCAAAATATGGGCAGAACGCTGCGCAAATTTTTGGAAATATTTAAAACATTTATTATAAAAACTGAAAAATAATGGCGGAACGCTGCTCAAATTTTCCGAATCAATTAAAATACTTATCGAAAATGGTAAAACAAAATGAAATGTTGTTCAAATGTTAGTGTAATATCCTTATAAAACCGAAAAATAAGGGCGGTACTGTGCAAAAATATTTCGACTCAAGAAAAATACTTTGTCGAAAATTTTTATATAAGAAAAACATTTCTTAAAGCTGAGGAACAAGGACGAATCCCTACACAAAAATTTGTTAATAATATTGATAATAATAATAATAATAATCATTGTATTTGTAGTAATGATGATAATAATTATGATAATAATAATAGTAGTAATCATCATAGTAGTAATAACAATAAATATAATGGTAGTTATAGCAATAAAAATAATAATAAAGGTAATAGTAGTAACAATTAATAAAGGTAATACATATAATCGTAATAATGATAATGCTAATGATAATGATAGGAAGCATAGTAGTTATAATAGGGTTAAGAGTAAGAGAGATAATGTGAGAATATTTAACCTAACAAAGTATGTACATGCCATAGAATAATCATCTATACGGACGACGATAAGAAGGACTATGGGAATGGACATAACAATGAATGATATGAGAGTATAGGTTAACATTTGAAAGAGATAGGAGAATAATGGGACCTAAAAATCGAAATCGAGCACACGCCTTCTATCGGCAGCTCGTTGGACCCATGGATCGTTAGGTCAATTATAGGATTAGCAATAGCGCTCACTTTTTGCGGACGATCTACCCACTCGAACACAGTTCCAACGTTGCTTAGCAACGGGTGCCGAGTGGTAAGCGAAAGGATATTTGTATGGAGTTGTCTGGGTAACAACCATATAGTTTCAAAAAAATATCTACACCCAGAAACCCACCATTAACAATAAAAAAATATATTCTTACTTTTCGACATATTTCAAATTACTAAAATTAAAACTAATACAAACAAATTTAATTGATTAACATTTTACCTTCTGATATAATATTTTAAACTTATGCATTATAATCTAAAGTTTTTATCCCAAGTATTACAACTTTCCCTCTTGAAAAAATATTTACACAAACTGGATCATATTTTTGAATTCGTAATGACGGAAATATTCCTGGTTCAAATATACATTTAACATTACGTGATAATTCATATAAATTTATAAATTTTCCGATATAGATTGGATTAGTAAATCATATATCTTATATTTTAAATCACCTAATTAAGAGGTTGCTTACAACACATGATGCGACATTTACCCGATTTGAAAAATATAATTGGATATTTTCCACTTCTGTCCATAAATTGTTGAGGTTTTCCCAATGAAAATTTCATGTTTTTTACAAAACATTATATTTCTCAACATTAATGAATGTAATAAAATTTAAATAATGTATATTTGTGTATAACAATTAACTAAAAAAAATATAACAAATTATATAATTAAAATTAAGTTAAATAAAATGGAAATAAGAAATGACGCTGTGTATCAAATTTTAGGTCCTAGTGGTAGTGGAAAAACTTTATTTGTTTGTAACCTATTACAGTCAAATATGTTTAAACCAAAATTTAATAAAATATATTGGCATAAGGGAGCTGACGATGAGCATGGTATGATTCAAGATCAGTTTTGTAAATTAAAAATGAATATAATCAAGGGATTTGATAAACATTGGTCATCTAGATTGCGTAAAGGCGATGTTATTATTATCGATGATTTATATCAGGAAGCAAATAAAGAAAAAGATTTTAATAATTTATTTACAAAAATCAGTAGACATATTGAAGTAACGGTAATTTTTATAACTCAAAATTTGTTTCATCAAGGTGGAAGTCATCGAACCCGTAATCTGAAAGTACAATACTTGGTTATATTTAAAAATCCTAGAGATGCAACCATTATTGATTTTCTCTCAAGACAAGCGTATCCTAACGATAGAAGATTTTTAATTGATTCGTTCCAAGATGCGACAAAGATACCCCATGGATATTTATTCTTTGATTTTACTCAACAATCCCCTGGTGATTTACGTATTAGAACAGATATTTTCAATGAAAATGGTGTTACGATTTATAAACAAAAATGAAATCAGGTAATAATTAAAATTTCATTTAATAAAGTAATAGTTCTACACGAAAAAAAGTATATACGAAAGATACAAATAAAATAGATGTAAAGAAAAACAATATAAAGAAAAAACATACAAAGAAAAGAAAGGCTAGACGTAATGTAAAACTTTAAAATAATAGTAAAAAATCAATAAAAAATAAGAGTTGGATTAAATTATAAACAAACTGCATATCTAAATGTGTCATTAAAAATGAAACTAGAACGTAGCTTACCATATTTTAACGCCTTGTTAAAGGCTCCAAATAATAAAAGAATGAATTTATTAGTAGCTTTTCCTTCATTTGTTATTGATGATTTACTTGAAGTTATAGTTAACATAGTTCATCGAAAAATAAATATTTGCAATGCTAAAAAGCTTGTATTACAAAGACATAAAAGATCGCTTTTATCATTAGTTAACACAAAAAATCGAAATTTAATGAGAAAAATAATATATAAACAACAAGGTGGATTTTTAGGAACATTAATTCCAATTGTGTTTTCGGCGATAAGTGCAATTTTGTCATAAAATTCATCTTAAAAATATTTAATTAAATATAATATAATGGGTACCAAGAATTCATTACCAGATAAAGATAATTTAGATTTAAATATATTAACAGCTTGTTGCAATAATGAAGCAAACAATTACAAAAAAGGTGAAATCAAATAAATTATTAGAGAAAAATCTCAAAACAATGTGGACGAACCCGAAAGATCCAGATGGTTTTGGTAGAATAGGAAAACTTGCAAAAAGAGTAACTATTTCAAATAAAGAAACACAAAATTGGTTATCTAATCAATTAGCATATACCCTTAATAAACCAATGTTAAAAAGATTTCCAACGAGGTCTTATAAAGCATTTGGTGCTAATGATCTATGGCAAATGGATTTGATGGAAATGATTCCATTTTCAAAAAATCAATAAAGGATACAAACATATTTTGACTTGTATTGATGTATTTAGTAGGTATGCCCGTGCTATACCAACTAAAACTAAATCAGCTAATGAAAAGGCTGTTGCCATAAAAGCCCTAATTGATGACGTAAAGCCTTGTAATTTACAAACGGATTTGGGTATATAATTAAAATAAGTTAATTAAAATAAATATAATATTTAGGTAAAGAATTTTATAATAGTAAGGTAAAAAAAATTATCAAAGGAATTAATCATTATTCAGTATTTTCCCAATATAAAGCAACTGTTGGGCCAGAACGTAAACGGCCTTGAAAAATGTTTAAATGGATCAGAAACACACACGCAGATACAACACGCAATTTAAAATAAACCGGAAAAACACCAATTAAACCATATAAAATCTAGGAAATAAAAGAATTAAATATAAAATAATAAACATAAAAATAAAATAAAATAATAACAAAATGCACCAAGACCCGCACGATACCTACACAAATACAACAAGAAAACACGACAAATTCGACGAAATTAGAAAAAATCAATTAAAGTTCATGAAAGTGGAATTTAAATCGGAAAATTGAATTAGCAATAATTCAATAAAAATTTTAAATAAAAAATAATAAAAATAAATCAAAAAATATTAAAATTAAATAATAGAATTTGCTAGAAAAGAACAAGGTCGAATTTTGTTTTACTGCATCAAATTTCACACGTCATACAAATAGGTATATATACTGATCCATTTTCACATTTAACTTAACCATTTTTGAAAAGTGTTTTAAACCTTAAAAACCAAAAACCATTTTTTTGAATTTACGTATTTGGAAACCTTTTTAGGTAAGAAGCATATTGGTTGGAACCCTCTTTCCACATCACGTCCTTGCATCTCAATGGAGCTCTGCTCGGCGTTGATGTGGGGAGAGAGGTATTTATGTTGTTTTATGCTCTATTTTATGATTTGATGTTTTTATGGAATGGTCAAATGGGTAAATTTGTTTGTCTTATAATTAATAAATTTTATTAATATGTATAACTTAATTTATATGTCTTTATAAATCGTAAATTTTAAATGTCGAAATTTTTCCGGCCCACAGCCGACACATCACGCAAGTTAGTAAAATCAACATAGTGCAAATGCATGTAAGTGCGTGGAAAATCGCCAATGATATGCACCCGTGAAGACTCAGCGTGCGCAACGCAGCGGTCGGAACGTAAATATTTATCCCTATAGCTGAAGCGAGAAATAAGGAAGAAGTCTCTGGCTGCTTCCTCGTTTCTCAATTCTGTAAAATCGACCTAAAATTATCTTACAAACGGCTTAAAATCACCACACCGAGTAGTCCAGTGGGCACTCAATAAATATAATATGAACATACTATGCCTTAAGGTCTATTAAAGGAAAAGGGCACGGGGACAACGTAAATTGAAATTGCTGATATAACCACTTTCGTGTCAATGCCATAAAATGAATTTAATAAAGTTGTGATTAATAGGAAATAAAATCTTATTTGTAAAGTGATTTAATATAGTTTAGGAGGGATAAAAGAAAAATCTTATTTGTAACGAAAAATTAGTAAAGTTTAATAAAGAGTAAAACCTTGTTTGTAAAGTAAATCTAATAAAGTTCCGATTAATAACCAAATGAGATCTTATTTGTAAAGCAAGTAAATCTGATACCGTTGACGATTAATAGGGAATTAAAATCGTATCTACAAGGTAAATTTGCTAAAGTATATAATTAACCACAAATCGAGATCATGTCTGTAAGGTAGATAAAGTTTACGATCAGCAATAAATTAAACTCTATTAGTAAAGCGAAATAAATGAAGTTTATGATTAACAGCAAATAAGAAACTCCTGTTCGTAAAGTAATTTCGGTAAAATTTGTGATCAGCAATAAAATGAAACCTTATTTAGATAGATTCGACAAGATTTCGTGAATAGCCACAAATCAAAGTACGTTGTAATTAAGTAAAGTTTAAAGAATTTCCAATAAATTAGAACCACGTTCTAAGTAATTTAATTGAAGTTTATAACGACTAATAAGCTATGACCATGCAATAATGAATTAGACAGAGATTTTTCCGAACTAACTCAAAGGAATAAAGTTAGGTGTGAACTAAATTATGACTCAACTGAGATTTAATAAACCGAGTAGCAAGACGCTAATCCGAGAAATATGATAACAAACAGATGACCGGTAATGAATAAATAGTTATTAGATAAGGGTAAGTCTCGACCCAAGAGATCGTATTCGAAATAATATTACTAGTTTCCTTAATCAAATTTTCATGCTGCGTTCCGAGGAGGCTAAAATAATCTCTCAGCAAGGGAGGCACCGAGCTAACCGAAACCAATCGCGTTATCAAACGAGATGACATAGACGTGGCGAATTCAACTTGACAATACTCTCTAAATCGATAACCAGATAAAAGCCCAGGTTAATCAGATGTAACATGAATCGTAAACCAAACCGCCATAAAATCTAAGCAATTAGTAACATAGTTAAAATCCATTTTTACTTTACGAAAAGTCGACTTTGAAAAATGTTTTATTAACAACAGTACACTGAAAAAACTCACCAAAGTTCGATAATATTATAAACATCCTGACAAAATGATGAGAAAACCCTCCATCCGAAGAAGATAATAAATTCCAGAGGCATGGGTAGCATAGTATTGCGAAGGGATCCCCGAACGCTACGACGAGTGGCAGATATGTCCATAAATAAACCGATTTGAGTGTGCGAATAAGCATAGACATTGATAATTTCGAGACGATCAAATTAACTGAGTTAGACATATCAGTCGACTTAATTAGCATAATCAAAACATCACGACGAAAATTGTACTTCTAAAGTTGACTAACTAATGAATACCCGTTAGATCGTCAACATGAAACACAATGATAAACATTTTCATTAGCATGCGCTAGAAGTGACCAATCTAAACCCCACATAAATTAAATTGGGCGACTAATCCTCACCATATCCCAGAGCGGATGGAGACACTCCCTTTATCAACACATGCTATTTTCGATACTCATTAAAAGCCACCAATAAACCGAGCCCAGAAGAACCCCAATGTTAACCGCCAAACACGCCAAATCTTGGATCCATATACATAAACGCGCTTTAATCGGTATAGCGAAAACCTTTCCTCATAATATTATTTTCCTAAATTAATTCCCCATTGTTGCAGAACGTGTCCATCAATCAGACCACCGCTCAATCAACTGGGAAAAAGCGCTCGAGAATGATACTTCGAGCCCCAGACGCAATAGAAGGACCCCGGTCACAGTGGCCATATTCTATCCCTCGGAAAGCACGGGACCCGAGCAGCAACCCTCTCGAACCAGAGAGACAACAATATCCAGCCGCCGAAATCTTCGCTAATGCGCAGGACCTCCTCACCCAGTGGGAGCGGGCGCAGGAGCAGGTGGACTTGCAAGTAGTCAAGGCAAGGATGTACCTTGCAAACGTGCTGGATGACATCCTTGCCGGGCGGATCGCCGTCGCCCATCCACCTCGTCCGGTTCGAGACACTAGGCGACCCTACACGGTAGAAGCTCTCAAGAGAAGCCTAGAGCGGTATTGCCCGGACGAATGAACTAACGGACAAATTGATGTAGTGATTTGATAATAATTAGAACTGCGTGTGTTTTCTTCTCATATAACTGAAAATGAGTTTCCGATTTTGTTTGAAAAGATTAAAACATTTAGACCAATCATAAATTGACGTGTAACAACCTATTTAATTACAGTGATGTCCTCCCTACGGATCCTGCAGACGGAACTAGATCGCGCGAGGCAGACGAATGCCGAATTACTCGGTCAGGTCCTGCAATTAACTCGCGAGATACAGCAGGTCAAAGCGACTTGTCTAGACCCTAAACGGACGAAGATCCTCTATCAACGACTCACCGCAGCTCAAAAAGGCTGGGCCGAAGAACGCCAGCTCAATCGGAGTCTGCGCACGCAGATTCGGGGACTCGAAGTCGCCCTAGCGGTATGCCGGGAAGGTGAAGCGGTAACTTACCCGCTCATCTTCGCCCCCACTCAAGTGCCGCAGACAGCTACCAAGTCAGCAGAACAACCCATCACCCCCAGCAGTCGTCGACCGGGACGTAAGGAGCGTGCCCGACGTCGCGCAACACAATTCCAACACGTCCAGTAGTAACGGTTGTATATGTGCCTGACTTGAATAAAATAGTTTTAAATGTAGTTGAATTATTAATTTAATATAACCGTATACCAACCCCAATTCATTCCACAGCCAATTAAGCACTAATCGTGAATGATTATGAGGGACAGAGCAAAGCGAGCATAGGTCTTCTATCGACAGCTCGTGAACCCGAGGGTTGTCCGAGCAACTATAGTACTAGCCAATGGTACTCACTTTTTGCGGACAATCCACCACTTGAACACATTACCAACGTTGCTTAGCAACGGGTGCCAAGTGGGTCAGTATCATTTTGTATGGCGTTACTAGGGTCGCCAGGAAGATAAGCAAGATTTGAAACCCTGTAACCCACCACAACATACATTGAAAGATTTAATCGAACTTTAAGAGATCGTTTGAAAAGATATTTTGTTGATAGTGAATCTGATCATTGTAGAATTAAATTACCTAAATTTATGGAAAATAATACTGTTGAACAAATTGAAATAATTATAAATTATGACATCAAGACAACACATTATTTTGAAAATTATTTATTCTTAACAACATTATCAGAACTTCATGGATATTTAATGACAATTAATCCTTCCCCGTTTAAAGAAATCAATCTTAGAAATGAAGAATTGGTAAAAATAAAAATTGTAGATGATATTTCAAATATCATTTTTGATCAAAAATTAATAAAAACTTTGGGAATAAAGAATCAGACATTTACTGATAAGGATCTTGTTTGTGTGAAAATTCCAAAAATAATTCAAATTCATCAACAAATGTTTATTTATTTAAATATTATTAAACCAATAAATGAGGGTAACGTAAGAGTTCCTCTATTAAAATCTGTATGGATTAAAAAATATGAACAAGGAGAGGTAGTACAGCTAGAAATGAAGAATCCAATGTACCTCCCGATTTCATCTTCTTCTATAAACAATATTGAAATTAATATTCGTGACGATAGTAGGAAATTAATTAAATTTTCAAAAGATATCAAAACACATTTAACATTACATTTTCGAAAAATAAATGAATAATCCGGATATTGTAAACTTTTATAGTATTAGTCAATCTAGTGAATTTACCATATTTTGTTGGTAAACAATATGGAACAGGGTGGTTGAAAACAATAGGTCGATTTGCATTACCAATTCTTACCAGAATATATTTTGGGTTTTAATAAATCAAATTATAATAGTCGGTTTCACTGACTCCACGTGTTCTATAAAAATCAATTAGACAAACTATGTCCAACGTATATTTGTATTCAAATTTGATGTACACAACCCACAAATTGTAATACTCCAATATCGCAATATAATATCTGATTTAACTATCTGATAGGTCTTACCGTGATTGCTTTATTGCCACGTTGTTTGCAATAATAACCTTTTAAATCTAGCTTCGACTCAATTTGATTCTTCTTTCTTCAGTTAACCCTACTTTTCTTGTTTAAACTATCTTCCATCAAATCCAAATGTCAGATCGTTCGTCCCTACTTGAGGCAATAATGCCAACTGTTTCTGACTTTGTCACTCTTTATATAGTAGAAACAATGGCTTTGATTAATAACCATCCAACCAAATTACTTCCATTTGACATCTTTTGTCTAGCGGATTTTTTCATCTATTCGTCATAGGAAAAATTAATTGATTGCCTCACCATGCAACTTAAGTATAATAATCTTTTTCCACTGGTCCCCATTAATTATAATGTCATGGTAATGCTTTCCAAAACCAACTTAGTTTGTTTTTTCTTTTGTTTACATAACTCTGCTTTTCCTTAATTAATTAGTTAATTAACGATTTTCTCTTATTGTACATTTTATTGCTTTCAACCCTTTCTGAACATATTTTGAAAATTCCATTCTCCCCGTGATATTCACCATCATCTCATCTATATCTGACTCATTTTTCACATTTAAATTAGGTAAATTATTGATTTTCTACGGTTTCGCATTCCTTGCCATTCGATTCTAATTACATGGAAATTATAATTCCTTTAAAATAATATTTAATTTAACAACTCCAACAGTTGTGTAGTTGTTGTATCAATAAAAAATTTCCGGTGTTGAGTTATTTCAGTATTATTTAAAGAGCACGTAGAGTTAGAGCAAATAGTTTCTTCCGAATTATTAAAAATATTAACCCAACAGTAACATTGTCATATTTTAGTTTGTGGTAAAATAAGGGGTCAAAAGTGGGCAACCTATATATGATCACCTTTGGAAAATTTGATTTTATATTCAACATACCAAGATTATAAAATTAGATATAGTCTTGGAATACTGTAATGTAATAACGTATTATGTCCTATGTGATCTTTAATAAGTCGGCAGTTTTATCAACAAATAATAATTTCTAAATCGCTCAACCTACTTATATGTTAAAATAACGTGCCAACTTGTTGCAGATTTCGTTCAAAGGGTTCACTTTGATCACTTAATAATTAATTTCCAGAATGAGTAGTTAATAAAATTAATATAAATCTTATAACGAGTCTAATCACAAATAAGGGTGAAAATATTCTTTATCTACCAATTTGTTGTACAAGAAACACATAGTTCTTGATTTAGATCTATTTACTTTCGTACTGTAAATCACTCAGTTCCATTCTTTACTCACTGATAGTTTTCAAACGCACATTTTGAACACCTATTAATGTCTAAAGCGTTATTGCACTGGGAATAAAAGCTTCAAGGTGCAAAGTGGGTTGATTAATTTATAAATTTTATCATCATTTGGAAAGCTTTCAAAACTAAAATAATATCTTTCGGAATTTCAGAGATTTTATTATTCAGAAAACTTTATATTTAAAAATCTATTAAATTGATTTCAATGAATAATCAAATAACGCCTGAAGATCGGGATAAATTAAGTGATGAAATAACTAAAGAAACTGTTTCACGTGGAAACGTAAAGAAAAAGTCGTTGGTAAACTTTTTAAATATGTTTACAAGATTATATTCTTATAGGAAATTATTCCAGAAAATCCGGAGTTTGTTATTCAAACAAAAAGTCCATGGGCAAATTTACAGGTTACCGAAGATCAATTTGAGAATTTGGAATACAAACATAACAAATGGACAAAGGCTATTGAGAGGGGACTACAACTTAAAAGTACACTTTTTCAAAATCCAAAGTCATTATATTTATTAAAACTATCATTGATATTTCTCTCTTGTCTCGGTCTTTTTTTATGGTTTATAATCTGTAATTCAAAAAAAGGGATTTTATTTTCAATTGAACCAAATATTCGATATTTCTGCATAACGATATGTGTATTGTTTTATTTTCTTTGGAAGTTTTATAATTCAAGGTTCACATTCAACTATGATTTCAATAAATACATGGTGCCACTGACCTCGTGGAAATACACAGGGTAATTCATATTATTTTTTTAATAATTTTGTAAGCAAACAGATTTATAAAAAGTTTGTATGAGTTTTCTTTCACCTGGTATATTATATAGTGATATTTTTTGAGTAAGCAAAACCTAAATACAACCTAAATGCAACAACTTCATAATTATCCTGAAATCTTATAGGCGATTTATATATACCCTACAGGAAAACTAAGTTCAACTTGTGCTTTGATTTCTTCTAACGTAAAATTTTGAAATCGCGAAATAATATCTTCAAATCTAACCGTTAAAACAGATCTTTGTTTTCTACCTTTAGGCATAAAATCCACAATTCCATTATTTAAAAAACTCATTATAATATTTCTTGCTGTATTATAATTAATCCTAAGTACATCAGCCTCTTCCAAAGGGGGTTGTCCGTGTTCTTATACCTTACTGCTTACTCTGTTTTTTTTGAAATCTTGGTATATGACACTCTTATTCCGTCTTTTAGTTATTTGATGAGAAATAGTAGAATTTTTTAATCACTGATTTCAATTATTAAAAATTCATCATTTATATTTTATTTTAATTTTAAACATGAAATTGAAAAATCATTGTTGAAGTTGTTTGGGAAATGTTGAAATTAAAGAGAAATTGGTATATATAAATATATAAAATAAAATTTTTTTATCTTTTTTTTGAAGTAATAAATTTAATCTTTTGAAATATT
The DNA here is from genome assembly GCA_022537955.1 of Schmidtea mediterranea. Taxonomy (NCBI): domain Eukaryota; kingdom Metazoa; phylum Platyhelminthes; order Tricladida; family Dugesiidae; genus Schmidtea; species Schmidtea mediterranea. The sequence continues at coordinate 107,985,547 of CM039681.1, read as the reverse complement.
AAATTAAATTTTATATTTATATTCTTAATTAATTTTATTAATACATATTTAAATAAAAATTGTGTTACACTCTTTGAATTAATAATCATTCATATATTTTAGATTAGTGAGAATAGTCATTTTTATTATCCTGTATTTCTTAATATTTATTTATATCATTTACATTGCAAATCAGAATGGATTCAGGAATTTAATTCCTTTAGCTGGGATATGCACAATTTTAATTATCGGGTTTTTAATTTCGTTTGCACCAAGCAGAGTAAGCTTTTAATAACAAATTTAATGTATTTGCCGTTAATTGTTTTTTTAAAATTTAATGAAGACATTTCTATAATATAACTAACTTATATTTCTGACAATTTGTTATTAAATTTTGAAAAAATATATTTTTATATATTATAATACAACTAACAAAGAGATATAATTTTATATTACAACAAGCTTTGATTTTTTGGCACAAAGGTGAAAATATTTGGATTCTACATACAAAATTAAAATACTAATGCAAGTGAAACTGTATTCGCACACTGGGTGCAAATTTTGACACTAAATTGACTTTTCTGAGAAAAATATACCTAAAATAGATTTTTTCAGATCAAATTTTTTTGTGTGAAATCTTAAATTTTGACCCCATCTTCACCCCTTTCAATGAAAACATAGGCCAAAAGTAGTGGGATGTGCCAACGCAAACACACCCCCGGGAGGTAAAACGATTTTTCCTAGATCTAAATGTACAATTTTTTTTAAATACAATGACTCATTCAAGGTTATTGAAACAACGACTATGACTCATTCAAGGTCATTGAATGAGCCATAATAATGTCTCAAGGTCATTAAAAAATTTCAAGGCATTCAAACTAAAACCATGACTCATCAAAAATTTCATCAAGGTCATTCAAATTTTCTCATATTTTTAAATTTTTTTAAAATATAATTTATTAATTATTTTTATAAGTAGTGTTTTAATTATATATTTTTTTTATTATTGTTATTTTTACAAGTTAATATTATTATTTTACTATATTTTATTTTTATTATTACAACTTATTATTATTATTATTATTATTATTTCTATTATTATTATTATTAAAAGATAACGCCAATAAAAAACTTTTCGTACGATATATTTCGACTGCATAACTGTCATCTTCAGGTACACAAAACCAACTAAAAATATTATGAATTAACATTTAATTTAAACAAATTAGTTTTATTAATTTAATTTTGTAATAATATTTAAAAAATATATTCAAATAACTTTTATATAATTTAAAATTTTATTTATATAAATATTATAATTTTTATTTATATTATAATTTTTTAAAAAATAATGTAATTTAAAAATTCAATTATTTTAATAATATTAAAAAAAAGTTTGTTTTAAAAAACAATACATAAACGTGATTTAACATACGTAAACTATTTAAAAACATTCAAAACATTCGTAGTCACAGCACTTTGCACATTAATCTTTGGATCCAATGACTTTATCAACAATGCTTCACATATCAATCGTTCCCAATAATTATTAAAACTTTTCAACAAAATTCTAAAATCAGACATTCCTATTTCAATTTTACAGCATCTATTGTGCTCACTAATATTGGTCAAACCCTTCAATCGAAAATGCTCTAGAACTCGAGTACAGAGATGACAGGAAGTCTCTCCAATGTATGTGGCATTACACCCATTACATGTAAATTGATAAACGAGATCAGAACACAATCCAACCGGAGTTTTTGATTTATTAATAAACATATTGCGTACCTTACACGAATTAGAGACGATCTTATACTCTAAATTTCCCATCTGTTTACTTAACTTCCTTTTATAATTTGTAAAACCTTCAGAGTACGGCAATACTAACACATATTTAGGCTCAATTTTTTTATATCCATTTTTACTATATTCATTTTTTATCCATTTTATATTTAGATCAACACTCAATTCACACTCATTTGACAAATTACACTCAGTCTTTTCAAAACATGGATCCTTAAGATTTTTAATCCATTTGTCAAATTGCTTCTTTCCAATTTGAGAAACCCTTTGTTAAGAAGCAATAACCACATATCTTGGCTACGAGAATGCAAAGTTTTATATTGCTAATAAAGAAGTAAATTTTATTGAAAACTTTCATTGGTATACAAACATAATTATCCAAGTATAGAATATCAATTTGGAAAGTCAATAGTGCTAGAATGCCATTTTAATAAATATTTTCATAAAATATCTGAGTTATTATTTTGTATATTAGTTTCCGTCTGCTTTTTTAAAATTGATTGATTGGGTAAATTAGTTTTCCTTTTATTGATTTATTATGAGTTGACCCCCTCTTTACTCACATTGTACCCATCTGTTACTAATTTACACATAAAATATATACTTTAAGTTAAAATTAGCTTATAAAATATGAGTCCAGAATTTAAATAAAAGCTTTATAAATTAACTTAATATTATCATTAATTAGTTTATGTTATCCACTTTTGATAATTTAATAGTAAACATTTTAATATTCTTCAGTTATAAATTTTAGATCTTTAAATATAAATGTTGATGATACACATGATGACAAAATGGTTGATAATAAAATTATAATAGACAGAAATAATGTTAATGAAATGGTAATAATAATAATAAAAAGTTAAAATATTATAAATATAATAATAATAATAATAATAGTATTAATTAATAATATTAATAGAAATCTGTTTGAATATTACAGATTTTTATTTTACATTTGTTGTATTACTTATAAAATATATCTTATTACAAATAGATTTGATAAACACAGAATTACTAATATCAATTATAATTTTTCAGCTTTCTGAGTATCTTTAGTTTTCACATTTTTTAATTTCAACACATTTTTAGAATCTTTTTAGTAAATTTCTGTAAAAGTTTATATCCAAGTAAAATATGCTAGCGGAACAATTGTAAACATATACTGATGTATCCATAAATAATGTTTTCGTGAATACTGCAAGTATTTTTGTTTTTAATTTTTTTTACAATCCAGGACTTTCACTCGTTATGCGAAAAATCGCTCGTTAAGCGAGCCGTTTTTTTCCAATTTTTTTTACTCGTTATGCGAATTTCTCGTTATGCGAGGTGCTCGTTAAGCGAGGTTTCACTATATATTGTATAATTATCAAAAACAATTACTTTTACATTTTTTTAATATTTAAAAAATTTAGATAAATTTTCGACCAGTTGTTTCTGGAATATTAATACAATTCATATTTGCTATATTGGTATTGAGAACAACTGCTGGGGCTAATACATTTATTTATTTCAGTGATATGATGAAAAGTTTTCTTTCCCATGTTGATCAAGGGGCAGCATTTCTTTTTGGTGATTATGGCCCTCATTTCTTTGCATTCAGAGTATTTAATTTTTATTTCAATGTTTGATTAAAACTATGCACAAATAATTTTCTATTATTATAATATCATTTTAGTTTTCATATTTTTTTATTAAATTAATAAATTTCAAGTTATCCATATCAATCGACGAATAAATTTTTGAATAAAATAATCAAAATTAATTAAAAATAAAAGTAAATTTTTAAAGTTTAAATTAATAAGTTTTTATAATAAGTCTAAAACAGTCTGAATTGGTAATTCAGGTAGACGGACTCAAGATATCGTAAAGAAAATTAAAGAAAAAAACTGGTAAAGTAAAACAAATATTTCGTATTTATAAGTTAATATGATTTTCTTGTAAAAAGTTTTTATTAAAATTTCAACCATAATTTTGATTGGGTAAAAGTTATGTAATGAGAAAAATGTCTTGTAATTAAATTCTACATCGACTGCTGTATTTTAATCTACTTATTCTTTAAATTTAAACAAATTAAAATATTTATATTATCTAATTTTTAAATATCGTACTAAATATTTTTTATGATAAATATAATATTTTTAAACCCCCAATTTATGTTAGATAATATTTTAATTTATTAATCAGCATTTTATTTTCCTAATAGATTTTGCCAGTCCTTGCCTATATTTACTGTATAACATATGTTCTATACTATTTCAAAATTTTACAAAATGTAATCTTATTTGTATCAACTATTATGGAAGTAATAATGGGAACTACAGCTGGTGAAAGTATGAGTGCAGCAGCAAATATTTTTGTAGGAATGGTAATTTTACAATTTTTTATAGTACGTTCTAAAGAGAATAACTAAGATTGAAGCTCCTTTGTTAATCAAGCCGTTTTTGGGAATCTTAACAAATTCGGAATTGTTTGCTGTGATGACTGGAGGATTTGCAACAATAGCTGGTACAGTATTATCAGCATTCATTATGTTTGGAGTAAATATTTTTCGATATGTTTAATAATAAAATAGAACTGATTTAAGCAAAGAGTTGCTTTACGTTATACTTGTAAAAATGATCCCGGGTAAAATAAGTCCGACAAGTGACACTGGCTACAACCTCTAATATTTTAAAAAGATCAAGAATGAAGTTTTAATTTTTTAAATTTTAACAAATAATTATATTTAAAAGAAGAATATCTAAAATTTAATAAAAATGATATCAGATACAAATTTTAAAAAGTATACCAAATCTTAATTATCCAAGAATATCTCACAGCCTCTCAATACTTAAGATCAGGGTTTCCCAAAATTCTGGAAAACTATAAATAAAATCAATTGTGAAGTATTTAGTCTCATTAAAGAAGCTAGATTGAAGATTATTCCTGCAGTCTCAATATAATAAGATTGAATTAATTTTTATTTGGAATAATGTCAGTAATAAAGGTGTTCATACAAACAGAACTAAAATAAAATAAATAGAATTAGTCAAAGAGCCCAAATGTATGTCTCAATTTAGATTATTTCTAGGTTTGACAAATTATTATCGACGTTATGTTAAAGATTATTCACATATTGAGGCACCATTATACCCTGCAACATATGGGAATAATAATCAAATAATGGGGAATGTAAAACAGTTTTAACCACTTGCGCTATGATTTAATTTCCTTATATCGATAACTCTACGCGATGTGAACTAACTTTATAATTGCAGTTCGAATAATGACGTTACATCTGTCAGCCGACGTTGCACACACGTCGTTTTTGTTTTTGCGACAAATGATACCGACGTGGTATACACGTCACTTACGGTTTTGAAAAAAATCATCAAGACGTGCCTGGCACGTCGATATAGCGCAAGTGGTTAATAGTTAAAAGAAAGTTTTATGGGAAGCTCGAGTAATTTAATTTCCAATGTCAGATAAAAGGTTTGTAATTGACACTGATGCCAGTTTTTGTCCTATCGACGCAGTGTTAAGACAAATTAAAGATGACAGTACTGAAGTTGTGATTGAATATGATCAAGGCATTTGACGGATATGATATGATATACTGTGTTAGAAGGAAACAATTATTAGCCCTTCATGAATTTATTGTGCATTTTAGACAATATCTCTACGGGAAGAAATTCATTGCAAGCACACATCATAAAGCATTGACATTCATGAACAAAGTAAAAATGTCTGATGAAATTAAACAATGCAAATATTTTAAATGCATAAAACACCTACGTATAACAGATGGATTGCTATTGTTGGACCAAACGAAGTGACCCAGAAATTTTTATATAGGATCAACACAACATGCAAATATAAAAAAGAACGATATAAAATAAAACCCCAAACACCAAGTAAACATCATAAAATCTGAAGGAAGAGGTAACAAATAAAAATAAAATCAAAGAACAGAAAAGTAAAATTAAAATAATTATAAGATGAATTATAAGATGAGATTCATGGTTATGACATTTTTAATACGTTTGATGTTGGAACTTTTCCGGCCCACAGCCGATACAGCAGACAAGGAAATAATATCAAACATATGTCAACGGACTGTATAATTGCAGTTTATCTGCAACGGCTTTGTGACTGTGAAGAACGTGACTGTTCTTGAAAAACGACAGGTTAGAACGTAAAATCACAGTTATAAATAGCAGTAATGAGTAGATCGGGTGCGAGTCTTTAGACTTGGCACACTTTTTCCCTACACTGGAAAATCTACATAAACTTATAAACTACATATTGGCTTAAAATTGATTACACCGGGTACCTCAATGAGCACCCATCAGATATAATCTCAATACACATAGTTCATAAGATCAAAATGAAAGTAATATAGTACGGGTATAAATAAAATCGTTGCAAGAACTAGTACAAACTCACAGCCGTCGGCAAAAGAATAATCCAAACGACCAAAATCTCGAAAGTTGAATAATTTAAATCATATCCTGAATCTGAGTGACCTATTTTCTAAAATAAGGCATATTTTCTGAAGTAATTAAAATACTTAGCGGAATTATAAGATAAGAAATTGAAAAACAGAATAGATTAATAACGTGATCAATAGGTGATTAATTTTTTGTTGGCGAATAGGGTTTTTTTGAATTTATTTTTCTAGGGTTCCCGTGTGACTCCTACCTAAACGCCATCAACATTACTATTCTGTCTCTCCTATGTACCCATGGTGATTACCATGTTAGTACTGTACATAGGGGTCAAAAATTCATTAGCAGGTGAGCTCATTTCTAGAACTACTCATGATATTTTCACTTTCGGGTTCTTGATTGCTAATGGAAGGTCTAACGTCTTTATCTTTCTAATTCTTGGTGCTTACTCGTTTACTTCTACAATTCCTATATCTATTTGTCATCTTTACTCATTATTTATTTAGGTATCTTTCAAAATTTTAAGCAGCGTTCCGCCATTATTTTTTGCTAAATTTCCTATTTCATTTATTTAATCACTGTATCGACTGCACGTTCGTCCTAATTTACCCCTTAGCTTTACATGTATTTCAAATTTGATTCACACTTCCTTAGCTCCCGGTACACTTCCCATGATTTTAAGTGGTTACAACCCTCTGCGGTCATTTTAATAAACACTACTCTCATCTGCCACATTATATCCTTTGACTATTTGAAAATATTTTTGACTTTACGTTCCAACATTATCCTATCACTTTCTACTTGATTTTACGATTAATTTACTGATAAGATTTTAAATTTTCTATACAAAAGTCAAAACCATATTTCCAATTAACTGAAGCCGCACCTCCCATGATTTTAAATGCCCACTCCAGCCGACGTTGCCATCAGAAGCTGTGGGTTTTACAACGACACCTTAAGTCGTGAGACCTGAGTCTTTCGACCAGAACTCGTCGTGGACAGCCGGGGGATTACGAGTAGCGCGACAAGCAGTCACAACTAGTGAAAACAAACTCGCCAGCCGAATCGCCAGTCTGCCCTCCTAAAATTCTATTTCAATTATTCTTTTTGACCATTAAAAAGTTAGTTTCTTGGTCGCCGCTTTTGCCTGTTTTTTCTAAACCTTTTGCAAGGTTTTGGTGGTTTATGTATTGAATATGTTCCTGTCTGCTGTTGTAGGCTTTATTTGGATTTTATTAATTTTCTTTTATTTATTTTTGTTATATATTATTTTGTTTTATTTGGTGGTTATATTTTTATTTTTAATATTTGTCTGTGGTGCTTGTGTATGTTTACGGTAGCCATATTAATAATTCAACAATTTGTTTTAATTGACATAATTTTATTTTTTGTTTAAATCGACTTGATGAAGATAATGTTTCAAAACCTGGAGAGGAACCAATTAATCGAATTGATCAAGCAGCTTGAAAATATGATATTGCGTATAGAGGAAAAGATATAAGATCAAAACAAACAGCTGATATTGATTTTATTCAAGATCTTAACGAAATAACCAATCCAACCTTTCAAGAAAGATTTGATAAAGCTATTGTAAAAACAGCAATGAAAGCAAAAATAGTTTTAGGTGGAGAAATAGAAAATGAAAATGAATACCTTTGCCGTAGGTCTTTTCCCATATTTTTCTGCATATTCTATGATCTCGAGTTTTTTATCCCGAGTGTACGACTTACTTGTTTTCGACATTTAGATGAATAAATAAAATATTTGAAAAATATAATTTAATTTAAATTCAATATATAAATTCAATGTATAAATATATTAGTAAACAACGCTTTAATAGATTTAAACAAAAATTACGAGTTTTAATTGTGCGGACTATCTATGAAAACACTTCGTTTAAAACTTCTCAAACATCCGCAAGACAGTCCAGTAAATATTTGGTATTAGGCATAGGAAAAGATTCCTTTACCGTGATAGTGATGGGCCAAAACACAAACGGTCTTGAGAATCGTTTAAATGAATCGGTAATACACACGCAAATACAACATGCAGATTTAAAATCGGACCCATAAAACACCAACTAACCATGCTAAAATATGAGAAAGAAAACAATTAAATATAAAATCAAGAAACACAAAAATAAATTAAAATAATAACAAAGTGCAACAAGATCCGCACGAAATAAACATAAAAATAACATTAAAACATAAAATTTGACCAAAATTCGACAATTTATCGAAAAATGTGAAAATCCATAAAAATGGAACAAAAATTAAATAATTTGAATTGGAAACAATTCAATTAAAAAATTAAAAATAAAATTGTCGAATTAAATTACAAAAATAATAAAATTAAGATTAGAATTTAATAGAAAATCACAAGGTCGAATTTTGTTTTACTATATCAAATTTAACACGCAAGGTTAGGGTCGTACAATAGGCATATATACCGATTCATTTTCACATAATTTTTAATCAATTTTTGAAAGCAGATTTCCAAACCGAAGTTTTGAATCAGTCTTACTCAGTGAAAACGATTTTTGATGTGAGTGAAGAGATGTTTTTGAAAACTTTCTCTACGTCGCATCCAAACAATCTCATACGAGCTCTGTTTGAGATGTCGGCGTGGGGAAATGTTGGAATGTGAATTTTGAACTGAATATGACAAATAAATTTATGATCGATGTATATGATGTCCAATAAAAGTTTTATAAATAATATTTTTGTCGAAAATTTTCCGGCCCACAGCCGCTTCAACACCACAAGTCATTAAAATATCATATACTCTATCGAACTGTGTAAGTGCGTGTATAATCGCCAATAGTTTGTGCATGTGAAGGCTCCGGTGTGAAAACGCAGGAGCTGGAACGTAAATATCAGTCCGTATAGGGGAAATGGGTAGAAGGGGGAATAGTTTTTTGACTATTTCGTCATTACTCAATTCCTATAAACTCGACCTAAATTTGTACTGACAAACGGCTAAAAATCAAAACACCGAGTAGTCCAGTGGGCACTCATTAATTTGTAATATAAACACAAACGCGCCTAGGATCAATTAAAGGGGAAGGTGACGGGAAGTCAGAGAATAAAAATTGTTGCTATAACCTTCTAATATTTTGCCATAAAGAAATTTAATTGAAATCAAACCTTGAAATTAATGTAAATAATGTAAAGTTTTTAGATGAAGTTAAATTTCGAATTAAAAACAATTTAAACTCTAAAGATGTTAAACGAAACAAAAATTTGAATCGCAAACGAGGATTCAAAATAAACCCGTACTGCTATATTTACAAACATAAAGATCCTTGATGAATGCGGAGTCGTAAAGTAAAATACAACGATGAGATTGAATTAATTCCAGCTGAAACCCAGTTTTTGATTTCTATATCAAAATAATAAATTCCCAGTAGTACATCTCCACAACCATAACGGTAAATTGACCAATAAATTCCGAAATTTTAGCCAACTAGGAGGAAAAAGTAAATCCTCAGTCATAATTCCTAATATCAAATAAACACGTAGGTCTTGCGATGAGATTCGAATATTCACATTGACTAAAATCTCTGCATGGAACCGAGGAGTGACACGAGGGTCATGAACACTACAAAATCTAACAGGATAATAAAATGGCACCTCGAATTATCAGAAAATAGGTAAAGAAATGGCTAAACTTAAAATGTATTGAGGAATGAGATTTAAATTAAAGAGTTCACCAACAATTACACTGATGTACGATATAAGGGTACAAGCTTCCCGACCAAAAATTTTAAATAAATTACCCAAGTACCAATCCCGAATAACTAGCAACAAATAAAACTAAAATAAACGAAAGACTCCAAAGGAATTTATTTAACAACGTCCATCGGTAAAAGGTAATCAAAAATATCACAAATAAGTAGAATACCACAATGAGTAGCTTTCCCAAAATTTCCCCGTGCACCGGTCATTGACAACATGATAATATATCCCTCTTGAGTCCCAATCTGTCGCTGTAGACAGTATCATCTGACGCTGATTAATATAGGTCGCTGACGCGAGGTATGAAAGGATAATCACGAACGGTGTGTGCCAGTAGATCGGAAATATAAAAACTTAAAAGGTAATAAATAATTAAATAAATTTGGCAACGATTTAATTAAACGATAACGCCAATAAAAAACCTTTCTTACGATATATTTCGATAGCACAGCTATCATCTTCAGGTACTCAAAACCAACTAAAAATATGATGAATTAACATTTAATTTAAACAAATTATTTTTTATTAATTTAATTTTTTAATAAATAAATATTTTTAAAAATATATTTTAAATTAATTTTAAATTTTAAATTTTTTACTTATATTCTAATTTTTTAAAAATTAATGCAATTTAAAATTTTCAATTATTTTAATAATATTAAAAAAACAAACATGATTTAACATACGTAAACTATTTAAAAACATTCAAAACATTCGTAGTCACAGCACTCTGCACATTAATCTTTGGATCCAATGACCTTATCAGCAATGCTTCACATATCACTCGTTCCCAATAACTATTAAAACTTCTCAACAAAATTCTAAAATCAGACATTCCGATATCATTTTTACAGCCTCTATTGTGTTCACTAATATTGGTCAAACCCTTCAATCGACAATGCTCTAGAACTCGAGTACAGAGATGACGGGAAGTCTCTCCAATGTATGTGGCATTACACCCATTACATGTAAATTGATAAACGAGATCAGAACACAATCCAACCGGAGTTTTTGATTTATTAATAAACATATTGCGTACCTTACACGAATTAGAGACGATCTTATACTCTAAATTTCCTATCAGTTTACCCAACTTCCTCTTATAATTTGTAAAGCCTTCAGAGTACGGCAATACTAACACATATTTAGGCTCAATTTTTTTATATCCATTTTTACAATCACCCAGATCAACACTCAATTCACACCCATCCGACAAATTACATTCAGACTTTCCACAACATGGATCCTTAGGATTTTTAATCAATTTATCAACAGTTTCTTTTATCATCAACAATAAAAATGATTTAGAATATCCATTCTTTATCAACAACTCAACCAATTTATCAACACTTTTTACCGAATTAGCAAAAGTAGAAGATAAAGCCCATGAACGATAAATCAATCCTTTCACCATATTTCTCTTATAATTAAATTCACAGAAGCTTTCTGGAGAAGTATAAAGACCAGTATCAGTTGGTTTTCTATAAATCTCTGTCTCATACTGTTTATCTTTGCGTTGAATTAACAAATCCAAAAACGCAATTGATGACTTACTCTCCGTTTCACATGTGAATACAATGTTTTTATGTAAACTGTTCATAAACTGCAAAAACGGTTCTACATGTTTCTGGTTTTCAAATATAAGAAAAATATCATCCACATACCTTTTATAAACAAAAGGTTTTTCAAATTGGAAAGAAGCAATTTTCTTTTCCAAACTAGCCAAAAATATTGATGCCATCGTTGGTGCTAAAGGGGAACCCATAGCGACTCCATCTATTTGTTGATACCATTCATCATTGAAAAGAAAATTGACATTTGAAGTAGCAAATTCAAGAAGTTTTCGAAATGCCCTTCTATCCAAAATGTGATGTTCCGAATCATTTTCATTCCACAACGCACAGCATAAGTCAATTGTCTCAACCAGTGGCACATTCGTAAACAAACTACAAACATCAAACGAAACCATAACATCATTCATACTTCGTTTTTGTAGCTTTGCAATACAAGAAACAAACTCAAAGCTATCCTTACATTCAAACTCTGATCGCATTAATGGTTTTAATAATCCATCTAAAAACTTTGCTATTTTATACTGGGCAGTACCAACCATCGACAAAACTGGTCTCATAGGTACACCATCTTTATGGATTTTTGGCAGCCCATATAGTTTAGCTGGCTGCGATCCTATTGGACGAATAGACTTACCTACCTCTTCATCAATAAGCTTCTTCTCAATAAAACCATTTAACATTTTTTGCACAAACTCTTCATCCTTAAGAGGAGGTAATTTTCCATTCTTCCGACCCTTTGGCAATTTCACAAACTGAGGAGAATTTAACAAATCATTCAACTTATTTACATACACATCATGGTCAAGAATGACTATCCCATTTCCTTTGTCAAACTTACAGATATTTATATTTTTTTTAGCTAAGTTTGATTTGTTGGGTTTGACCAATATTAGTGAACACAATAGAGGCTGTAAAAATGATATCGGAATGTCTGATTTTAGAATTTTGTTGAGAAGTTTTAATAGTTATTGGGAACGAGTGATATGTGAAGCATTGCTGATAAGGTCATTGGATCCAAAGATTAATGTGCAGAGTGCTGTGACTACGAATGTTTTGAATGTTTTTAAATAGTTTACGTATGTTAAATCATGTTTGTTTTTTTAATATTATTAAAATAATTGAAAATTTTAAATTGCATTAATTTTTAAAAAATTAGAATATAAGTAAAAAATTTAAAATTTAAAATTAATTTAAAATATATTTTTAAAAATATTTATTTATTAAAAAATTAAATTAATAAAAAATAATTTGTTTAAATTAAATGTTAATTCATCATATTTTTAGTTGGTTTTGAGTACCTGAAGATGATAGCTGTGCTATCGAAATATATCGTAAGAAAGGTTTTTTATTGGCGTTATCGTTTAATTAAAAGGTAATAGTTCATCATATTAAAATAACAGTGAATACCTACAACTGAAGCAATCCGGAGGTAATAGCAAAAGTTCAGCCTCGAGCGCTGATTCATGAGAACAGAACCACTGATGAGCAACAACTCTGCCCACACGAATACTAAACTAATAGTCCAAAATGGCCAAGCGAGGAATGAACTAACAATGCCTAAAGTCAACCGTAATAAATTTAACATCGACGAAAACTGATTTGAATCAGTAGAATAGACATCCGATTTATAAATGTCTAACCTGACATTTCCTGAGAGTTGATCGATCAAAAATCAACTGGAGTCAGCTGAATAATCACACTCGCACAGTCAGGGAGGGAAATGCATATGCACCCAACAGTAGTATGTATGCCAATAAGAAACTAGATTCGAGTACGCACACATACTCGCGATGGAAGAATTATTCTATAAGGCGGCAGTCAGACCAGGTGTGCGGAATTTATAAATTTTTCCTGACCTTGCATGCACACAACCAATATAATAACCGGCATAACTTGGACTTTTACAGTCGTTACTGAAATGTCTAGAAGAAATATACAAGACCCAAGAGAGTTTCTAAAGCATGATAGAGACGAATCTAAGGCCACGAGTGCCAACCAGACTCTATGTGAGAGTAAGAAATCAGAAATTTATTAATCATATTATTAATCAAAATCGAGGTGCAACCCGCTACTTATTCGTCCGTGATGGAGACCCACCAACAAGATCTATCAATAGACCATGTCCACCGTTGTCGTAGAATATATGTATTCCTTTGACCGAGTTGAATTTATTTTATTTTCTTCCCATTGAAGTTAAAGACGAGCCATCATCCTATAATTGATTGAATAGCATTTAAATTCGAATCCAATGAACTAACCCCAAGACTATCAGACGATAACCATCCGTGTTTATTAACCATTACAATATGAATCCAGGATCATTTGCACAGGTCGTTGACAGAGGGACGGAGAAAACGAATCCATGGTATTTTATTAAATACGAACCAGTAAACCTAGGAGAAATTTTGTCAAAACCACAATTCACAAGGAATGGTAACTTAAATCAATAAATGCGTACATGAATTGTTATTTGGGAATTTAAATTTAATTATAGAGGTTATATTTTAAATTTCAGTAAATTAGTTAAATTTTATTAAAGAAAATACCTGAATTAATTACAGATTAGACTAAATAAGGTACTTTTGAAGTAATGAAATTTTTATTAAAGTTTATGCTAAATAAAGTTCTTACGAATTAATTAAATTTTTTTCAAATAAAGTGCTTGTGGATTAATTAAATCTTACGTTAACCAGAATGTTTGGGAAATAATCAAGTCTTATGCTAACGACCCAGTGATCTTCCGAATCCCTACAAAATTTATACCCGATAATCAATACCTGAAATCAGAACTTGTATAAAGGTGTTCAAATGCTATTAATATTAAGTACTCCGTTAAATTTAGCAGTTTCTATAGAAACAAACATTTTAATTATAAAAACAATAGTTTTTTCGAGTAAATAAATTAAATTAGGAATTTCGGCAAAGGTCAATACAAAGAACATCAGCGGAATTCTTTCGTAAAGCCTAAGTTAAATATTAATTAAATATTTGATAACTAATGATTTATAAATACAAATTGAACCAAGGTTAATTAACCTCAGCAATTTACTCGGGGGAGACCCCATAGGACAGTACCGAATTGAATTCCAGATCTCTCTCAACGAGCTGCACAAACTAAAAAACCCCTCCTAAAGCAACCCGGCAAAGAATTCCTCGACACTACGTAAGCCTACCGCCACCAATGCAGCCAAATCGTCGTACCAAAATACTAAGTCAATCCCCAAACCCAAATAAAACGTAAATTACGTTCATCGCTTAATGTTTCTTTTAATTTTAGAAAACTCGTGTATTGACGCATCCCGAGTAATAGCTCGAGTAATAGCTCACTTAGCTGCCAGGTGTAGGCAGACGATGTGGGATGCGGGATTTTCCATTTCTCCGGTACGTGAGACAAGATCCAGCACACAAAGAGTCTCGGACGAGATCGACCTTCCGTTCGTGGCGATCAAAAGGGAACCAGGACGCAACCCGGCTAGGAAGATGCGGGGCCAGGCCGAGTACTTACTAGTGCGCCTCGAAGCTCATCAAGAAGATACAAACAGACAAGTGGAACAAGCCAGGCGGTACCTGAGACAGATCAATGCGGATATCGCACTGACGGGTATACCTCGCACGTATACCTTCTAACGGTAGTGCGTTGAACCCAGTTTGAGGTCGGACCAGAGCAGTTCCGAAATGGCGTTCACCTTTGGCGATCTCAAAACCGATGGTTACATCACCAAAGTTGCTTAGCGACAGGTAACCATTGGGGGCAAGAAAATATTTGCATCTGGGGCCAAGGTCATAAAAGCCATGAACCCCACAATAGCATTCAATCCACGATAGGCTAAATGCGTTCTTGTGGATCCATCTTTCTTTCATACTATCACTAATGGAGCATTCCTAGAGCTCTTACTACGCCGAAATAAATTGACTTTAATTAATTCTTTTATCAGATCTTCAATTCTTTTCTCTATGTGGATGTTGCATTTTTGAACCTTATGACGTCCGCATCACGTGTCACTTTTAAAGAAATAATGCTCTCTTTGAAATTTTTCTCGTCGTCCATGTTGGTTTTATGCTTGTTGTATTGATTCGCGTATTTGATATTTGTCTCTACTTTATTCATGGTGATTGATCAGTGTAGTGGCTTTTCCACCTTTTTAAATGTATAAGAAACTGATTAGTTTTGAATTTCAATTTCGTAAATTATTATTTTTATGTAAATTAGTTTTATTATTGTTTGAATAATAGTAGACAAAAGCGGAAAATAAGTAGATTAGTTAAGAATGAAGAAATTACTAAACTATCTTTGAATTTTAATTCATGATTTACTTTTTCATAATTCTCGAATTGTTGGATTGTTATCCAAAACATATAAATCTAGAACAGTCTATTGCAAACTGTGTGCCGTGAAAAGATTTTATGCTGACACTATATATTTTATTGAGTTAAGCAACTTTTTTAAACGAATAAGCCTTAAAATTGAATGTATCGGTTG
This sequence comes from Schmidtea mediterranea, assembly GCA_022537955.1. Lineage (NCBI taxonomy): Eukaryota > Metazoa > Platyhelminthes > Tricladida > Dugesiidae > Schmidtea > Schmidtea mediterranea. Next base: position 107,969,544 of record CM039681.1, on the reverse strand, counting down.
ATTAAAATTCTTTCAAAGCTGAAACTCATGCAAGGCATGATATAGGGATCATTTTATAGATGATTTCTAGCATTTTAAATGATGCTGCATGCTCCGCAGCATTTCTTAAAGTTAGTATTATTGTTTCATTATTTTAAAGTGCAGCTTCTCGTTTGTATATTCAATATTCACTTTTCATAATTTTATTTAATACATTAATGGTGTTTTTTCGACTTTATATTTTAAAACGCAAAACTTTTGACTTTAAATTTTACCTAATAATAAATTTAGCTTTTATATTTTAAATTTAAAATTTTTTCATTTATATATAAATATTCTTTATATTTAATGCTTAGAAAATCATTTTTAATCGTTTTAACGAGGCCTAATATAAGTGTTTAACAGACATTTTTCAAAACATTTAATATTAATTCAATATAGTTTTAAGCCTTAATATGGACAAATATTTTATAAAAGCATACGATTGGTGCAAAAACGATGAAGAAAAAACAGAAAGTAAGAAACAAAAGCTAACTAAACCAGCTAAGCTCAAATATAATTACCAGTACATTGAGTTTGCTTTTGTTCTATCTGTAAGTGACAGCTCTCTACCAGTGTGCTTGCTATGTTCTCATACTCTTTCAAATGAAGCAATGGTTCTTAGTAAGCTGAAGCGTCATTTAAAAGCCAATCATCCAGAGTACGTGCTAAAACCTAGAGCTTATTTCGAGGAAATCTTTTCAAAATCTCAAAAACAAACCAAAAAACTGAAGAATTATTGCCAAATATCTATAAATGCTCAAATCGCAAGCTTCAAGATAGTTCAACTACTAACAAGAAAGAAGAAACCTTATTCTGATGGTGAAAACATCATTTTGCCTTCGTTAGAGATTGCTGTTAATTCAATGGTTAATGGAAAAGCCGTTGATCTTGTGAAGCAGATTCTACTTTCATCAGGCACAATAGCTCGTAGAATACAAGAAATGTCAGATGATATTGATCAGCAACTCAAAGAACATTTTTTGAATAATAAAGAACCAATGCTGAAATTATGGAGGCTTCAAATCGACGAGTCAACAGACATCAGCAATTAAGCTTAGCCAATGGCATATATTCGAATAGTCATGAATGAAACGATACAAAATCAATTTTTCTTTTGTTCGAAGTTAAAGGAAACCACTACTAGTCAAGATATTTTCTAGGTTGTCAGTCAAAATATTGAATCGATGGGAATAAAATGGGAAAATTGCGTCAGTATTTGTACTGACGGCGCTCCTGCGATGCAAGGTCGAAAAAACGGATTTGTCGCTCACGTGTTAAAAATAAATCCGATTGTTAAAATTGTACACTGCATGATTCATCGCGAAGTGTTGGTGTCAAAAGCTCTTCCTGAAAAACTAAGTTAAGCAATGAGCGAAGTTATCAAAGTTGTAAATTATGTGAAATCAAACCCACTCAAAACAAAAATTTTTCCATCTTTAGATTCTAGAACATAAATCCGAATATAAATCCTCAACATAAATTTATTATTTGACAACAAAAATTATCTTTTCTTACTAATATGCATAATAATTTTGAAAATAAAAATATTCCTATAAAATTTATTCATTTTGAGTCTGAGTTAAATAATTTTATCATAATTAACGATTTTGGAATGGGCAGAAAATGATTCTACATGTTCTTATGCTATTCAAACATTCATTTCTCAGGTAATTGAACCAGCACAAATGAAAGCTTATTTCTTACAGTGTTATAGTAACATCCATTCTATGAAAGGACATATTAATTATATCCAGTTTGTATATAGCCACATCTGGGCACTATTTAGTTGTAGCCCAGCAGTCTCATTCTATGATGTATTTAAATTGATTGATGCACTGTGCACCACTACAAACAGGAATACAATTGGACCATTAACCAAGATCAAAATAGTAAAGGCATATATATTTAATAATGTCGATTATCACAGTCGGACGACTGAAATTTATCTATTTGATTTTATATTGGATTGTGCGTTATTTCTAAACTAGAAAATTTCATCTCACAAAACTAAAAATGAGGAATCCGTTTATTCGTTATCAAAAAAGCAATTTTTTAAAAAAGAAATATTCAGTTTTTGATGACAATTTACTGGCAGGAAAATTTTAAAGCTTTTAAAAAGGCAGCTTATGCAGAAAAATGTGAAAAACCGACGAAATTGTTGCAGTCAGACGGCAAGGAAGTCATGAAAAAGGTGGGGAGAAATGATCACAAACAGATTTATTCAAGTTCTGCAACAAATATGATGAGGTGATGAAAGAATTTGCCATTGTATCATTCAAGGATTCAATCAAACAAGAATTTGAGCTATTTATTGATGAGCAAACGTGAGTAGCCATCAAGCATGAGATGGAAGCTGTTGATAAATGATTGATTGATGCAAAGAACGCGGCAAAATTTCTAATTTCGCTCGACTTTAAAAACTTTCCCGTTAAAACAGGCCCGTTTTGAGGAACTCAGTACCGGATTACTGAACCTATTTAAGGTCCTCAGACGGAAAATTTTCTGCAAATATTTCAATGCTCAATCATTCGGAAGCTGTAAACCCTCAGAATTTCTTCAGAAGGTTATTGTGGATCTTGAACAAATGCAAGATGGTACTGCACCTGACCAGAACATTCTGTGTCGATTCTTTTTGAGTGTCTTACCAACACAGACACCACAAATCCTGGCTTTATCTTCAGAAAATATATATGAACTCTCAAAAATGGCCGACAAAATTCTAGAAATCAATCATTTCTAAAGCACTGCTGTCTAATGGGTAAATACTCTTTCGGTCGTAAGTCCGCCAAATCCTCCAAACACAGAAAACGCTCTCCTTCACATAGTTCGTGACTTGACAGACAGTAACACACCTATGATCTTTATATGTAAATAGTTAACTAGAATTATTTATTAAATTATTCGACTTTAATATAATTATTTCAACTTTTTCAATTTCTTCAAAAACATTTTTAAAATTTTCATTTCTTTTAATTTCTAAAAACATTGAATCAGTATCCGTCAAATGTAATGATATTCTATTTTTAAAATGTGGTTCTAAAATATTATAAAATGTTTCATACATTTGAAGTTTACTAAGTTTTAATAATAGTAAATCCAATATACATTGGTTTATTATATGTTTTTATATAATTTCCCATTTCAGCAGCTACTAATTTTTTATAGTCTTGTTTACTATTTATTAATATTTACATATTTATCAATATTTTCCATAGTCTTACCAAATACTGAATTATTCAATAATTTATACATCATATCACCAAATCCATCTTTGTTTATCTTTGACTCATTTCTCATTTTAATATTATATTCAATATAATCTTTCATAAATGGTTTTTGTTCAAAACTTAAAATATGATGTACTTTGAACAATTCTATTCCTTGTTGTAAATAAAATTGTAATATTCTATAATGACACAAATATTTTTCTCTATCGCTTTGATCACACATATATTTGATTGTTGAATCTTTTTTAGTTTTATTTTTTTGCCATTCAATCTTTCTTTTTATTGTACCTAAAAGAAATTTTTTAAATCGCATTCATTATAATATCCAACAATAGAATCTTCTGGTGTTTTTAAAATTACATCAATCATTTCACTTGTTGGATCTTCCATTTAAAATTTCGACAAGGTAAATATTTTGTCATGATTCCAGAATATAATGCAGTTACATCAATATACAAAATATCTGATTTTTCTTTCATACAATTTATTTTTATGAAAAATAACATTTAATAGAAGAATAAATGTTCAACATTGGATAAATTTAAAAAAAATAGTTGAAAAGTGTTTGACAAAACGAATTGACTTTTACAAAATAATTTCGATTATTTCAATAAAATACAATAATCAAATACAAAATTTTATTCAAAAAAGATAATTTTTCTTGCCAACTGCCCACTAACTAAACAACCAAGTGATTTACTGATATAGAAGCATTAATGATGTGAAAGCGAGTGAAGAAGATTTTATTAATAAATTATATACAAATGCACCAAAAACTGCACAAAATTAATATAGAAACAACACCAAAGCATAAGAATTTGGCCGAAAATAGATTAATTTATAAAATCAGCATTTTAACGAATAAAACTGATTATAAATAAAATATTTCTAATTAGAAACATTCAATAAAAAATAAATTATCTATTTAATCCAAGAAGAAAAATAAAATTAAAAGTAGATATTACAAATAAATTCAATGTCAAATTTTGTTTTATCAACTAAAAATAGCATGCAAGGTTAGGGTCACAAAATAGGTATATATACCGATTTATTTTCACATTATCTTAATCACTTTTTCCTGGTGAAAAGCTCTTACCGTTTTTCACAAGCAAAAATATTATTCTTGAACAGAACCGTTTTTGTGTGATACAGGAAGCTTGAGTGAGAGAAATTTTCTTTGCAGAACAAACTTTGTACAAGTACTCACGTTAGACGAAGTGAGAAATTATTGAATGATTATGATTTTAAATTTTTTCATTGTCGATGAACAATTATGACTATACTTATGAATGTAATTATTGCCAATGATGAAATAAATGTATTGGAGCAAGTATATTATTCTAGTATATTATATCTAAAACTATATCGAAAACTCTTCCGGCCCACAACCAATACACGATACAAGACAGCAAATACATAATCAACGGATCCGTATAAACGCAATTCATTTGCAACGGAACTATGACCGTGAGGGTTCGCCAGTGATAAACGGCGAATTCGAACGTAAAATGATATCCTATAGTTGGGGAGGGAGATCCGGGAACAGGTCTTTTGGCTTGCTGTTCTTTCACCCAATGCCAGAAAAATCAACCTAAACTGAATCACACAAATCGGCTAAAATACTGAACATTGGGTAGTCCAGTGGGTACTTTTAACTATAATATGAACACAATCAATACCCTGAGGTCAAATAAAGGTACGGGAAGTGGCGAATAACTTAAAATTGTTGCAGTGAAATCGAATGTTAAAAATTTAGTGTAACTAAAATCACGCTTTTCCCAAAGAATTATGACTATACTGGACAATATCGCGCAAGAATGATTTTCAATACCGACTTTGCCATAGCGTAACAAGACAATAATTACATCAGAGATTACACCCACCAAACTAATAGCAAAAACTAGCAATGAAATTTTAACAATGACAACATGCCTGACTCTATTAGACTGCATTACTTGCTCCGTCTAGAGGAAGAGAATAAACAATTGCAACACCGACGCCGGATGGCCCAAAGCGAGTTGTGCCGAATAAATTTTGAAATCGCCGCAGGCATAATCCCTTGCTCAGACGCATAGGCTCCGTAATATAATGTGTCATACGAACTCAATGATCCAGCCTTTGAAACTCAAATGGCACCGACTCCGGTGGCGAATCCCGACGATCTGATTCACCCGAACATAATGGGACGTCTAGAATGGCAACAACAAAAAAGAGACAATAATCATTCGAGTGCTCAAGTGAGGAATTCTCGATTCAAGAGACAGTAATTCTACAAATGGATAACATTGTACCGTATTTTGCAAATAAAATTCTTTTGGCTGAATTTATTTTTTATCATTTTAAATTGTCACTAAAAGTAGTTATTTGTCATTCCTGTATTACTTGCAAAATTAATAAGAATAAAAACCACCTTTTAAACTCACTCAAAATACATGTGAAAAATTTGAATTGTGAAATCAATATTTCAGTCAATTTAATAATTCTAAATGTAATCCACTAATCATCGCATTTAACGTATAATAATCATCGACGTAAACTTGTACTAACGATCGTTATCATAGTAACACTGGATGGTTTGATGATTGCTGATGGAGTCCTAAATTATGTTCATAAAAGATTTGAGCGAAGGAACTGCTGAACCGACACTCCCTATCTACTTATGATTTTACGAATAGTGATGAATATAACCCGTAAATAACCGTAGAACGAATTTTTAATAACTAGACCCGCTTGATTATTTTAAAATGTCACGATTTTATTGAATAGATTACATATATCGAAGGCCTTGTTAAATCTCCTTGTTAATTTAGTGACGGATCATAGTCGAAATAGTCAGGAAAATACTGATAGGACAGAAAGACGCTTCACTCGATGCAGTCTGATGCAGTCTACCCAAGAAATCCAAAGGCTCAAATCTACATGTTTTGAGCCGAAGCGAGTGAAGAAAATTTAACAGGAGCTAGATGCCACTCGGGCAACCCTGAAAGAAGCAAACCAGATAAACCAGGCTCAAAAAACGCAAATCCGAGCCTTGGAAGTCCCGCTGTCGGCCAGCCAGGAGGGAAATGCAGTAACGTATCCCCTGGTACTTGCCCCTACACAATTGGCCTATAGAGAACGAGTAGCGACAAATAACGGTAGTCAGCCCAATCCAAAGAATCATAAACCGGGAAAGGCCGAGCGAGCCCAGCTTCGAGTAATGCGAGTCAAACCGAAGTTGGTTGATGAAGCACCAAAATTCACTTTTTGAAATCTACAATAAAAATAATTAAAGGTATAATGAAAATAACCATCGTGGTTTTGACTGTTTTCTTTGTTGTTTTCTTTCGTTTTGAATTACATTCGAAGATCAAATAGGGAAAATTTAAGACTTATAATAAGGATAATAGTAATTATAATTACAATAATCACAATAATAATAATAATAATAATAATAATAATAATAATAATAATAATAACAATAATAATAATAATAATAATGATGATGATAATAATAATAATAATAATAATAATAATAATAATAATAATAATAATAATAATAATAATAATAATAATAATAATAATAATAATACTAATAATAATAATAATAATAATAATAAAGAGTACGATAGTAATGATGATAACACTAACAATAATTATAGGGAATATGCTAGTTATAATGGGAATAAAGGTAAGAGAGATACTGTGAAGATATTTAACATAACTAAGGATGTACAGGCATAGAAAAATCAATAATACGAACAGCGAAAAGGAGGATTATGGGAATGGATATGATGACAAATGATAGTACAGTATAGGCTAGTGTTCGGATAAAATAAGAGCAGAATGTGACCTAAACGTCAAGATCGAGCACAGGCCTCCTATAGGCAGCTCGTTGGACCCATGGATCGTTCGGTAAACTATAGCATTAGCAATAGCGCTCACTTTTTGTGGACGATCTACTCACTCGAACATAGTTTTATCGTTACTTAGCAACGGGTACCGAGTGATAAGTGAAAAATATTTGTATGGGGTTGTCTGGGTAACAACAATATAGTCGCAAAAATTTCAACACCCAGAAACCCACTACATTCAAATTTATTTTTTTATATTTACAAACATTATGTTAATTTGAAAATATATTTTAATAATATTTTACATAGTTAATATTTACAATTAATATTTAATTTTTAAATATATATTTACAGGAGGGGTCGAATTACTTGATGTAAAAAATAATTTCTAGATAGATTTATTCAATGAATATTCATCTAAATTTCATTGATAATAATTCTAAAATTAAAACCAATCACTGTATAAATTGATTAGAATTGGTATAATGGAGAGTATCAATAGATGGAGTTGAAATTAATACTAAGTGAATCAATGAAAAACTTTAATGAATGTAAACATTTAAAGTATATGTTCAAGTCAAATATTCCAAGGAATATATTCTACGCCATTTATCCTAAAAGTGTCTTGATAAGCCATTTGCCCAATGGGCAATGTTTCTGACTATACAAAATGTACTTTGGCTTTTTTATCGATGCTTTATTTTTGTTTTTAATCGAGAAAAAATACTTATACTTTTTAATCGAGGAATTATTTTTAGGCTTTTTAATCGATAGGCGATTCAAGTCAATTTTTATTTTAAGCTTTTTAATCGAGAAAAAATACTTAGGGTTTTTAATCGAAAATTAATTTTTATAAATTAGAAATTAAAACAAAAAAATTAATTAATTCATATAAACAAAAATTAAATTATTCACTTGATTAAAACAAATAATTAAATTTTTAAAAAAATTAAACCCCCCTAGAAAAAAAAACTTTTAAGGGAGAGTCTCAAAAACGGTTTCAAGCCAATTATCCTAGGAGAAATAGTTCTCATTGTACACTACTTCTTTTTGGGCACATATTTTCAAAAAATAGCAAATGTAAAAAATGAAGTCAGTTCTGTCTACATATCTCATTGGGTATTTGATTTTGAATTCTGAATGCATCTGATTAAATAACGTTCCAAGTTGTATTTTTTTATAGACTGCAACTGTGTCATTACAAATCAGACTATTTGGCTTTGAAGACTGTAAATCAGTGAACAAAAATTGTTCTTCCCAGTTATTTTTTTCTGTTTCTACATCTCTTTGCTGAGGGTTTATTTTATTGAAAACAAATGTTCTTTTTTTATTCTGACAAAATGTTAACTTGTCCACGCTGAGAGATAGTTTGTGCTCTACTAATTTAGATTAATTTTTTAAAAGTTAATTAATTTTAATTTAAAATTGGAGAATTTAAAAATTGCGTTTGAAAAATTATACATTGTAATGTTGATTTTTAACCAATTTTTGAAAGTTTCCGCGGGCTTTAGGGTTGGCATCGATGAATTAGACAATGCAAATTTGTAGATGTTTTAAGTTGTCCATTTTTTAGAAATATGGCATCAAGTATGTTATTTTATTAATCAATAATACATTTATATTATTTCACTCACATTAATCAATAATTTTACTTTGGCCATTTCAGTTTTTTTAACTTGCTTTAAAACATTTATTAGATTTCATTTTGCATTAAGTTAATAATTTAGATTCCAGCTAATCATTTATTAACCGCTAGCATTATGGGAGCCCCTGGATCTTTAGCAATATCAAAACTTGTGTATCCTGAAACCAAAAGTTCTTTAACAACATCAGCAGATGTTAGAAAAATACCTGATAGGTATGGTTTTATCTAATAATTAAAATTAGTGTATTTTTCTCACATTAAGGCAATCATTTTGAACTTAAAATCTATTTGCAAAGTAAGGTGCGTTCTAAATAATTACGCTTTATTAGGCAAAATGTGGCATATTTTTAGTTTATTTTGTAGTGCTTTGCATACATTGCTTTTTAACTACCCAATTTGTGTAATTAAGATTACTATTGTTGGGGTTTTACGAAAACGCATGGTAAAATCAATAAAACACCAAAATGGTAAAAGTGCAATATTAAATAAAAAATTTACATACATTTGAAAGTAGTATTGATCGAGGGAAATTGATATGGTTGAACGCCAAATCGAGAGACAAGTCCCGAAATAATAATAAAAATTTAGTGAGGTATCGCCAGAAAATAAAATAAGACAAAAAACAAATTAATTTAAAAAAAGTTAATTACTAATGGGAAACCCGAGTCAATGAGAAGTCCGAGGCAATGGGAAACCCGAGATATGAGAAAAACCCGGAATGTAAACAAAACAATAGAAAATGGTAAATTGGCCAAAACAATATTAAATGGGCGCCACTGATCTATGAGGAAGTAATTATTTTCTAATTTCTAATTTAGTAAGGCAGAGAATGTTGTTGACAAATGTTGGCTAAAATGATCTATGATGAAGTAATTATTTTTAATAATTTAGTATTGCAGCAAATGTTGTTGACAGTTGTCTAAAAACAGTCTGAGTATTAAAAGGAAAAAGGAAAAACGCGAAATGGCCAGTGGTCGAAGCAAACGAGTAGTCTAGTTAGGTCAGTAAAAGAATCTAAACCCAATTAAAGTCAAAAGTTATCTATCAGAAAAGGTGATTATCCATTGGATAACCTACTTTAAGGTAATCAAATTTATTCGGTGGTTGAAGGGTGCAAATAAATCACAAAATTGTAATTACAAAACATTGAAATAAATCGGATTGAGTTGTATTTGTGGTAAAGTGCGCTTAAAATTATTCCATGTTGGGTTTACCTATTTGATTCGGAAAGGACACGAGGAGTCAGAGGGAACCGACTTTCAATAATAATAACCCAACAGTATTTAAATTTTAGGCTTAATTTATAGATAGAGGATTCCGTTGTTTTTCAGAGGCTGAAAAACGTAAAAACTATTTATACCTTCAGCAACTTTGTAAACCATTTACTCAAGTTTCTAAAACATATATTGTGCTTTTATTTTATATAATGACGAATTCTCAAGAACCCTTTTGAGAACTAGTATCATATTGTATCTTCATTCTTTATTTGTCTGTACTAAATTCCATAAATTTTTTCTTAAAAACGTGTGATAATATAATTATTATGATACGATGTTAATATTGAAAAATCTTAAATAATTATTAAATATTCTTTATCTTGGAGTATTTGTTCTTTAAAAACGTTTAACAACCAAATTTGAGTATTAACTATTTGAACCCAATATAAACGGTAGGCTTCGAAAGAAATCCGAGTTTAATCCGAATCTAAAAATAATAATATTGATAATATTTTCAATTTATTTTAAATTAATTTTCAATATTTTTTAATTAACATATTTAATATTTTATACATGAAAATAAAATTAAAAAATAATTTTGTTTAATTTTGTCCACAATATTGTTATAAGCAAAGTTGGTTATCAACATGCGTGGTGTGCCCAAAAAGTATGTGCAATAACTAGGAAAGCAATTGAATGGAAACACGTAAATGTTTATATTTTCCTTGCATTTTTAAATTTATGAATTTTAAATTGCCTTAGTGATGTTTTCTTCCTAAGTATTTTTACGCCTTTAAAAATTGATTAATTAAAAATTCCAGTTATAGCTCAACAGAACTTTTAATTGGTGAGATAAAATACACAAAGTTTTTGTTTTAATAGTTTGAGAGTACTGGGCAAACTATCCACTCCATACCAACCAACCCATATAGGTACATCAGTCCGAAACCCTGAAATCACCTTGAAACCAGTGAAAAAGCACCCGAAATGATGTAAAATACATATCATACCACTCCAAACCCACCCGAGACCATTCCAAACCCACACCAAACCATTCCGAAATAACTCCAAACACATACCAAACCACAATAAACCAACCCGAGAGCAGTTGAAACTAAGAAAGGGGGAAGACCATGACGGAATACTGAAGTGGTTGATCTGGAGTGGATAGTTTGCACACTAATATGGAGTTATGATATTTCACTATTCTTGAAGAATTCTTTCATTATTCTTTAAGAATTCTTTCCTCATTCTTTTACCATTCTTTCATAGTGAGTCTGTTGACTTGTTGAATGGATTTAGTGAATTTGTGGACTTCTCGGACTTGTGGGGCTTCTGTGCTCCCGTCTAGTCATCCTATTCACCTATTCAAGTCATCTGCTTATTCGGACCTCTCGATTCTCTGGATTTCTCGGACTTGTGGGATTTCTGTGACTTGTGTGTTTCTAGGAGTTCTCGGGTTTGTGGAGTGGAAAATCTTAATAAAATCTATTAAATCCACTCAACAAGTCAACAGACTCACTGTGAAAGAATGCTGAAAAAATTCTTAAAGAATAATGAAAGAATTCTTCAAGAATAGTGAAATTTCATAACTTCATAGTAGTGAACACACTATTCACTTCATATCTACCACTTCAGTATTCCGTCCATGGTCTTTCCACTTTCTTCGTTTCAACTACATCAACTGCTCTCGGGGTGGTTTCGGACTGGGTTGGAATGGTTTCGTATTGGTTTGGAGTTGTATGGTATGTGTTTGCCATTATTTCTAGTCCTTTTTACTGGTTTCTAAGGGACCTCAAGGTTTTGGACTGATGCGCTTATTTGGGCGGTTGGTCTGGAGTGTTTAGTTTGCACAATATTTTTGAGTCTCAAGCAGTGCATCCGCACTGTTCGCATATAATATAGATAGCATCCTCTGTATTTTAACGATGTGAATAATTGACTAATCAAAATCTTCCAATGTTTGCACTCTCAACAAACGTTGTCGTGACGCTTTGTACTTTGCAACGTTTTCCCTATGACCTCTGGGGTTAAAATTTAACGAATTTAACGAGAATCTATGTATTTTTATTTCATAATTATAATTTTTAATTTAGTACTTATAATAATGTAATCGAAGCAATTACCGAAAGTGCTATAGACAGTGCTGGCTTGATTGCATGCGTTGCTCTTAATCTTTTAGTTTTCATTTGTCTTTTATCTTTTGTGAATTCGATTTTGAAATGGATTGGGAACAGTTTATGCCTGAACCATATTTTATCTTTTGAAGTAAAACTCTTTTTCCAGTTAATTAGTTATCATTCTTTTAGTATATTTGTTCGTATTTATTCTGGCCCATCGCATTTTTAATAGGAATAGATTATAGAGATTGCTTTAAAGTCGCAGAACTATTCGGTATTAAGATTTTCCTCAATGAATTTATTGCTTATCAAAAACTAGGTACAACATAAGTAGTAGTGAAAGATATTTTATTTTAATTTTTAAGGTACTATGATAAATAATAAACAAATATATGATGCCGTGAATTGGTCAATAACAACAGCTGAACAAATGGGAGATGATTTAGTGCTATTTGGATTGAATAAAACTGTCCTAAAGAATGGAATAATGTATGTAAGTAGATGAATACTTTCGTTTTAATTATGAAAAACGGTTTTTATTTGTTTTCATGTAACCTTTGAACTTGTATGACCTATTGTTGCTGCTTCAAGTGCAGGTTCATTGGTTTTCATCAGTAGGATGTAAGGGTTTTGATTCCGTTCATGATAAAACTCATTGAATTTGCAAACATACACCAAATATTACGTATATTTATTGAATTCCTTGCATCTTCATAGATTATTTTAAGTTATGGAAACCTAATACTTTGAATGGTTTTCAAACAGAAACAGAAAAACTATTAAAAAAAGACACGTGTGAAAAATTTGATTTTGATTCGAGAAAGTTGAAGATAAAGAATAAGTGAGAAAAGATAACCAATGAAGCGAAGGATAAATAGTTTGTAAATATACTTGAATATATTTTTCATATATTTTAAGCCACAATTAATATCAACACGTACATAATATATTGGAAATATATGTAGATAATACGATAAAATATTGATTTTAAAACAACAAAGTTAGTTAAAACAAGTTAGATAAACAAAATCGATTTAAGAAAATTTATGAACTATAAATGCGTTCATAGTTTTATTATTCCACAACATTTTTAGTGCCTGTAACATTTAATTTTTAATTAATTTTATTAAATTTTAATTAAATAACAAATACATGATTAAAAATAACACATTTAATTTTTTGTTTGAATATTGGCACCTTTATTATGATCGCCACATTTTTTAATTTGAAACTTTCAAACAACTAATGAAGATCTTCAATCATTCATCGATGATTTTCCTCATCAGAATTCAATCGGTGAAATTACTGTTTTGTTTAATCCTCGTTCCTACATATTCAAGTCAGCTCGAAACTAAGCCAACTCATTTCAAAATCCAAACTGTTAGAACTTATTCAGATAACAAATTATTGTTTTCTCTAAAATAAATTTCTCGCATTGTTATTTCTCCACTCGATTCTACTAACAACACTATGAGACTAGACGAAACGCAAAACATTGATGTCGAATGCTCCGTAACCAACTGACCAACAAATGAATGCAACATCCAACTGATCAAATGAGCTTATTAGATTTATTTGGATTTAATTGGATTTATTTGGATTTGGAATATATTTTTGATGTAATTGTTGTGTTCTTACAATATTCATCACAACATACTATTATTTAATCCATTTTAACTTTTACTTAAAAATTAATTTTATTTAAAATTTCATCTCGCAACTCCTCGGTCCGGCAGATATTTAAATGAGCAATGTAATCCAGCTTTTATTTATTTTTTATATCCTCTTTAGCACAAAAGGAAATGTTGTATAATAATTATAAGTCCAAAAACTACAAATATTTTTATACTTAAAATTGTGAATATTTTAACAAAATCTCTATAATAAAGCACATACGATATAGATCAGAAATCAATAAAAATGGATGAAAAACATAATTTTTGAATTTTGTATAAACTTTTATATAAAGCTTAGTAATTTTAAGTATTCTCTAAAAGTAGTGACATGTGTGCGACCCGACCCACTTTTTTGGTACCCCCTATACTTTTATTAGATTATAAATATTAATATTATGTATTTAATTTCTTGACTTATTTTTTATTTATTTTTTTTATTATTATTTTAATTATTTATTTATTTTTAATTTGATTAATTAATTTATTATTTAATTTATTTATTTTTTATTTAATTCTTTTTATTATTATTATTATTATTATTTTTTAGTGATTTATTTATTTTTTATTTAATATTATTTATTTATTAGTATTTATTATTATTATTATTATTGTTTTTATTATTAATATTATTATTATTATTTATTGTTATTATTATTATTATAATTATTATTATTATTAGTATTTTTATTATTACTATTATTATTATTATTTATTGTTATTATTATTATTATTATTATTATTATTGTTTTTATTATTATTATTATTATTATTATTATTTTTGAGCAACTTATATTAATTTTTATCAAGTGTGTTTGTTGATTCAGCTCTGTAATATTTGCAATATCAATACAAAATATTGATGTAATATCAATGTATTATTTTGAGTGGTTGATAACATGCATTTGTGTGCGATAGTTGTATGAGCAATATAATGTATGTGTGTTGAATTACTTGATTGAATCGAAGTAATTTTCTAGTCATTACTCAAATTTTTTTTGGTTTATTCAAAATAATTTCCTACCTTTTACTCAATTTTAATTGGTTGATGTATGTCATCACTTAGTATATAAACTAAATGCTTTCAAAATTCACCCATTATTACTAACAACCTAACTTTGAAAATGAGCTCTATCTAAAATGTTGTGAATGCCGGTGAACTTGTTCAAAACCTCGGTAAATTTATTTAATAATTTATAATAATAATTTTAATTTAGATAATTTAAATGCAATCAATTCAGTTACTGAATCCAACATTTGTGAAATTGTAGATATAAATGGTAATATATTATATATTTAATGCATTAATTATCCTTGAATTAGATTATATAAATGTCGATTATTCTGTTAATTGACTTATTTATGGAACTACTAAAACAATTATTTATGATGATTCTAAAACATTTATGCCAATTCGTCATCTTTGATGAGAAATAACCTATGTAAGTATCATTTTATTTATTATTTGTAATTAAATAATTAATTTTTGTAAATAAGTAATAATTTTTAACTTAAGAAGTTTATTTGCGTTTAAATCAATATTTTAGTAAATTAATTTAGACATCTTTTAAATTATTGAAGTTTACTACCAACAATTAAATTAGACAAATTTTTTTTTATTAAATAATTTAATAATAATATTTTGTAATTTCAATTAATTGAGTAAAATACTTTATTTAACTAAATCTTTAGTAAGTTATTTAATTTAAATAATTACTTTTTAAGCAAACTTTCTTTAAATAATTCGATTATTTACACAAATTTGAATGTTTTTCATAATCAAGGCAAACTTTACCCGAATTTCTACCAATCTACGACTCATGATGATAAATGTCATAATATGATGATGAAATATCAAAAATATTATCAAATCAAAAATTATTATTTGTGTCCTGTATGCCAGACCAAGACTTCTAACCCTTACCCTAAATTTTATAATGATCATAGAGCGCAATTGACCCAATTTAATGATGATAAAATGTCTTTATTTAAAATCGGTGTAAAAAGAAAAAGTACCATCACGTCGGAAATATTTGAAAAAATAATTATTAAAGATAGTAATCAAATCAGACAGGGATTTAGTTACATTATTGTTGAACCAGAAATTGAGTACGACTTATTACGTTCACATCAAATTATAAAAGTGAATATCTATAAATATAACGTTAAAGAAATAGTGCTTCCACCTGTAGTGGAAAAATTAAAAATAGCATTAGTCGAAATGAAAAGATCAAAAGTACAATTTGGAATTCAAGTGGAATTTGAAAAAGATAAGGAAACCAAAATACTTTGTATATCGAATCGCGCTGCTCCTATGACTAGTACTTTCTTTGAAAATGGTATAAAGAAATTACATGAAAAGATTGTTGAGAGAACTGAATTAGGAAGTAGTTGGAAATTAAACCGAATACTAGAATTAAATTTTAAAATAACAAAGGTCTCCAATATGTCTAGATTATCTGGACATAGTTATATTCCCACAGCTAAATGATTAATAGGTAAAAAGGCAATAGTTAACGTGCAAAATAAAGATAATTTATGTTTCATATACAGTGTTTTGACTGTATTGAAATCTGATAAAATCAAGAAGCATAGAGATAGACCAAGAAAATATTTACCGTATATGAAGAATTAGTATACGATCCTAATGATATGCCAATGAAACTGTGTGATATTCAGACTTTTGAGAAGAAAATCCTGGATTGGCAATTAATGTAATGATTTATAATAATAAAAATCATGTGGATAAAGAAGAAATTGCAATGAAACACCCTTATTTGGATATAATTCATGGAACAACAGTAACTGGAGTGGATCCAATATATTTGTTATTGATAAAGGAAGGTGAAAAGTATCATTATACTGCAGTGACTAATTTACAAACGTTAATGAATTCTCATAAAAACAATGATTGTAATGTCAGAATTTGTTGCAAATGGTGTGAAATTTGTCTATATGGTTTTTGAAAGCCAAAGGCATTTCAAAAACATCAGTTGGGTCAGATTTAAACAAGAACCTATTTTTAAAAGTTATCGATACTAACACCAAACTCAGAGCTGAATCAACAAACAGACTTGATCAAAATTATTATAAGTTGCTCAATAATAATAATAATAATAATAATAATAATAATAATAATAATAACAATAATAATAACAATAATAATAATAATAATAATAATAATAAAAAATAAATAAAAAATAAATTAATTAAAAAATAAATAAATTAAATAATAAATTAATTAATCAAATTAAAAATAAATAAATAATTATTAATAAATAATTAAATAAATTTGGCAACGATATTAAGGTTATTGGATCCAAAGATTAATGTGCAAAGTGCTGTGACTACGAATGTTTTGAATTGTTTTTAAATAGTTTACGTATGTTAAATCATGTTTATGTATTGTTTTTTAAAGAAAAAACTTTTTTTAATATTATTAAAATAATTGAAATTTTAAATTACATTAATTTATTTTAAAAAGTTATAATATAAATGAAATTTTAAATTAATTAAAAGTTATTTGAATATATTTTATAAATATTTATTTATTACGAAATTAAATTAATAAAAAATAATTTGTTTAAATTAAATGTTAATTCATAATATTTTTAGTTGGTTTTGAGTACCTGAAGATGATAGTTATGCTATCAAAATATATCGTACGAAGAGTTTTTTATTAATTTTATTAATTAAATAAAACTACATAAATTATTAAAATAATAATAAAAAAATTAAATAAAAAATAAGTCAAAAAATTAAATACATAATATTAATCTTTATAATCTAATAAGTAGTATAGGGGAGGGTGTAACAAAAAGTGTGCCAGATGCCACACATGTCACTACTCCTAAACTTCTTGCAGCACATCAGCGAAGTTCTCAGGATAAAAAAAATCTCTGGAATAAAGAAATGATAATTTGTAACTCATTTAGTCTGATCGTTCAGTTGTTATTGCAACATATATTCTTTGCGGTTTTGGAAATATTGCGTCTGTTGGAATGCTACTAGGAGTTTTAATAAACATTGCTCCTCACAGGTCTAAGGATATCTCCTCCATAATACCCATATCTCTTGTTGCGGGTAACATGGTGAGTTTGATAACTGGATGCATTGCAGGTATACATTTTAGTTTTCATATTTTTAGGCATTCCTTTAACTTTTAATTCAGGACTACTTTATGAAGAAAAGAAATAAAATTCTTTATGTTTATTATTTACCAAATTTTGTGCTAGAGATCCATTTACAAAAAATAGACAAACTTTCAATTATTCAACCGTTGTAATGTGTAAAATAAAATTAAAAAGTGTTTTATAAACATAAAATTGTTGAATTTTATATTGTAGAAAATTGGCTTGAATAAATTGTATATTTTTATCACAAATTTAGAGTGACCTATTCAATGATATTTTAACAGTTTACTTACACTAAGTCTTCTTTAGATAATCTTTATTCAGTGAGGGCTAAATATACTGAAATATACATAAATATAATCAAGGTATTCTAATTTATCTTCCTTTAATTCTAAAGCTATATACTCAAACTTTGAAAGTAACTCTCCAAGATATCTACTCTTTCCACTTTTATGAGAATGCAAGAATTGCCAATTTCTTGATTTGTCAGAATTTAGAACATACTTCATCTCGCTTTAAAATTCATGGATAATTTGTTTCTCTTGGTTCGTACTTGTTTCACTTTTCGATCTCAGTTAAGTTGTCATTTTATTTCATAACATACACCATATTGCCTAAATTCTCAAGTATCTTTTAAATTCGTTAATCAGTTTGACTCTGTCTCAAATTCATTATCATGTTGTTCGTAAACCTCTTGGATATTTTTCATGTTAAGCTACACTTGATTTATCAATTTGGAGAATCGGTTCAAATTGGATGACACTTTAACCATTTCATAATCTTTTTCCTCACTAATCCCCTTAAGTGGTAAAACTAAATGCAAAGTGGAACATTTGGGTATTTGTAATTCGATATTTTATAGTCCTCTTCTGATTATCCACTTGTTGGTGTAGAAAATACCTGTTTAATCCTGTATCTTAGATTTCACATTTTCATGGGATTACATAAAAGAGTATTAGTTTTGCCTATTAGTGTCCTAACAAATATTAGCAAGCTATTTCTTTGATTATATGAATTACAGATTCCTTTTGATTATCATGATATTCTGGTGTTTGACAATCCTTTTTGCATTAAATTGGCTTATTCAATTAGTATTAAAGAAATACAGTCCAAATTTATTTAGTTATTTTCATTTATCACTATGTCTGATTATATTCAAAGAATATACGATACATTAAGTGATACCGAGTACATTTCCCAATAGTATAATAGTTTCGAGCTAATGGCTCTCAGCAGTACCATGCCTGGAGGTGCTCAGATTTCTCTGAGCGCCAGGTAAGTGTAAAAACAGTGTCAAATTAACACTGTTATACACTTATCCTGATGCATTGAACATCAAATAAGTTTGCAAAGTTTGGTTTTAAGGCAAAACAATAAGACGAATCTTTATCTTGAATCTCATTTTTTCAAGTGAAAGGAGAAGAACGTGGAAACCCTTAACAAGATAGTGACGTCATTAACAGAAATTAAAAGAACAGCATTAGAAGAGTTGTATGGGTTTAATGATTATCGAAAGCAAGAATCAATCAATGAGAACATTCCTGAGAGATAAATTTGGAAAAATAGAAGAAATGATAAACCATCTGGAATGGAAAGACTAAGAACCTTTGTGTCTCAAAATATCTCCTCAAAAAACTAAAGACTACTGAACAAACTAAACAAGGTGCAAGAAATTTAGTTTGTGCAAAATGTAAGAACGCACATTTTCTAAATCAGTGTCAAAGTTTCCGACAAGTGACGGTGGACGAACGTTGGAAATTTTTTAGGGATAATCAGCTGTGTGATAATTTTCTAAAAGCGGGTCGTTGGGAAATAACTTGTCCACAGGATAAGTTTTTTAGTATGTTGGATTGTGTAAAGAAACATAGTTACTGGTTGTATCCAGAGAAATCTCATGAAAACTAAAAATTAGCGAATGAAAACAAAACGAAAGGTGTGATGTATATGGGGATTACTCAGTCAGACAGTGAGAAGCAGAAGCATTGGATTAGTTTGCGCACAATTCCCGTGATTCTAGAGAAAGGAGGAAGGAAAGTGAAAGTAAACGCATTACTGGATGATGCGAGTACAGTGAGATATGTTAACAATCGGGTAGCGTCTGAATTAGGATTAAAAGGGAAACCTAAATATATATCAGTAAGAGTAATTAATGGATGAATAGAATCCATTAAGGCGAAGGAATTGTCTATGGGAATTGAAAGTCTAGATGGTAAAGTAAAAACGGATTTTATCGTATTGGGATTGTATTCAGTTGCTGGGGAAATGAATATAATAAATTGACAGGAAAAGTGCCATTCATGGCATTTGAACGGCATACATTTTCCCACCGTTAATGAGAAAAAGGTGTTGGAAGTGCTTATTGGGGCTTTTTATAGGTTCATTTGATATTATGTTTTGTTTCCTTTGTTATTACCTATTAAGTAATTACTTGTGAAATTAATTAAAGAGATTGTTATAAAAACTTATTTTCGTGTTTCAAGGATTTTCTTTACTCAAATGTTCGGGTCAGTAAAAAGCTATATTGATGTACAATTCTAAAAAGTGACATAATGAGAATATTTTTACATGTAACAAAAAAACAGTCACTGAAGAAAATCGTTTGTTTAGTTTATCAAGGGACTTGATTTTTTGTCACAGTAACGGGTGATGGACCAGATAGTTTTCTATTCCGGAATACGGTTTCTGCTCTGGAAAAAAGTCAAATCTACAAAGACATTACACGACAATGCTCAGCAACTTTGATAAAAACGGTAAAGTTGATATAAATGTCAGACAAGATAAAGTTATTTTTTAAATTAAAATCTTCAAAGTCGACAAAATGTTTTTAAGAGTCATTTGAATGCAAGTTATTGTGTTACAGAAGCTTCGATGAATATAAGCTGGACGTTAGAACAAAACCAGAAACCGTATTCAGATGGTGAAACAGTAAAATTGCGTTTTCTAGAATCTAGAATGTGGAACTGATTTTAAGAATAAAAGTGAAATCAAGATCAGATATTAGATCCTCAGTTATCTCACCAACTGTAGCAAGTAGAATTGGACATATATTCAGTCATAAACATGAACAAGTATTGTTTGATTTAAAGAATTCGCCTGGTTTTAATATGGCTATTTCTTAAACGTGCAGCCTCTGACACAGAATAACTTGTTATTTAGATGAGATTTGATGTGCAAAATACATTTATGTAGGAATTGTTGGCAGTGACCCCTTGACACGTACCTTATCTAATGTTGGTAATCTTTGTTTATTAATTTTTTTATTTTAGGAATAGAGGTGGAATAGGGACAAATAATTGGGCGTCGCTATTAGTTCTATTGGTGATTATTCGAGTAAATTACTTTGGTAATTTATTCTCCGTTATCGCTATCTTTAGTGCTATTTTCGGTCTGGCTTCAATGATGGAATCTAGGTTCTTCATTACACCTAATGGAAAATATTTATGTCAATTGAATAAAATATACAATATTGTTTTCCGTTGATGCCTTCTCACTTCGAAGAATATTATATTCTAGTAAGATTCATCACTCATGAAGTGGAATTTCATTCCGTTGGAGTCCTGCGTAGTACTTAAAGGACTATATCTCTTTATATTTTTTGGTTTGATTCTTGAATATTCTATCTAATTGTCGTTATCTCGTCTCTGGACAAATAAATGTTTCCCTACTTCCGTAACTCTGTTATTCAACCTAATTTTATGAACCATTTCGCTGACTGTCTCCAAATTTCCTTCGTTTTGCTTCGATAAGCGCTTTATAATCTAACAGGTCATATTTTGTTTGATTTGATTTCCAATTTTTCATCATGTCTAATGTCATCTATTCGACGTTTTCTCTTGATTTTATTTCTTTCATTTATTTATTTTTATGCGCCGACTTACTCATTGATTTATTCGGTTTTAGTCCCGTTACTCATTTTATCCATTTATTTATTTTAGTCGTTTCTTTCAATTTATTTATTTGACTTTAGTTCTTTTACTTCTTTTATTCACCGATTTATTAGTTTTTTTCTTTTAATCGTCCTGTTTGTTCTTTCATATCATTGAGTTTCATTTATTAGATTTTAATCATTCTAATTTATTTATCTTTTACATTTTATTCATTTTACTTACTGCGTTTTATCCGTTTGAGCCGTTTGAATCTTTTTCTTCCCTTGACTTTCAAAATTTTAACTGGGTTGCAATAATTTCAACCCGCCCTTTCCTCTTCCTTTCCTTTTCTATTTAACTTATGAATTTTAAATTAAGGTGCATAGGTGCCAGTAAAGAACCACTGATTTCAAACCTATAAAATTCACAGTAGAGCTAAATTGTGAATGAAGGACTGTGAATTATTAAACCAGATAACAATTCCGAGGAGATCGGTGGGAAAACAAAGTAACCTGTGGTGGTTACATGTGTTTGTAGGTGCCTCTAGTACTGCCTATGCAGCTGTTTATTATCGTGGAGAACAAGGAAAGAAAAAGAAAAAGAAAAAGGTAAAGATGAAATTTGTAGTAGTGTTGGGCAAAAACTAAGGTTTTAAAAGATTTTTGTTTATCTGGCACGAAATTCGATAACTTTGGGGCGAGAAAAGTCCAAATGGATGAGAAATCATCAAATATAGACTATTTAGCGTTAAATAATATAAAAAGTATAAAAAAGGGTGAGAAAAATGCAAAAACCATGTAAAAAATAAATAAAACATTTAAAAAGAATTGAAAATCATTAAAAACTAACAAAATTAACCAATTTCATCATTTTGGTTCCAAATTCATCGAAAACGCTTATATTCTGGAAAATAACTATGAGAATTAAGCCTAAAATGTAATTAGAAATATTTATTAAAAAGAATGACGAAAATCTGTAAGCCAGGAGAAAAGTGATGAAATATTGTAAAAACGTGTAGGCGTTTTGTTTTACCACATCAAAAACATGTAAAACCAAAATTTTTGCTATCAAAATCGATTCGTATGTGACTTTTTATTGCTTGGCCTCTATTCTAAATTATATCAACAAGTGTTATGTTGTATTTTTTGTCGCCATACTGAATCTTACTTAGAATATTTGCTGATTAAAGGTTTGTCGATGTGTACTGTTATTAATACCGTGTTAACACTAATTTGTAGTTTATCGGTGATTTGTAATTCAAAAATAATTTGCAGTTTATCAATGATTTGTAATGTAACGATCATTTGTAGTTTGTCAATAATTTGTGATTTGACAATAATTTGTAGTTTGAAATCAGATCTAGAACACTAATTTTTGATGCATTTTCTCACGTGCTTTCCTTCGATCACTATAGTCAAAGATTATATCTACGTAAACAGGTTCAAGAAACAAAAAATAAACTTTGCTTAAAACTCATTATATACACCTATCTCTAGTCGTACTCCTAGTAAACATAATAAATCGACGGTATTTAAAAATCTATATATTCTACTTAAACATTTATTCAAATGCTACAAACCCCTAAGCTCATGGTGATCTTCCCATCATTTTACCCCAGTTACCGCTCCGTCCACTTTTTTTGAACGCCGCCAGGAAATCCAACGAAGTCTTACTTTCGAGATCAGTGCAAAGCTGACCTGTCCCAGCAGACATTGAAGGGTGAATGACGATAAACCAAGACATAAGACATCCCTCAAACTCAACTGACGTAATCAAATCACGATTTTCTATCCTTCACAAACTAATCATTAAGTATAAACAAATAGTGTTTAGGTGGACCTGTCGCGAACACTAAAAGTGTCGCGGCCATCCATGAATAAGAATTAAAAACTTTAAAGCATAGAAGTTATAAAATATATTTAACACAAAATTTTACACCATTTACGATTTTTTCAAATTTCAAAATTCTAAGAGTTCAAAACTTTTGCACAAAAGGTAAAAATGGTTTTTGTTAAAGTTAAACTTAAAAACTATGAAAATGACTTTGTTTATATAGTGTCTTCGTGCTTGGGTGCGACTAATCAGCGAACTTTAAGCCTTTTCCGGCCATTTTCGGGGGTTTTTAATTGGTTTTATTTATTTTAAAATTTTTATCCTTTAATTTTTATTTTTCTCTATTTTTAATATTATTTTCTTTAAATTTACATTTTTAGTTTTTGGTTACTTTTCCATAACCATTTCTCTTTTTGATCTTTAAATCATTTATTTTGGTCGCCATTTCCGCCTTTGTATTTTATAAAACTTATTTTGCAAGGTTTTGGCAGTTTATGTTTTCCTTTATGTTTCTGTCTGCAGCTGTAGGCTTTTTAGGAAATTTATTAGTATTTGTTATAATTAATTTTGTTATATTTTTATTTGTTTAATTAATATTTTTATTTTATTTTAGATTTCTGCCAGCAGTGCTTGTGTATGTTTTCAACAGCCATTTTAATAATTCGAAGGATTTTAACTAAATTTATTTTTTGTTTTAATTGAGGCTTCTAGCCCAACAGTTGGGTAGACCACCACTCATACGCTTCGATCCTTCAAAGTATGTTGATTTACGGTTACTTCTGGGATGACATTCAGCTGTAGACACTAATAGCAAGGAAAGGAAACGAGATGATTTGTCTGACGAAAATTGGAAAAACTCTGGGATTTGTTATAAAAGTGAGTTTTTAGTTTTGTAGTTTGTGTCGATAAAATTTATTCTATAATTTGGTAGTTAATTTCTGAGTCATTTTTTGACATATAAAGACAAATACAGATGAATTCAAGCACCTTTTTTCTACAAAAAAAACACTGGTCACAATATTGAGTTATTAAGAATATTGTTTACTTTCACAAAGAAACGCATTACCTTGATATTCATCAGAAATTCTAATATATGCTTTTAAAAATTTATATTTAATCAAAAACATGAAAACTAATTACGGAATAACTTAAAACTTACCATTAAAATTTATTATTACACCAAAACATTAAATTACAATATATTATGTAAATTAAATCTCCTTATTACTGCCATTGAGAGGATCTTATTTAATACCATAAAATGATATTATCAATCGTGCTTTGATGTATTTATAAATTATTACCAATCCGTAATACAAGGTTTTTCAAAAAGCTTAATCCTTTTCTCAAAAGATTTAATCAAAATTCAAAAAACAAAAGTTTATAAAAGTTATATTTATTTATAAAATCTTTCCGATCAATTGCTTTTAAAAATGATAAACGATGATTTGGTTTAATTGCGCTATGTTTGATTTGAATCGAGTTTAACAGTTGGTTTTTATTGATAAATTCCTCTGACTTGATCTTCCCTTTCCAAAGTGAAAATATGTCTTCAATTGAGTTTAGCTTAGAACTGTAAAGTGGTAAAAAAAGAAAATGATGACCATTACTTTAAATCAAGTTCTTGATCGCTTCATTTTTATAGATTGATGCAATACACATTATTAATATTTTGTCGTTCATGTTTTTGTTCCGGGTAAAGATCGACCATACCATTTCTTCGTTGATCAATTAACTCCAAACTCATCCCTGAATATTAAATCATCTAAGTTTTTTACAAGTGTTAATTTTGCGTAGTCATCTTTTTTGAAAGGTAGATTCAATATTTCTTGCTAATAGCACCAAAATAACTTTTTTAAATGTATAAGAAAAATCATTGATATTTCGATGAATTGTGGATCTTGATACATCTGAAAATTTAGTCTCTGAAATTTCATGCTTTATATAATCAAGTGGTTTTCAACAATCGTTGTGTATTATTTCCTTAACATAATTGCCTAGCTCTGGAATGAATATAATTGTTCGGCCACTATTTTTTATATTCGCATTAGATCTGCCTGTTTGTTTATATATTCCTTTCACAGAAGCAACTGTTATGTTGTTAAGAGCTAAGTCTGACGAAATTATCGATATGGGTTGACTTGAATCATTTTTATTGCAAATCAATTGCCTCGTGGAATCTTCAAGGTTTTAGAATGACATTTTCTGGTACTGGTGGTATTAGAATTGTCATACTGAATGCTCTTATCATCACCGACGGTATTGTTAGCTGTGATCCCGGTAGTTATGCTTATGGTCATGTTTGTGGAATTGAGAATGGTTGTGTTGGTAGTGGTGGGTTTCTGGGTTTTGATATTTGAGACTATATGGTTGTTACCCAGACAACCCCATACAAAATGTTTCCTTTGCTTACCACTCGGCACCCGTTGCTAAGCAACGTTGGAACTGTGTTCGAGTGGTAGATCGTCCGCAAAAAGTGAGCGCTATTGCTAATGCTATAATTGACCGAACGATCCATGGGTCCAACGAGCCGTCGTTAGAAGACTTGTGCTCGCTCTAAGTTCCTATCGTTTATCTAGCTATTTTGACAACATTAGTCTGGAACAAAATGGGTCGTACTCCTTATTTAAACCCTTTTACAATGTCGTTTCAAACCACTAGGATGATATAAACATAACAAGATATTTATAGAAACTACCATATACATGAACTACAATCTCTATCACGCTTTATTTGTCGATTAAATACATGGTCTATAATAATCCCGGCTTATCTGAAAATCGAGCGGCTCGGCGCTTAGCCCGCTCCTTACGTCCAGGTCGACGACTGGTTGTTACTGTTGTGATTGGAGTAGTGGTAGGAGTTGACGTTAAGGTTGTCGATGGGGCAATACTCGCTTCGCGATAGGCCAATTGAGCAGGGGCGAAGACTAGGAGGTAGGTCACCGCTGCCCCTTCTTGACAGGCGGACAACGCTACCTCTAGCCCCCTAATTTGAGTCTTCAGGCCTTGGACCAATTGCTTCTCTTCCGCCCATCCCTTTTGCGCCGCGGCAAGTTTTTGATATAGCGGTTTGACTCTCTTCGGCTCTATCCATGTTGCCTTGATTTGTTGAGTTTCCCGGACTAGTTGGACGAGCTGGTCATGGAGTTTTTTGTTGGCCTGTCTCGCATGAGTTAATTCGGTTTGTAGTAATTTCACGGGGTCCATTTCTAGAATAACAAGGGTTGAATTTCTGTGATGATTTCTATAGTAACAAGTGTGATTAATACTAAACATGGTTGCGAATTGAATTTAAAACAAACAAAAAATTTTAAAACTAAATTTCTAATAGTTTATTAAAAGAAAACAAAAAAAAATTTCCGATCATTAATGGTCACTGTTCTAGGAGATTATGCGTCTTCGAAGAATCGCTTGATTCCTTCTTTCGGGGAGTAACCCGGAATCACAAATACTGGCCTCTTGGTATTTCGGGTCGGTCTCGGGGGAGGTGGATAGTTGCTTGCTAGACGCCCCACCGCTAGGTCGTCTTGGACGTTGGCCAAGTATCTCGTGGCCCGCTCTACGGCGGCCTCGACGTGGCGCTGGTGGTGCAGGAGACTTTCCAGGAGTTCTTGGGCCTGAGTTAGGATATCCTGTTACGGATTTGGTTCGCTAGATGTTTTTCTGAACTGCCGCATAAAGTCTTCCGGGGAGATATCTTCCCTTCGGTCGTCTTCTGGCCTGTCGGGGCATCGCTCTCGATATACACGATTCCAGGCCTGTCGCCATTGCTCCACGATATGAGTAGGGGTTTCAACGATAGCTCCAGATTGTCTTGAATAGAAAGTTTGATGAGTTTAGCACTGTAACCCAAAATTTCTCTCAGTAAATTAAGATTTGATCGGTTATCTTGGGGTGTTCTCAATTATATAAATTCTCTCGTCGTTTGGCGGGACACAACTCAAGGAAAACTAAATTAACTAATTTTTGAAATGCGTTAAATCTCACGGGAAGTCGGACGTGGGTTTCTAACATGGTTGGCAATATATTCTCGACTTGGTCGGCTTCTCCCTCTTATTCAGATGCGAAAAGTGGTGGGTCATATGGCTGGAATTATCTTTTGAGAAAACTAGAAAAATCGGCACTTCAAAACTACCAGGGTTACACATTCTTATGTCGTGAAGGTACATTCGAGGAGGAAAACTCTAATTCAATTTATTGGACAATTAAAATACCTGAACCGAATGTGGAGATAATAATAATAAAAGATCTATTAGTTCGACTGAAATAAACAAAAAAATACCTGAAAAGATCATAATGCCAATATTTTATTTTATTAAATTTTAACCTGAATTACTGAAACAAAATATCTAAGAGATCCTAATATTGATAAGTTACGCGGCTAAACTTAGAATAATTACGAGTGAACCGTTTTCCCAAAAATGATTGTCGAGCGGTTTGTTTATGTGGTTAGAACCGGAATCTTCGCGCAGTAATTATCAACTCGAACACTTGTAACACTGAAGACCAATGAGATTAACAATGGTGAATATTTTTATTTAACAACAAAAAAAAATTGATTATTGTACTTAACAGTGGAGTGAAAGGATTTTATCATGTTGGAATTTGACTTGTGCGGGAGACCACAATTTACTAGTAGGTATAGAATTGTTCAGGTCATCGATTTTAACCCAGAGGTTTTACTTGCTGACTCTTGGGTTTTCATTTGGCGGGGGAAAGCGATACAGTTTTTATTCTGAAATTTTTTCTAAGGCTCGAATACAATTATAATCTCGTTAATAAGAATAATCAAAAATTTACTCGTCAGAGGGGCTTCTGCGGCATCCAGCGAATTGGGTTTTAGATTTTCTCCTGAGTCGTTTGGTGAATTCATAATTTTTCCGCTAGGTGAAAATGATGTATTTTCTACTGACGTCGGTTGATATATTGGTGAGTGTGCGTATTGTGTGCCGGATGATCGAGTTAGGTAGACATGAATGAAATGTCAATTACAGCGTGACCACAACGAGGTGGATGTTTACATTGGTTGATCGACGGAAATGTCGGCTAGTTTTGTTGAGGTAAAATTGTTTATTTCGTAGATTGTAGATTTATGAAATTCAGTTTAGGCTAATTGTACTTTGGAGTTGCGAGTTTTGTGAATTATTGGGTAAGTTTTATTAGCTAGCTTCCACCATAATGAGTTTCTTATTTAGCGGGTGATGCGGGTGAATTCAGGGAATCAGTTAACTCTGTTGTTTCGCGGAGTTTCATGTAACTGCATTTTGGATTTTCCTTCTCGCTGCTGATCGCCCAGTTGGTTTATCAGAAAATTTTGGTTGATTTGTTAACTCTCTCTGGTCATCTGGTAATTTATAGTATATATTCAATTAATTAATTTCGGTGTGGATTTCAGGGAATTATCATCATTAATAGTGTTCACAGTGGCAAATGTAGTTAGAAGTTGTTTGTCGGATCTATCTATCTCCTTTGCATATCACTGACTGTTGTCGCGATTTAATTTGGTGTCAATTTTCGTTATCAATCACGACAATGAAAAATTGGTTCTGGGTATGACGGAACTCTAGTCTAACAACATCGGATTGCTACGCTCGTCATCTGGGCTTTGTCTTATAGTCCTAATTTTCTCATTTCGGTGGGGTTGAACTGGAATTTTGTCGTTATCTTATACCGATTAAGCTGATTTTAGTAAGTGAGTGTTCTTCACTTTTAATAAAAAATAAAGTTTAAATGACTTTAATTTTTGTCTTCTAAACATTTAATAGTGAAGTAAATTTTCATAATGTTTATAACAGTTGTAGTGAAAGTTTTTTATTGACTCTTAAAAGTTTTCGATGATTACTTCAGGGATTTTCTATATAAGACCAATTATTTGGGTGATATGCTCGCAATGATCGCCTAATAGTTAGAATTATTCCTGGAAAACGTATCTGGGGTTAAGGTAACTATATTCGAGTTAGTTTAAATGATTTCATTCATTGCATTGGCATTCGAAAAGGCGTGTCCATACTCTGACTTAGAACCTAATTAAATTCTCTATTTTACTAGAAGTTTGAGTTGATCTGTTTAAATTAAAAAATTTTAATTCAAAGTTAAGTTAATTCGTTCGTAATTTAATTTTTATAGCAGCGATTTTGTATTGATTTATTCCACGTAACCTTTCCCTTTAATAAGCCTTAAACGCATTTTATGTTCATATTATATTTAATGAGTGCCCACTGGACTACTCGGTGTGGTGATCTTGAGCCGTGTGTAGAATAATTTAGGTCGAATTTACAGAAAACGAGAAACGAGGAAGTAGCCAAACGACCTCTTCCTTATTTCTCTTTTCTTCTATACGGAATAGTATTGACGTTCCAATCCCTGCGTTCCGCACGCCGGGTCTTCACGGGCACAGATCATTGGCGATATTCCACGCACTTACACGAATCTGAATTGTATGTTGAATTTACTGACTTGCGATGTGTCTTGGCTGTGGGCCGGAAAAATTTCGACAGATTAATTAAATGCATAAAACAATTTAAACATTATAAATATTTATTGAAGTATTAAAAGTAAAATACAAAGTTACCATATCCATTCCAATAAAATTTTCATAAAAATACCTCTCCCCCCACGCCGACGTCCAAGCAGAGCTCTACCGAGGTTGCATGGAGATGACGTGGAGAGAGAGTTCCAAATAAAACTACTTCTCACCTAAAAATTCAAAATAACTCAAATCGGTTTGAAAAATGGTTTTAAAATTAACTAAAATTTGATTTCTCCAAATTGGTTAAAACTGGTTAAATTTAATGTGAAAATGCATCGGTATTTATACCTATTTTCTGTCCCTAACCTCGCATGTTAATTTTGATGTAGTAAAACAAAATTCGACCTTGTTATTTCTAGTGTATTCTATTCTTTATTTTTATTATTTTTTAATTTATTTTAATAATTTTTCATTTAGAATTTTTATTGAATTATTTCTAATTCAAATTTTTTTTTAAGTTTCATTTTCATGAACTTTCATTGATTTATTAATTCTCGGTCAAATTTGTTGGGTTTTCATGTTATATTTGTATTTGTATCGTGCGAATCTTGTTGCGTTTTGTTATTATTTTAATTTATTTTTATGTTTATCATTTTATATTTAATTCTCTTTTTTCTCATATTTGGTAGGGTTTAATTGGTGTTTTAATAGGTTTATTTTAAATTTGCTTGTTATGTTTGCATGTGTGTTACCGATCCATTTAAACATTTCTCAAGGCCGTTTGTGTTCTGGCCCAACAGTAGTTGTGTTGGAAGAATTGATGGTGGAATCCATGTTGGTTGCTGAATGTGTTTGATTGGCCTGATTTGAAATATTAGTTACGTCCATACAGGGATGCCAGATTTTCGAAAAATCATATCGGGAAATCCCCGACGAAATTGGGAGGTCTGGCAAGCCTATCGGAAATAAAAAACAAAGAAAAAATCAATTATATTTTGTGAAAAAATATAAATTCATTCATATTTATTATATGCATTTATAAATAAAATATATTAGAAAAAATAACAAAAAAATAAGTCTTCAATTTTGTTAACGTAAAAAACAGTAACAATTAATTTTATTTATAAATATTTATCAGCATTTGCAGATTTTTTAAGTATTCCTTGTGCATTTTCTGTTTTTAAGAATGCCTGAAACTCATTGCACGTCATTTTGAAATTAAATGTAACACCAATCCATAAGGAAAAGGTGAAATCACAAATCCCTATGGTAAAAAATAGCTAGCAATAAGTAAGATAGAAAAATAATTTCTCTATTTTTCTTAGTTTCGTTTAATTTTTTCTGGTTTGTTAAAAAAAAATCCTTTCAAGATGGGTAAAATCTAAAACTGTTCAATATCAGGAGACGGGAATATGCGTTCCATATCGGGATGCTCCTGACGAAATCGGGAGGTCTGGCAAGCCTGCGTCCATAGTACAGAATTTAAAATTACAGTATTAAATAAATATTAATTTAAGTATTTTAAAAATTGATTTAACTTTTTGAAGAGGTATGAAACTTTTTTAAAACAATAATAATTGTTTTATTTTTTCAAATAATTTAATTTATACAATTGCTGTTGTTTCAAAAATAATTATTTAAATGAATAATTGTTGTAAATCAAAAAAATGTACATAAAAATTTTAAATAAAAAAATGTTATTTAATACTTGTAGCATAATAGATAAAAACAATATTTCAATAAAAAATACTCGTTTTAAAAGTTAGCTGAGGTTTTCTATGATTTATCCAAATGTACGAAATGTATTTAAAAGCAATAATATTATAAACAATTATTCAAATTAATTAAAAAGTCAAAATAATAACTAAAGTTAATTATGTTATTATTCCATAAAACATGTCAACATGCAATGTGATTTTCATTTATTTAGATTTTTATTTAGAGAAATGCTAAAGTTCTTCATGTCCCAATGTTGGCTTTTGTTCATCAGACATTTTACTTTTTAAAAATATATTATATTTGTTCAACATTTCTGTTTTGCTTAACAATTCATTCTAAAAAAATAATAAAATTATTATTAATAATAATAATAATTTACACGATCCACATCTACTAGTTTCATAATATGTTTTACTTCTTCTTCAATTTTATTATAACTCGCTGGAAGCTGCCATTTTTGAATTTCTTCTGTATCTAACACTCCATCTTTATTTATATCTAAATCATTTTGAAAAGTTGAGTTTTCATCTTCAATAAGTGTTCTGTCAACTTTCTTCATATCAGAAAATATTTCAGCTAGATTATAAATATTAGCACTAAAAATTGTAAATTTAATGTAAATAAAGATTTTTGTTTTCATCCACAAAACCTGATTTACAAGAAAAATAAAATATAACATTTTTTGAAAAATTTGTTTATTTGTCACATTCATTAGTATTGCTTTTAGTGTTCGAAAGTTTAAAATGCTTTATTATCTTTAATGCAGTTGAAAAATTCACACAAAAGGATTATCTATCCGTTGGAACTTTATGTATAAAATATACTAAAGCATTTAAGAAATTTGGCGATTTTAAAATTGATGTGTTCAACATATATTAAATATCGAAATTTGTTATTTGAGCGAAGGTTAAATGTTTTAAGATTGAAATATTACATCATAGGCAACATTAATTCTTATTGTTAATAATATTTTTGGTAAAATGTTTTGCAAAAGTTTTCTCTGTCTTTGGTAATGTACTGATTTGAATATGGGGCTCATAAGACCAGTTTTTACAGTTTGCCAGTTTTTACACATATTTTGTTAGCCAAGCCATAAAACACACAAACCAAGAAGTGTGAAATAATTTTGATTCAGCTTTATTGTATATTTAGCTGCCACGAATGGATATCTAAGCGTCTCCTGAATTGTACTGATGTAGGCAATAGCTTGAACCTTGACTACTATTGTACTGGTTATCGCTAGATTTGAATTGATTTTACCAATATTTTTATTTAAATTAAATCGTCATATTTATTATGAATTTAATATTATTTATGATTTTTTTTTCAATCCTCCTTTTCCAAATTTTTAATATTAATTTTATTAAATAAATTATAATTAGCATTGAACCTCTTTATACAACGTTTGAAACATCCTTAAATTGCATTTTTACATCTAAGATCGCTGCTGTGTTTGTATATTATTTTTCTCCACAATACTTTTCTAGTCTAATTTATTAAATTCACTTAATTTATATAGCTTTCCATAATTTTTTCATTATTTCAGTAGTTATATTTATTTTTTCTATATATAAATTAAATATAAGTCGACTTTAATTTAAGGTCATACTGCCCGAAATTTTCGAAAGCTAGTGTAACATGTTAAATTTCGAAATGTTATAATTTAATTAATTTATTTTTAGTTCTGTACAAGTAAAAATTTTATTCGGCTCTTATTTAAGTGATTTGATTTAATTAAATAAAAATAAATATTTGTTTATCTGGCACAACATCCGATAAAATTCGGGCGAGCAAAATCCAAATGGACGAAAAATTATCAAATATAAGCTATTCGGCAATAAATAATATAAAAAGTAAAAAAATGTGGAAAAATACAAAAAATATAAAAATAAATAAAAACATTTAAAAAGAATCGAAAAACATTTAAAACTAGCAAAATTAACCAATTTCATAAAATTGGCTCCAAATTCAACGAAAGCGCTTATATTCTGAAAAATAACTATGAGAATAAGCCTTAAATGTAATTAGAAACATTAATCAAAAAGAATGACGAAAATCGGTAGACCAGGAGAAAAGTGGTGAAATATTGTAAAAACTTGTAGGCGTTTTGATTTACCGCATCAAAAACCACCCCTATATATGCCAAATGGACATAATTTAATGATAAAAATTCCAAAATTTGTACTTTTCAAAGTATTGAATCACTGGTCATTACAAGTAAGGCGGATTTATGATTGTTTTTATATTTTTTTTATTCTATTATTATCATTATATACATTTTTATAGGTGCTGCGTATGACATTTATTGATTAACAGTTTTTTTTCATTATTTGATTTTTGTTTTTACATTTCATTTAGGAAACCACTACTATTAATCTAGGAATTAGTCACCCATTTTTTATATTCCAATATAAAATTAAAATTTTAAAATGAAAGAAAGACCCTGAATGTTAATTATGATAAATGACGAAATGAAAACAACTCGAAATGTTAATGTCTATTTGTATGAAATTTTCTTTGAGATTACAATTTTTGCCGAATTAGCTCGATTTATTCCAAGCTGGAATAATGCCTTCCATCGATTAAGTCCCGTGAAAGTCTCGCTCTAGTACTTAATCTATGGGAAAAGCATAACGATCAAATCTAAACTATTCTCTTATAAAAATGAAAACTTATATTATTAAAAATTTTGAAATATTACTACCATATTTTTTCATTTTATTATTATGATCATTAAAAATTATCGTCATCGAATACCATTTGTAAACATCGAAATACAGACATACAAGTCATAAAAATGAAGATTTACCAACTAGTCTAGAACTAGTACTTCGGTGTGGGAGGTACCCATAGTGAATGGTAGTTCGCCGTGTCAAATCTCCTCTCCAAGAACCTCAACGTAAAAACCTCAGTTGAGAGCGAATGATCATGGGGAAGGATGAAATATCACACAAAAATAAAAGAAGAATATATTATTACTAATAACCAGAAAGAACAAATACCAAAGTAAATGTATTGAAAAGAAAGAGAATTATAGGAGTTAACTGTCACTCAAAAAGGATCAATAAAGCGTCTAACCAAAGAATAGAAAATAACAAGAGAAAAGAGTTTATCAAATAATATGAATGAAAATGAATTCTCTAAACCTAATAATTCTTATATCTATTAAAATTAAAAGAAATATTATTTTTCATTATTCATTAAAGTATCACGATAATTATTTATATATTTTTTCGAGCTTTCAGTTTTAAATCCAGGAACTATGTGAGAAAAGATTAAGTTGAATTTGGATAAAATATTTTCTTTTTATTTTATTTATTAATTGTATCATGTTGCATATAAATTCAAAAAATGAAAGTCTATGTGTTGATAAAAGAAGTATTGACACGCTACGAACGAATCCCAAATCAGAAATCGTAAATTGTAAACACTTACTTAATAATGAAGAAAATTCTTGATAAATGAAATTTTTTTTTATTATTATATACATATATATATATATATATATATCAAGTAAATATAAATAATTAAAGAATTTAAAAAATAAATTTTTAAAATTTTTCATGATGGAAAAGGTTGAACCGCTACATCCAACTCCAGAGCCGAAGATCTATAAATAAGGAGACTCTACATGGTAGAAAACAACCTGTGACTCGAAAAATATTATTTTAATGATACTTATATTTTGTGTTATTCCCTGAATAAACGGGATTACTTTTGTTATTTTGGTTTTTACCTTAAAATTAAAAGAAAGAATTATCATTAAAGATTTAAGTAATTACACATAATTAAAAAGACAAAAAGATAGACTAGATTTTTATTATTAAGTACGACAAAACTCACCTAAATTGATAAAGTTTTCATCGAGATATAACAATTTTAGAGAAAAATTCCAAATTAGAAATCCATGATTTGGGAAAAAAACCCAAAAAGTTGGAAAATTTTTAATCAGGAAATCAATAAGTCAGGCAGAAAAATTTTAACAAAAATTTTTTAGAACTCACCTCAAGTGAGCATGCATAAAAATTGAAAGTTTGAATTTTAGGATTTTAAAGGGGATGGGATGCGAATGTCATATTTTTGATTTAAACAACATTATTAGGACCCTTTACATATGTTATTTGATTTATAATATCACTTCAGAAACGAAAATACCGAATTGATAACAATACAAACTGGAAATCTACATAAAATAATTATTTCACAGTCTACACATTTTATTTAAACCTTTCCGAACAATTATAAAATTCAATCGTTACAGGATCTCGTATAATTCGTTTATCTTAACATTTCCGATATTGTTTAACATGAAATTGATGACAGAGGGACACAAATAAAATGAGCGTGAATACCTTCTATGGTTGCTTGTGAACCCAAAGGTTTTCTATGGTATTAGCAGTCATGGCAATATGGACCACCTTTTACTAGAAACCACCCATTGGAAAAGGAAAATGCTAGAAGTAGTGTGACTTTTGCTTTTGTTTTTAGATATAATTGTGTTGGTTTTACGAAGTTCAAATATTTTCAATTATTCCTTGATTTTAATTCTTGATTTTGTAACCTATTTTATAATTATTCCTTGATTTCAATTTACGTGGTGGTTTTACTTTAACGCAGAATCTAACTTTCGCGTAAATCGAGGGATAGATCAAACCAATTTTCAAATATTTTAAAAATAAAATTTACCCAAATATTCATTAATATCTAAGAATGAATCATTATTTGTATCCATAGATCCAAGCAATTCCTAAAAATTAAATATTGTTAAAATATAAAATATTTATTTATTAAACTAAATTATTATATATATACATATATATACACTTAACACCTAAAACTTATTTTAACTCCCAAAACTTTATTTATAATTTTTCCTTTCTCATCAAAACTCTTGAATGACTCCAAAGATTTAGGATGATTTTCTTGGTTAACCTGCACCACCTAATAAAGGTAATGTAATTTAGAAATAGTTTTATGCATTCTTTTTAATTTTTTGAATTTATATGACTCAGTAATGGTTTCTTGTATTTTCCAATGCAAGTTTTCTATATTTGGTAATATTAACCTTGCCTTTGACGACATTAATAATAAAATTGCAGTAATGACTGTAAAATTTTCATTTTATTCACACTTAAACGTTTAACAATGAAGTAAAAAACGTATTTTTCAATTCTTCTTAAATTTTTATAACAGTAATTTTTCGCGAATAATATTTTTATCGGTCTGCGTCAAAAGTTTTATCTTCTGGTCCATTGAACGTTTTGGGTTGAGAAATACTTTGTGAACCTAACACATTTACATAATAGACCATCAGTTTTAAAATTGACCTTTAAATCATGGACAATACAAATACACTTAATCTAAACAAAAAATAACCTTTATTAACATTCATGACAATGGACATAGTTCAAAATTATTCAAATATGGTATTCGAAAATCGAGAAATTGGGCAACACGAGTGTCGGAAATCCTTGTATTTGTATAACGCGACAAATATTGAAGTTTTATTATCGATAGTTTAAATAGTTATTATGATAAGCATTACATGCATTTTAAATTTACCTCGGCAACTATTGGCTTCATTTCTTCAAATTCTATTGGATGTAAAAATCGAAGAAATTCAGTTTTATTTAACAAATCATCTTTGTTCAAGTCAGCTGTTTCCCATTTCTTTTTTTCTAATTTGTGTAATTTTTCATATGGAATTGAAACTTCTTTATAAAATAAATTTGTTAAGATATGAAAATTAAATAATTAAAAATGGAAATAAAAATTTTGTTGGTCTATTGATATAAATTTAGTTATATCTATTATGTAACTGTATAATTAAGTTGGTTTTAAACCATACATTTAATAGTACTGATAATAATAATAATAATAATAATAATAATAATAATAATAATAATAATAATAATAATTACTATTATTATTACTATTATTATAATTACTATTATTATTATTATTATTATTATTATTATAAGCACTTCTTTTGTTTTTCGCCTCTGATTTTTTTGTAAGTGACATAATATTTTCTACAAAATTTGACTATGAATCAGATTTATTTAACGCACAGCCTTTTTCAAGTGATTTCGATCATTACTTATTTATTTAAAATAATAGGAGTAAAATTTATATATTTTGTATTTTATATTAATTTTATAGGTTAAATTTAATTTTAATTAATATTGAGTTTTAAATTTACATTAGTTGAAAATTTATGGTTGGTTTCTGCGGCTTGCCTTTGTAACGTGTATTTGAACGCGTCTTGTAGTATTTGGCATTTTGTTTCGTGAATTGGTGCTGATTTGTGTACTTTTTCCCAGTGTTCATGACAATTACTGGCTTTGCTTTTAATATGCTCATTGAGTCGTGATCGGAATGTTCTATGTGTTTCTCCTATGTATATTGCGTCGCATTTCATGCAAGTGATTTTGTATACTATGTTTTTAGAAAAGCAAAAACATTTGGTAGACGAACCACACAGACAATCTTGATGATTTCAAATTTTTATCAAGACAGAAAAAATAGATTCTAAATTAAATTTACTAAATAAGATTTACATTTTAAAATTTCGAAATGTTTTAAGTTTATTATTAAACATTAAAATTAAATTAAATGAAAATAAATTTCTTGCTCCTAATTGGTCTAAATATCGTGAGAGAACTCAGTTTGAATAAATTAAATGTAATAATAATAAATAATTAAATAAATTTGACAACGAATTAATTAAAAGAAAACTCCAATAAAACACTCTTCGTATGATATATTTCGATAGTTTATATGTCATATTCAGACAAAGAAACCAACTAAAATTAATATGAATTAACTTATAATTTAAACAAAATATTTTTTATATTAATTTAATTATCTAATAAATAAATACTTTTAACTAATTTTTTCAAAAAATTTTTTTATAAATATTACAATTTTTATCTATATTATAATTTTAAAATAATTATGTAATATTTTATAAATTAAATTATTTTAATAATATTAAAATTTAAATTTAAAAGTTTTTTAAAACAATACTCAAACATCAATTTATCACGATTTAACATACTTAAACAATTCAAAAAAACATTCAAAACATTCTTAGTCATAGCACTTTGCACATTAATCTTTGGATCCAATGACCTTATCAGTAATGTTTCACATATCACACGTTCCCAATAATTATTAAAACTTTTGATTTTTGATTTTAAAATTTTGTTATAAAGTTTGTATGTAGATTTAGCGTTCAAACAAACCCCTTCCATCGATCAATATTTTTGGGTTATTATTTACAAGTGTTCCATTTTTATAAATTAAATAACCAAAACCCAACTCAGAATACGTTTTTTTATTTCTAAAACAAATTGACAAATTCCTATTAGATTTACATTTTTCTATAAGAGATAGATAAAACAACGTGAAGGCAGATGTCCCAATGAGGAATCGCCTTGCCTGGCAAATTAATTTGATTTAAATTCACTCAAAGTGATTTTTTAGTTCCTGATCTTTGCTCGTTTCTCCAAAAACCAATCTCTTGATTTCTTCGACCAACTGGCAATTCATCTCATCTTGAGCTCTCATTTTATATTGCCTGTTTGAAAACTTTTTAATTTTTGGTACACAATCATTCCCAAAATTCGAAATAAATTGCCTTTAAAATTTAGTTCATTGTTTTCGGTCGGTTCTTTTCGGCTCTTGAGGTAATTTATCTGAATCAAACTTATTGTTTTATTTACTCCCCGGACTTTCTGTAGCGCTCGGGTTTCCCACTGGCTCGAGCTTTCCATTAATGAATTAATTAATTTTAATTAATTTGTTTTGCCTATAATTTTCGCTGGAACATCTCACTAAATTTTTATTATTATATTTGAGTTCATTTTCCAATTTGGCGTTCAACTATACCCGTTTCACCCGATCAATATTAATTTTCAAATTTTATAAATTTTTAATTAATTTTGTGTACTTTAGTTATTTTTTATTGATTTTGTTCATTTTTAGTGTTTCATGCATTTATTTTATTGTCTTCATTTTATATCAACCCCGTTAATACATTGTCAATAATAAGTGATGGAGTTAACTTTTTAATTGTAGCTGTTTCCTGCTTACCGATATAACTGTTTTACGGTAAAATTTTACCTATCATTCAATTGTTCCACAACTCTTACAACAGTAACAGTTCATCAAAAATCAATTTAAATTCAATTCAATTAATTTTAGTGGAATATTTTTATTCAAAACAATCGGGAAACATCTTATATAGGTTATAGAAAATGGTTTGAGGCCCAATATTCATTTTCAATAGATAGTGAAAATTAAATTTTTAAAGTTGTGTTCTTTTCTAAATAATATAACAAAAATTATTTTAATCGATTTCTTACTTTGACCAAAAGTATGTTCAAAATATTTTTGAAAGTTAATTGTTTCACTGTTTTCTGGAGAAATTGTTTTCCAATGACCTTCCACGTCTTCAATAAGTTTCTTTTCGTGAATAACTTTCATCCAATTTTTTAACTCAGTTGAACTGACTTGATTGTCATGATCTTTATCCATTTTATCAATAATTTCACTAAATAATTAAATCCACATTATATGTACGTCTATATTATAGACTCTATAAGTTGGTCACAGATTTAAAACTATAATATTTTTAGAATAATTAACTACTTACAATAATAAGTAGCTTTAATGAATCAAATGTGATTTTTTCTGTTTTATGAGAAAATGACTTAGTTAGATGACTTTAGACTGATAAACTGTAAAGAAAATAGGGTTTTCGGAAAATTGCCCACATAGAAAATAGCGCATTTTAAAATCGTTTTAACTATATTAAGATAAATAAAGGAATGATATAAACAAAGTAAATAAGTTGTTCATTTTTAGTTTTTCATGCTTTTATTTTATTGTCTTAATTTTATATCAACCCCGATAAATACATAGTCAATAATGGGATTAAATTTTTAATTGCAGCTGTTTCCTGCTTACCGATATAACTGTTTTACGCGAAACAAGAAATACTGCATCATGACAATCAACATTAAAGAAACAAAAATGTAGATGTTAAACAAAAGTGTATGTTAACTTGGACATGATATTACGAAACAAAAACAGATAAATAAGAGTTTAATATTTATAACAATTAAATCTATTTAAGTTGAGTGTGGAATTCAAAAACAAAACACAGAAAATTACACTAGTCTAAGTTTTGAAAATAATTTTATCCTGATATGCATGTTGGGCCAGAACGTAAACGGCCTTGGAAAATGTTTAAATGGATCAGAAACACACACGCAAAAATAACACGCAATTTAAATAAACCCACTGAAACATCAAGTAAACCCGATAAAATCTGAGAAATAAAAGAATTAAATATAAAATAATAAACATAAAAATAAATTAAAATATTAACAAAATGCACCAAGATCCGCACGATACTTACACAAATACAACAAGAAAACACAACAAATTCGACGAAATTGAAAAAATCAATTAAAGTTCATTAAAGTGAAATTTAAATCGAAAAATTGAATTAGCAATAATTCAATAAAAACTTTAAATAAAAAATTATAAAAATAAATCGAAAAATAATAAAAATAAATAATAGAATTTGCTAGAAAATAACAAGGTCGAATTTTGTTTTACTGCATCAAATTTCACACGTCATACAAATAGGTATATATACTGATCCATTTTCACATTTAACTAACCATTTTTCAAACTGATTAAAACCATTTTGAAACCATTTTTCAAACTGATTAAAACCATTTTGAAACCATTTTTCAAACCAATTTTGGAAATTAACCATTTTAGAAAACTAACCATATTTTCAAACTGATTAAAACCATTTTTAGAAACTATTTTAAAACCATTTGAAATCGTTTGTAGACTATTTTGAAATCTTACTTTCCAATCGTTGTGAAGCTATTTTAGAACCTTATTTTCAAGCTATTTGAACTAATTCAACTGATTTTAGGTGAGAAATATTTTGGTTGGAGCCCTCTTTCCACGTCACGTTCATAGCATCTCTGTAGAGCTCTGCTTGACGGCGACGTGGGGAGAGAGGCATTTATGCTTTCTGTTATGATATTTTATGCTATTGTTTGAAATATTTGGAATGGTTATGAAGGGTAATTCTGTTATTTTGTCCTAATTAATAAATATTATTAATATACATGAATTATTTGATATATATTTTTTTATAAACTAAATTGAAATGTCGAAATTTTTCCGGCCCACAGCCGACACATCCCGCAAGATAGTAAAATCAACATAGTACAGATGCATGTAAGTGCGTGGAAAATCGCCAATGATATGTACCCGTGAAGACTCGGCGTTGAGAAACGCAGGGGTCGTAACGTCAATATTATCCCTATAGCTGAAGCGAGAAATAAGGAAGAAGTCTCTGGCTGCTTCCTCGTTTCTCAATTCTGTAAAATCGACCTAAAATTATATTACATACGGCTTAAAATTATCACACCGAGTAGTCCAGTGGGCACTCAATAAATATAATATGAACACAATATGCGTCTAAGGCCTATTAAAGGGAAAGGGTACTTGGGTTAAACTAACTGAAATCGTTGTTATAACTATTTTGGATTAACATTTTGAAATAAATAAAATTTATTGGGAATCATTGAATTCGATTAAATTGAGATTGTTGATAAAATTTAAAGCAACCATTGATTGTAAAAGTAAAGTGTTTTATGGCTAAAAAGTAAAGTAAATATTGGGTAAAGATAATTTAAATGCTCGTAAATTATTGATTAGGGTAATGGCAAATAATTTCATCAGTTAATTTATTATAATTCATTTCAATAAAAGCAATCTGATCTTTGAGTAAGAACGAGTAATGTATTGATCTAAACAAAATCAACCCCGATAAAAATGAAAGCAGTTAAGAATCGAATTCATTGATTTCAAATAAAGAAACGTATCAATTAAAGGTAAAACGATTTTCGAATAACAGTATGAAATCCCTTAACTTAATTGTTGATTAAAATTTAATATCACCCCACATAATCCACCGTTAATTCATTTTGATAAAATTGAAGAAGTGATTGAGTAAATCAAGTATTTAGATTAAATTATTGATTAAAAAATACAACGAATACAAATAAATATAGCGTTGATTAACTTGAAACAATTTATTGATAACAGTAAAAATGATTAAATTAGTGCAAATAACTATTGAGGAAAAACCCAAATAATCTAGTTTTGGTAAAGTAAAAATATTGAATAAGGATAAACAAAATACGTTCCTTAATGAACTATGATTAGTGGATTAAAGTAATTCATAGATTAAGATTAGAGATGAATTGAATAACCGTATAAATGTAAGTTAAATTAAAACTGGATTCAAGGATTTAAAACGATTAGCATTAAAATAACTTTGTGGGCTGAAGTAATAGTTGATCCAAATAGCCTTAAGGAAGACTATTAGAAATCGGAATAACAGATGTCGATATTAATTACTGATAATATAATCTCTTAACTAGAATTAAAACAATTCATAAATCTATCAAATAGGTTTCTAATTATCGTAAATTCAGGATTTATAGCAAATTAATTAGCGATAAAGTGAATGAATATCTATGTACATTTAAATTAATATAGTTGAAAAACACCAAAGTTTAAGACAAGCGAAAGTTTGTATTGAACAAACAAAATTCCACATAGCGAGGTTATTCCAATAAAAAGGTATCGCATCTATTTAGAAACCTCAATAAGCGTAGAAGTTTTCCTAAAAGTTGCTAATAAAGTACATTTAAACTAGTCAACGAAATAACTTACCGGAAATTGAGATAATCAGGTGTAGGCGAACATTTGACCAGTAATTCTGAAAATACGACACGAATCATACAATCACCGGATGTAAACAACGTAATTCACCTTTAGTCAACCGCTTAAGTTGTAATGGTAAAATCCGCCGGAAATCATTCGCCCACCAGGATACACCTACACGCGACCAAGTTATCTCGGATCAACATCCGGCCTAAATCTTAAAATGCGAGCAACTGTAGTTACAGTTAGTAAACAAACTTTAAATCAATGTCCAAATTCCCTTAAGTCAACGTACGAGTATCCGCCTACATGAAAAACTTTTATGTTAAGACGCATATATCGAATAAGTTAAACATCAGGTTACCACATCCATACGATTAATCATATAGTTCCCCTATAAAGGAGTGCACCTTAAGGAACCAGACCCACAAAGTGACCCAACCTGCATGATAATAGTAACCTGGTAGTTAGTGAATTGGATACCCAACCCGAGAGATTATCGAAATGAAACTGTTTTCTCATTATATACGCCAACATTTGATTTTGATGCGTTTTAGAATATGCCGATCGAAAGGACTGACATCCAAATGCCCGACGACCAATGCCGGCAGGAACCACAATCAAAACGAGACATATTCGATAGGATTCAACAACGGTGGCCGTACCCCACTATCTGGAGGGTACTGGGCCTGAACAGCGACCCATGCGGACTCGCCGGACAACAATACCCGGCCGCAGAAACGTACATGAATGCGCGAGAACTCCTCACCCAATGGGAACGGGTGCAGGAACAAGTGGACCTACAGGTGGTCAAGGCGAGGATGTATCTCGCCAACGTAGAAGATGACATCCTCGCCGGGCAAATCGCAGAAGCATACCCACCTCGCCCAGTCCGAGATACCCGACGCCCATATCCAGTGGTTCCTCCGAGAAA
This sequence comes from Schmidtea mediterranea, assembly GCA_022537955.1. Taxonomy (NCBI): domain Eukaryota; kingdom Metazoa; phylum Platyhelminthes; order Tricladida; family Dugesiidae; genus Schmidtea; species Schmidtea mediterranea. The sequence continues at coordinate 107,925,083 of CM039681.1, read as the reverse complement.
GAGCCGAAGGAAGTCCTTTCCGAAGAAATTAGAACTCCAGAGACCCTAACAATTTATATGAACTAGTTTGATGTTTGTTATTTAGTGAAATAGAAATGTTCTTTACCCCGTTTTTGCGTTTGTTCATTTGTTTAAGAATATTCGTTTCAATCGATATGTTTGCGATAATGATAAAAATAACTTGTATAAATTATTAATAGTAAATTTAACGAACTTAACCATTATAGTTATGGCCACTAACCAAATATTACAAGCGGAATTAGATCGCGCGCGGAGCACAAATGCGGATCTCCTCCATCAAATACTCCAACTGACAAGAGAGGTCCAACAGATCAAAGCGACTTGGTCGGACCCGAAAAGAGTCAAAATGTTGTACCATCGAATATCTGCAGCACAGAAAGGTTGGGCCGAAGAGCGACAGCTCAATCAGAGCCTGCGCACCCAGATACGAGGATTAGAAGTGGCCCTAGCTGTTTGTCGGGAGGGGGAAGCGGTCACCTACCCGCTCATATTCGCCCCGACACAGAGGATACAGAAAGACCCTCAACCAGTAGAGCAGTCCTCAACTCAACCAATAAATCGTCGGCCGGGACGCAAAGAACGTGCTCGACGCCGAGCTGCTCAGCAATCAAAACCGTCGCATTAACTGTTGATAATTCACATTTCTGTCGATTTAAAATAAAATAGTTGTGCTTACGGTTACAGTTCTTCTTAAAAGGCGCTTACACGTAGATATTATTATGAGTACCCGCGTCGCAACTTTAAGTCATCTCTCCACACTCGATCGTGAATTTACTTCCACAGGGACAGAGCTAAGCGAGCACAGGTCTTCTATCGACAGCTCGTGAACCCGAGGGTTGTCCGAGCAACTACAGTACTAGCACATGGTACTCAATTTTTGCGGGCAATCCACCACTTGAACACATTACCAACGTTGCTTAGCAACGGGTGCCAAGTGGATTAGTATCATTTTGTATGGCGTTACGAGGGCAACCACCGATTAGTTCAAACAAACAATGAAACCCTGTAACCCACCATGCAATAAAAATGAAATCCCATATTAATGAAGTTCAGAAATTCATGTAAATTAACAAGGACATCAGGAAAATGAAATTATTCAAACTGAAATAGAAAATACAAATATTGCGAGAAAGTATATTGGATTACAAGAAATAAATGTGAAAACAATAGAAACGAAAAATCATTCTGAAAACAATAACAGCAACAGTGAATATTATAATTTAACAAATATAAGTTGAGTGACCAGATAATTTTTATTAGAATGTGGGATATTAAAATTTGTAAAAAACGCTTAACACATTAACGGACAGAATTTTTTAAAATTATTTATTCGATCGTTAATATAATGCATTAATTTCTATAAAAATTGAAAATAAAATTTATTTGTAGTAAATTAATTAACCAAAATATTTTTTGTACTAAAAATCATTTGATCCTACATTTATTGCTGCTTAATAAATAGGGGACCGCTTTCTACTATGAAGTAGAAGAAACAAAAAATTTGTGAAATTGTTAAAAGATTTAATAAGATTTAATTGTGAAAATGTTAAAAAATGTTACATGTCTAATGTTGGACAGTTTTCAGCGAGGAACAAACAACTCAAATTCGGTTTGTGTGCAAAATTTATAAATACTTCATTTCGATTACTTGATCGATGTAGCGTTGGAGTGTTTGAGCCAAATTGCGTAAACCAAAAGGCATTTTGACGTATTCAAATAGACCAAAGGAGTGATAACTGCAGTTTTTGGAATATCTGTCAGGTTCATTTGGTGGTAAGGCTTTCTTAAGCAAGTGTCGTGAATATTTTATCGTGAATGTCTGAAAGTAAAGGCATTGGATATGCGTCGTGAATCGTTACAGAATTTAAGCGACGATAGTCTCCGCAAAGTCTGTATATTCTGAATTCATGTTACCGCATGAATCGGTTCGATTTTTTCGGCGTGGTCGCCAGTTACAATCTCTTCAAAATTCATAATTTATATATCAATTTATTTAATTCAAAAAGTGTCTAATTAATACTGAATATTAAAACAAAGTTTTTAATATTCATCATTGGACATCACAATATGGACTCCTTATCGAATTAAAATTTTATGATTGGGATACTACTCAGCTTCTTAAATATCGTAGGCCACCAATAGGTTAGGTGTTTTCAGTTAATTGTCTGCTGTCCTCTCAACATGTATATCATCGATTTGTTTAGTAATGATTAAGGAATGGACAATATTTAACCCTTTGGCCGGGAATAACGTGTGTGGCTCGTGCTGTGTTAATTGTGCCTTAACAGTCAATCACGAGCTTCACGCGTGATGCAGTCGCGTCACGACCAATCCGAGTGATTCATGTTGTTATGCAAGCATGAGGTGCTCATGTGATGAAGTTGGGCACGCTATTTGGCAGGTATCCGTATTAAATATATTCTAAAAGTTGTGTTGGCCGTTTTGCCTTTGAACCGCTAATATGTGCGTAATTACAGTGAGTTTGAAAATACTATTGATAGTGAAACAACCAGTGACAATGATTATTGTGGTATAAGCAAAGTTTATGATAACAACGAGAATGTGTATGATGCCGCCAGTGATTCCATCGGTTTTCTATCGATTCGGAGGCGGGTTAGGCGAATTAGCAGTACTGACGAAGAATATGACATATCGACAAATACGTCACAAGATTGGGTTTGGTCATACAATGATAAGGAAACTACCATTTATCCCTTCTTAGGAATGCTTGGAATATCTTCTGACGTGTTAGTTGAGTTAGGAAATAAGAACTCAAGTTTAGATATTTTCTACCAAATTCTTAGCGATGATTTTCGGGAGTTTCTATCATCGGAGACAAATCGATATCACCAAAATCTCACCGAAGAAGAGAATTATCGCCCTAAGAACTGTGATGAGAAGTGGAAAAATACCACCCCCAATAAAATGAAGGCATATTTTGTGTTATGTGTAATCATGTCTCAAGTAAGAAAATCAACAATCGAAAACTATTTGTCAGAAAGAAGTTCAACTGAAACTTCAATATTTCGAAAAACAATACCATTTTCAAGATTTGCAATATTGTCTCGATACTTGCACTTTGAGAATGATGCTGGCGCGGAATAAACAGATCGACTCAGGAAACTATGAAGTGTAATAGAAAATCTAAATAAAAAGTTCTCTGAAACTTATAAACCAAAAGAAAATATTGTAATAGGCGAATCACTGATGAAATTCAAAGGCCGCTTTGCTTATAAGCAATTCAATCCCTCAAAACGAGCTAGATTTGGAATAAAGATTTACAATCCATGTGAATTAAACTCCGGATATTGTTGCAAATTTAAAATTTATACAGGGTAGGACAAATCGCCTTCGTCTATTATACCTGCATCCGAAAATGTTGTCATGGAATTAGCCAAATCTATAAGGCATACGGGATATACACTTTTTTTGGACAACTGGTATTCTTCATCACATCTTTATACAAATTTACATTCCGAAAATTTCAATGTAATTAGTGCAGTGCGATCTACCAGAAAAAATATGCCAAAGGATATATGTTCAATAAAGTTGAAGAAAGGGCAAATGGCGTCCAGGTCTGCAAGAGGTATATTATGTATGAAATGGCTAGACAGTAAAAATGTGTATATGCTTTCCACTCGGCATCGTAAAGTAGAAATGATTGATACAAATAAAACAAGAATACTAAAGACCAAAAATAACGTATAGAAGAGATTTGTGAAACCCCAATGCGTATTGGAATATAATATTGGCATGAGAGGAGTAGATCGAAAAGATCAAGGGTTAGCGTGCTTTCCTATTATGTGGAAGTACATGAAAGGATACAAAAAAATCTTTTTCTATTTGACTGATATGGCGCTATTCAATTCACATGTTTTATGTCAACAATTGACTAACAAAACAATACACTATACAGATTTTTGTCTAGATGTCGCAGAACAACTATTGAGTAATGTAAATTTGTCTAATTACAAACGACGTGATAGACCATCTGTGGGCTTCAAGCAAGGCATTGGCACATTTGCCACATCATATTCCACCAACAGCAAGTAAGACAAAGCCGCCCAGAACATGTAAAGCATGTACTACAGCTGGTAAAAGAAGCGAAACCACATGGGAATGTCTTGTAGCTTTACATGTACCAGACTGTTTTGAACGGTACCATACCGTTCAAAAATATTAATTTTGATGTTTATACATTTATCTAAATAAAATCAATTTTATAACTTCATATTCGTTTGACCATGGTATTTTATAATTCTGAAATAATAAATTGGCAAAAAATTAAATGGTCCTAATTGGCACTACCTAGCCTGATTAATTTTCCGCTTAAAGGGTTAACAGTCTCTTTATTAGAATTAAATCCAACTGTTCAATAGATTGAGTACCGGAGAGATTCAACACTCTTTCACAAAAATGTTTTGTAATATTGTTATGACTTTAAGGTGGTGTAATCGTAAAAAACATGCATCCGACTACGATATGCGAATAAAAGTATTGAGATTGACTTATAAAATCAAAAGGAAAGTAACGATAAACAATTATCTCATTGATTTACCCATTTGGTACAAAAATATTTTCTTTATCTTTAATGCTCTATCGTTAAAAGATTAGCTTTTTAAATACAAATTATTAATTATCCAACAGAAACGTTCACATCAGTAAAACACATTTTAAACTAAAATAAAAAATTTATCATTTTTGTCAATCATTTGAAAGTATTCTATAATATAAGCAAGTATATCTAATTGTTCGTTTTTTGGAATTCTGGCTATAAATGAATTAAATATTCTATTGTTTTATTGTTTTATCATTAGAGTTCCCTAAACAACATAGATGTATAGATGAATATGTTTAACTGCTCAAAATATAATTCCAAAGGGGCACACAAAACCATTTTGGTCGGCCAGACTTGAGCTATAAAATACTTAGTTCCATCTATAAATTCAAATTTCTATTTCAAGGGAAAACGACTTTAAAATAGTTTTAAAATACTTTATTGCTTTTAATTCGTGTTCACATTCATCGGTTTAATTGGGAGTTTTGTTTGACGTTTGTTTGTTTATGATATTTGATTTTTCAGGAAAGTTTGAAAAACGTTCTAAATCTTTTATCAGACTCATAAAAGATCTTAATTTCTTTATATTATTAAAAAATTTTATATCCTTTTTGTCTTAATTAAAATATTTTTTTCATGTAATAAAATTATTTTCAAAATTTTTAATAAAACATATGTAAACAATCAAACAAAATTTATGGGAGAATATTCGAACACCGACAATAATTTTATTTCTAAAATTTTCAAAACTTCTAAGGAACGTGTGTTTTCAAAATAAATTAATACAAAGAATACCGCAATTGAATTTTCTTATAAATATTAATAATAATAATAATAATAATAATAATAATAATAATAATAATAATAATAATAATAATAATAATAATAATAATAATAATAATAATAATAATAATAATAAATCAAGTAAAGTAAGCAATGTTTAAATAAAAATGCAAACTATGTATTTTGTAAAAAACCTCACTAAATATTTCAACCGTTTATCAGTCTTCTTCAGGTTAGAAATCAAATTAACAATAACTGAATGAAATAAAGAATATTTAAAAAATTCACCAATAATCTTTGTAATCAATTTTTATCAAAAAATATAAAATTGTTTTAATTTCTTTTTAAAAATAAATTTTTTTAAAAATATTTTGAATGCAAAATTTATTAAGATTCATTAAAAAATATTTCTAAAATAATAAAACTAAAATTAAATTTAAAATTCTTTTTAAATGAAAATTTTGACAAAATAAAATAATATCAAACTTTTTGTATACACAAACCACATTTAATTATTTATATACATTTAAAATCCCTGTTAATGGAAATATTAGGAAATGCAATTTTATTTGTTATTGACTATCTTATTGAAAGTAAGTGCTCAACAGTTGAATCCTATGATTTTGTTGGAGTTGTAAATTAAAAATTATTTTAAAAAGTTATATTTTGGAAGCAGTCAATAAAAAGTCACAAATAGAATTCAACGGAATAAAAGTGCGAAATTATAGAAAATCAATCAATTATCAAAATTGAATTTGAAAATTGTGTCATGAATAAATTAGAGTCTAATCATTAGACAATGGTAATAATGAATTTATCAAAATATTTTTAGAAAAGGTCTAAAAGCCAAGGAATATATAAAAACAGAAAATTGTTAATTAATTAAGGAAAACCCGAATTGGGTAAACAATTAACGCAAATAAAAGGGAATTCGAAAAACCTTTATCAGAACACCATTATTAAGAACAGGTGAAAAATGATTATTATGGTAGGATAATAAAATTATTTTGTTGTACGGCTACATCATGACGCACAACTTTAGGTGAACAATTCGTACAAATAAAAGATAATTGCCGTAACTTGCTAAACAAAGAAAAGATAATTTATAAAACAAAAGATTGTACTTTGACATTATAAAAGGAAGCTAAATAAAAAGTAATTCTTCTAAATTCAAAACATAATTCAATCAACATTGAAAAAGACAAAAAATAGCTTGAAACTATCATCTTTTATAATAAAACCAAATTCGGGGTATACATGACGGATCAAATGACCAGAAAATATAGTCAGTAACTCGAAGATTGCCTCTGATGATGATAGTCGAAATATATTATAGTTTAATGTGTTGAATTGGCTTTTTCTTTTATTTAAATCTATTTATTGTTTTGTGATTTTAATAATATAAATTATTATTATTATTAATATTATTATTATTATTATTATTATTATTATTATTATTATTATTATCATTATTATTATTATTATTATTATTATTATTATTATTATTATTATTATTATTATTATTATTATTATTAGTAGTAGTAGTAGTAGTAGTAGTAGTAGTAGTAGTAGTAGTAGTATTTATATGACAAGTCGAAAGCGATTTAAAAAATTTTAATAACCAACGTTCTTTAGAACTTTTCAAATTTTTAGAAACAAAATTAATATCGGCGTTAGAATATCTAACCATAAATTTTATTTTATTATTTACTCATATTTTATTTAAAGTTTTGATAATTTTATTACATGATATTACATGAAAAAAATTATTTTAAACAAAAGATTGTACTTTGACATTATAAAAGGAAGCTAAATAAAAAGTAATTCTTCTAAATTCAAAACATAATTCAATCAACATTGAAAAAGACAAAAAATAGCTTGAAACTATCATCTTTTATAATAAAACCAAATTCGGGGTATACATGACGGATCAAATGACCAGAAAATATAGTCAGTAACTCGAAGATTGCCTCTGATGATGATAGTCGAAATATATTATAGTTTAATGTGTTGAATTGGCTTTTTCTTTTATTTAAATCTATTTATTGTTTTGTGATTTTAATAATATAAATTATTATTATTATTAATATTATTATTATTATTATTATTATTATTATCATTATTATTATTATTATTATTATTATTATTATTATTATTATTATTATTATTATTATTATTAGTAGTAGTAGTAGTAGTAGTAGTAGTAGTAGTAGTAGTATTTATATGACAAGTCGAAAGCGATTTAAAAAATTTTAATAACCAACGTTCTTTAGAACTTTTCAAATTTTTAGAAACAAAATTAATATCGGCGTTAGAATATCTAACCATAAATTTTATTTTATTATTTACTCATATTTTATTTAAAGTTTTGATAATTTTATTACATGATATTACATGAAAAAAATTATTTTAATTAAGATACACAAGAAATAAAATCTTTTGATAACAAAAAAAAATTAAGATCTTTTATTAGTCTGATATAATATTTAGAACTCTTCAAATTTTTCAAAAAATTAAAAATCAAACAAACGTAAAACAACTCCCGAATAAACCGATGAATGTGAACACGAATTAAAGCAATAATGATTTACAATGAAAACCTATTTTAAAGTCATTTTACAGACGAGTCTGAGTAATTTATAGCTCAAGCCTGGTCAACCCAAATGGTTTTGTGGGCTACTTTGAAAATTTATTATAATCCCATCGCCCACATATATTATAATATACATGTAATTTTTTTAGACTGTAAATTTTAAAATGAATAAATCATTATTATAGTGTTCAATTTATTATTCATTGACTAACAATAGAACAGTTAAGCATATTTAACTATACATGTATGTTGTTTTAGGAACTCTAATGATGAAACAATAAAACAATAGAATATTTAATTCTATTTATAGCCAGAATTCCAAAAAAGGAACAATTAGATATATTTGCTTATATTATAGAATATTTTCAAATGATCGAAAAAAATGATAAATTTTAAATTTTTTATTTTAGTTTAATATGTATTTAACTGATGTGAACGTTTCTGTTGAATATTTAATAATTTGTATTTAAAAAGCTAATCTATGAATGATATAGCATTAAAAACTAAGAAAAAGTTTTTGTACTAATGGGTTAATCAATGAATAAAAATTGAACAGTTATTAAAATACAATTGTTTCTTCAGGAAGAAAATTCATAATAAAATTTTATTATAGACAACTGGAATTTATCTTTGTTAGCAAGAAACCATTATCAAGTTAAAAGAGGTTGGTAATTGGGTCGTTTATGTTGAATGAGTATAAAATCCTAATAATTCGCTGTGATTGTCACCAAGAATGAAAAGACTGAATTGTAACTGTTTTGATTTTTTTAAATTATTTTTTTCGAATTTATTTGTTGTTTTTACTCAAATCACGCTTGGAGTTCTACAGTTATTAATTTATTATTTCACTGACAAACCCCTCAAACACATTCTTGTTCCAAGGAATTCCATATCTATTGAACAATAGTGTAGTTTAAATATTATAAGTGTAATGGATTAGTTGAAATAAATATTTGTGTTAAGTTTGTTAATGTTGGGCCAGCACACAAATAGCCTTGAGAATTGTTTAAATGCATCAATAATACAGCACGAAAACCCAGCACCAAGATAACTTAAAATAAAATATACAACACCAACTAAACATTTTAAAATCTGAGAGAATATAAATAAATATAAAATCAAAAACATAAAAATAAAATAAAATAAATACAAAATGCATCAAGAACCGCACGAAATTTACATAAAAAATAACATAATAACAAGAAAATTTGACCGTAAAATGACCATTTACATAAAAGAAAAAATTAATGAATTTAATGAATAAAAATAAAATATTTTTAGCTGAATAAATTTATTTAAAAATGTTAAAAATAAATTACCAATTTAAATTAAGAAATAAATAAAAATTTAATTTAGATAACACAAATAATTTCAAGGTCGAATTTTGTTTAATCGCAATAAAATTAACACGCAAGGTTAAGGCCAAATTGTAGGTATAAATACTGATGTGTTTTCACAAATTTTCAGTCTTATTTTTCGGAGAAAGAATTTCATTGCAGAGAGTTAGTCTGTGTGTATAACTGGTTGAGAGCCGTGCTTTCAGGCAATTAACACGGAAAGTGTTTTGCCTGAACACGACCACTCTCAACTGGTGTAATATTATTAAATGAATTTTCGAAAGGAATTGATGGATGATTTTCCAATTGAATTTATGGATGATTTTTTCAAATTGATTTTGTAGATGATTTTTCAAATTGAATTTATGGATGATTTTTCGAATTGGATTTATGGATGATTTTTCAAATTGGATTTATGGATGATTTTTCAAATTGGATTTATGGATGATTTTTCAAATTGGATTTATGGATGATTTTTCAAATTGGATTTATGGATGATTTTTCAAATTGGATTTATGGATGATTTTTCAAATTGGATTTATGGATGATTTTTCAAATTGGATTTATGGATGATTTTTCAAATTGAGTTTATGGATGATTTTTCGAATTAAATTTATGGGATTTTCGAATTAAATTTTATGGAACGGACACAATGAATTTCAAATGGTATTTACGATATGTTGACAAAGTTTTTATGCATTACTAATTGCCGTATGTGGCCGATGTAATATGCTGAATAAATATTTTCTATCTATAGCCTTAGTGCGTCGAAACTTTTATTCCAAATACCATGGTAAAATTTATTCATTTATTTTCTTTTTAGGCCCACAGCCAAAACATACTACAAGTTAATAAAAGGAGCTGGAACGTCAATATTATCCGTACATAGGGGAAATTGGAGGGTAAATGAGTAGTCCGTTAGCTGCTCCTTCATCATCCGTTTCCTAAAAAATTGACATAAATTTTAACAACAATCGGCTCAAAATATCTAACACCGAGTAGTCCAGTGGGCACTCATTAGATATAATATGAACATACATATATGTTAAGGACAAAGAGAGGGAATGGGTAGCGGGGAAAATTTCGAAATCGTTGCAACAGTTAAAAGGAATAGCCATCGGAAAAAGATTAATCCGAACGACCAAAATCATGAAAAATAATGTTTTTAAATAAGAATTAATTAAATTATGTTAAATTGAAACGGAAAATATGGGCAGAACGCTGCGCAAATTTTGGAAATAGTTAAAACATTTATCATAAAAACTGAAAAATAAGGGCGGAACGCTGCTCAAATTTTCCGAAGTAATTAAAATACTTATTGAAAATAGTAAAGTAAAAGTGGAACGCGTAAAATAAGGGCGGAACACTGCTCAAATTTTCCGAATCGATGAAAATACTTTATCGAAAACTACAGAATAAGGATAAAACCGTAAAATAAGGGCGGAACGCTGCAAAAATTCTCGAATTAACATAAATACTTTATCGAAAACCGGAAAAATACAGATGGATTACAACTAAATTTTTATACAAGAAAAATATTTTATAAAGCGGAGGAATAATGAAGGATCCCTAGTAAAAACTTGATAATAATAATGATAATAGTAAGGATAATGGTAATTATAATAATAATAATAATAATAATAATAATAATAATAATAATAATAATAATAATAATAATCATAATCAGGATAATAATAATAGTAATAATAATGATAATAATAATAGTAATAATGATAATAGTAGTAATATAATAAATGTAATGGTAATTATATAGTAATAAAAATAATAATAAAGGTAATAGTAGTAACAATTAATAAAGGTAATACATATAATAGTATCAATGATAAGGCAAGCAATAATACGTAATAAGGAACATTGTGGTTATAATAGGGATAAGAGTAAGAGAGATACTGTGTGAATATTTAACATAACAAAGGGTGCACAGGCCAAAGAATAATCATCAACACGGACAACGATAAGAAGGACTATGGGAATGGACATAACAATGAATAATATGAGAGTATAGGTTAACATTTGACAGAGATCGGAGAATAATGGGACCTAAAAATCGAAATCGAGCACAGGCCTTCTATCGGCAGCTCGTTGGACCCATGGATCGTTCGGTCAATTATAGCATTAGTAATAGCGCTCACTTTTTGCGGACGATCTACCCACTCGAACACAGTTCCAACGTTGCTTAGCAACGGGTGCCGAGTGGTAAGGTAAAGGATATTTGTATGGAGTTGTCTGGGTAACAACCATATAGTTTCAAAATATCAACACCCAGAAACCCACCATTAATATTTTATGTATTCTGTTAAAATATATTAAAGTATTTTAAATTAATCAGAGTAATGATAAGTTTTATTATTCTAGATTATAGAACAGGTATGCGAAACTTTTTGTTGCTCGCGTGTCAAAACTTCAAAAATATTTGTAACACCGTTGCTGGCGTGCCACATGTTTATAAGAATAGGTAAACTTATAAATTAATCAAAATTAACAGTTTTTTATTCATTTTCATTAATAAAAAGTAACATATTCCACAATATAAAAATAACATTAGTATTTCCAAAATATATAAATAAGAAGAAAATATTTAAAAATAAAAACAAGAACCATACAGATTCAATTTATTTTTTATTAATTTGATGGATGATGTTGTATATTAGATACTAAAAGCTTTATATCTGGCTCATATTTTGTCACATTTAATAACATGCAAGCTGCGCTAGTTTCATTTGTCAATCTGTTCCTGAATTTGTTTTTTACAAAATTCATTTCCGAAAATAGGGATTCACAAGAATATGTTGATGAAAAATTTATATTAAAGCCTTTGCCAATTTTTTTAAACAGCTGAAAGTTTCGGGAATGGCATTCCAAGTTTGCACTATTTCATTTTCCGCGCTTATTTTTATTACGTCCAGTAATCGATCGTTTTCAATTTGTTCCAAGTTGTTCCTCAATTCGACAAACTTTTGCTTCTCAATAGAACTAGTTTGGAAATCATTTAATTGCATGTCTGTATTTTCTAAAATCAAAAACTCAAAAATACCAAAATTAAATTTTTCTGCTGATATTGTGTCTGGATATAAAATAAATTTGGTTGTTTCTGCCAATTATAAAAACTGTTGAAACCATAGACAAAACTTATTACTTATTGACTGAATAACTTTCTAAAATACATGTGTTAAATTGGCTTGATGTAGCTTTGATTCTTATTCTGAAATGAAAATTCTTTACGTATGGAAAATATTTAAAGGTCTTCGAAATGACATCACGATTGAAAATTTGTAATTTAGCTTCGAATGCTTTTATTAAATTAAACATCACAATTATTGTTTTGTTGAAGCATTGCAGTTTAATATTTAATTCATGTAAATATAGACACAAATCTGTGAAAATATTAATTTTGATATTCAACTTTATTCAATTGATTATATTTCTCCATAATCTGGTGATTATGTAAAAAAAAGGTCGAATATCATCTAAACACTCAACGAATCTTTCAAGTACTTTTCCGCGACTTAATCAACTAACGTAGTTGTACATGAGCAAACCGTTGTAAGCTGAGCTTACTTCTTTTAATAATTCAAGAAATTTTCGTTTATTTAAAGCTCGAGAAGATATAAAGTTGACTAGTTTCGTTACAAGATCCAAAATATCTACCAGTGACTTAAAACCAGCCTTTGCACATAAAACTTGGTGAATGATGCAATTAAAATCCAGAATAGGATGTCCCACACATTCAGTAAATAATTTAATAAAATAATTGTGTTCTAAAATCATACTGAGAGTACCATTAGTAGTTACTGTTTCAATTATGTGCATATTTGGAGCTAGTGCATTTACTAATGCATGGCAAATATCTGTTACTTTTGCTGTTGTGGCTAACGATGTTAAACTGATCAATTCTTCATTAATCTTATTTGCAAGATAATAAGCGAGCTGATTCTGTTATGTCAGTTATTTTATCAATATAAAGAGATATTAAATCGCAAGATTTTATTTCTATTTTATGTTGATAAGTTATATTTTGAGCCATTTGTAAAATTCTATCTTTCACTGTGTTTTTTGTGTTTTATTCTTTGGATAATATTTTTTTCTTTATTTTCAAAATTTTCAAATAGAGCTGATGCACAATTCATATATTCTACATCACTAAAGAATTTACCATACTTGACATTTGCGCTTGAGGCAAAAAAGCTAGAAGCAGTTATATTTGAATGACTACTGAAAAATTTCATTAATGACTGATTATTTTTATTTTTAATTGTTAGGCAAATTAATTCTTTTTATTCGGTTTGGTTTTTCTCAGAAAGTGATTTATACACTGTCTCATAATGTCTTTTTACTGAAGGCGTTCTACACACTAGCGTACCGGAACTTAAAATGTTAACTGTTTTATCTTCCTTGTTAATCATTCCATACTTTTCAGTCCACCAACTTTGAAACTCTGCTGCTTGATTCTGATAATTTTTGTTTTTTATTTTTAGTAGCCATATATATTTAACTACAAATTTTTCAATAAAATAAAATTCCTGTTTTATAAATTTCAAAACAGAACTATCAATATTATTTTAGGTATTTAATATAGAAATAAATTATTTCTAAATTGGGTTAATAATAAAAAAAGTCATAAAAATTCCACAAATCTTTGTGAATATCATTTTGATTTATTAAATTAAAATATTATTTGACAAGATTTACAAAGTTATTATATTTTTTATTTCTTTAAAGAAAAAAAATGTTTGAAAATTAAAAATATTTCTGACAAAATTATTGGTGAGTGAAACTGGAGAAAACTCCAAAAAGTTAATTAATATTATCGGGAAAAAGTAAATTATGTTATAAATCAGTCAATAGATTGGATTGGTGTGACAAGAAATCAATATAAGAGATTTAAGAACTGCAAAAGCTTGAAAATAGAAATTTTAAAAAATTGTATCCGTTTTTTCTTGATAAAACTTAAAAGGCGCTTTAAAACTAGTTCCGAAAAATTTTGAAAAACTTACGATTCTTTTGAAACAATTCTAAAATAAAAAAAACAAAAATTATGCACCAAAAATTCTTATTAAGTTAATACGGTGTAAATTTAAACAAATAGTTTTTGAAGACAATTTTTCTTAGAAAATAGTTTTTTGAAATTTTTGTTTTAAATTTATTCTTGTAAACAGAGGTAAGTAATTTCTGTACAGAATATTTTCTTTTCAAAAATTAAAAAAAATATATTTATGAAATATTTTCGTACGTGTCACATGTGACACACGTGACATAGTTTTGCCATCCCTGTTCTAGAATCTAGATAAATGAGATAATTTAAATTTTTTTAATAAATAAAATGGTTAAAGAAGATTTGATTTTATCACGTCTAAAACTTGTGTTGGAAGCTTTTGTAGGTTATATAATTCAATAATTAAAATTGAAAGGTTTATGTATTATTGAAAAAAAATTCTCTAATTTTGATTATATTTATTTTCAAAAAATTTAAATTGCATAATTTTCAAATTTAACTACTATAATTATAAAATCTATTTAAGATATCAGATAAAATTTTAATTATTTAATTTAAACATGAAATCCGAGTCTGACTCATTTTGGCTGACCAAAAACTCCTTTTCCAAGTTCACAACCTGGTTTTAATATTATAGGTCAATGTCGACAGCATATTATGCTATTTTATACAGAAAATCTCGATATGTGAAAAATGGAAACAGAGAAATCAAGAATGGGATCCCAGTCATTACTACCGAAAAAATTTATACAAAACAGAATATTTTAATGGAATGTAATTTTTAATTTCCTATATACTAAGAATACCGTGACAGCAAAACTTCAAACAAAAGACTTCATTAACATATGAACATTGTCCCCCTTCTCTCCAGTAACAATATATAAATTTAACGTTAATGCACGAAGGTTTTCGTTTGTGTCAATAGTGAACTGTTTAAAGAAATATTCGAGTATAGTATTAAATATGAGTATACAAATAATATTACCCGAATCTAGATTTTTTCTCATCTTCCGATAAACTGTCAAAATTTTTTGATTCTTCCTCTTCTAAAATTAGACTTCCGTCAAAAAAGTCATCACCGGGAAATTGCATATCTTTAAATAGATCCTAGTTGAGAAAATATAACATTTTAAAATACAAAATAAAATTTCTACCTTTATTTCCTCGAAATTATCGAAATAACATGTGACCATATAAACTTGGACACAAATTAAAAGAATATAACAGCTTGTCAACATTGTATTGAATGAATGAAGCTATTGAAAACTGAAGAAAATACAAAATGTTACAGATATATTTCATAAAACAAGTTTGGTCAGCATATATTATCTCATCAAAACAAAACTGATGAGTAACAATTGATTGAAGACACATTAAACAAAATTTATTGAATAAAATTTCTAATTTTATTAAATTTATTTATTTATTTAAAATTATTTAAATATTGAATTGTGTAGATGGTAAAAATGTTTCAAATAAATTTTGCAATTTTTATAACCCAATAACTCAGTGGTTATCAGCCTTTTTCAGATAGCGGGACCCTAACATAATAATATTTTATAATAATATTTCAGCTATAAAAATAACAACCAGTTTTTTAAGTTTTATATTTAATAAACTAAATCTTTTATAACATTAATGTGAAATTTGAACTTGATGCTTTTTGCTTATCTCCTTGTTATTAAGTCTCGTATTTGACAAACATACTCTTAACTCATTCTCAATTGAGTTCAGTTTTTGCCTTTTCTTGTTCTTAATATTTACCAAAAATAATTGATGTATGTACCGCTATTTTAAGTAATTTTTAAAATCAACCCTTATATGAAATTAATAAATTTTCAATAATAAAATTAGCAGAGCTCGCGGCACACTTTTCATATCCCTACGGCACCCGGGTTGAGAAACACAGCAATAACTTATCGTTAGGAGATAAAACTTAAAACAAACTTAGAATAAATAATTAAAAAAAATTTAAAAGATGGAAGTTAATTTTACTATATTATTTTTATTTTTTCTGCTGTATTCCAAAATCATATTATCAAATTTTGCAGTTACTTTTACTTTATTGCTTTTGCAACTGAAAGCTTTTGCATGTTCTGAATGTAATTTTACAGATTGCTAATAAATCTATTTCTCCAAATTAATTATTGCTTCAGAGTGTTTTCCTTGAAATATTTGAAACAGTTTTTGTCGAGAATTTCTGTATAACATGAACAGAAATATAATTTCAATGCTTTGCTTGAAGATAATGCAAATTTTTAACCCAGAAATAAACCTGAGCCTGAAATTAATGGAATTTGAGTTATTTTTGAGATTGTGAGCAGGCGACATCTTGGCTTTCTTCTCAAAGATCCTGTTTGGTAAATCTCATTTTTATAAATACTAAATTTTTAATTAGTTTTTGAGGAAGGGTTATTTTTATTAAAATGTTGAGGTTTCAAAATGTTATTTGAAAACTCAACGTGCACTCGCTACTTTTATACATAAATAAAGTAAGACTGAATTTATAAAACTTTTATTGAGTAAAATCAAATAATTACTTTCATCAATGAATTTTCAATTACATGTAGTTTGTTATATGTTGTATTGTAACTGTTATGTAGTTTCTATGCAAATTGATTCCCTACGTGGTCAACATTATTGTCCTGTTGTATTTTACGATCAATCTAAAGATTTCCTTTATTTAGACCTCTTCTTTGTTGCTGTAAAAATTTGGGCGAATATTTGAGATTTTCTGTTGCTATTTATACTAAATGGTAAAACTAATTATTATGAAAATTAATTATTTGTTTTTTCACCTGTCTAAAAATTACGTTATATTAATAATTATATTTTAATATCTGTTGGATAACAAGAAAATTGAAATATTCGAATTAAACAAATACGATAAAATAATAAATATCGAATAAATGTCCATATCGAAAATTAAAGTAAATAACTGTAAAATAAGCAGAATTAATAATGACAATTTGATTCGATTAAAATGACAACAATGATAAATGTGAAAACAATTTGATTTTATGATTTAATAATTTGATAATATTAATTTTATTTGACATATTTATTAACTCTGTAGTGTTATAGCATTTTTGTTTTATTATTATTGATGTAATAGTTATAATTTAACGACCTAATAATTTGATATCCCACAAAATTCCCCCGAAAATACCCTAAATTAAATTAATTAATTAATATTTAAAAATTATCTTTATGTCCTCTAGGGGCTAATTTAAAAATTATTATTGACGCAAGGCGACATAATAATATAGTAACGGGCAGCAGATTTTGTAGACGCCAAACGTCAAAGCATAAATGGCATTTGAGTGTCCAAAAAATGGCAAGTGTCAATAATATATATAATAATAAAACAAAAAAAATAATAATTGACACGAGGCGTCATTAAGTGCATGCAAAAGACACTTTAAGTGTCAACAAAAATCACAACTAAAATCATACCTTAGGTTTCTAAGTCTCAAAGACTAAAAAGTTTAAATTAAAGCGTACAGTACATAGCCTAGCTTGGGCATATGCATTTGAACACAATCACATTTGCACAAGAGTTAATTGTTAACAACCTTTTGGTGAAGGTAAATTTTTTCTGTAAATTTTTTTTATTAAAAATAATAAATTTTAAACTAGTGTTATCTTTTTATTTATATAAGCGATCAAAGTTGAGAAAGTGGAATCTCAACATATCTATTTTCACCTGCTGTTATATTTCGGGTACAATTAATGTTTTATAATTAAGAATTATTTTATTATTATATATGATTTTATTAAATTTTTACAATGCAAATATTCTTCCCTTTATGTCGTTTTTTATGTGTTAAAAGATGAGATAGAAATAAAATATATTATTATTTACATATCCATTATAAAACAATTAAGATATACAATCGATAAAATATAAAAATTATAACCATATTAAAATAAAAGTTTAGAATAAAATTAATAGGATAGTCAATAGATAGAATAAAAGTTCAGAAATCAATAATCAAACATTTTCAATATTATGCATATAATAAGAGTATTGGGCCGGGACTGGATTTTGTTTAAATAAATTGGAAATAGCACGTAAATATAACATGCAGATTTAAAATCAGACCCATAAACATCAAATAAAAAACCTTAAAATGTGAGAAAGATACAATTAAAATATAAAATCAAAAACATAAAAATAAATTAAAATAATAACAAAAAGCACGAAGATCAGCACGAAATTAACTTAAAAATAACAGAATAACACAAAGATTTGACCGAAAAATGACAATTTATGTAAAACCAAAAAATTAATGAAAAAAATTGAATTAAAATAAAATATTTTTGGTTGGATAAATTCATTTAAAAATTTAAGAAATAAATTGTCAAATTAAATTAGGAAAATGATAAAAATTAAAGTTAGATAACACAAATAATTTCAAGGTCAAATTTTGTTTTATCACACTAAAAATAACACGCAAGGTCAGGGTCACAAAACAGGTATATACCAGTTCATCTTTGCAGAATTTATTCATCACTTGTGAGGGATCACTTTTTCTCGTAAAAGCTCAGACGTTTTTTATCACAAAAAACAGTATTGTATCACAAAGCGTCCGGAACGAACGTCTCGAGCTACTATCAACCAGCACTATCGGGAAAAATATCAAAGTACGAATGAGTGGATACTACGAATGTGTTATGGAATCAATGTACCTATGAAATAATACTGTATTTAGTTCAAATCATCTTATACCTATAGGGGCAGTCGGAAGATCGCGAATCAGTCTTTTGGCTGGCTCCCTTTCACCTATTTCCCAAAAGTTCGACCTAAACTTAAAACACATCGGCTAAAATAATCACACTGAGTAGTCCAGTGGACACTCATAAAATCTAATATTAACATCTAATAACATCTAATATTAACATCTCGGAAATTGATGCAACAGTCGAAAAGCTTGTAATAATTGTTAAAATGGAAAATAAACTCATAACTCCGCGGAAATTATTTTATCCTACATAGATAGACATTAAGAACTTAAATTCAATAAAGGACCCAATAATGAAATTCAATTAAATTATATTTCAGGAAAGATGAGCTAATTTAACGACGCTACAAATAAATAAAATACCAAAATAAAATCTACCTAAATAAAATCGTCAAAATGAAGATCAATGTTCAAGCCAAATGCAAATTAAATTCAGAATATTAATCAGGTTAAATATATCGAGCTCCGAAATCCTTCAAACGCATGACTAATCAATAATAAACATGACTTAGGGCTTAGGTGAAAATTCATATCCAGGTAAAGGACGTTGGAAATGGATATCGGTTGAGAGTAAGCCCTAAAAAGAGATAATTAAATTCAACGGAAACTAAAATTATACCCAGCCATTAAGATCCCTTCCAGAAAAATATAGCTGAGTTGTACTACCACCACCGAACACCAAAAGATAAACGATCGAATTTACCACTATTTGAGGAAAATACTGAAATAGAAAATCAGACTGATTGCTAACCATCACTTGAAATCGCAAGGCTCACGGTAGAGATAATCCAAAGTTAATTTCACGAATGATGTCGGGCGAAATGATGGGCAGAATCTACGAATACAATTAAGCGGTTGAACGAAAAATCATACGAGAATTACAAATGTACAAAACATGATTAAATAAAACCCAAATTTTGAGAGTCAACGATAGCCCGCTCATTATAAATTCAATAATCGCAGATAACATGACGGACAGCGGCGAATCAGTCTCTCATAGACACACCACTTCAAGTCAAATAAACCTCACTAATGATTACGTGATTCATCCAATCAGGCATAAACAAAATAGTTATTGAAGTAATAATCGATATATGAATTCGTCACATAAATAAATCTGAAGTCCAATCAAATAACGACTTACGGATTTTTGCACGCACCTGACAAACATATAACGATAACGAAACTATCAGAAACAGCCGCCACAATCAACAATCAATATAAAAAAATCGCAAATATAACTCTCGAGTGATAGCTTAGCGCTCGTAGTCAATACAACCCGCCGCTCAATATAAATACGTACCGGTACCACATATCCGGTATCACTTATTCAACATGCTAAATGCAACCAGTAACCGAAAGTCAAAGAAGAGAGATATGGGCCACCACGGAAGAAACCGAATGGAGGAAAATCAAGATTTCAACCAGAGGGATCATGCGCAAGATAGTTAATAGTTATTTTAATTCGTACGTTAAATAGTAAAAGTAACGACTTTATTAAACCAATCGACCCTATATTGGCAAAGAGATTTTCATACATAAAATTTTACTCTATATATTCCACTAGAATCCGGCTCTACTCAAATCAACTGGACAGGCGAATCACATACGACCTTGACAATTTCCCACCGATTTGCAGGACGATATAGATAGGCTATATGGAATCGGGGATACTCTCTACTTGAATTCGAGTCAAGACGAAGACGTGGAAATGCCCAGCCTCGCAATATAAAAGGAGCCAGGACGGAATCCGGCTCGAGAGATTCGTCATGAGGCCGAGGTTATGCTACAACAATTCGAGCATCTCGAGAGGAAATTCCGATGGAAAGCAAACCTTCAACGCAGACGACTGGCGAAAATAAACTCCGACATCGCCAGCGGCCGTATCCCCAGCTCCAATGGCTACGTTCTAGAATATGACGTGGCATTCAATCCAGACGATCCGGCCCTCCTGAACCTTGATGCTCCTGTGCACTTGGCTATACCAAAGCAGATCGTACAACCTGATATCTTGGAAATTCTGTCAGATCGGACAAGTGAAGAACACACCTATTCTCGGCGTCCGCTGATACGAAAATCTACCAAACAGAAATACGGAATCAAATTCACGAAATAGATGCGTGTATAAATGTATGCCTGTAATAGTTAAAATAAATGTTTCCTTGTTGGTTTTAATTTTGATCAAATCGAACAACTATAAATGCCAAGAAAAAAGTTAAATAATGTCGTAAGATAATTTTTCAAGTAAATAAAAGAAATTCAAGAATAAAATGAGTTAATAATTATTGAACACGGAAATACGATTGAGTAAAATTTAGAATGACCCATTATTAATTAAAGTGAGTAGCTAATCATATCAGTTAGGGAAAAATACACGAGTTTTTCCATGCAGTGTTGTCACTATATTATGAAATTATAATTAATACGATTCGCTAATTGTATTTGTAAATTCAGCCATGGACGAAATTCAATCAATCGGGCAAGAATTAAAGAAACTGCGACAAGAGAATGTCGGACTCCATCTACGATGCGTGCAGCTAAGTCGTGAACTCCAGCGGGTCAAGGCCACCTGGATTGAACCCTCCCGGGTGAAACATATTATCAACGTCTCACCGCGGTTCAGCGAGGGTGGAAGGAAGAAAATGTCATTAATCAGGCCCAGTAAATTCAAATTAGAGGGTTGGAAGTCGCGTTGTTGGCAAGCCAAGAAGGGAGTGCGGTAACTTACCCCTTGGTGTTTGCTCCGACACAAATTGCCTATCAGAATCAAAGCTGTCCAAAGAAACCAAAAGAAAAGCCAAGGACTCATACCAAGCCAGGTCGAGCCAAAAGGGAGCGTAGACGGCTCTAGCAAATGAAAGACAGTTAATAATATTGGGGAATAATAATATCATAACTGTTTTGAGTTTAATTTGGCTATCGTTTGTCAATAGCATCTGTTTGTAATAATAAAATAAACATTTGTATTTTGATTCGGTTATCGTTCATTTGTCGAGATTTTATCATGGTGAAGTAGAAATAAACAGAATAATTAAAGATGCAAAGAAAGTAAGGGACCTAAAAGAGCAAGTTGAGCATACAACTTCTAACGGTAGCTAGCTGAACCAGCTGTAGACCGGGTCTTAGCAGTTTTAGCAATAACGCTCACATTTGACGGTCACAAAACCATTGGTTACATTACCAACGTTGCCTAGCAACGGGTAACCATTGGCAGTCAGGAAAGCATTGAATGTAAGGGGTCAATGTAAAAAATCACTAACTCCACAAGAGTTATTATTGTGGGACGTTGGGAATTGGTTTGCATTTTTAGAGTTTGGAAGTAGGTAGAAGTGAGCTCACGATGCCTCATCGTTTTTCTCGAAAATATGAAATTTTCTGCACCTGTGTGCGTGCGCGCAGTGGACATAAAATAAGAACCTGTAAAAAAAATAAAGAATTTTTGAACATTGTTGGTGTGATCATAAATGAAGTAAAGAAATGAAGAAATTTGTCATGGAGTATGTTTTTATAAAACTATTTTTATTATTATAATAGTTCTGTTCGGATAAATCAAATTGGTAATCAAATATTGAGTAAAGAATTTGTCGGAGAGTATTTATTAGTCAAAATTCCCTTATTAAAAAACAATCATGCTATAGTTTTCAACACTCATTCATCAAATCTTGGAGGAAAACATTGGATTGCAGTCTATGTAAAACCAGATAAAATATATGTTCTCGATCCAATAGGTTTCTATTATCCTGCGGCTTTGATCAAAAAACTATCAGCAATTGGTACCCTATTGATTACAATAAAATTAGATTTAAACACAAATTAATTATTACTTGTGGTCAACATTACCTTGCTGTTTCATGTATAAATATTGTAATTAAATATATGTTTTTTGTAAAATGTCTTGTTATTTTATTAATATTTTGTTATAATATTAAAGAATTATATATTATAAATTCTAATAATATTTTGGAACCATTATTATTATTTAGTGATATTTGTCCCACGTGTATTTTACAATAATCAAATTTTTTATGTGCCTAATGATAGCGGATGGAAGATCAGATTGTTAAATAGATATTTTCCAAATCTGCGATTGATTTCATGTAAAATGAAGAAAAGGTATTTTCCATCAAATATAACATACCCCTATCGTGAACATTCCTATTATGCCCGCACACATTATCTTTAAAGTGTTGTAGATTATTTAACTATTTTTTTAAATAAATATTTAATGCAACTTCTTTAATTAATAATAATAATAAAAAAATCGCAAATATTCAATCAAAAACAATCAATATTTTTAGGTCCTAAAGAGTACCATTACACATTCTCAACCAATTTGAAATATTTGTCCAATCATCAATTGTGGCCCCTAGGATGACCGGTGGTTCGTTCTCATTTGGAATCATTTATGAAACTGTGAATAAATCTGAGAGGTAACGGTAAATAAATATGAGAAACTGAAATAATAATAATAATAATATAATAATAATAATATAATAATAATAATAATAATAATAATAATAATAATAAGAATAATAAGAATAAGAAGAAGAAGAAGAAGAAGAAGAAGAAGAAGAAATTACCAATAAGAAATATTTTCTGAGATCATCTGAGAAGGTTTAACTAGTGTTTCTCAAACGGTGTACCGCGAGGTTGGGCCAAGTGAGCCGAGAGACTTTTTTTACAAAAAAAGTTAGTAATAAAAATATTTACAAATACTATGTCAAGCGTTTTAGTATGAAAAAGTCGCTTATGGTGGGTTTCTGGGTTTTGATATTTTGACACTATATGGTTGTTACCCAGCCAATCCCATACAAATATCTTTCGCTTACCATTCGGCACCCATTGCTAAGCAACGTTGGAACTGTGTTCGAGTGGGTAGATCGTCCGCAAAAAGTGGGCGCTATTACTAATGCTATAATTGACCGAACGATCTCTGGGTCCAACGAGCTGCCGATAGAAGGCCTGTGCTCGATTTCGACTTTTAGGTCCCATTATTCTCCTATCTCTGTCAAATGTTAACCTATACTCTCATATTATTCATTGTTATGTCCATTCCCAAAGTCCTTCTTATCGTTGTCCGTGTTGATGATTATTCTTTGGCCTGTACCCCTTGGTTAGGTTAAATATTCTCACATTTTCTCTCTTACTCTTATCCCTGTTATAACTACTATGCTTCCTATTATTGTCATTAGCATTATCATTGTTACTATTATATGTATTATCTTTATTAATTGTTACTACTATTACCTTTATTACTATTTTTATTACTATATAATTACCATCATGTTTATTTTTATTACTACTATTATTTTTTACTACTATTATTATTATCATAATTATTATCATAATTACTACAAATACCATGATTATTATTATAATTATTATTATTATTATTATTATTATTATCATTATTATTATTATTATTATTGTTATTATTATTACAATTATATCAATATTATTAACAAATTTTTGTGTAGGGATTCGTCCTTATTCCTCAGCTTTAAGAAATATTTTTCTTATATAAAAATTTAGTTGTAATCCATCTGTATCTTTCCGGTTTTCGATAAAGTATTTATGTTAATTCGAAAATTTTTGCAGCGTTCCGCCCTTATTTTACGGTTTTATCCTTATTCTGTAGTTTTCGATAAAGTATTTTCATCGATTCGGAAAATTTGAGCAGTGTTCCGCCCTTATTTTACGCGTTCCACTTTTACTTTACTATTTTCAATAAGTATTTTAATTACTTCGGAAAATTTGAGCAGCGTTCCGCCCTTATTTTTCAGTTTTTATGATAAATGTTTTAACTATTTCCAAAATTTGCGCAGCGTTCTGCCCATATTTTCCGTTTCAATTTAACATAATTTAATTAATTCTTATTTAAAAACATTATTTTTCATGATTTTGGTCGTTCGGATTAATCTTTTTCCGATGGCTATTCCTTTTAACTGTTGCAACGATTTCGAAATTTTCCCCGCTACCCGTTCCCTCTCTTTGTCCTTAAGATCTATGTATGTTCATTTCATAGTTAATGAGTGCCCACTGGACTACTCGGTGTTAGAGATTTTGAGCCGATTGTTGTTAAAAATTTATGTCAATTT
Organism: Schmidtea mediterranea; assembly: GCA_022537955.1. Lineage (NCBI taxonomy): Eukaryota > Metazoa > Platyhelminthes > Tricladida > Dugesiidae > Schmidtea > Schmidtea mediterranea. The sequence continues at coordinate 107,899,934 of CM039681.1, read as the reverse complement.
TACAGGAAACGAATGATGAAGGAGCAGCCAAAGGGCTACTTATTTACCCTCCAATTTCCCCTATGTACGGATAATATTGACGTTCCGATCTCTGCGTTCCGCACGTCGGGTCTTCACGGGCACAGATCATCGGCGGTATTCCACGCACTTACACGAATCTGAATACTGTGTATGATTTTATTAACTTGTGATGTGTCTTTGGCTGTGGGCCACCAAAAATAAAATAATAGAAAAAATAAATTACCACATGAATTAGGCAAAAATCTCGACACATAAACTGTATATTTAGCATTCATATAAACAAATTTTGAATCGGGCATCGATGTACATAAACCAAAATAACATAACTGTAGATTAACAATCTGAAAATATTGCTACAAAACATAACTGTAGATTAATAACCTGAAAATATTGCTACAAAACATAACTGTAGATTATTAACCTGAAAATATTGCTACAAAACATAACTGTAGATTAATAACATGAAAATATTGATAACTGTAGATTAATGATCTGAAAATATCTAAAAAAATCACACAACAAAGTAAGATTTGTAAAAAATGTGCATCTTAAATTTGGTTGAAATTAATACTACAAAGCAGTAGTTGAAAATTTGGGAAAACACATCAGTATTTATACCTATAATTTGGCCTTAACCTTGCGTGTTAATTTTATTGCGATTAAACAAAATTCGACTTTGAAATTATTTGTGTTATCTAAATTAAATTTTTATTTATTTCTTAATTTAAATTAGTAATTTATTTTTAACATTTTTTAAATAAATTTATTCAACCAAAAAATATTTTATTTTTATTCATTTAATTCATTAATTTTTACTTTTATATAAATGGTAATTTTACGGTCGAATTTTCTTGTTATTATGTTATTTTTCATGTAAATTTCGTGCGGTTCTTGATGCATTTTGTATTTATTTTATTTTACTTTTATGTTTTTGATTTTATATTTATTTATATTCTCTCAGATTTTAAAATGTTTAGTTGGTGTTGTATATTGTATTTTAAGTTATCTTGGTGCTGGGTTTTCGTGCTGTATTACTGATGCATTTAAACAATTCTCAAGGCTATTTGTGTGCTGGCCCAACACTTATATGGATCAAAATTACAAAATATTTTTACAAATTTTTTGATTTTCCATTGATATATAATAAAGCTACTATTTAGTTACTAATATGTAGTTTTTTTGTATATCATTGGAAAATCAAAAAAATTGCGAGAGCCATTAGCCAAACTTTGCAAACTTACTTGATGCCCAGTGCATCAGGATAAGTGTATAACGGTGTTAACTTGACACTGTTTTTACACGGCGAAGAGAAACCTGAGCGCATCCTGCATAGTACGGATGAGAGCCATTAGCTCTAAAATAGTATACTATTTAGGAATTGAACTGGATATCACTCAATGTATCGTATATTCTTTGAATAGAATCAGACATGGTTATTAATAAAAATAATAATAATATTTTATTTGTGTAAAATAATAATATTAATAATAATAAAAATAATAATCATATTAATAATTTATCTTTTTTATATTTTAAAAATTTTTAGTGAAAGTTGCTATTAAATGATCCTTGCACACACCCCGGTGTAGAAAAATTTGCTTGTTTTATAAATGAGTCATAAAATTTTTTGCTAGTGGGGGGTGTTGACTTAGAAAATATTTTACAAAAAATTATCAGTCATAATAATAAAAAATTTGAGTTTAGAAAAATAATAATAATAATAATAATAATATCATATTAATAATTTATCATTTTTAAATGTTTAGTAAAAGTTGCTATTAAAATTCCCTTGTCCACATACAGAGGGATAGAAAAAAATTGCTTGTTTGAAAAAAATATGAGTCATAAATTTTTTGTTAAGGTGCATATGACTTAGAAAATATTTTACAAAAGTTATGAGTCCTAAAGATTTTTACTAGGGATGGGCTTGGATTAAATTTTGAAAAAATTCATATCAAAATCTATGTATTTAAAAAACAGTTTCAAAGATTCTATTAAATGGCCTGTGCACACACAAAAGTTTCTTTATTTTTCAGATTCTTATTTAATGTGCACTGCACTCACACATGTGTAGAAGAACGATGAGTCATCATAAGCTCACTTCTATCTACTTTGTGATGTTGGGAATTGGCCTGGTCTACTTTACACAATCGCTTTTCGCGTGTACGTTAATCCTATACTTTTTTGACCCTGTTCTATATTTATTTAACTCAAACGTGGAGATGGGTCTCCTCTCATCATCCAACAAAAATATCAATTTATCGTTCGCGTTGTCTACATGGATCAGGTTTTCCACATAACTACTAAATTATTTATTTATTTTTAATTAATTTGTATTGTTTGAATATCGATTTTCTGGAAACCCATTGATTTTATATTATTGAATTTTTTGAGCTAATAGCCACAATTAAAACAAAAATAAATTTTTTATTTCATTTAAACAAATGTGAAAGATTATCAAGATGGCTATCGTAGACATATGCACGCACCACAGACAGATATTAAAAATAAAAATTAAAACACAAAATGAAACAAAATAGTATATATCAAAAATAAATAAAACAAAATTAATAAAATCAAAAGAAAGCCTACTGCAGCAGACAGAAACATATATAATACATAAAACCGCCAAAACCTTGCAAAAGAAAATTTAGAAAAAACATACTCGTCATAGTGGCCAATCGAAGTGGTCACCAAAAAACTAACTATTTTTAAGGGTCAAAAAGAAAAACGATCGAAAAATAACAATAAAATAAAATTCTGAAATATATAAATAATAAACCAAAAAATTAAAAAAATGAGGGAAAAAATATAAAAATATTAAAAATTAAATAAAATTAATAAAAAAAACCTTCAAATTGGTAAAAAAAAGGCTTTATGGTCACACATGCACACAAAAACACTATATATACGATAACCATATTCATAATTTAACCACTGTAATTTTATGCAAAATTTTGACTTGATATTTTCTAGTTGAAATCAATTTTTAAGTAGTTTGTGTTTTCATATTAATATATATTTGCATATGTTAAACTTTATTCTGTATGATCGTGGCATCTTTTGGTGCCACTGACGAGTCCCCCTAAACTTTTATAGATACTAAGTATTGCCATAGATTTTAGAAGGTTCGACTGGTGGTTTGACTGGCGAGTTAATTTTTGCTGGATGCAGTAGCTGGTCGTACTACTTTCTAACCCTAGGCTGACGCTACGAGTTCTGGTCGAAAGACGCAGGTCTCTCTCCCCTAGGGAGCCGCTGTAAAACCAACAGCGTCTGATGGCAATGTCGGTCGTGGAGGACACTTAAAATCATGGGATAGAGTCTTGCGGAAACTTAATCTTAAAAATCGGCTAGAAAGGGATAGCATATTGTAGGAACATAGGGTCGATAACCTTTTTCAGTCGAAAAACTAGAGATCTAGACGAGAATAAGGTATATTAAAGTGACTGTATAGGATTGCAACCATTTACTATAATAGCAAAATCGAGAGTACATTAAATAGCACCCGATAGAACATTTAATAACATCCCATGTAATCATTTGCATAAAGATAGAAGACTAATGGTGAAAGCCATCCGCAGTGGAGCGTAATCACGCAGATCCGTCATAAAATCACCTAGAGTTCCACAAATTAGCATAAGAAATAGGAATAAGGAGTAATATGATTAAAATTACCAACTAATAGATAACACGGATATAAAACTATCAATAGATTGGGGAAGCAACTGGTGGAAAAAATGGTCATTTTAAAAAAGATAACTTTGAAAACTCCAAATTCTTTTACGGCCTTTGCATCTCACTTTCAAATTTCTAAAAGATACAAAAATAATAGACAAAAATTAACTTATTAGTTAAATATTTGGAAATATTTGGAATATTTGATTGACCAATTCATTTGAAAGATTAAATTGAATAAATAATTAAAAATTAAAATTAAGTAAACATATTTTTTTTAAAAATTTATTACTTATATCTTTTATTATTTATTCTATTTTTGAAAATATATTTACGTGTATGTGTGGTTAATAATAAATGAGTCACATCAATAATTTTTTCCACTGTTTAAAAAGCATTTTAAATTTTTAAAATTTGTGAACTTAAAACGCTGTGTGAAGAATTAGTCTGAGCTCAAAAACAAAATTAAAATTTTAAAAATAATTGACTAAAATAAAACTAAGTAAAGTATTTAAAAAAGTAATTTATTTTTAATAAAAATACTTATAAAATGGAATAGTTACAAAATGTAGTTTATTATATGATTAGATGTAATTTCATATTTTTAATATATATAAGCTCCGTCAGAAGTAATACTTTTCTTTCATAATCTAGCATTTGAAAACAGTTCGTCAATTTTACTTTTTTATTATTGAGCCCTGCCCATTGTCGCCTGTATTTGCTTTAACTCCTTAATGTTGTTTCTGTGTTTCCGTTTCTCTGCTGTAACATACTACCAGTTAGATATTGTTCCGGCTTTATTTAATGCAAGTTCAGTCTTTTCTTGATTCGATTAATAAACTTTCAAGACGGTCTGGTGATTTGTACCAAGAAGTTGGTTGGAGAAAGAGATATACAGTCTTACATAATGGCTGATTTAGAAGAAACTCCAACTAGCTCTCAGTAGCCAATGCTTTAAATTGAGAGAAAAGATGAATGCTGTAAAATGAGAAATTAAATTTGAGAAAATAGCGACTTTGTTTCAGGAAATCTTCTTACTCAATAAATCTTATTTTCGGTGACATTATTGATGGTTTTTATTTGTTTTACATATCTTAAATTGATATTTGTACATAAATATTTCAATAAACATTTAATATTAACAGAATTTTATGAAAATTAACAAACACGGTATATATTTAAACTGAAGTTAGACGAAAATAACTTGTTTACAACATAAATAAAATTTCAACAAATCCAATTAGAGATCATCATGGCTTTGGTCAGGGCCTCCATAATTCACAGACTCTCGACTACCAACAAATACTTGATACTTGTCCAGCATTTCTGATTTGGAAAGAATACGATCCTATATAAACTAAGTTAATAGAATAGATATAAATATTTAAAGTATAAAATATGTAATTGAATGAATAAATTACAATAATCAAATTTTAATTTATTCACTCATATTTCTTTTAACGACTAAAAATAACGGATGTAATATAAAATTATTTATTATTAATATGAAATTTTACATTACTTTTACAAAATATATATATATATATATATATATATATATTTTTTTTTTATATATATATATATATATATATATTTTTATATATATATATATATATATATATATATATATATATATATTTAATTGATCAAGGGATAAATATTATACTAATAATGTAGAAAAAATATCATACGATATCATTGAAAGATCGATCACGAATTGTGAATTCTTACCTTGCCAGTAACACAGTAAAAGATATTTCTAGAGTAACGGACTACTGTGCATGAAGTCATCCGAAGCAACTTGAGAAATGAGTCAATTGAAAGTTTAAAACGAGGAAACCTCAAATTTCAAAACTCGATAGTGAAAAGGCAAGTCAGATCAAAGAATGGATTGATGAAGATTACACAATTTCTTTGAAAAAGTTAAACTAAAAATTCATGTATTTTATATATTACTTTACAGTGGCATTTTAGTATAATTTTTACAATGAGTTTTTTATACATGTTAAAAACAATAAAATTTTTTCAAAGTAAGTATAAATTAATATGAAATTGTCAAAATTATAATAATAATAAATTCATCAACAATCAAAGAAAAAGTTAGCTGAATAATCCATTGATTAATAACTGAACAACAATCACTAGGTACTGTATAAAAATGACTGAGTACTGTACAACTAACTGTATACTTACTAGGCATTGAATAATGGAGTATATTATTCCTTAAAATTTCCTATTAAAATAATATTTACCCTTTGAACACAGATATTCAACCAACTTAACCCACTTAAAAATAAAATAAAATTTTCTCTCAATCATTTCCCTTTAAAATAATTGGTTATTCACTTGGTTATACACACACTCACAATATGTTATCAATAACTAGTTACAGAACAAATCAATATCAAAAATTGTTTACTGACCAAGAAATCTTTAAATAAAAGCACATAAAAATTTGAACAATCAAAAGAAATTTTATTAATAAAAAACTTCTTCACTCTTTTATCGATCATTGATGTCTCCAAATTAGTAAATTGTTTGGTTGCTTAGTTAAATGGTTGCAATCAAGCGACTATTAATCAAATTCATAGATGCCCAATCAATTGATGTATTTTCTTTGAATAAAAATTTATTGCTTTTTTTATAGTCTTGTATGTGATTTATTGAAATTATTTTGTAAAACTTAATAGTTTTGTAAAACTTTGAAATTTTTTTACTATTTTTGTATTATTTTTAATTGCATCCAACAACAAACAATTATTAAAAGTTATTTTCAAAGATCAATGTCGACCTTTTGATTTAATTTTCACATGCCCCTAAGTTTGAAATAAATCGATTAATTGCTATCAGCTCAAAAAATTACTTAAATTTATTTTTATACATTTTCCAATCTTTTCATTCCAACTCTTGTTGGTTACTGAAAGATAAATTAATTAGTAAGTATAAGTAGTGGTTGATCTAATTGATAGTAAAAAGAAACTTGATGAGAAAAATATCCTTAAATTAATTTCTCAAAACATATATTACTTTCATAGTACTTGGAATAAATTTTCATATATTGATAGATAAAACAATAAACATCTACCACATTACCAAAAATCAAATAATTACCAACCACTAAATAAGAATAATTTCTGACAATGTTAATACTATGATTCAACACATAAATAGGTTTTTTGTACTGATAACATGTACTGAAAATCAAAATTTATACGACAAATGTTTGTGATTGATGACTGTCTATTAGTTCTGTAGAAACAATTATTTTCATTAAATTATGGTTAAAAAGTTGCCTGGTGAATAAAATTCGAATAAAGTAGTGGGAAAGATGTAAATTTTAAATAAATTTGCTTAAAGCAGTTAGTACTTTGAATAAAAGTTTTAAAGAAAGCTTCGACATAGTATACATTTATTAAGTAAATAGTACTTATCTATTAATTTAATTAACTAAGTTGTAAAATAATTGAAAAACTTTATTAGATCATTTTTTTAAATTTTAAAAGAAAAATGTACTTGTTGAATGAAAATTAATGTATGTTATCGACTGCTCACAGTATTTAATTGTACAATTTCCGAATAAATAATTAATAAATTCTTGATTCCAGGAAATAATCGTAAATATTTAAATTATTCAGAAAATTGTCAATAAAAACTTAAATAATAGGTAACAAAAAATTTTTAAATAATAGTCAATTTTAGTTTTTAATTTAATTGAATTACAAATATTTAATAAAATCAAATAAATACTTACCTTGTTTACAAAAAGTTACATGAATCAAACAATTTCTTAGAACTGAAATCTTATCGATATATTCTGATTAACCTTAAATCAATGAAAAGTAACAATTTTCCTAAGTATCTTATAAATTCAACCAACTAAATCTCTTAAAAATATTTACAATCAAAAATAAACTTTTTAAAATGTTTTTCACTTTTGATTAAAATACTTTGAAGATGTGAGACGTGGATTCCGGTATTTTATTTTTCAACTGTTGGCGACGGATGCCTGAAATTCATGTCATTTGGAATTTCATTCAAAATCGTATAGTAGATTAGAATTACAACTAAATAAAACATACTAATTTTAAATAAAAACATGAAATGAAAACAATGAAGAACTTTTGTTATAAACCACAATAATGTGACAAATGTGTATGGGTTGTAACTAGAATTAAAAAAACCGCTAAAAGAAATTCGTTATAATATTCAAATTTTAAAAAATGAATCTTTCATTAATGAGAAGACATTCAAAGATGGAAGGTCAGTCTTTTGAATTTAGAAAACAAATCTTTGCAGACGCGCTTTCAGATGTAGAACATGATATTGAAGGTGAAAATGGCAAAAGTGACAGTGATAATTTCTTTATTCAAAAGAGTTGCCTTATATACTCGTTCTATATCTCGTTCGTTCAAAAACCGAAAAAGTGACTAACCCTCTCATATGCTGAACCTAAAAATAAGAGGACAACGTAAGCAAAATCGTGCAAATTTTTAAAACTATGAGCTACAACCTTTTTCCTTAGATTTTGTCAAAATTAAGTCGGCTACAGAACGAGTAAATAAAATAGAAAAATTATTTCACAGGAACCAAACAAAATTAGTGAGGACAAATAAAAGTAAAACCATATTTCAAAAGTATGAAAGAACAATCGATTAATGAACAATATTTTCCTTTGCAATTTTTTTATTTCGTTGAATTTTATTTTTCTCTTTTTGTAGTGTGACTCAAACATTACTCGTTCAAAGTTTTGAGTAAATTAGAACATAGGGGTGATAACCATCTTAGTAAAAGATTTATTTTTATTCAAAATTGTTTAAAACTGCATTCAAAAACATATTATATATACTCGTTTTTCCTTAGATTTTGTCAAAATTAAGTCGGCTACAGAACGAGTAAATAAAATAGAAAAATTATTTCACAGGAACCAAACAAAATTAGTGAGGACAAATAAAAGTAAAACCATATTTCAAAAGTATGAAAGAACAATCGATTAATGAACAATATTTTCCTTTGCAATTTTTTTATTTCGTTGAATTTTATTTTTCTCTTTTTGTAGTGTGACTCAAACATTACTCGTTCAAAGTTTTGAGTAAATTAGAACATAGGGGTGATAACCATCTTAGTAAAAGATTTATTTTTATTCAAAATTGTTTAAAACTGCATTCAAAAACATATTATTAAAATTAAAAAAAATTCCAAATAATATATGAAGAATCTAATTAATTATAAATAATATATTGAGCAATTCCATCATTCAATTTCAACATACAACAAATATGCAAATACCTTTAATTACATCTTACATTCGGTATTCAAACAAGTTTAATAGACTATAATTTCAAATTCATCAAACAGAGCTGTTATAAAGGTTCAATTGATTCATATAGAATTTAGCAAAATTTCTACGTTAAAAAGAGACATAAATGCACAATATTTATTCTGACGACAAATCTTCAACACGTTCTTTTATAGCTTTTCGTCACACCTACAATGGAGTTACTAATTATTGATATAGAATACACAAACTTATAAACATTCAAACAAAATCATCAAACATCTTAACCAACCTCTGATCTTTAAACAAATATTTTGACATAGTATTCAGTAGCGTATTTGTGGGCCAACATAATTGCCGGGGTCAGGCAAAAGTGGGCTAATTTTCAAGCCTGATATATGAAATATTTTAATTAATAAATGCATAGTACAAAATCGGAAACCGAAACTCCTTGTAAACTCCTTATAATCCTTGTAAAACCAATAAATCATACAGGCAGGCAGATGATATAGAATATTACAGCCTGTATGGGATGGCATTTTAAAAATCTTACAGGTAGGCCCAGAATTTGAAGTTACGCCACTGATATAATTACATTATATGTTAATTTAAATAATTATAAAATATTCTTTAATTATCTTTCCTTACAGTTTATTTTAAATAAATAATTCCTTTGTAAAATTTATAAAATATTCTTTAATTATCTTTCCTTACAGTTTATTTTAAATAAATAATTCCTTTGTAAAATTTATTATTTTTCAATTTAATATATGAAACTTCCATCCTTTTATAGTAAACTTTTAAAATTTCCCATTTTATTTTTAATTTGTATGATTTTATATATAAAATCTTCACATACAATAAACTGTAAAATTGTAATAGGATATATTAAACAAAACCTAAAATTGGAAACCAAATAATTTGAGGTTATAAATTTATCACAAATTAATATATTACGAAAAGCTCAAAGTAGACTTTCCGGAAAACAATCAAAATTGAAAGTATTTTATTACAGTATTTTTAAATAAAGATCCGATTTGTTTAAAATACCAAACATTTGTAGTTCTGTCCACACCAAAGAATTTTATAATAACAATGTTTTACACTAGAAATAAATTACGAAAATTGTCTTACATAGTTAATTATTTAAATTATATTTTTAGAAATGATTCCGCTATCTACAATTTATTTGAAATAATTCGATACCGATGAAAAGTGGAAAGAAAACCACTTACTTTATTTGTATCTGCTAACTCCATCAAATGTTGAGCTTCAGATTCCACTCGATTATAACTATCAGGAAGTAACCAATTTTGTATTTCATCTCGATCCAAAACACCATCTTTATTAAGATCTCGATCAATTCCAAAATTTTGTCTTTCGTTTCGAATCCATTCTTCTTTAGCTTCCCTACCTTGAGGGAACATATCCTCTAGAAAATTTTTGAGAATTAACCAGTCATTCAATATTTAATACATTGCAAATAATGTGAAACATTTTAATACCAAATCATGACAAATTTAATATATTTTAATAGTTAACAAATTAATATTTCAAGCAATTACTGTGGAATCCGGCTGATGAGGTCATAGATAATTTTATCCTTCAGCCAATATGACTGAGTAGATCAAATGTTTTAGTAATAAGTGAAAAAACTCTGGAAATCGGATTTAATTTTAACAGCTAAAGTGTAAATAGAAGATAAATTTATGCTGTGGGAAAATTTCTTAAACTAATTAAATGGTATTATAAAAGCACGGTGTTATAAGAGGGATTTCGCAGTTTTAGGTCCGCATTATAAGAGGGTTTATTATGCACAAATATAACTGTACAAATGAAAACAAAATATTTTTTTTCGTTTATTAAACTTACAAACTGTTTATTCTGTAACCAATTCTAATGACTTCATATTTTGTCCTACATACTAAAAAGTAATTTAAAACTAATTTATTTTTAGATTAGGAAAGCATAGTGGTCAAGAAAAATCCACTACATAAATTTTATCATTTCTTCTAAAGTCAATACGACCATAGATCAAAAATTTATTGTCATGTGTCCATAATTTCGGGGACTGATTTATCGATAATACTTAAATAAAGATAATTCCGAAAATCGGTGTAACTTTTGAAAATAATTTTGTGATCTATAGTCGTAGTGCAAATAAATAAAATTCTTAAAGAAAACAAAAACAAAAAACTGATTTTTTAATGTCACAATAATTGTCGGCACTGCCTTTATCAAGTGTTTTCGATAAAGTCATGAAAATTATTTCATGACCAACTAGTATCAAAATAAAAATAAGATTCGACAAACAGAACAAAATCATTTTACGCATACGCACAGAATTAAAAAAAATGTGCTTATTGTAAATTTTAATTCACTGTGTGTTTTTATTTATACGGTTTCAATAAAAATTACTCAGAAGATTTAATTATTTGATTTTGTAAGAACTAAAAAGTTTACTAAAGAACAATCTTAACTATAGTTTAAATAGAATAATTCAATGAATTTTAATATTTTTAAATTATATAAATTTTAAAAATTCATTCGCAGATAAAAATGCATTTAGTAACATATTTGGTAACTTAGCAATTAATAATTTGCAATTTTTTTTAACTATTAAAGTTTTTTAAAAATCATTTTTTTAAATAACCTTTGTAATTAGTCTTTATATTTGTAGTTATCGAAAACTGGAACCCGATGGTAATTAAAAGTAAATGTATTTCATCTATTTTCAAATTGAGTGATATTCTTAGGATGTATAATTATAAAAATATCGACCAGGTTATTTTGGTAAGTTAAATCAATATTCATAGGATTATAATGGACTATGTTGCGAAAGTAAACGGGACTCACAAAAGAAACCGGGAAAATACAAAATATCTTCGGCGATGATTGAAGGGGATTATTCGTATATATAAACTAACTAATTTATAATGGGCATTGTTTATCAATGACCTATTAGGAGCACGTGAATATTTGACATTATGTTAAAATGCAAATCAGTGTGAGCAGAAACGTGTTTACTAGTTATTGATTTCGAGAGTTTGTGAAAATAAATAGATTTATAAATTGATTGAAATTTTAATAATATTATGAAAGTATTTGGAGAAAATGATATAATGGTGAAAATCTTATAATGTTTTCTGTTTTTTTCATTCAAACAAGGTTATGGGAGTCAGAAGTGATTGTTATTCTACTGAGTAAATTGTGTACACAACACAATATTTATTCAAAGACTTATTTATTTTCATAAATAAAATATTAAATGTTTTAATAACTTTATTTCTAGGTTTTAAAATAAAATTTACATTTAAAAATATTATATAATATGAGATTTTCTTCCGTCATTTTTGACACAAAATAGTGTGTACTATCAAAAAAAATCTATTAACAAGATTCTAATTATCAGGAAAATTAAACCTTTGAAATTAATTGTGCACTTATAAATATTTACAGTTGTCAAATAATGTGCAGAAATTTGACGATGGTGCAGAAGAGTAGGATTTAGCTGATGATTAATTTTAAAATGTTATTTATAATTTTTAAAAATTTATAAAATATATTTATTTTATGAAAACGAACTTATAATTTATAATATTTATTGAAGCGTCCAAACAATATGCTTATTTTAAAATTTATTTTTTAGTCGTACTATTCAATATTATTCTAAAAAAATCATTTGAAAAAGAAGCTAAATTTAAAAATTCTGGACAGTATGGACAACACTGATTTAGACAAACAGAAAAAAAGTATAACAATTAAAAAATATTGATAAGTACTAACCCAAATATTCATTTATGTCAATTACTGAATCTTTGTTTGTGTCCATTTCATCTAATGTTTCCTAAATAATATTTACAAATATCATACACTAAATATTTATACTTAAATTTATTATAGAAATTATTTAACCTATAAAAATCCATTATAGCAAAATTGAAGGGATATGCTTATTTTGGTCCCTATAGCCGAGGTAACTCGAAACACTACATGGTCGCAAATTCAAAGAAACAATATGCACGCAATCCTGTAATGCTGAGATATAAAATTAATTATAAATGAATTAGCCACTTGTGTTGAAATGAAATTCATGCCGAATTCTATGTGTACTAAATATAGTGTGATTTTTCCTAAGTTAGTTTGTCTATCAAAAAGTTATGTATCATATAGTGTAGCCATTGCCGGAATGACGACCTTATTCTCTTTAGGGTTCTTTCACAAGTCTTGCAAGTACTATTTTGTGAACTAGTTTTGGTAGTAGAAAATCTCTTAATATATGTATTCTTTGTTGTGGTTTTAAGGATGCGCGAGTGATAGTTTCAAGACCCTGTTCAATTTCTCCCTTGATGTTCTCAACCACTGAGTAACATTTTCTAAATCCTTTTGCCTTTGATTTAAGCCGACAATGGCATAAAATCTTCTAGCTAGGATATAATGCACGCCCCTACTGATGAAATCGTGATGTCTCTAATCTAGCGCCACAGGATAATCTGTCTTCAGAATCAGTATGTTTTTGCCTTCTTGAATAGCTCTGGTAGACAGCTACATAATAGACATGCATTAAACAATATCCTATATAATGTGTTCAACTGTAGCTTCCCATACTTAATTCTGTAGGAACTCAAAGCAGTGTTTCCCATTTTCTCTACTGCAAAGATCATAAAAAACATATCAACTCGCCACGAATTGCTTTGGACGCGTTCACTGCACCCACATGTTATTTAATTGTCAGCGCAATTTTATTGAGCTCAATATTTTATAATTATTATTTTTTTGTTCACTTTGAATTGTTTTCTTTTAAAATTTCATTTATTTTTATTTTGACTTTAGAACAGAAATCTTTATTTTTTCCGTGCAACATAAAATAATACTTCATAAAGACAATACCAAAAATTTGTGTCAAAAAAAGAAAGTGAAGTTTTGATCTAATGTCACAATAAAAAAATTAAATGTCAAAAGAATATCAAAGATAAAGTTTAGACTCAGTTTAATAAAGATTTAATTAGGAAATTCCGTTTTTTCTCTATTTATAATTTTCAATTTTTATTTAACATTTATGGCGATGAATTTGTTTGAGGTACAGCTTGGTCATGTGTAATGCTTCATTCGTATTGAGTGAAGTATTTACCAAAACTTTTTACCTAAATTGCTCGTCACAAATTAAGTACTTTATATTAATGACAAATTCGGATCATACAATTTCCTTGTTATATATGAAATTGTACTGTATTAGTAAATATTAATCATAATTGTTTAATTTAAATTATTGAAGTTATTTTAAAATAATATTTTAAAAATTATAAAAATATAAACATCGTACTTGAGCTAAGAGCGGTTTTAAATCTTTAAATTCTTCCGGATGCAAAAATCTAAAAAATTCTGTTTTATTTAATAACTTATCGTTGTCCAAATCAGCTTCGATCCATCTGTGTTGTTCTTTATTAATCAATTTCAAATGATCCGCGGTTCTTTCTTAAAAAAAGATAAATATCTCATATTTATCTCAACTATATATTTCAACAATACAAACAAGTTTAACCTATTGAAAATTATCTTTGAAATTTTAGAACTAATAATAAACAAGTCATAATATAGAAAACCTTTTTTAAAAATAAACATATTTTATTTATATATATATATATATATATATATATATATATATATATATATATATATATATAAAAATCACAAACCTGAAAACAAAATGAGTAAAATATATATATATATATATATATATATATATATATATATATAAGGAGTATCAGAAAAAGTTAAGTCACGTGCAATTTCCAATCTTCTTTGTTTCAGCTCTCAATTTCATTTTTGCACACTAAATAAAAGTTTACATGCCAAAAAATTATTTCACCGGTTTCTTAATTTAATTACAAGTATATCTATCAAAAAATTATTTTAAAACATTTTAAAACATTACAATAGAATTCAAAATTCAAGATATGCATAACTTCCCAAGTATACATATCTGGAAACGTATATGTGGCTGAAGCTAGTTAAAAAGTAGAGATTAACCCCCAAAATAAAGATAAAACAACCAGATTAGTTCAAATTCACTACAACTTCAGCAATAGTGAAAGATCGAAATTTAATTTGTGTTGTATAGAAACTCAATAATAAAATAAATTAAATATCATGAATAATAAATAAATTTCAATAAATAACAATGATAATAATAATAATAATAATAATAATAATAATAATAATAATAATAATAATAATAATAAAAGTATAAAGCGGGGATTTCTTGGTAGCAGCGTAAATTTAAATTTCAAACAAGTAAATAATAATAATAATAATAATATTATTATTAATTCTGACAAAAAATATTTTGCATACTTGAACCAAAGGTCTTTGAAACGTAATAATCAAAATTTATTTTATCATCATTTTTTTGACCGAAAGTCTTCCATTGTCCGTCTACATCATCACTGAGAATACTATTGTACACATTGGTAATCCAATTTTTTAATTCTATCATTTCCACTGATCCATCATGATTTATGTCCATTTTGTCGATTATTTCACTAAATTATGTTAATTGAAATATTATTCTTTATTAAATTTACCTAAATTTTTTCTTGCTTTCACTCGGGGACATGCTATAAAATTTTCGAGCTTCTTCGCTTTTTAGAATTGAATTATGATCGTACGAATAATCATCATTCTCTGTGTCGTGAGAATTTCCATACAAATTCTATTAATGAATAATCAACTTCAATATAATAATAAAATTTCAACATTGTCTTTATCAAGGTGTTCAGATATATCACATTCGGTGTTTTTAATTAGCATTTCTGCAATAAGACATAACAACCATAATAAATACATTGATTATAAATATAAATGAAAGCCTTAAATTGGAATATAAATTTTCTAAACCACTGTAAGATGGATATAAAATTTTATTTTATTACTAAATTACTTCGATTGTCTTAAAAAGTTATTTATATATTTGCGGCGTTTCGAAATGA
This sequence comes from Schmidtea mediterranea, assembly GCA_022537955.1. Lineage (NCBI taxonomy): Eukaryota > Metazoa > Platyhelminthes > Tricladida > Dugesiidae > Schmidtea > Schmidtea mediterranea. Next base: position 107,883,971 of record CM039681.1, on the reverse strand, counting down.
AATTAGTAATTTTAAACAACTTATTTCATTGATATTAAATATTGTTACGTATGTTCTTAAAAGATTAATTTCTTAAAAAATCCTGTTATAAATATCTGAATTTAAAAATTAATTTATAATAAAATCTACAAACTCTTTGAATACAAAAGAAACTGTTAATACATTTTATAAGAAAGATGATAGTTATTGACAAACCACATTAGAATGGACAGCTGAAACAAAAATACGGAACTTCAAAATAATATAGAATGTGATTAGCAAAAAATAATCTTTAAAAATTTGTTAAATTGTAATTTACTAGCGTGACAGTTAGCATGACTATTGCTAGGCACCTGATAGGTAAAGGATATGAAATTTTTGCGGCCACTTTCAAAGGATTTCTACCAGATGCGTGCATAAGAGATATAAACATTAGATACCCGTCAAATATGACGTTGGAAATGTATTCCAATCGGCGGTTTCTAGTAAGAGGTGAGCCATATTGCCACGACTGTTAATACCCTAGAAAACCTTTGGGTTCACGAGCTATCACAGAAGGTATTCATGCTTATTTAAATTACGGGTCCTCCTGTTGACAAAACATTTGAAATAATATCGATAGTTGAGATGATTCGACTATTTTAGTTAATTTAATATATATAAGTTATATAATCTATGTTCACTTCAAAACCGGCATCAATGACAAATCAAATCATTTATTCCATTTCTGTCTACCAAGATTAAGTTTTATTTAAATTTCTTTATTTGCTATTAATCGAGTTGTCTTCAATCTTCGGCGTCTCTCCCTCTCGGTCTAGCTGGGACGAATTTTATTAGGCTTTGGCTTCTTTATATCGATTGTATTGCGGTCCATGGTAACAGTTTGGTTGGAGGTTGAAAGGGTAACTGCCTAATCGATGTGAATAATTGTTTCCGTAGTCGGGTGGTGTCTGATCTCATTTTGGATTGTTTCTTTAAATTTTAATTGCTGATTTTTTCTTTTCAGTTTATCCATTTCTGTTGCCATCTCCTCGTGGTGTGCCTTTAACAAATCATTCTACTAGACAAGCTTCTTGGCCTGCACCTGCCATGTCCAAGTTTTCTTCATCCGGCGGCATTGTCTAATCATCGATTCCGCAAGCTGGGTTTGCTTAAAGCCTTACTATGATAGTGGCGACATCTCGTCGGAATTTCGACACTTTAAAAGTTTTTTGTTGCACCAAAATTAGTTAAAACTCTTCAATTCAAATTGATACTCGGTTTGGAAATGATTCATGAAATGATAGCGAAAACTTGAGAGCCCAGTTGAGGGAAATGGATACATTATCATTCAGAATAACATTGGTCTTATTACTAATTTTCATCGGTTTATATTATTTTCCTTTTAATTCGTTGTATCGTTAAGATATCTATTGAATAATATACGTATGACGTCATCAGTAACCAGTTTCAGAAGAAATTGTTATACAAAATGCGCTGTTCTCAGCTCTTTCCTTCAAAATTCCCAAATTCAAGGTTTAAATTGTATTGATTAAAACAAGAAATATTGTTCTATTTTTAGAACGAAATTTCTTGTTCAACACCACAGTTCGGATTTGTACAGAAATTTCCATATCTACTCAATTATTGATCATTTTATTTCTTGGATTTACCATTTCTCTGGTTTTATTATCCGGAGTTCTGTCAAAAATTTACTTTTAATAGAGGAAAAATTTTATAAATTAATGTGAGTTTAAGTATGTTTATTAATAAATATTTTATCTTTTATGTTGTCTTTTTAATTATAGTTAATATCATTTCCTTTTTTCAACAACTCTCAGTATATAAGTTAAGCAAACTAAATTTTTTAAATAACTCCAGTTAAATCGAAGAAAAATAATAAATTTTAAATGAATTTAACATAATGTATTCATAAGATTTCAAAAGAAAAATAACACTTTAGGTCAGTGGTTTTCAACCTTTTTGTACTGGTGCCCCCCTTTAAAAAACAAATTGTTGCGTCCCGTTAATTTATCTAAAAATTATATTTCATAAATACTCAACTGATATTATAATTTATTTAATGGGCTACAAAATAATATACAATTTATGTAAAAATATAATATATTTATTATAAGAAATATAATAACAAAACAAAAAAAGAATATATAACTATTACTACTACAACATAAAAATTTAATGCGACGATTGAGCTTGTTTTTCAGCACAAATTTTCTCAAACCGTGGTATCATTGAAGAAATCGCGGTTCTCAGTTCCTTTTCAATCATTAAGCGAGATCGATACATTGTTTTTAAGACAGCTACTGTAGAAAAACCAGTTTCACATAGGTAAGATGTTGCAAATGGCAATAAAATTTCTAAAGCTTTGTTTGTCAAAGTAGGAAAATCGTCCTTTACTCGTAGCCAAAACATAACAATATTATTTTCATCTCGAAACATCTGCTTTAATGTGCTATCACTAGATAAGTCAATTATAATTTCCTGCTCTGCTGTCGTAAGGCCAAAATCATCACATTTTTCAATCACAAATGGGTTTCTAATCCATTCATATTTGGACATGTCAAGATCTTTAAAGTACAACGAGAATTGCTTCCATAGACTGGTCAAATGATTATTAATAAGAACTTTACTTTCTTCTATTTCATCAGCAAGACAGGTAATTTTAAAAGTGGGAAACTTGTCAAAGTTATTATTTTTCAAACTTATTATCCACAGTTCCAATTTTTTCATAAATGCAGTAATCTTGTCTTTCTGTGTAAAAGCATGAATTTGAGCCCCTTGCATTGATTTATTTAAAATACTGAGTCTTTGAAAAATATCAACTAAATACGCAAGTTTTACAAGGAATTTCGTGTCATAAAACAAGTGTGCTTCATCTCTATTATTATCACTAAGAAATATGGCGATCTCTTCTTTTAGCTAAAACACCCTTTGAAGTACTTTGGCACGAGATAGCCAACGTGCCTCACAATAGTATAGAAGTTCATAGAAAATAGAAACAATCAGATGCTTCTGTTTACTGAAGTTTGGCGCGAGTAAGCACGAGAATACCCGGGATGTTGCGAGTGCTTATCTTTTGATTCCACGCCCCACCGGTGCTCGGCTCCAAACACGAAAGCGAGATATTTCGTTCGAAGAAGAGTATGGATGTGATGTTGTAGCATTTGTACCTTAAAAATTCGCGGCGAGGATTGTGGATTACGTATACTGCTGATTCATTTTTTGACACCTATTCGACTTTTTTGGTTTCTATTCGAAACTGATATTTTGGAAACAGCTGCATGTCCCCTTGCAACAGTCTCGCACACCCCTGGGGGGCACCCCACAGGTTGGAAACCACTGCTTTAGGTGATGTTGATCATTTCTATTAGTTACAAAACAAAGAAAAAATAAAATGTTTCTTTCTTTGACGTTGCTCTTCACCAATGTTATTGGATTGAGTCGACTATTGAATTGAGTCCTTGGCTATCTTCATAACAACAAAATTAAAATTAATACTGTCATGTAATAGTTGCTTTTAATGTAAAGTTAAATTATGAAGCACCAACTAAATGGGGTTTTTAACCAATGTCGATATTGGTTCGGTTACTCGATTCATGAACCTACAATTTATAATATAAAGTCACAATAATCATGGTGATAATTTGAGGATCAATAAATATTCGTAATATGGTTTAAGAAATGTATATTTTTTGGTTTATTAGTAAAACAATTCACATTTTTCTCACTTTCTTTTATTTATTTCGATCAATTTTGATTTCCATGATAGACGACCTTTTCCAATTTGATTGAATTTCAAATAATTTCTTTTCATGGAAACTATGAGGAAGTTTTATGATGAAGAAATTTTTAAATTGAAAATTTTAAAAATTAAAAAGTTTAGATTAATTTTTAAAAAAACAAAATAAGAAGATATTTTAATTAAAAATATCATCGTAGAAAATTTGTTTAAATAAGAAAGATGAAAGAAAACATTTTTTTAGAGTTTGATATTTATTGAAATAAAATTTATGGAAACAAAAACTGATTTTAATGTTTTACAGGATGAACCTCCTAATATGGTGGCAGCGGTAAACACGGACGCAATCACCGAAAGATTGCTACCAAAGGTATTCTGCCAAGGGGACGATTTGGAAAAGTTCATTAAAAGATGCGAAATTTATTTCGACGCCAAGGGAATCACGCAGAAGAAAGACCAGGAAAGATTAACATCTTGCATGATTGATGAGGATCTCCTGGAAGTGTACGCCAAAACACTGAAAAAAGCCGAAGGATTCCAGGCTAGGTTGCGATTGGCATTCGATCGTGAAAGAGATGTTTTAAAGGTTCTACAAAACTTGTTGAATTACAAGCGGAAGGGTGAAGAAATAGAAACGTATTTTAAAAAGGTGGAGGACCTTGTTGATAGGTTGTTCGAAAATAAAGAATTTACCAAAGAGAAATTAACAGCAAGGATGTTAATAGTATGTGCGGAGAATAAAGAAGTTGAGAAAGAAGTGATACTACGGAAGATAAAAAGCACAGAAGAAATAAAGGAAACACTAACTCTGATGGACAAAGTAGAAAAGCAAAGAGAGCAGATAAACAGTATGAAAAGTTACGCCAGAGTGGTCTATCAGGAACCACAGGGAAGAGTACAATAAAAGAAGAAAGAACAGAGAGAAGAAAGTATCCGAAGAGAAATGCCAGAATGCTGGTTATGCCACAAAATAGGACACACGAAAATTGATTGTCCAATAAAAGGTAAAATAGAATGCTGGACATGTCATAGAAGCGGACATATAAGTAGAAACTGTCCAGATAAAAAAGCTCCAAGATGTTTTGGGTGTGGGAAAGAAGGTCATATAAGAAGATTGTGTCAGGAAATACGCTGTGAAAGATGTAGCAGAAATGGTCATAGATCCGAGGAGTGTTATACAAAGATGAGGTACGGGCAAGCGACGGAGAGACAAAGATTCACGGGAAACAGATACAGTCGAATAAATGGTATCGAGGAAGAAGAAGAAAGGGAATCGTGTGTAGAGACAAATGAAGATAATTTTAGGAAGACGTACCCAAACAACAGGGCTCCACCAGTAGAGGAGTTGGTTGGAGCCATATTCTAACAGAAAATTTGATGGGATATCCTCAAGAGGCAGAAAAGTGGGAGAATGTTGGAAGGGTAAGCGAGAAAGTATACAGGTTTCTAAAGAGAGAAATGTTTGAAGAGGAAGTGGAGAGAATTGGAACCATCGAAACGGAGCAGGTTGTTGAAATTTTGTATAACAGAATGCAAGGAAGGCCTAGTATAACAGTAAGGATGAATGGGGAAAATTTCGACTGTTTATTAGACACTGGGGCAAGAATCAATGTAATGAGTGTGAACTGTTTCAACAAGCTACGAGGACAACAATTGACGAAAAGTGACGATAAGTTACGATGCGCAAACGAGAGTACGATCGAGACAATAGGAAAAACGAAGGTGCAAGTAACCATTGGAAATGTTTCGAAGGAAGTTATATTCATTGTGGCGGAGAAAGTGACACCAGACGTGATTGGAGGAATCGAATTACAAGAAACATTTGGATTTAGACTGTTAAAAATTAAAGATATCGAGGCTAGTGAAAAAGACAAGAACTATATTTGTAACATTGAAGCAAAATTTGGCAGAAAAATAAAGGAGGAAGAACGATTGATACGAGCGTTGGAGCAGTTAAAGATCAATGAAGATAGCAAATTAAAGGAAATTATAACAAACAGTGGAAACGTGTTTATGGCAGATAAATGGGATGTGGGTCGCACACATTTGGTAAAACACAAGATAGTTACAAGAGGTGAGCCGATAAACATAAAACCATATCGCCAACCACTAAATTTGGAATCAAAGATTGAAGAAGCAATACAAAATTTGTACGAAAATGGAATTATACGGAAATGTAACTCTCCATGGAATACACCACTAATATGTGTATGGAAAAAAGAGAAAAAGGATATTAGACTATGCTTGGACTTTAGACAGCTGAACGCGGTAACAGAGAGGCAGGCATTTCCAATGCCAAACATAGACGAGATGTTGGATTTGTTAGGAGGATCCGTCTTTTTCAGCTCAATCGATCTAGGTAATGCATATTACCAAGTGGAACTAGAAGAAGAATCACAGGAGAAAACAGCTTTCTCAACAAAGAACGGACAATATTGTTTCAACAGAATGCCGTTTGGAATTGCAGCAGCACCAGGTACGTTCCAAGAAATGATGACAAAAGTATTAGGCAAAATAAAGGGAGCAATGGTGTATTTGGACGACATCTTGATTTATTCAAGCAGTAAAGAGAAACACTATACAATACTCGGAGAATTGTTAAAGGCGATTGAGGAAGCAGGTCTAAGGATTAATCCAGAAAAATGCCAAATAATAAAGAAAGAAATCAGATTCTTAGGACACATAATCAGCAAGGAAGGAGTACAGACAGATCCATCTAAGATTCAGGCCATACAGAACTTTGGGAAGCCTAACTGCGTAAAGAAACTCCGAAGCTTTTTAGGTATTTGCAATTATTATAGAAGATTCATCAGTGATTATGCAAAGAAGGCAAGGATGTTAGAACAATTATGTAGCGGACCAAGTAACAAAAAATTAGAATGGAGTGAAGGAACGAATAGCGTGTTTGAGGGATTGAAATTAGCACTCACGACGGCACCAATCTTATGTTTTCCGGATCTGAAAAAAGAGTTCATTTTAGATACCGACGCTAGTTTCGATACCATTGGAGCAGTACTCTCACAAAGAGATAAAGATGGAAAGGAAAGAGTAATTGCGTATGGATCACACTCGATGACGAGCCACGAGAAAGGATATTGTATTACAAGAAAGGAACTATTGGCGGTATATTATTTTTGCATTCATTTTAAGCACTATCTCTACGGAAGAAGATTCACGCTCAGGACAGACCACAAGGCAATCACGTTTATGATGACAACCAAGAAGCCGATTACTTCACAATTCCAAACATGGATCAATTATTTGAGCAGTTTAGATATAAGAGTAGAATACAGAAAGGGTATTAATCACCAAAATGCAGACATGATATCGAGAACTAAATGTGACACGTGTGTTCAATGTCAAATGGCCCACGAAGAAGCTAAGAAAGGAAAGATAAAAACAAGATTACTAGACTCGATCAGAGAAGAGGGAAGAAGCAACATCCAACATGGAATTGTAGAAGAAGTACGAAAGAAAACGATGATACCTGAAAATGAGTTACAAGAAACAATAAAGGAAATACATAGACTATTGTGTCATGCTGGAGTTGAGAAGATAGCCGATTATATGAAAGATAGATATGTTGGAAAACACCTGTGGAGTAAGATTCAGGAGATTGTTCGAAGTTGTGAGATTTGTCAAAAAACCAAGGCTTTAACAATAACAACGAAAGAACCAGTAAAAAGACAAGATTCGAAGGAAATGTTCGAAATCATATTCGTAGATATATGTGGACCGTTGGTAGAAACAAAAGGACGTAAGAAGTATATATTGGGCATAATAGATCAGTATAGTAAGTATCAAGTCTTGACAGCGATAACAAAACAAGACGAAGAAACAATAAAGAAAACGATTTTAGAAAAGTGGATTTTAAGATTTGGATGCCCAAAAGAGATAAGAGTTGATTGCGGAAAGGCGTTTGAATCAGGAATGATGAGAGAATTCACAAAGATGTTAGATATTAAATTATGTTTTTCGAGTCCATACCATCACCAAACAAACGGTCAGATAGAAAGACAATTCAGGACAATACGGGATTTGATAAATGCTACTTTACAGGATAGAAAGAAGACGGATTGGGCAGAGATATTACCAGAAGTCGAATTCACTTTAAATGCAACCAAACAAAAAACGACAGGGAAAAGCCCGGCAGAGATAGTTTTTGGAAAAAAGATTAGCAGGGAAAAATGGTACGGGTCCAAAGAAATACCGATAAAGGAAGAACTAGAAGAACAAACAAGGAGAAAATTCAATGTAGGAGAAGAAGTATTAGTAAAAGTAGAAACACGGCACAAAGGCCAGGACAGGTATGAAGGTCCGTACAAAGTGATAGAGAAAGTGCATGACAGACGATACATCTTAAGAAATGAAGATGGAAAAAGGATCGAAAGAAATGTGGAAAAACTTAAAAATTTCTTAAGAAGGGGGATATGAGGAAGTTTTATGATGAAGAAATTTTTAAATTGAAAATTTTAAAAATTAAAAAGTTTAGATTAATTTTTAAAAAAACAAAATAAGAAGATATTTTAATTAAAAATATCATCGTAGAAAATTTGTTTAAATAAGAAAGATGAAAGAAAACATTTTTTTAGAGTTTGATATTTATTGAAATAAAATTTATGGAAACAAAAACTGATTTTAATGTTTTACAAGATGAACCTCCTAATAGAAACTATTGTGACATTTTCAAAAAACAAATTCTATTTTTTCTTTCTGGTGTTTACTCGTAGTATCTTTTTTCAATTTATATCATAATTACTCCTTCCTCGTGATCAGTCGCGCTCCACCGAGGGATCTGGCGTTGAGGTTCTTGGAGTAAAGATCTAATCCGGCAAACTGTCATTCACTACTGCTGCCTCCACACCGAAGTACTAGCTCGAGACTAGTTCGGTGAAAATTCATTTCATTCACTTGCATGAATGTACTCATTTAAGATTTAAATAGTTGCAATTATGACGATCAATTAATAACATGTTATAATAATAATGAATTTAATAATGATAACAATAATAAATAAATTATGAAATTAATTAGAATGGTAGGTTCGACTTTGATTCTTGAGGCATTTCGCATAGGTTAAGTACCATGGAAGCGAGGCTTCCACAGGACTTGGTCGATGAAAGGATATATATTTTTTTATTAATCAGAATATATTCTGATTAATAAAAAAATATATAATAACCAATAAAATCCATCGTAGTCCTTAACTCATGCAATTACTAACAAACATTTAAATGATCTTTTACCCAATGACAAGAGACCTAAGGGTTTTCATATATAATAGAAAAATCAGTTCAAAAAACATGGCAAAAAACTTTTCCTATAATTATTCTCATAATGTTTCATATCCAATAACGCATAATCATATAACATAATAAACTAATAAATAAATAACAGAAACTTTCCCATACTTTCGACAAGATTGCTTCGAGTTGGAATAGATTTTGAAAACTAAGGTATAAGTTCTTTAAAATTTTGTAATTATTACACAATAAATTTTGTCAATCGGTGGGGAGGGGTTTACACGCATATTTTTTGATGCGATAAAGCAAAACCATATTTCATAACTTTCCTCCTGGTTAACAAATTTTCATGATTCTTTTTTATTAAAGTTTCTAATTATATCCTAGGCTTACTTATCATATTTATTTTCTAGAATATGTGTGGGTTCATGGTCTGGGTAACCTTGACCCCAAATATAATTTTTATCTTTTCCCCCAATGGTTACCCGTTGCCAAGTAACGTTGGTAATGTAACCACTGGTTATGGGATCGTCAAAGGTGAGCGCCATATAAGAACTGCTAAGGCCCGATCCCATAGTGGGTTCAACGCACTACCGATAGAATGTATGTGTGCGATTTCTCATTCTGGTCCCTTTCACGTTAATGTTCCTTCCAATCGATCATTTATCTCTCTTTCAAACCGCTATAAAATCCTCACTGCTTCGCGTGGTTTATCCTAGTCACTACCGATTAATTTAACAATACGAAGACGATCAAATAAAATATTTATTGATTACGACATTTACGTTTGTTTCTGTCCCGAGAGTTTCATTGCTCGTTGTTTTGCTGGTTCTATCTTTCCTGGACGACGTTGAGGTGATTTCACCGCGGGTTTGGTGGCATCTGTTGTGGCTCGATACGCCAATTGCGCGGGTGCAAAGACCAGGGGGTAGGTAACGGCTTGGCCTTCCTGGAAGGCCGATAGCGCCACCTCCAGGCCTCGAATCTGAGTCTTCAGGGCCTGCCCCAGTTGTATTTCTTCGGCCCATCCGCGTTGAGCGGCCGTTACCCGCTGATACAGGGTTTTCGCTCTGGTCGGCTCTATCCAGGTTGATTTTATCTGGTGGATTTCCTTAGTGAGCTGTAATAACTGCCTATGGAGATCAGTGTTCTCCTTGCGTGCGCTTTTGAGAGCCGTGTTTAGTATGGTGCAGGGGTCCATCTCTACAATAAAAATCAGTCATTAAAAGGGTTAATTCGTCCAATGCACAACAAATATTATTATTGGTAAGATATGTTAAGATAGATTCTGACTAAGTTCATGTTATTTGATGGGTTTTTATTAATTTTTAGAGAATAAATTCATATACAAAAATAAACAAAAATAACTAAAAATATTTATTTCGTCAAATTTAATAACGCCGAGAATCCTTATAATAGCTCCTCGAATTCTGCGTCAATGGCCTCCGCGAGTAGTAGTGATCCCACTCAGTCCGCCTAGTTTCGGTTTCTCCCATCATTTCTCTCGGGAGTATCTTCCTCGGCAAGGACACATTTATGGCTTCGGTTGGCCGATTCAATCTGGGATCGTCGAGCTCGAATGAGATGCCATAGGAAGGGGCATACCCATCCGTGCTCGGGATCAGGCCAGCGGCGATGTCCTCGTTGATCTGGTTTAATTGACGGCGGGCTCGTTCCAATTGCTTGTCGGTTTCTCTTTGGTGGACTTCCAAGCGTGCTAGAATATATTCGGCTCGGCCTCGGAACTCTCGAGCCGGATTCCGTCCTGGCTCACGTTTGATCGCTACGTAAGGCAACTCGGCGTCCTCACTTTCTCCTTGCCGTCCGGATATCGATTCTATTACCGGAGAAATCGAGAATCCCGCATTCCACATCGCCTGTCTACATCTGGCAGCGGAGTGGGATGGGAATCTCATTGTGATCCGAGATTCGTCCACCCATGAGTCTATTAAATGAATAGCGAAATAATTAGATTTTATTATTATATGGTGAGTATGGGGACTTAAATAAAATAACTTAATCTACACGCGGTCGACATAGACTTTGGTTTGAAATAGTTACACAGTTTTTTTGAAGACAACTCGTAGTCAATACAGAGATGTTGGGGTGTAGTGTTTGTTATGACTACCTCTTAGAGCAGTAATTTAGTGAGATGCCGTTGGGTTTTAGTCTTCGTCAGCATACGAAATGTCTGTGTAAATCTGAACAAAATGGGTCTAGAGTTCCTAGAATTTCATTACGATTATTCTTACTATGTCTGCATCTCATAGTTGTTGGATGTATCTAGTACGAGTGAGTTGTGAATTTGTACGGGGTAAAGCTAGTTGTCGAACAAAAAAAAAGAAATCGTCTTGTGAAATTTATCCTGCCTCAGGCGTTGGGTAATTCTCGCCGGTTGGTTATGTTGGTCTTGCGCAACTGCTTGAAAATTTATATTCATTCCGTCCTTTGCACGGATGACTTAGATCCGAAAAATCTGTGATTTATGATGTCATAATGATGACTCTCGATGGTGGATCGTATTGATCAATTCGCAATCCTGGCGCGGTTCGGCATCTCACGCGTTATTTGTTCAATTGAGGTCATTTGCTAAGTCAATAATCATTTGGGTTCTGATGTGGATGATTCAACACTAATAATCTCAGTTGTTAAGTTATGAAGTCACGAGAATCTTTTTTTTTTTTTTTTTTTTTTTTTTTTTTTCAAAATTTTATTTTATATCAAAAGCGGCCTTTCGGCTAATATGCGACCTAGGCTCAGCATTTCAATCACACTATGGTGTTTTTATCTTACTAACACAAGTCTGCAATACCGATTCAATTACCAGTATTGCCTCGTATACATTCTGATTTAAATGGAAAATGGTAGTGCCATTGTACTCTTTGTGTATGATATGTGCTCTCGGTATATATGGTAGCATGCAATTACCGCTTTGGAACATGCAATCCTCGCAAGAGACACAATTTCAGGTTTAGACAAGCCAATCTTCGATAATGGGGCATTGTTCTTCTTGTCCCATGTTCCTAAGCATCCGATCACCACTGCGGATATTGTAGCCTTTTCTCCAAATGCATTACCGATTTCCAAGGCCAAATCTTTATATTTCACATAGTTGTCTTCCCGCGCTTTTTCAAAGCCTTCCACCGAGTCATATGGCACTTTTAGGTCCAGGACGTGTATCTCTTTATTCCTATTGGACCTAATTACCATGTCAGGCTTCAGCTTTGTTGGTACTGAGATATATTTTGGAGATTTCTCCACATCAATCTCAAAACCAATTTTCTCTAGGAAGGCAACTATGCTAATCAGAACATTTTCATGTTTAATTCTCCGGGCATTTGGTTTTGCTAGACAGTGGTTAAACACATGTGCCTGGGTCTCAGCATCCAGGTGGCACAGTCTGCACATTGTGTCTAGGCTGAATTTTAGGCGGTACGCATTGTAATTCAAATTGAGCAGGTTATTCCTAGCCTTTATCAAGAAACAGTATTGCGCATCATTAAGGATGTCGCTGGCTATCAGGTATTTAGCCGTAATACTGTCTCCAATGGCATTTCCAAAACGTCCCTGCACTCGCATTTCATACCATTTCTCAGCATAGTGAAGACCCACAAAGTCGTGCAGGTCCTTTGAGAGTGTTCCGAGGTTACGATAACCTATGTATGAAATGCGATTTTTATATCTCATCTCCAATTTGAAACTATTATCCTCGAATTTCAATTTGATGTATATTTCGAATTTACGTTTGAGAGCAAATACCGACTTCTGGAATTTCACAAAGAAAGAGGCGTTTTTGAAAGGCTTGTCGATCTCGCAGTTAATCCATTTAAGCGCAGCCTCAAAGTTCTCCTCTCCTCTAGCATGTGCGAGTTCTTTTATCATCATCTCTCTGAAGTCAGTGTTGTACGAATGAAAAAGTCTCGTTATTCCAGTAACGCTTTGTATCAAATATTCATCTATGGATGAGGATACTCCAAGTCCTCCCAATTTACAATGGGCATATAGAAAGTAATTATTCAGAGCATGAAATTTATCCCCAACCATTGTCTTCAGAAGCGCTTTAATCTTCTGGTCATACCCGAGCTGTTTCTCTCGTCCCTGTGTAATCCGATTTCTGTCACAATCAAGAATTCTGTGTCCAATTACACAGTTGCGAAATGAAAAAATGAGCTTTGAATGTACGAAGGTTTTGTAGGCATTTAGCTTCTGTGCCGGATGTAAATATGACTTAAACAGGGAGTCAGTCAGTGTAAGCGCCGATTGAAGTCTTCCGTCAATATCCTGATTCTGTTTATGTGAGAAGTCAATCCCAAGGTATTTGTACTTGTTCTTATTGGAGATTATCGGTACTTCTTCATTATATAGATACAACTTGCAGGTATCGGGGTTCTTATTATTTATTGACAAGTATCCTGATTTTGAAGGTTTGAATCTGAGATTCGCATGAGAAGCCAATCTCACGGTCTTCCTCAAGGCCATCTCGATCTTTGTGAAGGAATCAGAGATAAGGACAATATCATCAGCATAAGCCAGGATACTGATGTTCATATCATGTAAATGAAATGGACAGTCATTCGGCACTGACTTAAGGATGTAGTCAATAGATAGACAAAAGAGGGTCATAGATAGAGGGCATCCTTGTTTGACCCCTTTTGTTATGTTCACAGATTCAGATATCATCCCTTGACAATCAAAGAAGGTACTGACGTCTCTATATAGCTCTTTTATTAGGCAAATAGTTTCCATTTTCATTCCCATGCCTTCAAGCGTGTACCAGATAAGGTCATGGGGCAAAGAGCCAAATGCGTCAGTAATATCCAACCATACTATATGGAGTTCTTTTTTCCTTCTCTTGGCATGATCGATTGCTAGATGTAATGTAGCACTGTGTTCAGCACAACCATCAGGTATTCCAATTGCCTTCTGGTTTTGGCTTATCAAATTACCTTTCTTTATCCAAGTTAGGAGACGGTTATTCAATAGCGTCGCGAAAATCCTGTATGCTGTGTCCATGATCGCTAGAGGTCTCCAAGAGCTTGTTTTAAAGCTTTCATCCTTTTTCCCTGGTTTTAGGATTAGCACCGTTCTGAATAATTTCCATTTTTTAGGGCATACTCCATTTCTCAGCACGTTGTTGCAGATTGCGGTTATCAGGATATGCTTTGGAGATATAATCTTCCAGTCTGCAACTGTAATTAAATCCATCCCTGGTGCAGTGTTGTCAAGTTGCTTCATTACATGGGACATATTTTCGTTGTCTGTGGTAAAATTAGAGTCATTGTCAGAATAGAAAGGTAAGGTAATTGATTTTGTGTCTGAGATTGGACATTCAGAACTTGCAAATGTTTTCAAGAATGCCTTTATAGGCGGTCTGTGCTCTATGCCATCATCTTCCCAAATTTTCGCTATTTCTTGTCTTTGGTTAGCTTGGAACCTCAGTCTCTTAACACATAGCAGTTCAGCAGATTTCTTGAAGCGTAGGTGGATGATGTCAGATTTAGGTTTTTCCTTTTTGAAATATTTCTCAGGGTTCAATCAACCATTAATTCGCTCAATTTCGCACAAAGTTTCATCGCAAGTAATAGTATCAAGATCTAACTGATACACGAGATCATCAATTAGTATCCTATACTTCCTTGCATCATTGTCTAGAAACTTTGTACAATTATATTTATTGATTATTGGTTTCATCAATATCCTCATGGCTGACACATCAGGAATTGTGAATGCAGAGCCAAGGATAAGGCATTGTATGAAATGGCATACATATAGAGAAGACAGGCCCAACTCACGACATATCGGATATTCAATCTCAGTGAGTCCAAATTTTAATTTGCCAAATATATTTTCAATGTTAAGTATCGTTCTAAGGATGTCATTTGCCAAATCAAAATGCAGAGCATGACTATCATCCGCAGTCGGATCAATAATCATGGCAATGCGCCTTCTCTTGTCCAAAAAGAAAAAAGACCAGGAAGAGTTTTTGCCGTAGATTGGCATAAAAATCTCATTCCAATCAGCAAAATTTTTAAAAGGAAAAGTTTCGAAGAAAGTTTTGTAATTGCACTGAATCAAAGCACTGCAAGTAATAGGATCTATATAAATTGTAGAAGGTCTTATAGCAAAAGTATATACAAATGCTTTGATTAAGTGCTGGGACCATCAACTAAGTTCAGAATCCAAGTTTTTCCCAAATGCCAAGTTTTCAGGCAGGATTCTTGGTTTTATAGTTAAATCTACATCAGGAATGTTTTGGGTTTCGCAAGAGGCCAATACTCCATCAAAATTGAGAGAGATGTTGTTGGTACAGTTTGTGATCACATGTTCTGCGGCTTCAACTGAGTTCATGTACTCGTTCATGTGAATGATCTTGATATGTTTGATTAATTCATCAAAAGGTTTCCACATCCCGCAGTAACACATTATTTTTTTCTGTTGCTCGAAGCAATATCCCGAGTGTATTGCCATGTGTTCAAGTACATCATTCATAGTTGAATTAATATCAAACACTTTTTTGCACAATATTTTCTTGTTATTTGTGCGATATGTACAGTGCAGCAGGTTTTCCTTTGTAAGGTGTAGATATATCTTTTTTTGGTCTTGTCTGGCAATATCAACCTGATGCTCATTGATCAGGATGTGGTTAAAAATATCAGCAAATCTGATTAAGGTCATCATGTGCATATTTTTACCTCTTTTTGGGTGACATACTAGACAGTCAATAAGGGTTTCTTCATTAAATGTGGAAGCATGATTCATCATAGCATGCTCAACTAATCCTTCATAGT
This sequence comes from Schmidtea mediterranea, assembly GCA_022537955.1. Classification (NCBI taxonomy): domain Eukaryota; kingdom Metazoa; phylum Platyhelminthes; order Tricladida; family Dugesiidae; genus Schmidtea; species Schmidtea mediterranea. Next base: position 107,868,222 of record CM039681.1, on the reverse strand, counting down.
CATATACGGGAAATTCACCGCAATCTGGTTTCTTCCAGTTTGATTTACATCCAACTTTTCCCTTACTATCTAATCTATATATAAATGAACTATTTATGTCTTCAGGTTTGATATTTCTGAAGAAATTCTTCTTCTTACGAGAGAAAGGAGGTATTCCAGCAGTTAGACCTTTTTGTTTTACATTTAGAACTCTTTGAATGATCGATTTATCAGAACGATATTTTATGGCATTGTTGTTCTCAGATTGCGAAGGCGTTTGTGAGAAAAGACTCATGTCGGAGTCTCTGTCAAGGTTTATATTTGATGCACTATCAACCTCTTCGTTCTCTGTTTCAGAGAAGATACGGGATGTGTCGAGGTCAATTATCTTCGAACCTTTCGTTTTATCCTCTTTTAATTTATTTAGGATATCATCTAGGTTCTTCTTTACATGAGGTAGAGGAATTGGAGATTTGTTGCAATCTGTGATGCCCGTGTTAATTGGAATAGATGTAGGTATTGAGATCTTAGACAATTGGATATCTGAGGGGATTGGCGAATATGACATTGTTCTATCCATTTCCCCAGGTATGGATATGGATCCAATTTTACACCTTGTCAATTTTGGTTTTTTTTTGTTTTGAAATGATTTATTTGTTATTCCCATCTCATCATTATCCAGGTCCACGAGCAAATTGTATCGATTATTTTTATCGAGGGAATTAATTGTTGTTTCTTTAGGTTGCATAATATTCTTTTTAAGCTTTCCGTACGTCGATGGGCTACGTCCATTATTAATTTCTTCAGAATTATGGACAATTTTATCCGCGAGTCGACCGGAGACCGGAGGTCGACGAGCTGCGTACATCAGTTTCGCGCGCCTGTTGCGCGCGAAAAATTTTTTTGGCATTGATATTGATATGGTTTGATAATTTAAGATATTCAAACACATTTAAAAATGATTTAAATTTTAAACCGATTATAAATAAAAAATCTTTTAAAAAAGATTCATATTTTAAATTTTTAAATCGATTTTTAAAATTCAAATGTATCTCATTATTTAAAAGGTTGTTCTGCTATGGATAGTTCAACATCATCTTTTCATTTATTAGGTCACGAAATTTATGAAAATCATTTGCGGGTAGTTCAAATTCATAAATGCGTTCGATAAATCTCGAAATTGATGAAGAAATCATTTATTTCTGGTGGGGGTAGTTCGACATTATAATTTGATCTTTTCCTTTTCCTGAACTGCGATTGCATAGCCAGTAAGGAATTCCTTTTCCTTTTCTATCTTGGATTACTGGTGGCATGTGCAAAGATTTTCTAACAAATTTTTGGGTGGCGAGAACTGATCGGATGGGTTGCATGAAATCAAATTTTAAATTTTAATGAGGTAAAATAATAAAATTAAATTCCTTACTATCCTGGGTGTTGGTTCTGGGCTCCATTGTTATTCCTTCTGGGGCAGTCGTGCTAGAAGAACAGCCCCCGGTCTCGAAATCTCCTTGTCGGTTCGAATTCATTTAATTCAATAAAATAAAATTCAGTCGATGACCTGACTATTTATATCCTACTCGCAATACACACTGGTGTGCATGCACTTTCCACTCTTCACTTGCTGTACCAGCCTTCCATGTCATCGGTTTATTTGCTAATGAAAATTCTCTGACGACTGGGTGAACAAAATTCCAAAATATTTGACATTGTATCACATTTCAATATTCGCGTAATTTGAAGGCACCGTTATTATTTTTTGGGGAAATGTGAACATTAAATTTTCTCTTTCTCGCATTGATCGATAATACTTATTTAGTGTGACGCTCGCTATGCTAATTCACAATTTTTGCAAATATGGTTAATTCGAATTTTCTGATCGACTTCTATTTAATTTGGAATTTTCAATGGTCATCGTCGGTTATACCATGGTGGCCCTCACCTGGATTCGTTGATTTATTGTCCCAACGTCAGGATCTGGGTTAGGTGAATTTTTTTTTGATTTTTGTAAATAAATTTTGACTAGATATTTGCGTTGATTTTTGAATGAATGTAAATTTCCCCATGGTTCTGGTAGATTACAAATCACTGTTATTACAAGGATTCACAACTCAATTATTTTGACTGATTCGTTGATTTATCGTCGGTCGTCGTCAAGGACTTACTACTGCATTAAACGTGTTATTGTGAGTTGTATAGACTTATTGCTATGTTAAACGTGTTATTGTGATTTATATAGACTTACTACTATATTAAACGTATTATTTTGATTTATTGGTCTTATTTAATTATTATTTGGGGTCGGTTAGAACGAGTCTCCTCTGGGTAATCATTTACAAAATTAACTGGGACATAGTATTTTTACCACCTGGTCGTGTTTGTGTTTTATTTTTGACACTAAAATATTTTTTCTCTTCAATGGTAAATTCAATTAATTTACGTTACTCATAGGTCCATAATTTTTTTCGTTATTTTAAATAAGTTTATGTTATATATATAAATTAATTATCTTATAGAAGATCTTAATTTGATGATAATTTATAAAAGATGGTGTATTATTAGTTTTTTCGATAAATTGTAAGAAAGTTGAAGTTAATTTAACACGTGTAATCCTGTTTCTTATTTAAACAGATAATGTGTTCTTAGTTATGTTTTGGTTAGCTGTCCGTGATTCTTATTTCTTTCGAAGGAAATGTTTTGAATGACGATTTATCTTTAATTTTTGGCAATTTTAAAAATGATGATAGAATACCAGGATTCCAAATAAATAATCAAAAGGTAAAACAGTTATAAAAAAGATCTTATCAAACAAAATAATAGCACAATTTTTATTAAAAATTCAATTTGGCAATTTATTTACCATGATTTTGTTTATCCTTACTTTTATGCGGTTAACATTGTGGATCATCGCATTAAGCTATGCATATCGTGGTGATAGTTTTAGTACCGGAATTTCCTCGTTATTTATTATATTTTTATCTACGGTTCTTAGGTTACCCTAATTTATACCATTAGTTTCTCGGGTTTTTTGTAATTTAATTTAAGAATCAGTTAGAGTAGTTTAGACACAGCAATTATTTCCGATTTTTTCCTTTGATTTGACCTTAGGATAGTTGTGTTAATATTATGATTTTAATAGTGCTCACCAAGCTACTCAATGTTTATGATTTTTAGCCGTTATGTGCAATGATTTTAGTTTGGTCGAGATTATAGGAAATGGGGGGTGGGGGAATAGCCAAAAGACTACTTCCCCTCCTCCCAATTTCCCTATGACGGATAGTATTGACGTTTAAGCCCTGCGTTATTCACGCCGGAACCTTACGGTCACAAGCTATTGGCGGATAAACCGCACTTACACAACCTAAATTGTTATGTTGATTTTACTTTCTTGCAGTGCGTGAGTGGCTGTGGGCCGGAAAAATTTCGACAAAAAATGACTTGGTGAACAACTTTTATTGCATATAAATAGGTCATAATATCATCATTGGCATTTCATCGATCGTTAAACATGACTCTCCCCCCACGCCGACGCCCAAACAGAGCTCATAAGAGATTGAATGACCGCAATATGGAGGAAGCATTCAAACATCTCTCTACTCACATTTAAGAATTTGTTCAACTGGTTCTGGCTTAAGACTGATTAAGACTGGTTCAAGTTTTTAAAACTGAAAGACTGATTAAAATTATGTGAAAATAAATCGGTATATATACCTATTGTATGACCCTAACCTTGCGTGTTAAATTTGGTGCAGCAAAACAAAATTTGACCTTGTGATTTTCTAGTATATTCTAATCTTAAATTTTATTATTTTCGTAATTTAATTTAACAATTTTTCTTTTGATTTTTTAATTGAATTGTTTCCAATTCAAATTATTTAATTTTTAGTTCCATTTTAATGGACTTTCGCTTTTTTTGGTAAATTGTCAAATTTCCATGTTCTCATGTTATTTTTATGTTTATTTCGTGCGGATCTTGTTGCACTTTGTTATTATTTTAATTTACTTTGTGTTTTCTTGATTTTATATTTAATTGTTTTGTCTCTCATATTTTAGGATGGTAAATTGATGTTTTATGGGTCTGATTTTAAATCTGCATGTTGTATTTGCGTGTGTGTTACCGATTCATTTAAACAAAATCGTGTCTTGGCCCAACAAATATAAGCGTTTTCGATGAATTTGAAGCTAATTTGATGAAATTGATTAATTTTGCTAGTTTTTATTGTTTTTTAATTCCTTTTAAATGTTTTTATTTATTTTTTCCATATTTTTTGTATTTTTCTACTCTTTTTTATAATTTTTATCCTATTTAACGCCAAATAGACGATATTTGATAATTTTTCGTCCATTTGAATTTTCCGCGTCCGAATTTTAAAATCAAACTGAGAAGGAACAGATATAGAAAGACTTTGATAATTTTGTATTATGATAGAATTTAAATCTTAGAAAGACGAGTTCAGAAAAAAAAATTTTAATCTCTTTTTTGATCAACACTATTGGTAGGTCATTTGCTATCAAATTTTAAATTATATGGTCGTAATTTAATACTATATTCTAGCTAACCACTTTGCACACCTTTCAAGGCAATGCTAAAAATGCGTTGCGAGTGGGCAGTCATCCATAAAAAAGAACACAATTACCATGTTGGTTTTGGATATTTTGAGCTTGGCATTCTCTTGCTAACTAACTGTTTACCCAATTACAGTACACATTTCATCCACTTGGTACTCATGACTAGGCATCGTTTTTAATGTGAGTAGGTTGTCAGCAGTTCACAAAAATTGAGTTACGTTGCAAGAAGTGTTATGGCCCAGACGAGCTGCCGCTACAAGGCCTGTGATCGTTTTTGATCACTTACAGTTTCTCGCATTTCCTTTATCTTAGCCATCAAAGAGTCAGACAATAATTAAAGGCTATTGACTAGAAGTTCTTTATTTTAATTATTAAATAGAATAAATTTATATATTTTGAAACACTTTATTTCAATTTAGATATTCCATATAGATATCGATATATAGGTACATATAAATGTTGTCTTGGTCATAGATTTTTCTCATGTGCCAACAGTAGTTTATTCACAGGCCCACTCACCTTTCCGGGGTTTGTACTTTTGTAAGTAACTACTGTTTTGTTATTCTAAGTGAACTGTCCTTAATCAGAAAAGAAGCATCATTATATTTCAAACAATAGATCTAGAATAAGGCTCACCACTATATTCTGATATGAAAAGATCATATAAAGAAAACTGTTGTTGTAGACAAGTTTTTGTGTACAAGTCAGATTTATTTAAATTTAATACTTCCTAGAGTGCTATGCACATCAGCACACATAAGCTTCACAATTTATTTCACCACAATGTGCCCATGGGAAACCCATGTTGGTGATTCTCATAGCGACGGAATGATCTTTAGACAAGTGAACGCCTCTACTAGCACTAATCTCTATGAAATCTTTCGCAAACGGGTTCCTGGTTGCTGCTAGAAGGTCTAAACTCTTTAATTTCTCACATCTTTTTCAGTTATGATCTTTCACTTTAATCTTACTTCAACTTCTCATCACCTAGTGTTGGATGATATGGGTCAAGTAATATCCTACTTCAAATTGAATGACAATTATCGTAAAGACCCAAATAAATATCGGGTCAATATCTACTCCGAGATGGCCTAAATAAATCCATCAATCCAATCTTCAAATACCTTATCGATTCCCTAATCCAACATCAATCCAAATCCCAATTAATGGGAATAGTATGACAATATCCCGTTTAACGAACAATATTCAATTTTAATCTTTTCGTGACAATATCTGTTGAATTGATAATATTAATTATGGTTGTGGTAAAAGACGAAGCTTGATTCAGAACTTTTATTCTACTAAATACAAATATACAAATTGGTAGTTAGACGTCCGACTCTTGTTGTAATTGTGTCTTTGTTTTTGATAGATTCTGTTTCAATATTTTCTTTAGAATTTGCCTCTTCGATATTTGGCTCATCTGTTACTTGCGGTTTCTGAATTGCTATTTCATCTTGTGTTTTAGAAATTAGATCTAGATTATTAGGAGGTACTAGAAAGCTATTTGATACTGTGTCCGTTCCTCAATCCTCGAATTGAACCTTGACAAAGTAAGGTGAGATTGTTTCTATAAGTTTAATCCTTTTGGAATCCGAACTGAGCTCCTCTATCTGAGTGAATGGATGAGGGACTGCCAAATGTTGGAAAGGAACTTAGGAGATGGCCAATGATTGTATCAGTGCTTATGCTTTGACAAGGATAGACAAATATATATCTAGAAAATTCATCGATTAGTACGGGTATATATTTGTTACGTGATGTGCTTGGTAGAGAACATTCAAAATCCAGTGATACTCTTTTACAGGTGCGGGTTGATGTTATTAGAATGAAAGGACCTGGTTTATAAAATTTAAACTATAACCATATTTGGCAATTGTTAGTGACGGTTCTGATTTCTTATAATGAGAAGTTTATGTTTCGGTTTTTACAATAGTGATTTAGTCTAGTGATACCAGGGTATCAAAGTAGGCCCTACAGCTTTTTAAATGGCTCTAAATTATGTATCACAGCACATCTGGACATTGTATCAGCTGGAAGATTTTCCTTTCAAAAACAGTACCTGATATTATAGCTAAATTCTGACAGTTCATTACGCCACCTCGCGATTTTCTCGTTCTTTATTTTTGATTTAATTTTATAATCGAAGATAAAAGCTACCTATCTCTGGTCTGTACAAATATTAAAATAGGGTACGGAAAATAAAAGGTGTCTCCATCTTTGACAGCCTTCGAAGATTTTATTTTTTGTATTTCATTCTTGAACTATATTATTTTATTTATTTACTTCTGTTTCTAAATTAATAATATCATCTGATTAAATTAAATTAAGAATCTTATGTCCATTTGTATCAATATCTTCTCTCATTCGATCTCCTGATTCATTGAGAAAAGTAGATTCTGCTTTTTCTAAAATTTGAGTTGCATCTACTGTTAATGTTCTTCCTGAAAAATTAACTATAACCATTTCTTATTTGATTATTAGACAATTTTTTTTCAATTCTGTTATTATTACATTAATATCCTTAAAATTATATATTTCTAAAAATAATCTTAAAACCTTTCTTCCATTTTCCATCCCTACATTTTTTCTTACAATAATATAATCATAAATAATAGCTGAGTTCTTAACACGTTTTATTTTAATATCTTTTTCGTTTGTTTTTTCAACCAATTGTTTAAAACATATTTTATCATAATCTTTTATAATACTCACCCTCCTGTAAATGGGAATATTTATAAAAACTTGAGTGGTTTTCCCACGTAATCCCTATTCATGTAAACCACCAACATCTAAAGTACTATTATGAACAAAAACAATAAAATATTTTTCTCCATAAGGAATCAAATATTCTTCATTATTAAATTCAATCTCATTATTTTCAATTATAAAAGAATGCTTCCCTAATATTTGTTTGATTTCCCTTTATTTTAATAAAGATGTAAAATTTTTATTATGATTACCTTGCATACTATCATTTATATTTCCTACAATCATATTTTTAAATTTCTCCATTTTTTCATTAATTCTATTTAAATCATTTTTGTGAAGTTTATTTATTCCCATATTTATTCTATCTATCACATCTTTTTCTATTTAGTTATCTGTTTTTTTAATTTCATATTTAAATTCATTTTTTATTTTACTAATATCCTCCATATAATAACCCATTGTTTTACCTATAACCTCGTCTATTTGATTTCTTACCTTTTCTATTTTAGTTTCTAATTTAATCATATCATCTGATTTTATTAAATTAAAAATCTTATGTACATTCATATCAATATCACCTCTCATTTGATCACTTGATTCATTAAGAAAAGTAGCTTCTACTTTTTCTAAAATTTATGTTGGATCTAATGCTAATGTTCCATGAGCTATATTAACTAAAACCATTTATTAAACAAGAATTTCTTCAAAATTATATTTGTTCAGTGTTTTTTCTAATACAGGTAACCCTCGATTAACACGATAGTTTGGTTCCAAGAATACTCCGTGCTAATTAAAATCGTGTTAATCAAAACCGTGTTAATTAAGGGTTTTCATCAATTTTGAAGCCGTGTCAAATCAAAACCGTGCTAAAAAATATCGTACTAGACAAGGGTGTGCCGCGATATTTTAACCGTGTTAAAGCGAAATCGTGTTATTCAAGTACCGTGTTAATCGAGGGTTACCTGTAATAATAAAACTTAAATACATAATTGATCACAAATATTTGTTCCTTTTTCTTGTACTTGTTGGGTATTAAAAAAATATTGTTAATCACCAAAATATTTAGGCATTTCTCTTATTGGTATTATTCCATATGAATCAAAATATATATACATAATGTTTTTAGAACATAAAATCCAATGACTTCCTTTTTCATTTGTGGTTTGTAAATTAAATATAATATTAGGTTTGTCGATGTAATTTTTAATATTTCATCACGCATAATTACGTAAAAATCATCTATCTTAAGCGATTTATGAATATCACGTAAATAAAAATTTGTTGTTTCATTTCCCCATTTATTTAAAAATTCGTTTAGATTCTCCATTTTATACTTGACGTAAATTTAAATAAAATGAATTTGTTTCTTTATTGAAATCAAGAGAATTATTATTTTGATCAACAATTCTGAAATTAATACTACTTATACGTTTAGTTTTTATTATTGGTACATAAATAGGTAAAGATACTTTTTGAATAATTCTATATCCTTGAGGAACAGTTCCATATGGTAATGAATATACGGAATTATCTTGTTTTCCATTTTGATATGTTCCTTCAATTAAATCACATAAAAGATTTATAGGTGTAATATTTGAAATATTTATATTCTTTTCACTAGAACAATTTGTAGAATATTCCATCCCTGTAAATCTTAAAAAATCATTTAATTTACTTTGAAATATTATTGAATATCCTTCTTTGATTTTCATAAAAACTTTAGCTGAAGGTAAATCAATTTTAAATTCAATTGGACATTCATCTATTTTAAGATGTTTTTTAATTAATTTCGTCATTGTTTTAAATAAACCATCAAGTTCATATGCTCCAGGAGGAATTTTCATTAAAACAATAAATTTATCAACCCCTTTAACTCCAAATTCATTATTTTCTTCTGTTATATTAAAAATAATTTATAGACAGAAAACCATTTCATCATTATATTCTAAATTTAATTCAAGAGGAACAGGAAAAGAAGTGGTAAAATCAGAGATGGTGGAATTAAATCTTAAATATGTTGAAATTTTTGTTGATAAAATATTTGATAATTTTTCTAATTGTTGTTCCATTTATATTTAAGAAACATTAATCATCTTACCAGTTTTCAATACAATTTGTGCTTGTTTTTCAACTAAAATAACACAATAACATTTTCCTATAAAAATCATTATGTTTTTCCAAATCTATTGTAATATTCACACAATTAATTGCTAATTTTTCATCTTGATCAGAAAAATCAAAACAAAATATTGAATAATAATTCTTAAAATCTAACATTTTTAATTGTGGATCAACATCAAAAGCTTTACATGCATTAATATATGCAGCATAAGGATATCTTTGATAATTATCTTTATAACTAAATGTCATTGGATCTAATGGATAAAATGTCGTATTTAATTGAACACGTAATGATTTAGGTTCCTTTCCATCCCCTAAAGTTTGAATGAATTTTAAATTATTACTCGTCATATCAGTTTTTTCATCTTTAAATCCAATAAAAATATATCTAGGACGTGATTTAAAACTGTTGGTTTCCAACTAAATTTTGTTCCTAATGGAATTTCAATACTTTTTGATATTCTTTAAAGATAATTAACATTTATTGATTTTTCTTCATTCATTCTATCCATTATACTTGTTTCTAATTTTGGATTACATGCAATTGATGGAACTTAAAGTGAAAGTGCTTCAAGCTCAATTTTAATTTTTGATTGATCCTCAACTCCAGTTCCAAAAATACATGATTTAAAATCATTATTTTTTTATTAATGAAAGTTCAAAAAGAGCCATATATAACACTCTTCTATAATTATGTAGAAATCCAAAAATAGTTTTAAGAGGATATGATCCTTCAAAACTTGTTTCATATAATTTTTCTCGAATTTTTTTACCCTCCATTAAGATTATCCTCAGGAACCCAACCACTCATTTCCCCAAATTGATTCTTATAATCTGAATCTGTCATTACAAAGTTTAATAATGATGAAATTGAACCTGGACTTTCAATTCTCTCAACTTCTGAAGGACCTATTTTTATAGCAAAATCTTTAAATAGATTAAAGAACCAATTATGTTCCACTGCAAATTGATCTGTTTCTATGACAGCTGCAACCAGATGATATCCTGAAATTTTTACTTTATAATATATTTCCGCATTACAAATATCTAGAGGATTATATGATTGAGTTATATAAAATATATTTTTCTAAATTATTAGCAGCTTGAGCACTCGCAGTTGATGGAAAAACTTCAAGCAAATTTTTTTAGTTTTATTCAATATTTATCATCTCCCAATCATCAATTAAATCATTAATATCCCAATCAGGAATTAAATCAATATATTCATTTATATCATTATTTTCATCAATAAAATTCATCTTCCATTTTATATTATTATTATTAATTTCTAATTTATTAGACATTTTTTAATTTAATTTTTAACAATATTCATTCATTTTCTTCATTCATCGAGAATAAATTTAGATTATTCATCATATTAAATTTAGTTCATTCATCGAGAAAGAATTTAGATTATTCATCAACTTATCAATATATTTAAATAACACATCTAAAAACATATTTTCTTATTTTTAGAGTTCAAAAAATTTACGGTATATAAAAAACTTTCGTGTTCAAAATTTTTCATAGTTAACGATATTACATTACAATATTACATGATTATAACATTAATTTCATTAAACATTCATTAGAGTAGTATAAATTATGCGGACCAGATGCTTTCTGGGCCTTCAACACTAATTACACCAACCAATATATTTTACAGGAATTAACATATTCTCATTTCAACTATTTTCAATTTATTTCAACTGTTTTTAATTTATTTCAATTTTATTAAATTAATAGCAGTGGGTTTTTATCCATCATATAATTACTACGGTTTTAGTTACAGATATAAGCATTATGTCTTTGTGTGTCTGTGTGTGCTGGTTATGGGGGCGTATTAGGTCTGTATGTGTAATGTTTATATGTGTGTGTGGAATCATGGCCCAGCAAGCTTTGGTCTGCATAATTTGTATTACTGTTATATAAGCATGTGCTTTACGTAACATACATGATTACATAACTCCATATATTATTGTGTCATAGGTCAAGGTCATATTACGCCATCGATAATTTTGTTTATATTATGTCGACATTTTTAATTTTAGTTTATATAAAGTGTCCATTTTTGTTTTAATGATTACATCGATACAAATACCCGACTTAGGGCAGAATCGAGTAATTCCTTGGATAAAAATTATTGTAAATTATTAAACAATAGTCTTTACGGTAAAAGTGTAGAGAATATTAAAAAACGTATAAATTTAAGGTTACGTAATACAGCCTCTAAACTCATCACGTACACTTCAAAACCAACATTAAAAAAACTTTAAAAATCGATAATGACTTGATTGAAGTTTTATTAATTAAGGAATCGGTGTGTTTGGATAGACACAGTTACATTGGTCAATCTATATTGGATCTATCTAAACCTAGGATGTACCAGCTGCAGTATGAAGATTTAGAAAAATATCGTGATGAATTCACTGCAGAATTAACATAATTGCTGGAGAATCCGATTCGTTTTTCTTTGAAGTGAAAGATTGTAGGCTTGATATACTTTTACCTGCTATGATAAGAGATGTTGGGCTTAGAGCCAAAATTAAAACAAAAATTACAAAACCAATTTAAACAAAAAGGTGAAAATTGTATAAGTTAGAACAAAATGATTAATGTAGTTTGGAAATTGTCAATATGGCTGCCGTAACATAAGCACTCACCGCAAGAAGAGACCAAAAATAAAATAAAACATTAATTAAAACAAATTAAAAATATAACAAAAATTAAATAAAACAAATAATTAATTAAAATTCGGAAAAATGCCTACAGATGCAAAAAGAAACATATGAAAAATAAAATAAACTGCCAAAACCTTGCAAAATAAGGTTTAGAAAAAACACAGGCAGAAGAGGCGACCAGAAAACAAAATATTGGGGTTAAAAAATAATATTGTAATAAAATAATAATAAAAATAAAATTCAACATTGTAATATTAATATATCAAAAAATAAGGAAAAATATATAAAAAATTACAAAAATATTTTGAAATAATTAAAAAACCCTAAAAATGGCGAAAAATCGACCATTGGTCGCACACAGGCACAAAAATACTATATATACAGCAGTCATTTTCACAATTTTTAGACTGTCTTAGACATTTTTTTCAGTCAGGTGACTAATAGAAAATTTTTTAGACTTTCTTAGACGAACCGTGAGTCATTTTTAGACAAAGTGTTTATGCCAATTTATGCCAATTTTTCAAATCTGGTTGCATGATTGTGGATCGTAAGTACTGTTATTTTTGTATAAATATATATTTCGAAGTCTTTTTACTTTGATTTTATTCTGGATGGTCGTGGAATCTTTTGGTGCCACTGACAAGTCCCCCTAAAATCTTATTTATAATAAGTATTGTAATAGATGGTCCATGGGACGGATCTCGGGCCGGCTAGTGGGTGAAAACCCTTAGTTGAGCTCGTGGGTCATGCCTCGTGGATCCCTCGGCAGTCCGCAGTCGGGTCTGGCGATAATGCACAGGACCGCTACGCAGGGCGCCGTTGTATACTCGGGGCGGCTACTGAAATATGTGGCCGGAACGAGTCGGAATAAAATTCGGGAAGTGCGACTTTAGTTAAGCGGGAATAAAGTTTTGTAGGGAAAATTTAAAACTTTGTTGGAAAATAAATCAGAAAATCAAATAGGAAAGGATAGGATAGGCTAGGAATGTAAATTTGAAAGTAGTTTTCCGAAAGTTGAATGATCTAATCTGACAGAAGAGAGTAGCGTTTATTGAAGTGATCGCAGAGGGTTGTAATTACTTAAAATCATGGGAAACGCACCGGGAATTAAGGAATTGTTGATCAAAATTTTAATATAGAGAAAGATAAATGTAAATTAGGAAAAATGTAGTCGATTCCATGATTAAACAAATGAAATAGGAGATTTACCGAAAATAAGGGAGGAACGCTGCCCAAATTTTTGAAGGATACATTTATAAATAACGCGTAAAGATGACAAATAAGTACGGAAATTGTAGGAATAGACGAGTAAGGACCAGAATATAGAAAAAGAAAGACGTAAGACCTTCCATCGGCAGTCCAGAACCCGAATGTGAAAATATCATGAGGAGTAGTTCTAGTAATGGAGCTCACCTGCTCATGAATTTTCAACCTCTATGTACAGTACCAACATGGAAATCACCATGGGTACATAGGAAGGATAGAATAATAATCTTGCTGGCGTTTAGAGGGGTCGATACACAAAACCCCTAGAAAAAATAAATAAAAACCAACCCAATTCGCCAACAGAGATAACTTACTTAACACTTCCAATTATAATCCAAATCATTCATTGTATTAGAGGAACCTTGATTCTGTCATTGGGAAGTTCAAAGACGAGAATAAAGGGCTAAAATATAAGAAGTGGGTGTTTCGTAGGCCTAAATGTTATAATCTTTTAGGGGATACAGAATATAATAAAGAAAATGGTGTGCATTAAATGGTACAGACATTAAACATCAATTATACCTGGATTGTTATCAAAATAATGAAATATTTACCGTTCCTCAATCAAGAATAACAAGTAAAAATCACTAGTGGTTCACCATTAAAAATAATAAAACCGCATTAACCAATGCTGACGACAAACGCAACTGGGTAAGACCCAATAAAAGCTTTGGATATGGACACTATAGAGGAGATGAATCGATTATGGATCAAAGTCAAATTACCAATACAGGTTCTCCAAACAGTCCAGAGCCACCATCAAATTCAGATTATCATCCAGATTTTCCACTATCCAACTCGATTTATCATTCACATTTTCTATATGAAGATTTTTAATAAATAAATGTTGGTAAAAAAATATTGTTTTTGATTCGCTGCATAATTAGCAGATTTGTTTCAGTCTGCTGCTTTTTTATAAAATAAATTTTTTGTTCAACATTTGCTATTAAAATTAGTTTTGAAAGATAGTTTTGTCGATGTTTATTAAATTTTGAATAATAATAATAATAATAATAATAATAATAATAATAATAATAATAATAATAATAATAATAATAATAATAATAATAATAATAATAATAATAATAATAATAATAATAATAATTAAAACAAAAATATTTTTCAAAAAAATAGCGACCACGTCATTAAAACAAAAATGAACACTTTATATAAACAAAAATTAAAAATGTCGACATAATCTATGTAAAATTATCGATGACGTAATATGGCCCTGACCTATGCACAATATGATTATGCAATCACGTATGTTAAATAAAGCACATGATTATATAACAATAATATGATCACGCATTCTACATAAAACCCGAGGGTAACATAATAGTGTGTGTGATTACATCAACATTGCCCGCTACGTGATTACATAACACACAACCACCCCTTTGGTTTGGTCCGGATATTGTATTGACGTCATATCACATAATACCCCCTCTAAAAGTGGTTCTAACCGGACATAATGTGTTACTATATATATGAAACCAGTGCACGTTGAGACTTCAAATAATATTTTGAGACCTCAACACTGGTAATTGCCTCATTTTTTCTTTTAAGTCATTCATATATTATATGCTGACCAGTCTATCAGTGTTGTCGAAAAAACTTAGTGATTAATTATTGCAGTAAGTTCTAATTAGTTGATATTAAATGCCTGATATTGATTATTTACCATCAAAAAACCCCCAAATACATAAACACAAAAATTAAAAAATAATTAATAAGAACCAGAACATATATAGGTATACATTTATTATTTCAATGAATAGTTGGATGTGTGGTTGGATAGGCTGTTGGATAGGTTGTTGGATGAGCTGTTGAATAATCATGTAAGAAATTATCATCGTTATTCATTACTAGTCTCTATCATATAATGACCGTATGTCAGACTTATATTCTTTTCTACTCTAAACCTTTTATCATCTTTGTTTTTTAGTGCAACCTTTGAAGTTTTAAAACTATATAACTGATGATTGAGTTGGGCCAGGACTGAATTTTATTTAAATGAATTGAAAATAGTTACCAAATACAGCATGTAGATTTAAAATCAGACCCACAAAACATCAAAAAACAACCTTAAAATGTGAGAAAGATACAATTAAATATAAACTTAAAAACATAAAAATAAATTAAAATAATAACAAAAAGCACCAAGATCAGCACAAAATTAACTTAAAAATAACAGAATAACACAAAGATTTGACCGAAAAATCACAATTTATGTAAAACCAAAAAATTAATGAATAAAATTGAATTAAAATAAAATATTTTTGGTTGGAAAAATTCAATTAAAAATTCAAGAAATAAACTGTCAAATTAAATTAAGAAAATAATAAAAATTAAAATTAGATAGCACAAATAATTTCAAGGTCAAATTTTGTTTTATCACACTAAAATTAACACGCAAGGTTAGGGTCACAGAACAGGTATATATACCAATTCATTTTTGCAGAATTTATTCATCACTTGTGAGGGATCACTTTTTCTCGTAAAAGCTCAGACGTTTTTTATCAGAAAAAACCGTATTGTATCACAAGCGTCCGGAACGGTCTCGAACTATTATTAGCAGGAACTATCGAAAACTATCGAAATGAGCATGAGTTATATGCAATTATATGAGTTCGAGAATAGGAATTTATTGATTAAATGACTTGGATGAAGCGAGTGAACAATGTTTATGCAAATGAACTTCCGATTACTATGTGAAATGACAAATAAACAATTTTATGCATCAAAGCTTTTACCCAATTTATATGGTAACATTTATTTATTATTTTCCGGTCCACAGCCAAAACAAATTGCAAGTTAGTAAAATAACACATAACTCTGGAGCGGTGTAAGTGCGGTTCATCCGCCAATAGCTCGTGCCCTTGAGAGACCTCGCCGTGCGTAATGACGGCTCGAACGTCAAATCATTGAGCTAAATAGCGAAAGAGAGTAGCTCGAGGGTGGGTCTTTTGGCTCGAAACATAGGAAAACATAGTAGGAAATAGTAGAAACATAGTAGTTATAATAGGGATAAGGGTGGTGGGTTACAGGGTTTCGCTATTTATTTATCTTTGTTGTTACCCCAGTAACGCCATACAAAATGATTCTATCTGCCACTTGGCACTCGTTGCTAGGCAACGTTGGAAATGTGTTCAAGTGGTGGATTGCCCGCAAAAAGTGAGCATTATTACTAATACTGTAATTGCTCGGACAATCCTCGGGTTCACGAGCTGTCGACAGAAGACCTATGCTCGCTTTGCTCTGTCCCTAGTATAAAGAGTTCAAGATCGGATTTTTATTGACTGTGGGAAATGAGACGAAGGTTCGATGACGTGCTACGAGTATTTGTGATAACGCTGGCATACAAATGTATCTAAGAAACAAATTGACTCTAAATACGACTACTCTATTCAAATCAACAAAACACGCAACATTTATGAGTTAATGAGTTTGGAGTTGTGTTGCTCGACGTCGGGCACGCTCCTTGCGTCCCGGCCGACGATTCATGGATGGAGTGGCGGACTGGTTTGTAGCTTGAGGACCTTTGGGTGGCATCTGGGACGGGGCGAAGACGAGCGGGTATGTTACTGCTTCCCCCTCCCGACAGACTGCCAGGGTGACTTCCAATCCTCTGATTTGGGTGCGTAAGCTCTGATTAAGCTGACGTTCCTCTGCCCAGCCTCTTTGAGCTGCGGTTAGGCGTTGGTAGGCTGTCTTTAGCCGGGCTGGGTCCACCCAGGTGGCTTTCACCTGCTGCACTTCCTTCGTGAGTTGTATGATTTGTCGATAGAGTGATTGGTTGTCCTGCTGTGCTCGGAATAGTTCTTGTTGCAACCCTTGAGTAGTTTCCATAGCTAATATAAAAAATAATGAATAGAGTAATTCAAGATCGGGTGCGATTGTGCCATTGTAGCATTACGTTAAACAAAGTTCGTAAGGAAAAAATTTTATCGTCAGACACGAATAAGTAACAATAATTCACAGCTTTTATCTGAAAAGATTAATGAGCGGATAACACAAAAATCACAAGTTATTATTAAAGTTCTCAATCATTTGTAACAAAATACTAATAGGTGATTCGGATTGTCACTAATCACGGAAAAGACGATTGGAGTTTCTTCAGGGGAATCGGCTTGCTACCCACTCTTCGGGAGTGTAGCCCGCGATTGACATTACCGGTCTTCTAGTGTTGCGGCGCCGGGCCGCATTGCTCGATGGGATCTGGTTTGGATAGCTCTGGCAAGGATGCCAGTAGGAGTCGGCGATTCGACTCGCCCGCAAATCCTCCTCTACATTCGCCAGGTGCTGGCGAGCTCGGGTCACTTGCTCATTTAGGTCGAATTGTTGCGCCACTAAACTCTCCAATTGTTGCCGGGCCTGTTGATGGATTTCGATTGACGGGATCCATTGAGTGGCCGTCCCTCTTCCCAGATTATCCCGATCGAGGAATTTCGACGGTGGGAAATCCGGACATCGCTCCTGGCGGTGCTGGGCCCACGCCCATCTCCAGCGATCAGCAAGGGAAATCGTGGAGTTGGTGGCTAAAACAAAATATCATCAATTACAGTACACGTGTGGAACGCTTTCGTAATTCGTCTCGTCTTTCCGTTCGTTAATCATTACTTCCAACACTTCTCCTGCTAGGGTGTTTTCTAAATCGTCTTCCCCGTACTTGTTTCAAAACTGGGGTGTTATGGGGGTCGTATAGGTTTGAACAACTATTTAGTCATGATCTGGTGGTTCTCAGCTTCCTAACGGCTTGAAAATTCACTTGCGACTAAGGGACGTTGTTTTGTGGTGTGCTGACTAATTATGGGAAACATGTTAGCTGATTATAACTTATAAAATCCATTAATGATAAACTTGTTCAATTATATTCATTTTATACCAACATTGTTTAACCCTAATATTAATATTAGTTATCCTGGATATACTCACCCAGTGATACTTAATCGGAAACGTGGGATAATATTGATACTTTACGTTATAGGTGAAATAGATTAGGGTTGATTATGCAATGTAATCTACAATATTATTTCTTAAATAAAACCGTTTAAATATATTATAATCGAAATTTTCCATTAATAAAGTCATCTAAGAGTTTTATAAAATTAGTCAGTAGTAATGAGATAAATAAAAACATTAAAGGAATACTATAATCGACGTTAATAGAAAAAAAATCATTTAAGAGTGTTTATAAATTTATTCAATAATAATAATAAGATAGGAATAAACAGTGTTGTAATAATTTACCATTAGATGCAGGGGCCATTTCCCCTGACCCTTCTCCATTTGAAGGCATTCTGGATTTCATTGTCGATTCGTACGAAAATTCCATCGATTTTTCTCCGGTAACTCTGTAATTATTTAGATCAAATGAATGTTACGTTTGGTTGTTTACGTTATGGCGTTTAGTAGTGGGTAGATAACATATCCGGCCGGAAGTGTCAATTTAGTGACTTGGCCGATTATTGATTTTCGTCGAAAGTCGACAGTTCGATGCTTCGTCGTATCTATATGGTTCAGTAAGTTTATCTTATATGTCCTGTTTATCTGACTGCAACTACACCTTTTAGTCTATCTTACAATCTGCTATATGGCCGGTTGAAAAAATGGTTTTATTTACCGGGAATCAATGGTTTCTATCAAGGTTAGTACTTTAACTAATTTAATTTCTTTCACGATTTTACTATAGTTATAGGAGTTCAGAGTTACTTTCCTCAATAGATGCTGGAATAATCGTCTTAGAAGTTGTCGGCGTAAATTTTTGTCGTTTTCAATGTTGGTTAAGTGTCTAATATCTCACGATCTCGCTTGTAAAGTGGATTTTCCTACTCTAACTTGAATTTGGATTTTTGCAGAAATGATGGAGTGCAATCACTATTTGAATAAAATCATGGCTTTTCTTTCGTTAAATTCAGATTCATTGTTAATTGGAATTTGATTCTAATCCTTTAATTTATTTACAAATTGATTTTACCAATGATGCAAGTTTTTTTATCCATAGCAAAGATTTTAGTTAGTTCAGTTTTTTAATCGATTAATTTAATTTTAAGCAACAACCTGTTTCCTTCTATCTTTAATTTCTTTATTTTTTATTCCTGAATTTATATTATTTAAAGAAAAATTCTGTGTTTAATTGCTAAATTTCGTTACTTTTACTCGAGGAGTTATTCTAATTCGAATCAAGGAATTGCTTTATCAATAAATTACTGTCATTTTTGATCAATAGTTGCTTTAGTTCAAATCAACGAGCTATATTAATTTTTGTCACTTGGATTACTTATTTTTACTTTAAAATTTGTTTAATCGACAATTACTTTAATCAATAAATTATTTCAATATTTTTAATCAGAGCTTTACTTTACTTTTACTCGAAGATTTACTTGATTTTTATCAAAGCATTATTTTATTTTTATTCAAATTACTTTAATTTTTAATCCAGGAATTAATTTAATTTAGTCAAGGTGATACTCATTTTTACTCAATAATCGTTTAATTTTAATCAATAATTTAATTTAATTGCATTAATGAATTGTGTATTTAATGATTTTTATTATTTTATTTCGAATTGAAAATTCAATTTAATTATACCAATAATTTTATCTAATTTATTTCAAAATATTAATCCAATTTAGCTATACCAACGATTTCAATTTAATTTATTCCCGTACCCTTTCCCTTTAATAGGCCTTAGGCGCATTTTATGTTTATATTATATTTACTGAGTGCCCACTGGACTACTCGGTGTGATGATTTTGAGCCATGTGTAGTATGATTTTTGGTCGATTTTGCAGAAATGAGAAACGAGGAAGCAGCCACAAGACTTCTTCTTTATTTCTCGTTTCATCTATATGGATCATATTGACGTTACGACCCCTGCGTTCCGCACGCTAGGTCTTCACGGGTACATATCATTGGCGATTTTCCACGCACTTACACAAATCTGTACTATGTAGATTTTACTATCTTGCAATATGTGTTGGCTGTGGGCCGGAAAAATTTCGACAAATGTTTAATTAATATTATTAAATGCATGAAAAAACAATAGTTAGTATTATAAATATTTATTATCATATTAAATAATCAACATACAAAATTACTTGTCCAATAAAATCATAAAAGCATAAAAATGCATCTCCCCCACGCCGACATCCAAGCAGAGCTCTACCGAGGTTGCGAGGATGTGACGTGGAGAGAGAGCTCCAAATAAACCAATTCTCACCTAAGATTGAAAGTTCTAAATGTAGATTTTCAAACAAAATTCTAGATCAAAAAATGATTTTTAAAAAATGTTTTCAAAATGGTTTTGAAAAAATGGTGTATTTCGAAAAACGGTTAAGTTTAATGTGAAAATGGATCAGTATTTATACCTATTTTCTGTCCCTAACCTCGCATGTGAAATTTGATGCAGTAAAACAAAATTCGACCTTGTTATTTTCTAGTGAATTCTATTCTTTAATTTTATTATTTTTTGATTTATTTTAATAATTTTTCATTTAGAATTTTTATTGAATTATTACTAATTCAAATCTTTTGATTTAAGTTTCATTTTCATGAACTTTTATTAATTTATCAAATTTTGTCGAATTTGTTGGGTTTTTGTTGTTATGTTTGTGTTGGTATCATGCGGATCTTGGTGCGTTTTGTTATTATTTTAATTTATTTTTGTGTTTATTATTTTATATTTAATTCTCTTTTTTTCTCATATTTGATAGGGTTTAATTGATGTTTCAATAGGCTTATTTTAAATTTGCATGTTATATTTGCGTGTGTGTTACCGATCCATTTAAACATTTCTCAAGGCCGTTTATGTTCTGGCCCAACAAGGGTAAGAGAGATACAATGAGGATATTTAACATAACAAAGGGTGTACAGGCCATGGTAAAAGTCAAGAATACAATCAACGATAAGAAGGACTATGGGAATAGACATAATGATGATATAACAGTATGAATTAACATTTGAAGAAGATAGGAAAATAATGGGACCTAAAATCGAAATCGAGCACAGACCCATGGATCATTCGGTCAATTATAACATTAGCAATAGCGCTCACTTTTTGATCAAATTGTTACATCCTATTTTTTAATTTCAAGGATGACAGCGTCAGTTCACATTGCGTTTTCGGACTAATTCAATAGCTCACCAACAGAAACATAAAATTTGATGTCAATTCACTCTTTAAATCGAGCAAAAATATTTAATACGAATACTGTATATAGCAAACAAAGTCATTGTACCAGCAGACAATATACTAATTATTTTGATTAACTTTATAATTAAAATTAAAATAATTTGAAATTTGAAATATAAGTAATAACTAATAAATAAGTTAATTAAAAGAAATACAACTTTATTTAATTAGAATATTATTTGATAATATTTTAAAATAAACTTAAAAATTTATTACTTATATTATACTTTATTTGATAATTTGACTGGAAAAAATAGAGTTACGACCTTGGTTGTTTAAATTAATTAATTTATATTTATATTTTAAGGTGCGAAGCATGGACGCATCATTAAGCTCAAAATTTTAGAAAACCGATTTTTGATTTAAAAATTGTTTACTTTTTCTAACAAAAATGAGCCTACCAAATAAAATTTCAGCTACAGAAAGAGTAGTTAAAAGTTTGTTTAAGTTTTATTTGAAATCTAATTTTAATAATAAAAACTTTGTAATTGGATAAATTTTTGAATTATTTTATATAAAATATTTAATTCCCTTTTAAAACTTTAATGCAAAATATTTAATAATTGAAGTTTATATCAAATGTATTTAGGTGTTCCTTTTCCTCCCAGTCATAGATTAACAATTCAAGAGGTGTTCGATAATAAAGGAAAACCAAACATGGACAAACTTCGACAACATTTCTTATTAGAAGGATGTGTCACAGAAGATGTTGCATTGAAAATCATAAGTGAAGGAGCATCACTTTTGAAATCAGAAAAAACTGTGTTAGATATTGAAGCTCCAGTTACCGGTAAAATTCAAATTAATAAACAATATTACGAAATTTATTTAGTTTCTAATATTTAATTTCATAACATTTTATATCTACTATATTGAAGATTTTGAAAAAAATTGTTTTAATTTAGCTCGTCAGTTTCGTAACTTAAAATAATCGGTAGGTCTTAAAAGATCGACAGTTTTTTGTAATTATCTTATCAAAGTATATAAGTAAGTAGATGTGTGCCACCTGGCCCACTTTTTGGTACCCCCCCCCCACAAAAATTACAAAACTCAACAATTATAAAAATAAAGAATACGAACAAGAAAATATATAGGTATACATTTATTAATTTCATGAACAATTGAATGAGCTGTTGGATGATCTGTTTGATATGTTGTTGGAAGAACTGTTGGATGTGCTGTTGAATAATCATGTGGGAAATTATTATTTTTATTCATTACTAGTCACTATCATATAATGACCGTATGCAAGACTTAGATTCTTTTCAACTCAAACCCTTTTATCATCTTTGTTTGTTGGTGCAACTTTCGAATTTTTAAAACTATAAAGTTGGTGATTGTTTGTCCCTATTCTAAATTGAGGTACAGAAAAGTTAAGGTTTTTTTCATTACACTCCTTATATGAATTATGGGTTAATTCTGTATCCTTTAATGTTACCCACTTAGCTTTTAGACATTTCGATTAAAAATATACTACCAAAAGCAGTGATTAATAATTTACAATGGGAATATCAAATTTAATAAAACAATGCAAGCGTTTTAAGTAAGTGCATTTCTTAATATATATTTTTTATTAGAAAACAAATGAATAAACCCAAGTTTCTGAAATTTTAATTTTTAAATAATTTTCATTATTAAGTTCGTAAAGTTTATATTGAATTAGAAAAATTAAACGATTGTAAAAAGTTTATTGAATTATTTATAATACAAATTCAAAAAAATATACGACCGAAACCATGCCAGATAATAATAAAACATCAAAAGTATGGAATTATTTTACGATTTCTGAGGGTATAAGCTTGAAGCATGCTAAGGCTTGTTGTAAATTATGCAATACATTAATATCCAATGTTGATGGATCCAAAACAGCAATGTCGAGACATCTTAATATATATTTTGGAATTGATTTTAAAAAACTGACAGTTACTGACGAAGCGAATACAATAGGAGATAACAAGAGGTCAAAAACGATGTTGGATTTTGTTATTCGCAGAAGTTTAGAAGAAATTGTATCTAAGTTGGCGGCTGTGGATGGCATATCAATCAGAGCCATTACACGATAAAAATTCATCAGAGAATCAATCGGAAAATGTACTAAAGGCATTCCAAAAAATAAGACTGGCGTAATGAACCTGGTATACAAACATTATATGGTGAAAAAATAGAAATAATACGCGAACTAAAGAAAATACATCAAAACAAGAGATTCAGAATTACTCGGGATGAATGGACTAGAATGAGGATGAAAAGATGTGTTAATATTAATGTGCATTGTGCTGAAGAGAAAGAACCATATAATCTGGGTTTGGTCAGAATATTTGGAACATGTTCTGCTATTCAATTAGTTACACTGGTCACTAATCATATAGCCACTTTTAATATTGATTTTCAAAGGGATATAATTGGATCAACAAGTGATGGCGCCAACGTTATGGTAAAATTTGGTCGAGAATGCCCTGCAATATTTCAATTATGTCTCACTCATGGTATTCATTTAGGTGTATGTGATACATTATACAATACTTATACATATGATGAAATTGATGCTATCAGCAGAAGCTACCAAAATGCTCATGAATTGGATTCCGATGAGGACAATTTTGAGGATAATGATTTAGATATATTAAGTATTATTGAAACTGATTTTAAAGAAGAAATGCCTTATAATAATGTGGTTGTTAATGAGAATGTTAAAATTGTCAGAGAAATTGTAAAATTCTTCAGATATTCAACAATAAGAAGTAGTATTCTACAGGGAAAAATAATTAAAAAAATAGGGCACGAACGTCAACTAATCCTGGACGTTAAAACACGTTGGAATTCAATGATAAAAATGGTTGAAAATTGTTTAGAACTTCGGGAATTTATAGAAGAAACGCTGATTTGAATGCAACCAACTTATTGGAATGGATAAATTTTAAACTTCTTGCCGAAATAAGTGAAGCCATGAAACCGACTGAGTTAACTATTAAGACATTCGGAAGGAAAGATGCTACGTTACTCTCGGCAGATCTTACTATAAAATTCATGAAAATTAAACTCAAGGAATCAAATACTCAAATTAGTACTGCATTATTGGTTAATATTTCCAGGCGGGTTGATGAACGCATAAATATAAATCTGATGAATCTCATAAAATATTTGAAGGATAGAAATAATGATATATCAGAACAGGGGATAAATTTAGCAATAGATACAATGAAAAGACTATTTAAAGCTAATGCAACATCAGCAGTTAATGAAAATGATTCAAATATGTTTTTATAGAACCTGAACAACAAAAAATTACTATTGAGGAAGAACTGAACCAGATTTTAAAGAATGGGAACGAGGAACCAATTAAGAAAACGGATTTTGACAAATTAAAACGAGAATTTACCCTGTATTAAAATACCGGCAAACACACAGAAAATCTACAAAAATTGTTCAACTCTATGTTCAATTAAACCGACTTCAGTGGATTCTGAAAGAGCTTTTTCGGTTTTTGCCAATTTTTGCATCAAAATAAGGTCAAGACTGTCTGATAAATCTTTAAATTCGTTGTTGTTTTTAAAATATTATTAAGACACAAAAAATAAATATATTTTTGTTTATTATCATTTAAAAACAAATTAATTCATAGTTCGATCAAATATTAAAATAGCGATTATTACTTTTCTAAAAAAATACTTTTATTAAAAATTTAACGACTTCGAACGGTTCGACGAATTTCGAAATTTAATACTCAGATTCGACGAATATTGTTTTCACGAGTTTTCAGAAACCCTATATATAATCTTTATTACTGTATCATTTTTAATTGAAAAATTTCAAACATGTTTTTACAGAATCCATTTTATTGCTTGCTTGATCGATTTTATAACAAAATTGAAAATGAAAATATGTACTGACAAAATATTTCTTGGTTTTATTAAATGTTTTGAAATTTTATATTTTTATGTGTAAAACGTTATGAGGTTAAAAGAAATGTGAAATTTGTTCTAACTCCATCGAAATAAATTTTACCAATTACAATTTAAATTCACCCTTTAATTGTTGAATTTTTAAGACTTCAAATTATTAAATTTTATTAATTTAATATTATTTCGTAGCTTGATTATGTTGTTATTCATTTATTAAAACTATGATAAAATTATTACAATTGTTGTCTTTTATATGAAATATACTTTTATATTATTATGAAAGTACACTTTTCGCAGATATTTTTTGTATTATTGTTTAATCAATATTCGACAACATTGAAAATACTAAAAATCAAACTAGATAGCAATTTTGTAAAAAATATTGTTTTATTTAGAAGTGTAGAATCTAGAAAAAGATTTATCAAGATAAACCTATTTTCATTATGAGGCGAATATTTTATCACATTTATTTTTCAAACATTCTTTTTGAAAAATAAAGTTTAAATCATTTTAAAATTTGTTATTATTATTTTTTGAGTTTCCTGATTAGTAGCTAGTTCACTCAGTGTACTTTTACTATATATAATTTCTTTCCAAACAATATTCCGCCGAAAATAAATAAATGTTCCTTGAGTAATTATCAAAATTAATATGACAGTTGTAAGATTTTCAAGGCTGCAACAACCTAAAAAAGGTATATAAGTTTATTATTATTATAAGCCGTTGTTATTATTTTACTATTTTATTACATTTCTTATTTATCAGATCTTCCTACTATGTAAAATAACCGAGCATTCAGATACTTTCTGAAGTATTTCATCGTAGGAAAGGTTAAGGAAATACTACTCTATACTTCTGAGTGAATATTTTTTCAACTCATTTTGGTTAAAATTATAATATTAGGAAACAGGATCTTCAAAGTCACTTTTATTATATAAAAATAGAGTACTTTAATGAAAGGCAGAATAAAATCTTTGTGTTGAAATTATTTTTCAATTTTAAGTTAAATTATTTATACACATTAAATAAAAGAAATTTATTATTTGAAAAAAATTACAATTTTCGATTTGAGAATATTACCTATGTAAATTTAATTTTTAGTTAAAAATAACATTTTTAGAAATTTAAATATTACGATTGCCAATAAAAATCTAGAAAAATTAACGATATAAACTTTTTAATTATACACTAATGTCTGATTCTAATCAAAGAATATACGATACATTATCCAGTGCAATTTCCAATAAAATACTAGTTTCGAACTAATGGCTCTCACCAGTACTATGGGGGAGGCAGACAGATTCCTCTTCGTACCAGGTAAGTGTACAGCAGTGTCAAGTCAACACCGTTATGCACTCATCCTGATGCACTGGACATCAAATAAGTTTGCAAAGTTTGGTTTTAAGGCAAGAAAAAAGACGAATCTTTATCAGTCAATAGTGAATAATAAGCTTAAGTTTTTCAAGTTGTTTTTCTGATAGATTTAACCAGTTTCTGTGTTGAAATTGTAGTTCGCAGAGGTAAGATTGTATCTACTATTGTTTCAAGTGAAAGGAGGTTTTAAGATAAAAGCCAGTAATAATATGATAAGCCTAAATTACAATATAAATAAAGCTAAGGTAAATATGAATACCGTGTGTAGATTGTGCAACAAAGTACCACAGTCCCAAGCACAGATTTTTAACCACTGCTCCCAAACTAGGATAAATAAACATTATAATGTGATGGAGAAAGTAAGCGAATACCTAATTTATAAAGGCTTTCAGGTAGATATAGAGAGCCCCCCCAGGCACTGAAACACGACTTCGACCAGACCTTACAATTAAATCAAAAAGAAATAATAAGCTTCACATCTTAGATATTAAGGTTCCCTATGATCGCCAAGAAAATTTTCAAAACGCCAGAGACGACAAATACGAAAAATATTAAGATTTGGCCCTTGAAGCCGGTAAGAAAAATAACTGTAGGACCATTTTATCAGTCCTTGTAGCAGGAATGCTGTTCTTGAGATTGGGAAAATGATAAGATATTAAATTAAAATAGAGCTCAATGGTATTGAGATTAAAAATTAGCACAAATTTGTATGTCCACAGCTGTCATATCAAGTTACAGGATTTATATGGATCATATAACAAATAGAAAAAAACCCGTAGGTACATATATATGTTGTTACGGGTACGAAGTGCATAGTACCACATGATGCTGCCAAACGATAACGGGTGGAGATACTAAATGGATAATATTAACAATAATATTAATAATAATAATAATAATAATAATAATAATAATAATAATAATAATAATAATAATAATAATAATAATGTTATCTAATTTTAATCTAATTTATCAATAGTTTATTTAAATCTTATTTTTAATTTTAATCATTTTAAAACTTAATTTTATGTCCGTTGATAATTATGCTTAAAAATCTTCACAATAACAATATATCTCTCTTTAAAAAATTTTATGCATTTATTTTACTGGTAACTGAAATACATTTGATCTAATTTTTACCGGTAAACCGGTTTTTTAATAAAACATTTACCTTTTACCGGTAAAAGCAAATTTCGGTAAATTTATATGCCCTAATGTTTAAAAAAGAAATGCATTTTTGATTATAATTTATATTGAAATAAATTTTTTATAAAATTATCCAATTTATTTTTTTTAACTATGTATATCTTAATTTTTTCCAAACATTCGACATACCAAAGCTTTTGTCTATTTTAGAGTTAAATGTGTTCAAAATTCAATTCCTCGTAATTTTCTTTTGATTTCTTTAAATCTTAATATTTAAGCCTTCGTCTTTAAAATTTAATAGCTTTTTTTTATCTATTTTGATTTTACTTTAAATATTTTTACCAATGATTTTTCTCAAATGATTTATCACAGAACCAGTTTCATAGTATTTTTAATAATACTAGAGAACGACTCTGTAAAATTTTATAAAGCTTTAATTTGATAATCTAATATTATTTTTTTCGAATCTTTTCATCTAAATAATTGCGATAAACTATTTTCAGGTTGAAAATGTGTTTATTTGAAACTGACGGGTTGATTGACTTCTGAAGACAGATGAGAAAATTTAGTTGTCTTTCGTGGTAATAAAATTTACAAGTTTTATTTATATAAATACAAGAAAAATAACTTGTATTGAACATTATTACTTCTCATAATATTGTTCTTTCATTTCTAAAATTTGCAATATTTTCTTTTTTCATTACTAATCATTTTCAACGACATCAAATGACTATTACTAATTATTTAATTAACATTTTTATTTTATTAATGGGGCATTACAGCTACCCATTTTAAAATTTTCTATTCACTTTCTACCCAAATTAAAGCTTTCATGTGTTAAACCGAGTAGTGATATGTTTCTTATTCAGGGTGAATATACAATGAATTTAGGAATAAAACCTGTTGTTGTAAACAATTTTTAGATGTACGAGTTACCTGCATCCGGTTACTAATGAAATAAATGCCAGATTAACCAACTATGTATAAAACTATTTCACTATATGTGATTATAAAGATTGTTATAATACGAGAATAAACTCCCTTTCGTCAAAAAACTTGGTTAGATCAGCACTAATGGCACCTACTGAAAGAAGATCAAAAGAGCATTGTTTTTATATTTTTTGAATTACATAATACTTTGATAAGATGAACATTTGTTTGTCATTTGATAAACAAAACTTTAAGATTTGGGTAGGTGATTAAAAATTTTTATTTGGATAGAAGTTGCAAAAATAATTTTACAATGGGTATTTAGTGAATATTCCCTTAATTAATAGATATTTTTTGATTTAATACCTTTAATCTAAATTACAATTAAATTCTTTATTTATTCAATAATAAATTGAAAAATTTGACTGAGAAGTTTTTGCTTGTTAATATCATTATTTGAATTAATAAAATTTAATTACAATTTGAATTTTAACCATGGATATAATAAGCGTCAATTCAAAACCTACCCAAATATTTTTGTAAATTCAAAGCATACCCAAATTTTTTGTAAATTCAAATATTTATTTATCGTTCCATTATAGATTTTTTTCTTCTAACCAAAGGTCGCTCTTTTGTCCGACTTTCCGCTAGAGAGTTAGTATGTCCAAAAACTCAATTAAAAATCAAAGGATGTTTGAAGGTACTTGTTCATTATTGGGACCCCCAGTAAATTTTCAACTATTTTGATTAGAATGAATATGTTTAATTTGCCGAGCACAAAGGAGGAGGCCGTTGCGTTTCTTCAAGAGAAGGGTATCTTTGCCGGTCAATCGAATCTGTCCGAACGGTCACGAAATGAAGATCTACTTTGGCACACGCATTTTTTGGAAATGTAACATCAAGTCTTGCAAGAAGAAGGTCAACATGCGCGATGTAAACTGGTACAACTTCGTGGATCCGGACACCGACACTCACATACAGACCGTCGAACGTATGTGTGGATCGGCCAAGTGACGAAATAAGAAACACCGAGGCACCGTACGTCATCATTTGGAGTCGTATTTGGCTGAGTTCATGTGGCGCAAGCATGTTGCCAGAGAATATGTTTTCGAGGCTTTGTTAGAAGCAATTGTGGCTTTCTAGTCTCCTGAATCTTAGATGCAGTAGTTGTAATTGTTGAATTAAATGTTTTCACCGAATTTTTGATTTTTTTACTGGGGGTACCAATAATGAACAAGTACCTGTTTGGATTTAAAATTTTTAGATCTGTGAATATGTAAGTTTTGAATTATAAAACTTTGTATATGTTTTGAATTTACAACAATCTTTGGGTATGTTTTGAATTCATAAAAAGTTTTGAGTATGTTTTGAATTTACAAAAAATTTGGTAGCAGTATTTCGCCGATATGTTTTGAGGATTTCATAGATCTAAAAATTAAGTTGCATAGATTTTGCAACACTTTTATTATTGAATTGCTTATTAGATGATTTTTTAAGAGAATAAAGATAATAAATTGAGATTTCAAAGATAAAAAAAATTCATAGATAATTCTAAAATATCAATAAAAAGACACAATAAACATCATTTTATAAAAAATATAGATTATAAATCTATTTTGTGCTCAATGGATTTCTCGAGTCTTCTTGGACGACCAATGGGTCTTTTAATAGCTTGAGTTGATGATGATGATATTGAGGACTGTGTTGCTGCTTTTTTTGAAGCTGAAGTTGTCTTTACTTTTGGATTTTTGTGGTTGAGTCAAAGGTAACTCTTCGGCTACTCGCTTCTTTCGCTTTTTTGTTACATTACTAGTTGAAATATTTGCCAGTTGTTGAATCTACCATCAATTCATTGATTCTTAAAGTAGGTAACAAAACCATCAAGTGCTGAGTATGTTGCCCATTTAGCAAACACTTTCTGCTTGTTTTGATTTTATTCATCTTCTTTGAACGAGAAGTGAAGTGCTGATATATCAGCGAGTACCATGTCTTCATATTGTTTACAAGTTCTGAATTCCTCTTTGAATTTCTTTGACACATTGTACTTGATGTGGCAGAAGCACATATTGATGTTGACATTCTCAAAACACACTTCTGCTGTGTGAGGCGTTTTATAATTTGTATTTAAATAATGGTATGATGTTGGGCATGTTTGATTGTATGTTGAAATCCTTACTTATTCATTAATTATTATTTTTTAGAAACTCCTCAAACAAATTAACGATATAATTTGTTTTAATAATATGTGTGTTTGAATAATATTTGTGTTTTGATAATAAACGTGTTTTAGTTATGGATTCTATTAATACCCGTAGCTCTGTGGCTAATATGGCGACCACGATTGCAAATTTTATCAAGCCACCAGAAACATATGACATGGATTCAGACGTGGAAGATTTTATCTTAGAAACGGAACGATTCTTCGAGATGACAAATATTGTCGATGAATACAGAAGCAAATTCGTCAAAGCTTTTCTATCAATTAATTCAACGAAGAAATATGAGTTGACTAATGAAACTCTGCATTATACAGAAAGATTAAGAAACGCTTTTTCTAAGAACAGAAGTCTTATCGATGATCTCAACGAAGCGCTAAATTATCGTCAAGGAAATGAGGCTGCCGAAGAATTCTGCTCAAAAATTGAGAAACTTGCAAAAAATATTTTGAAGCATAAACTTGATGAAGAAGAACTAAAGAAATTTTTGCTATTCAATTCGCTTGAAGATAAAGAAGTTAAAAAAGATCTCAAAATGCAAGATTTAAAATCATTTGATGAAATGAAAGAAAGATTAAAGAGACACGATCAAGTTTCAAAAGAAATTAATGTATTTCATGCTGATGTAGCTTCAATGAATAAAACACAACGCTATGCTGATGCTGTTAAGAAGAGCTTACCAAGATATAATTGTGATAACAGATACATGGGTCCAGGTGTGATTACTAAAAAGATTCATGATCGAAGTTATGAAATAAAATTGGAAAATGGAAGTTCCGTCACGAGAAATATTGAGTGGTTAAAGGTTTTCAAAAAGGGGGGGATGTGAGGCGTTTTATAATTTGTAGTTAAATAATGGTATGATGTTGGGCATGTTTGATTGTATGTTGAAATCCTTACTTATTCATTAATTATTATTTTTTAGAAACTCCTCAAACAAATTAACGATATAATTTGTTTTAATAATATGTGTGTTTGAATAATATTTGTGTTTTGATAATAAACGTGTTTTAGTTATGGATTCTATTAATACCCGTAGCTCTGTGGCTAATATGCTGCATTCGCTATTACACCAGATGCATCTTGCATTATGTGGTTTGGTTTAAATTCAATTCCTAGTTTTTGACACCATTGGATGATTGCTTGATAAAAACGAGTATAATCTTGCTCTTCTTCATGTGAAGTTATACCATATGCAATTGGAATAAACTGTCCATTGAAGTCTGAAATTCCGAAAACCATCATTGGAAACAAGTTGATTGTGATCTTGTATGTACTATCAATATGAAACATTGGATTGTCGTAAAGCTGAATCCTCTTTAACATGTTGATTGATGAAAATACCACTTGAAAGTGCTTGCTAGCTGATCCGATATTATTGTACTGAGAAATGCAAAAGGCTTTAGATGGATCGATACCTTCTTCATACGTGTAGTTGTTTAGTTGCATTACTAGTCTTTCGAATTCATCATTGCCTGCAAAGACTCTTTACGAAGGCTTTTTAAAAATGTACTGGATTTGGGACTTATCGGGTATAGTATTTGCTGGGTATTTTTCTTTGTTTGAAATTAGAGTGCGTAGTATTTTCATTGGCTTGATTTGTCTGAAAGATTCAATATATATTCTCCTTATCTCATTTTGATATATTTCATGAATGCCTCTGAAGAAATTTTTCTTTTGGATCTTCAACACGATGTTGATTTTTGCTATAAAGATAGAAAGCTTGATCTTGATGGCAAAATTGGACTTTGAATTGAAAGAGACATGTTTCATGTTTTGTGTTGCATTTGTCTGAAGCGCAAATTCGAGACCCGCTGTCCATCTTGTGAAGCTTGTTGTGGTCGTTGACAGTACAATAGCCTTCCTTTTTTTCCATTAAGATAAACTGTTTTTTACTTGTAGTTGTGTTGAAAAAAGTCGTCCAGGTTTTTTTTCTCTGTAAACTTTTTGAAGAACTTCCATCTGTCCATATCTTCATTATCATCCTTATCTTCGTCTCTTACTGGGCTCAGTTCTTGTGGGTTTTCGGTAATCATAACAACTTCTTCATCTAACTTTTCGTAGTTAGAGGCCATGTTGTCTCGAAGAAATTTGTCAATGTCCATTTTCAGTTTTTAATAGGGAATAGGGGAAAGTTCTAATTAGAATTAAAACTTAAACTATGAGTTATTGTTTTTTAATTAATTATAGATATAAATTTAATCAAAAGTAGAATTATTTTTGGTACTTCATAGATAATTATAAAAAATTATTTGGATATCTATGTAATATTATTTTTAGATCTATGAAATAATAGATCGGCAAAATCTTTTTCTCAAAAAATTTTGGTAGGTTTCGAATTAACGCAGAATTTTTGGGTATTTTTTTGATTGCCCCTATAATAAATACGAAATGTTCTGTTAGACAGGAAAAATGCCCTCTTGAATTAACCGTTTAAAGTTAGATTAAACAAAATATAATTTGATGAATATCATTAATGATAAGGATGAAGAAAAATGCGTATTTTTGGCTGTGATATGATAGCTGGATTTTATATTGACAATGGTATGTACAATTTGTAGCTGTCTTTAAGACATTGTTTGGATAAGAATTTTGATAAACAATTTTGATTCAATACTTTGACTGCCAATAATGACTTAACGCGACATTAACGTGTAAAAATAAGTAAACGTGTTAACATCTATGAGAAATATGTACATCAAATAAAAATATATGTTTCTAGGTGTTTTTTCGAATGTTTTTAGATGAAAATTTACATAAAATTAGAAAATTTATTTTGAAAATAAGGGAAATGAAAAAGCTAAGCTGTATTACATTATTTTATGCGTATAAATAATGGTTTATAAAAAAATCTTCTCAATGAACAATGGTAGATATTTTTTAACATCCATCAATTTGTATTCTCATTATATAAACGTAAAATTTCGTATGTATAATATTTAAATTGTGTTTTTATTTATAAATTATCTCTAACAAAACGACGACGCGCAACCACTCTGTACATAACATTCAGGAAATTTCTTAAATGCATTGGTGAATTTACTAGAGTTCTTTACGTTCACCTAAATACTGTTCATTTTGATAATTTTAACGGAAGATATGAAAAACCTCACTATACCTCAAATTTTTTATCTAAAGAAATGCACTATACATTTTATGACGACGCTGACTTTCCGTTAGTAAATATTTTGATTTTTATTGGAAATTTTAAAAAATATTTGTGAGTTTATTTAAATTTTCAACAATTTAACGGACGTAATAAAATTTGCTTTAATTTTTCTTATAAATCTATTTATATAATTCATGACGATTGAAAATAAGAAATTAATCTGTTATAATAAAGGTCCGGGTGCTTATAGAATTCATTATTTTTTCTTATTAACTAACTAAAAAAACGCAATAAAATTTATTCAATTGGAATAATATTTCATTATTAAACAATGAAGTAATTGAACAATAAAATTTCAACTTTTTATCCAACTGTTGTGAGATTGAAAAAATATATAATTTTAATACATAGTAACAGTTTATTTAATGTTTATCTATTTCACATTGTGGTTAATTATTGATAATCAGATGGTTTGGATGTCGATAAGCCTTGATAATCGATAATTGGAAGCAGAATTAATTTGAGATATTTTTAGATTTTATTAAAATATCTTAAGATATATCTTTAGATTTGAACCTTTCAACGCTATTTATATTTAGTTAAGGAATTGAATCCTGGGAAGCTAAATTCTTCCAAGAAAATGTAACTAGACTGCACGATATCATTAAAATTATAGATAAAATATTAAATTATTATTAGCATGAACTTACTTTTATACTACTGATCAGTTTTTCTCAACCATTTACGGCCTGTAGCCTATTTTACAAACAAAAATATTTTGTAGCCTCACTTTTGACAAATATTTAGACTTTATTCCATCAAACTGTATCACTAGAAGATTAGCAGAGAGGACTGAACGCCACATTAATCGATATTGATGTAATAACTTCCTGATAATATATAAATATATTACTGCCTAGATTATTCTCTTTAACTTCTTAAAATAATATGCCATTGTAGTATAGAATTACATTTAATAATCAATTCATTTTTAACATGGTCATTGTGTTTATTGTTGATACGAATGTAAACAAGTCAAACGTATTTTTTTCAAAAAATTGTTAGTCACTGTTTACTTCCTTAACACCTTTCTTTTCTTTCTTATATACTAGTAGTTTTTTTATAAGAGAATTCATAAAATTTATGTGTCTGTCATTATATTAAACTTATTTTTACCATAACTGTTATTTTGATAACATGACATTTTTATTTCAATGCTGTCTTAAAAGCCACTTTTCGCTATCAGTTAATGCATAAAAGTTTTGGGTTAAAAATTATATATAGAAGAAAGAGAAGGCGAAAATTCAACAATAAAGAAAACAAAAACTTTTACAAGACAATATCATGAATCATATTTGAAGTATGGTTTCATAAAGAAAGAAGACTCACCCACTCATCCCTTTTTGTATTGTTTGCAGTGACAGAATTTCTAATGATGCAATGAAACCTTCTAAAATGCTTCGTCATATGATTACCAAACACCCTGGATTTTTTTCCGATAGTATTCTGGTTCAAAGTTATGTCTGAATATTCTGATATTAGAAAAAAAGCACTTAGATGTTTAATACCATTTCCTACATTTTATCTATGTGAGGAGGTGTTTTCTGTTGTAACATCAACTAAAACAAAGAAATGGAACAAATTAGATATAAGCACTTCACTTCGTGTTTCATTATCTCCTATTATCCCCAGATGGAATCGTCTCGTTGAAAATAAATAAGCACAAGGTTCTCATTAATTAATAAAATATGTTTAAAAAAAATCATTTTTGTCATTTGAAAAAGGTTTAAATTAAGTTAATCAATAAATTTATGTCAAAAAAATCTTAGTGATCCGCGGCAAAAATTTTGAAAACTGACCGGTCCGTGGTCGAAAAAAGGTTGGGGATCACTGCTCTATGTGATACTAGTGATTCTTGTATAATAATGCAAAAATACTTTATGGAATTAGAAACTTTGTGATTTTTAAAAACATAATAAATGTACTATTATTTGAAATATTCATTTGAAATCTCAAATAAGTATAAAACAACGACTGATGAAAGAAAAGTCCTCTACTTGATTAAAAATTGTTATTATATTTCACCAATTGCATTGTAATTTTCTACATGGAATTATTTTGATAAAAGAAAATATATTCAAATTCTAAAAGTATGATTTATTCTTCAATACTTCACAACGGCATTTTAATTTTTTACTTTGCGATAAATAGTATTATTTAAAACAATATATTTTTTTAGAAACTTATTTTAAAATTAATATATCATCTATTATTATTATCATTATTTAGTTTTATCCAATGTTATTATTCACAATATATTAGATGTATTTTTGTTGACAGAAAATAATTTATATCTCCTAATTCTTAGTTTAAAAAAAAATATTTCTATTAAAATAATTATCATTACTTTACATTCACCACACCTTATCAATACACTGATTAGATGTTATGAAATGCTATGACATAATTAAAACTAAAAATATTGTTATCTTGTTGAAATCTAATGTCTCTAAATATAATTTTCAAAATCTGCGAAATGAATATTAATATAAATTAAATATTTAAGTGTAAAAAATATAATTAATTTTAACTGAAAGGTTCAAATAATTTTTCTATCTTTTTTATATATTATTTTCTTTTTATATATATTTATTTAAATTATATGTTTAAATTTGATTATCAAATATTTTTATAAAATAATCTAAAATTATTCATTTAAGTACTGTATTTAAACAAACAGCAATTTGCTACATAAGCAATAAATCAATGATCTTCTACCCTTTTGATTTAGTTCTTGTTCTTTAGCAATATCATTAACTTTATAAATACTATTTAAACGGCAAATAAGTTTTCCTTAATTTAATAGAGAAGAAGACACTAGATATACACTAATGAATCATAGAAATATTTGCATTTCATGATGACTTTCCAGTAGCTGTTGAAAAAACATGTGCTCTGGTTCTAAAGTTGAGAAGATGATGCTTGTGCATTATCCCGGGAAGAATTATATTTTTCATTGGAGGCTTTTCAAACTTTTTGTTTCTTTGGGCGTTGAAAATTATTAAAAACTTTAAATAATATTCACTATGGAATATTGTTAAGAATTTAAAATAGAAACTAAATTTAGTATTATGCAATTCTGATACTAAATTTATTGCATGTCAATAAATGCTATTGAATTTTTGATGATATGGAAAGTACTAAGGCTAACCATGTAACATTGATGGGTACTGAAGTCGCACATGAATTGTTAAAATAAAATTCAGATTATACACAATCAAAAATAATGAAACAGTAATAACTAATGTAGATGACAAAATGGTTTAGATGTGGAAAAAATAATAGTTTTGTATATGGGAATTATGAGGTGATTTAGTTATAGGAGTAGATTTCACTGAATATTCAAAATGGAAATTTCGAAGAATATGTATCAGAAGATCCATATTATTGAACAAATATTTGTAAAATTAATCTTTTTATTTTCTGTAAATTCGATACATTTATTTTAGACATTTTTGTAAAAATTTGTTTTTTCATTGTAAAATTATTTTTAGATTATTTTATTGAGGATTTATTTTAGTCATTTTGGAAAATATATGCTTTTTAACTGCAAAAAGCTCTTAACCCTTAATTGCATGATTTTTTTTTATTTATTTTGAATCAAATAAAATAACGTTCCTTTGACTGAATATATTATTATAAAAATAATTTTAAAAATCTAACGTAAAATTTAATATCTAAAAAATAGAAAAACAGAAATGTAGTAAAAATGGTTAGTTCTTATTTATTTTAGGCGATCTAGACGTGAAATTCTGGTACAAATTTGCTACACAATGCAATTAAGGGTTAATCTTTTTAATTGAAATAGAATTTATATTAAAAAAATAATAGAAAAATTACTCGATTTAAATAAATAGAAAAATTAAATAAAAACTACATTATTATGGCAAAAAAATATTTTTAACCCCCCTCATGTTGCGCTATTCATGCTGTATGACTGTATGTTGAAATTTTTACTTATTCATTATTATTTTAGAAAAATTCAAACTAATTAATATTATTTTATAGTTATTGTTACAGAATAAACATTATTTGAATTATACCGTATATACTCGAGTATAAGTCGAATTGAAAATTTAAATCGTCCAAAATTGGAAATCCGTTTATAAGTCGAAGTAAAAAATTTTTAATTGAAAGTAATTAATTTGATTAAAAGCAATACGATTAAAAAACTCATTCTCCAAAAAGGATTTTTTTGGAAAAAAGTCCTCAAATTTAGTACAAAATTTCTCGACTTATACACGAGTATATATGATATTTCATTAATTTTATAATCAGAAAAAACACTGGAGTCAATATGTAATTTCTATTACTTTATAATATGTTTTCATATAAATATATCTGGTGGTAATTTAACACTTTTGCGGGCGGTAGTTTTTATGAAAAGGCTGTAGGAATAACAATTTTGACGATATTATTCCATTATTTTTGCATTAATTAGGGTTTTATGTGATTTTTACTCTATGGACGTGTGATATCAAATTCGTTTATATTCTGTCCCAACAATAAATTATTAATTAATTGCAGATTAAAAGAAACTCAAATTCTTAAGCAAAAAATGTATTATAAAATTATAGGGGAATACCAAAAGTAAAAGGAAATATTTTTTAATTAATTATAAAATGGAATGACATGATTATCAGAAACTGTATCATTCTCTCAAAATGAATTGAAATACCAGCGGGTAAAGCAAACACTAATTTGGATATGTCACTGGTAACTCAAAAATGGTAACTTGAACGCGGTAGAATGGGATGAAAAACAATAAGTAACCGATTGGAATATATATACACACGATAAAGCCAATGTAAAATTTTAATGGTTTTGTTTTTTATAATTTAATATAAAAAATTTTCCAATCATAACTTTGTAATGATTTACATGTTCTTTTATTTACAAAATTTTAAGTGTAATTTGTAAATCATTTTAAATAAATCACTAAAATCATAATAAATGAAGGATATCAAATTCTTCACCTCATTTCTGTTGAAATTTACAGAATCATTTATGTTTCAAAATCGTTTGATTGTCTATTTTCGTTAGTAGTAATTATACTTCATGATTATAAAAGTCATGGATAAAAAATCTTATATTGTATCATATAATAAATAATTACTCAAAATTTATTGAAAGCCGAAGTATTACTTTTTATGTCATGGTAATTAATTTAAAATTTAATTCATTTGTTTAAAATTATCTAAAAATTTGTATCGTAGAAAAACAATTTTAGCGTTTAATTAAAATAAAAATATTGATTTTTATTTCATTGTAAAATAACTGAAAACTATAAATTTGAATATCAAATTACGTTTTTGTTTAAATTATATGGAGAATGTAATTTTGCAGTCAATGTTTTTCATTTCATTTTTCCTTTAATATTATATCTTCATTTTGTTTTATGTTTTATTTCTTGCTTTTTATTGATTTTTGTTTGCAAGTTCATTAAATTTCCGGTAAAATTACAGTAAATTGTTACATAATTGTAATTAAAATTAAATAATTTTCATATCTTTTAAGCAAAATTAAAAAATAATTTTTTTTCAAATTTTTATTTTTCATATTTTATAGGTTTCATTTTGTCACATTTTCACTTTATTACTAAATACTAATTCTAAAAATATAATTAATTTTTAAAATCTGTCATAGTTTGATGGTTGTTATTAATTATTACTAACTGAAGTATAAAATTAACATACATTACTACAAAATGAGAAGTTTGAAAAAAAGATTAAAAAACACTGAAATTATTTCAGTTTAGAAAATAAATCTCAAAGTAATAATTTTTTGTCTTTGTTATGTGATTGAATCTTTCAGTTTTCATTCGATGAGAGGACACATTTAAAACGCTAATTTTAAATCTGTATATAGAAGAAATCAAAAAGTCAAGATTTTTAAACAGTTCTATTTAATTTCAATTTGATTTTCAGAATAATATTTTTTAATTTTTGGTAAATATTTATTAGATGCAATTTTGAGCTGAGTAATTTATCCACAAATATTCGGAAGAATGTTTAGATTAGATTGTCGGTGTAAAATATTTAAGTGGTTTGAAAGTTTTTGGTCTACTTTTGTTATATTTTTCATTAACCTTTATAAAAGAAGCCTATTTATTTAGTTTATTAAATTAAATAATAAAAAGTAAATTTTAAAATGATTCATATCCACTTTGTGCTAAAACTCATCAGGAGCAAGGGGAAAATACTGTAGAACATATGAAATCCGCAATTTTGACATTATGGTAAGAATTAATTCACAAATTCAAAGAAGGCATTAATTATTAATTAATTAATTATTAAAATCAATTAAACACAACATTTTATTCAGAATAAAGTGAATAGTTAACAATATTTAATTAGTGTAGGACCTACAATGTAGGTCAAGAAATTGGAATCTGGTGAAGATAAGTTATTTCAGTGTTATTGTAATGTCCGCTAAAAATAAATTTTTTTAACATATCGCGGATGAAAATAATAGAAACAAGGTTGTATTTTGGTTGATTGAGAAATATGGTCCATTTTTTTTGTCATTGTAATAGAACCGGCAATCCAGTCGAAGTAAGATTAAGGTAAAAGATAACAAAGAACATAAATACCTAAAAATATACGAAGAACTTCAAGCATTGTTTCGTTGAGACTCAAAGATATGAAAATGGGATAAGTTTAAAAAATTGTTACACACTTCGAGTAAGAAATTTTCATTTTTTGTTCTAAAATAAAGAAGATATTTTTCAAGTGAAATATTGAATAATACTGAAATGAAATTAGTTTTTATTTATTTAAATACAGAAATAACATTTTTCCATGCATTGATTTCATTTGAAATTTAAGGAAAGTTGCAATGATTTGTAACAAAAATTTTTCAATGTGAAATATTTGTAATTTGGATACATAAATTAAATACATAAACCATAAATACTTAATTTCATTTTTATAATATGAGAATAGCCTTCGATTATCAAACAATAACATTATAATATAAAACCAAATATTTTTGAAATCAACTTTACATTCTTTTATAAAATTTATTATCTTACAATTTCATTTTAAATTTTTCTGCTTTAAAAATATCAGTTTTTATTAAAAATTAGTTATTTTAGTTTTATGTTTTTCTAATCTTTTTCAATTTGAATTTTTAAAATTTACGAATTTATAATCTTATTTTTTTTGAATTTTTAACATCCTTAATTTTTATATACAAAATTTTATATCTAAATACATGAAACATTTTACTATTGAAAATAATAGTTACATGTAAAATTGAAAAAAAATATTTAAACATTTTTAAAAGTACTCATTTTTCTGTTTTAATTTTTGAGTACTATTTTTAAACATTCTTCCAATTGAGAAATAACTATTAATTATTTATGATAAATGTCATTTGTTATCAGTACAGTTTTTTACATAGATATCTTAAAACATAATTAATTGCAGATAATATTGTACTTAGCCTTGCCGCTCTTATATTATAACATAATTCAAAAAGCATTCGATTTCAAAGTTTGAAATAAATAAAATTATATAAGAGTGTTTGTGTGTGTATTTATGTATATCTTTATATAATCCTATCAAACTGGGAGTAGTAGTGGCAAGACATTTGGTTGTTATTTTTATGTCAACCGTGTTATTTTCAACTTTAAACCTTTTCCCGCTTCAAGCCACAGGTTGGATTTGACAGATAATTGCTTCTGGATTGACAGAGGTATCTGATAATGTCAAGGACGAAGGATCTATCAATACTATTCATAAACGTGGATGAAGAGATTAAAAATATTGTACTTTAGTCAAGTATTGAAATAAATTTGTAATAGCAGGTCGAATAATATTTATAATAATATTTATAATTATTGAGGAAAATAAAATGAATTCATAATTTTAATAGTTGAATATTCGGATAAATGAATTTAAACTGATAATTTCTATAATTTCTAAATATTTAACTAATTTTACCATCTTTGTATATTTTTTACAAAAAAATTAATTTATTATCCGGTTTAAAGCCTATTTAGATTGTAATTTATTAGTGCTTTAATACTTGCGAGAGTTTTTATTATTTTAATGTTAATTATTTTTATTATTAATTTTTCTATTAAAAATATTCTTATTTAATTTTTTGTAAGAAAATTATTATAAAATCAAATTTAATCAAAATTTTTATAAATTCTATCAATTTTCTATTGAAAAATTATTAATCAAGTCTTGCTAAAACGAAATGCATGAACTTCATAAATTCGACAGTATTATGAATTCAAATATTACAATAGTTTGATCATATAATTCATTTCCAATTGGAACTGTCAAATTACGATAAGTGAAGACTGAAAAAAAATTTTATCATATAAATGTCAAAATTAAATCATCATCATTCATTTTTGATAAAATAAAAAATGGTAAAATCTATTATTCTGATTGAATTGGGTTCTTAATTATCTATTATCACCGCTAAATTATTGCTGGTTTCAATTTTATGAAACCAACTGATAAGAATTACTTGTGAACTATTATATGGTTGATAATAACTGTTTGTCCTATACAGCTTCAGGTTAAATAAAATGGCTGTCAGTTAATTATAATTATAAATTTCTAAATTATAATATTTTATTTAGCTAATCAAGTGCGTTAATATTTAAAAAAATAAGTAAATATATCTCAAAAATATGTATAAAATTTATTTCTGAAATTATATTGAATTTAATATTATTTATTACAAAAATAATAGATGACACAAGGTAGATAAATAACAAGTTCCAGATTTCGATATCCATTATGTAAGAAATAATTATTATTTTTTTTAAAAATTCATTTTATTTTCAGCTTTATTGCGACCTTAAGTACAATAAATTCAGTCATAAATATAAAATTTTACCAAAACATTAAATTTCCTGTTATAACTGAATTCAGAACAGCATATTCTATTATCATTAATTAAAAGACCGAAGTTTTCACATTATTGTCATTATTTTATGTTGTGTATTAAAATTATTTTTAAAAAATATAATTATATAAGAAAATAAAAAAAAATATCCGATAAAATGACCGTCCGTTAAAATGTTTCAAGAATTCATGTTGGCTATAAAAATTGCTTCAATTGAACCACAAAAAAAATTAATGCAATTTTAATCATAAATATACAAATTTAAATGTATAATTCAAGACAATGAAAAATCTTCTATGGGAATCATTTTTGGTGACCATTAATTAACTCTTTCACTAAGGATGACACCTCTAATCGGTATCGATTTTTTAACATTAGGAGACAATTTTTTCCATGTATTTTTCCATATATTTCTACTATTTCCTTTACCATTTATAAGTCCAAAACACTTTGAATAAAAGAACTAGAGTTTTTTCTGAAAACAGGAAAAATTATCGACGAAAATAATTTCCGACCAATAATTTCAAACAACAGAAAAAGAAACTATATTTTTCAAAAAAAAATTTTATTTTAACTACTTTAAAAAAAGCTGATTATTTTTTCCACTTGTACTGTAAAATTGGCATCTAATTACTATGCCGAAAATTAAACAAAATTCATCAGATAATTTGTGATCTG
Organism: Schmidtea mediterranea; assembly: GCA_022537955.1. Lineage (NCBI taxonomy): Eukaryota > Metazoa > Platyhelminthes > Tricladida > Dugesiidae > Schmidtea > Schmidtea mediterranea. The sequence goes on along the minus strand of CM039681.1, from coordinate 107,824,414 downwards.
ATCCTAGTAGTCAATCAATTTACTGAAATTTTTGAAATCGTTTAGAACTCTCAACACGGAAATTTGTTGCCTAATCTTCCCGTTCAATAATTGTTGCTCATAATTGATTCATGCCTTGTTGAGTTTATAAAATGCCAGTAGTATTGATTAGTTTATTCTTTTATTTGACGCCGCCATACATGTTTACTGAGTGTATGCATGTAAGTGTGTGGACGTGCATGTGTGTATTTGTTAATTAGCCTGTGATTATGGGCTGACTGTCATTTATTTCTTTTCATCATTATATTATTGATTCTACTATGCTTATTACATGTTTTCTATGCTGTCTCCGATTTATTTAGTAAATAAATTCTTAAATATATTTCTGTCTTGAAATATTGAGTATTTGCTAATAAAATGCATATTGTTTCAATTATTGCGATGTGTGATGTAGATAAAATAAATTATCGTAAAAATTTTATTATATTTTTCAAATGGGATTTATTTATTTTTACAAAATTAAGTTGATTGTAACAAAAAAAATTATGATTAAAAAATATGATATAGTTATGAACTGCAGTTATTAATAAACCAATGATATAAATTTGAATAATTCAATAATATAATACTATTTCCAATTTAATGATACCTATTAATACCAATTTTGTTCAAGTCATCCTGAAATTTCTATACTCTATTCTAATTTTTATGTGGTATATACGTTTCTCAGTGAAACGCATTAAAAAGACATGGGTTATATTGTATAGATATGGATATGTTTCATAATTTTCGAAAATCGTATAAAACCAAAATGTAGCATGAAAAAATACAGGTTATATTGTATAAATAGAGATACGTTCTATAATTTACAATAATTTTAAATTCTACAAAACATAAATTGAAATAGAAAGCATAATATGAGTTTCTTTTTAAAAATTTTATTTATTTCACTTAACATGTTTTTAAAAATAAAGAAAATTATACACATTTCTGACAACACATGCAAACTGTTTGTGAAGAGTCTAGCCCACGTACTCCAAGGTAAATTTTAAAAAAAAATTTAAGAACATTTTCAATTTTTCGACATTTAAAGATTGAAAATGATGTTTTAATGATCAAAAATTAAGGACATGTTTGGTTTAAAAATAGAAAAGGCTTGTTTTTTCGTTAAAATGAACCTGGCTGGGGTAAAATTTATTGTATAAATTGACTCGTATTTATGCTTTAACTGTAACATATATGATATAAAACATTCTAAGGGATATTATTTAAATTTTCATTTTAAGTATTTTGGATTTTTTAGAATCATTGATTGTATGTGAAAATTATTTGGACATTAAATATGCCATTCAATTGATGATTCCACTGATGACATTTTTGTCAATTCCTCTTTCTAAGAATACCATAAGAAAATTATCTGGTTCGTTGAAACACTTTTTAGTATTTAATTAATACTAAAAAGTGATTCGATGCTATTTATACTAAATTGTATTTATAAATAATTAAATAAATTCGGCAACGATTTAATATAAAGAAAACGCCAATAAAAGACTTAGTACGATTAATTACGAAAGTTTAAATTAATTTATATTAATTTAATATTCTAATAAATAAACACTTAAAAATATTTAAATACTTTTAAAAATTAGTTAAAAGTATTTAAATATTTTAAAGTGTTTATTCATTAGAATATTAAATTAATATAAAAATAGTTTGTTTAAATTATAAGTTAATTCATAATATTTGTAGTTATTTTTTTGTTCCTGAAGATGACTGTTAAACTGTCGAAATATATCGTACGAAGAGTTTTAATATAAATAAATAATTTTTAATGTATTTCTTGGGTATGTCCGATAAGCTTGTATGATATACTTTAGAGTATATTTTACAGGCCTTTCTTTGATAATATTTGTACTACAACAATCAATGTTAAGGATTTAATGGTATCTAGAGGTCTTTCTACTGCTTCAGCATTATATTTATAATTTATAAAACTTAATACAACTTTAAAAATTACAGAACTTATTACCAAGTAATGACAAATAATGCGAAACGGACAATTTATTTAAATGACAGACAATTATTTCTGTTCGGCTACCGTATAAATACGCCCAAATATTCCACAATTACAAATTTGCATCCACCTATAGGCGTTCAAAGAAAGCACTTAAGCATATCGATAAGGGTATATAGATGCTAGTACCAACGAAAGGGTTAAAAAGTTCTGACTTTCAACGAAAATGCTCTAATTCAAGTGAAAAACCGAAATACTATTTTCGATTAGTCAAGTCTTCGTTGTAATTTATTATAATATTAGTAATAAGTATATAATAATTTTACATCATGGGATTTTTAGGTTTTTTGTATGTGTAAATAATTTTAATTATTTCGTTGTAGTAAAAGAAGCATGACTTAATTATTTACAGTATAAATAAAATCATATTATTTTTAAATCTTAGGATTGTTTAAATAAATTTTTTAGATTGAAAATAAATTCATCTCAGTTAAAAGCCATTAGTGTTTTTTCTTTTATTAGCATTTTTTCATTTTTTCAAATTATATTTTTAATTCATTTTATTTATATTATGCATAATTGTAGAATTTATAACCTAAAAATACCTTGTAAAAGATGTGAATTGTTGTTTTCTGTACTTAAATGTCATACAATACACTAAAACCTCGATTTACGTCGTTTTCGAAGTTGCGTTATTTTTGAAATTTTGTTATTTCAGAGTTGCGTCGTTAAAATTTCGATTTGCGTTGCTTAAATTTCCCATGTAAAATATATTTTCAATGTAAAATAAATTAGATTTACTACATGAAAATAAAGATAGCGATATCAATTGCTATATAAAGAAATTTATATTTAAAAAAATCTGCACAAATTTAGCAAACGTCAGACAACTTTATAACTGTAGCATTGCGAGAACCAACCCAGAACCAGTCTACAGAAACGATAATCGATTTAGAATCGTCAAGTTCATCGAATTAGTATTAACAAAAGAAAGTTACAAATTGTTTCTGTGCAATGAATTTTATATTTTGTTTATTTAATGAATTTTTATGTTATTTTATTTGTTATTTAATGAATTTATGTTTTATATTTTATTTAATATTTTTATGAATTTATATATTGTATTTAATGTTAGTTTATGTATTACATATATACATAATGATTGAAATAAAAATAGTTTTTAATCCAAGGGATCTTTGAAAAAATGGGATTAGTACTGATTAACAAACACATTTTTATATGGAAAAATTAATTTCGATTTGCGTCGTCTTTCTTAGGGCCCATTTAACGACGCAAATCGAGTTTTTAACATTTGCAATAAAAGCTTAATTTTTTTAATATAAATTCAATTAAATGTTAATTTGGTAAATAAAAAATTATTTAAAATTTGAATTAAAGAATTTGAAAATGTTTTGGTGAACAACCTATCACCTGTTTGCGTACCACCAGTGGTTCGCGCACCACGGTTTGGGATAAGCTGATTTAAATCATTAATTATTTATTATTTTTGGTGATCCAAAGGCTTAAAAATAACTTGTTGAATATAATTTAAGTAATAAAATTACTCCTTATATAAATTGTTGAACTTCTAATATCTTCATAGATTTTGAGTGTCGTAATTTTGCATTAATTTATTGGCGACAAATAGTTTAACTTTTTATTTCAAACTTGAACTGAACAATGTCTATTATTTTACCATATTCATTGGAATTCCAATTACTTATATGATACAAGATATGTCTATATGTATGGGTTTTAATACTACTAAGACATATAATATGAGATTTATTTTCTATTAATTTGTTTCATAAATATTCTATGTAACTTACTTATATCTATTAATATATTCTTATTATGCAAATTGTGAAATTTGACTATTTGAAATTTATTTAGTGTGCGGTGATATACACGGTCAATTTTTCGATTTAATGAAATTATTTGAAGTCGGAGGCAGTCCAGCAACAACAAGATATTTGTTCCTTGGTGATTATGTTGATCGGGGATATTTCAGTATCGAGGTCATTTTTTTAAACAATTTTAATGCGAAAGATATTTATTATTCTAAACATGAATTTCTTTAAAATGTAACAAAGTTAAACCAAATTCTTAGTTTTAATTTAAATTATTTTCAAAAAAATTTTTCATTTAATTTATAAACACAAAATGACCACGAAAGTTGGTAGTTTCTTTTTCAATGATTCTTTGTGGATTTGTATATATCTGCAAAATGTTCCCATAATTTATCAAAGACACAAAACTATCTGATGACTAATCCTACTATATATTTTGTTAAAGTAGCGTTTAGATTTTTCCATATTTTTTACCATATGCAACTCTTGATCCATGTTATCCAATTTCGAACCATTTCCACTTAATATTTAAGCCAATCTCAAATTAAATTTCTCAAATTAATTATCTCAAATTAAAAATTATTAAAAGTGGTTAGGTGCCTTGGTTAATTTATATTTCTTATAATTTATATTAAATTTTTTAATTGTCTTTTTTATTTAAATTTAGTATTCGGATAAGTGCATTTGTTTTAAATCATATTATTTTTTGGCTATTGAAAAAATCAAAAATATACCATTTGTTTATAAATTGTTGATAGCAAAAGAATTAAATTCTAGAATTATTTTTCATATAGCTATATTTGGGGTATGTGGCAATGGAAAGTCATTCAAAAATGAACACTAATTTTCCTTACTTTACACATTTTAGATTTGTCGGTGTTTAAGCTATTTGTCCATATATACTTTTTTTAACAAAGAATAGTAAAAATTCAAATCATTGATTTCATTTGTTGGGGTTGTTATGAAATTATGGAAATAAAATGAGTGTGTTGATAATCGAAAATGAACAAAAAATTAATTTAGAATTTATAAAATTTTAAAATTAATATTGATCTGTGAAACGGGTATAGCTGAACGCCAAATCGAAAGACATACTCAGATATTAAAAATTTAGTGAAGGGTTCTCACGGAAATTTAGGCAAAAAACAAACTAATTAAAATAAATTAATCCCTAATTAAAAACCCAAGCTAATAGAAAGTTCGAATCAATGAGAAACCCGAGATGTGTAGAGAGCCGGCTGTACAGAGAGTTTGAGAAGTAAACAAAATAATTATTTTGATTCAGATGAATTACCCCAAGATCCGACCGAGCAAAACTGGATATTTGAGAAATAATCACCCAAATTTCAAAAGTAATTATACGCGAATGAAATTTTATTTTACTTTTTTTTCAATAATTTTTCGCAAATGATTACATTTCTCGATATTTTCTTAAGTTACATGTTTTTGTTACCCCTTATTTTTATATTTTTACCTTTCAATTATATATATTAGGGTGCATCATACAACCAATTTTTTTCAATTTTTTTTACTTCAGTTTCGGCCCTATGATTACTGTGTTCAACTTCATAAATTATGACTCTAAAAATTTGAGAATTTTATGTAGCAGTTTAATGGTCCACAACACCCGTGAATATAGTTTGTTTTCATATTTGAAACATTTAAACAATTAATTTTCAAAAAAATTATTTATAGCTTATGAATTACTACCAAAACTGTAAAATACAGTTCGACAAAATTTACAAAACCACTATTGTCACACAGTACAATAGAAAGTTTTTAGTTATGTTAGCCTAGGGACTGTTTGTGATATTCTACTCTTCCTTTCTTCTTACGGCTGTGCAGACTTGGAGATTTCTTTCTGTCAGCTTCAACAACATGCATAATGTTCTGATAATTCTCCTCGGTTTTGACTGCGTCCAGAAAATATGCATTCAATTTCACACCACTTTCTGCAATAGCATTGACCACATTAACAGAAATCGTCTTTATCTTTGATGACAGAAACGATGGATGACCTGACTAGTTTTCAACGTCTCCGTAAAGAAAATTTATGTCCATATCTAGAAACCTGAAAATGTCCTGATAAAAACAGAGATCATTACATGAAGCATCAACTGCAGATCTACAAGTTTTCCACTAGGAACTGTTTATCAGACACACAGAGCAATCTTAACTGTTCCTGATAGCAAAAGACGAATCTGCTCATCAAGAAGAACCATTTTAATGGAGTACAAAATAGTGGGCGGCACCCAGTTAACGAAAATTAAACGTTATGTTATCTGGATCAAGTTCCAGCAAGCATAATTTACTGAATTACTTGTAGTCTTCTCGTTGGTGCTATACAGAAGATTTAGCATCTGTTTCTGCACTTTGCTTCCACATGGCAATCTGAGAAAAAGCTTGTAAATCATATGAGAACGGTTATGGGTCGAGTGAACTGAGCGTCTCGTCGCTTGAATGAGGAAGTGTGTCAAAATGCTTCTGGAAAATAACTTCTGGAGATTTCGATGCTTCAATGTGCAAATCGTTAAAAATTTTAGTTAAAATAACTTATCCAACGCGATAACGACAATTAGATTAGGGCAGTGCACGACGAATTGTTTTGCTGCAGGGCCACACATACTGGTATTGCTGGCCGTGATATCACTAGTCCTTGGTTTATAAGCAGGCACGTCAAGAATTTTGACATTGTTGTTATTACCAATAAGTTCTACAAGTCTTAATATTCAACTATTGACTTTTGCATTTAAAAACATAAACATATTCTCTAACATTAGTAAAGTTTATTGGTATTCTGCAATTCTTACAGTGCTTGCTGTCGAAAGTGTCGACTTACAGTTCAATTTAATAAAATTCAAACATTTAAATTCTGAAATTTAATGAAAACTGAAATTCATTCAAAGAGGAGCTATTAGCTATTAAGTGACTGTGCTGAAAAGTGAACTAAAGTTTGATATATAAAAAGTTTTAATATATAAAGAAACGATAAGAAGGATTTGAAATTTTGCAACATCATAATGCAGTGTCAAGCTTTATTTCGCTCTTCGTGTAGACCCATTAGTTATAATTATATTTTCAAAATATTTCACACACAGTAACTACTTTTCATCAAAGGAAAACATTTGCCACAGGGCCATTATGAATTTAACATATTAGGTATTTTCACGCACCTTAATATATATAAAATTTCACTTTTTGTATAATGTCATGGATTTGCGTCATACTGAATAAAGCACAAATTTGAAAAGTTGACAGCGTTTTTAGTATACAAACTTACTCTGATAACATCGCAAATATGACGCATCACATGAAATAAATTTAATTAAGCACAAAATAATGAGCTTTCGAAAATAACTAATTATTTAACATGTTCGAATAAAATGTGCATGATTTTTATACTATAAAAATAATATTAAATTTTACTTCAGAATGCATATGATCAACTTTCTTAGAAATCTTAGATTTAATATTTGTTTTATAATTTTATCATGATAAATTATTTGTTTTGGTTTCTTCAATAATTTAATAATTTTTCAATAAAAATCCATGATAATATGACAAACTTGTGTTTTTTCTTATATACCATAAATCTTGATTTTTTATTTATCATTTGTTCTCTGAAGAAGACAGTTTACAGTTAAACTGTAGTTTTCCATGACAATTAACAAATAACAAGAACCAACTTTAGATATAATTGGTATTTATTTATCAGAGCTTGTTTTAGTCATATTTTTCGAGCAAGTAGTGCTTGCGACGTCAAAATCAAAATTTTTGAGAGATGATTTTACAAAAAATTTAGTTTATAGTTGAATGATTTTTAGATTTAAATATACCTGTCTTCCGACCGGCTTTGCTGCTTGTTATTTTATAATTACTGATTTTAAAATTTAATGAGTTGAAAACTACTGAATAGAATGATTATTCGATATAACCTAAATTTGATAAAAATTCAAACAAAGAATAGTAGTGCGATAAATTGTGAAAAATCGATCACCGCAATTAAAGATTTGTTCTAATTCACAAATGAGAAAACTTTTCAAAGCTATTTTTGAATTATCTGATATTCACAAAAAATGAATATTATAATATCACACAAATATCATGTATTTTGAAGATGATAAATCAGCTTTATAATAAAACTATTAGCCTACAACTGTGAGAAAAATCTGAAAATTTCCTTAATTAATATTTACAGTTAATAAAACGCTATCATAAAAAAGGGTATTTTGATTGTTATTAGTTCCGCAATTATTCCAATTAATTTACAATATTTTTGTACTTGTAACTTTTTAAAAATATTTATATCTAGAACTCAATAAAATGAAGATTGAAACTTATAAGTTAAATCAGAGGAAACCAAAATTTAGTGGTAATGTAGCATAAAAATCCAAAACAGTAAAAGTCACAAGTCTTAATCGGAAAAAACAGCCAGCTGCTTATAAACTATCGAAATAAAGAATTGGTTTACCTTGAGAAATCTGATAAATTTATTTTGAGCGGCCTATCAAATCTTAAATTATTGTTTTGTAATACTTGTATTTCGTTAAAGTGGTAATTGAATCGAGTTGTTGAATTTGATCGTTGCATCTTCCAACTTTGGATCTTTCTTTTACAATAGTAATAGTTTGTCCATCTGGAAGGTCATAAATCTTTTCAATTAACGATGAAGAGTCTGCAGTTTGCCTTTCTAGCTATATAACACAATTTTTCTTTAGTATCTCGGATAATTTCTATTTCGGCTGTAGTTGTAAACATGTAACTTCTTTTTGTTATGATTTTCATTAGATATTCTATCAAATCTCTTCCAGCCAAATGGCATGAAGCAGCGCATAGACTGTCAAACGCCCAACAGCATTGAGAGTGAGAACTACAGCATTAGATTTAAAATGAACAAATATGTCTTTATCGCCGCATTCCTTGTCATCACTAATAAATCCATATCCATTCTTCAAATCAAACCATTTAAGATTTTCAATAAATTGTGAGGCAGCCATCAAAAAAAATAAAGTAAAATCCAAAAAATCAATATATTTTAACTAAATTCAAAATATCTTCCAAATTCTACGCGAATAAATCTGTACCTGAACGGCCTGGCGTGCTTGTTGTGTAATGGTAATGCGTGGATTAATATATATATATATATATATATATAAACACAAAAAACAGGGTAGGAGATGGAATCGCTGTGTTTTTTCCGGAATTGGAACCGCAGTCAGAGTCGTGAAAAATGAGCAGCTCCGATTATTTTTTCTATGAAATACATTTTTTTCCAAATAAAATTTCAAACGGGGAATATTTGGTTGATTTTCGAAGAGACATTCTCACCCTATATTCTACACTCGCCACCACTTCATCCCAGTCTTCCCCTTTTTTATCGTTGATTGTATTAATTCTTTCATTGATTTGAATGCTCTTTCTATTAATCCATTTGATTGGGGATAATAATGTGATGATTCTGTTTTCTTAACTTTTAAAATCTTATAGAGTTCTTTAAATAACTCTGATTGAAAATTTGTTCCATTATCGGAGTGAATTCTTCCTGGTATTCAAAATCGACTAATACATAGTTCACCCATAGTTCACTCGCAATTTTATCTACAGTTACTTATTGCATTGGAATAAACGACACGTATTTTGAAAAATAACCAATTATTTCAAAGATATATCGGTTTCCTTTCTTGGTTTCCGGATATGGTCCCGCAATGTCAATGGCTATAATTTCAAATGGCTTCATCGCAACAATTGATTGCAATTCTGCCCGTTGTCTCGCATTTGTTCTTTTATTTAATTGGCATGACTCACATTTTTGAATCAGTTCCGTTACTTCTTTTTTCAAATTTTGCCAATAAAATTCATTTTTATTGTCATTTCCGTTTTTCAACCCCAATATGTCTTAATTTTCCATAAATTATTTGGACTAAATATTTTGTATTACTTTTTGGTACAACATATCTATAGACATTATTCTTAAAATAATATAATGCATTGTTTCGAATTTTTAACTCTTTTCTTTTCTTCCATAATTTGTTAAAATTTTCATCACCGCTTCTTTCTTCTGTCACTCCACTTTGAAGTAATTGGATCACTAGTTTAATGTTTGCATCTTTTTGTTGATTTATCTTATCATCGATTGTCATTTGACATAAAAATTCTTCGTTTTCTGCAGAGATCTCAGATTTACTGTCTGTGTATTTTTATATTTATTTTTTTTTGTGGATCTCCGTGTTTCAACCCACATTGTTCACTAGGTGGTAATATAGAAGGTGTATCAGCATTAATGTGTTCTTTGCCTTTCCTGTATTCCACATTCATTTCAAATATTTCTAGTTCTGCTTTCCACACTCAATATTGAGATGTGTTTGGGTAATTCCAATTTAGCAACCATTTTAAAGCCTGATAATCTGTTCTCATTGTAAAATGTCGTCCATACAAGTAATGCTTAAATTTCTTTACAAAAAGATAAATAGATAACAACTCTTTTCTAGTTATGCAGTATCTGCGTTGAGGCTTACTAAGTACCTTTGATGCATATGCAATCACATTTTCATGACCATTCTGAATTTGACATAATACAGATCCAAAGGACGCATCTGTATCTAAAATAAATGCGTCATTTTTATTTGGAATCGTTAAGAGTGGAGGTGACATCAGGGCCATTTTAAGTTTTCAAATGCCGCAATTGTTCTTTCATTCCATTCAAGTAGGTAGTAGTGAGCTCACGATGACTCATCATTTCCTACCCCTGTGTGTGCGGTGGACATTATATAAGATCCTAAAATTTTGAGCCCTAGTGTGTGCACGGGAAATTTAATAGAAACCTTGAAATTTTTTAAAAATACATGTATTTTTCTATAGTTTTTACAAAAATTTTATCCGCAAATTGTTTCTATCCCTCGTGTATGTGTGTGTTCAAGGGACATTTAATAGAATCTTTTAAATTTTGAAAATTCTAAACCAATAAATTATTATTATTATTGTTATTACTATTATTATCATTATTACTATTATTATTGTTATAATTATTATTATTACTATTATTTTTATAATAATTATTATTATTATAATTATTTTTATTTGTACTATTATTATTACTATTATTAATATCTGCATAGTCCCAAAATCATCTGTAATTCTTTATCACACGATGGTCGTTTCCATTATTTTATAGCATCTATTTTTTCGTCATCAATTTGAATTCCGTTACCGTCTATAATATGTCCTAAATATTTAACATTCTTCATTAAAAATTGACACTTATCAGGATCCATTTTTAATCCAGCTTCCTTTAACCTTAATAGTATTTTTTCTAATCGCTCATTATTCTCTTTTATAGTTCTGTCAAATATTAAAATATCGTAAAGATAGATAACGCAGTCTGTCCTATTTTCGCATTTCAACACAATATTCATTAATTTCTGAAATGTAGCAGGTGCTAAACATTGACCATGCTTTGTGGTGAATGCTGTCTTTTCTTTGATCGACTCTTCTAATTCTACTTGATTATACCCACTTCCAAAGTCAATTGTTGAAAAATATTTTGCTCCTTCAATTGCATAAAAGATTTCTTAAGAATTAGGAATTGGATAAAGTTGACGAGTTGTTACTGCATTTATCTTCCTATAATCAACACACATTCTGATTGCACCGTTTTTTTCCGTACAATAACTATAGGAAAATTCCAGGCTGAATTGCTTGGACTTATTACCCCAGCTTCCAAAAGTCCTTCAATCATATGGTTTACATCTTCCAATCTCATTGGAACCTCTTGGTTTCACTACTATCGGTTGATCTACTTTTGTTTTAATATCGTGTTTCAGAAATTCACGTTTTCCCAAATCTGTTGGTCCTGTACTGAATATATCTTTATTACGAAATTAAATTCGTATCCAATTTCTCTAGTAAAGTTTTGATAATTTGTCTAGTTTAATATTTCTTTCTTCCAAGTTTATGGCTCCTAAATACTTAGTATTTACGAAAACAGAATTTTGAATTTCCTTTATTGACTGTACAAATCTAATGATGTTCCAGTAAATAGTTTTTTGTTACCATCATCTAATTGTTTCAACCTCACATATTTAACTAAAGAATCTGCAAGAGCAAATTCTATTTTAAAATTATTCGGTTTATCTCTTGTAAACAAATAATCGCTCGAGACATTAGTTTTATTATTAGACCCATCAACGACCATCCCTCTTACAAAATAATCTCCACTCCCAATAACCACATCACTGGCTAATATTACTCTTTTTGTATTTTCAATCATATTATTACTATTATTATTGTTATTATTATTATTATTATTATTATTATTATTTCGGATTTCTGTCCGACTTTTGTTAGTTTAAAGATTCGATGTTTGTGTTAGGCACGAATGGTATCTCCACGCCGTTTACACTAATACAATCTTTCTCTGGAATCACTGATATTTTGTCTTTCTCAAATACCTAATGCCGATAAAACATTCTAGGAACAATCCTGGTTTCACATCAAAGTATTGATAAACATCACAGATTCCTATGTTCACTTTCAAAAGAACGCACCCATCAAGTTTAATAATTGACACGTTAGCATATCTAATACGATTCGATGATTTTTTTAGAACTATTGTATCGTCTGCTGTCATTAATTTGTTAGCGAGTTCTTCACTTATCACATTGAGTTCTGCGCCAGTATTAAACTGGGTTTTTGCATTTTCATTTTCGACTTTACATTCGACTAAGGTTTATTTTTAGCCTTTTCTGGTCTCCTTTGTGTAATTACTGTCTTAGCAGCTCTTAATGGTTGTTTAGGCCTGGATCCTTTTCCGTTGATAAACTGAATATATATTGATCTTCCAAATTTAATTTCCGTTCCATATTCTTCTGATCTTTACGTCCTTTGACCATACTAAACCCGTCGTTAGTCATCATATTACAGTCTGCATCTATCAATGATTTTACACTCTGCACGGGAGCTTTCGTTTTCAAATCTATCTGAAAACTCATTGTCCATCTGCCTGACTTGTTTTATATTTCTATTACAAAAACGCTGTAAGTGTGATCCACCACAATTAAAACATTTAAAATTTTGCAGAATCGAGCAATATGGCCTTTTTCTCAACAATTATGGCAAATTACATCAATTTTGGTATTATGTTGGTAATTTTTATTAAAATTATACTTTTTATAATTATTATAATTTTGATTTTTAAAGCAAATATTGCCTTATTTAGTCTGCTAATTTCTGCTTTGAGCTTTTCAACCAGATCATTGCTCACTTCAATCTTATTTAGATTTGGAAACGCAAATCATCAGATTCTTGTGTTGATTGTTTATCAATCTCCACTTCTGATTTTACGAGCTAGACTGCTTCTTCAATAGTTTTTGGTTTTAACTGTTCCAGTCCAAACCGATATCATTTATTGGCTAGTCCTCTGATAAAAAGAACTGTCGAAATTGAAATTTTATCGCCAATTTCCGATTTTGACTTCAATTTTTACACGACGAGACCAATCTTTTATTCATTCCCTTCTCTCCTGTGATAGCTGGAATAATTTCAGAAATGGTGATAGCGCCGCGCCGACTTCTTCACTTTATAATTTTCTTGCAATTTCTCTAAAATAAAATAAAATTCTTCTTTATAGTCGCTTTCTTATGACAATTCAAATTTAATTTTTTCATTTATATAATTTTATAAAAACTGTTCTTGAAACGATTGTCGAATATTCAAAACTTCCACGTAATTCTTCATATATTTGACAAATTTTTCAACATCTTGACCATTGAAAATATCCGGATCCTTGTAAATCAATTTTGCAAGTTCCAAACTAGTTCGTGAAGCTACGTGAAATAAGAACACTAAAGTATTAATATATATTTATTAATTAAATATGCGCCTTCTAATTATTATTAAAACAACTATATATTATCAAATAATATCACAGATAATAAATTAATTAATTGAGTCTTTTATATATAAATAATATTACTCGAAACAAGATGGATATTAAAAACATTTGTAAATAATTTTTTATTTTTTATTTTAGATTAAATTAAATTTAGATATACATAATGTATGCTAAAATTCATGTTATTAAATCAAATCATTTTTTATAGTTTAATGTATAAAATATAAAAATTTTGGTGGTCGGATAAAAAACAAGTACCAAAATAACTATCAGAAAAATATTATCACGAAGTTTTCTTTCGGTATTCTCTAGTTTGCATACAGAGCTGGCGCTACCATTAAGACGAACTTGGCGGTCGCCTTTGGCGCTATCCAGAGAGGGCGGCAAAATGTGTAATAGCCATTATTAAAAAATAACTAATAATTAATAACTTTGATTATATTATATAAACTATAGACACAGGGTAATATAATGAGATAATTATTGTATTTAATATCAATCTTTTAATTTCGAACATTGAACTTCTTTGCTGGTAAGTTTAATAGCAAATATTGCTTTGTTGTATTAAAATAATTAAATATTATTTATAGTGTTACATTAGTACTTTTAAAATGTCAAATTGCATATAAAAATTGTATCGTAGTTTCTTTTCATCCTTCGAGAATTTTCTATTCACTTCTTTATTTTGTAATCAATTTTTTGTCCAATAATTTTAATTTATAATTTTCTTAATATACTCTATTCTCTTGCAAATTTATTATTATAGCAAATTAATTACTCAAGTTACAATTATAATAATAAGAATAAGAATAGTAAAAAATAATCGCGCACTATAATCAAAAAATAATAAAATAGAAATAAATAACGCTTATTACAGCGTTGGTTGCTAAAAGATGCTTCCTCGCAAATGAAAACGGATTTAAGTTTAAAGTAACAAACGATTGAGGTTTTAAATGACTCGGTAACTTATCTGAAAACCAAAATCACTTGATTCTTATGAAAATGTTACTATCAGAGTGCATTTTAAAAATTTAATTATGTTTTACACCTATTTCGTGACACATGGATTCTCATAGACTTATCTTGTAAAACAATATTAAATCAACAATTTACTTTCAAATCTGGATAATTAGTTGTTTTTTCCGTGACTATTTCAAATAATATACAAATAATAATTGAGGATTTGAACAAAAAATTAAAATTTCGATGTAAAATAAGTTTTTTTATTTATAACAGGTTAGACGTACTTTGAATTACAAAACTGAAATAATTACATAATTAGCTCCAACAGTACTATTTAAAGATTTTTGCATCATAAACCATTCTATGAATAATTATAAATAAGAAAAATATTTACTTATAATTAATTAGATCTCAATTATTATATAAAATTACAAATTTGGCTTTACAGATTTCATGTTATTAATTTTTATGTTTTTTACATCTTATTGACTATATATTACTCCTAAAATAGAAAATCATTTGTGCCAACCTTTCTCATAATTGGCCCAATTATTTTATTGTAAACTTTTGTTTGTGACTTCTTTTTATTTGATCACTATTTTGTAAATGAATTCTCATTATTTTGGATAAATTGCCGGTATCATCAATCATCAGTATTAAAGCAGATTTTGTCTCTAAACTTTTGTTTTTTGTCAGTATACAAAAATATTAGTAATATTTTTGACCTTTAAAAATAATATTAATCGTCCGTGTATGAAAACATAAAAAATATTTGTTTATTAAAATACATTAAAATAATTAAAGTTATTTTATTATTACTGCTAGACAAACAAAATTTCGCAAAAATAAATGTAGATTAAGGAAATACTAAGAACAAATAAATTCATCCAAATTTAATCAAAAGTAGTCAAAAAGGCAACGTATTTTTTTGAAAATTTATTTCTAAATTGAGACGTTATTTTAAATACTGCGTAGACTAACGGTACTGTTTCGTAAGTTTGGAGTGAAGCTTCTAAGTACCGCTTAAGTTGAATGTATTTTGACTTGGTAATGATCGACCGTCTAATGAAATGTCCAATATCAAGCATTCACTGAATTGAATGAAAAATGTAGATTGTTGTTCACACGATCGCACATACCTCAGATTTGCTCGATAATTTTGATAGTTGTCTTCCGACGTCATCTACTTCCGGTCTTCTTCCGGTACATTATCAACTAGAATGAAATTGAGAGCCCAGTGCCGCAACAAAGACTTGGCATTGTGGCAGTTTATAAGGGTGCCGGTCCTCGCCAGTTCAAAAGGGCGCCGCTATATCTATAATTTTTATTTAAATAGATTTTTCACTTTTATCCTCGATAACAAAAAAGCTAATAATTAATTATATTTAAATATATTTCATTTAAACTATTATAATATTTTTTATTATGTTTGTTGCCTTTGTGTTGCCCTTCTGTCTTTTGAATTTTTGATATCATTTTGATATATTTTGAAATTTTTGTATGATTGTCACTGTCAGACTACGTAATTATTGTCTTAAATAAAATAAGAAAAATGCAATTATTTTTTTCTTACAATTGAAAAAGTCGCAAAGCTGAAATTTTTCAATTTTTCAAGGTGCCGAAAATAAATTAGCCAAGGGCGTCGAAAACTCAGTTACGCCACTGTGAGAGCCTTTAGCATTTTAACGTGCATACGCATATTAGCATCATCAGACTTACACTTTGCTAAATGATGATCTTGAAGTTTACGCCAAAGACACTGGCCGATATAGAAAAAAAATCTCACTAGCAGCTACTAACTAGCTGAACGGCTTGGAATATGGTTCTGCTTTCTCAGAATCTGACAAATAGCTGTTAGAATGATATACAAATAATTATTATTTCTTAACGTTTTTCTCAATTATAATTTTCCATAATTTATCTAGAATTTTGACGAGCAGTATACACGTTTTAATAACGGACCCTAAAACAAAGTTTTTCTATTATGCAAATTTTTATTATCTTTTGTTTATTTAATTTATGATTTTGGACAAATATATTGAACTTTTGTAACCATTTGCGGCTTGTTTTTTTTTTAATTATTTAACTAACTTTTAAACTAAAATTATTAGTGAATAGTTTCAATTTCATCCCGACTGATAACTAGCAGATCTAATAAAATATCTATTGGAATTTAATTCCCAATATTTATTTTAATAGTGTCCGAAATTGAAATCTGAATAATTTTATTTTAGCTTTAGTATTGCTAAGTTTTCAGTTTTTAAAAAAAATGATTAATAAATCTCATCCATTTCAATTTATAATTTAAGAAATTTATTTTAGGTTGTCTTATATTTATGGGCATTGAAACTCCTTTATCCAACCACACTTTATCTTCTTCGAGGCAATCATGAATGTCGGCATTTAACTGAATATTTCACTTTCAAACAAGAATGTAATTCATTTTTGTCTTAAAAGTAATTTTTATTTTTTATGCTCAGGTAAAATAAAATACACTGAGCGTATTTATGATGCTTGTATGGAGGCATTTGATTGTCTACCATTAGCTGCCTTGATGAATCAACAGTTCCTTTGTGTTCATGGTGGTCTTTCACCAGATATTCATACTCTGGATGATATAAGGAAAGTTAGTGAAATTATTATTAAAAGTTTATTGATTAAACGAAACACAAAATATTGGCATTGAATTAAATAAAAGAATAAATTTAAAAAATAGCATATCAATTTGGTAAATTTAAAAAATGGCACCCAATAAAACAAATTTTGAAAAATGTTATTTAATCGTAAAAACTATAAAAAATGTTATTTCGATACCATTTTTCATGAATACATTACTTAGAACAAATGATATAATCCCTAATAATTCGGAATAGTTATCATTAGAATTCGGAGTAAGTAGTATGTTTTGGAACATAGATGAGTTCTTGCAACTATTTTCAAAATCAGCCATACTTAAAAGGGTAGTTCTTGAATAATAGTTCTTGATCAGTGTATAGTCAGCGTTATGCATCCATTTGATAGAACTGATTGCAGTTTTTCAAAATTGTCGACGTGCATTGCTATTAAAAGTGTTATTTCTGAATCTACTCCTTCATCAGCAAAGGCTTCGGAGATTATTAAATTTGTGAGACAAAATACTGGAAGCCAATTGAAATATATTACGGCGTACAAGGCACTCGAAAGTTACAAATCCAAAGCTCAAATGGTGCTAAAAAAATTCATGCTCGTTTATTAATAGCTTAATATCTTCAATAAATCCATTAGATACATCCTAGTATTAATTGATTCCTTGAGTCGAATGTAATCAAGAACTTGAGAGAACTTGCCATTCATACCAATGTATGTGTCATTGCACCCATAACATAAATATTAATAACCAAGATCTGAATACCATCTAAACAAAACTTGAAATCTATCAATAAACAGTTTATTGTTCAATAAATTATGAAATTTTCATTCATAAAATTGGTAAATAATATTGGTCAATAATAAATATATTTTATTTAACCCCTTTGCTGCGGGGAATAATTTAAGTAAAAATTTTAAAGGTTATCAACTCCCCAGAAAAAAAATTCTCGTTTTATGCAAGTATTTTGTTTTGGGACAGATAATACAAATATACCACTGAAAATAACAAATTAAAAGGAAAACTGGAGCTAAATAAATATTTCTGCAGCAAATGGTATTAAAAGATAGATCGGATATTCCTCATTTTGTAGCCTAAAAGTTAAAACGTGGTTGACTATATTTTATTCTTTCTATTTGTATTTTTCAATAAGCAAAATTTTGTAAATTTATAAAAACAGAATTTATGATTTTTATTAGAATTTTTTTAAAATATAAATGAAGAAATTTGTTTAAATAAAAGTAATTTATTCTGTATTGGTGTTTCTATTCTTAAAAATTAATCAAAGATAAAAAAGAATATCATATCATTATAGTATTCACTTTAAAATTACGATATTGGTTCCTGATAGTTTGGAATGTTAATGGAAAATGGAGATTTAAATACTGAAAATACTCGACACAAATGACTTTAATAATTGATTTAATTTTTTTTTAATCTGACTCTGTTTTTTCCGATAATTTTGTTTTTAAATTTTTTCGCCTCTTCTTGAACGTTTTTCTATTTAACATTTATTTTTAAACTATCTTTAAAGAGTACTTCAATCCAAGTTGTATTTCACTTTAAAGTCTATCATCTTATGGCACTTAGCAATAATTACTTGATTTTAGATTTGTTCCTCCTTTTCACTCCCTTCAGTTCTTTTATTAACTTTGACAACTGTTATCCCGTATTTAATCTCGAACACGATTTCGAGATGCAAATTTAATTTCGTTTTAGTTTTTCCTTTTTCACTTTATATTAGTTAATTCAGAATGACCTTGTCGTATTCCACTGTTTTATTTTCTCAATTCTTTGTCATTTCCTTTTTTATTTCTTCCCTTCGCTCCTTTTCAAAATTCTTGAGCAAATACCCTTTATTTTATAACCTTTTCTCTACTCGTTTTGCTCACTATAATAATTATATAATTTTAGTATTTAGTACTCAACAAGCCGAAAGATATTAGGGATTTACCAAAAACTAATATCATTAAAGCATACTTAATTTTTAAGATATCTTACTTTATTGGAAAATAACTTAACAACAATATATACTATAATGAATTCAAATGTCTTAATTTCTAAAAAATTGTTTAATTTAAAAAATAATCGAGGAAGTGAAGTTTTACTTCTCAAATTAACTCTTTTTATCAGAATTTTACTATTTCCCTGTATATTAGAAATATAAATTCAAATCAATTTAATCAAATTTATTACTTATTACAAAATCTATTAAAATAAAATTTTGTTTAATTAATTTGCTAACAATTAAATTTTGTTATTATTTATAAACATTTAAAATATAAAAATCAAACTGAAGATATTTTTGATTTTGTTTATTATTCGATTATTTAGCATTGCAATATTTAAATTTTCCCGTGATTTTTTTCATTTAAATTACTTTATTTTATTTGTATTTCATTCCTAAGAAATACAAGTCACAATAAAAACTTGGTTCTTGAATTCTAAATTAAAATTTCAATCTTAATTAAATTTTTGTTTTATTAAATTTATTTCTAAGCTTCACGTTTTATGACAAATTTGGGAAATCTTTGTATTGCAAATATATTTCGATTTTTAAAAAATATATATTTATCTGAAAAATAATATTAACTTAAATATTTTACGGTTTTTTGAGGTTTTTTAATTTTAATGAGTTATGTTTTTATTTTAATGGCTTTTACATATTTTATGGTATCATAATATTTGAAAGTACTTCTTTTATTTTTGGCTCCTCAAATAATAAATGTCATTTAATTTTGTTTTCTAAAAAATATTGACATTTTCTTTATTTATGTGTTTCTAATTTTAATGATGCCTAGAGTTATTTGAATTGGAATATTCAAATATGACATGTGATGAAATCATGAAATAAATTTTTATTATAATATTACTAAATGATATATAAATTTAAGAAATTGATAATTGTTGTTAGATGGGTTACTTTTAGTATTAATAACGTCCATAATAAATATTTATAAAATTCAATATCCCAAAATTTATTCGTAATATTTAAACACAATTGTTGAGGAATTATATTAAACACAAAGTAATGTAAGCATAAGGAATTTACATACCACATTAACCACAATATACATTCATTTAATTAATATTTAGTTATTTATTTTATGAATTAATTTAATTATATTCTCACATCATTATTCTCATATCATTACTTATACAAAAATATTCATCGAAATTTAAATTTTCCTCATTATTACATCCTAAATCATCCATTCTCCATTTATCAACACACCAATCACTATACGCGTTCGAATCTAACCAACAATCACAATTATTATCTAAACGTTTAATTTTTTTTATCATTCTCAGCATACAAACAATCATCAATCATCACATTCATGCATTCCTTATGCAATGCATTACTTACATTAACTGTAGAGCTCCGATCACCTCCTCTTGTGGTCGAGCATATCCGTTTGGGGATTGACTTTCATTTTCATCATCTGGTAGTTTGATTACTGCCACTGTTTCGCGATATTGTCGTTCTTTGTTTGAGCAAAGTTCGAAGCACTGGTAAGGAAAGTTTCCTGATTTATAGCAATGATTGCATTTTACATTTGGTGATTCTGATTTCTTATACCTTTCTTCTTTACAAGCCCAAAATTTTAAAATTCGTCTATTATTTTCCTGAAATCTAAAATCATTAAATTTTGATCTTTGATAACAATTATTGGATCTCGGATCATTGACTTCCCTTTTAACTGGAGCTTCTTTTCTTCTAGCTGGTTTCACCTGAAAGTTCTCGATTTTTTTATCACATCTGCATATTTAATATTTGTTTTCTTTGCTGCAACTTGATTGTTGATCTGGTAAATTTCATTATTTATTTTTTCATGTTCCTTGACTCTTTCTTTCATTATCTTCTACTGCATGGAAAATTAGAAATTTCTTCAGTTCCTCTTCATTCTGTTTGTATCGCAAAATTTGTTTTGCGAGCTTTTCTATTTTTGTGCAGAATTCATTGGCTGAATCATTTCTTTGTCGATATTTGAGAGTTTCTTGAAGATCATCCATAAAATTCATTGGTTTTTTGAAAGCTTCTTTAAGACTATCCAAATAGTTGCTGTCCTCATATTTCTTTCTAGCATTTGCTGATAAAAATGATTTGACAAATTTCCATCTGTATTCTTATGAGATGCCCATAAAGTCGATAAATCTTGCACATTCTTGCCTAAAATCTTCTATGTCGGCTCCAATTTCGTAATATTCTGGTGGCTTAATAAAATCGGCCATCGTGATCGCCATGTTAGATACGTTACTTTTAGTATTAACAACGTCCATAATAAATATTTTTAAAATTCAAAATCCCAAAATTTATTCGTAATATTTAAACACAATTGTTGAGGAATTATATCAAACGCAAAGTAATGTAAGCATAAGGAATTTACATACCACATCAACCCACGACACACATTTATTTAATTCTTTATTTAATTAATATTTATTTAAATTTAAATTATTCACGAATGTCGGATTCTAATTAAAGAATTAGTTAGTGGAAACATATCGTGATGTCCAGTGCAATTCCCAATAGTAGACTAGTTTTGAGCTAATGGCTCTCGTCAGTACTATGCTGGAGGAGCTCAGATTTCTCTTCGCACCAGGTATGTGTACAACAGTGTCAAGTTAACTCTTCTATACACACATCCTGATGCACTGGACACCAAATAATTTTGCAATGCTTGGCTTTAAGTCAAGAAAAAAGACGAATTTTTATCTTGAAACCTCTTTTTTTAAATCATGGTAGATACAATCTTACCTCTGCACACTACAAGTGAAACACAGAAACTGGTAATATTTTCTGTGTTTCACTTAAGAGCCCTTAGCTCGAAATTAGTCTACTATTGGGAATTGCACTAAGCATGACGTTATGTTTCCTCTAATTGAATCAATATTTATTTAGTTATTTATTTTATAAATTTATTTTATTTTATTCTCAAAATTGTAATTATTCAGTATGGATAGTGTTGGATTTCATTTTATTTCTCAGTCACCTGCGCCAAATCGATCTATATAATCAAAGAAATATTTTGCCGAATAGTTTTATTGGACTCGTTTGACCGATTGAAGCATTCTTGGACAACGGAATCCGCCTATAATCGTTGAGTAGCTTTTAGAAACTCCTCGAAAAAGGGTTCAGTGACTTCATTGCTTGAATAACATCATAGCCTATTTTACTATCTGCTGATCTATCCGGATATCCGAAAGAAATATTTAATATTGTAATAGTTCGTAAAATTGCTATAATCGATTGAGTTGTCTTGCTCCGAACAACTGGTTTATAGTGTTTATTATCCTCATTTTTAAATCCACCCTCGTGAATGATTTTTATTTGCTTAGCCATAGTACTTTTACCGGACTCATCAGCTCCTAAAAGCAATAATTTAACATCCTTTGCTGCTTGAACATAATCTTCTTTAAGTTTCTTAACAATATTACTTTTTCATCTTTATTAATCTTTTCAGTTGCTGGAACATTAAATTTTCCTGTTTTATTTTCCATTTGAATGTAGTATAATTTCAAAAGCAAAAGTTTAAGTTTTTATTAAAAGAACAATTCCAAAAAACATATATTCTAACACTATTCAAATTTTCCTTCAAAATTTACCCGACCAAATAAAAATTCTATTGTTTATAACTCACAAATAAAAAAAATCCAGAAAATCGAATATTCCAAAAAGTTACAAAATCTAAAATACAAAAAGCTCGCGTCTGTGTGGACGTCTATCGCGCACACAGACGTGACAAAACTGATCAGGATTGATCAAATAGTCCTTGTCATTAGCTTTTAGTGAACTTCGCAGTGTATATTCTTTAAATATTTTCTTTCACATACATACACAATAATATTCTTTTTATTTAATATGATTTATGTAAACTTTTATATTATTTCTCTATCGATTCTTAAATGCAAATCGCATAAATTGGATTTTATAATAGTATATTTTTATATCACATTTATACGGTTTATTTTTTATCATAACATACTGAGGAAATTTTTTGTCTTTTTATCTTAATTAGTAGACTTTCACAGTAAA
This sequence comes from Schmidtea mediterranea, assembly GCA_022537955.1. Lineage (NCBI taxonomy): Eukaryota > Metazoa > Platyhelminthes > Tricladida > Dugesiidae > Schmidtea > Schmidtea mediterranea. The sequence continues at coordinate 107,801,053 of CM039681.1, read as the reverse complement.
TCCTTGAAAACCTTTCACTATTATTGTCATCTATTTTATCAATATCCACATCAATGTTTTCATCATTCACTGAAAAAACTAATCTAACGCTGCTAGTGTAATTTCATTTGCAACATAAAACGTTGAAATAAAGATATGTTATTTTATCAATAAATTTTAGCAGATTTTAACGTATTCAAACAAAGAATTGTTTGAAAAATTTCATTTAAAAACATAACTATTATGACATTGGAATTCCAAAATTCCTGGGTTAAGACGAATTTAGAATTTGGATTATGGTACCAAAAGTACGGTTATTTCTGGGATTTGATACACTGGTTAGTACTGTTTTCAAATAATAATATTCATATGATGATCAAATTGCAGTAATAATTATGAAGCTTCAAAATTTAAAGAAAGCGTAATTATGGAGCAATTGATAGTAATATTATTCAAAATCAAATCTGATTTTTAAATTAGTACAATTTATTTTTACATATTTTCGAAATGAATTCATTTTTTTTATTAACTTTTACTAAATTATTAATTTAATTGCCATGTATAATATTTAGTTGGATAGATTCAAAGAACCACCAGCATATGGTCCGATGTGTGATCTCCTTTGGTCAGATCCTCTTGAAGATTTTGGCAATGAGAAAACATCGGAGCATTTTTGCCACAATAGTGTTCGAGGTTGCTCATACTTTTTCAGGTTAAAAACTTTATTGTTAAACAAAATATTAAATTTAATGATATTTTTAACTTTTAATATTTAGAATCTGCATTATTTAATTCTTTGAGTCCCATTGGAACAATATGACCTTCTATCAGATTAAAAAGCACTAGCATTTCAAATTTACTGTACAGTTTAGATGTATATTCCTATTAGCTAATCACTATTTTTAACCCCCACTGTAGCGCATCATCGAGTACGTACATGTTACTGTTTTTGCACCAGAAGTGACGTATCCGTGATGGTATTTGCTTTACCTCCTGATATTTTAATAGATTTTAAAAAGTCTAGTAGTTTCTGGTTCTCTGGTATCCATTTCATAATTCACTATAATATATTTCCTTTAATTTTTTGTATTACATATTTTATAACTCATTTGGCTCATGAATTTGAGCTATCTTTCAATCTACCATTAATTTATAATGTAGTGTCGAGACAGATGATCCCAATATAAAATATCAACATTATTATGTATCCCCAAATTTCTTTTTACCGTTAACTCTGAAAATAGATGAGTGAAATGCTTTTTCATCAATTTTTCTTGTAACCTATATTGCTAGCACAATATTTAGTTAGTTAAATAACTCAATTTTAGAAAAAAATAGTACGGAACTCAAAAGATTAAAGAATGAATTTACATTTAGGTCCTCGATAAAAAATATTTGACTAGAAATTAAATTTTAATTTTAATTTAAGTATTTCGTATCATCTTAATCACGAAATAATGTTCTTCGTCAAATACTCTTTTAAGTATAAATAAATTTTATTTATTTTAGAAATTAATCATTCATCGTGATAGAGCATTGGTAGGGGTTAATTTCAAAGATTTAAAATTATTAATGTATGGTATTATTTAAGGATGAGGATTTATTTTTTTTTAATAATACATAGCTAATCTGGAAATTGTTAATGATCTATCGGTTTATTTCAAAAATCTTTTGTTAATTCTTTCGATGTAACATGTACTGAAAAGATTTTGTATGGGGCTGGTTCAATTCCATTTGCATCTTTAATTGAAAAATGATTGACGATTGTTGAAAAGATTAATGAATTTTAATGGAATTTTAAATAGCTATTTTTGCATCAAGTTTGTTATGAATAACAATTTAACAATATACTAGTTCTGTCGTTGGTAACCTTTAACTTTTCTAGCATCTTTTAATGTCTTAAAAATCTGAAATTCTCGTGGAATATTTTGAAACTTTTTTTTTTAAATAATTATCGTATAATTGATACTGATAATGGTCATTTCTTATATTGGCAATTTGTTTAAAAAAAACAATAATTTGACCGCCAAATATTTAAGGTGCTATAAAAAATCTCTAAAATCCATGAAAAGTTAAAGTTTAAAAAGTTGTTTGTATTTTTTAATTAGACGTCATATTTTTGAATTTAAGCTCGGTTTTACATTTAAATTATTTTATAATTATTTTTATTCTCCGTTTAATTCCTTCAGGTTATATCTTAATAAAATGTTATTCTTTATTTGTATAATATTTTAAGTCAGAATTGAATAAACATGATTTAAAGTTTATATTTTAAATAATAAACTATTTAAAAATATATTTTCTAGTTTGATCTTCAGATGAATCAAATTTTAAAAATAAAATATTTTAAAAATAATGGTATATATATATATATATATATATATATATGTATAATACTAATAAAAATAAAGAAATTAATTAATTAAAACTTTTAAAACGAATGCAGTCAGTAAGTTCTGAATAATTTATCATCTATGCCCACATGTGATTTCTTTTTTGTTTTTTCTACTGATGTGGTTTTCCGTCAAAACAACTAGGAAATAAATTTTATTAAATAAAGTATTTTCAATTTAAAATCTGCCAATTTGATTCTAACCACTTATTAAACGAATATTCTTTTAAATAATTACAATTGGAATAAATGGTTGATGGGTAATATATGTCGCTTTACGTTCATTGCATAAAAATTCTTCAGTCAAGTGAATACTAGAGCTTGGTTCAACTATACAAATTTGAATAGGCTAATAAACTAGTTTCCCCTAATTCGATGTTTCAGTTGGTGAATTAATCTTGTTTTTAATGATCATATACCTCCCTAAAATATATTCTTTGTAATGACTGGAAAATCGCTTTTAATGGGAATGCACAACTTTATTTGACGGCGATACATTGATGTTCTTATAACTTTTAGCGGCCTGAACAATTAAAATAGTTTAAACATAAATTATGAAATTAATATTAGATAAGCTTTAAAATGAAAAATAATGAAATAAAAATTTCCCAGCAAAAACTTAAAAATTTAAATTTTCTTCTAAATATTTGATTCGAAGAACATCTTAATTAATTCAAGTTTATTTTGAACTCTACTTCCTATGGTTAAATCTTAAATATGTGTCGTAAATTTTTCAATATATTATTAACTTCAAATTTCAGAATCGAGGGATTTGTACAAATTAAAAATTTTTATTAGTGTATTTATGGCTATATATAATGTAATTTTTAAACATAAGCTGATACATTGGATAGTTTATTAAATCTAAATTTCAACTAGAATTACAATACATGACTTGCAAAATCGGAAATTAGTTGGTTTTTACTTTACAGATATTTTTCTTACTTTTTGAATAACCGTTGAAAAATTATCAGCTAGAGCGCAGTTTATCTGTTCGGAAGAATGAATTTTCGTCCGTCCAAAATTGAAGTTCACTTTCTGGTACACTTTCATTCGAATCGCAATCATATTCTTCCTCATCCCAAGCGTTTTTATTTTTCCATTGCTTTTTCCCATTTATTTTCTGGCAATTGTTTTAAGCAAAACAGAAGGTTTATAGCCTCTATCTGCTCCATTATCAATAATTTCCGTTCTAGGATGTTCTTCTATCGGTCTGCTTGCATGAACTTCCCTTTCCTTCTGCAATGATTTGTTTTGCTACGAACAATTAAAATACCTGTTGTTTTGCGTAAACACTTTCTTTGGCGAATTAACTAACCACTGTGGGCTTTTATTTTGAACAACATTGGAATATGTTCGTTTTTCCACACTTTGGATTTCATTTACAATTTGCTTGATTCCGGATAAATCTCGAGATTTAAAATTTTTGGCAGCTATTCATTAATCAGTCGAAATATATTGTATCTAAATATATATTTTGGATTGATGTTCTCTTTAAATATACAATTCACACAACAATAAAAAATCTTTAAAAAATAACTAAATAAAAATCTTAATTAATTCACATATAAAAGATTTAAATAAAAATAATAAAACTAAAATTGATTAATAATTTTTATTTTATTCAATATTCGTCCATGAAATGTGGATGTCAAAATCTGTATTCTTTGCGAAAATCTGGATCATCTTCGTCGTCCGGGAAATGTGAATGAGAAATTTGATCATACATTTCATCCATTTTTTCTATACCCATAACCGTGTCACATTATAATGCTCATAGGCTAAATTTTTATTTTTCTCAACCAATACCTCTTGTCGATCCAAATTAGTAACTGATATATAGTGATATGAGTTACCAATCTAATAAAATAAGATTAATTGGTCTACCTCCTACAACCTTTGAACGATGGATGATATCAACATATGGATGTTTTATTACTTCTGGATTTAACAAAATATCTTCTAACGCATTCTCATTATATGTGAGAACATTAATCGAAGGCCCCGGATTATTATCCTTAAACTGTGATATGTTGTAGAGACGCATCGGTAAGTCAGAATTATTATAGGCTAGATTAGAAAGATTATAATTAGAAATAATATTTCTATACCTTCTATCTACTTCATATTTCAAAATCGCTAGAACGCAATAAATGAAACATAAATCATCTGTATTTTCAATATTAATCACACAACGTTTATTTAGTATCGATTGGGGAGTTGGAAGAGAACTCCTACTACTTAAATGACTAATTTGCGAATATTTATTAATAACGAAATGAATTTCTTTTATTTTATCAATTACCCAATTACTACATTTTTCGTTTATTAAAATTATTTTTTCATTAAGAAGAGCAATGTGTATCATCTAAAAAAGTATCGCTATTGGTCTTGTAGAATTTAAAATAACGAAATATTGGAATTCACCATCTTTTTTATATTCTACATCGATACAAAATTGTATCTTTACTTCACCCATTTCCGAAACAACAGTATTTAATTTATTAATCAAAAGAATAGGTATAGATTAAGATATTAAATTTTAATTTTCGACAACCATTTTAACTATAGGATATGATTTAGGTAAATCATAATTAACAACAGCATCAAGTGATCCTCCATGTTGAATAGGATTATTAATTATTTCAGAATCAGAGAGAGATATTATTTCAACATCATTGCTGAGGACAACGTCTTTGTTTTCAAAATCAGAAATTATCTCAACAGCATCAAGTGATCCTCCATGTTGATTAGGATTATTAATTATATCAGAATCAGAGTCATTATTTCAATATTATTTAAATTTTTAAGGTTTGAAGGACGTGGGTTACTTATTGATAAATTTAACTTATAATATTCAATTAATATATACTTATATTTAAAATCAATTTTTCTTTCAACATTATTTTATTTTCTTCCAACAGCATTTTCATTTCTAATCTTTTCCAAAATTACTGCTATTTATTGAATTCATTATCTAAATATTAATGTTAAAGATAAATAATAATAAAAACAATACTTACTATAATTGTGTGATTTTAAAAAGTGAGAAATGTTTGTAATGTTTATGAATACATAAATAGGTTTGTATTAATCAATCCAAATTAATTAAACATAGCCAATTAAAAAAATTTTAATGACACTATAATTTTAGTGATTATCATATAATAAAATATAGTGGTCATTATATAATATATTACAATGTAAGAGTTCATTATCATCATCTAATCAACTAAATTTTATGTATGGTCATTGACATAATTTCAGTGATTAGACATAAAAAAGAAAATTAAATTATACAAAAATATTCGAAACCAATAAATCATAATTTACATGGTATTAAAATTTAATCCAAAAAGCAAATAAATTAATGAATAAATCAGCTTTTATAAAACGTTAAATAGAGAGCCTCTTAATTGATGAGTTGTCTTTAATATAATTCAATTTAAAAGTCCTTTATGAATACTAAAATTTATTTTAAAACAAATATAGTATGTTTCTTCATTGATATTAACCAAGCTAAACAATGTTGGCCATAAGTTTTTGTCATAGGGTTTTGATACTAAATTTTATTGTTTTCAATAGGCATTAACAATGATTGAAGTTTTGATACTAATAAAGGGGGGTAATAGAAACGCATTAGATCAAATGCATATTTATTTTTTCAGGTTTCATATAAACTGCAATCCAATGTTCTCCATTGAGATTACAAGATTGAGTATTTAAAATAAATGCCTTGTTTATATCAATATATGGTATTTTATCTAAAGGAAATACTTTTTTTGAATCTGAATAGAATTAGTATCGACAAATTTCAAATAATTAAAAATAAATTCTTCATTTTTAAATAATTAATTTTCATAATTTGGTTTATAGTTCAAATCCATAATCTTTTATCAAACTAATAATGTTTTATCAAACTAATACTGTGCAATTGGCTGTAATTTGAATATCTTTTTCAAAAACTCCATAGAGTATTACAGAAATTAATTCATTTAGTGGTGCTTCAAATTTAATATCAAGTCTTAGATTCCCTTGTTGTGGTAATTGACTTTGATTAAGATAAAAATCAGGAGCCAATACAAAAGTAAAGAATGGATATTTATTTTTGAAGTCAGACATACTGATTCCACAATTAATATTCTTATTAAGTTAACCTATGTCTCTTGCATATAACTAGTACTATAATTAACATTTTCAAAATCTTGACTATATTTTTCACGATAGTCACTTCCTTTCAATAAAGTTATTGATTTAACATTATTATGATCATAAATTGAATAAGATGATGAAAGTGATCCACTATTTATTTTATTTCCTTGAAATGTTACAAGAATAAAATTTGGTAATCGTCTATCACCAAAGATTTGTTCTTTATAAAAAGCAGAAGACCCAATAGGCAAAGAAAATTCAACAACCTCTTTACATTTCAGTGGATAAATTGCGTTTTTGATGCAAGTCCAATTTGGTGACCTGCTAAAACAGATGGTTCGACTCGAACTCTTCTTACCATTAATTTTGATCTAATAATTCTATTTTAGGATCCAACTTTGTACATTTTAAACTTTGTGATGGGTTTGATCTTGTCAATTTATTAGAACACTAACACCAGGTAATAGATATTTCGGTGTATCCATGAAATCAAATTGTAATGGTGAACATAATGAAAATGGTTTAGATTTTGCAATCCAAGTTTTTCTTATATTATCATCTTCACTATATCCCATGCTTTCTAAAATTGTATGTTTTGTATCGTGATTATAATTTATCATGGTTTCAATTAATGCCTTATGACCAAATGTATCATTTAATACTTGAACTTTGATAGAATTAAAAACTAATTCGGCTTCTTTGAAAAGAGTTTGAAAAAAGAAATTGTTTGCTGTTACATCAGAATCAATAGAAATATTTTCACCTACATTATTTACAACTTTCAATTGAAGATAAAGTAAAGTATCGTTTAAATCAAAATATTCGGTTTGTGACCCGTTAATGTAAAATTGAATCAAATGGATAAATATCTTCAAACGCACCATGTTCAATTACAGCTTGAGGCCTATCAAAAATACAAAGTTCAAATTTTGCACTAATCATTTTTCAAATATAGTCCCATATCCTTTCATTCTTTTGTTTATATGTTTCTTTGAAATTTTTCTGCGTTTAATCATTCCACCTTTTTGTTCATTTTCTTGTTTATTAAACACATTAGATACATTATTTATTACAGTAGGTAAGTGCTGAATTACATCAGGTAATGTTTTTTTAATTTCAGATAAAACATTTGATTTTAAAGCAGGTAGAAATTTGGAATTGTTATTTATTACATCATTAGCAGTTTTCATACCGAAATTCTACTACCACTAGGACCTACAATTTGATACACAGCGTCATTTCTTATTTCCATTTTATTTAAATTTAATAATATAATTGTTTATATTTGTTTTAGTTAATTGTTATACACAAATATATATTATTTAAATTTTATTACATTCATTAATGTTGAGAAATATAAATTATAAAGGCAAAAGTTTTGTAAAAAACATGAAATTTCCATTGTGAAAACCTCAACAATTTATGGATAGAAGTGGAAAATATCCAATTATATTTTTCAAATCGGGTAAATGTCGCATCATGGGTTGCAAGCAACCTCTTAAATTAGGTGATTTAAAATATAAGATACATGATTTACAAATCCCATCCATTACAGTAACATTTGATATCAGAAAATTTATAAATTTATATGAATTATCACGTAATGTAATATATATATTTGAACCAGAAATATTTCCGTCATTACGAATTCAAAAATATGATCCAGTTTTGTGTAAATATCTTTTCAAGTGGGAAGGTTGTATTACTTGAGATAAAAACTTTAGATTATACAGCATAAGTTGAAAATATTATATCAGAAGTTAAAATGTTAATCAATTAAATTTGTTTGTATTAGTTTTAATTTTAGTAATTTATAATATGTCGAAAAGTAAGAATATATTTTTTTATTGTTAATATCCTAATAATCAAATTTAGTTTACTTATTTGAAGTGATTTTAAAAAAGATACAAGAACTATTCCCAGGAATTAAAAATACTCTGGATTATTGTGCACCAGAGTTGCTTGTTTCAAAAATATATCGGTTTACCGGTATCAATATAGAGCAAATTCTAGAGATGCATTATGACATAGTATTAGGGTCAGACAATAAATGCGTTAAAAATTGTATTGTTTGTAAAGATTCAATGAGAGTTTCATGTTCCAATGGATGTCCATGTTGTCATCATTTCAAAAGAGATCAAACCGTACATATCCTAATTGCTTAACCCTTTGAGGGCCGGCCGCCACTATAGTGGCAAACTAGTTCTAAAAATATCAAATGTGGTTTTTCTTATATAAAATTAAAAAAGAAAATTTTTTTTCAAATAAAAAAATTTCATAAAACACACTGTTTACATAATATTAGCTAAAAACTAAAATAAATCAAACTATAATGAAAATCACATTTCTGTGTGTATTTTTATAAAACTAAACAAAACGAATGATTTTTTTCAAGAAATTTTTTTTCTAAAAACTACGAATCAATATGTAAAAATAAGAAAAGACAAAAAATTCAATCGAAAAATAAACTATTTTATTTTTATCAATAAATATGGTTATTATAAATTTACTTTTGTGTGATAATCTTTGAAACATGGTACAATGCATAATGGAACATCACATAGTTGACACATTATTGTGGTTCTTTTTCGATCACTTGAAGTTGAACAAACAACACAGCATTTCTTTCCATTATCACCAGAATTTATTGGAATTTTATCAGGAAAGTGTCTTCCTTGTAAACGAAGTGGGTTTTCGCTTAGTGGTGGTCTTCCAACTCGTTCGCTTCTTTGAGATTCATATTTTTCTATCAATTGTCTAACCAATATCAGTCTAAAATCAGCCAATTGGATTCTTGACTTGTTCTTCGCTCTGTATATACAATAAGCGTTATGTATTACCATATCAATGATGTGAAAAAAGAACTTTTTGTACCATTTGGTAGTCTTTCTAACGCATTCTGAAAATGACATTCTCATATCAGAATAATCCACACCACCCATGAATAAACTGTTTTTGGCTTCATTATTTTTTCGAATGATTGGAAATTGGTCTTTGTTGATTCAACTAGTCCATTTCTATGAATTGTGGACAACATGAATACTTCGCGTTTATCCATCCATCTTTGAAACAATAATTTATCAGTACTGTAGCTTTCAAGTTCACCTTTTTTCATTTTTCCAGAATATTTCGGAAGACCTTTGCGATTTTTTCGTAATGTTCCACAAGCTCCAGTTTTCTTGTAATGAAGTATTTCGAACAATGGTGGGCTTGAATACCAATTGTCCTTTATTCAGATGCATATTCATAAGTTCCATTACGATCGATCCACTTACACCAAGTAATTCATGAAATCTAAACTTTGTAGATTTACCAGTATAAATGATAAAATTGAGAATGCATTGTGTGGTACAGTCCACCATTTCAAATAGTTTTTTCGAAATCGATGGCGTTTTGATGGAATATATTGTTTGAAGCTCAATCTTCCTTTCCACAGCATTAGGCTTTCATCTATACAATTGTTTCTATCGGGTATGATGGCATTTTTGAATTTTTCTTTGACCATATTTACAACGTTTCCAATTTTGAAAAGCTTGTCATTGGTTTTTTGTTCATTATTTGCAAAGTGACAGAATCTCATAATCTGAAGAAATCTGTTTCTTGTGAATGTCTTTGGAAATATTGGAGTTTTAAAAAAAGCCGGTCCTCAAAGGGTTAAATGCGTAAAGCATATTATACCAATGTCTTTGATTTGATATAAATTTTATAATCGAATGATTTTTAATATTATTATTATAATTTTTTAACGAGACTAAATGTAGGCCTCACTATGGTGTGACCATTATGCTGACTTGTAAAAAAAATTTAATTTGTGTATTTAAACAAAAAATAAATTTTAAAAATTCACTTCATTTAAACAAAAAAACTTTGAACCCATCGGGGTTGGGGCAGGGCGCCGTTTTTTCTCTTCTGGTTTGCTATCAATTATAGAGGATAACAAAATATTGGTACTAGTTCCCCAAATTTACGTTACCACATTGATGAATTACATTCACATTGAATTGTGTCATTTAGGTATTAAAAAAACCTTGTATTATATGAAAAATTTCTTTTATTGGAATGATATGAGTCAAAGTGTAATTAAAAGTATAAATGAATGCTCAATCTGTTCAAAGAGAAAAATAGAACAAGGACGAACGAGAGTAATTTTACTACCAAGATCAGGGGAAAAGTTTTCAGAGCAGATATTAATAGATATATCATACATGGAAATATCTAAATGGAAAAAGAAATATTTAATAGTCATTATTGATCGGTTCAGTAAACTTGTAAGTTTGACAGGGACTATAAAACCGGATGAGATTATTGTTTTCAATATTGTCTTGAATAACTATATTTATTGTTTTGGCAAACCAGATAGTATATTAACTGACAGAAGGAAGATTTTTGAAGGGTCATTGATGCGAGAATGGATGCAGAAATTTGGAGTGCGACAAGAATTTAATTCGCCATATCAACATCAGTCAAATGATCTTGCGGAAAGAACCATTAAGACAGTAAGATATATGATTACGACATCATTAAATGGAGGGTGTAAGAAAACAATTGGTGTGAACTATTACCCAGAATCAAGTTTTGTTTAAATGCAACAATACAGAGCTCTAATGGATTTTCATCTTTTGAGATTGTTTATGGCCAGAAAATAAATTTAATTTCAAATTCATGACATGTTTAGGAAATAAAAGATGAAATTTTAAAGTCAGTTAAAGTAAATATAGAGGCAGCAAACTCAATGAAAAAGAGAGATCAGGATAAAATAGGAACAAGAATTTTCGATGTAGGAGAGAAAGTGTTGGTGTGATTAGAGCCACATAAACGAAAGAAAAATGGGATGCAATATGAAGGACCTTATGAAATTCTACGATTTATATCACCTCGCCAAGTTGAAATAAAATTTCCAAATGCAGTGAAGCCTAGAAGGATCGAATGACTAAAGCGTTGTAAGATCACCAAAGAAAACAAAAAGCGATTAATCGAATCATACCCTAGTTTATACAGGTTTTCCTTGCTCATTAGTCTTTATATAACCGGCTGAATAATTCACTTCCAACTCTGCTAATTCCCAAATCAATTGACAATTATGGTTTTATCTTAATTCCCAGCAACCCATTGATCTGACAATGAACTTGGTATTCTTTGAATTATGGTTTTCGTCGAAATTTAATTTGTTTTTGGGCCCTTGACCTTTCTATGTCCTTTTGGTTGATTTGAAATTATCTTATTCGTCTTCACAATCTCAATTTCCAGTCTCAAAATGTTGATTTTTAATTTTCAAATTTAAATTAATTTTAATTGATTGTAATGATTTGCAATCTTTAATATTTTTTTGCATTCTTTGCATAACCCCAATGTAACTATTTCTAATTTCCATTTTGGAACGTTGGCTATAAATTGGTTAAAAATAAATATCGAATTAACGCGTGTACATACGTATGCCATTAAAACTACTAAAAAAGCTGTATTATAATTTTTATTATTCTGATTAAATAAAAATTATTGTTATAAACATCATTTTTGTTATTTATTTTATATAATGATATTGTATTTTTATTGTGTTGTATTTGAAAATTTTGATTAAATCTAAGATTGTATTTTTCACTCTTTAAATTGAGTATGTGACAAAGACTGGCGTGACCTTAACTTCTGTCTCACAGGCATGTACATGAATTTTGTAGGTTTTAGTACTAAGTTATTTTATTATAAAATATTCACAAGTGGTATACTCTCAATATTTTTTGAAGCATTTAAACAACACTAATTTAAAATATAAAATACCTATTCTCGTTCCACCCAATAAAGTATAATTTTAAGCCTGTGTACAAAGATAAGTGACATTTTGTGGAATACATAATGATGATTTTTAAAATTCTACTCTTTATTCTTGGTTCTACTAGAAAAATTGTTATTTGGTTATAATTATTTTTTTTGATAACTATAGGAGAATTTGATTACAATATTAATATCTGCAGTTTTAGCTGGATGAATATTTTTCAGAGAATCTTATGCTAATTTCAGCTTTCCAGGGATTCCTTTTTAATACGTGTTTTCTCATACGATATTAGAGTGCAGTATTACACTAAATACATACTAAAATTTCAAGAAAGTCATTTGAAACATTCAATTGCATATATGAAATACGGCTTTTTAGAGGGGGACCAAAGATTTGTGACTTCATATTTGAGAGGGGCCGAAATTTTTGTAACGAAGGGGAGGGAGTGGGTAAAAAAAGTCGGTCAAAATCGCGTGACGTTATCTATGGTTATCCCCATAGTAGAAATGGAGTTTTCACTTTTTTCTTTAAAAATATTCAATAATATTTTTTAAATAAGTTTAAAAAACATATATTTAAAATTATTTTTAAATAATTTTTAATTTAGCTATCCTGCGTGCTGTGATTTCCTTCAGAATAACAATATTCTTTCAATTATTCGAGCACATGAAGCTCAAGATGCTGGGTAAATTTTAAAATTAATGTTTGATTTGATATATTTTTATTTCATTTACATTCATAATTAATCTAAATATCAATATAAGAACTTTTCTAATTTTCACCGCTTGATTACTTGTCATTTTCAAAAAATATATGACTGAATATCGATTTGTATTGATATTCGCGAATTTTCAGCAAAGACTTTTTTTTAAGTGTACTTATTTCAATAATAATATTATTATCTAAAATTCTTTAACTCCAAACACGACCCGTGAAATATTGTACAAAATTTATATAATTATTTTAATCAACAAAAATTTCCTTTTGAAAATTCATGTCTCTTAATGTCTTGAAAGTTGATTATTTTTAACAGTCCGAGTAGTTCGAAGTTTTCAATCAGTATATATCATAGGAAATAAGTAAGTTATATATAAGTTTAATTTGCTTTCGTTGAAATTTGAGCATTTTATGAAGCTTTACAAGATAGAATTAAATTAAATCATGTTATTGTCTTTATCAATTGGTTATTTTTTATCTTTAAATATAATTCGACGTTTGGGAACTTAAAGGTTTTTCATGTTATTTTCAAAAAAGACTTTTAAGCTAATTTAATGCTATTCCTTTGTGACTAGAGTTATTTTACTTTTATGGATAAGATTAATACGAAAAATTTGGCAGGTTAAAATTTATCTAATTTTATGATAATATTAGCTTACCGGTATTGCGTTGCTGCGATCTCAAAAGAAAGGAAATTCAAGGACAAAAAAATGAAAACAGCACATTGAAATTTTTCTATTTTAATACTATTTATTTATTTATTCGTTTGCTTTCAATATTTTTTGATTATTCGTGTATATGCATAAATCGGAATATTTTCCCACGCATGAAGTGACCATGTACAGTTTTCCATGTGAGAAACACGGATTCCCTAAATTTATTCCACACACTTGCCGCGATTGTCCTTGTGCTTTATTAATGTTCATTGCAAAGCGAGTCGCGCCGGAAACTGTAAAACATTAAATTCAAATGGCATATCTGTTGGGACCATTGTAAATTCTGGTAACAGTATATCTTCCCTCTTGAATTTTCCATTCAAAATTGTGGCTTCGATGACATTTTTCGTAAATTTTTTACCTAAAGCCTCGTACCGTTACCAAGTTGTGGTGGATTGATGTCTCTGGGAAGAATGATGAGCACTCCAATTTTCGATATTAAAATGTGCAGTGGAATACCTGGCGAATCCAGTGAATTCCGTTGGGTAATTGACTACTTTGTCTTGATTCATCACAGTTATTATGGACTTATATGTTGTAGCTTCGCCTGGTATTCTACTTTGAATTTTGAAATTGATGGCATTCACCTCATTCTTGGTAGCGACTAATATTGCATTTGATGAGATTTGGGAAAACTTGTTGAATGTCTTTAGTTGATGTCATTTTACAAAGGTTTGCTGACAATGTGATCTTACATTGTTTAAATCTGTCGATCGCCATCTTCCCATTCCCTATATCCAGCAATTGTTTTGCAAAAGTTACAAAATTTTTCAATTTAGTAAAATAATGATTAAAGTAAATATTTTTAATTTTTAACCTGTAAATAAATGCACATAACTGAATAAATAAATATTTAATTTAATAAATGAATTTAGTATAATTCATAATTTTCAAAATTTTCAATTTAGTAAAATTAAAATAAATATTCAAATTTAAATAATTTAGCTTAATGTATTTCTTGTTAGTAGTAACATAATAATAATTTATAATTTTTATCTGTAGCAGCTCTAGAGGCGATGTTTAAAAAATATTTATGCCAAAAACCTTCGCAATAGTGTACTCAATGTCTTCTTAAAGTTTCTTGGCGATTGGATGAAGTGTAGTGCATACAGGACAAACAAGCAAACATACATTGTATTATATATATAGATTAAAATTACAGAAAAATTAATTTAATTATCATTTAATATTTAGTTTCTGATTTTATTTTTTAAAATTTTTCAATCTAAGCATATTATTGTGTAATTGCAATAGTTTTGCTATAATTTTGTCAACTACAGTAATTAAAAGTCTGTCCGTTTCAAAAAATTTCCAATTGACATTTTCATTTTTTGTCAATTATCCAAATTTATTTTACTTTTTATTACCAGTAGATTGAATTGAATATTTTCATGTCTACTTAAAATAGTGTGAAAAATATCGAATTATAGTTTTAGACTTTTAATGAATTTAGTATGCCTTTAAATTCAGTGTAATATTGCTACGGTGACCATTCATTCATTTTTGTTAAGGGTCAGTCTCTTATTTGAGTATTGTATTCCTCATATTTCTGTTCCCCAAAGTTCAATTTTTAATATCTCTGGAATCGGGTATTTATTGCAACGCGTGAAAATCATTCATTTAGAAACTTAAGTTCATTTCTAAGAAATCATAACTTTAGCGATAACAAAATGTATTTAGCTTTTATTGAAGGTACCTGGACATAATACACAGTACTGCATAACTATTCGTTTCGTTCGACTGAACGCGCTACAAAATTAATTAAAAATTGTTTGAATGAGAAATTTATTTGTGTCATGATAAAATGAGAGGATATTCTTCACAACATATTTTACACTATTGTTCTTAAATTCAATTGAAAATGGTATGCTTTCTGTCAATTTTTTTTATCTGTATATTACAAAAACAAGGAATTGTTGTAAAATTTTTTGAAATTAAACAATTACCAGGGAAACATCTGATATTAAAGAAGGTACAAAAATATGAAACAATGAATACAATTTTTTTTATGATAATACGAATTTAATTGAACTGATTGGTGTAAATTGTGCTTTTCACATTTTTACCTGCAATAAATTGTCTACAAAGTACAATGTCTTCCACTGGACGTAGAAGTTGTGATGGTTAAGATTTTTTTACTCAGTAAGATTAGAACAATTAACGGAATTGTGTGATTTCATAGATGTTTAGTAGAAAAAGTTATAAAGTTTAAGTAAGACTTGGCAGCTTTCTCTTAGATTAGCTATAGAAAAGTACTGAGACTATTTTTTGCATTACATTCTTTTTGGAGCCAATAAAAATGCCATACCATTTTGAGAAATTTGTTTCAAGATTCATGACTACTTTTTGTTCATTCTCAAAGTTCAATTTTTATAACTATATTCTTCAAATATGTCTTAAATGAACTAGAATCTTAATTAATATAAAAAGAACTAAAGTTAAAAATCTGATTATAGATTTTGGAAAAAACCACGAAACGGATATTTCAAAATTTAAAGATGCAGTATTTTATAAAAATGTAATTAAACTAATTAATTACTAAATAAATAATTACTAAATAAATAATAATTAAATAAAATGATTAAGTGAGTATCTTATGGATTAATATGGTATGCAAAGTCATTTTGTTTACATTACTAAACGTTGAATAAAAATTCCCGTGGATTTTAAATATTGCAAAAAAACTGTGCTGTTTTGTATTTAATAAATATAATACTTAAGCCAGTGGTAAAGGGTATTCGGATATGTATTTGTTGTTGAATAGCTTTTGTTGAGAATTTTACCATGTTGGTCAATAATTGAAAACCGTTTATTTTACATAAGTGCAAAAAATTCAAAATAATTATTATTTTAAGTTTTTTGATAAAGAGTTGCAACTGATGAAAAAAATAATGTAAATAATAAATTCGGTTTTCAAAGATGGATGGAAATTTCTCAACATTTCGACAGAAAATTACTAACAAAATTGTGTTGAAAATTTTCGAATTTTGTGTCTGCTTGCCAGACTAAAATGTTGAATAAATTATGGGCATCAGAAAAATCCCAAATAAAAGTAGAAACATTTAAAATCACTATTAATATGAAATTGCAATTTTGAAATGAAATTCTTAGATTTTTATAATTTTTTTAAAGAAAAATTCACTCTACTCAAAAATATTAAAGGTATAATTATTTTATTTCTGTTCTCTAAAATAAAATTTCTCATTTCTAAATACTAAAATGCTTATAAAGAAGTTGGTCATGAAAATGGAATATTAATGATATTATTTTGTTTTTTAGTTTTTTATGAAATAAACGATAGTTTGTTTTAAATTTGGAAACTGTTTTTTTCCCCTTATTTTTATCGTTAAAAATGATCCCCGTTTATCTACATTATTTTTGTATACATCAATTTAATTTTGTAGAATTTGCATTAAATTATTTATTCTAGATATCGTATGTATCGCAAAAATCAAGCTACTGGATTCCCATCATTGATAACAATATTCAGCGCGCCAAATTACCTCGACGTTTATAATAATAAAGGTTTGTGTCATTTTAACCTACTGATTAATATATAGTAATTTATTTGCAAAAATAATTAGTTTAAATTATGCGTGTATATATCTATATCGCGTAAAATTCATTGTTTCTTAAAATAACCATATGTCTCAGTGGCGCAACCAGGAATTTTGAATGGGGTACGCTGTCAGTATCGGCACAATGAGGGTCAAGTGCGGGCCTTGCACTAAAGGACCCACATATGCTACACTGGCCAGAGCTTTTTTAATATTTAATATTTGATTTATTATAAAAATTTGATAAATTATAAAGCAGAGCATAAAAACTTACAAAACAAATCGATAAATTTGTGCAAAATGCAAAAACAACAAAGGAGTAATATTACTTATAAATCGACCCTTACAGAACAATATCTAATTTCCTCTTTTTTTCCTGCAATATATTAAATATTTCTTCTTCCGTTATAGGCATGTCTCGATATATATAGAGCAAAGCCACACCATTTAGCCGGTCTTCTGCCGTGGTGCTTCTCAAATAATTCTTTAAATATTTAAAAGTTGAAAATGACCTTTCAACCGTACTTGTTGTCACGGGAAGTGTGGCCAAGATTTTAAGCAATTTGAAAATGTTGGGAAATATTTCTTCACTGCATTCGCAGAGGTATTGCAAAACACTTTCATTTTTTTGTATTAGATTTAAACTGAATTTTGTTTGCCACAGTTCGTATTCGGCTATTAACATATTTATTGTGCAATTTAAATCGGTGTTATATTTTTGCAATAATATCTCTAAATTTGTGTTATACTCATGGTGACTAGTATTTGTATTTGATGGAATTAAAATATTAAATGCTTTCAATATTGCCTTGTGCTTCAGAAACCTCTCCTTTAATTGGGTTACTGTTTCGTCCAAAAATGGGATAAATAATGAAATGCGATAATATTCTTCTTGGAATTGAAAACTAATATTGCATCTGTGGATTTGTCGTTTATTTATGCGCGGAATTGAAATAGCATAGTTGGTATCTACCATTTCTCTCAATAATACTTCAGCTCTTTTTTATATTTCATTGAAAACAGTAACTGCTGATTTACGAAATTTCTCAAACTGTCCAACTACATTTTCGCAAATTTTAATGGCTGTTACAAGGTCAAGTGACTCAGTTTGCAATATTTTGCTTAGCGGTAGAGTGTAAGAAAATATTTTTTCCACAGTCAAAATTGATAAGAAAAAAATGGTACTTTTGATAGCACAGAGTAAAATATGTGCACCCGAAGACGATTCTTTGTCTTTCCAAGTTTCAATTTCTTCTAGGGCGAGAATAAGTTGATTAAGTAATTCAACCATTATCATGATTGAATCATGTCTTTCAACCCAACGTGTTGGACATAATTTTTTCAATTTAGTTCGTTTTGCCTCTGGGCATATATTAGAAATTTTCTTTTGAAGAACTGCATCTCTTTTCGGTGTATTCATGAAACTGTAACATTTTTCCACAACACCCATACAATTTCTGATGTCCTGTATTTGACATACATCAAACAAAGCTAAATTTAACGAGTATGAAGCACAATGAACGTATAATGCAGAAGGGTATAAATCCATTATTTTAGCTTGAATTCCGTTAAATCTGCCAGAGATTGCTACTGTGCCATCGTAGCCTTGTCCTTTTAAATAAGATAGATTTAACCCAATGCTACACAAAAACTGCACCAATGTATTTGCCAGGCTTTTACTTGATGTGCTTACTACAGGCACAAACTGCAAAAAGTACTCGTTCAGTTTTTTGTCTTTGTCGATGAACCGTATGGAAATAGAAAATTGCTCTTGCGTCGACATATCTGTGGTTTCATCGGCAAGCACAGAAAAACATTCACTTTGATTTGCTCTTTCGACAATACGTTTTAGTATTATTTGATTGCAGGCATTTATGATTTCATTCTGAATCTTCCAAGACAAATAATTGGCATTTTTTGAAGAGGTTTCTAAATGTTCTTTAAGAGCCTGATCGCCTGATTCAAGACGAAATCTTATTTATTGACAAAAGTTTCCTTCTTGGCGTATTGCACTTTTGTCAATTTCATCAATATTCATATTAAAAGTGTCCGTATCTCGATGTCCCCGAAGTGGAAAACCATTTCTACCACAAAACAAAAAGGTTTTTATTATTGGCGTTAGCTTTAAACGATTTTTCTTACCCTGTTTGATCCTGCAAGTATCAATGAGATCATTAACCGATTGCCGCTTTCCGTCAACAAACGTTTGCAAATCGTCTGCACGCAAAACTGAATATTTATGATAATTGGTAATTTGGTGTTTATTAAATGTTCTTGTTGCCCTACGCCAAGTCTTGAAAGGGTCTTTCACCAACTGACCAAGAGCTTGAGTTGCACGATCTGCAGGGTTGTTTGTAGCAAACAAGCAGCAATACTTGCAATAGACTGCGTCAATTGATTTGGAATAAACTAGCCATGGATAATTTAAAAGCCAAGAGTAATTGAATTTCCTCTTAAAATTTTCGTTCTGTATTTTGGTGCCAGGGAAACAAAAATTTGTTGGCGGTTTCTCTTCGTCCTTGAGAATATTCAAATTCGAATGTCTGGACAGAACGTTGTGTACATCATTATCATTTCTATTTTCCAAATTTTGACTATTAGAAGGCTGAGCCTGGTGGTCAACATACATAATCTTATCATCAGCAACGGCAATAAATTCATTATTTGATTTTTCCGGTTCTAATTCTGCAATCTTTTTGCTTTCACTTGATCTTGATTGTTTCTTTGCAAAAAAATTTAATAAAGTTGTTTGCTTTCTTTTACTCATCTTAATGCTTTATATGCATCAATGTTGAATGAATTAACTAATAAAGAATGAAAATATAATAAATTATGAATTTACTAGAAAATTGATAATAACTTACTTTTTAATTCATAATTTATTTTGCAATTTGTGTAAAGATGTTATCCTTATCGTAATGAATGAAAATGAATTGTTGATTGTTATGTATGCAGTAGTGTAGTAGTATTAGTAATAGTAGCAGTCTCACTCTGTATTTAGATTAGCTGCTTGTGTATGTAGATGTGGATTGTGGAAGTACCTTATACCTTAATGCGTCTTATGTGTTATTATACAAACGGACGAACAACGCGCATCCAAATGGTGAACTGCCGACTGCTAAGGTCCTAGGTGCCGTGTGCCGTTGCCGATCGCGGGTTGCTTGTCGCCCTTGTGCTAAGTCTCTCAATCTCAATCTGCTGAGCCTGCTGGCCTGCACAGACCTGCACCTGAGGTGTCTGTGCCTGCCAAAAGTCAAGGCCACATAGCACAAAGCACCCGCTCGGGTTGCCGGTTTGCATCATACCACTTCTCACTTCTTCAGTTTCTAACAGATTTTATGATCGAGCTTTTTCGGATTTTTTATTTTGTTTTTTTGTTGGTCGAAGGGGTGCGCGGTAGCGTAACAGCGTACACCCTGATGGTGACACTTATATGTCTCATACTCATTTCTAATTCTTTTTAAAAGGCTTACGTGATTGTTTAAAGTGTCCTAGTAATTGGAGTAAAATTCGGTTTGATGAAAATATATTTAGAAAAATATACACAAATGAACACAAGAATGTTATTTCTAAGATATTTATTAATTTATTAATAGATATTTATTAGATATTTATTAATAGATTAAAACTTGTGGTTTGAGGATGTTTTTCTTAAAATGATTATAGGAATTGAGTCTTCGAAAACAAACAGATTCTATTTGTATCTAAAACAAAGTGTGATGTATCATGTAAGTTGGAATGCTAGTTCTAATATTGAAAAGACTCAGTATTGTTCCCTGTGTTTTTTTTTATGAGACAGTAGTTTTAGATGGTGGTAAAAAGTATTTTTTTTACATAAATCAATTGAATGTGATGACTCTAGGGTTTCCATTTTACTCGAGTAGTCGAGTACCTTTTTTTTAATTAACCGGTTACTCGAGTAGTCGAAATAATTTCTTAACAAAAGATTATCAAAAATAATTATTTATTTAAAAACAAAAACAGTTCATTATAACAAGTATAACATAATATAAAATTAAATTAATCCATTAAACATTAGAAAAACATTTTAGTCAAAACAAAAATACTTTTTAGTCAAAATATTAATTATTTAAATATCTATACATTTTGATTAAAATAATATTTCAAAAATACGAGAGCATTTAACGTATTTACGTCTAGTCGACTTCGTATTTTTGTCATTTTGTTTCCTGATACCGAGAATACTCTTTCGCAAGAGGTTGATTTTGGAGCTGCAGTCAATAATGCATTATATAAGCAATATATATCGTCACTTCTTTTCCCTCTATTTCCTTGAAGATTTTTAAATTCATTTTCAATGTTAAATTCATTTTCTTTAACTTACTTAGGTCTAGCCAAACTTTGAATACAATTTTGTAAATTTTCGTATTCCGTTAATTCATCTTCTTCTAAATGTATTATTTCAGTTTCTAAATCTTCTGCAACTTCACGATTTTCAAATTCATTGTGGGAAACAATCTTAGAAATAGCTGCTTGGCATAATTTTTAAGGCTAGATTTAGATGAATAATTTAAAAACTCATTCTCGTTTGGTCTAACGTAAGTTCCCTGATGTAAAAATATAAGTAGGGACACCATATATCTATTTCTACGTTTCCCAATTTCATTTTTTAATATTTCTAATAAATTTAATGATAGTTCAGTATCTATATTCTTAAGTTTCTTCATAACATATAAGATTTTTCCTTCTGCTGTTAGCATCTTTTTTGCTAAGTTCTTGAACTGCTAACATTGTATGTTCAAGCGTAATTGATATGCTTTTTAGAACAAGAATATATTTTTCATCAAACTTTTGCAAACCAAGTTCTTCTAAGGCATTATTTACACATTCAATTAACTTTAAAAATCTATTTATAGCAGATGCCAATGTATTCCAACGAGTTTTTACATCTAAAATTAATCTTAAGTTCTTGCCTTCTTTTTGCCGTACATGCTTTAATAGAATTTCAGTACTAATCGATGAATTTTTAAAAAATTTAATTACTTCGAATTGCATATAACGCTGATTTAATATCAGAAACCAATAAAAAACAATCCGAATTTTGTTCCATTTCCATAACTAAATTTCCGTCAACTTCTTCATCAACTTGATTTTCTTCATCTTCAACTACATCATCTAAATTAACTTTTTTATATAAAATGTTAAGGACAGCTAGATGAATTGCGTGGTTGTAGAATAATTGTTTTTTCTGCTGTAATAATTGAACAATACTTCACCATTACACTCGCTCCATCATTTGTTGAGGCAACAATATCCGTTTCTAAATTCAGTGTTCTAGAATCAGTGTTTATATATTATGAAAATTCGATACCCTTTTTAATCTTAGTTTTTTAGTATGGTCTCATTTATATATATATATATATATATATATATAATTTAAGTTATATTTTACAAAAAAAAATTGTTTTATTAAAACTAGAGTACTCGATTACATTAACCGAGTATTCGGAAACTCGATAACTTGGCGAATTTATCGAGTACTCGGAATGGAAACCCTACTCCTTAGTATGAAGAAATAATAAATTTATATAAAAAAGCTTTTCAAAAATCAAGTGTTGATGAAAAAAAAGGTTCAGGTTTTGTAATTGTTCCACCAAATTAATTTTTTTTTTCGGTTTTTCAACCTAAATTTTTTTTCTAAAATGGAGAAAAGTTTAGAAAAAATGATTAATCTTTTATCTACAAAATATTCAACAGATTTAAGTTTTGATTCTAAAGAATCAGAATTTTCTGCTAATTTTCAAATTCCTTTAGAATTAAATCAAGATTATAATTATGAAATTGGATTATCGTGGTTAACAACATTTAATATAATTTTGAATATTACAAAAGATAATAATGAATTTGGTATTAGAAAACCAAATACTATGGGTCTTGTTAATGGATATGGTTTGATAACAATTCCACCTGGTGCATATGAATTAGATGTTTTATTTAAATTAATAATTGAATTGATTAAAAAGAGAAAGGTGAAAAAAGTATTGTTACTTTTTCATTATATATTTCAACAGCTCGAGTAGAAATGTTGGTTTAAAAAGGATATACAGGTAGTCCCCGACTTACGACCGAGATAGGTTCCTAGTCATCGGTCGTAAGTCGATTAAGTCGTAAGTCTAGTTTCATGATGAATAACTAAAGAAAAATATTAGATACTGTACTACTAACTTTTAGGATCAGGAGAAATGAAACTACCGAAAATTCATATAATGAAAACTTTATTAAAATTTATAAAATGAAATTATAACCCAAAAATATATATTAAATGTGTACTAATAACGAAACTATTTTAATCATTTTCTATGAAAAAATTGAAAAAAAATTGGTCGTAAGTGCGGATGGTCGTAAATCGAGCGGTCGTAAGTCGGGGACTACCTGTAGTATTTCATTTCTAGATAAAAAATTTAATGAATATTTAGGATTTATGAAAATAATACAATTGATGAATTATTTATTGCTGAAAAGATTGTAGATATTTCAAACATAACCTCAATAAGATTATTTATTATGTGATTTGGTTGAAGGAACATATCACAGTGGAAAAAGAAAAATTTGTATTTATAGTTTTCCATATGGAACTATTCCTCGTGGATATAGAATTGAACAACAAATATCAACACTAAGATATTTTCCATTGACTAAAAAATATATTTCAAGTATAAGATTTAAAATTGTTGATCAAAATGATAATTTAATTAATTTTAATAATGAAAATATTTCTTTTTGTTTACACTTACGACAGGTTTGAGCGCAAGCGATTTACGACAGGTCTAATTCTTTAAATTTTTTATATTAAAAATGGATGAAATTTTGGAAAAAATGAACGATTGTGAAATTGCAATTAATTTTAAAACAAAGAATAATCTTGAATCTTCTGAATCTATTGAATCGACAAGATTAAAATATTCAACTGATTTAACTTTTAATTCTAGGCAATCAGAATTTAAAACAAACTTTCAAATTCCCCTAGAATTAAATTCAGATTGTGATTATAAATTGTATTATCATGGTTTACAACATTAAATAGTAATTTTCTAATAACATCTATAAATTTATTATGTGATTTGATTTCAAGAACATATCACAATAGAAATATTACAAATTGTATATATAGTTTTCCATACAAAATAACTCGAGAAAGAACTAGAATTATAGAACGAGTATGGACACCAAGATATTTTCCATTGAATAAAAAACTATTTCATATATTAATTTTAAAATTGTAATAAAATTGATGTAATTTTGATGTAAGTTTGATGTAATAAAATATTCCAAACCATTGAAGAGAAACAAAACTAGAAGGTTCCAAAGTTGATATTTCTCGGAATTTTTCAAAACAATCTGCTAAAACGTATTCATCTAATTTGAGATATAAATCTGTATTATCTCCCAAATTTTTACAATTAAATATTTTGAACATTGTTTGTGCTCGATTATATTTTTGTTCTGTAATGTCTGATTGATTTAAAGTTTTTTACCATCTGAACTGTCTGAACTTGAATCACTTGAATCATCATCTTGGAGTTTTTCATTGCACATCAAACATTTATCAGCTTGTTCTAATTCTTGTGTAAACGAAATGCAACATAAGAAATTATGATCGTGTGTACATCTTAAAAGTTATTAAATTTGGAAATGAAATACTTTACAACAAAAAATTTAAGCTGTTTGTATGTTTGTTAAACAATTAAAGCATTATTTGGATGGGAAGCAATTTACGATAAGGACTGGCCGTACTTGGTTAAGCAGTTAGTAAAACCCGAATACATCTTAGAATTAGAAATGCAAGATTTCTAGATTGAGCATAGATCTGAATTGTAAGCATAGATCAAATTGTAAGCAATGTTAGGTATATTAAAGTGTCTTCATTTGTCCAAAGCAGAGAGCCTTCAGGCCGAAGAAAAATTATCGATCCAGATAGACAGAGGCTTCCAACAATTGAGTATCAAGTTTGATATCTTCAGACCATTTAACGATATCTTCTCCAGAATATTTTGGGAAAATATCGATATTTTTAAGTAAAGCCACATTAGCTAGTAAATCCAATAAAATTATAGCCGAATCAACGTTTATTGAATTGCATATCATATCGTAATGTAATACGTGGGGAACAATTATAATGACTCCTGTATATGAAGTACAAGAAAGATGTCATAGTCTCATGATTTACCAGCCCACGTACATCACAAGTGGATTACGTGATATCACTATATAATCATTAATTAAATTTAGTTTTTAGCTCTTAGCAGTGCTAAGTTAGCACGTCCACAATGATTGGAGTTTGATAGTTTTCCTATTATCTTAATCCTTATAACGTACACTTTCTGATGGTGATTTCGATTATATCGTTGATTTCATTGTTGAAACTTCCCTAATTTTTTTTATTAACTTTTTTTTAATTTAAAAACTTTGAATAATAATTTTTCAGTATAAATACCCCTGGAGATCAAAAGAGTTTGATACCCTAGATAATCAACTGGTTATTTTAACTAAATTATATTTTTCAAACTCGAGATCTAGCAAAATCGTTGTTTGTTTTCAATAAAGATTTTCAAGAATTGCTCACTCTAGTATATTTCTATTTTATCGTTAAATCTTCGTTAACGAAATCAGTTGTATTGTATTTTGTATGTTTGGAAATCAACTTTTAATTTTAGAACCAAAATGAACATATCAACACACATTGGGTTTTTTTTAAATAAAAGGCAAGAAAGCAGCGAGAACTCATAGGTAAATATGCATGGCGAAGATACCATCCTTGCGATGCGACTTGAAAAATCGCTTATATTCTCCTATTATCCATCTGTATTTGGGTTTCAAACCAATAAAATGTGATTAACCTCTCTCGGAGTATTTAACGTGTCGATCCGTTCAAAAACATGTATATGTGTAGTAAGGTGGTCCCAAAATATGAAAGTGTCAGAAAATTTCTCTTCAACCATCTGTTGTGTGATGCAAGCTGCTTTAATGTTATGGTAAAAATTTTAGCAAGATATACTAATATTTAGGACTGGCCCAATGCATTTTTAGTTTTTTTGTTATTTCACCATAACGGCTTGGAACGCCGTGACATTTTTTCAACATGTCAACAAGAATGAAGAGCAAACAAAGAATTTTTTGCACATTTACAATTAGTAATCAGTAATATGCTCATTGTAAATAAAATGTTGCATTGCTCCACAATTTACAGGGAATGTTTTAATTTATATTTTGTGTTTAAAGAGTCAAATGTCAGGATGTTTGCTTGTTGGTGCATGCCGCAAATTCAGTTAATTCCCTTGCAGTGTTTTAAGCTGATGTGGACTGTTGTATAGCTCCAACCTTTGTTGGTTCAGCAAACTGCTACACATTATGTACCTCATGCAACCACTGCAACCTTCTTCCAATAAACAATTCTATTAATCAAAATGTGTATCGTGATTAACCGGACAGATTAAACGCAACAATCTACCAGGACTCCAGGACTATCCAATTGTAATGACATTGTGTTTCATAGCGATAATTCCAAATCGCATAATATTTTACAGAGGTGACACAACTGTAGTTCATTTCCTGTAGTTCATTCTACATTCACCTGTCCATGCTTTTCCGATTCTCATTTCTTCCAGTTTCTTTAAAATTCATTTAATGGACAGTTCTTTAACTTTGAAGAGAATCTCAAAATACATCTCGAGAGTTTTTCTCCAGTAAGGTCAGAAAATTCTATAACATTCTCACGAGTTAGCCGAATGTATTAAAACAAAATGGCAATTATATTATTGTATATTCAATAGTTCTGGTATTTTAAACGTGTGTTTTATTTTCGCTTTGAAAATCAAATGAACGTTTTGGCCAATTTTTGTTATTTGATCAAAGTATGTTTCTAATTTTCCTTTTAAAATACAGGATTTTCATTATTGACCAATCGAATTTTTATTATTCATTGATATCTTTAGCATCCTTGAAAAACAAGTAATTAAAATCATATTTTGCTTATTTATTATCATTTTTATTGGTTTATTTGGTCTAAAGAAACGTCGGTTTCAAGGTTACCCGATTAAAAGACCATCTCTGTTTGAAAATTTTTCTATAAAATATTTTAAGATGGCTTTATTGATTCACTTATAAATTATAAATGAAAAATTTTCTTTTTTGAAAAATTCGTCGGTGATTCAATACTCCATTGTTCTTTGAATAATCTATGTTTTGTTTTCCATAATTTTTTTGTATTTATTTTGTTAAAAAATACTGAATCAATTTTACGGTTTCATTTCAAAAGTGTTTGACTTAGATACCTAGAATATTAAATACGTTTCAAATGATATACCTACTTTATTTTATAATTATTTTTTTTTCATTGACATATTTTAGCTGCCATACTCAAATACGAAAATAACGTAATGAATATCAGGCAGTTCAACTGTTCTCCTCATCCATATTGGTTACCAAATTTTATGGATGTGTTCACTTGGTCAATACCGTTTGTTGGCGAGAAAGGTACGTGGAATACTTTTATTAGAATATGTATTTAATTAATAGCTTTAGTAACTGAAATGTTAGTCAATGTACTTAATATCTGTTCTGATGACGAGTTGGTGTTAGAATCAGATGATTCATTTGAAGGTAATAATTCCATGGTGAAAATTTGTGGTTTTATTATTTATAATCCTCATAACTTCAAAAGATCAAGATTTTTAAGATTCAATTTTTAATATTTATTTGTCAATAATTTCTCAATTTTTTTAATCTGAAAAGTGGAAAACTGTAGAGTTTCAAATATAAATATATTAAGTATTTAAAAACTAAAGACTTTATCTTCTTCAGTTATTTGTTTTATTCTGTTTAAATATTTTAACAAAATTTTGCGAGTTATTGTGAATTTGAATATTTTGTGTGCTGTATTTGGTTTTGGTCGAAATAAATCATATTCTTTCTCAAATTTATAGATCTTTGTTTTCCACTTTCAAACTGATTTATATTTATCAAAGCTTTATGTATATTCTGGTTTCTTCATATATTTGATGAGGATACCTAAATAATAAAATTAATTAATCATCGAAATAAATACAATAATTCGGGGGGATATAAATTGGAAAGTATGTCGTTCCGCAACTGTGATAAGAAACAGTGAGAACAAGAAATGAAAATTGAGAAGAGAAATACTAAATCAGTAAAGTTAAACAAAGAAAGACGACAAGGTCATTCTTAATTAATAAGTGCAACTAGAAAAGAGGAAAGCAAAAACCGTTTGGGAATGGAAGATAAGAAGTTTATTATAATGGCAGCCAGAAAATGGTAAAGTTGATTATCATAATATTTGTCAAAGATGTCGACAATCGTCAACAAGTAACCACCTTTAAAAGCCAAAAACACAAATGGAAAATGACAACAAAATATTGTAAGGAAATCAGTTAAAAGAGAGACACAGGAAATTAAGTTAAATGGAAATCGATTGGGTTAAAAATTGAACTAAGTGAGAAACAAAGAAAATATATTGAACCTTTGGAGAAAACTGTGAAGAGCGAAAATATTGCTACAGCGGAGAGGAGTCAACCAAAGTTAAAGTAACCTATCAAGTGATACAAGTATATCGGGGAGTTTGATTAAAGAAACAGTTGGTCACTGCTCAATGGGCAGTTATCGATTTGGTTATTATGCATTGTGTGGTGTAATAAATCCTGATTCTTAAATCTTGAGTGGTGAACCTTTTGTGTAATTGTATTTGAATTGATTGTAATTGTGATAAACAATAAATACTGAGAATAACAAGTATTTTGTCATTATTACTGATATTTCATGATACGCCAGAGTCAGATCGATAATTGATAATACTTAATTTCGACATATTAAAACTATTTTGAATCTTGAGCAATTTGTTTGGCTCCGCAAAATCGTAACAATCTACAGCTTCCTAAATTTGGAGATGTTATTTCAAATATATAAAAAAAATTTAACAATTAAAATTAGTTGTACATAATTTATGGTTTCAAAATGTTATTGTGAATTTTTCCTATATAATATATACTATAATTATTTTACTTAATATTTTATATAAAAAAATAAGTAAATATATGCATTTGGGATTTGGAAAATTTTATTAATTTTTATTTACGGTTTTTCATTGTTTTAATTATTAAATCACAATTTCTTTTCTGTCTTTATTATTAATAATAGATTAAAAAGGATGTATTGCATAATTTTAATGCTAATTGCTTGGTGATAAATTATTATTAATTGTCAGTTATGTAACTCGTTCCAAGAAGATTGTATCAAAAAAATTAATTATAATATTATAAGGATAATTTTTATGAATCATTTATAAAATTTCATAATTTATTAGTCTAAATATATTCAATTTTAAAAGTGCAACTAGTAAAAATTTAATTTTTAATACTGCGTATTATAGATTTGTAATGGGTTTTATCCAGGAGCTCAGTAAAATTTTAGCTTTCACTTGAAGACTTATTTAAAAATTTATTTTATCAAAACGTTTGGTGTTGCCTTAAAACCAAAAAAATCACTCCTGGAACCCATTCGCTCAATGGGGGATAAGTCATGAGGTACGGCGACTCAACGCGTTTAAGGACGCATTGAGTATGAAATGTAGTACTGCATTTTAATTTCTAATAAATAAATACATTACAAAATGAAATCTTTTTAAAAGAATAACACATTTTTGTGTGAATTTTTTCTTTTGTTTTTCTTTCTTTACAAACACATGAAATTATTTCAGATTTTGTACGTAATCTGTGTTATAATTTATTAGTATAAATAATTTTATATTCTCTTTTTATTTTTATTTTAAATTCAAATTGCCTATAACATTATGTGCACCAACAATGAATAAAATTAGATTTGATAAATAAAAAAAATTTTACACATGTGGGAATTTAATTGTCTATATATGAGCCTGAATTTTGTACGCAATTATTTTTGTCATTCACCAATACGAAAAACAATTTCTTTTAAACTGAAAGATTTGCTGTCAAATAAATCTTTAACTTCCGTAATGTATATCTTTTAAACTCAGAACCGAAATAGAAATTCATGCACAACAATGTCAAAACAGATACGGTGAAAATTTCCATGTTTAATAGATATTTGTGAATATTTTAATTCTTGAGTTTCAATTTTTTTGTCAATTGCTAGTCAAGATCTTTCCAAGAAAATTGGAATTATTTAAAGATCAAAATAAAATCGTAATAATATTGTTGGCTTTAAGTCGACATAATATGTAATTGGATGTAAATAAGATTAATACAAACTAAAAGTAAAATTTAAATACAAAATCAATTAAAAATCTGAAAACTACAAAATTTTTGTATGGGAGGATATGAGAAGGTTGCAAACAAAAGGTAAAAATGAAAATGTTGTTGATGTCGTTGATTATTTTATTAGAATGTAGTTATGTATGAAAATTTATCATCATTTTCTTTAAAAAGTTTGAGAAAATTGAAAATTAGATAATTATTAATACAACACCGTTTGAAAAGAAAGGTGTTGATTTGACATTGCAGTTGAAGATCAAATTTACCACGAGAATTTATAAAGTACATTTAAAATTTTAGTCCGATATCAGAATTGCAAGTGTTTTCGTTTGTAAAAATATAGTTTGATTCGGAATTTTTATCCACAGAATCAAACTATATTATTAATTATGAATTGAACTAAGAAATTATTAAATCTGATTGTGTGGTTGTTTATCGAGTTAAACAAGTAAATTTTATCTGTGGAAAGTTATTTTTTTTGAAAAAAAAATTTAATCATATTGGCTCTTTTGTTTTGAATAAAAGCACGTGGAATCAAATTATCATTATATATGCCTACAGAAATTGTTTTATAATAAATATGAAAAAGGTGGTTTTTTAATAGATCAATATTATATTTACGCCTTCATATATACTAATTGGATTTAGCATTGCCTCTAGTTGCCCTCTAGTTGAACACTTTTCTAGATTCTACAATATTGCCTTAGCATTAAACTACTTCATCATTGATAAGATCCATTTGATCCATTCAGTAGTATCAAGCAAAAATCAACACTGACGTTGATTCTGTCATTTTTTAAATTATAATACTAATAATAATTATAATAATTGAATTTATTTTTGATTAATTCTTCATCATAGAAAATATACGCCCAGCTCTATGTAAGTATTCATATTAACTCATTGAGTTTAATTTGCTAAATAAAAACTAACGAATATTACTTCATAAATTGTTTTCCATTTGGATTTTAGTTTTGCTTGATTTTTATATTTTCTAAACTAACTTAATAGTTGATGCAATGGCTAACTCTTAATCCTTTTCCATTTGATTGAAACTTGATTTATTAAACTGAATTAGCTGCAGAGAAATGAGGAACATATTTAAAAAGAAATTGGGTATAAAATTGCATTTTGGGGGTTTATCATGATGTATATATAAGTTTTACATTATATGATATGCGTGAAATTCCTGTGAGCAGTTCGCTGTTGCAATAATGACAAATTTAATTGCATGGTAGAAACCAGAATGGTTATGCTAAAATATTATTGCTATTGATTACAGCTCCGGAGTTAATTATTAATTAATTCAATTATAGATTTACAAATTCATGATTATCGATAAACTTGAATTGTAGAATAAAATTATTATTTCAATTATTAGAATAGATTTCTATGGAGTATCTTATTTTAATGTATTTTTATATGTATATAAAAATTTTAATAGATTTAGTCCCTAATTCGATTTTATGATGTTAAAGGATTTTATTTTAGGTACTAATGTTGCAGCCAGGAAAGAAGTCATAAAAAATAAGATAAGAGCCATTGGGAAAATGGCAAGAGTTTTCACAGTTCTCAGGTGAGTAGTTTTCTGCAATTGATTATTTACAGGTTTATTGTTGAAAATTTTTAAGAAGAATAGAAAAGTGTTTGTAGTCAATAGCAGTGGTTCTTAGAGTGGTAAATGATGAGAAGAATAGAAAATTTTATTGATTACTTAATTTTTGAATATCTTGAATATACTTTTATTCTTGTGTCAAATTGGAAAGATACATTTTACATAAAAGTATAAATATACTAAATGAGGTATTGTTTAAATTATTAATACCTCACGAAAATTAAATAAATAGATTGAATATTCTAGATGTAAGGAAGGACGATTAAATAATGGTGTACAATTAAATTGTCATATTATGTAATAACATGTCAAAATTTTATTTTGGATATCAGAGGTTGGTTACGATGATTTATTATTGTGTTTAAATGTTGGTAAGTTTCGGTTTTTGAAGCCGAAGGAATTCTTTGAAGGAATTTTTTGTCAGTAATTAGAAAACTAATAAACTCCATTGTAGATATTACTGAACGAAGAGCTATAAAGGGTGTGTTTAAGATTTGTCATCAGAATAAATATTGTTCCGTTATGTATCTTTTTAACACTAGACAAGAAAAAATATGTAACTCGTTGGAGAACAACGGATTTTATATAATTTGGTCAGACTGATTTCAAAGATAGCATTGAAAGTTTTCTATCGCCTTAGTTTTCTGAGTTATGATATCATCAAATTTATTAGTTTTATAAACATGTAATGCAGAATTCATTGTCTAAAGATTAAAAGAGTTGAACTTACTAGCATATGCTATACGAATTTCTTTCAATTGAACTCGTCATCAAAATATGTCTACGTTTTAGCAATTGTCCGATACAGTGTGCCATTGAGTAGATTTAAGTGGACTTCTCAAAACCCAGCCTTAACCGTCCTACCTTTGGGTTATTATTCAAAAAGTAGGTGGTAAAAAAATATCGTTTTTTCCAATATATTTCGTAACAGCAATACTTGTTTACAATATACTAGACAAAATTTTTACACAATAGACTCATTTGTGACCTTTTTTGTATAAACATAAGATGTCACCCAATAGTTTTTTTGTAATAGTATTTTATCAAATATGTTTTGTATTTAATGTAATATATCAATCAACATAATCTTGATACATTCTGCAAATGAGGTATGTAGTGATTGCTAGTGTTCAAAGTAAACACACCTTTCCTTAGGTCATTTTTCCAGTTCACTTTCAAGGTGAACTGCTAATTATGAAGAGGCTCGTAATTTATAACTTTTTTCCAATTCCTTTCTCAAGCAAGCCAATCACAAAGAGAGAGGGAGTTTATTGATATTTGTGGATCTCAGTAGTACAAAGATATTTATTCATAATAAAGCAATAACTTTTAGCATTCATTTTTATTTTATTACACTAAAAAAAAATTTTCTATGATAAAATTTTAAACATGGGATTTTAAACAAAGCCCCATATCACAGACAGAACAGTAATACCTTGTCTCCTTCTTCACTTTTTCCCTCTTTCATTTACTTTGGTATAGGTTTTTTTGTACCTGGACTTGCGGTATACGGCTTGTTGCGTTCGGGGGGATATTATAGCGGTCGTATCACTTACGTTCATATGGGTAGGGCGGTTAAAACTGTGGCTGTTCAGTAGAAACGCAAATCCATCTATTCCAGTTGTGTAAGCAGTTCAAATAAGAGACATACGAAGCCATTAAAATATTACTGAAATTCATTAAAGGGGATGAATATCGATGGAGTATTTGTGGCGATTTGAAAGTAATTGGTTTACTTTTAGGAATGCAACGTTGTTAAATTAAGCATTGTTACTTTTTATGCCTGAGGAATAGTTGAGATGACAACTGTCTTTACGACATGTGAATAAGAATGGAACTGGGTTTCAGTATCTCAAGTTCAAATTTTCTAAGATTTCAGATGCAAAACGTGCTGCAGGTATGTATTTTGGACCTCAAGTTTGTGTAGTAATTGGTTAACGTTAATGTCTTAAACGTCGAGGAACTTCCTGCCTAAAATAACTATTGGTTATTAGCAATTTTCTTGGCAATCATTAGGATGAGAATTATGAACAGTTAATAGGCAACATGTTGTGTCACTAGCGTCTAATGATATGCAGAATGTCGTTATAATGCATTTTTTGAATTCACATCTGGAGTTTTTCTAATGAATCTTAGAATAGTGATTGGAACAGAGAACGATTTCACAAGGATATCAGTGTAATGGAACAAGTATTTTTCTAACCCAGTATAATATGGCGATTTGTGTTGGTTTCTTCGGTGGGAAATAACTACTTTCGACAAGTGAAGAAAATACACAAAATTATTACTTTGCAAAAGTGCGCTTTGATGCTAATATGAACTCTAGAACTATTGTCAGATTAAATATTCTTAAATTCACTTTTACAATTTGTAAGTGTTAAACTGCAAATTTTGATGTTGTTTAACTTAATGATCTGATCTGATAGAGAATTTTAAATAACATTTTTGAATTCAGTGCCCTTGAAATATTTCTAGAAACAACATTTTATTGGAGTTACAAAAAAATTTTCCCTAGTGATTGAAAAATTATAAGATGAAATAAAATTTATAAAAGATGAAATAAGAAATATAAAAAAATTTGATTAACTGTCGTAATAAATTGAAACATTTTTGCACTTTAATTATCAGGAATTTCTAATAATTTGCTATTTGGACGTTAATTTTTTTTATTCAGGGAGGAAAGTGAGTCTGTTTTACAACTTAAAGGTCTTACTCCGAATGGAGTTCTTCCTTTGGGTGCCTTGTCTGGTGGCAAAGAATCTCTACATTCAGGTTTATTAAAATTTTTATTATTATTTTATTGTCATTTTTTTTACTTTTAAAACTTATCTTTTAGCATTGTCTGGTGTTAATCCTAATCATCGTATCACATCATTTGAAGAAGCCAAGGCTATAGACAAAGTCAATGAAAGAGTGCCCCCAAGAAAAGAACCTTGGAAAATTACTAATAATACAAATAATAATGACAATAATAATAATATTGGAACAGGAATACAAAATACTGGGGGTGGTAGTTATAATCCTGTTTCAGCATCTAAAAGATCCTCACATCCCAATGCATATACTAGATCTAACCCAACGTCTGTCCAGAATCCTAAACATAAATAATCATTAATAATTTTTTTTAGTTTTGAATAATTTTGCCAACGAATGGATATTGTATTTGTTTATTGATTGTATTCACTGGTTTTAAAATTGCATTCACTCGTTTTGTGTGAGACTCTTCCTTTCTATGATGCTGGATTTATATTTTTACATTATCGACACGTCCGCTGACCCATGGTCTTGGTTATAACGAGATTTGTCGCACAAGTGTGACTCGCGAGGATAACGGACGTGTTAATATATAACTATTTGCTTGCTTGTGCGCGCCCACTCCAACAACCTCGCTTAGATTCTGCTTTATTTCATTTTTTTAGTTTTTTTTACTATTTATATTTTCGGTGATAAAATTTAATAGATATAAAATGGAATTTTTCATATTAATAACATATAAGTTTTCAACGATTTATTTAATTATTTTTTTGCATGTGTGCAATATAGTTGTTGTAAATTACAATTTACAGTCTGTTTATTGAAGGGTGGGGTCGAGTGTAAATGTGTTGAAATGGGAATTTATTTGAGATAAAACCAAATTGCTTATTTACTTATTCAATTCATGTTGTGATACAAAACAAATTTCCTTCTATTTTCTAGTTTCATGTATACAATTGTTTATTTGGAATCGAGTCCCATTATGAAATATATTTTGATTTTCGATGATCTACTTGTTTCATAACTTTGCCTTTATTTGAGGAATAATATAAATGTATATTATTTGTGACATCGTTATTTTTTCAAATAATCAATATTATAATATTTTTCATTCAGAAACCCGAATTTTTAAAATAAACGTTCATTTTCTCTATTTTGATAGAAAGTATTATGGACCGAAATTTGTTATATTCACTCATATTTTTTTCAATTGAATTTTAAGAACTCCGTTAATATTGATATCTTGAGATTAACAAACATAATTGCTAATAAACTTAAATTATTTTCTTGTTATTTAATTAATAAACAACAAAATAAATGCGTAAATAAATCCGGACTTGTGACTCTTCGAAAGAAGTCGAGAGCAATATTTTTAAAAATCCTATCATTATATATTTGGAATTTCCAATGACAGTCTTACTGGATCGTTAATTTTCTTAAGGTAGTGTTTTGTCAATTTAAAAGTAGGTAGGTATGAGCTATCTAGAACGTTTGATTCCGATTGGCTAATTAAAACCGTTAGTAAGCGGTTATTTTGATGTGTTATACTCTATGGCAGCACTTCGTAAATCGTGGTCCGCGAGTCAATTCTTGATGATCCGTGCACACAAAATTTCATTATTATTAATAATTGGTCTTTTCGCGAAAACCTATAAAATATGCCTTATTATTTAACTGTGCCACGCTTGGGTAATGAAAATGCGTATCAAAGGCTCAAATGTAACATGATTTATTTTCATTTTTACAAACCTATCGTTTTCTTGACTGATCAAAGCACATATTTATTGCAAGCGATTAAAAATTGATAAAGTTGATAACTTTTCTTGATGTTGATGGTCCGCGGTAAGACTGAAATTCCAAAAGAGGTCCGCGACTGTCCAAAGTTTGAGAAATACTGGTCTATGGTGTGGATCACACAACACTTGAATTTAATTTTTTAGAAAATTGTTCTGTCTATTTAACAAAGAATTTATAGATTTTATTTTAACTTTTGATTGTTAGTATTCAATGGTGCTACTTAGACTTTCAAAAGTTAAAACCATGTAAAAATCTTAAAAGGGTTTAAATAATTACACTTTATATTCTACTCAAACATTATTTAAAAATCGACATGGGCAATTTGTTGGATCATAATGTTCAAGGTTTTGCAAGGGTCAAAATTCCAAAAGCTTAAAAGCCATAGAGTTTTTTCTGAATATTTGAAATTTTATTTTTATTGGCGAATAGAGTTTTTGTAATTAATTTCCTAAGGTTATGGTCTGATTTATCATTGACTTTTACCTAAACGCCTTCAACATTATTATGCACTCATGTTAGTTACCATGTTGGCACTATAAATAGGGATCGAAGAACCATGAGCAGATGAGCTCCATTTCTAGTATTCACGTGATATTTTCACTTCGTATTCATGACTGTCAATGAAAGGTCTTACGTCTCTTTTTGTAAATGTCCTTACCTATTATATTCGTGGTTTCTATTTCAATTGGTCGACTTTACCCAGTATTTAGTAATGTATCTTTCAAAATTTTGAATATAAGTAGATGGTTATGTCGCCGCTGGACTAGTATCCCCCGAGGGCAAAAAAAATTTTAAAGTTGAAAAGTATAAAAAAGTTTAGAGGTCAAAGTTCAAGGTCAAATTTTAAAAAAAAATTACTCATCCGATAACTCATAATAACTTTCAAGGTCTTTTAAACAATGGCTTAATCAAGGTCAAATTTTAAGGGTCGAAGTTCAGGTCATATTATTTACGAATCTAAGTTCAAGGTCATTTAAATTTTATTATTATTATTATAATTATTATTATTATTATTACTATTTCTATATAATATTATTACTATTTTCTTCACACTGCAAATTTCTTTGGGCCTCAATATAATTATATAGTGAAAATTATCACCGTCAGTAACCTTTGAGCTGTGAATTATATTTTAATTGGGGTGATGAGAAATATAATTTATATCCCCATTTTGATTGTTTTTGGTATGTTTTACTTTATAAGTTAAAACATTTATAGCAAGCTTTAAGTCATCGTTCTTACAGTCTCATGGGTCAATCATCAATATGGTCAAAATTCAAATCATCCAAATAATTCTCATAAGAAGTAATGATGTAGTTCTATGGGTGCGAATTACATCACGTTTTAAAAGAACCAATATACTATTTATGAAAACTGATTGTCATTATGTTGAACATTAACTATAGCCTTTTTACCAGATAAAGATTTTGATGTGGGGATATAACTGTGACCGGCTAATCTATTTATATTTAAATATTTAGTTAATATAAAATCTATTTCTTTGATTTTAACAACCCGCTATCCACTCCCTAAATATATAAAATGCTCTATTTTATTATTTAATTTAGTTATTTCATCGAGCAGAAAATTGTTTGAGTTGTTAAGTTAAAGATTATTTTAAAGGAATTATAATTTCCATGTAATTAGAATTGAATGGCAAGGAATGCGAAACCGTAGAAAATCAATAAATCATCTAATTCAAATTGGAAAAATGAGTCTGATACAGATGAGATGGTGGTGAATATCATGGTGAGAATTGATTTATTAGAATATATTCAAAAAGGGTCGAAAAGCGATAAAATGTATAAAAACACAAAATCGTTAATTAATTAATTAAGGAAAAGCAAAGTTGTAAATATAAAGGAAAAACAAAAAAAGTTGGTTTTGGAAACCATTACCATGACGTTATGGTTAATGGGGACTAAAGGAGAAAGATTATTATATGGAAGTTGCATGGTGGGCAATCAATTATGTTTTCTACGACGAAAAGATGAAAAAAGCCGCGAGACAAAAGCTGTCAAACGGAAGCAATTTGGTTGGATGACTATCCATTGTTTCTACTATATAAAGGAACTCAGACTCAGGATCGTTTGGCATTTTGCCTCAGGTAGGGACGACGAAACTGAGCGTAGGATTGAGGGATTAGGTTGATTGTCTAGAGGTTGAGGATTTAAATTAGTTAATAGAGGAATATTTAAAGAAACTCAATAGGTCAAACACGAATCGAATAGTGGATCAAATTGGTCAAAGGTGATTATTATTATAAAGCGTACAGAGTCGAATATCCACGGCGGGATCTACCAAATAGTCAGAGCGATCAGTCTCAATACTTTAATTGAGATTTTGTGATTGTGTAGTAAAGTTTAGAATATAAATATACGTTTGGTATTGTTTGATTTTCATAGAACACGTGGGGTCAGGCAATTTTACCGGGGAATATTCGACACCTCCAAAAATACTTGCCTATTACAACGGGCTTATTATTAATTATAATTATGATAATACAAAATCGTACTTTCATTTTGTACGATTGGATTGTGTGTTATCTTTCTTCAGTAAGTTAGATGAAATTGTACATAATATAGTCTTGTCTTATTATAAAATACATGGTAGTAAACCCATTCCGGCTTTAACTTTTAATGAGGAAAACGACTTTAAGAATTGTAGGACTTATGAGTTAAGGACCATTGTCACTTCTCAGGTAATTATCTCGGTGCTGCTTGTAGGAAATTTAATGTTTCTCGACGAATTCAGAAACAGTTACCTATAGTGTTTCACAACTTGAGGGGGTATGATCTACATCACATTTTGAAGTATGGTCAAAGAAATTCATCTCTCTCATCTCATACATTGATAAATTGCCTGTTCGATTTATCAATACAAGCCTTGCTAAAGCTGTTAAAACTCTAGTTTATCTACCTTGTACTTCTTCTGCATTTGATGGCGTAAATGTTCGAGCCAAGGGTATCTTTTCTTATGATTTCGCTCTGTCTCTAGAAGTTTTAGAATCTACTTATGAATTGCCGTTGATTTGGAGTTCTGTAACTGATGATGAATATGCTACTGCCCAAAATTGCGAAACAATGTTGGACTATATGCTTTTCTATCTTAAATTGAACGTTATTTTCAACAACTCCGTGTAAAGGCCATTGAATATAATGGTCTTGAGCCTCTTAATTTCTATGGCATTCCCGGTATATGTTGGGCGTCCGCGCTCATGATATTAAAGGACCCCATAGTTCTTTAGCAGGACATAGAAATGTTCAATTTCTAAGAAGGCGGTATACGGGGTGAATTAACATTTGTTAATCAACATTATGTAGCAAGTTCTGAAGATACAGAACTCCTATATATTGACATAAACAATCTTTATGGATGGACCTTAAGCCAAAAATTACTGTATGCTGACTTTGTTTGGGTTTATGGTGGTTTGAACTCTGTGACTAAGGATATTGAAATTTTTCCATATGGGTATACTTTGGAAGTGTATATTGATATTCCGGAATGTTTGCATAATGTTTTGAATGATTTTCCGCTTGCTCCAGAGAAAATTTGCCCTCCTGGTTAGAAAATTGAGAAGCTAATGCTCACGCATATTAGTAAGAAGAACTATGTTCTTCCTTGGCGAGTTTTCAAGTTGTATATAGAGCTGGGAGCACAGATAATTAATTTACATAGAGCAATTAAATTTAAACCTGCACCTATATTTAAAAATTACATTGATTAAAAAACACTTTATTACTAGCGAATTATATAGGGACTTATTTAAACTGTACAACAATATCCTGTACGGTAAATCCGTGGAGAACTTAAAAAGCTAATGAATTTAAGGCTATGCTATTCAGCTGAGAAGATGATTGTATATGCCTCAAAGCCGATTTTCAGAAAGTCCATCAAAATTGATGATGATCTGATTGCATATATATAGTATATATTGCATATATATGGTATACACGGTGCCGCAACCACCAACTGTTTACAATAAAAAATAACAAAATCGCTTTGAGTAACAAGGACGATAAGTAACAGTGGGTGACCTCAAATACTAGTCTCGCATTTGGACACTATTTAGGAATAGGTGATATAGATAGTGGTCAAATATTCAAGGCGATATTCCAAGATGAGCCGCTTTTTGGAGGTGAAAGCCCTGATTATGATAACCTTCAAGATGAACAATATGATATAGATATAGATGACGTGTTGTTATCTGATTGACATTTATTTAATAAATTTGTTCAAAATCTTATAATTTGCTTTATATATTTTTATTGTGGAATTGGATACATGATTTTATTGTATTCAACTTTAAACACTTTTTATTGTGGGTA
Organism: Schmidtea mediterranea; assembly: GCA_022537955.1. NCBI lineage: Eukaryota > Metazoa > Platyhelminthes > Tricladida > Dugesiidae > Schmidtea > Schmidtea mediterranea. Next base: position 107,760,011 of record CM039681.1, on the reverse strand, counting down.
AATAATATTTTAATAAAATAAAGGTTTTAATTAAAAATACCTATATAATTGTTTGATAATTATTTGAAATCCGTTATTATTATTATTATTATTATTTTATATTAACGTCGATCGGAATTTGCTAGCGTGAAGAAACATGAGATGAATTATATTACCCGATTTATTTTTAAAAACTATTTTATTGTCTTTTTACATAAAAATGTTTAAGAAACTTAATAGACGATATTTTTATTAAAGAATATTTTCATTTTGATTTTAAAAATTTTGTAAAGATGTAAATTATAAACAATATTATTAATAATAATAATAATAATAATAATAATAATAATAATAATAATAATAATAATAATAATAATAATAATAATAATAATAATAATAATATTAATAATAATATTAATAATAAGAATAAGAATAAGAATAAGAATTTAAACAATAAGAATAATAATAATAATTTTAATAGTAATAATAATATTAATAATAATAATAATAACTTTTAAATGACCTTGAACTTTAAACTCTAAAATTTGAATGATCTTGAAAAAAATTTACCTTGAACATTTTAAATGTACTTTTATGTCTTGTGTGCCAGCAGTCATGTTTTTGAGAAATAAAAAAATATGACCTTGAAAAAAATAAATTATTTGTACTTTTAATTGTGCTACGACAATTATTTTTAAATGACTTGAAAAATATTTGACTTTGAACTTTGAACTGTTATTATATGTGAGCCAGTGGAGTCACGGTTTTGAGAAATGACAATTATGACTCATAATTTGACGTTGAATGAGACATGGTTTTTGTTTAAATGACCTGGAGAAAATTAGATGACTCGTTCCATGACTCATTGTCTTTGTTTCAATGACCATGAACTTTGACCTCTAAAAAAAATTTTTACTTTTATTTATTTTTTTAAAAAATTTTGACCTTGGAGGTGAGGGGGGTAGAATGAGTCAGCGGAGTCATTATCTAGCGGAGTCACTTCTAACTACTGTTGAAGTATGGTAAAAAGTTTTATTTAAAATTCTGCTATGTAACTTTATTAAATATTTAATAAAACCAGAATGTGTTTACAACTTATAAAAATTTATTGTTTTTAATGAGAAATTTGACTTTGAATTAAATTTGAAAATTTTAATTTGTGGCTGATATTGAGTAACAGCTGCTCTCATCAAATTTACTAAAGGTTCGTCAGTCAACTAGTTTCGCTTTTTTGATTTGAAGTTGGTCATTGCCGAAAATCAGTTTCATATTCATAGGTGCCTCCAAACATGGTCAATATTGTCCTACAACAGTTATATATGTTTGGAAACTGGTCTGAAGGAACATACATCATCCAAAACTCAGTTGGGCTGTTTCCTTGTGTGTCCAGCTGAATTTCAGCTTCATCTCCTTATAATAACTGCATTTTTGTTGATACAAGTGATATGTTACACGTGAATGGATTGTCAATAAAAAGCAGCAGAGGAGTCAAATTGCGAAAATCGAATTTCACTATTTCCAGTGATTGGTTGAACTGCTCGCTTTTAATTGTATCTTGGTATTGTTGGTGTGTACGGAAAACGTAATTGAGAACAACTCGCATCCCTGGTTAAAATCATACTATCCGTAATTTAGGGTCGACTTATTCACGTACACCTCACGATTTTACTGTACTGCCACGTATCCATCACCGAAATCATATTGGTACTGTACGCAGCAGCTGAGTGCCATTCGAGCAGGTGAACACTGTCTCCAGTACTACTCCTCGAACAATCTTCGTTTCCCTGTTCACAGCGGTTGCTAGAAGGACTTACGCTTACCATCCTAACCCTGGGATTTCTACTGTGAACCCAATTTATCGCGTTGGCTGTCGGGAGATGAATTGTGAGAACGTTTATCACAGAAATTTAAGTGCTCCACCCTCTATTAGTATTGATTATCATTAACCTATTCCCTGAATTCTCGTGAGAGTTAATTACCCTTTCTACTTTAGCCATTCATTTCGTCTATTATTGATTGTTTCCCGAAATTATTTAAATTAGCCACATCACTATATTTCATTTAGATCCATTACTACCTACATTAGCTTATATGTTCAAAATAGTAAATGAAAACTAAGTATAATCCAGATATATTTATTTAATTACGATAATTACAGTTAAAGGAAAAATACTACAATAACAAAGTTCGACAGAAAGATCACGATGAACTAAGACTGGTTAAAGTTACTAAGTAATGTATATTCCCATAAGGGAAGGTGCTCCTCACAATTTATGCTTCAGATTCATCATCTATGTCGACCGGTAAACGCCGACGTTTCGGGAATCGATGAGTTGCTGTTGAGATTGAAGCCGAAGTGAGTATTCGACGATACTCGCCCACTTAAGACGGCTGTTTCGTCAGGTGTCAGACCTAAATCTTCTAAGATGTGATTCAAACTTGGTGGTTCCGACTCGTCCGCCTTTAGGTCAATGTAGGTAGGAGTAGGTGGCGGGTAAATTGTCATTGATGGGGCATATACTATGTCCGGGTCCATCTCCGGAAATTCAAATTCAGTATAAGCTGGAGGCGGGTCGTGTGTTTCAACTGGCTCGCTGGCTCTCTCGTTTGGCCTTACTAGATTCGCCTCCGCCCGGCGCCTCTCACGACTACGGCGATATCGATTCGGCAGTCGCCGTTGTATTCCAGCTCTGGGTTCAGTTACTTCACTCGATTCTGGCTCGTTTGGTTGACGGGACACTTGATTTGCATTGAGGTGATGGGCTGGTATTATATTAAGATTCTGCGCCCAAGTATAGCTCGGTAGACGAGTTCTGAGTTCACTTTAGGTGAAAATTCTTCGTAAGGCGGCACTTTGAGCGGCGATGGTAACGCGTTGACTCCGCGTTTCGATAATAAGATCATCTCGAGCCCGAGACAAGAGAGATATCTTCTGGAACAAATTATGAGTAGCTTCTGGAGAGCTCCATGTCCCCTTTACTTTCTCCTATTTCGCCTTTAGAATGGCGTGCTCTCGTTCCAATTGTTCGAGTTTTTGTCTGGTGGCTATCATTGATTGGGAAAGACGGAGAATTAGGAAAGTATCGGAAAGTAGGAGATGGTGAGATTTTCATTAGTTAGAATTTAGCGATCTTCAGACGACGTCACCCTAATAAATATTAATGATTTTTAAGTGTTCTGGTCGATAGCATTTCATATCGATTGATTTGTTGGGTTTACTGAATATTATGGTATTACGATTAATGGTGCGTGACGATTTTGAGTAGATGGATTGCTTACTAACCTACTGGTGATTATCATACATTCAGGTGCGTAGTAATGTGAATAGTGGCCTACTGATTACCTAATATTCTAGAATATTGCAAATGAAATCGACATTGTTGAGTTACTTTCAGATTTTTGCGTGATTGGTTTGGTAAGTGTAAAGTCTATTGTTAGATTGCCTTAACGAGATTAAATAGATAGTCTGACATTCCCCCAAAAATTCACAATTCCACTCCGATAGTATTTAATTAAATCTTTCGTCACCAGCCTATCCTTGCTACCCGTTTTCTCTTAAATGAATGTCGAGGTTTTCAAAATATGGTTCGTAATGATTATTAAATAATCATCCTAAATGCCCTAGTCAATAGCGCTCTTCCCGTGATTTTGAAATTTTCTACTCACCTCGACCGACGTTTCCATCAGCCGTTGCGAGTGGTTTAACGGTGCCCTACGGGGAGGGTCCCGTGTCTTTCGACAAGGCCCCGTCGCGGACAGACCGAGATTTCGAATAGGCTCGACCCGTAATCACAACTAGGGAACTTAATCCACCAGCCGGATCGTGGATCTGCCTAATCGAGAACTATTGCGATACATAATATATATAATTTTGTTAGGGACCTCGTTATATATAATCGATATATTGCATCATTTAAAATCATAAGAACTAAACATTAAGAACATCGAAACATTGTTATTATCATATTAAATTACATTAACGTTATAAAAAGAAAATAAAACTAAAACTTCCTTACTTCGTACAGTAGAATAAATTTTCAAAGTTGATATATAGCTGTTGTAAAAAGTTATAAAGGTTAAAAACAATGAAATTGGTCACTGCTTTTATAGTATTTTTGAGTCTGTGTGCGACCAATGGGCGATTTTTCGCCATTTTTAGGGCTTTTTAATTGTTTTATTTATTTCGAATAATTTTTGTAATTTTTTATTTATTTTTCATTATTTTTTGATATATTAATATTTTATTATTGGATTTTATTTTTATTATTATTTTCTTACAATATTATTTTTTAACCCCAGTATTTTGTTTCCTAGTCGCCTCTTCTGCCTGTGTTTTTTCTAAACCTTATTTTGCAAGGTTTTGGCAGTTTATTTCTTTTCTCGTATGTTTCTGTCTGCAGCTGTAGGCTTTTTCAAGAATTTTAATTAATTATTTGTTTTTATTTTAATTTGTTTTAATTAATGTTTTATTTTATTTTTGGTCTCTTCTTGTGGTGCGTGTGTATTTGCAGTGACCATTTTCCTTATTCTCCTCCTTTTATTTCTTTTTGTTTTAATTACTTTTGTTTTTGTTTTTTAATTTTGGCTCTAAGCCCAACAGTATTCTTGTAGTACCTTGAAAAATTCTGGGAAATGTGTATAATTTGTTAGGTGCGATTGACTCATAAATAAGTAAAGCTTTGATTCAAACACGCTGATTTCCTTTAACAGAGAAGGCAAAATTTGATATCTCCTTTGCAATTTTAAATTCAGCTTGTTAAGGTGATCTGTGATGTCAATTAAGAATGCTAGTCTTGAAATTAACACTGGATTCTCAAGATCCATTAATAACTCTTCCTTACATTTCCCAACAATGAAAATTTTGACATCTTGCAATAAGCCCCAAATCTTGCCAGGACTTTCCCTCTGCTCAGCCAACGCACATCAGTATGTAGAACCAAATCATGATAATTGCTGTCAATATGCTTCTAACAGTATCTTGAACTGCCTGTGATTCAAATGATTGACACGAATAAAACTTAAAATCTTAACAACAACATTCATTACGTTTTAAGTTCATCATTTTTCAATTTTGAATAAAGTTCTTGCTTGAAAGTTTGGAAAATCCTTGTCTTCTACCAGCAAGCCAAACAAGACAATTTTCCTTCCTACCATTGCTGGGGTACCATCAGTGGTAACTGATATAAGCTTCTTAATGTCAATTCCATTTTTTACTAAACATTACTTCAGTGCTTTGTATATATCTTCACTTCTGGTTGTATTTTTCAGTGGCAACAGTGTCAACAGTACTTTTTGAAAGTTATCCTTCATGTCAAATCGAATCCAAATTATGAGCTGTTCTGTGTCAGTTGTATCGCAAGATTCATCCAACACTAAACTAAATCTAGATGCTTCCCTCAAATCGCTGCACAGCTGATCATATGTATCACTAGATAACATCTCAATTATTCTGGCAACAGTTTGATGAGATAACTGAAGATCTGAAATCTGTTTCCTGGTTACATCTTTTTTTTTAAACTCAGCAAACAAAGAATCGGGACATTCTTGAAAACATTGCTTAACTGTGTTACCATCTGAATATGGTTTTTGCTTTTTAGTCAAAACTTAGCCAACCTTTAAGGATGCTTCCGTTACACAGTCACTTGCGGTCAGACGTCGTCTGAAACATGCCGCAGGTTAGACAGCATTGTCTTATATTCTCTAGTTGGAAACCTTTTCAGCATAGGCATGTTTATACTGTATGCTAGTTGTCTAAATAATAACTTTTGTGTCTTATTTTTAGAATTCGAAACTATTTTCTTTAGTTTTTTTACTAAACCAAATCAGCCTTCGTTCTTTAAGTTTTTCCATATCTTTTTCAGTACAACAAGCTACACAACAAGATGTTTTTTTAATGTTCCAACTGAAATCAAGTTAATAAATGCAACAAAGCTATGTCCGTCATGCTAGATTTCATGATGCTTTTCAAGAAATTATTATTAATATTATTATCGTAATTATTATTATTATTATTATTATTATTATTATTATTATTATTATTATTATTATTATTATTATTATTATTATTATTAATATGATTATTAATATGATTATTAATATTATTATTAATATTATTAATATTATTAATAATAATAATATTATTATTATTAAAATTATTAAATAACTAAATCTGGTTAATACATTTATTTAAAAAAACATTGATTATGCATTGATTATACAAATTAAAATCCAAGAGCAAGTCTAGCTCGTTCAATTTGCCATATTGGAGAAAATACATTATTTTGATCTACTTTGAATCTTTGTATAGTTAGAGAAATATACAAGTTTTCAATCTCTTATTGTTCGTTATCTTTTTTTTCATATACGGACACGCATATGGTTTTCTTCATCAACATTCAATTTTTAATAAATTTTTAATCAAAGTTAATGTATTTTCTTAAGATGCATCTAAGTTCTTAAACTTTGTCCCTTACACACATACACGCACACTATCAAATTTATTTGTTAAAATTGACTTAGAAAAATTTTTGAAAAAATTATGTCTCATAATGTCTTTGTCTCAATAACCTTGACCTATTTTTTCTGACTTTTTCATGAAAAATGGTGACTCACTTGTACCTACTCAGACCTAGTAAAACCAATTTATACTAAATTCTTGGACCATTAACATAAATAATAAAACGTGCAGAGTCCATATTCCAACGTCCCCGTTGAATGGAGAAGTCGTGACCAAGGCAAAATGAAGCTAAGAAACTCGTTCAACAAGATATAGAAAAATCTAGATTGTTGGGGATATATATCTGTAAATTGAAATTACAACTGAACATCAGTACCATCATAGAACAGTATTCAAATGCTCCAGAAATGGCTCCAAGAACCGAATCAAAACCCTAGTGGAATATACAAAGGAAATCAAACAAAATCAAATGACCCAGTTCCATAGCCTTGTCATATACAAACAAGCCTCGTCAAGGAAAAGCCTAAAGGGCGACAAAAGGAAAATTGGGACAGATAAAAAAAATAACATCAACTCTCTTAAACCATTTAATTCTTTAAAGTGAACCAATTCACTGATTGATTTTTGTTTTATTTTTAATTATGAGTTGTAAATAATTTATTTTTCTTTTAAATTTTATATTGTTTCAATTAGTAATAAAAAAGAGACTCAAATTGAAAATGATCAAGAAACCTTCCACGGTAGCCATTAAATCCGGAAAGGTACCAATATATTACCAGTTATGGTGATATGACTCACTTTTACTGGCAACCGCTAATTGGAATAAATTTCCAACGTCATTCGTGATGAGAATTCAATGGTAACATTTTTTTATGTGTGTATCCGATTGTAATACAAGTGAAAGTAATCGCATTTGTAATTTTCTCACCAATTAGATATGCAGAATTCATTAGATTTAATAAAGTATTTTAATAACTTCAGAAAATTTGCGCAGTGTTCTGCCCTTATCTTTTGCAAACTTTTCTATTTTTTATTTAATCTTTACAACCACTGGATTCCAATTCGGCCACTTAACTTTGTTGGGTTAATATTTAACAACTAGTTCAAGTTCTGACTCCTTGTGGTCTTTCTCTAAAATCTGATAACAAAAACCCAACACATATTATTTTTATTGATTCTCAAGACAAATTTACAAATCGCAACACTATTTGCACTTTTATTTCAGATATTTATTCCATTAACGTTAAGGCAGATAGTCCAATGAGTGATCGTCTTGTATTGAACGTTAAGTTGATTTAAAGTTTATACTACAGGATTGTATCTTTTGCTTCACTGCCTTGGGTTTTCTATTTGGGAGTTAATTAATTTTATTTAGTTAAGGGTGGCCAGCCAAATGATCTTGTAGCCACTGTGGAAACGCATCATAACTTCATGAGTCACATATAAAATTTTCGACAATTTATTTTTGAATATATAGATGGCCAAAGAATGTATTTTTTTAATTCATTGGTTTTCACTACTTTGGCCATTATAAAATAAATATATTTTGTAAAAGAGTGACCTTTTCAGCAACCATCGAATCAATGGTTATCCCAGTCAGCGCTACATTTGGAGTCTGTTTACGTCCTGGGTAAACTACCTTTTGGACCATATCTTGTGTTTAATCTAAATTTAATATTTGAGAGTGGAAGTAACGGAGAAATTCCTTATCAGCGCTGTATCCAGATTTGTCAACAGTTTGAACAAGCCATTTTTTGGCTTCTCGTATTATACTATAGGCAAATTCGATTTTAGAGGGCCCATAGCAATGAATTAAAAAACAAAAATCTTATAAAAAACATTTATTAGCTCATAAAAATTACAATCGAAAAATTAAATTATAGAAAAAAAATAAATAACTAAATAAATAACTAACTAAATAAATAAACAAAATTGAAATAACAGCAATCGAGAGTTAGAAGTTTATAATTCTAAGCCAAAACGTGGAAAATGAAAAATTGAAAAGCATTTGATTTAGTTTACACGTCTATTTATACTAAATTTGTGTCGGTGTGTTTGCTACAATATCTATCATTGTCAACGATGCTTTCCCACCGGTTCACACCGGTTCGCGCGAACCGTTTGTTGTAAATTTTACGGTTCTTGCTAACCGGCTATTAATAATGATCACGTAAAATAAATTTACATTTTTAATAAATTTAATTTGATAAATTTGATGTAGTTTTCTTAACGTTTGTAAATTTTTTGTACAATTATATAAATGATTTGATATGAACCACAATTAGCTTTTTCCCTAACATATATATTAGGGTGGTCCTTATACAGGGCCAAAAAATTTTTTTGGTGCCACTACAATTCACAGTCAGGTTGCCACTGTTGCAGTAACAGAAAAACTATTACAATATTTTCAACCAGAAGCTACACAAAAATGTAAACAATAAGTTAGCAGATAATCAGTACATACCTTTAAATAATTACAGTAATAAATACTATTCAGAGCTTTTCTTAAACGTAAATAACAATTCACTATAACTTCACCAGACAGTAAGTTGCACAAAATATTGAAGAAGTAGAACAAGAACACCAACGGCTGGTTCCCACACATTGAGTAGTAAGTAACAAAATCAGAGATGATTTAAATGATAATCTATTGCTAAATTTTAAACTCAGCAGTAGTAGGGGTTATGTATTTCACTATTTTTGATAATGCGGTCTATTATAAAACTTTGACTTCATTGAGCTACCTCTAAATTTTGTTCAATTGAGCTCATATTTGGCCTAAATTTTTTTCTTATATATAGGAACAAAATAAAAGGGTGAGACAGGCACTTTTTGAATGTTGAAAAATAAGGACCACCCTAATATATATACTAGGAAAAAATCAAATTTACGAATCAAAACAAATATTAGAAAAAAGAATCACTACGAATCGGTTTAGAAATTTTGGTAAAGCATCGCTGATCATTGTGTATACGCACAAGCATTTCCGTGTCTACATACTTGAAATTCATCAATTATTGTGGTGTTACCATAATATTTATGTTACTATTTTTAATAACATAATTTAATTTAAATAATTTTTATTATCGTGTTTCTTATAGAAATTTTTATTTATTATGGTGAATTTGATTAAGGCTGTTTCATTTGTTAATATTAAAACCAAATTAATTCAATTCGTTTGTAAATACAACCATAATTATAAGTTCGTTTTTTCTTTACTATAGTATTTTATTAATTCTATTTTATTTGAAATTACATGTTTGTATTTCCTTGTGTTTTTAATTTATTTAAATGTATTTTGTTAATTCTTTGAATTATTTTGTGTTACTTTGTTTTATTTAGTGTGAGATAAAACGAATCATGGAATTTTCATAATATTGTTATTACATTTTAAGTTCAAAATTATTCTTATCATTATTAAACTTTAAAATTTAAAGTTTAAATTAATTCTTGAAGAATTATTCAGAATTATTCTTCGATTTAAAGTAACACTCCAAATTTAAGGGCATCCAACTCCAAACCCCTCCTTGGCTATTTATTAATAATAAATGTTATAGCAGAGTTGCCACAGTATAAATAATAATTAAAATAAAATTCTTTTTCAAAATAAGTTTTTATTTTTTTACAATTCTTGCTTTCATTTATCTAACTTTGAATACATTTCTTTATAAATTTAGTGAAATATAACTTTTAAATTTATTTATAAAATAATTTCCGATTTTTGTACAGCATCCCAAATAAATACAAAAACACTAATCAACTCTTTTTTTATTTATCAAGACTGTAGAAATAGCCACTTGATTGTGCTGATTAAGTCATAAAAATTGCAGGTGTGACCGATGAACAAGAAATAAAACAAATAATTTTCAACAATTTCGATAAATTAAAATCAAACTGAAATTTAGTATTTTGAAATTTTAAAAAAATTAATCTTTATTTTTTTTATTATTTTAATATTCGTTTAGTTACAGAGTAAAGAATAACAGAATAAAATCCAGTAATTGTTTTGCTACCAGCACGTAATCTAAAAATGTCTAATAAAAAACTTTTTGCATACTCTTACTAACCCATGAGAGATAGCATGCCATTCTAAATCACTGGACCGAATAATGTAACATGAGTCAGAATAACAGTTAAGAATGAGATGAACATTTTGATGATTAAGATTTAAAATAAAATATAAATTTTGCGTGGTTGATTATTTTTTATTTTATTTTAGCTAACTGTCAGTGTTGAGCCCTGGTCGAAATAATAATCGTATCATTTAATTGTTTTATTCATTATAAAATAATTTATTATTATAAAATAAATTCTTTGGTAGTATAAATGATAATTAATCATTTATGCATCAAAGTACAATAATTTCAGACAATAACGCAAATAAAAAAACCGAAATTTTTAAAAGACTACAAAAATTTTGAAATTATTTTTAATAAATAATAACGATTTTTATGAAGTTTATCATTTATATATATATATATATTATTCGTTATTTTTTATTGTTTAAATGTGCAGTAAATTTATAATTATTCAAAAAAGTAATTTATTTTGATCTCTAATATATTGAAGAAAAATTATTTTTTCCTAAAAAATAAGTGTTAATTTGAGTCGCAGTGTGAGGCGGCATTCGCCGTGAAATTGTTTGATGTTATCAATTTGAACCTAACATACCAAATTGCTGCTAAAGTTGGCGACAATTTGTTGGAAGTCAAAAGTTACAACTTACTAGATCTTATTTTTAATCTTTATGAAATTGAAAATGGAGATTTAGGTAACTTTAGAATTATCTAAAAATCTAAATGATTTATTTAACATTTCATTTATTTTCATAGCAACTATAAATCAATTTTTTTCCTGTTACATAAATTTTTGGCAATGTCTTTATTAAGTATAATTTTTAACAATAACATATGATAAAGCAGTGAAATTTTGGTCGAAAACAGATCAAGGGTAAATAAAAAAATAATATTTTACTAATATTAATTGTTTGAGATATTTTCAGAGTAGTGTGTCTACTTCGAATTTGTCATTTAAAGAATTTTTGAAAATAAAACAAAAGAAATTATGGGAAACCTTATCAAGAGGTCCACTAAATAAAATGTACCTAAAACACACAGTTAAATTGAATTTATGTAATAAGAAGTTCCGTAAACAATTTTATAATATTTATTGTTATATTTAAATCTTTTGGCACATATAATTAATTTTATCATAAAGAAAAATGAATTACAGATTCAAAATAAAATTACAAAAGTGCAGTTTTAATAACAAAATACAATTATGGTAAAAAAAATTACAATATTTTATTTTTATAATGTTTAATAAGAGATTTAATACTATTATTTTTTATAACTTTTCCGATATCTGGATAAAAAATTTTTTCGTAGAAATTCGTAGAGTATTTTCTAAATTTACGTCAGAAATTTGGACCTGTTTTTGAATTTAAAAAAATTGTTTCCATTTGCTGGTGTACTGGGTGTAATTAATTTGTTTAAATCTGTGCAAAGCTTATTCAAACCTATTTCCCTCTATCAAAATACCTTCTTTTCCTAGGGTCTATGCTATCTCACCCAGACGCCCCACAATTTTAATCTTACCACTATATACCCATGAGCAAGCTCATGTTGGTACTGTATATAGCAGCTGAAAATTCATGAGCAGGTGAGCTCCATTTCTAGAACTACTCATCATGATATTTTCACTTTCGGGCTCCTGACTGCCGATGGAAGGTCTTACGTCTCTTTTTATCTATACGCTTGTCCATTCTCATCTATTTCTACAATTCCTATATCAATTTGTCATCATTAATGTTTATTTATTAAAATATTTTTCAAAAATTTGGGCCCTTATTTTATGGAAAATTCCTTGTTTCATACAAACATTAGCCTATGGTAAATTGAAATGAATGCATTATTATAAGGTCATTATTTTAGTCCAACAACTCATATTTGCTTTCCTATGGTCGCCACAGTTACCACTATTCGTAAATCTCTATATTATCATCTTATAGATCTATGCCAAAATGTATCATTTTATTTTAATTTTCCACCGCGATGATTATCAAACAATGTAAGTGATTTAACGCTACTTTATACTTTCGTTGACCTAAATTTATATCACTAGTCGTACCCTTGATAATATAATAATCGGCAGGAGTTAAATTAAAAATTCAATTTTCCTACGTACACATTTACACAAATGTTAACCCCTTAATTATGGCGATCTTCCCACAGTTTATCCTCTTACCGCTCCGACCAACATCGCAATGGCCGCCATGGTGAATTACGACGGAGTCCTACTCCGCGATCAGTGTAACGAGACCTGACCGGACTAGGCAGACACCGAAGGGTGGTTAGCGACAAGGCAGCACATCAACATTCCACAAAACTAACTGTGGAAATTGAATACTGCCCTACCATTTTCCACAAACTAATGTATATAAGTTAGGGGGAACCTGCCGAGCGATGCCAAAAGACATCGCGGCCATCCAGAATAAGTTAAATTAAATAAAACATTAACTTAGAAAAATATATTTCTACAAAAAACAATACTTACAATCAGTCAAGCATCCAAATTTGAAAAATTGTCATACGTTGGCATAAAAATTGACTAAACAATTGTCTAAAACAAATTGTCTCAAAAACTGACTAAAAATTTTGTGTCTACAAAATTTTCTAAAAGTCTAAAAATTATGAAAATGACTGCTGTATATATACTGTTTTCATGCCTGGGTGCGACCAATCAGAGTATTTTGAGCCTTTTTCGGCTATTTTTCGGGGGGTTTTATTGCTTTAATTTTATTTTAAATATTTTATTTTTCTCCTTATTTTTCTCTACTTTTTGATATTATTTTCTCAATATTTCGTAAATTTTTATTTTTTATTGTTTAACCATTCTTTTTGATTATTTCTCTTTTTACCCTTTGATATTTAAATTTTTGGTCGCCGCTTCTGCCTATGTATTTTCTAAACCTTCTTTTGCAAGGTTTTGGCGGTTTTTCTTTGGTTTTGTGTTTCTTTCTGCATCTGTAGGCTTTTCAATGATTTTAATTAATATTTGTTTTATTTAATTTTGTTATGTTTTTATTTTGTTTTATTTAATATTTTATTTTATTTTTGATTTCTGCTTGAGGTACGTGTTTATGTTACAGCAGCCATATTGATAATTTCCAAACCGCATTAATTATTTTGTTTTAATTTACCCAATTTTCTCATTTTTGTTTAAATTATGGCTTATAGCCCAACACATTTGTAAATAATGGAAAAACTGTCCTTTCATATTCTAACCCTCCTCGAGGTTATTCTAGGTTCAAATGTTTATGAAAAAGTGTTAAAAAATATTTGCAGATCTCCATTTGACATTTATTCGATCATTTGTTAATTTTAGGAAAGTTGAATGGCAATGAAAATATTTCCCAATTCCATTTTTGTTATTATTGAAATAATTAATTATTATTTTCATAAATAATATATATATATATATATATATATATTAAGTGAATGTCAAAAAAATCTAAGAATCTTTTCTAATGCTTTTGATGTAAATATAGGGAAATTGAAAAATTATTGTAGCATTTTTTTTGAATGAACACACTAATTCTTATAATTTAGCGCCATACAAAGTGTTATGACAATCATAATTTATGAAAAAATTTACTGAAATTTTCAAATGTTTTAACTCTATGAAATAGTAAACATTTCTAACATTATCGAACTACTCGTTGATTAAAATCAAAAATTTATTAACATATCAAAATAAAAACAGCACGAAGGCTGTCAGCTAGACGGTACCAAATAATCATGGTAACTGGATTCATTCTCGCAAGTAATACTTATTTTGGGATGTTGGTATGGGACATCCTTCAGCGTTATACTACAGATTATTATGATTAAACCTTAATTGTAACAACTCACATTAACTAATTTAAAAGAACATTTACAAGATTTACAAATCGTCAAATCGAACAAAACTATATTTATCAGCATTTGATAAAGACAGTTCCGAAAATTCGTGTTACATAGAAAAATTAATTTTTGAAACTGTAGTCATGACAAAAAATATGAAATATCAAATTTAAACAGATTAAATGTGAACAAAAAAACAAACATTTCATTAGGTTATTGGCCTAAATAATTAAACTTTGACAGTCATTAAAAATTTCATTAAAAAAATAACATTCACTTATTCACCTTTCTGTCAATCTCGTATATGTAAATGTTAATCTGGTTAAAGTCTATGTCGAATAAATTTAGCCCTTTTAATACTGAAGGGCTACATCATGATACATCATGACAGACAGAGGTATTCAATTCGAATATTGTCTTTTCCACTCATTTAATAATAAATTAAGCATCAAACGTATCCATACTACAGCCGACCACCCGATATTCAACGCAAGATCAAATACTTTCAAAGAATATTAAAAGACATCATTAAGAATTATAACGGAGAATGCAATCTGTATCAAAGACCTTCTGCTTACTTTACTCGGTAGGAGAAACACCACACATACTAGCCCAGCACTAGTGCATTCAATACCGGTATACCGGTATCGGTACTACCGGTAATACCGGACTTTTTTCTGGTACCGAAATACCGGTATTGAGTTGGATCAATACCGGTATTTCCGGTATTGGATATATAAAAAATATTTAAAATTATTTCTCAATTTTACTTAAAAAATATTATAATAATAAGGCATTGCTCTTTTAACCAAAAATAAATTAGACTTTCATAACTAAATTGACGAATGCAGGACTATTAATGGTTTTCCTGACTGTTTATGCAGAACTAAAAACTTCAAAATTCATGACCAGTTACAATTTTTCCTGACAATTTTTTGTTTCCTGACTATTTATTATTTAACTAGTATCTAAAAAGACAAATTCTCTATTATATCTTCAGTACTCATGCAAAAACTTTATGCCTAATAGATTATTAGGCATAAAGTTTTATAAGTAATTATGATAACGTTAAAAAAAAAACTTTATGCATTCTGAATTGTATTTTACCCGCGCAAATAAACCTTCCCTTACAGAAAAAAAAAACTTTCGAGTACTCGACAAACTAAAAGCTTAGATTTCCTAACCACTGGTAAAAATATGGTGGCTTGCTTAGCGTGTTTTTTTTTCAGAAATTTGAACTGATCAAATAATAATATAACAAGGTTTTTTGTTATTAATGTATTTTTATTTATTTATTTACTTTTCAATTTAAAATCATTGCAAATATTTTTTGTCAACACAAAATTATTTTAATATATCCACGAATATAACAGTGCCAAATATGCTCATTATTTAACTTATTATTTTAAAAGTTCTTAAAATTTTTATCATAGCGCAAGAATTCACTTTTATTTACAATTCCGATTGATATTTATTTAAATAAATACGTCTACGTCAGCAAATTTGCATTTAAATAGTAAGTATTTTATTTCTAAACATATATTTGGGTACTTTAAATGAATTAGGTTCGCTTTTTATTTGCAGATTTTTGTTTTTTTTTGAAGCCAACAAGAAATAGACAAAAAAAGGGATTGTCAGAAAATAATATCAGATAATTTTAGTTTTTTTTGGTAAGGAATTGAGTATCAATAATCAATATTTTATCTCTAATGGATAGTTTTATATTAATTTAATATTCAGAAACCCCAAAAATGTTTCAAAAAATATTCAAAGAGTTCAGCACCGGCGCACGAGTAGACGAAAATTCTGTGTGGTTTTATTTTCTGCGTGATAAAGAAAACCAACTTTCAAAGTGTAAGAAATGCGGCAAAGAGATAAAATCACATGGTGGCAGTACCAGTGGGCTCCATACACATCTAAGAACAAACCATGAAATTGACTTGCTAAAGAGAAAATCGAACCAAGATGCAGCATCGTCATCGGCTTTGTTTTCATCGGCTCCGTTGTCATCGGCCAAAAAACCCAAACCTCTGATCACCGATTTCTTACAAAATCAACATGACAAGTCGTTGCCTGCAGTTTTTTCTAGAATGACCGCCCTTGACGGACTGCCCTTTAGCGTATTTGCCACATCGGCTGAACTGAGAACATCGCTAGGAGCTCGTGGGTTTATTGTTCCGAAATCGGCGGCGACAATTCGAAATATGGTAGTAAAATACGCAAACACAATCAGAGAGACGGTCATATCCAATTTCACTCGTCTCCGAACGCAAGGGGTGCGATTCAGCTTGACATTTGATGAGTGGACGTCAATTAAAAATCGAAGATATTTAAATGTAAACGTTCACACCGAGGACGAATTTTGGAGCCTTGGATTAGCTAGAGTTGTTGGTTCACTGCCTGCTGAAAAATGCATTGAGTTGATTCAAAAAGTGTTGACGCAGTTTATGCTGAATTACGACGAAGACATTGTGTGCATTACTACTGATGGAGCTTCCGTAATGCAAAAAGTGGGACGGTTAAGCAATTGTGATCAACAGTTTTGCATTGTGCATGGCATTCAACTGGGTGTGCTAGACGTTTTGTACAAAAAACCGTCAACTTCTGCTAAAACAATCTTGAAAGGAAGCTCGAATGACGAGAGAAGTAGAGAAAACGAGGATGACGACGAAAACCTAACCAATGATGATGAAGAAGACTTTTCGGACGGGTTTCAAGTTGTGATGAGTGAAAAGGACGACACTATCCAACTGACCGATGAGTTGCAGCCGTTAATCGCTAAGGTGCGCACCGTTGTAAAATTGTTTCGCTGTTCACCGACAAAAAATGATAAAACGCTCGAAAAATACACATTAGACGAATTTGGTGAAGCTCTTCCACTAATATTCGACTCAAAAACTCGTTGGTGTAGCTTGCACACAATGCTCGCACATTTCATGAAATTGAAAAATTGCATTCGCAAGTCGCTGATTGACCTTCAGTCAAAAATTGAGATAAGTGATAAGGAGTTCGACAAAATTTCATCGGTTGTGGCATGTCTCGAGCCAGTAAAATTAGCCGTGGAAGCATTGTGTCGCAATGATGCAACACTGTTGTCAGCCGATACAACACTATTATTCATGGTAAATTACCTTGGAGACACGGAATTAGCTGTTAAATTGAAAGCTGCATTGGTGCGACGAATAAACGAGCGACGGACACCTTTTTCTAGCTTGCTACACTATCTGCACAAGGGCCATCAACGATATGAGAATTTGGATCCAGCGCTGTCTTTTGAGCATCTTAGCAAATCAACCATTGTAAATGCCATAGTTCAACTGAATGAGCGGCTCAATCAGCGAGCAGACGAGCCTCTCCTTTCGACCAGCGTTTCATTTGATAGCGATTCTGTTGACAGCACTGCAAACTTGTCATTGAAAGAAAAGCTTGACATGGCAATTTTGAATGATAAAAAGTGTAAAAATAAGGAAAGATTGAACGTTTCGAAAGATTTATCAAAAACAATCCGCAAGGAAATTGCAATTTTCGAAGAAGAAGGAACTCGTGGAACATATTTGCAAAACACCTACGAATACTTGAAAACTATAAAGCCAACAAGTGTCGAATCGGAGCGTGTATTTTCAGCAAGTGGCAACTTTGTTACCAAATTACGATCATCTCTTGAGGATGACACTCTGAATGCAATTTGTTTCTTACGGGCGTATTTTACAAAGGAGAAAAACAGCGCAAAATGAAAAAAAATTGTTATTTTGATACAAAATAAAAAAGTTCGTTGAATTTGTAAATTTTTACTATTTATTTGATATTTTAATCAAATTTTAATTTTTTTTCTAGCTTCAATACCGGTATTATACCGGTATTACCGGTATTGAAATATTTCGATACCGCAATACCGGTATTGAAAAATTATACCGGTATTAAATGCACTACCCAGCACAACTTCTTTTCGGAACTTCGATATCCCCACATACATAACTAGTCTTATAGACTAGAATTAGTAGGGACTCAACTCTAATTATCCTTAAAGCTACCCTTGCCCAAAATCATTTTTTGTACATCGATTCAAACACAGAATTTTCTACTTCTTAAATCTACAAACCTTGCTTACAATACAATTGGTTTAGATAAAAAGAGTAAATCACTCAGGTCTACAAACAAGATAGGATGGTCCATACCAACTCCTTAAAATCGACAAAGTAGCAACATGCATAATCGACGGCAATAACAAAACGATTAGTGTATCTTGACTAAACCAGTCCCTAGCATCCATGACGATACCACTACAAATATACGAAAGACCAAAATCCCACCAAAAACAATACATTAAAATGAATTCACTTTGGCATAAATCAGGGGTGTGCAACCTTTTTGGTATTGCCAGCCACATTACAGACTTCTACTTTAATAACGGACTAGTCACTAGTGAGTCCAAGTTACATTTATGAATTATGCATCTTAACAGAAATTGGTTTTTAATCAAATATCAATTTGACTTATGCCTAAAATTTAGGCATAAATAAAATTTATAACTACTTAGGCCATAGATGGTTAAAATTAACAAACTCGCAAATACACACCAACTCAGCTTTGCGTATTTTTGCGCAAGGTCACCATCACATACATTGTAGGTGAAAATTTTTTACTTGATGCCATGTAGTGAAAATCTTTTAAATGATGAATAAATAAAAAACAGTAAAATATAATAAGTTAAGTTTTTTTAATCCAATATTTCATAACAGAATGAAAGAATTCTACGGCCTGTGTGTTCACATTTTCAAGCCTATTGATGAAAGTATATTTGTGGCATATAGTTCCATGTACAAATCCAATGTTTCTTAAACTTGAATATAATCGGTGCTCATCTGTATGTATTGTAGCACTTGCACAGGCATTTTTTCAAATAATTGGTATTAATGTCGTTGCCTTTTTATCTGGGATTATTTGTACAAAACATCGTTCAATTCCACTCATTCCAATTTCGACTATGCTTATTGAATCTGTCTGGTTGATGCAAGTCGTCCTCTATGAACTTTGCATTTGTAATTAAGCATTGTCTCACCAACCTGAACTAGCTTATAATTTTCATTTTTATCGATTCCATGGGATTAAATTCAAATATTTTTGGTAAGTGAAAAATTTTTACTTGATGCCATGTAGTGAAAATTCTTTACATTATCCAAATTTCTACATAAATATTCGATCTGTGTTTTGTTTTAATTTAGCGAAAGCCAGGATTCGAAACTAAATAACAAAACATTTCTAATCGATTGAAGTTATTAATAAATTTAATAATTCTTATATAATTATTCTATTGTATATCCTTGGATTACTTGCTTAACTTCTAAACTAGGAGATACTCAACTACATTCATGATCTTTAATAGTGATGGCTAAAGAAAGGTCACTGTAGGTTTTGATATTGCAACCGTTTCTTATAAGGAGGTCTATATTTATGTAATATTTTTATACAAGAATGTTTAAATATTTTGGTTCAAAATCATAAAATTTGGAATACTTTAATGCCCTGCTTACGAATTTGTTATGTGAATATCAGAACTTTTCATTTTGTTTCTCAGTGTATTTTATTAAATTTTATACCTTTCAAATTACTTTGGCTTTCATATCTTGATTTTTGTCCGCAACAATTTTCTTTGAAGCTTTCATTAAAGTGATTTCCTCACATTTACAATAATAATAAAAGTTAGTTCTTTAAAATACTGATCGAATTCCAATAAAATTGAACAATATGTGCTTTTCCTGTCTGAGTCCAAATGGTGGAGTAGCATATTGAATCAAGGTATCCATACATTTTAACGACATAGATACAAAATTTTATTCAACTTTTCATGAAATACAATTTTAAAGATTTTCATTGGCATACCGATATAGATATTAAAGTTTTATATTAGACGTAAGAGATTGTCAAACTCGTATTGGGAGAATTAGGATAGCATCAAAGTTTTAAGAAGCATAAGGTAAATAAGTCTTTTATTATTTTGACTCGTATTTTTGATTTAAACACAAAAAAATTATAAGAAAAATAATAATAACAGTTTCAAAAATGTTCTTATCTCAATCTTTTTTTCCTTTCTAAAAGTTTCGTTAAAACGGATGATAGTCTCCATTCCATCGTCATTGTCATTTAAATTTCTTTCCATATCTATTTATACATACAGGTTCGCACCCAGGTTTTTCGCTAGAGGGGTGGGGGGGCAAATTGACTAGTAAACTTGCTGAGTATACAGTATTTACTACAAGATTGTCCGCTTATATTACACAGTCAACGCCGCAGATAACAATTTTTATTATTTTACCGACTTAAGTTCGATTCACACAAAACAAGTGACATGACCGGACAAACGAAAAATATTCTCCAGATATTTGAAAGGTCCTGTTTACACTCATCCCTGGTGTCTCAGTGCTATTCCCGTACTGTGCAAGCACTGCTGTAGCACTGGATCCATCACTTACTGGCTTGGGGGGAGGGTGACTCAAGCCCGTGAGCCTCCTGGGTGTGCGCTTGTATACATATATACCTTCCTTGAGCCTTGTGTTCTAGAAACGCATATCTTGGACATCCATCGACTAATTATGCCATTATAAGAATGGAATATTTAAAAATTATCAAAATTTAAATAACAAAATATATCAATGAATTTTCATAAAACATATTCATTATTTTGGATTATTTTCTTAATTTTTCCACCCCTGAATTTATGATATTGATAATTAATTCATCTTTCACAACTATGAAATAATTGTATACACATCAAAACCAATGGTTGTCGAAAATAAGCATTTATTTTCTTTAAAATAACTCGTAGAAGCGACACCTAGTGATTAAATAGCAAAATTACAGATTGACTCAGTAAGTAGAATAATGTAAATGTTATGGTTGCAATTGCCATCGGCAGGGCCGAAAGGGTTAAATATTTTCTTATTGTTCAACACTAGTTAAATATATATAGTTATTCTAAAGCTTATATGAAAAGCTGATCCCTTGAGATGAAAATGTTCTTTAATGAAATTTAGAACACAGCTCCACATAGAATATTTTGGAATAATAACATTTCAAACATATTTCAATTGATTTATTAAAAAGTCAGTTATAAAAATTTGTGTTAAATGGAAAACATTGATCGATAATCGAAAACTAAATGAAGATGGATGAAATCGTATATGACAACAGTTCATATGTGAAGAAAAAGGAAGAGACTCTAATATCGAATTAAATTTAAAATATTTTATCTATTTCACCTTTGAATTGTTATAAATAATTCGTTTGGTTTCAGTCTTCCAAATTATAGGCCGCCATGTTAAAACATATATATTAACACAATTATAATAACACCTAATCTAGGCCAACACATTGATCTCAAGTCTAAAAAAATTGAAGATAAACAAATCATTATTTTATAAAATAAATTATCATTGAAAAATGTAAATAATTTTCATTTACTGAATATTTTTCATTTAAAATGAAAAATATTCAGTAATATTGAATATTGTTCAAAATGACATTTTTTCAAATTTTCAACATGCTACTGAAAAACATTTGAGTCAACTTTTTTAAGTGTTTCAGCCAATTTTAGCAAAACATGCAATTACTTTTCTATTTATAATAATACAGTACAATTTCTTCACACACGAAATTCACAATTGTTTGTAAAATTATTTTTCTCATACTTCAAACGAGAACCCTTTGACTATCTTTAAGATAGGAAAGAACAAAAATCTAAACGCCTAATTTAATAAAAAGCTTCTCATGTAATTGAAAATGAACATTAGTTTCTTTACTTTATTTTTTTAATTTTAACGCCTCAGATCACAAATTGATGAAAACGAATGTGCTCATTTATGACTCAAATGAAGCTGCACCACTGGGCCCAGTGACGCCATATTGAGACTGTTTCAATATTGATTTAAGATGATAAAAGACAGCAACAGCAATCTACTAGTGCTCATTTGCTACTATTTGAAGTCCATCGACAAGTGATTGATTGCAACAAGTCAGCACGGATACTGGCCTTCATTGGTAATCAACCTTCATATCGTCATATATTTATCAACCTCCCCTCAACCAATAGTACTTGAGTCTCCACAATAGTCACGCGCACACATACTTTTAGATTTTAGTAATTAAAGTGTACGGCAACACCACAATTTCCACCTGATGCTCTCTATTGACCAATGAAATTTTAAAGCACACATATGTTGGGTTTGTGTGTGTGGATTTTTATTGGTCGATAATGTTAGTACTGTGCAACTTTTCACATTTTTCTATTTAAAATAATAACTCATGACAGTTTTATTAAAGTTACTATTATTAGGAATTCTGCGCGTTAAACTAGACATTATCGATGGCCCAGCAATATATTGTAAGATTTGTTATTTTTTTACAAAAACTTTATTTTATAATAAATAATTTTATTTATAATTAACTCTTTATTTGACAATTTTCTAAGATAAATTATACAATGATTGATTTATAAAAGTAATTTTTTGACATTGGAAACGGAATGTCTACTTCAACAGGTCTACTCAACATAGTAGGTTGGGTTTCATTAAAGTTGGTTGATATCATACGGGACGTAATTAAATTTGTATCTAAGGGCTTTGTTGGTGCACTTGGCAGTTAGCCAGCTATCATATGCGTTACCATTAATAGTTGGTTTGGAGTGACCACATGTTTAAATATTTACTCTTCTGATGGATATAGTAAATATTAAAAATACACTGTCATTCGTGCTGCTTAGGCTGGATATGTCACGGCATGACTGGCTATAAAAATGTTAATCCTGAGCTTCTATAGTGATTATTAATAATAATCTTTTTTTCAAAAATCGTTTAATTATCAAATGAATCATGAAAAAGGGATTATATGTTATGTAATTGATTAGATAATTAAATTTTAATTATAGACTTCGGCTTTCGATCCAAACTTCACAACGTTACAGCATCAGACTTCAATACATTATAAATCCTCTCCAATTGAAATGATTGTTCCGATGCAATGCAACCAAAACCAAGCCACCTTATCTATAACCCCTGTTCATATTTCTCCATTTGTTAATATATCAGATTCTAATAATCACAATTTGACGAATATCGTCGAGCCTGTTTCATCAAATACTATGTCTCCTGCTTTTAAATCCGACGACATGCCAACATTGTAAAAAATACCTTTTTGATATCTCAATTGATCTAACTTTAGGTCTTCTTATCCAGGTCCGTATAATTTTCAAATCTTTATTCCCAACGGAGAATTTGATGAATCCAAAAGAAAAGGACAGACATGTGTGGTATGTTTTTTTTTCATAGAATAAAATATGTTTATTTCAAAACTGCTTCGTGTGGGGTTTTGCGTACATTGTTTATGTGTATTTTTTTCTCTATTTATTTTATATTTTGACAGTTTCAAACCGATAAAATGGGAAATCACCAATTATTTACCAAACCTCATCCTCATTATTGGAGGTTAAATTATTCAGCTGATCCTTCTATGTCAACGGAAAACATGTATATTCGGATGGTTCCAGTTTTTGGGGATCCAGAAAAAGCTCAATGCATTTTGGAAAGGTATATTATTTGGTAGATTTATTTTAATTTACCACAACACAGATGTGCAAAACACAAAGAAGTAACAACAGATGAAAATCACTGGAAATATCGTAGCATGCTCATTGTAGAAAAAACCTGTGCACATTACTTTCAGGATTCGGCAACGAAAAGAGTTTGCATTTTATTACCGTTTGAAAAGCATGCGGAAGGAGAGATTTATTCTTCCGTCAACTGTCAATTTGCATGCTACAACAGTTGCTTTAATCAAGATTCAGGTGGTCGGAAAACACTTTATTTAATCATCACTCTAGAATTTCTCGATAAAAAGTAATTTATTTTTAGTAATTGTGATATTTTAAATTTTTTAAAAATTTATAGTCTTTCCAAAAATTTATTAATTTTCATCCGTTTAAAATAACCGAAAGTTTTTTTAATTAATTTAATATTTTTTAAATTATTTATGTGCATCAATAGTTTCCATATAAGGTGTTTACACTATTTATTGAACGTTTTATTTTTTGTCTGAGTAAAAACAAAAAAGTTATTCTTTTTTTTGATGAATGTGGATAAATCAGGTTGTATTTCGGAGTTACCCTGTAATTCGGTCTGCATACCACCAGCATGGTATTTTGTCGACTGGGACAACGACATCCGAAGTAAATTTTACCCGTAATTGGGTTTTTTTTTACTAATTTATAAACAATTTGATACTAACAAGATAATAGCGAAGTTTTTATTTTGCCTCTTTGAAAAAGTCTGCTAGTAATTTTGGGTTTATAGTTCAGATTTTGAAAATATTTAACAAATTTAATTTTGATGGATTCAAAAAAATAATTATGTAGCTAAAAGGTTCTTGGCCAACTTATTTCTAATAATTTTATTATGAAAATTATTGTTTAAATTTAAAATATTTAAATTAAATTTGATTTGATTTTAAAAGATTATTTTAAAGCAGACATGAAAATAAATTTTGATACTATTCTTTATAAAATTCACCATAAAACCGGCATAATATTTATGTAATGTTTTGTTTACGTACTCTAATCTAAATTTATAATTTACAACTATTTTACATTTGACCCAATTGAAGTATGAATTAACACAAAATAACCGTCTAGTGCTACAGATTTTTGAAAAATTATACTAAAACCTGTTTTTAAGACATCTGTCAAACATTTAATATATATTTATTAAATGTTTTTAATAAAAATATCAAGACATTTTTTGATAAAAAATTTAAATGGCTTATAATTTTGTTAAACCAAAAAAAAAATTTCTGTTTATTAAAACTTAAATTATTTTTTAGTTTAATTTAGTTCCTACTCTCAATTTGAAATGAATTAAAATTATATTATTGTCGATAATAAATGAAAATTGATCCAGTCCATAAAACTTGATTTTCTTCAAGCATTTTTATTAAACATTATAGAATGATAAATATACATTATCTTAAACTAAAAAAACAGATCCTGGCACGTGGAACACGTAAATATTTTTAAATTTATTGAAACACAAATCTTTAAATATCTCGTTATAACAAAAAATAGGGTTGGTCTATATTCCAATAGATGGCTCAAATGAAGAAAATGCAGATAGATGTTTAATAAAACTAATTTTGAATCAATTGGTGTAATTTCACAGACTGAACGATATTATTATTATATTATATAAATGGTTAAGAATATTCATAATTTTAAAATATTGTTGGATATTTAATATAAAATATTTATTATATTTTACTTTCAGATTACCTAGTATTATAAAAGTCAAATAATAAATTACGAATATTTTTAGGTGTAGAAAAAAATTACAATTCACCAAAGAGCATAAAAGGCCATGTTGATTATTTCCTTTATAATATTGACGGTTTTAGAGTAGGAATAAATAAAATATTTATGAAAAAATATATTTATATAAATAGTTTATAATTTTGTGTATTTGAATGTAATGAATTATAGGGAATCAAAACAAAAATCTGTATCCAAAGACCCTTGAAAGTAAAGAGAAGGTCAAAATGAATTGTTGTCGAACTAAATTGAAAACACTAAATCAATACCAATTTTAAAAGATTGAAATTTTTTATGTGGTCGTATCATTTCCATTTTTCCGAAGTTGTGAATGGTCATTAAAGAAATGATTGTCAAATTGAATGAAAATTAGTGGAAAATAGTAATTAAAATAAAAACAAGTTACCAATAATTAAAAGAGAATAAAGTGACAACGAAAGACAGAAAAGAACTTAAAATTACTTTTTACTGTAAAATTCCATTGTTTGGGTGCAGGGCATTTTTAGAAGTTTTATTTTTTGTGTTGTAAATTTAATATCGATAAATCTAAATTTAGTTAAAAGTTGTTTGAAACAAATTAAATAAAGAATTTTAATCATTGATAAAAGATAAAAATCCAGCAAGAAATTAAATGTTGTGTTCTATAAATAGTAATAAGTGTTAATTAAATTACTATTTTATTTATTCCTGTTCGAAAACCGTCAATATTATCACGTAAATAATCAACATGGGTTTTACAAGACAGAAAAAATCAAATTATTTTATTAAAGAAATAATAAACTCTAATTCGAATTTCTTATTTTTACATTTAGAACAAATAAATTCGATGTATGGGGTCGACAATGTTTGCAATTTCGCAGTTGTGCTTGTCCAAGTAGAGACTGGAGAGATAAAAAGATTAAAGGCGATCCAGAAATGTTACTGAAATTCAAAGAAAAACGAATCAAAACCGAAGAAAAATTAAATAGTGATATTTGAAAAATTATCTCAACAAAATTTTATCTTAATCTTAGATTTGGTGATTTCTAAAAGCGTCCCTATTAATATGGGTGGAAAGGATGCTATCATAAGAGTTCTTCCCTCGTTGCCAGGACTCGATGACGCTATTAACGCATTAGTTTGCGGATACTTACTGAATCGAACAACCAACATAAGCGCAATAATAGCAGCATTTAATCAGATGAAAGACGTAGAACATTTAATTATCGATCAATTGTAATTTATTTAGTTTTAAATTTGTATGTTATTATTAAAGACATTTTTTAAAAATTTCAGCACATCAAATTTAGATCAAAATACATGTGACAGTAAAAGTCCTTCACAAACTCCAGAGTCTCAGATTTCTCCGAATACATCAAACCTTCAATTCAACGATTACGGTTCACTTTACGGTGAACCATGTCAACCCTATAGACCGATGCACCAGCAAGTTGTTAATAATTTTTCCTCTCCAGGAATTTTCAGTAAAATACCTTTTGAAACTTACCCTGTTAGTTATGACATTAAAGTAACGTTTTTTTAAAAGTTTTCCTATTTATTGTAATAAATTTTTTGCGATTTAGCTTTCACATGAAATGCCGCAGCACTTTGATGAGCTGCCATCAGACAACTATAATAGACACTGACAAATTGCGTCCTTCCACGTTTAAAATTGTATAAAAAATAATATGCTTGATTTTTATTTTTGCATTTGTTTTATTTTTTAATGTTGAAAATATTTACGTTTGTATTATTTTTTTTTTTGATTAGTAGTAGTAATGCTGCTTTCAAATTTTATTGAACTTTGATCAGTGATTTTTAATATTCAATGACCTGAATTTTTTATGCGTCTTGATGAGGGTTTGAGTGAAAAAATTATCAATTTCTTCACTTTGTCATGTGTGCTATGTGCATTTATTGATGTATATAACAATATATGTGTAGATAAATTTTATTTTTGTATCCGATTTAGGTTTGCAGGCACGATGATGAGTGGTTTTTATTTTGTAAAAATTTTTCGAGATAACATGTGCTCAAATATCAATATTATATATGGTAACATATTTTTGCAATAAAAATGCATTTATTGTCAATTTGGCTATAAATTAAGTATCGTACGAATCAAGCAATATTTTATCATTGCTGTCAATATTTTGTTGATAATTTTTTATTTGCTTTGTTAATAAAGTGCTTAAAACAAGTTTTTTATTTTACAAAAAATATTCATTAAAATAGAAATGGATGAACCATTCGGCATTCTGTTAGTGATCCAAATCCATCTCCCAGATTCAGAGTGCAGCTTACTCCATTGTTAAAGAAGGATAATTCTGGCACTAGGAAGTCAGGATTGAGTATAACCTAAAAATACAAACTTTAAATATCTCATCATTTAAATCAGATTAATTCACTTAAAACGTTATGAAAAAATTTATCTAATCTAGGTTGATTGATCTTAAAGATAAAAAATTGCATTTTTAAGCTAATAATCTTTTTAATTACGATGGATTATTTCCAAGAAGAGGAGTGAGATAAAATACTAAAGACTACTCAATTTTTTTGAGAGGCTCCTTCAGTGCTCCTTAGTCTTCGTTATTATTGTGCGAAGCAGAAAACAAACAAATATTTGATTTTTCAATTTCAACATTTTTGTAATAGATATTTTATCAGTCTGGTGTTTAAATGAGATTAGTATTGGAGAATGATGAAGTGCAAAACAATTATTTCGAATAACACCAATTGGGTAGTATAGGTAGAGGAAAAAAACATTTTTGACGTGGGCTCGATAAAGATTTTAAGAGTAAAGATGTATGTTCTATCTGGCGGGCATTTTTGAACAGATACACACATTGAAGTTACAAAATGATTTATTTCAGTAAAATCGACACAACACAGAAAATCTTTAAATAATCATTTTACTTATGTTTCAGAGGGTTCCCTGACACCTTATTATTGCAACATTTCATCACTAAGATGCCTGTGATCTTACGATCTTATGGTGATGAAATACTATAATGATGAATTGCTATAATGATGAAATGTTGCAATGATGAAATGTCTCGTATGATGAGGTGTCTGGTCACCGTTTCAGAGAATTAAGTTATATCTATTTCCATATATACATTTTCACATTTGAAATCGGCATAAAACTAGATGAAAAATCAAAATATCCTAAAAAATATATGAACATTTTCAAATTCTAATATTATACAGGATTAAATTCTATTTATATATGGTTAGTTTTGAAAACTCAATAAAATTAATTAAACTAGGTTAATTTATTTAGGTGAATTAATTTAACTTTACAACAAAGTGAGTGTGAAAAACCTGCACAAGATTTTAAATTTCTAATCAAGCCATTTTGTAGAGAATTGAAATCTGCGTGTAAATTGTTATACAAAAAACGGGACCAGGACCTTTGATTTAAGCGTAAATGCCTAAAAAGAAACACTATTGAATTGTACTATAAACTGCATTATTTTCGGAAAATTAAGATAATTGCGATTTTATTGTCAAAATGTCTTTTGAGTCTACATCATGGAAAATATTTTTATAGGAATTTCATCAAAAGTTACTGATAATTTCCAATACTTCACTTCTAAATAATCAAATTTATCTGAAAAAATTTGAAAATTCAGTAATTTAATTAAAACTAAATGAAAAATTCTAAAATAATATTTATTCTAATTACAATTAAAATCTTCCATTTTCTGATATTATTTAAACAATTTCTATTACTTAAATACAATATCCCTCTACAAAAATCATTCTCGGTATCTGTTTGGGTTTTTTCTAATTCGATATCGGATTTCACGAACTTTTACATTTTTTTATAATTTTCTAAACTTAGTTAGTTTTTTACATTTACTGTCTTGAATCTGAAAATTGTTTTACATGTCTTTTATTTCTTCTAATTATTTTCCTTTTATTATTCAGTTGCAGATTGTTGAATGATGTCGTATCAATTGCTGTTGTATAACAAACATGCAGACAGCTAATTATTCTTTTGTTGTACAGTATTTCTGTTCTGAATTTGATTACTTTTTAGATGTATTCGCACCCACAACTTCTTTCTCATTTTACCACCAATAAGAGATGAGCTGTCATCATTACAAGAAGAAATTTTCTTTCGTTTATTAGAAGAGCCAAAAATGGAGCTCTTGTTAGCAGATACTTTAGTTTATACCTTTTCTATTCAATTTATTTGATTTTTACTTTTCTTTCCATTATTTTAACTTGATCTTCATTTAATAAAGCTTTCAATGGACTCAATAATTTGAAAAATTTGAGAAAAGATTTCCTATAATAGTTACAAAATGCTATAAATGAATGTAAATTTAAAAAGCATTAAATTTCATTCCAGTTAAGAACCTTTATGATTTTCTTTGGGTCTGTTTTTATCCTTTTATCTGAAATGTTGGGTTATTATTGTTAAATTCGGTTGCTCTCTGACTCCTCGTGTCCTTTGGATAATAAATAAACAAACCCAACTCAGAAAGACTTTATTTCACTTTATCACAAATACAAGTTGTCACTAAATTTGCACTTTTCTCTCACTCATAATTACTGATTATCGTTAGGTAAGCTACCCATGGGATAAATACCTTTCTGATACGATAATTATATTTCCTACTTTAATAATTTTCTAAGTTCAACAACACTTCGTCACAATTACTCGTTTGCACAATACTGTCATCGACCAAATGGCAACTCGTCTCATTTGCGCTCTAGTTTTATACTGAGAATAATTATCTATAATTATACAATTATAGTTCCAAATCTTTAGGGATCATTAAAACATTACAATTCATCAGAATGATTGGGGCAACACCAATTATTCAAGATTATAATAAATTGCTTGGGATAATTGCCTATTTGTTTATTTCCCTATCGCCCGGACAAGTTAATTTTAAAATTTTAATCCATGGGATTTCGCTCGTTCTGAGTTTTCCTCATTGCTCGGGTTTCCTATTAGCTCTGGTTTTCATTAGCCAATTAATTAACGTTAATTAATTTGTATTTTCAGTATAACTTTTCCTAGGGACCCTTCATTAAATTTTTATTATTATTACTGGCTTCGTCTGATGATTTGGCGTTCAACCATACCAATTTCTCCCGATCAATATTAATTTGCAAATTTTATAAATTTTTAATTAATTTGCACTTTATTGGGGTTGTCGGTTTATTCGAATAGAAATTATTGTCGATCTGACTCCAAGCGTGTTTTAAACAACAGTAACGAACTCCAAACGATATAAACTTTATTGATTAATACACTTTATCTCCACTTTAAAATGACACAACGAATTATCAATCGATCCCACTTAGTGCTTATTGCGACCCTTCGGGAAGAATAGCACTTTTCGGATCAATTAGCTTCACAATCAACTGACTACTGCGGTGGGTTTCTGAGATCGGTAACTCTGATTTAGTTGCTTCGCTTTGCTTTGACCTTGCTTAATTTCTGTTTCAAATTTCTCTTTAATTTCTTTTTGTCCTTCTTTATCTTCTGCAATCTTTTGTCTCCTGGAAATTTCTTGTCTCTCACAATTTTTGTCTTTCGTAGTTTTGGCCTTTCGCAAGTTTTTCTCTTAAATTTTTTGTGTTGTTGATTTCAATTGCGCTTCCTTTTTATACTCCATCATTCAATAACACTTACTGATGTCGAATAGAATTTCTGATATCTTTTAATCGCTAATTCATTTTGGGCCACCATGATCACTGACGGCTGTCCAGATAAATCATTTGTTGGAGATGCCCTTTCCCAGATTTTATCTTGAAAGGGCTTTCGAGATGATGTGCGAATTTTGTTTTTGTTTTTGTTTTCCAAAATTTGCACTTGTTAATTATGTATGACCTTCTTTGATTTAATTTTCTGTTTTTATTGATTTTCTCTTATTCCTTTCTCGTTGTTCAACATTTCTTTTTCATTCTCTTTTTATGAGGCTCCAAAACCACATCTTACTCACTTCTCATTGTTTCCCCCAATCATTTTACATGTTTATTAATTATTTTATTTTATTATTTAGGTATCCTCAACAACTTTAATGATTTTTGTGTTTTTTGTTCACCTTCGATTTTTCGAGTGCACTTATTTTATTTTCATAATTATTATAACAACCTCAACCGAAATAACATATTCATAATCTAAAATATTTGATTCCTCACCACTATCCTTTAAAGTAGATATTTCTTTTCCACTGACATAATTTTATAGGAAACTTATTCTAAGTTAGTTCTGAATGACTTTGTGCGATTTAAGGTTTGGCTGTATTTTTATTTCCTGGACCATTGATAAATTGAGCTATATTCTCTATTTCCTTTGAAAATGCAGTTTCCTTTTTTGATTTATATTAATGTTTCTATTTATTTTATTGATCACAAAATTTAACTATTTTTTCCCGAAACTGAGTCACTCGTAGCAATTTCTATAATGGAATCAGTCTCATCTTCCTTATTGTTACTTACATTTTTTTCTTATTTAATCTACAAAATCTATCTACTTTGTTGGAAAATTTACAAACTATTGGTTTCAGGCAATCTCAAACAAAATACCTAATATTATCGCAAATAAAACATTTTGATGTTCTAAGTTTATATTCTCATTTTCTTCTCATTTTCTTCTCTATTACGATAATTCATATATCTACTATTATTATTATTATTATAGCTCAATTTCAAAACACCAGGGGCAGCGCAAACTGCTTTGGAGCCTCTATGCAAACCTATAATATGCGCCCCTTCAAAATAAGGTAACAACTAACAATACATGTATTATATAATTTTCGCATTTAAATTGAATCTCACATACACAAGGTTTTGAACACTATCACGAAGACGATGTGGAACCGAATGAATTTCCGGTACACATTGCCTCAAGGCAATGTGTACGATAGCGATGGTACCCAGACATAAGCGCTCGCGCCAAAAGTGCCCCAACAATTGCGTTACCCGACAAAAGCGCTCCAGATAATAAAAATGGGATATTTTTGTTGACATTCCTTTTATGTTTTTGTTTTTCATGTTCATGTTTTTTATTCATAATAATTTTTAAAATTCGTCTCAACGTGCCACCTTATCCTAGTATGTGCCTTCATGAGATGCTTAATATACTTACCGCTTTGCACCCCCCCTGCAAAGCACTATTTAATATTTTATCTAATGTATCGACTTTTTCTTCAAGATATTTTACTTTTTTTTCTAAATTCGACGAGCTTTTATTTATTTATCTAACATGTTCTGAATTATCGGTTTAAGATTCTTTCTTAATTAATAGGAAAGTGTCACCTAGAGTTTTCGATTATAAAACTGTATAGCAACAGTTGCTTTTTTATTGTTACATCCGTGGAAATATTCTAGTAATAAATTTCATTCCCTTTTTTCTTAATTTAGGCAAGGTTTTTTTAAAAATTCTACTTTGGCCACCAAGAAAATACTTTATGATACTGAGTTTTTTAGCTTGATTTTGTAAAAGAATTTAAGTTCATATCTAATCCTTTTGAGATAAAAAATATATATTTTTAATCATAATATTTTGTCTAAGACTGGGGAATTAATCATCAAGCTGTTTGCGTCCCATTTTCATGAAAATCAGAATCAGATTTTTCAAAAGAAATTAAAAGTTAACTGATCAACTCGGTTGTAAAAAATCTTTCTATTGTGCCTGCTGACTTTTGTGTCTGACAATAATAATAGTTCTTAAAAAATGCATCATAACTTGAATTTAAACACGAGTATCCAATGATGCAAATGAGTGCAATTTCACATAAATCCTAAATAGTTTATAAAAAATATTGTATGTTTCTGTGTTGACTTCAAGAATAAAAATTTTCAAGTTTTCATTACAATTACTTATTCACAATTACTTTCCTCGTATGCGTATCTAAATTTGTAATCATTTAAATTACTGAAATAAACAGAAATATAATTTTGCATTTTGTCAATAATGTAGAAAAATTGAATAAATTTCTGAAGTATCTCCTAAAATTCCATACATTTTTTTGGATTAAAATAATTATTTAAAAATTAGTTAATTTTTTTCACACCTATAACAAAAAAGCATCATTATTGAGTAATTAAACCTTCTGAAGTAATTAATTTAATACTCAATTACCATATTTTATCAGATATTTTGATCCGGATTAAACGAATATTATTATGTAATTTTATGTATATTTCTTAATGCGCATTATTCTTATCTAAAAATATAATTTCATCAACTATCCCACTTATTTACTGAAACAACAAAAATTTGTAAAAAATTTTGATTGAATTAATTAAATGAAAAATTTTGATTGAATTAATTAAAATGAAAAATTTTAATTTAAAACATTTAAAGAATTTAAAATAATAAATCATAATAAGAGGTTAAAATAAACGACCATAAAAATAAACATTTATTAACTAAATTTAATACTAACCCTAAAAGTATAAATTCCTGACTGTAATTCAGAAACATCTATCCATTGGCAATCATAATTATGCAAATAGTTATCACTACAACCTGGACTTATTCCTAATAATAATAATAATAATAATAATAATAATAATAATAATAATAATAATAATAATAATAATAATAATAATAATAATAATAATAATAATAATAATAATAATAATAATAATAATAATAATAATAATAATAATAATAAAAATAATAATAATAACAATAATAATAATAATAATAATAATAATAATAATAATAATAATAATAATAATAATAATAATAATATTAATAATAATATTAATAATAATAATAATAATAATAATAATAATAATAATAATAATAATAATAATAATAATAATAATAATAATAATAATAATAATAATAATAATAATAATAATAATAATAATAATAATAATAATAATAATAATAATAATAATAATAATAATAATAATAATAATAATAATAACAAATAATAATAATAATAATAATAATAACCTTGACTCCCTTTATTTGACCTCAAATTTGAGCACAAAAATTTTTTCTGAACCCCCGAAACACACATATTATCCTCTAAACAAAAGCTGGCCTTGTGTCCCACAGTAACTTTTCTCATTCTTCTATCATAAATTTCATAAATAGCAAATTTTTCCATACTATGGAAATGCCTATATTTAAAATTTATTACAAAATGTAAAAAACATAAAAATACTAGTGAAATCAGTTACAATTTATAATTTTTATAAATTTAATTCGTTATCAGAAGATTTTACGCTGAGTGTCAAAACTTGTTATAAATTATTGTCTTTTTTAATTGTCAATAATTGTGGTTAGATCTACTGAATGTACCGGGGCATTGTCTTACAGGAACCAGAGTGGTGCGATCCTTATATTTATTCTTTTGTGCCTGATAGTTTGCACAAGCTAACTATGATGGGTAGAATTGATTGTAAAAACTTTATCTGTAAACTCATAGAGAATTATGCGCCTTAGATCTCAAAAATGTAAAACATCCTCATCGGTCCATGACTTTACCTTGTTCAATGCTTCAAGGAAGGTTTCTCACCATAGAACTTCCACTCTACAAATGCACGTTTGGTTTCAGACAAACATATTATGAGCGGGGTTTTATCTTTGGTTATTAAAATTGCAAGAAAATACTCATCATGCTGTTTCCACAGGCGCAGATTGCTCTTGTAGCATTCCAATCGAAGGATAATTTTTTTCGAAGCCAAAAGATTTTTTTAACTTGCACGGACAAGATAAACACTGATATTCAGATGCACTCCTGTAATAATTCGAAACTCTTCATGGATTAATTTCTTCAATTTTGTTTCAATGGGCTGCAAAATTTCTACTGAACGGCCTTCTTTTTCTTCATTAATAACTTATGTGCACCCTAATTTGAACACTCATCGATCAGGCATCTCTCTGGTAAGTCGCCTGAATCAGGCTAAAGATTTCATTACAGCTTTTTTCTGCAAAATGAAGAGTTTGATTACGTTCCGACATAAGTGTTTTTACAAGTATTGTAGAAACAATTGGATAATTGAATATTGTTTTTCCCCAGTTTGATCGGTTACTTTTGAGTGCACCACATACAAAAATTGTAGTATTGTTGCTGAAAAACTTTGTTTTTATCAAAAGAAATAATACATTTTGGACAGTTTACGGAAACAAAATAATATATCGAATATAATTAATAAAATAAAATAATAATTCATTAATTTTTACATTATTTAAATAATTCCAAATTAAAAAATTAGTTCTAACTATTATTTATCCGTTATCTTCGAAATTTAAGTTTTACAATCATAAATTTTGATCTGTGGATCAAAATCCTGACTTTTGAAAATTTAATGTCTAAAAGCATAACGTATCAATTTTCGATTATATAATTCCGGCCACTGAAAGTGCATATTCAGAATTTACTCCTTTTAGTTGTCATTAGAAAACCATAAAACTTTTGGAGGTAGCATAATTTGAATGTAAGCATAATTTTTTGAAATTTCTCTTTCCGCTTTTTAAGTAAAACTGGTATTTTTCTGACCTATTAAAGTTATTTTTCATGATTTAGTTCTATTACATACCATTATTATTATTACGAAAAACTTTCTACATCACTCAATAATCCTTCATGAATTCTTTATATCAAAAGATATTTGTATAAATCCGTTAAAGTGAATTTTCCTTTTCTTATTTCAAAAGAATGAAGCTGAAAACATCTGGAAACTAATATCAAATTTTTGTTGTTAAAGATTCTTCGGGAATCATTTGGTTTTTCATTGGTTCCAGTTTCTATATTTTTAGGTCATTATTTTCACTATAAAATTCAAAGAATTTTGAATGGCTGGTTTATCGGAACTGTAGCCAGTTGCACAGAACAATCGTTAATTTATTGGTAGAAATTGCACAATTTTCTATATTACAATTATCCCATTGGTCAGACTAGAAAACAATACTTATTATGTCTAAAAATTTCGTTATTCCGTTACTCAATTCTTCACTTATGATTTTATTTTGCTACAACTTATAAATGAAAACTATTCCAATTATGTGAAAATCTCAGAATATTTAGACTTATCATAGAATTTCGAGTTAAGGAAACTTGATTAAATTTCGAGATCGCCACAAAAATGTCTTCAAATTCCGTTAATTTTTGATACAATATTCGTGACGTTTCAGTTGCAGATCTTAATTTTTGTGTAATAGGATAAATTATTACGATCATTTGTTTTAATTGAATAATTTATATTTTGATTCTGATAGCTTGTAATTACTCTAAGATTGAAGTATTTTAATTTTTAGAATGAAAAATTAACACAATAATTGACTGTGGCAAACACGCAGGCTAAAGAATATGTTTTTCTCAGAAAAATTCAGAAATGATTTAATGTATATTGTAAATATGGCTTTGAATATTTCGATTTTATTTAGTTTATTTAATTTATTATTTGGAAACTTGCTTTTGTATAATCTAACATAAATATTGTAAACTATTATTATTATATTATATGCAAAGGTAATGAAAAACGTTTTGGTTTTTCTTAGCTATTTTTGCTTTAAAAAAATTGTGCTATTCCATTATTGTGTCAGATAAAGTTGAACTTCGAAGCGTTTTAAAGTTCCTGGTTTTAAAGAAAGTTAATAACAAAGAAATTTTTACACAACTGCAACATGTTTACAAGAGTGAGTGTTATTGTAAAGCGACCATTTTCAACTGGATTCGTGATTTTAAAAATCCACTAGTGCTTTAAATTTGGAAAAGCCTGGCAGATGGAAATGCGAAGAAAAAAATTCTGGAGAAAATCAGTACATCAGACCGTCACATTGCAGCAAGACATCTGGCACAACATCTTAACATCTCCAAAAGTATGGTGCATAACTTGAGGAATGAAATGATATCAAGAAATTGTGTTCATGTGTTGCGGCAGGATTTCTTATACATGGCATTTATAAAAAGTAATTAACAAAGTGTTGTCAGAAAAATTTGAAAATATTCGAAATACTTGATACCTTTTTGAAACATAATCACAGAAAATGAGACCTGAAGATAAACTGTATCTGTCGAATGGAAGATGCTAAAAGAGAAAACATGGGAAATGAGAACTGACACATTTCTCAAAAATGTTTGATGTTCACAATCTTTTGGTACATGAAAGGCTTTCTCAAAATGAATTTCGGTGCATCAGATGCCAAAATCAATAGCAAAATCAACTGGTAAGAGAAGCTGGAAGAAAGTGGCAGAAAAGAGAAAATAATGACTTCTGGATATTAACTAAATTTTTGTTCGACGAAAATAGATCATTTAATTAAAATGTCATCATAGACTTTATCAAATAGATCCTAAAATCGAATCATTTTGATAAAAAAAGAATTATTAAAAATTCTGGTTTTGTTAATCAAAACAATAAAAAAGAGATAAAAAATAAACAGAATTTATTTAATAGTAATAAAAATCGGAAAGCGTCTTTAATTTTCAAGTAGGATAAATTATTGGAGAGGAAGCACACTATCCCAGCTCCATAATTTGACATTTAGGATTTAATGCAAAATAAAGCCTGAAATTATCTTTGACAATCATAATCATAATACATCAATTTTGTTGCAAAGACAATTATTGTTTATATGAAGATAAATTTACAAACGTCTAGATTTCTTATTGGCTGAATAATAATGATAAATTTATTAAAACAAACAAATGCACTTTAATTGTCAATTATTTTTATCATTAAAAAGGTTTTGCTTAATAAATGAAACACTAACTGATGACAAGCATGCCACTCCCATGTTTCTTTATCTTGATATGGTTGGAAATCAGCTGTTCCAAAATTGCTAATTATAGAAGAAAATCGCAACAGCCGCCTTTGCACTACGTGATACGAGTATGGAGCTCTTTCTTTCATTCTGTAAACTATTGGAGGAAAGCAACCCTCTTCTACGGCACACGATACACTTCTTATTGTAACTATGTCCATATATAACGAATTTTGAATCTCTGGAACGTCAGGTGCAAGATCTGGTAGAGCTGAAAATGTATAATAAAGATTAAATATTAAATTAAAAAGTTTATGATACTTTCAGAGGATAATTTGAAATTATATATAAATGATTTTATTAGAATATACGATACATTAAGTGATATCCAGTACAATTCCCAATAGCATACTAGTTTCGAGCTAATGGGTCTCATCAGTGCTTTGCTCAGATTTCTCTTCGCGCCAGGTAAGTGTAAAAACAGTGTCAAGTTAACACCGTTATATACTTATCCTGATGCACTGAACATCAAATAAGTTTGCAAAGTTTGGCTTAAAGACAAGAAAAAAGACGAAAAAATAAAGAAAAATTAATCAGATATAGTGATTTATAAAATTAAGATTTTATTAGAATTTAAATACTTAAAACATAAGAAAATAAATATAATATAAAAAATGTGGTTTATCAAAATCTAAAGATGAGAAGATAAATGAACAATAAATAAAATTTTCAAATGAAAATATTCATATAGCGCTAGTATTGTTCATACAATTCAAATATAATTCTATTCATAAATAAAATATAACTAACGGATACTTCCTAATAGTATCATTTTTTCAATAATCTTTAGTGATACTATTTTAATACTATCCCTATCCTAATAGTATCAAGCTGAAAAGTTTATTTGTGCCGCCAGTTTTGTGAATTGTGGGAAACAGTTGAGTTAAACGGAAAAAAAGTATACCATCAATTTGCTCTTCATTAATTGAAAAATGCAAGTACTGAAGAATCTCTTGATATCAATCACTTGTAATAAGCTCTCTAAATACTGGCGTATTAACAACTGGA
Source organism: Schmidtea mediterranea (assembly GCA_022537955.1). Taxonomy (NCBI): domain Eukaryota; kingdom Metazoa; phylum Platyhelminthes; order Tricladida; family Dugesiidae; genus Schmidtea; species Schmidtea mediterranea. The sequence goes on along the minus strand of CM039681.1, from coordinate 107,720,580 downwards.
TCAACAGTCCAATAGGCTTTAATTATAGTTTTCTTGATGGAGCTCATCAACATTGTTGTAGCAATAAAAACTTAGAATTCTTCAATTGCAATATTTGTTCATTTAACTCAGAGGTTCCAAACTTCGTGCCCGTGAAACGATTCGTATGTGACCGCCACTATTCGACCGAGACAGAATTTTTTAATAAACATTAATTAAAAATGTGAATTATTTTTATTTATTTGTTAGAGTTTTAATTTTTTTGAGTGCCTAGGTTTATTAAATACGTTCGCATGTTTGGGATATTGTATGTATGAGTGGTTCCTTCTAGCGGCGAGCCAGACTGGAACCGCGTTGTTGTCATTGTTATTGCGATTGCTGTCTGATCGGGTCGCGACAGTTAGCTAGGAGAAATCTTTGTCTAACGAAACACAAATTAGGAGTTTTGATATTTTTTCTGAAAATTTTTAACGGACTAAAAGCGAGGTACGTAATCAATTATATTAATAAACGATAATCTATTATGATTGTGGGGATTGTTATAGTCCTTGTTATAATAAATTTATGCAAATAATGTAGAACAGACGTGCGTTATTACCTTGATATTATATTGTAGTTCAATTAATATTGATTTTTTATCTTTTTAGTCCTAAAATGAGTGGACCGAGTAAAAGACAACGAACCTATAATTTCAACACTGGCTGGGAGGAATCGTATTGTTTCGTTAATTCGATGAATAAATGCGTTTATTTGTTGTGTGGTAGTAGTATTGCAGTGCTGAAAAAACATAATGTTGAACGTCAGTTTCAGACAATTCATGCCACTTTTGATGTGAATTTTCCACTTAAATATGAAGTAAGATAGAAATAAATATGTCAACTAAAATCAAGTTTAACTGCACAACAGACTATTTTCAGTAGATATGTGGAAAATTTTAAAAAAGCCACCATTTCTCCTTCAAAATTTTTCACATGCTCGCAAAAAAGAATAAACCTTTCATTGGTGGTGAGTTGTTTAAAGAACTATTTTTGACTGAGGCCGATTGTTTGTTTGATGGATTTTCTAACAAACGTCTCAGCAATACAAGACTTACAATTGTCAAATAATACCGTCACAAGAAGAATAAATGCAATTTCAACAGACATACAAACTCAGTTAAAGACTGACTTGGAAATATGTGACTGGTTCTCGCTACAATTTGACGAGTAAACAGATATATCAGACACCGCACAGTTAGCAGTTATGGTGAGAATGGCATTTAGTAACTTCACAGCAAAAGAGGATATGTTGCAAATAATACCTATGAAAGGACAGACAAGAGTTGAGGATATTTATAATACATTCAGAACATACGCCAAGTCAATAAATATGCCTTTGCACAAGCTGTTTACGATAACCACCGATGTGGCACCAGCAATGGTAAGTAAAAACAAGGGATTTATTGCCTCTGCAAGAAGGATGAATCATTTTCAAACTTTATCTTATCACTGTATTATCCACCAGGAAGCTCTGTGTTGTAAAATATTGCCATTTGAACACATTATGAAAATAGTTACAAAAATAATCAATTCTATTCCAGCAGCTCCTTGCAACACCGACTTTTCAAGGCCCTGTTAGAGGATACTGAATATAAAGAACATGATCTTATTCTGCATACTGAAGTACGTTGGCTCAGTAAAGGAAAGGTTCTTACAAGATTTGTGAGTTTAATTGAAGAAATAAAAATATTTATAAACGATAAAAAGGAAAATTATGATGAACTAGCTGACTCTCACTGGCTGATTGATATAGAATTTCTCACAAACATCATGGAAAAATTGAGTTTTTTAAATTTGGAGTTGCAGGGGAAAGACAAAATCATAGCTGAAATTATAAGCTCTGTAAAGTCATTTAAAGCTAAATAGGATTTATTGATATCACATCCACAGATCAATTCTCTTTTGTATTTCCAACATATGAAGAAAATGTTAGGTAACAATGAATTAAACGGGTCTTTGTTTATTAAGCATCTTCAAGTGTTCATAAAACAGTTTGAAGAGAGATTTTTACAGTTTAGACATATCGGACCAATTGTTTCTATCTGTATCAATCCTTTTAATTGCCAAATAAATTTAACGGAAATGGCTGCACGTAATGCAGATTTTGTTCAAGGTAAGACAAAAGAACTAGAGTTAGAAATTTTGGACCTTAAAAATGATATTTCGCTAAAATCCTTAATATCAGAGGACTTTTGGAATACAGTGGACAGAGAAAAGTTCCCATTTTTGAAAAAAGAGGCATATAAAATCGAATCATTTTTTCGGTTCGACATATATATGCAAATCATTGTTTTCAAACATGAATTTAATAAAATCAAGATATATATTTCGACTCAACGATGAGCATCTTTATGATTGTTTGCTAAAAGGATTATCGCCATACTCTCCTAATGCAATGCCAAAGATAACATTGACATATTGATATCATTTTTTTAAATGTTTTCTTTGTTTTTGTGTTTAATTACTTAGTTTACGTTTAGCAAATACATTTCTCTGTGTGTATGTAATTTGAATAATAATTTTATTATTTTGAAACATTTTCGTTTATTTATTAATAAATTATGAATATAAGAAAATAAATTATGGGGAAATGAGGTTATGGAAGGAGTTTGTCGATTAAAAATATGTGGTGCCACCGCTATCCTACTGATATTTTAGAATGTACTTTAAAGTACAAAAAGTTTGGGAATCCCTGATTTAACTTGATGCGAATCTGACAGAATTGACTTTTCATTTTGTTTCTTAATATGATTCATGATTTCATTGTCAAAAAATGTTCAAATAAGCCAATTGGAGTGGCAATTTCCTTGACACTACAATCGCTTTCATCAAAGTATATTTGACAAGGAATGAAATTTCTTGATGACAAATAAGTTAGTATATTTCTTTTCTTACTAATTGAACTTCACGTCAATCTTTATTCAGCTGTAAATCCATCCGAATAACTTTCAATTTCAGTTTCTTAATCAGATCCTGGAATTGCCAATAATTTCAGAAATTTCATACAGATGACTATTCAATTGAAAGCACATGGTTGACTAAAAGTGAAAATTTTTATTGTAGAATTAGAAATAGGCCAAAAAACTCGAACAATATAAAAGCAAATATTTACAATGTTAGTTTATGGTATGGTTTTCGTTTTTCCATTATCATGATTAATTAGATATTATTATAGTATTGATTGATTAATCGATTTATTTAAAACAAATTAAAGCACGATAACTTTCCATTTTCCGTATATACTAGTTTTTACAATAAAAATAGGATTTGTTTATAAATGATGCCGGTACTCAATAAAATTACTAAAAACGTAAATATACGGAGTATTTACCCAAAGGGTTAAAAATCAGTTTTTATTGTCTATCATGAAACTGAGTGACAGGGAAATATAACAATCAACCATAGCCCTTTAGATTATAAACGGAAAATGGCTGCAATTAACATTTGTTTAAAACATGCGTTGGATTTAATCAGAAATAATAAAAAATCACGAATTTGCTTTTTTTTTGACAATTTAAATATTCACAATGGCTTAATTAACATCAATGGTGTGCATTATAAATCAAGCTCAACTGAATGCATTAAAGGTTTAAAAATAGAAAGGATTAGAAACGTTCACATTATTTATTTTCCTTGTTCGAAGGGAAATTCATATAAAAATATTTGTCATACTCAAATTCGTAAATATTTAATTTAATTTGCTTTATAACTAACATCACTTGCAAAGTTTTTACACCCATAATTGTCTCGATCGGCGCCTTTACCTTACTAGGACTCTTGCCACTGCTGCTTGTCTAAATTTTATCAGCTGTGTAAAAATTATCGGATGCACTGCAATATATTCACCTTTCAAAATTTTGGTGCATTTCTCATGTAATGTAAAAATTAACTAGAAATTCAGTGAATGAAAATTTTATTATTCTCTTCAGATATATTTCTATCAGAATTTACCCCCCAACTCAGGTTTACACAAAAAAGAGCTAATACAAATCCAAAAAAAAATGTAACGGTTTTTTCAATATTTTGAAGATTTATAAACTGTATTTTAAGGGAATTTTTTTAAAGTAATTATAGACAAATTGTATTTGCTCTTCTAGTTTTGGTAAGAAGCCTTCAGCAAAGACTGCAAGAAGATAAGATAATCGTGTCATTTATGTACATTTATAATAAATGTATATTCTTACGATTAAAGGTTTAAATAAAAGCACAGATAACTCATTTACAATGTAAATTATATATAAACATGGCAACAATGAATGATCCTCGACTAAACCTCAAAACACAATAATCAGAATATTTTTTTATTTTAGGAACTGCTCGTATTATTTTTGTTTAATAAATAAAAAAATAAAAAAATTAAATATTTAAGAAAATATAAAACTTTGTATATTTTATTTCAGTATTATAAAAATAAGCAAAATAACAAAAATTAATTTCTTTGAAAAATTGTAATTATTAGAATGGGATCAAGGAAAACAAAATTCTACAATATATTTTTAAAAAATATTTTCTATTTAAAATTTTTAATAAATAATTATAAAAAATCATTTTATATTGTTTTATTTGACTTTCTAAATTTTAGAATAGAAAGAATATTATTAAAATAGAAACAAAATAATGATAAATTTAATAACCTAAAATTAAAATACTAACATAAAACCTTATATAGTAATTATTCTGCATTTTTATTTTTTAAAAATATTTCAAATCCAGATTAAATTCATTTAAAATTATAATTTATAAATATTTTCATTGAATGAACATTCGTAATATTTTTGTGGAAAATTACTATCAGTTGACCTAAAATCGGATTTTTCACTAAATTATCTTTTGAGGTCAACTTTTTTCGTCAGTAATTAGATATAATAAAAATGATTAATCAAGCACTCAATTGAGCTGTTTAATCTTTCAAAGATTAAACATCATTTTTAGGCACAGCAAAAATTGCCAATTTTAAAGTCGACTAAAATAAAAAAAATTTTAAATATTATTTTTTTAAAACCTTAAATTTATTAGTCATAATGTGAGTTACTTTCGAAAAGGTTGAAATGTAGTTATAGTATCAGTTCATAAATGCACTTTATAGTGTCTATGTTTTTAGGTATTTTAGGATCGCATAAAAAATCACATAAAACCGTTAAGAGTCTAATACCATCCGCTATAAGTGTGAATTTATTAAGCATCCAATTCATTAGACAACTCAATATGAATTATTTTGCATGTGATATTAAAAATTATCTTTAACTCTACGATAGGACTATGCCATATTCAGGTAACCCTCGCACAAGAAAGTAAAATTTTATTGTGCTATTGGAAATTCAGATGTCATAAATATTTTGATAAAGCTTACCATGTTGAGCGTGGTGAGTATTTCCAAGCGATGTGGAAGCAAAAACATAAAAGGTAATAAGCAATAAGCAATTTTTATTTAATAAAAATTTGAATTATGATATTGTAAGTTAATCATAATATATAAACAAATATATTGTTATAATTTTATTACATTCTTCTTCTCTAGGCTTTTGAATCTTGCCGGAGGTCGAGTTTGTATACCAAATCTAGGCCTTGCTTCTTGTGGTGTTTTGGTCACTATCATTTCTTGTTCTCTATTACTAGAAATTAAGGTATTAAACTCGTTCTCTTCGGTATTTTGTGGTTGTACTGGGTAAATTTGCTCATTATTAAAATTTTCTTCATTTACAGTGTCATTATGTGTGTCACAACTCTTTGTTGATTCAGCAACATCTTTTTCGGTAATACCTTTTCCAGAAGGAGCTAAATGTCTGGTCAAAATTGTATCTATCTTTTCGCTTTGGGTTTTCGATCCTGTCAAAAAGGAGATAAAGTTTCAATTAATGTTACCTTTTCTACTAGAGGATAATTTATTGGTCTTGCTAAATTTTTATATAATATAGGATATTCCGGATTGGTGAAAAATGTTGGAAATTAACTGAAAATTCTAGAACGAGAAGTTTCGTTCGTTACCGTTGAAAGTAGTGTGTGTATGGAATTTAGTGACTCTTAGCACTCTTTCCCACTGTGATTTATCCAATTTTAGCTCTTTTAATGTGAGGTTTATGGTTTTCATAATAGTTACATTTGTCTTTTCATATTGGCCGTTACCTTTTGGTCTATATAGAGTTGTCCTAGTTTTTACGATCTCGTTGTTATGAAGGTTTCTCCTGATTTCTGTTGAATCAAATTGAGTCCCTCGATCACTGTGAATTGAAGATGGAGTTCCGAATATGCTTAGTAGATGACTAAGATATTTTATCGCTGTATTGGTAGATATGTGTGAGCCTGGGAATCCAAATGGTTTTATAGAATATTAATCGACTATTACGAGGGGTTTATTCTTGGAATCCGAGGCTATTGGACCCACAAAGTCTAATGAGAGTCTTTGCCAGGCTTTATTTGATGTTATTAGGGTATCTATTGGAGCCTTAAAAACCTTTGGTTTGAGTTCGTTACAAATTTCGCATTTACTAGTCATATCACGAGTTGAGTATGGTAAATTTTTTTGTTTACAATAGTACGCCATTCTTGGTTTTCCGGGATGACATAACTTTGAATGAACAAGCTTGAGTGATTCGTTGTCGAATACAGAGCTGAATACAAATTATAATTTATAAATATTTTATAAGTTCGATTCTCCAACTACTTATTTTTTCGTTTTTGATTTTAGAACGGTGATTCTGATTCAAAAGAAATGAATTTTTGGTACTGATAGTAGTAAGTGTCTCCATCTTTGACAACTTTCTACTATTGCCAGAGCTTTTCTTTCTACTATAGAGTGCTGTTTCTATGAAGCTTGTAATATTCGAGAGAAGAATGCTAATGGTTTTCCTTTCTAGGATAGTGTTGATCCAATGCGCTGTCAGAGGCACCCGTTTCCAGATCTAGTGGTGTATCTTGATCGTAAGAGTTTAGAGGTGCGTTGATTAGAAATTCTTTTAACGATGGTATTGATTGAATACATTCTTCTGATGATCTTCTGCCGTTCTTTAGGTTTATGCGATAATTTTTTCTGATAATTTGCGTGCAATCTGAACAGTTCGGGATCCACTTCGAATAGTGAGTGAATTATAGATCGAAAGCATTTCAATTTTGTACTTTCAAAAAATTATAGTGATAATTATAAAATAAATTAATAAAACTTAGGGACTACAGAATGTGTAATAATCAATCACAAATTAATTAGAAAGTAAATACAGGGGAAAAAATAAAAAAAACCAAAAAAAATTAGAAAGTATTCAGACATGAGAAGTAGGTTGCAAGGCGAAGTAGAGTAATAAATTGAGCAAAACAAAAATATCAGTGGAAAAATTTAAAAGGAATACGATTTACAATGATTAACGAATGGTAGGACAGATTATTTTTATCCTTGATGGAAGCAGATGGAAAAATGAATAGAATAGAATAGAATAGTAGAATGAACTCCGTTGTGCTTGACTTGCATTTGTAACGCATCGATGGGAAGATTATGTAACCACCAAATCAATTTTACCAGAACATTTTCGGACATGAAGACATATTAGAAAATCAAGTAAAAGGCTCTGGGAGATCGATAAAATCGAATTCAAGGAAGTGAATTTATCTAAGATAAATATTTAGACATAATTCAAACATATTCCATCATTTTAAATATAAAAATAATTATTTCTTTTGACAAAAAACATTTTAAGTCTGAAATTTGATGGAAAAACCAAGCATACCGTCTGTACATTCAATTTGAATCGATTTATTGTGAAAAAGGCATAAATTCTTTCCAGTACCAACATAATATTGACAATCATTTATTATAGTTTCATTTCCATAACACCGATGTAACCGAAGCAAATTGTGTTCATTCGAAATGAAATTTGACGGATTATTTAGCTAATATATTTTATCATACAACTACAAATTCAAAGAAACTTACTAAAACTATGGCTTTTCCGTAACCCAAATTCATTTGTCTACACATTACTGTCGCCTCTAACAAACCAAAATTATTCGGACAAACTCCGCCGGTTTGGTTTTGATAGAAAATTACCGGAACGCTGTATTTTGAACTGTTTTCATTTGTGTAATGCTTAAATAAAACTTGAAATGAAGCCTAATTTATATTAAATGATTGGTTTTAAAAAAACCTTTAGGTACCATTGACATTTTTTTTAATTGATTCTTTTTAAATTTTAAATCCAAAGGATTCCATTCATTCTTTCTTCTTTTAACTTCAGGTTCTTTGTAACAAATCGCACCGGCTGCTTTTCCTAGTCCACAGTCATGATCTGACCAAAATGTGCAATTAAAAATAGATCTCTCCGTTCCAATGCAAGAAACATCATCCATGACATAATCATCTGAATATTTATTAGTAATATACTTCCAATGTTTCTTTAGAATATCTTATATATTTAAATAGTTAATAATGTAAAAAAGTTTAAAAACTGTAATATATAAAAATATTTTAGTATTTTTTAAAACCGTATTTTTATTAGTTTCATATAATTGAAAATTTAAAAAATATTTAAAAATTTTATTATTAAACTATAAAATTTATAGTTTAAAAATAATATTTTTAAATTTTCAATTATAGGGTGATCAAAAAAAACTTCGTTTTTATAGTATTCGACCAAATATATATTATGCTATTAGTGTGCATACTCATAGCACGTATTATTCAATACTTTTTACAGTTATTTTTGATTATTATTGCATCAATATATGACGTGGTATTACGTTTTTCGAATATATGTGCTTTATTTCATTATTCTTAGAATGCGTGTTTGATTATGAATCTTACTACAGAGAACGTGAAATTTTTCGTTGCAACGATGAAAAGGAACAGCTGTAAAGCCACTGAAATTCACAATCTCTTCGCTAATGCGTGGGGTCCTGAGAACATTTGCTCACTACGACAAGTTCAAAGTATTGCAAAGAAATTCTCCTCAGGTGAAAGAGAAGATTTTCGACGAAAAGATGGATCTGGACGACCAAGAGAGGCTCAAACTGAAGATAAAATCAACGCCATCGCGAATTTGGTTGCCAATGACTCCTCTGTGAGCATCACAGTACTCGCAGATGCTACTGAACTGTCTGTGTAAAACCTGCATGAATACTGTTATTATAAATATATAATATTATAAAAAACGAAGTTTTTTTGGATCACACTATATATGGGTAAAATTCACTGAAAAATAATAAAAAAATAGAATTAATAATTGTAACAAAAATATAAACAAAAAATAAAAGTGTAAAATAAAACAATTTTTAAACTGTTTTTCAATATATATATTTACCAGAAATTGGATTTAAATATATCAAAAATTTTCAATGTTTACAAAAACATTTAAACAATAAATTATACTAATTCATGTAAGTTTTCAACTTTGAGATAGTTTAAATGTTGATAAAAGAAGTAATCAAACAAGACTGTGGCAAAAACGGAAAACTATAAACGGTAAGAAACGTACGAGTTGGGATGTTTTTTGTGATGCACGTCACTAAAGCACCTTTACAATGTTTTCATGATTTATTATTTCTTAAAATATGTTTCCATAAATTTCAAAAAAAAATGCATATGGATATACATTCATTTTTTATCAATTTTACATTCAATGCCATCCAAATCATTTGTTTACTTAATCTTTTATTTTTTAGTCTTCCTCAATATCCACCAATAAAGTTTCCATCAATAAACATATTTTTATATCTTTCAACATGTTTAATTATTAATCAACGTAATTGCACCTGTTCCTATATGCGACATATCTAACAGAATCTGTCTACCGTCCTAAACCATTTTCAATATCAGTGCAGGATTAATTCACCAATTGTCATTGACTTATAGTTGACCAAAATTTTGATATACTTAACTAGATGAAGCATGTTATAAAGGGCAGGCAGTAGCTGCAAAATATAACACTTCCACATGGGAGTGGCATTATGAAAATAATCTAAAATCTATTCATTTTTTAGGGATTTCAATCTAATATGCCAATATATGAATTCATATTTTCTTTTGTTATTATTCAAATGTCTACAGTGAATATTAAATTATTAAATAGCTGCAATACTAAAAATTTTAAAATAATTTTCCTTATAACATTTAGAATAAAACCGTATAAAATGTGACGCGTAAGTACTTAGTGCGTTATTATATAAATATTTATATTGTGCTAGTATTCTAATACATTGATTATGGAATAATTGTAAAATTAAATACTTATTTATCTAAATAAGTTAATATTAATAATTCAAATAAAGAATAACCATTCTCATTAGATCGGAAATAGTCCTCCGTGGTTGCTCTTAAAGCATAACTAAATCCTAACTCCTTGCACACGACATTAGCTTCTTTGAAACTCCAATTATCATCGCATATTGGACCCCACCTATTATTATTATAGACCATTACTGTTCCTTCATTTTTGAAAAGACCGTTTAATAGCATGACTGAGGATGTTCCTTTTACAGATGAACATTTTATTAGAATAGCAGTAACTAAAACTAGACAAATGCATAAATTCATTTAAAAATTGAAACTTTAAAAAATTAATAAAGGTTCAACACACTTGAAATAATGATTAGGTCAACATTTATACTTATTATATAATCACGTTAATTGATATCATTTAGCTGATTTGAATAAATATTATTAACTTTAACAATTTATATCAAAATTGAAATTAATTTCATTATTTTCTTAACAATACTTACAATAGGAAGAAAAGTATAAAAAATAAAAATAAATGAAAGCAAATAGCAAGGTTATAAAAATGAAGCAAATTTCGTATTGGATATTAGAAAAGCGATACCGGGAACATTTTCCCGAGATGATCTGAGAAAGTTTTAATAAGTATGAAGAATAAATTTTATAAGAAATAAAATACCGTTGGAAACTGGATTTTTATTCAAAAAATAATATATATATATATATATATATTTCTTATAAAAATTATTCTTCATACTTATTAAAACTTTCTCAGATCATCTCGGAAAAATGTTCCCGGTATCGCTTAATGTGGTTCCCGGCATTAGTGAAACAGGCAATAAATTGTCCGAAATGGAAAATTGTTTTTCAATAGTAATCCAGATTTATGGGAATCCAAAAACTATAAAAGCAACTGACAACAAACTAAGTTGCCAGTTAGTCGGAGCGCTAAAATAACGAGTCGAAAGAAACGAGCGAATAGTCGTAAATCGATAAAGATAATCAGATTGCAGTTGAATTTACATCGTGATACTCTTAGGGGGTATGCGATAAATAAATCATTGTATATCGTAGTGAATATTTGTGAATAAAGATTTCTTTGTTGGGATTTTTGTCATATTGATTATTGAACACGAGGAGTCGGATCAAGAGACCTATTCATCGACAAATATTTAATATCCCAACAATTTGGTGAGCCCGACGTGACCTGAATCGTCGGTGAGAAGCATCTAAAGAGCAACCAAAGCTTTGTGAAAACTGTAGTATATTGAGAAATAGAAATCGAAACTTTGAAGAGTGTTAATATCAGACGTTCTAAATTGGAAAATAAACGAGAACCGTACAATATACGTAGCAAACAACGAAAAGAGATTACTATGAGCAGCAATAATTCAACTACGTCGACAACTAAAGCACCAATAGTTTCAACATCAGCAGCGACCGTCAGAGATACAAATGATTATGCAAGTTGTCAAAAGTTACCAGTAAACCAGTACGGAGGAGATCCTGCAGAATTCGCTGACTTCATGGGCGAATATTACATGTATGCAACGGCCTACGGATAGACTCAAGCGGTGATGGTACAGCGATTTCCACTCTATTTCAAAGGGGCAGCACGAGAGGCATAGCAGCAGTTGGACAAAAGGAACATTGGAAATGACTGGTCAAAGTTAAATGATGAACTTGCAAATAAACTAATCGGTGGTGATATAAAGTGCATAATGAGACCAAAATTTTACAACAGAGTTCAAAGATCAGACGAATCGGTAAGTGAATTCGCTCATTACTTAACAACACTTGTAGATAAAGCGTAAACTTGTAAATAAATTACAAAATGAAATAAAGAAAATGGGATCTGTAAAAGTCCAGTTTACAGCTCTCATTCAATTTGAAAAAGATGGGGAAATAAAAGATAATTTCTTTTCAAATAGCGCGAGTGTCTTTTCCGATAGTTTTCTTGCTGATGGCGTGAGTCGGTTAAATGAGAAAATCGAAAAATTCACATATTTAGGAAGTGGGTGGCGCGTAGTTAAGATTCGCGAAATCGATTTTATTTTAACCGCGTATTATCCTGTAAGTCGATTAGCTGGACATAGTTTTATCCCTACACCGGAATCTCTAGTAGGTAAAAAGGCTATTGTAAATGTTAAAAACACAGATCATTCGTGTTTTATATATATAGTGTTTTATCAATTTTAAAGCGTGATATAGTTTTAAAGAATAGGGAGCGTGTTTCTTCTTACACTACTTTTATGGATGAATTGAATTACGATCCAATTACTGATTGTCCAATGAGACTCTGTAACATACCCAAATTTGAGAGAAATAATAGCGATTTAAATTTGGCAATCAATGTCTTTGAATATAACAACACCCCTTCTAAACAATTGAATGACATTGATTATGTACCTCATCATCCTCACCTTGTCTTAATTCATCGAACAAAGGTTATTGGTGGTAACCCGATTAATCTTTTATTATTACAAGACGGTGATAATTATCATTATACCGCCATTTTTAATTTAAATAGACTGCTGAATTGTCATTCTAGTAGTGAATGTAACACCAGAATTCGCGTAAAATGGTGTCCCCATTGTTTAAACGGTTTTTATTATGATAAAACCTTTAAGGCACATGTTGATTTGTGCGCAAAAAATCAAATAGGAACAACCCTATACACGCTCCCTGAAAATAAAAACTTAATATTTAAAAATTATTCTAAAATGATTACCCCACCATTCGTAATTTTTGCGGATTTTGAGGCTGTTTTGCCTAAAGATGTAAAACATCATCAAATACACATGCCGATATCAGCAGGCTTATTATTAATAAATAATTACACAAATACTACACAATATTTCAGTTTTATAGGCTTGGAATGTGTATTGGAATTTTTAAAGAAGGTAGAGGAAATTGCTGTCACAATTGTCCTACCATATTATGAAAATCATGGTAAAAACCTATGAATAATCTTACTTCTAATGAGGAACAGCAGTTCATCGCATGTAGAACTTGCTATCTTTGTAAAAAACTTATTAGAAATAAGGTTAAGGACCATGATCATTTTACAGGTCAGTATCTTGGTGCTGCCTGTCGTAACTGTAATATAAATAGGAAAATAAGCAAACAGTTACCTATCGTCTTTCATAATTTGAGAGGGTATGACCTTCATCATATTTTAAAGTATGGATTGAATGAATTTCCATCTTGGAAATTAAATATCATTCCTACAACAACTGAGAAATTCATATCTTTGATTGTAAATATTAAGAAATTGGCTGTTAGATTTATAGATAGTATGCAATTTGTAAATTGCTCTTTAGCCAAGGCTGTGAAAACTCTTACTGATCTACCTCTAACTTGTTCTGCTTTTGATGGTCTTATAGTTAAGGCAAAGGGTATCTTTCCTTATGATTTTGCAGTATCACTAGAGGTTCTTGAATCGACTTATGAACTACCTCCAAAATGGGATTCTGTATCTGATGATGAATATGCTACCGCCCAACTAATTTGGACACCTCAAAATTGCACTACAATGTTAGACTATATGTTAACTTACCTAAAATTAGACGAATTCCTCCTTGCAGACTATTTTCAGCAATTTCGCGCAAAGGCTATTGCTTACAATGGTTTAGAACCTCTGAATTTGGGCGTCCGCTCTCATGACATTAAAGGAACCCATAGAACTTCTGCAGGACATGGAAATGTTTAATTTCTATGAGGGTGGAATACGGGGTGGGTTAACATTTGTTAACAAACATCATGTTGCAAGTTCTGAAGATACAGAACTCTTGTATATAGACATTAATAATTTATATGGTTGGGCACTTAGCCAAAACCTTCCGTATGGTGATTTTGTTTGGGTGCATGATAATCTGAATGTTCTTCACTGGAGACTGCTCAAGCTGTATATAGAATTAGGTGCAGAAGTTGAGTGTATTCATAGGGCAATTAAATTTAAACAAGCACCTATTTTTAAAGAATATATACAAAGAAATACAGATTTACGCTCAAACTCCAAGTGCGAGCTTCATAGAGATTTGTATAAATTATTTAATAACAGTTTATATGGTAAATCCGTTGAGAATTTGAAAAAACGGATGAATTTGAGGCTATGCAATTCAGCTGAAAAGATGATTGTATATGCTTCAAAACCGACTTTCAAAAAGTCCATTAAAATAGTGGATGATTTGATTGCTGCTCATCTGAACAAAGATTCTATATGTTTAGACAGGCCTAGCTACATTGGCCAATCAGTACTAGACCTGTCTAAGCTGCGGATGTACCAATTACAATATAATGAATTGGCAAAATATAGATCAGAATTTAACTGTGATATTAATATCGTTGCCGGCGACATTGATTCGTTTTTTCTTGAGGTTAAGCACTGTAAGCTTGACATTCTTTTGCCGGCAATGATAAGAGACAGCCTTTTAGATACATCGAATTACAACCCGGCACATCCCTTATACTCGAGGAAATTAGATTCCGTGATCGGAAAATTTAAAGATGAAAGTAAAGGTCTCGGGTATAAGGAGTGGGTTTTCTTAAGACCCAAGTGCTATAGTTTATTAGGCAAATCTGATACAATGAGGGCTAAGGGGGTGAAGTTGTTGGGGACTGACATCAAACATCAGTCTTATTTGGATTGCTACAATAAAAACGTAGTTTTCACAGTACCTCAAAGTAGGATAGGGACGCGGAACCATCAGCTGTACACATTTAAAAACAGTAAAATCGCTTTGAGTAATAACGATGATAAGCGATTATGGGTGGGGAAAAATACCAGTATCGCATTTGGGCATTATTTTGGGGTTGATGCAATAGATAGTGACCAAGTTAATTTCTTGGATGAACCGCTTTTCGGTGGTTCGAGCCCCAGTTTTGATGACTCTACCGAAATCAGCGATAATGGACAGCTTTTCGATGGTTTTAACGAAGGTAACATTGATATTGATGACGTGTTGTTATCAGAATAATAAATGTTTTTAAAAACTGTTTTTGTTAATTTGGAAACTTATTTATTTAGAAAAATTGTAATAGTTTTCATTTTTATTATGAAATTTAGATATAATTTTTTAAAATTTTAATTTTTTTATAATTTACATTTTTATAATATTATTATTATTATTATTATTTCATGCAAAAGCCGCAGAGTGACGAAACGCGAAATATTACTTTATAAATGTTTTAAATGTAAAAACACTATATATATTTTAATGTATTTATAATTAATTCTTTGTTTTTATGTAGTTGTTTTTGTTTATGTAGTTGTTTTTTGTTTTTATGTAGTTGTTTTTATATAATTGTTTATTAAATATATATATATATATATATATATATATATATATTAATATTATTATTATTATTATTAATAAAATTAATAATAATATTAATAATAAAAGTTTTATAAGTATTTATAAGTATTAATATTAATAAAAGTTTTTAAAAGTAATAATAATAATAATAATAATAAAATTTTTATAAGTAATAAGTATATTAATAATAATAATTAAAGTTTTTATAAGTATTAATAAAATTTTTATAAGTAATAAGCATATTAATAATTATATTAATAATAATAATAATAATTAAAGTTTTTATAAGTATTAATAATAATAATAATATTAATAAAATTTTATAAGTAATAAGTATATTAATAATAATAATAAAATTTTTATAAGTAATAAGTATATTAATAATAATAATAATAATAATAATAATAATAAAAATATTAATATTAATAATAATAATTAAAGTATTAATAAATTTTTATAAGTAATAATAGAATAATAAAAAGTAATAATAATATTAATAATAATAATAATAATATTAATAATAATATTAATAATAATAATAATAATAATAATAATAAAATAAATTTACAAAATATATACTACTTATGAAAATAAGTAGTAAATTAATATTTAAAAATGTTTAAATTGACCTACTTTTGAATGACCTTGAAAAATTTGATGACTCATCCAATGACCTTGACCTACTTTTGAATGACATTGAAAAATTTGATGACTCGTCCAATGACCTTGAATGAGTCATGGTCTTTGTTTAAATGACCTTGAATTTTTTTTAGATGACTCATCCAATGACCTTGACCTACTTTTGAATGACATTGAAAAGTTTTTGATGAGTCATGGTCTTTGTTTCAATGACCTTGAAAATTTGATGAGTCATCCAATGACCTTGAATGAGTCATTGTCTTTGTTCTAAAAAATTTG
The DNA here is from genome assembly GCA_022537955.1 of Schmidtea mediterranea. Taxonomy (NCBI): domain Eukaryota; kingdom Metazoa; phylum Platyhelminthes; order Tricladida; family Dugesiidae; genus Schmidtea; species Schmidtea mediterranea. Next base: position 107,704,129 of record CM039681.1, on the reverse strand, counting down.
TACTTTTAAACTTAGAAAGAAAAAAAATTTTTTGCCGGGGGGGGGGTATGTGAGCTAGATGGCCTCTGAGCTAGAGGGCCGGTATCCCACTACTTGTGGGAAAAAAATTCCACTCAGCAAAGAAAGATGCAAAAACTATTCGACAGATATACAAAAACAATTGAAAACCAATGGGAGGATCATGTAAAATGGCCACAAAAAGTAATTTCCAAAAAATATTCATTGGCTGAATATGAGTCAAGAGTTCAAGAAAGTACTAGTCATATAGAATGCGAGGAAGATAGAGTAATGCAAATGGAGGTGACAATACAATATCAGATGGCAACACAATCTTCAATGGGCATGACGGAAGAGATTTTAGTGTTTTTACTGCCAATGGTAGAACAGAGAGTGGAAACGAAAGTAGAACCAGTACCGTTCAATAAATGCAAACCAATATTAAAAAGGAAAGCTGCAGTGGAACAGCCAACAACCAGTATCGATATGGCTAGCTTAATCGGACAAGACGAAATAATGTACAACGGGAGGAAATATACGAGGAAGGAAACCATAGTTAAATATGAGAGTGGAGCGGACACATTGGAAATAAAACTGAATCGCAATATTAATTGAAAATATATATTTGTATTTATAAATAAATAATTAAAGTCTTTGATTGTCTTCGCCAGACCGAAAATGCCACGGGAGTACCCCAAAAATTAATAAATTAAATATTTTTTTAACTTTTGTTTGCCAAATTTCAAATATTTTATCGGTAGTCTCTCGTTCTGTGAGCCATTAACATCTATTATTTAACCTTCAATTAAATTTCCAAATTTAACGGAGAAATTAAATTGTATTCAATAATTCGTATTTGGAATTTGAAATTCATTATAAAATGACCGAAAATGAAATAATATATTTCCATTGTAGAAATAAATCGAGTATTTCAATTCAAAAAAATTTTTTTTTTAAATGAGGGTTGTCCGTTATAAACAAAAAGAGAACATAAATAAAAAAACCAATGAGATCGTATTCAGAACAGCGATCTCATTAGATCAGAAATGGAAGAGAAAGTCCCATTAATCATGGGCAAAATTGAAAATGAAATTATCCCATTAAAGGGAATTAATAGCCCATTAAAGGGCTCAAAAAAAATTTTAAAAAATTTAAATAAATTCTCCATTGAGAATTTTTTAGTAAATAATTTTTAATTAATTTTTTTTAACAATTTTTTTGATAGAATCGTTATTACGATTATGATTATTATTAATATTATTATTATTATTATTATTATTATTATTATTATTATTATTATTATTATTATTATTATTATTATTATTATTATTATTATTATTACTATTATTATTATTATTATTATTATTATTATTATTATTATTATTATTATTATTATTATTATTATTATTATTATTATTATTATTATTATTATTATTATTATTATTATTATTATTATTATTATCATTGTAATTACGAAACATAAAATATGAAATGGAATTCGAGGACGAATTCTAAGTAAAGAGGGGAGATATGTTGGGGTTATAACAAAACATGAATAAAAATAATAAAATTTTGAAATTATCAAAATCAATTAAAATTAATTTAAATTTTGAAAAAAGTAAAAATCGGGGGTGGGAAAGTCGTAACCGGTGGCAAATTTGATTGTAAAGACGAATAAAATGTTATTAGACTGAGATAATGTATATTGAAGGTCATGAGCTCAAAAATAAATAAATTAATTAATTAAATTATTTACCGACGAACTCATTAATCAAGGGCCACCGAGCTGAACGTCATCTGAACGTCAGCTTAATGTGGTTCCCGGCATTATTGAAACAGGCAATAAATTGTCCGAAATGGAAAATTGTTTTTCAATAGTAATCCAGATTTATGGGAATCCAAAAACTATAAAAGCAACTGACAACAAAATAAGTTGCCAGTTAGTCGGAGCGCGAAAATAATGAGTCGAAAGAAACGAACGAATAGTCGTAAATCGATAAAGATAATCAGATTGCAGTTGAATTTACATCGTGATACCCTTAGGGTGTATACGATAAATAAATCATTGTGTATCGTAGTGAATATTTGTGAATAAAGATTTCTTTGTTGGGATTTTTGTCATATTGATTATTGAACACGAGGAGTCGGATCGAGAGACATATTCATCGACGAATATTTAATATCCCAACAATTACAATGATTTTTTATATCAGAGAAGTCATATGAAATCAGATCGATAGTTGGTAGTGTTTAATTTCACCGACAGGCCCAAAAAATTTTAAAATAGACCTTAATTTATGGTAGATCTGTGGACAATTTTTGTTAACTGTTGTAGGAAACCTTAATATGTAATAATAAATCACATAATTTATGATAACTAGTGTACACGAATCTATTTCACCCATTGAAACTATTAAAATATTAACTTAATTAATTAAACAGATATACATATCTTTGCAAAATTTTAATTTAAAAAACAAAGGTAATAGAGAAAAGTTATATTTAAAACTACAGCGAAAGTCAGAGCCGAAAGATATTTCCTATTTAGAAGTTGTCAACAATTATTCATCCGTAGAAAATCCAGATTTTCTCACAGAATTGCGAGTCGAAGAAATTCCTCGAGAAGCAGACGGAGCTCTTGAACCAGTAGTGCCAGGTGCTAATGTTCTTGCAGTTGACACAGAACTTCTATTTTTAGCTCTTAATTTTTGTAAAGCTTGTTCCGATTCATTCGCTCTTTCTTCGGCTTCTTCAAAATCACATTGTACTTTCTTAAATTTGGCAATATTCAAAACGGCAACTTCTTCTGATTCTTCTAATTGTTTTCGAAGGGTTTTGATTTGTCCTTGGAATTTTTCAATAACTTGATTTGATTTTTCTTGTTGAGCTCTATCGTCTTCCAACTAAAATGAATTAAATTAAAATTTAATTATTATTAACTTTTACTTGTAATGTTAGTTCTTTCATTCGTCTATCTACTTTGCGATAATTCTTTTGAGTTTCAGCATGTTTTCTCATTTCGTTATCAAGATTAGTTTCCAATTCTCGTATTTTTGACTCTAACTTTGCCAAAGTCTTTTTGCCGCCTGACAAAACATTACTTTCGGCTTCTTCTAGTTTACACTGCATTTCTTTGATCTTGACAAATTATTATTTAAACATATATATATTTTAAATTTGTATTTATCAAATTACTTGAATTTCCATTTGCTTCCTCATTTTATCCGTGTGCAAACTATTGTCTTGTTCTTGATGAAGTTGTTCTGACATATGGGCAGCGTCACCAGCTGCTTTCTTTGCTCTTTCCTCAGCTTGTTGAACATGGTTTGACATATCATCAAGATCGGACTTAAAATGTAAAGATATAATTTAAGATTTTATGCATAATATTGTATTACCTGCATAGCTACGTAATCCATTTCCATTTTTCTTTTTGAACTTTGAAGTGAAGTGATCAGTGCTTGGCTTTCATTGTATTTATCACTCAAATCTTGAAGCTCAGATTCAGCATTTCTACGATTTCTATCTGATTGTTCAAATTTGGCTCGCAAATCTTCTAGTTCTCCATTAGCCGATAAAAATCTCTTTTCAGCCATCTGAGCATGTTCTCGGACTTCGTTTTTACTGTGTTGTTCTTGTTCAATCTAATCAATAGAATAAAACAAATTATTATAATTAGCGAATACACACCTCTGAATGTAAATCATGAATTTGCTGTTGCATTCTTGAATTGTTCTTATCAGCATCTGATTTCAGTCTTTGGATTTGATCTAAATTGGCTTCGAGTTCACTGATTTCTTGTTCTAACTTCTTCTTGGCTTTAATTGAGTCCTGTTTAATTTTAATTTCTGCCTCCAAAGAAGCTTGCATTGATTCCATTGCTCTTTGATGATTACGGCGAGTTCCTTCAAAATCTTCCTCCTTTTCACACAATCGTTTTTCTACATCTGATTTCATCTTAAAATTAATAATTAATAATAATGTTTATAATAGAAATTATGTGTTACCTGACTCAACTCTAACTGAGCTCTTTGTAATTTGGCTTCTTCATTTTCCAATGTTGATTCAGCTTCTTCCAAAGCTTGTTCCAGTTCTTCCTTTTCTATTTCCAATTTTCGTTTTGCCTTTTCTATATCGTGAACAGATTTTCCGCCATCACTTAGTTGTTCCGTTAAATCGTGAATTTCATCTGTAATTATTTTTAATTTTTGGAAAAAATGGTAACGTTTGTAAATTACCACTGAGAGACTTATTTTCTCGTTTAAGATTTTCGATTTGTGAAAGCAATTCTTCGTTTTGGCTTTTACATTTAAATACTTCGGTTGACAAAAATCTTGATTCTTGATTTGCAACATCAACTTCAGTTTGAAGGCAGTTGCATTTAGACTGCCATTCACTGACGGTTTTGTCAAAGTTCTTTTGTTTCTTTTCTAGTTGATTAGCCTAAAAAATGAGTTTTACAATAAAAGTTTCAAAAATATTTATTTTTTTTACCACTGCATTAGCTCTGTCAACATCAACACTCATGTCTTCGATTTCTCCAGTGAGACGAATTTTGATTTTTTCAAGTTGCGCGCATTTATTTTTAATAGCGTCAAATTCTTGTTCCATGTCTTGAAGTTTCGTTTGCAACTTACGTTTAGCTTCTTCAACTTCTTCAATGCGACCTGAACCTTCACTATCAAATTTATTTTTCATTTGTACAAGTTCAGATTGGGATTTTGCTAGTGACCTTTGAATTTCACTTTTGGATTCTTGCTCTTCTTCCAAACTGGATCTTAAATTGCCCATTTCATCATTCAGATTACGAATTTCATTGAAAAGTTTGGCCTTTACTTTTTCTTCGTCTTCAAGAGTCGATTTACAGTCATTAATTTGTTGGAGGAATTGTTGTTTGGATTTGCTCAATTGGTGATTTTCATTTTCTGCTTGTTCTAGTTGTTGTTCTAAAGACATTATTGCTTGAGAGTCTTTATTAGACTGTGAAACCATTTCTGATATTTGATGATTCTGTTCGTCTATTTTGTTTTCCAATTCCATAATTTGACTTTCTAAATGTTTTGAATGTTTTTCTGTATTGGCCTTTAGCTTTGAAACAGATTCTAATTGAGAAACAAATTCATCCAGATCATGCTTAAGAGTCGCCTTTTCTTTTTCGATTCTATCATATAAATGAAATTAGAAATTAAAAAGTTGAAATAATTACTTTGATTTAGATTTATTTATTTGATCGACTTGCTCGGAGAATTCATTGGTAATTTCTTGGTTTTTCTTTTTCAAACCATTGAGTATTTGCTCATTCTGTAAATTGGTATCTTGTAATTCTTTTTTAAGTTTCATTAATTCAGTTTCTCGTTTCTTGGCCAATTCCACTTGTGCCATAGTAGCACCTCCCTGCTCTTCAAGTCTGTCAGCTAGTTCATCGAGTTCTTGTTCAGCCAACTGTCGAGCTTTTTCAGATTTTGATCGACCTTGTCTCTCACCTTCTAGATCTTCTTCAAGATCTTGTATAACAGTCTTAGAAATTTAATATAAAAATTATTTAATGTTTAAATTCTTACTTGTAATTCCTTAATTTTTCGTTGAAGTTGAGTGACAATTGAAGATTCATCTTCCAATTTGACATTTAATTTTGATATTTCAATGTCCTTTCTCTGAATATTTTCTTCTAACTCCTGCTTTATATTTTCCAACTCATTACAGTTATCAAGGCTTGATTTGAGATCAGCTTCTAATTTCCGTTTAAGTTTTTCAACATCTCCACGGATCTTCTTTTCCCGTTCTAGAGCTTCTTCCATCTATATCAGAATACATTTAATAATATAGTTATTATAATTAAATCATATTTTAATAAGTTTAATATGTTACTTACTTCATCTATTTCAGATTCCAATTTTGATTTGATTTTAGTCAACTGATTGACCTTGTCTTCTTCAGCATTTAAAGCTTCTCTGGTCTGATTTAAGTTATCTTCTAGAGTCTTTTTCTCCTTTTGAACTTTTCCGATAGAAGTATCTTGTTTTTGAATTTCTTCTTTCAAATTATTAATTTGTTGATCGCGAGCTTGTTTTTCTTGTTCAGACTTTTCTAAAGATACTTCAAGTTCGTCAATGTCCGATTTCAATTCATCCATATCCAACAACAATTTCTTTTTTTCGATTTCCAATTCATCTTGAATGTCTTCCGAATCCATTAATTTATCTTCTAATTCTTTAAATTGGTTCTCCATTTCAACTCTTTGATTGATCATCTTTTGAATCTTTTCTTCAGCGTCACTAAGATTGTCTTGTTCTGTTTGCAGTTGTAAAAATAAATCATTTTTCTGCTCAAGCAAAACCACATTTTGACCTTCCAATTCCTTTTTAAATTTTTCTATCTTTTCATATTCTTCTTTCAATTTAATCAACTCTTCAGCAGCTTTCTTCATCTCCTCTTCTTGTCTTGCGATATTGAGGAGTGGTTTGACTTTAGTGTATAGTCTCCACCATGGCCATGTTTTTAGTAATAAATATTTTCTGATGTTTCTTTGAATGAGAGAAAGAGCAATTCTAAACATTTATAGATAAACAAATATCAACTAATATCAACCATTAATTTACCGTTGATCTTGCAATGTCTTATATGCTTTTCTCATTATATATCCTCTCATCTGTGCTTGGAATACAGACAAAATGGATGATAATTTCTCATCTCGCATGTCTTCTAACTGAGCAAGTACTCCGGCCTTGAAAAAGATTTTAGTTGATCCAAGCCTGTAGTTGTTTTTATCTAATTGGATTGCTTCCATTATCTTTGCAGTACACTGTTTTCCATCAATAAATCCTTGCCCTATTACATCTGCGGCCAAAATTGAATATCTTTGTTTAAATTCAGAATAAATAAGTCTATTTGGAAATCCTTTTCTACATATTCTTATACCTTCTAACACACCATTACAATGAAGTTGATGTAGGACTAAGTGGGAGTCAATGAATCCTAAAATACAATGTGTTATAATATGATTCTTGACTTTTAATAAATCATACCAGATTGTTTTAATTCATTGGGAATAATACATCTAATGAAATGTGGACTAGTGCTTTGTAAATTCTTCATAAGTTTATTCAAAGATTCTCTGTGAACAAACGATACTGTTAAGAAGCTGCCTCCTTTCCTTTTCTTTCCAGTAGCATCATCTTTTCAAAAATAAAACTTTTATTTATCAAAAAAAAATTACCATCCGCAGGAGCAAAAAGTTGAGCAACAAGAGCTTCTTTACTAGCTCCTAAAGTTTGAAGAACACTGTCATTGACTGGATCTTTATTTTTTATCAACCATCCAGTAATTGAATATCCAACAGAGCCAGCGTAATGATGTAACTCAAAATGGGCAGTTGCTTGACCATTTGGTTTTGGTTTTCCAAAGTTAGGACTTTTACCCAGATGATTTTCATACAATTTTGCAACAAAAGTCTCATCGGTTGCTTTAGGAAACATACACTCTTCCTCAAGAATTGACAGAATACCCATTGGCTATTAAAACAAATTATTATAAAATATTGGTTTTAATAGATTTCATTTACTCTTTCAATAAGTTCAATGCAAGCTTGTAAATCTAATCCGAAGTCTATAAACTCCCAGTCAATCGCTTCTTTCTTATACTCTTCTTGTTCCAATACGAACATATGATGATTGAAAAATTGTTGGAGTCTTTCATTTGTGTAGTTAATGCACAGTTGTTCAAATCCGTTATACTATAAGTAATCAAATAACAAATAATAAATAATGGTTTATTATCATTTCTTACTTCAAAGATTTCAAAACCGGCAATATCCAACACACCAATAAAGCATTGCCTTTTCACTTTCGTATCAAGAGTTTTATTAACTCTGGTCACCAACCAAGAAAACATACGACTATATATGGATTTAGCTAACGCTCCTTGAGCAAACAAGACCTATAGGAATATAAAAATTTATAAAAATTTATTATTTGATGTATATATAGTTATCGAATAAATAATCACTTCATATACATTTTTACCTGGTCTTTAGTTTGTCCTTTAGTAACATATTCAGTACCAACTTTTACTTTTGGCTTCAAAAATGCTTGTAGTAAATCTTTAGCATTTACTCCGAGTAAGAATGCAACTTTTTCAGCTTCTGAAGTACCATCAGCTTCTGCTTGCTCCTCACGAGGACGCTGTTTAAATTTCATTTCACCCATATTCATGATAGCAGTTGTGCATCTAAAAAGTCCCATTTTTTCTTCAGTGGTGAAACCCAAAACATCGAACGCTTCCTAATAAAAAATCAAGCAATAGGAAATATAATTAAAAAATTCTAACATCAGTCAAAGCGAATTCATCTGAATCATTCACCCCGTCAATTGTTAGTTCACCTTGATTAATAAATGAATAAATGCTGGCATTTGGTTCTATCAATAATTTTTCATGGAGGTTTTTGGCACTGTTAGACAATATTTGGTAGAAAATATGATAATTTCTTTCTCCTTTTTGTTGTGAGACAACTCTTGATTTTTCCAAAAGATCTTAAAAAATATTAACACATAATTTGTTTAAATGTTATCTAAAATCTTTTACAGTATTCAATGTCAGCTCCGGCAATTTTGCCGTTATTTCCAAAATGAATTCTAACGAATTTACCCTAAAATGTTAAAGAAGTCATAGAAAAGGTTTTTCATGTAACGAAAATATTACAAATCTTGAGGAATTGTTATTTCTATTTGTTTTTGCATTACCATATGCTTCTAAAACCGGATTAGCTTGTACAATTTGATCTTCAAGGGATCCCTAATAATTTATTTATTAAACTTTAATTCGAATTTCCATTGAAACAATCACTTTGCTTTTATCTTCATCTTTTGAATTGGCTGCCACCTGAGCAAAATAGGAAATGACTTTTTTAGTGTTTTCTGTTTTACCAGCACCACTCTCACCGCTAGAATTTTTAAGTTTAGAAAATTAATATAATAAAATATATAAATTCATACGTAATAAGAATGGACTGATTTTCCCGATCTAAAATACAAAAGTTAAATATTGAAAATTAATCCTAAACTAATAGAAACACCTCTCAACATGTTATTATATGCGTTGTCGGATACCGAGAACACATGGGGGGGCATTTCAGTCTTTCGTTTACCCTTGAATTTCTGCATGATACTTGGGGTGTAAATGGGAATTCTTTTATATGGGTTTATAGCCACACAAAACAGACCAGAATAAGTCTAAATTTATGTAAATTTAATAAAAAAAGAATGAATTTATGCTTACATATATCAAATCACGGTAATAACGGGATTTTAGGTTATGTAACACACTAGCATCGTTTAGAAAAGTGAGATTAGCCATATCATCAATCATTTCGAATTTCGGTGGATTCATTTGTTGAATATCGTCTTCTTTAACTTCACGATTCTATTTAAAATCAAAGTTTATATCATAAAAATCCCGTTGTTTTTACTTCTCCATTTTTCGTTTGAACTTTTAAAATACCTCCTAAGGAGGATTTAATTTCCGCCGCCACAAACATTTCCTTCTCATCGGGGACCCAGCAATTTTTCTTACTGTCAAAAGTCCCAACATCTAAACTTTTCAGCAATTCTTTGCGGTCAATGGCCAAGTATTGCATTTCTGGATCGTTCATGTTCATTTTTCCTTAATCTGAATAAAAATTTTGATAATAATTTATCCAACTAAAATTTGTAAATGTTTTCTTACTTGTCGTTTATTAACTCCAGTGAAAAACTCGTTTTAATAATTTTATCTTGAAATCGAATCCTTTTTATATTAAAATAATTTAAAGCAATCTGTTAGATACGTGCGAGCACACTCATTATTGAATTTTGTAATGATAAACATATCCCAATTCCGGGGAGTTATTGAAATATAAACAAATAATTCGGTTTATTGATTTATATTATCGATCAATATTTAAAAAATCATTACTAAAATTTTCACAGTGTGTAGTGCACACTTACGCACAACTTATAAAACTAGATCCCCTGGAGTAATAATTTTGGCAGTAAATAATGTTAAAATATTAATATTAGTATTTAATGGAATAATAATAATAATAATAATAATAATAATAATAATAATAATAATAATAATAATAATAATAATAATAATAATAATAATAATAATAATAATAATAATAAAATAATAATAATAATAATAATAATAATAATAATAATAATAATAATAATAAAATAATAATAATAATAATAATAATAATAATAATAATAATAATAATAATAATATTTATTATTATTATTTTTATTATTTTTTAAATTATTATTATTGTATTTTATTTTAATTTTATTGACTTTCTATTTAAATAATTTATAAATGTCAATAAAGTTGAAGTATGTAATTACTATTTTGCAAAGTTGCAAATTTTCGCATTTTCAAATTTCAAGATTTTATTCTCAGCAGTTCATATGTTTTGAGATTTTCATTTCAAGGGTATGTAAAATTTAATTATTTTAACTAACATTAATTTAAATAATATCAAATTTGTTTTAAAATTAAAAATAATATAATCTCCATACAAAATTAAATTGAAAAGTTTTCCCAATGAAACCTTTTTTAATCATTAATTGAAAATACATTTAAATTTTTTAAAAATTATTAAATTAAAAGATTTTAATACATTTTTTGTTGAAAAAACTTTAATACGCAAAATGTCTTTTCTTTTAAATGGACAATTTATTTAAATGTTAAAAACTTCAAATAAAATATTTCTAAATTATATTTTTTAAAAAATTCATTCTATTGTTGATAATTATATATTATGAAATCACTAAATTATATTAGTAAAATATATCAAAAGAACATTAGTTAAATTTTTAATTCAAATACAATGTTAAAAAATCTAGATGTAAATAATTAACCACATTAATATATAATAATTTGCTTTTTAGAATTAAATTATTCACTACTAGTAAACAAAAATTAAAAATTAATATTATAAATTTAAAAATTATTAGAAAGCACAGGGTGTTAAACCTCCTTAGGCGAAAATTGATTTTTTCCCAGTCATTCAATAAAGAATAATTAATTCATAAATACATAAGAAATTGGATTCAACATTCAACATTACACAATAAACACATGAAATATTAAATAACTAAATAAGTACTGTTCAATGAAAGTAAAGTCTAATTGTAGAAATGGCTCTGTTGTTGATAACATTTTATTTCACTTTTAAATTTCTATCTTCTAACTTCAATAGGGTGTTGAGTCTTTTCTTTTAATCCAATGGTTCTTTCCTTGTCTTTATTTTAGCAAAGCCTTATGTAAAATCCTTAATGTCCAACTGGTAAGCTATGTCTTTTTCTACTGAAATTGTGATTAGGCTCATTAAACTACACAAATAAATTTTTATTAATCTAAGCTTTGAAAAACTCCTCTGCGCACTTCCCACTGATATCGGTAAAGTCAAAAGGATACGAAAAGCTACAAACAAATTAGGAAAATATTTTTAGCATAGATTGTTCAACACATATTCGGGCTTTCAACTTTTGCATACGATGACTTATTTCTCAAAGTTCAGATCAAAGAGCTGCTCTGTCAATATCCTTTAAAATCATAATGTTTCTCCAGAGATAACCCAGACTAAAGATGTGTCAGTAGGTAGTTATGAGCACTCTGGAATACAAAAAAATAGGTGGAGGGGGGGGGGTTTATTTACAGATTAATTTCGGATCACCTTGATTACATAATGATGTAATCAACTTAATTAATTTTGTGTGTATTTTAATTAATTTTTGTGTGTATTTTTTCCAAATTTTAAAGTGTATTTTTTTTCGAAATTTTTTTCGAGTTTTTGGCGCGATTTTTTTTTAATTCAAATTTTTGAAACATTTTTTTAAAATTCGAATTTTGGCGAATTTTTGAAATAAAATTGAAATATATTTTTTGAATAAATTTGTTTTTTAATCACACTATAGTCAGGGGGTATTTTTGAAAAAGACTAAAATAAATTGGCTTGAATCGCCTAACGATAAAAAAAGCATAAAATTAAAATTGGCTCAAATCGCCTAAGATGGTCAGAGAGGGTATTTTCATTCACAAAATTTTTTTTTTAATCACACTATAGTCAGGGGGTATTTTTGAAAAAGACTAAAATAAATTGGCTTGAATCGCCTAACGATAAAAAAAGCATAAAATTAAAATTGGCTCAAATCGCCTAAGATGGTCAGAGAGGGTATTTTCATTCACAAAATTTTTTTTTAATCACACTATAGTCAGGGGGTATTTTTGAAAAAGACTAAAATAAATTGGCTTAAATCGCCTAAGATGAACACACTATAGTCAGGGGTATTTTTAACTCGTAATAAAATACAATGCAATATTTGGTCTCAATACTTTCTATAGGTAAATGTAGCCATAAAATAAAAATGGCTTGAAACGCCTACTGATAAAAAAATTCACAGGGGTATTTTATAGGCTTGTTAAAAAAAAACACTTGAAATATTTGTTCACACAATTTTCATAGGCAAATTTAGGCTCTAGATAAAAATAATTTAAAATACCTAAAGTAAATTAAGATAAATTAAAGTACATTAGAATACATTAGAGTATATTAAAGTAAATTAAGGTAAATTAAAGGGTCTAAAGTAAATTAAGATACATTAGAGTATATTAAAGTAAATTTAGATAAATTAAAGTAAATTAAAGTACATTAGAATACATTTAAGTATATTAGAGTAAATTAAGATACATTAGAGTACATTAAGGTAAATTAAAGTAAATTAAAGGGTCGAAAGTCAATTTAAGTACATTGGGGTACATTTAAGTAAATTATGGTTCATAAAGTAAATTAAGGTACATCAGAGTAATTTAAAGTACGCTAGAATAAATTTAAGTAAATTAAGGTTCTTAAAGTAATCTAAAGTGCCTAGAGTAAAGTATGGTAGGTTAGGTAAGAATTTTTTAAAATTAAATAAAGAGTCAACAGTTAAGTTACATAAGGGTAATTTTTAAAGCTGAAAATTTTAAAAGCAGTTATAGTAGGAAAATTACATAAGGTAAGAATTTTTAAAGTTAAAGAGTCGACAATATTGCATGATAAAATCTATTAAATAAAATTTTTAGTATAGTTTTATCGATCAATTTTTATACATATTTTTAAATGATAAAATTTTTAACATAATTTTACAATGGAATTTTTATACATGTTTTTAATTGAAAAAATTTTTAATGTAATCTTACAATCAAATTTTTAGTATAATTTTTACTATTACTTTTTTATACATGTTGATAACGATCAAATTTTCAAAGAAATTTTTCAAAAACTTTTTTCAAAGAATTTTATTAAATTAAATTTTTGAGTTTCAGTGTTACATAGTATTGCCTAAGGTAGGTAGTAGTCATTCGCAAGAGCAACCCATCTCCTCCACTCTGCAGCAATCCATCCTTAATAATAATAATTATAATAATAATAATACTTTCAGAAAACATAAAAAGTTAATTTACTTGGTATCAACTTCTGAACACTGATAACCCATACATTGAATAATTCATTAATAACTGAACAACAATCACTAGGTACTGTGTACAAATCACTGAGTACTGTACAGCTCTCTATATACATATTAGGCATTGAATAATTTACTTATTCATTAAAATGACATATTTAAATAATATTTACTCTTTCAACACAGATATTCAACCAACTTAACCCACTTAAAAATAAAATTTTCTCTCAATCATTTCCCTTTAAAATACTTGGTTATTCGCACACTCACAATATGTTATCAATAACTAGTTACTGAACAAATCAATATCAATAACTAGTTACTAAACCAATAAATATTAATGATCGGTTACTGACCAACAAGTTTTGAAATAAAACACATAAAAGGTTGAACAAAAGAAATGTTAAATAAATTCATTAAATTTATGTTTGTTTTGTATTAATTATTGCTTTTTATTAAATGTTGTAAATTTACATTTAGAAATAATAATCATTTTTTTGATATGTTATTATTATTTTTGAATTTAAATTATTATGTTGTCAATAGTTACAATTGAATAAACTATTTAAAATAATTTTACATATGGATAACAATTATTTATGTTTTAATTAATTATCACTTTATTAAATTTTGTAAATTTACTTTTAGAAATAATAATCATTTTTTTTTGATATTTTATTATTATTTTTGAATTTAAATTATTATGTTGTCAATAGTTACAATTGAATAAATTATTTTAAATAATTTTACATGTGGATAACAATTATTTATAACCATATCAATAAAATTCATTAATTTTCATTCAAAATATATCATTCAATGTGTTTTTATTGTAAGAAACTTATATTTGTTTTCTAATATCTGAGTATTTGAGGTATATTCGCTGGATTTGATAAATATTGGCTGGATTTGCATACGCGCGCGCGTTTATTGTTTTTAATAACTATTCTTCTATGCATAAGTGTCCATCAAAAAATATATATATATATATCTATTTAAATATAATTAACCGATGAAATCTACTCAATTGATAATAATTTTTTAATTGAATATTATAGTAATTCATCCACTCTTAAAGTAAAATTCATTTTCAGTGAATGTTTTCATCTTTTAAGTATATTTGTTGATCAGTGAATAATTCAGACTCCATATATTTCAAGTATTTCCAAATAATTTATTGATATTTCAGCTCATCATTTAGAAATTTTACCGTCTAATTTATTATAATCAATTCTCGATTCACTGAATATTTGTTAGCTTCAATTCATATTTTCTCACTTTAATGATAACATTCCTCTTTAATGAATATTTTCTCTCTTCAATGTATATTTTCTCCATTCAAAGTATATTACCATTGTAAGTTTTTAATATATCAATTGATGTTTCATCTATTTAGTAGATATCTTTAGCTATCCCACTTTTTTCAGTAATTTCAACGATTTTAGTCACTTAATGTACTCTCTCATCAATATTACTTCTTCACTGAAAATTTTCTTTATAGAATATAATCTCTACTAATTAAAATTCCATTTGTTGACTTGTTATTTTCAATGAAAATTTAATTAAATAAATTACATCTTTCAATAGATTAGGTTGTACTCGACAAAAATAAAATAATTTTAGGCTATGTAAATCAATTAGAGCTTTTAAGGAAATTTTATGATAATTTAAGTGATATCTAGTTTTACGAGGTATTTATTTTAGTAAATTTTAATCATCAATGTGAATGTTATGGTTTTCTGTTGAATTTTAATGGATTTTGGGACTATTTTGTTTTTGTAGAAAATATTGAAAAAATGAGGGTAAATCTATAATTTTAGAAGCACTTAATTTCTTGATAATTTAATAAATTTTACTTGATTTTAGGATTATTTTAAATAAAAGTTTATTTTAGGAACAAAATGTTTACGAAACATATATTTTAGATAATTATTTACCAATTAGAATCCAATTTGACTGATAGATTTTGAATAGTAAATGATATTTTAATTTTATGTTCTATTTAAAAAGTTGATTAAATCAGTTGATTTTTAAAAATATTTTAGTGAAACCTAAAATTTTTATTGATTTTACAGTAAAAAAAGGATGGTCAATTAATTATTTTTTTTATTTTATTGATTTCGTGGATATCAATCACAAAAGTAGTATAATTTAGAGATTTTTAAGAGGATGCTCAGTATGGTTATCAGTATACATATGAAAATCGTTGAATTATATCTATGGGTTGACTGGTAATTTTTATTGAATTTATACTTGATTTACTGATTAATTTTTTAATTATTTGAGCAACATGATATATATTTTATGATTTTACAATAATTTAGTGAAATTTAATTTATGTGGGAAACATAAACTTTATTCGATTTTAGTCATTTTGATGAATTTTTTATTTGATTGAATTTGTTGCCAGAATCAAATTGTGGTGATTTTCGATGGAAAATGTTGGGTATCGATAACAATTTTGTAATACTTTAAAGAAAATTTATTTTTATTGGAAATATTAAGATTTTAATTTTAAGGGAATTTGATTGGTTGAATACATATAGTAAATATGATCCAAATGATTTATTTTTAAGGATCTTATTCGGTTAAATATAGATTTCTAAAGAAATTTTACCTTGTAGGAATTTACCAAAAATATGTATATTGTTGGTGCATTGGGGGAAAATGTCATTTCAAGCGAAATGATTGGTTAAGATGGAATTTTATGATATTTTAAGAGGAAATACTCGATTAAGAACAAGTTTATTGTCATTTTTAAGGGGATTGAGTTGTTTGAATATCTGTGTTCAAAAGGTAAATATTTTCTAAATGGAGAATATAGAGGAGTAATTTATAATATTTTTAAGGGGCTTTGTTCAGATAGATATTAATGTGTGTAAATCTTTTGTGAGAGTGGAAATATTGTCATTTAAAGAGAAATGATTGGTTAAGAAGAGAATTTATGATCTTTTAAGCGGAAATAATTGGTCACAAGATGTTGGTGATTTTTATGAAAATAATGAATATAGCCGGGATTATTGTCATTTAAAGAGAAATGATTGGTTGAGAGTCGAATTTATAATATTTTTAAGGGGATTTGATTGGTCAAGAGAGAAATTTTATTTTAAGGTGATTTCAAGAGATTTATTCGGTTGAATATCGATATGTCGGTGATTTTTTATGAAAATAATGAATATAGCTGGGATTAATCTCATTTAAAGAGAAATGATTGGTTGAGAGTAAATTTTATTTTAGGGGAAAACAATTGGCTAAGAAGAGAATTTATGATCTTTTAAAGGGAAATAATCGATTAACAGCAAATTTGTTGATATTTTTAAGGTGTTGAGTCGGTTAAGTATCGTTATTTAGTAGGTGATTTTTATAAAAATAATGAATATAGTTGGTAGAGTAGGGGAAAGTGTTATTTGATGGGAAATGATTAGTCAAGAGTGGAATTTATTTTAGTGAAAAATAGTAGATTAAGAACAAGTTTGTTGTCATTTTTAAGGGGCTTGAGTTAGTTAAATATTGTTATTTAAAGAGTAAATATTATAGAAATGGGTATTTTATGATTTTTATGAAAAATATTGAATATGGCTGGAAATATTGTTATTTGATGTAAAATGACTGGCCAAGAGAGGAAATTTATAATATTTTTAAAGGAATTTACTGGAATGAATATTAGTGTTCAAAGGGTAAATATTATCTACTTGATAGGTTTTTATGAAAATTATGAATATAGTTGATATAATGTAGTGAAAAATGACATTTGAAGAGAAATGATTGGTTGAGAGTCGAATTTATAGTATTTTTAAGGGGATTGAGTTGGTTGAATTATTAAGATACTTAGGAAAATTGTTACTTTTTCATTGATTAAAGGTTAATCAGGATATATCGATAAGATTTCAGTTCTAAGAAATTGTTTGATTCATGTAACTATTTATTTGATTTTATTAAAATATTTGTAATTCAATTAAATTAAAAACTAAAATTGACTAGTATTTAAAACTTTTTTGTTACTCATTATTTAGGTTTTTATTGACAATTTTCTGAATAATTTAAATATTTACGATTATTTCCAGGAATCAAGAATTTAATAATTATTTATCCGGAAATTGTAGAATTAAATACTGTGAGCAGTCGATAACATACACTAATTTTCATTCAACAAGTACCTAGAACAATTACCTAACAATCTTATAAAATTTTAAAAAATGATCTAATAAATTTTTCAATTATCTTACAACTTAGTTAATTTAATTTAATTTTTAATTGATAAGTACTATTCTCTTCAAAATTTGCTACTATGTTGAAGCTTTCTTTAAAAAATTTTATTTAAAGAACTAACAAATTGAATCAAATTTATTTAAAATTTACATCTTTTCCACTACTTTAATCAAATTCTATTCACCAGCTACCACAATTTAATAAAAATAATTTCTACAAAGACTAATAGACAATCACATACATTTTTCTTATAAGTTTGGGTTTTCAGTAAGTGATATCAGTACACAAGAACCTATGTATGTATTGAAGCTTAGTATCAGAAATTATAGTTATTTGATTTTAGTAAT
The DNA here is from genome assembly GCA_022537955.1 of Schmidtea mediterranea. NCBI lineage: Eukaryota > Metazoa > Platyhelminthes > Tricladida > Dugesiidae > Schmidtea > Schmidtea mediterranea. Next base: position 107,686,092 of record CM039681.1, on the reverse strand, counting down.
GCGGTAGATATTAATTTTTTTTTCTATCAGTTTTATTCAAACCTTTAACATCTTTGAGTTAATAATTTAAAGAGTCGAATCATTTTCAATAAATATATGAAAATTTATTCCAAGTACAATGAAAGTAATATATGTTTTGAGAAATTAATTTAAGTATCTTTTTCTAATCAAGTTTCTTTTCACTAGCAATTAGATTAACCACTATTTGTACTTACTAATTAATTTATCATTCAGTAAATAATAAGAGTTGGAGGTGAAAAGATTAGAAATCATATAAAAATAAATTTAAGTAATTATTTGATGAGTCAGCAATTAATTTATTTAGGGACGTGTGAAAATTAAATGAAAAGGTTGACATTTATCTTTTAAAATAACTTTAAATAATTGTTAATTGTTGGACGCAATTAAAAATATTACAAAAATAGTAGAAAAATTTCAAAGTTTTTTAACTAAGTTTTACAAAATAATTTCAATAAATCACATACAAGACTGTAAAGCAATAAATTTTTATTCAGAGAAAATACAACAATTGATTGAGCTTCAATGATTAATAGTTTCTTGATAGCAATCAGGTAACTAAACAACCAAACAATTTGGAGACATCAATGATCGATAAAATAGTCGAGAAGTTAATAAAATTTGTAATTGAAATTGTATTTCTTTGGATTGTTCAAATTTTTATGTGCTTTTATTTAAAGATTTCTTGGTAAGTAAAAGTTTTTTGATATTTTTTGACTCAGTAACTAGTATCATTTTGGTATCATTTTGGGATTTTTGTCAATAACCAAGTATTTTAAGAGGAAATGATTGAGAGAAAATTTTATTTTTAAGTGGGTTAAGTTGGTTGAATATCGGTGTTCAAAAAGTAAATATTATTTAAATATGTCATTTTAATGAATAAGTAAATTATTCAATGTCTAGTATGTATATAGAGAGCTGTACAGTACTCAGTGATTTGTACACAGTACCTAGTGACTGTTGTTCAGTTATTAATGAATTATTCAATGTATGGGTTATCAGTGTTCAGAAGTTGATACCAAGTAAATTAACTTTTTATGTTTTCTGAAAGTATTATTATTATTATAATTATTATTATTAAGGATGGATTGCTGCAGAGTGGAGGAGATGGGTTGCTCTTGCGAATGACTACTACCTACCTTAGGCAATACTATGTAACACTGAAACTCAAAAATTTAATTTAATAAAATTCTTTGAAAAAAGTTTTTGAAAAATTTCTTTGAAAATTTGATCGTTATCAACATGTATAAAAAAGTAATAGTAAAAATTATACTAAAAATTTGATTGTAAGATTACATTAAAAATTTTTTCAATTAAAAACATGTATAAAAATTCCATTGTAAAATTATGTTAAAAATTTTATCATTTAAAAATATGTATAAAAATTGATCGATAAAACTATACTAAAAATTTTATTTAATAAATTTTATCATGCGATATTGTGGACTCTTTAACTTTAAAAATTCTTACCTTATGTAATTTTCCTACTATAACTGCTTTTAAAATTTTCAGCTTTAAAAATTACCCTTATGTAACTTAACTGTTGACTCTTTATTTAATTTTAAAAAATTCTTACCTAACCTACCATACTTTACTCTAGGCACTTTAGATTACTTTAAGAACCTTAATTTACTTAAATTTATTCTAGCGTACTTTAAATTACTCTGATGTACCTTAATTTACTTTATGAACCATAATTTACTTAAATGTACCCCAATGTACTTAAATTGACTTTCGACCCTTTAATTTACTTTAATTTACCTTAATGTACTCTAATGTATCTTAATTTACTCTAATATACTTAAATGTATTCTAATGTACTTTAATTTACTTTAATTTATCTAAATTTACTTTAATATACTCTAATGTATCTTAATTTACTTTAGACCCTTTAATTTACCTTAATTTACTTTAATATACTCTAATGTATTCTAATGTACTTTAATTTATCTTAATTTACTTTAGGTATTTTAAATTATTTTTATCTAGAGCCTAAATTTGCCTATGAAAATTGTGTGAACAAATATTTCAAGTGTTTTTTTTTAACAAGCCTATAAAATACCCCTGTGAATTTTTTTATCAGTAGGCGTTTCAAGCCATTTTTATTTTATGGCTACATTTACCTATAGAAAGTATTGAGACCAAATATTGCATTGTTTTTTATTACGAGTTAAAAATATCCCTGACTATAGTGTGTTCATCTTAGGCGATTTGAGCCAATTTATTTTAGTCTTTTTCAAAAATACCCCCTGACTATAGTGTGATTAAAAAACAAATTTATTCAAAAAATATATTTCAATTTTATTTCAAAAATTCGCCAAAATTTGAATTTTAAAAAAATGTTCCAAAAATTTGAATTTAAAAAAAAATCGCGCCAAAAACTCGAAAAAAATTTCAAAAAAAAATACACTTTAAAATTTGGAAAAAATACACATAAAAATTAATTAAAATACATACAAAATTAATTAAATTGATTACATCATTATGTAATCAAGGTAATCCGAAATTAATCTGTAAATAAACTCCCCCCCCTTCCCCCTATTTTTTTTTGTATTCCAGAGTGCTCATAACTACCTACTTGTGTCAAATTTTATTTCTTTTGTATTAAAACTACTTATAGTTGTGTCTTGTTTTAGACTTGTATACATGCTTTTTAAGTTATGGAAGTTGGTAATACGTTCAACATTATTTCAATGATATGTTATGCTAATTTTTGCATTTATTCTGAGTTAGACTTGTAACTGTACTTGAATTTCCGCATAATATGTTGTAATAAAAACAGAAGATGCTATATATTTATACATAATACTAGAGATATTTACGGTAAGTTTCTTCTCCATTTGGAAGTTCCCTTTTATAACGTACAGCTGAAAACCTTGAATAAATACAGTAAATATACGCCGCTATCCAACAGATTAGTGGTCCTCGTTACTATATATGAGTTAATCTTACACTTTAAAGCAATAGATCTTAACCGAGAACGTGGGAGACGTATTTGATATATAATTTGATATAATTAGATTTATAAAATGAACACTTTTTTGAACACAATATATTTCGCAAAATAATTGAAACACATTTTCATTGAGGTTCGGAGTCCTATTCTAAGATTCCAAGATGTGCGGCTCACTTAAAAGGTTAAGAACCCCTACAAACAGATACATATGTATCTCCAATAAAAGAGAAGGTTGTTTCAAGAACCGGCATGATATAAAATCAGTACAAGCGCCTTCTTCAGCCCTAGGTAGAGATGGGTTAAGGTCATGACTCAAGTTCGTCAGTAGGTAGTTAGTAGCACACTGGAACATAAAAAAAACATAGGGGGGGGGGTTTAATTACAGATTAAATTTCGGATTATCTTGATTACATAATGATGTAATCAACTTAATTAATTTTGTGTGTATTTTAATTAATTTTTGTGTGTATTTTTTCCAAATTTTAAAGTGTATTTTTTTTCGAAATTTTTTTCGAGTTTTTGGCGCGATTTTTTTTTAAATTCAAATTTATTTTCGAATTTATTTTCAATATTTAAAATAAAATTTTTTAAGTATTTCTAATTAAAATTTTTTTCAGTTTAATTTTATCAATGTAGTTTTTATATAAGATTTTTAAAATATGATTTTTATATATATAAATTATATATGATTTTAAGTAGAATTTTCAGTATAATTTTATCAATGAATTTTTATATACGAATGTTTAAGATGAAATTTTTTCAGTTTAATTTTTAATTTAAAATATCATTTTTCAAAGTAATAAATTTTTAACATAATTAAATATTGAAAATTTTTTATCCAAGGTTTGTTTTCAGTATAATTTTATTGATGAAATTTTTTATCAATTATTTTTTAAGATAAAATTTTTTAGTATAATTTTTAATTTAAAATATAATTTTTCAAAGTAATAAATTTTTAACATCATTAAGTATTGAAAATTTTTTATCCAAGGTTTGTTTTCAGTATAATTTTATTGATGAATTTTTATATATGATTTTTTTCAAATTTTTAGTATTATTTTTACTATGACTTTTTTATACATTTTGATTACGATCAAAGAAATTTAACGTTAACAAAATAATAATATAATAATAATTTAATAATAACAATAATATTAATTCAACCAATTAAAATCTTTATAAAAAACACGCAAAATAAACTCGTAAAAGATCAAAATTTATTTACATCATCACAAATCTGCTTATAGTAAGCTCTTCTTAGCTCAGCCAACAAAATATGTACAACTTCCTTCTTTTTGTAGTCTCTGCAGCATCTGCATCTAAATGGACAAGTCAACATTGAGGGATCTGCACAAACAATACAGTCATCTAAACATTTCAAACCAGATCCTTGAACCGATTCGTAGTGCATCCGTACAATTTCTTCGATGTTGATTCCTGTCATTTGATAGATCCGTGTAGCCAAGTATTCAGGAGCACAATAGGAAAGTTTGTTTTTCATATTCGGAAAAAGTTCTTCCATCTTCATCAGAATTGTTTCGAATACGTATGCTTCTTGCTCGTCGATCATTTTTAATTTTTACAATCGTTAGAATTGAATCTATTTAAACACAATCAGTGCTTAATAAATAATCTAGTATTTCTTCGTCGGTATTAAGATTATTAATTTTTGATTTTATAAAATTAAATATTTCTTGTACTAGACTGTTGTATTGCAGTGTTTTTATCCCCATGACAACAACTTTTCCGCTTGCAAATACATTCACACACAGTGGATTATACTTGACAAGTCTTAATGCAGGAAACAGTTCCGGTTCGGAAATGTTTTCTGTTTTTGTGGACAAATCATACAAGTTGATTCGACAACACATGTCAATATTCAAAGATAATGATTGAATTTGTAAATCTTGAATCTGATATTTGAGATCTCCTTCCTGTAATGGTCTTTTACAACCCATTACTCTGCATTTTCCGCTCTTGAAGAATAAGATTGGATATTTTCCACTTCTATCAACTACATGTTGTGGTTTTCCAGTCGGGAACTTCATTCCAGTTACTTCACATCTGCCTCTATAATTTATATTACTAATCATTTTCCGATATCAAAATAAATGAATCAGTATATCAAATTATAAACAAATTAAATTAAATTAAATGGAATTAAGAAATGATGCAGTATATCAAATTGTAGGACCTAGTGGGAGCGGAAAAACTTTATTTGTATGTAATTTATTGCAGTCAAACATGTTCAAATCAAAATTCAATAAAATATATTGGCATAGGGGTGCAGACGAAGAACATGGATTGACACAAAATCAGTTTTGTAAATTGAAAATGACAATAGTTAAGGGATTTGATAAAAACTGGTCGTCTAGGTTACGTCGAGGCGATGTAATAATTATAGATGATTTGTATCAAGAAGCAAATAAGGAAAAAGATTTCAATAATTTGTTCACAAAAATCAGTAGACATTGTGGAGTTACTGTTATTTTCATAACTCAAAATTTATTTCATCAAGGAGGAAGTCATCGAACTCGCAATTTAAATGTTCAATACCTAGTTATTTTCAAAAATCCTCGCGATCAAACGATTATCGATTTCTTAGCCAGGCAAGCTTATCCAAACAATAGAAAATTTTTAATTGAATCATTCCAAGATGCTACAAGAGTTCCCCATGGATATTTATTCTTTGACTTTACACAACAATGTAGTGACGACTTACGTTTCCGAACAGATATTTTTAATGAAAAAGGGGTTACGATTTATAAACAAAATTGAAAACAAATAAATGATTATCAATCATGTCATTCAAAAAAGTACTTGTCAAAAATCAAATTCAACCCAAAAAAGTTATTCGTAAAACCAAATCAAAAGTAAAGAAGAATCTAAAAAAGAAGATTTTAAAAAAGAAGTGGATCAAATTATAAACAATAATAATTAGTTGTAATTAGTAAACATGAAATTTGAACGTAGTCTACCATATTTCAATGCATTGGTAAAGGCTCAAAATAATAAAAGAATAGCAATTTTACAAGCTTTCCCTTCATTTGTTATTGACGATTTGCTTGAAGTTATTGTAAATATAGTTCGAGGTAATGTCAATATTAGTAAAGCTAAAAGAGTGGTATTACAAAGACATAAGATATCCCTTTTATCATTGGTAAATACAAAAAATAGACGTTTAATGAAAAGAATAATGTATAAACAAAAGGGTGGGTTCTTGGGTACATTAATTCCTATAGTTTTATCTGCAATTAGTGCAATTTCATCCCTAAGATCTTAATGGGTTTACAATACTCTAAACCAGATAAAGTTGTCCATATTTAAACATCTTGTTGTAATAATGAAGGAACAATTAACCAAAAATCCGCTCAAAACAATCTGGACAAATCCAAAAGATCCAGATGGTTTTGGTGGTGTAGAAAAATTAACAAAAAGAGTGATTAATTCTAAAAAAGAGACTCAAAAATGGTTATCAGACCAACTAGCATATAGTTTAAATAAACCAATGTTGAAAAGATTCCCAACCAGACCATACAAAACAAGAGGAATCAATGATTTGTGGCAAATGGATTTGATGGAAATGATACCTTATTCGAGAATCAACAAGGGGTACAAATATATTTTAACATGTATTGATGTTTTCAGTAGATATGCCCGTGCTATTCCAACAAAAACTAAATCAGCTAATGAAATGTCAATTGCAATTAAAAAAATATTTAAAGACGGACAACCTCACAATCTACAGACTGATTTGGGTAATAAATTTAATTAATTATTTATTTTAATGTATTTTAGGTAAAGAATTTTATAATAGCAAAGTAAAAGAAGTTATCAAAGCCAATCATTACTCTGTATTCTCACAATTCAAAGCTTGTTATGTGGAAAGATTTAATCGAACTTTGAGAGAAAGATTGAAAAAATACTTTGTGCATCAAGGTAATAAAACTTGGATACATGTTTTACCGAAAATTATTTTTAGTTACAATCATTCGCCTCATAAAGGATTAAATGGTCTCAGACCTGTTGATATAACAGACACCAGCAGAAACCAATCATTAAAGAAAGAAAAAATCGATAAGCCAAAATAGGTGATGATCAAGGTTGGTGATCATGTAAGAATTAGTAAAATCAGTACTTCTCCGTTCATCAAGAATTTTGACAACAATTGGAGCGATGAAGTATATGTAATAAAGAAAATAGATACAAAACAGAATCCTGTAATGTATTTAATAGCCGATCATGAGAATAAAGAAATTAGTGGAAAATTCTACGAACAAGAACTCCAAGTCATTCCAATCCCAACAATATTTAGAATTCAAAAAATTTTAAAAACCAAAAATGTTGGTAAATATAAACAATACTATGCTAAGTGGCATGGATACGAAACTCCAACTTGGATATCCTCATCTCAATTGATTAAATAAATATTATGAAAGAAAACCAGTTTTATATGATTTTACCTAGTAATAGTTGTTCACTTATTTATCCTAATAACGAAGCTAGTAATTTTAATGTACAAGTAAATTCTGTCTACTTGGATGGTGAATGGGAAGTTGCATTGATTGATTTCACTTTTGTGTATAATCCTTTTCCGTATTATAGTAATTCTTGTATACGTTATGAATCTGTAAAGAGTGGTAGTGAAATAAAGTATTTGAAAATAAATAATCAAAATCATACTTATGAAATAATAAATCCAAAATATACTCCAGATGTTGACATGTTTATTGAAAAATATGAGATTTTGGTTATTGTCTGTCCACATGTTCCATTTAAAGTAACATTCCCCGATATTCAACATGCGTTTAGTTTTGGACTAAAATCTACATCAATCATTTGTGAAGAGGATCATTGTTGAATAAAATTACCAAAATTTACTGATGATGGTGTTATGGAACAATTTGGTATAAATATAAGTTATGAAGAAAAATCAATATTTGAAAAATATCTTGAAGATAATTTATTCATAAACACTTTATCAGAATTACAAGGACATTTGTTGTCATTTAATCCTTCTCCTTTTAAAGAATTGATAATTCAAAATAATGAATTGGTCAAAATAACACTTGCAGATGACATTTCAAATATCTCTTTTGACGCAAACTTAGCTAAATCTTTGGGATTAAAACTAAGTAACTTTTCGGAAAAAAATATACTTGGCACTAAAATTCCGAAATTATTACATCATCATCAACAAATGTTCATTTATTCAAATATTATCGAACCAATAAATGTTGGTGATGTTAGAGTTCCACTATTAAAATCAATTTGGATTAAAAAATATGATCAAGGAGAAATTGTACAATTAGAAATGAAGAATCGTATTCAACTATAAACATCATTGAAATAAATATTCGAGATGATAGTGGGAAATTAATAAAATTTAGCAAAGATATCAAAACACATTGTTCGTTACATTTTAGAAAAGTAAATGAATAAAAGAGATTTTTACGTGAATTTACCTAGTAATAGTGGTCCACTTACATTTCCAAATAATGAAGCTGGAAAGTTTAATGTAGAATTTCCAAATCAGATTTACTTGGATGGAGAATGGGAAGTTGCTTTAACTGAATTCACTTTTGTGTACAATAATTTTCCATTTTATAACAATTCTTGTATCAAATATACCAAGAGTACATTACATAATAGTTATGAATATTTTTATTATATTGAAGGAAACTATACAATTAGTCACAACTCTACATTTTATCTGATATATATTGACAACAAAATTTTGAACATTAATTGTAAATATTTTCCATTCAAAGTAACATTTGATAGTATTGAAGAAGCTAATTGCTTGGGATTTAATAAAAAAGAAGTAGATTTTAATGATGAATTGAATCAGATACGTATACCAAATAAAAAATCAAAATTTGATACTATACGATTAACTATATATTATTATTATGATGAAGAGTATACTGAGACATTTAAAGAAAATTTATTCATTACTGAACTTTCACAAGTCACTGATCAGTTAATGACATCTTATCCCCATCCTTTCAAGTCTTGTGAAATTAAACAAGATTAACTTGTTAAAATTGAATTGGAAGAAGATGTTAAAAGTGTTAAATTTAGTAAACTGTTGGCTCTTAGTTTGGGATTAATTGAGGAATCTTATAATGAAAAGATAATTGTTGGATCTATTTTACCAACTATAATGCAAAGAAATATACAAATGATGATTTATACAAATATTATTGAACCAATTCTTGTGGGTGAATTAAGTGTTCCCCTTCTTAAATGTGTTTGGATAGAAAAACATAAAAAAGACGACCTTGTTCAATTCATTGAGAAAAATCCAATGTATTTGCCAGTATCATCCTCGTATATAAACAATATAGAAATCAATATTCGTGATGACAGTGGAAAATATATATTTGGTAAACAAGACAAAACTTACTTGACATTACATTTCCGTAAAATAAATGAGTAATCCAGACATTGTAAACTTTTATAGTACTCATCAAAATGGTGGGAATTTACCTTATTTTGTAGGTAAACAGTATGGATCTGGTTGGTTAAAAACAATTGGACGATTTGCACTACCTATTCTTAAACGCATCGGAAATTTTGGTATGAAAACTGCTAATGACGTAATAAATAATAATGCACAACTCTTACCTGCTCTAAAATCAAATGCAATATCTGAAATTAAAGATTCTATGCCCTCTGTAATGGAACACTTACCTTCTGTTATTAACAAAGTTTCTGATGTATTTAATAAAGAACAAAAAGGTGGAACAATTAAACGTCGAAAAATTATCAAGAAACATATAAACAAAAGAATGAAAGGATACGGAACTATATTCCAGTAATGATTAGTGCAAAATCAGAATTATGCATCTTTGATAGACCATCTCCTCAAGCAGTAATTGAAAATGGTTCTTTTGAAGATATTTATCCAGTGAATTCAATTACAGATCCGGGAAACACCTCAATTCAATTTTACATTAATAGCTCTCAAACCGAATACTTGGATTTGAACGATACATTACTCTACATCCAAATGAAAGTTGTAAATAGCAATGGGGAAAATTTATCTAATGAATCAGATGTTACTGCAAACAATTTCTTTTTCCAAAATCTTTTTAAAGATGTTGAAGTAATTTTTAATTCTACTAAAATTGAAGGAAGTAATGATGTATTCGCACACAAGGCAATGATTGAAACTATTATTAATTACAATCATGATACAAAACATACTTGTTTAGGTGGAATGGGTTTCGATGAAAATGACACAAAAAGAAAAATTTGGATTTCAAAATCAAAACCAATCAGTGTTTGTTCCCCACTTCAATTAGATTTCTTTGATCAACCAAAATATTTATTACCTGGTGTTAGTGTTCAAATTAAATTAACAAGATCCAATACTGAAAGAAGTTTAACATGTACAAAAATAATTCCACAAATAATATTATTAGATGCAAAGTTGATGGTTAGAAGAGTTCGTGTTGAACCGTCAGTTTTAGCTGGTCATCAAATTGGGCTTGCTAATAAAAATGCAATTTATCCAATGAAAAGTAAGGAAGTTGTTCAATTTTCATTGCCAATGGGCTCATCTTCATTTTATAAGGAGCAAATATTTGGTGATAGACGACTACCAAATTTTATTCTTGTTGCTTTTCAAGGGAATAAAAGATATGGAGGATCGTATTTGGAAACATTTTCAATATTTGAACACTTTAATGTCAAGTCTTTAACATTAAGTAAAGGAAATGATTATCGTGAAAAATATAGTCAAGATTTTGCCAATGATAATTATAGTTCTAGTTATATCAAAAGTATTGTTAGGAATATGGGTTATCTTAATAAAAATATGAATTGTGGTATTACCTTGTCAGACTTTAAAAATAAATATCCCTTTTTTACATTTGTATTGGCACCTGATTTTGATCTTAATCAAAGTCAGTTACCTCAAAGTGGAAATTTACGATTGGATATAAAATTTGAAAATCCATTAACCGAATCTGTATCAGTACTTGTATACGGAGTATTTGAAAAAGAAATTCAAATCACATCAAGCCGTACAGTACTTGTTTGACAAACATTGTTGAACACACTATAAACCAATGTGTTATTAGTTATGGTTAAAAATGAAGTAAGTATTTTAATTAATTTGTTAATTTAATTAATTTTAGTTCTATTCAGATACAAACTATTGCTAAAAAACTAATTGGGAAAAATTTTATTGGTGTTTTTCCATTGGACAAAATTCCCTATATAAATATCAACAAAGCTTTGATTGTAAATACTCAATCAGCTAATCTCGGTGGAGAACATTGGCTTGCTATTTACGTGAAACCAGATAAAATACATGTATTTGATCCAATGGGATTCTATTATCCCCCTTTATTGATATCAAAACTAGAATCAATGTTGATGCCAATTGAATATAATCGAATTCGTTATCAGAATCCATTGATCAAAACTTGTGGCCAACATTGTTTAGCTTGGTTAAAATCAATGTTCTCTAAATAAATTTTTGTATCATTGTGTTTATTACCTAATATGGTCTTGGTGTAAATTGGTAATGTGTGTGTGTGTTGATTAATACAAATGCAGATGCATGATTTTGATTGGTCAAAAATAAATACACACATTTGAATATATCGATAAACATTTTTATAATTTATCATAATTTACAAACTCGTTTAATTTGTAAGTTTAATTTTCTTTTTAAATTTTTAATTATTATTCAATTTTAGAAAATGAACAACTATAATAACGAATATGAATCAAGTAATTTTAAATTTATATTTTAATACAAATTTACCTTTTATTTTAGATAATTTATTATTTCCACAACTTAATGGATTTTATCCCCAAACTTATGTTGAAAATTATCAACAACATTATCCACAAAAATACGGTGGAAATGAATCAAGTAAGATTTTAATTTTTATTTAATAAGTGTTAACTTTATTTTTAGTTAACCAACAATTTTATCCACAAAACTATGGTGGAAATTATCAACAATTTTATCCACAAAACTATGGTGGAAATGAATCAAGTAAGATTTTAATTTTTTATTTAATTAGTTTAAAATTTTTTTAGTAAACCAACAATTTTATCAACAAAACTACGGTGGAAATTATCAACAATTTTATCCACAAAACTATGGTGGAAATGAATCAAGTAAGATTTTAATTTTTTATTTAATTAGTTTAAAATTTTTTTAGTAAACCAACAATTTTATCAACAAAACTACGGTGGAAATTATCAACAATTTTATCCACAAAACTATGGTGGAAATGAATCAAGTAAGATTTTAATTTTTTATTTAATTAGTTTAAAAATTTTTTAGTAAACCAACAATTTTATCCACAAAACTATGGTGGAAATGAATCAAGTAAGATTTTAATTTTTTATTTAATTAGTTTTAACTTTAATTTTAGTTAACCATCAATTTTATCCACAAAACTATGGTGGAAATAAATCAAGTATTAATTTTAAATTATCAATTGATTTAATATTTCTTTAGATACAAATTTGCCATTCACTGATTCTGAAGGGAATAATGTAATTAATGTTGGAAAATGTAAGTTTTTTATTGGATTTTATTATATATATTTTTTTCATATTATATATATTTAATCATAATGAAGGATTGATGTCCCTTTATTATTATTGATCAAAAATAAGGGCAGACCCCTTGATTTTTTTTTTTGAATTTTAATACATATATTTTTTAGCAATAATAAAGGATTGATGCCCCTTTATTATTATTGATCAAAATAAGGGCAGACCCCTTGATTTTTTTTTTTGAATTATAATACATTTTTTAGCAATAATGAAGGATTGATGCCCCTTTATTATTATTGATTGAAAATAAGGGCAGACCCCTTGATTTTTTATTTTAAAACTGACCACTATATTTTATAAGAGAACAAGTTTTTGAATATAATTTGTCAACAATTATCCCCGCTCAAAAATTTTTTATCAAAATAATAGATAATAGAGGTAAACTTTTTTTAAATAACGTGTTTACTATTATTTACAAATTATAAAAATCAACAAAACTTTACAAAAGATAAAAAATTTATTCAACAACATTTAGGATTTTCCAAATAGGTTTGATAATAGAATTGTTAATCTTGACTCCTTTAATAATTATCTGAATTTTATATTTTTTATTATCTTGTACTTGATCCTTCAATTGACTTTCACAATTAATAAATGAAAATTTTTCATTAAAATCCATTTCGTTATTCAACAAATGGAGTATATTTGAAATATTTTTTCGATCTTCCTCTTCAATATTTCCAATCATAATATTGTAATCATAAGCTTTTAAATTAACCGATTCCTAAAAAATAATTAATCAAATTAAATTAAAATAAACATTACTTTGAATGTATATGTAATAGGGAAATTTAAATAGTTCATACTGTATTAAAGGTATTGAACAGGAGGCTTAAATGTCATCCCAATAACAGCTGTACTGTTTTCTTCTAGGAGTATTTCATATACTTTTGACATTGTTGCTTTTTCATCAAAAATATTTTTATTTATAGCAAATAAATGATTTTTATTGGTTGTATACATGCACATTTATTTTAATAATTTAATTAATTTTTTTAATACTAGGTAAATTATACCCAAATTATTGCCAATTAACTGTGCATAATAAAATAAAATGTCACAAAAAAATGGAAGAATACTATGGTAAAAAATACCATAATTCAATTTATTTTATATGTCCTGTATGCATAACTTCCCAACCCATTCCCTATTTAGACTTTTATGACCACCATAAAAATCATTTTCGACAGTTTAATGATAAAAAAATTAAACTATTTAAAAGACCCTTAACAAATAAATTAAGCAGCACCCTAATTACCCCATTAAATAATCATATAAGCGAACATACATCAGATTCTATTAATAATATTTTGGAATATCTAAATGAAGATATTGGATTGGTGAATGAAACAATGGAAGCGGACGAAGTTGTTGAAGCGGACGAAGATAATGAAGCGGACGTAGACATTGAAGCGGACGAAGCGGACGAAGATAATGGATCGATTGATTCATGGCTTAGAGCAGTTGAAGAGATTGAAGATATCGGATCGATGGATTCATGGGATGGAGAGATGGAAGAGGTACAAATGGGGCAAAATAACAATATACAAATAGGAGGAAATTTGCCTATAATCCAAAGTGACTTACGAGGTACACATAAAATAATTAGTATAGATACGACCAACTTGAACATTAAAGAAATTGTTTTTCCTATAGAGATAATAAACAAATTAAGAGAGATAGTACATGAACTTAGTTATGTAAAAATTCAATTTGGAATAGAAATTGAATTTGAGAAAGATGGAGAAATAAAATTAAATAATATAAGCAACAGTGCAAGACCACTTACCCAATCATTCTTTGACGACAGTATACAAAAGATCAATGAAAAGATATCTTCAATAACAGAGTTAGGGAGTAGTTGGGTTATTAGAAAAATAACTGAAATTTACTTTATAGTAACAAAAATAAGTAACATCAGTAGGTTAAGTGGTAGAAGTTATATAAAAACACCAAAACAATTGGCTAACAAAAAGTGTATACTAAATGTAAAAAATAGTGATAATTTATGTTTTATCTATAGCATATTATCAATACTTAAAAAAGATGAGATTGTTAGGCAGCATAGAAATAATATTTATAGTTACACTAAGTATCTAAATGAATTAAATTATGACCCAAATAATATGCCCATGAAATTAAATGGTATTCGAAAATTTGAGTCAAATAACGAAGGGTTAATAATTAATATATTTAGTTATGACGAAACAGTTAAACCCGAACATGATGACTTTGTTTTAAAACACCCATTTATAAACATAATACATAGGTCCAAAATTACTGAAGGAACAATTATTAATTTATTGTTATTAAATAATGGAAAACAATATCATTATGTAGGAATTACATCTCTAAATAGGTTATTGAATTGTAAAGATAAAACAATAGAAAGAATTCAATCATTATGGTGTCATGGATGTCTCAATGGATTTAAAAATAAGAAAGCATTAGACAAGCATGAGATATTATGTATGAGAAATTAGTTAGGGACAACTTTATATACTTTCCCTGAAAATAAGTTTATTAAATTCACAGATTGGTCCAAAACTGTAACCCCACCATATGTTATATATGCTGATTTCGAATCTGTATTGCCAAAGGACGACGTACACCATCAAATACATTTACCCATTTCGGCAGGACTTTTGTTAATAAATAATTTTGATGGGAGTACAATATACAAAGAATTTATAGGTGAAGATTGTGTTGAACAATTTTTAAAAACAGTTGAAAAAATAGCAAAATATACTGTATTACCATATTATTATAAAATGGGAAATCAAACAATTAAGGAATTAACCAACATACAACAGATTCAATTTGATACATGTATAAAATGTTATCTTTGTTTGAAAGATATTGTGGATCCGGTGAGAGATCATGATCATTTTACTGGGGAATACTTGGGTGCTGCTTGCAATGAATGTAATATTAATAGAAAAATAAATAAAGTTTTACCAATTGTTTTCCATAACTTAAAGGGATATGATATGCATCATATATTAAAATATGGATTAAGTAAATTTAAAAATTGGGCTTTAGGATGTATTCCAATAACATCTGAAAAATTTATTTCATTAATTGCTCACTTGGGAAAAATTAGTGTGAGATTTATTGATTCTTATCAATTTGTAAATGATTCTTTAGCAAAAGCGGTTAAAACTCTGACAACTTTACCTTTGACTCGATCAGCTTTTACAGGGACTATAGCAGATGAAAAGGGAATCTTTCCGTACAATTTTGCTACTAGTTTAGATGTTCTTCACGATACTTATGAGTTACCACCGATTTGGAAAGGTGTCACTGAGGCTGAATATGAAAAAGCTCTGCTTATTTGGGATGAAACTAATTGTAGGACTTTACTTGGTTATATGAAAGTTTACCTGAAACTAGATTGTTTTCTTTTGGCAGACTTTTTTCAACAATTTCGAGCGAAATCGATAGCATACAATAGATTAGAACCTTTAAATTATTTTGGAATTCCTGGAATGTCTTGGTCTTCTGCTTTAATGTCCTTGGATGAACCTATAGAATTAATCACTGAAAATGAAATGTTTAGCTTTTATGAGGGAGGTATTAGAGGTAGTCTTACTTTTGTTAATAAACACTATGTTAAAACCGATGAAAACACAGATTTACTATATATTGATATTAATAATTTATATGGTTGGGCTTTAAGTCAACCATTACCTTGTGGTGAATTTAATTGGATATTTGATGGATTTGATACAATATTATCTGATTGTTTGACTTTGGATCTTGAATCTTTGTCATATGGGTATACTCTTGAAGTTGATCTTGAGATTCCTTCGGAACTTCATGTTAAGTTAGATGATTTTCCAATTGCGGCTCAGAAAATGAAACCTGAGGGTTCAAAGGTTGAAAAATTGTTGCTGACTCATTATCCTAAATATAACTATGTAATTCATTGGCGATTATTAAAATTATACATGTCTCTCGGTGTTAAAGTGACATATGTTAATCGCGGAGTAAGATTCAAACAGTCTAATATTTTTAAAAAGTATATTGACATAAACACTGAACTTCGAGCTAAAAGTACAAATACACTTGATAAAAATTATTATAAGTTGTTAAATAACAGTTTATATGGAAAAACTGTTGAAAATCTGAAAAAGAGAATGAATTTGCGTCTTTGTACAACTGATAAAAAACTAGTCACTTATACTTCAAAACCAACCTTTAAAAAATTAATAAAAATTGACAATGATCTTATAGCTGCGTTGTTAAATCCTGATTCGATATGTTTAGATCGACCAAGCTATATAGGACAATCTGTGCTTGACTTGTCGAAACTTAGAATGTATGAGCTTCAGTATAAGGACTTGGAAAAATATCGACAACAATTTAATTGTGAGATCAATATAGTTGCTGGAGATACAGACTCTTTCTTCTTGGAGATTAAAAATTGTAAACTAGATGTTCTTTTGTCTGAAATGGTTAAGGATAATCTTTTGGATACATCTAATTACCCTTCTACTCATCCACTTTATTCTAAAAACTTGATTCGGTTATTGGAAAATTTAAGGACGAAAGTAAAGGAGAAGGTTATGACGAATGGGTTTTCCTTCGACCAAAATGTTACAGTTTGTTAGGTAAATCTTCTTGTCTAAAAGCTAAGGGTATATCGTTAAAGGATACCGATCTAACTCATAAATCTTATAAAGAGTGTTATGAGAAAAACTCAGTCTTTACGGTACCACAATTTAGAATAGGATCAAAAAATCATCAACTTTATAGTTTTAAAAATAGTAAAGTTGCACTAACAAATAGAGATGATAAAAGGGTTTGGGTGGGTAAAAATAAAAGTTTAGCATACGGGCATATAAATATATCTGGAGAAATTGACGTTGATGAAGAAATTGTCGCTGTTGATGAACTTATTGAAGAAATTATTGAAGAAAATGCATCGGGTGACGAAATTACAACAGATAAAATTCAACAACCAAACTTTGAGGAAGAACTAATAGATATAGACGATGTGCAGTTCTCTGACGATGATGAAGAAGATGAAGATTTTTATTAAATAAACATTATAGTATACATTTGTTTTTTATTTGTTGATTTATTAAAAATTAGTAAAAAAAAAACAATTATGAAGTTCAAATTTATTATTAAATATTATTCTTTTTTCGGAATCGAATTGAACAATGTTGTTTGATATTTGATTGATTCCCGATTCATCTATCGATTACTGATTATTTAATAATCTTTCTCGTAATTGAACATTGTGTTGAGTTAAATTGTTCACCTTGATTTGAAGAGAAGAAACTTGATCTCGTGAACTAATATTTATATTAGTTTCTAAAAAATACAAATCATTTAATGTGTCACAATGTCTTTGTGCGTTTTCTAATGCGTATTGTAAATTAGAAATATCTATTTCTTGTTCTTCAATAATTTGGTTGATATTCATTACTTTTTAATAATATATATTATTGTAATTTGCAAACAAATTATTAAATAATTATTTTTAAAAAATTAATTTATTAAATAAAAAATTAATTTATTAAATATTTTTAAAATACTTAATAAAAATATATATATTAATTTTTAAATAAATTATCAAACTTGTATGATTTGTCCACAAAAACAGAAAACATTTCCGAACCGGAACTGTTTCCTGCATTAAGACTTGTCGAGTATAATCCACTGTGTGTGTGAATGTATTTGCAAGCGGAAAAGTTGTTGTCATGGGGATAAAAACACTGCAATACAACAGTCTAGTACAAGAAATATTTAATTTTATAAAATCAAAAATTAATAATCTTAATACCGACGAAGAAATACTAGATTATTTATTAAGCACTGATTGTGTTTAAATAGATTCAATTCTAACGATTGTAAAAATTAAAAATGATCGACGAGCAAGAAGCATACGTATTCGAAACAATTCTGATGAAGATGGAAGAACTTTCCTATTGTGCTCCTGAATACTTGGCTACACGGATCTATCAAATGACAGGAATCAACATCGAAGAAATTGTACGGATGCACTACGAATCAGTTCAAGGATCTGGTTTGAAATGTTTAGATGACTGTATTGTTTGTGCAGATCCCTCAATGTTGACTTGTCCGTTTAGATGCAGATGCTGCAGAGACTACAAAAAGAAGGAAGTTGTACATATTTTGTTGGCTGAGCTAAGAAGAGCTTACTATAAGCAGATTTGTGATGATGTAAATAAATTTTGATCTTTTACGAGTTTATTTTGTGTGTTTATTGTTTTTTATAAAGATTTTAATTGGTTGAATTAATATTATTATTATTATTATTATTATTATTATTATTATTATTATTATTATTATTATTATTATTGTTATTATTATTATTATTTTGATAACGCTAAATTTCTTTGATCGTAATAAAAATTTATAAAAATCTCATTGTAAAAATTATCCTAAAAATTTTATCTTAAAAATTCGTATATAAAAATTCATCGATAAAATTATACTGAAAACAAACCTTGTATAAAAAATTTTCAATATTTAATTCAATATTTAAAAATTTATTTAAAAATGATATTTTAAATTAAAAATTATTCTAAAAAAAAAATCATCTTAAAAATGATTTATAAAAAATTCATCGATAAAATTATACTGAAAATTCTACTTAAAATCATATATAATTTATATATAAAAATCATATTTTTAAAATCTTATATAAAAAATACATTGATAAAATTTAACAGAAAAAATTTTAATTAGAAATACTTAAAAAATTTAATTAGAAATACTTAAAAAATTTTATTTTAAATATTGAAAATAAATTCGAAAATAAATTTGAATTTAAAAAAAAATCGCGCCAAAAAAAAATCATTATGTAATCAAGATAATCCGAAATTTAATCTGTAAATAAACTCCCCCCCCCCCCTATTTTTTTATGTTGCAGAGTGCTCCTAACTACCTACTTTCGTCTACGTTTCATACTCAGCAGTGGCTCTTTACCTTTTTACTTTGGATGAAGACAAAGGCAATGTTTATTTTCGTCAAAGTAAAGCCTTATAAAATAATTATTCAGCATGCATTTTAAACCATTCGATGTTTTAAGTTTTCGTCTATTTAATTTTTTCCTTCCACGTTACTCAATTTTTACGATGTTTGATTTAAAATTAAAAAATTTCCGGTCATATGCGGTCATAAGCAGCTACTTAGTCTTACCTAATGGTAAAAACAGGTGAGAAAGAGAAACTCACAATTACAGTTTACGATATTTTTAAACAGTTTTCCTGTCATCTTAAGTTTTTCTATCCTACCTGTTAATAACCGGAAAGCTGTCGAAATATATCATAAAACCTATTTTTGAGTTAGTGTTGCCAGATTTTCACCGATATAAACTAGTGGGTCCTTCCCGGGATTTCGCGTTAGGTTATCCCGGGAAATTTCTGGATTTTTATAATACAGATTCCCAGGATTTCACCATTATAAAATTAAAAAAAATTTACTCAAGTTTGTCATTTTAGATAAAATACCAAAATGTTTTCATAGTGATTAGTGGAATCATATTTTAAAACATGAAAAAACGTTAAACCATAGAATATTGTTTTACTAGTAGGCGAGGTACAGAAGGTTTTGCATATTTTTAAAATAGTTTATTTAGAGCTATTCATTTATTATTGTGAATTCATTTTGTGCAGTTCATTTTGAGTGATTGGTAAGCAATAAAATCTGTATTCATTCATTAATTAATTATATATTTATATTTAAGTTTTTTTTATCAGACCATGTTTAAAAAGAATTCATAGGAAGTTTTGAACCATTTCAAAAGGGATAAAATTTGTGAAAAGGCGGTTTTTAAATACTGCTCAGCAAATATCGGATGCAAAGGATCATCCACCAGTGGGTTAATTCGTCATCTTTCAACTGTTCATTCAGAAAAGGCAATAAAACGTAAAGAAAATGAAGCCAACTTGGAAACAAGTTCAGCATCTTCTTAGATTTCTAAAATTCAAACTACAATCTTTAACTATATTAAACGACAATCTATGGCTAAAATAGTAGCTAGATTATGTGGTTTGGATGGATTTTCAATTTCTGATGTTTGTAAAAGTTTATTTATAAGAGAAAGTTTGAATGCCCGTGGCTTTCAGTTGCCAAAGAACAAAACCAATGTTATGAAACTCGTACACGATTATTATGAATTAGTAAAATTGGAAACCACGAAAAGAATAAATTTGTACAAAAAAGAGAATTTATTATTAAGTTTGACACTTGATGAATGGACAAGTTTCAAAAATCGTCGTTATTTAAACATAAATGTGCATTATTCGAACGGAAGTTACGATAATCTAGGTCTTATCAGAATTTATGGTAATTGTTCATCAGAAGTTTTAAAAAATGTATTTCTGCAAAAACTTTACAGTTTTAAAATTAACTTAAGTGATGTTTTGGCCGCATCTTTTATGAAAAAATTTGGAAGAGAATAATCTTTTATGGTTCACCAATTATGCTTAAATCATGGGATTCAACTTGCAATTTGTGACATTATTTATAAAAAAATAGCAAAATCCAAAACAAGTGATTCCGATGATAATTTTGTAGAGTTTTCCTCTGCAGAAGAATCTGATGAAGATTTAGACTTATACAACTATGATGATAACGAATCTATTCAAGTTGAAGAGAATGCCGATGCTGAATTACCTGAAATTAATGAAATTATTTTTGAAGAGCAGGAAGATTTTAAGATAGCTTTGATCAATGTCCGCAAAATTGTAAAATTCTTTAAGAAATCAGCTGTATAAAACTGTGTGCTTCAAAAATATATTATAAACGAGCATGGAAAACAACTCAATCTCATGTTGGATTCTCAGACTAGGTGAAACAATATTGCTCCAATTTTGGAACGATATCTATTGTTGAAATCCTGTATTAAAAAGCGTTGATAAATCTAAACTACCCAGTTAAATTATTCGAAAATGAGATTACAAAGTTGGAGGAATTGTTAAGTGTCTCTAATCCAGTACAATTGGCGGGTAAAGCACTTGGTACAAGAGATTGTAATCTTTGTACTTTAGAGGGAATTATAAAGTTTCTCTTCAATTTTGTTCGAGATTTACCTGGCACATTAGCTACAAACTTCTCAGAAGCTCTGTAGAATAGACTATCTAAAAAACGTTCAAAAGATTTGATTTCGCTTGCAATGTTTCTGCAACATTCAGAAAATTTAAAATCTGATACACATAACTGTAACTTGAATAGTTATTTAAGGTTTTTTGCTGTATCATCAATTTCCGCAGTATCTAAATTAGCAAACGATTTGGTAATCCAATATTTTTCTGATGATCGGGAGATACCCATAGATAATGATTCAGATTTATGCGAGATAATGGATGTATCAACAACAAGCGATACTGCTTTACCATCACCATCAACTACAAACGATTTGTTGAAGAAGTCTTTGGTAAGTGCAATAAGTAAATCACAAAAAACTATGGAGGTAGTAAAACCTGACAAACAACATCTATACAAAAGAAAATGAGATTATATGCGGCAACAGGAACAATGGAACATAATGTTAAAAAAATTTATAATTCAGTAATGACGATCAAACCAACATCAACCGAATCGGAGCGAGTTTTTTTGATTTCTGGAACAATTGTAACAAAAAAACGAGTGGGTTTGTCATATCATTCAATTGATGTTTTATGTTTTTTAAAAACATTTTTAAAAGCTCGAATAAGTTTAAAAATTATACCAGACAAGGTGCATTAAACTTTCTTATTTTTATTATTGTATATTTTTTGTAAATAAAAATAATTAATTATAGTACAAATGTAAAATTTTTAGTATTAAAAAAAATTCCCGGTTCCCGGGTAATCCCGGATTGAAAAAAAAGTCCGGGAACAGCACCCACTGCTACAAACTTGGAAAAAGAATTTTTTCAAAAAATTGATTCATTTAGTAGAAAAAACTGGACTTTTAACTAAAATCAAAATTAACTATATGGTCTCGACGGTTTGCGATAATAATCGATTTTTTTCGTCGGACAATTGGATATTCATAAGCGGAAATATACGCTGATTAACCAGATGTAAGGACTACAGCAGACTTTGACTTTATTAAAATTTAAGGAAAGATCTCAAATATGATTTAATTGTTTGTTTTCCTTTTATGACATTATTTTACTTCAATTATTTAATTTAAAAATTAATTATTTTATTATTATTTTTATTTATTGTTATTTATTTATTATAACTTATTTATTATTTTTTTTAAAAATATTTTATTTATCACATTTAATGCTATTTTGCTTTAATTATTTTTAATTAATTTAATTTGTGTTTAATTAATTATTTTTGGAATTAATCTTTAAATTAATTAATTATTTCATTTCCTTTTATTTATTAATTATTTTAGTATATTTTTTGAGTTATTTACTTTATTTACTTATTTAATTTTCAATTATTTAATGTTTCTATTTAGTTTTGATTTTATTATTTTATTTATTGTATTTTATTGTTATGGTTATTTAAATTTTTACTTGATTTAATTATTTTTTTACTTATTTAAATTTTTTAAATTTATTTAATTTTTAATTTTTATTATTTTTTTACATTTTAATAAAAAGAATATTACTTATTCTATAAATGAACATAAGGAATTTTTGCTTTGAAAAGTTGTTGGACAAATAAATATACTAAATAATACTAATAATTTACAAATTATATTTAGTTTGACACATGAATACAAATTTATTTAAGTGTTAATGGGATCTCTTGGTTTTGATTGACATTTATTTCTCGATGAAACAATTGGGATATGCATATGTTGAATCTTATAGTATCCATAAGCATAACTTTCATTACTATTAGACCAATTTGAAGTATCTAGTAGCTCAAGTTTACATTTTTACACTCCAAGAAAAAAGAGTTGGTGTCACCAGTTACGACATTAATCTAACAATTAAATCACTCTCTATAACTCTGAAATATTTTATATTGAAACAGGTACAGGTTGAAGTTTGAATATATCAAGTGCTGTTTGTGCAATATATGTTGACACTGTATAAGTACACTGCAATTAGATCATCGGCAATTTTGATACTGCGTTGAAACATAAGATTACTGCTGAAGCCTTTTTCTGTTGCTGAAAAATTTCAAATTTTTATGGTTCTTTAGATTTTCAACTATTGTTCTTTAACTAATAATAATATCACTAAAAGAATATGTACTAGCTGCGATCATTTGGGTGTTGTAATCGATATATCGTTTGAAAATAGCTACCTACCGTGTCCGTTGTTCAAAACGGTAATAAAAGAGTGATTAGGGTAGACTGGGTGAAAGTGGACACACTTTCTGCGAATCAGCCGGTGTTAGCGTATTTTATTACTTAGGCTTACTGATTTTTTTGGCAACAATATCTATCTATTAGTAACTTATTTTCTGAAGTATTTTATAGTTTACTCCAAACCTGTCTCATAGAATTTATTTGTCAAAGCCAAAAAATGGGGTAAAGTGGACAGTCCTAGAGAAAAGATAATTAGTAAGCACTAATGAGAAATCGTTTGTCAGTCACTGCAATTATAGCATAAATCTGATGCAAAGCACATTTCACATGTCCAATTGTGACAGCCAGGACAACAAAACCAGTCAACTGATGAATTGGAATATTCTTCATCACAAACTACGCAATTGTTACTTGTCCTTGATTCTTTCACTGAGACTTGCTTTGTTTTTTTAGAATGATGTTGACTTGGAATACATCGCAGAAAGAGTGTCCACTTTCCCCCAGTGTCCACTTTACCCCACTCTACCCTACGATCGATCTACTAAATCCAACAGATTTATCAATTTGAATATTCGTTTCTTTGCCGGTATAAATTATGAAATCCAACAATACTCGTGTAGAGCAATCAACCAAATTGAACATCTTGATTCCAAATCTGCTTCCCTTTGAAGAAATATATTGCTTTAACGATAATATCCCTTTCCAGAGAATCAAACTTTCATCAATACATCATTTTTGTGATGGGACCGTGCAGAATCGAAACTTTTGTTCCAAGTAATTGACGATTGGATTACACTTGAATAGCGATCATTATCCTTTTTTCGATTATCATTGAAGTGAAGGCATCTAAATAAGTCTTGGAAACGATTTCTCGACATAATTTTGGCAAATACAGGAGTTTGAAACAAAAAATCAGTTATTCAGTAATCCCTTAGTACTCTTTTGCGAGTCATTTCAGTGAATAAAATTATTCCAAGAAAGATATACATTTCCTTTAGAGTAGTATCTTGTCATTTCTTCATATGTTCTTGATGTGGAATAGGGTTTTGGCTTTGAAATAAATTGGTTTCGCATACAATAATGTTCATCAAAGTCTCGTCGAAAAAATTCATAAAGTAATCAATAGGCTGCATATTATAAATATGGTCAATACACATTATCGATTGCAACGAATATTCAAATTTATTTTCCACGAAACTCGAATTTGTCCATTTCAATATCGGTTTCCATGTCGAACTCATCATCAGAACTAAGTCTTGAACCATTGTCAGCAATATGATCTACCAAATCAGCCATATTTCAAGATCACTTTTTTAGATAAACTTATTTTATAATTAACAAAGAAAGAAAATGGTGTCAAATTTCACTTCTCTCCAACTCACCAAAGTTTTTCAAAACAACTTTTTAACTTTTTTATTTTGTCAAAAATAGGTCTCGTTTAGCATACAGTTATTTTTTAATATCATATGATCTGCCGAGGTACAAGCGGGACTCAAAGGGTTTACAAATGCTTTGTTTCAAAAGCTTTAAAACATCAGCCGTCAGAAAAACATAATACTAGCAAGTAATATAAAAGTGTCACAGGTTTATTGTTGACATATTGGTGCCTGTAATCCTTTTTTAATTAACTCCTGGTCAAATTAGTCGTAATTCAATTGTTGATTGTAATACCTCCATTGACGTAGCAATACCATAAAGAAATATATATTTACCAAATGTAAGATGTGAATCAAAACATTTGAAGAAAGTAGAAGATTTGGTATTTTTTCGATAAATTTGTTAAACTGCTAGTTAAAAATAGCAAGAAATCAATGAAATCTTCCTGTTTTCGCTGTTACTGTAAGTGCGAGAAACATTCAATAGGGAAATTTTCCAACAGCATAGTTTAAAATACAACTGATAAAGACGATTGATTCGTTTAATCCAAATTACAATCTCGATATGCTAAATTATCATGATCTAGAATAGATATATTGAAGATCTTTTTGCAAAAGTAGCATTGAAACGAATTGGTGAATTTTTCTTTTTGTTCACGAGTGAGTTTCGTCATTTCCTTTTCCCATTAATTTCATACGATAGGTAAGCTATGTCGGCAGCTATATGTCTATATGGACTGAACGACAGTATTTTCTCCAACAAATGTTTTATTTTGGATTGGAATACCTTGATGAAAAAGTATAAACTCAGCTGCAATTGGCTCATATTTTTTGGATATACAGTGTCTTTCGCCTTATATTGACTCCTACCATTTCACCTTTAGGTGGTAAATAATTAGCGAAAGTTAATAAAAAACGGCGGTGTTGTAAAAATGTACTCACATATATACAAACAATGATTCAAAATAAATTAAAACTTGCGAGGATGGTTACTAATGCTTCGTAAGAAAGTAATCAGTCATTAAAGACTGTTTTTATGCATTCTGCTTTTGTGCTTCCATTGTTCGGATAATCCCCATGATCTATGTAATGCAACAGTCATTTCATCTTCCCAAAGACGTATATTGTATAGACTATATAAAGCTTCCGACGTTATTGGAACCATAATAAATGCTTCATCTTCCTCTTCCTCCATCTGAATGGATATAAAGTGTATTAAAAAGCCTGAGTACACTATTTTACCATAACCAGCAGTAAAATAATTTGACTCACTTTCTCCAACGTGTTGCTTCCCCCTGCTTTAACGTCTGCTAGCGCTAACGGAGATTATATGGTTCGTGTACATTCAAATTCTGTTATATCTCAAAAAGGCTGTTCATGTCAATGAAGATGGTAGAATTTTCAGTGTTCACATAGTCCATTAATGCACTATCTTCTGTTTCAAGCAAGTCAATATGAGCAGTACAATAAGCAATTGTTTTTGTAGAAACAATTCCCCATCTTTTCACCATCAACTCCACTGATTAAAAAGCAGTAAGTTGTCTCACATATTCCTCCCAAGTTTTTCCAAGATCGATGAAAGCAGCACCTAGCTGAGAAAGTTGACGACGATAATAACTTTTAAATATGTGGATAATCCCTGCATCAAGTAGTTGCATCCTAGAAGTCACATTTGGTGAAATATAAGTTAACTCAACATTCGTAGGCTTGTTTAAAATTTATGCATATATGGTATTCACCAAAGAAAAAATACATCCTTTTACTGAAATCCTGTAACCATGTATTGAAAAACTCAGTTGTCATTCATGCCGATTTATTGGCGAACCAAAGAGATAATCCCAAGCTTTTTGGATCTTTCGGAAATGATGGAAGTTTTTAAAATTTTCCAATAACAATGATGGGGAGTTTTATTTTACCACTCACATTACAACACAAAACCGCAGTCCAACAATCCTTCTATTGCTTTAAATTTTTATAACAGTCATCTGGGAGCACAAATGTTCTGAATAGATAAATAAAAAATGCAGAAAATTTTCCAAAATATTTTTAAAGAAAACTAAAACTATTAAAGATGTACCGTGATTGCCGCGCTTTCAAATAAATGACAGTCTCATCCATGTTGAATATTCGATCCATTGGAAATTTTCCTCTAATTGTCGGGGATATATTTCCTGCATTCTTTTTGTGATTACTTCAACCTTCCTCATGTAAATACCTGGACTTGATATTTCAATTTCAACTACGAGCTTTTGAACTGCAACAACTTTAATATACGCTTTTGGAGCTGGAATTACCGCGGCTGCTGGCACCAGACTTGCCCTCCAATTGATACTTGAAAAAGTATTTAAAATAATCTCATTGCAATTATGAAACCACTAGGGTCCATATTGTTATTTATTGTCACTACCTCGCCGAACCGGCATTGGGTAATTTTCGCGCCTGCTGCCTTCCGTGGATGTGGTAGCCGTTTCTCAGGCTCCCTCTCCGGAATCGAACACTGATTCCCCGTTACCCGTTACAACCATGGTAAGCTTTGATCTTACCATCGAAAGTTGATAGGTCAGCCATTACTTCAACCTTCCCCATGTAAATACCTGGACTTGATATTTTCACGATTTAGCAATCTAGAAAGCCAACCAGAGTAAAAAATTGCTTACTCGTCCTTTTTTGATAAAGTCAATCAGAGCTGCTTCTATCATGGGCGCCTTTCCAGTTCTTCTTCTCTTGACTTTAGGATTTTTACCGCTCAACATACCCATCATATTGTTGTCCAGTTATTTTTTATAAGATATAACTGTTAGTTTAGATATTCCAAATTTATTCACGAATTCCTGTATTATTGTCTTCGATGCAATTTCACCAATATCTATATTCTTTGTAACATCCCACTCTGTCTCTGTTCTTTTCATAACTGTACATGTAGACTGCAATAAAAATGGAGAGAAAATGACAGTAAATACTCTTAAACATGCGAATACACGCATGTACGTCATTGAAAATTGTTTGTGATTATTGACACTGTGATAGGTAAGTGCGAAGTGAAGGAACTAATGCTGTCTACATATTAAAATATCATATTCCTCCGCATATCATATCATCATGAGGAAGAAGTCAATTCTTTCATGTCCTTAGAAAATAAATGAAGAATGTATTGAAAATGTGCATGTGAATACGTAAAGAGAAGTAGCGTAAATGCTATTGAAGTGTAAAACGATAAAAATGCACCAATAGAAATAGATTGCACGGGCTCTTGTTTCTTCTTGTACTCTACTGTATTTACCTTTATGATGATGTGAGCGTGTAGCGTGACTTAAAAGGGTGAATTATATAAGCTTGGGCGAGAAGTTAAATTATAAGCGACGAAAATTATATGTAGCAATTTTAAACCACCTAAAAAATAAGGTTAATTAGGGTAAATACAAAATGAAAGTTAATAATAAGAGGTAACATTTAAAGTGGCGGATACTGTAATACAATATATTTTACAATATTTTTTAAACTTCTTTATTCATACATTTTTTGTGCTGCAGGATGAAAATAAATGTAAAATGTTTTTGTTTAGAAATTTATAAACATTTTATTAAAAGTTTATTAAATTTTTAAAACTTGAGAATTATAAAACACAATTTAGTATTTTTAATATAATAAATTTTTTAAATATAAAAAGTAGTGTATAATGAGGATTATGTCCGTGGGATATTTGGCTTGAAAAAAAAAGTCGAAACCCCCCCCCAAAAAAAAATTTTCCCCGACCCAAATATTCCTGAAGAATACAAAAACAAAGAATATTTTCAAATAATTTATTAATTCAAATTCTTCGTAATCTTCGTATTCTTCATAATCTTCCTATTCTTCATTAACTTCCAAACATTCTTTTGGATTGTTACCTAAAACCACATCACCTCCCCTATAATGACCATACGCTACACTTATATTTTTCACGACCCAAACCCTTTTATCATCCTTATTTGTTAATGCAGTTTTACTGTTTTTAATTGTGAATAATTGATGTTTTTTGCGAGTAATACGAGTTTGTGGTACCAAAAAGATTAAGTTTTTGTTATAGCAATCTAGATATGACTTTTGTTTTAAGTCAGTACCCTTCAATGTTATACCCTTAGCTTTGATGCTTTCCACTTCAGACAAGAGGCTATAACAATTTGGACGAAGGAACACCCACTCCTTGTATTTAAATACTTTGTACTTTCCAATGACAGAATCAAGGTTCCTACTATACAAGAGATGCTTTGGGTCAAAACTCAAAGTATCGAGGAGATTATCTCGAACCATAGCAGATAAAAGAATGTTTAATTTACAATTCTTAATTTCTAGAAAAAAAGAATCGGTTCGATATTTTTCTAACTCTATATATTGTAATTCATACATCCTAAGTTTAGATAAATCGAGTACAGTTTTCCCAATGTAACTCGGTCAATCTAAACACACCGATACCTTATTTAATAATACAGAAACCAAATAATTGTTATTATTATTATTATTATTATTATTATTATTATTATTATTATTATTATTATCATTATTATTATTATTATTATTATTATTATTATTATTATTATTATTATTATTATTATCATTATTATTATTATTATTATTATTATTATTATTATTATTATTATCACTCAATGGTAATTTAAAAATATATTTTCTCTTACAGTTAAACTGTGTTAAATGTTCCTCATGGTTTGAATAAAAATCTGAATAAATGAATTTGAATGGTTAATTTTATTTTGAAAATCTTATATAAGTAGATTAAAATAGTTTAAAATCATAAAATGAATAAAAGTAAGTGGTTTTCATATTATGTAATTATTGTTTTTCTAAAAACATCGGTTAGAAAGGAAGTTGTCAAGTTAATTCTTGAGGAAAATTCCGCAAATATTATTAGTTTAAGCAGAAATTCTCGAGTAATATTTTTACAATACTCAATGAAATATTTAAAATTTTCAATCATCTATTCATTTAGAGTAAGTAGACCTTCTATCGGTAGCCCGTTGAACCCACAAGGAAGCCGGGCCTTAGCTGTTCTGGGAGCAGAGGTCATTTTTTGCGGTGTCATAATCATTGGATACAGCACCAACGTTGCCTAGCAACGGGTAACCATTAAAGAGCAAGAAGTATTGTATGTAAGGGTTACAAGGTCACAAACCATAAACCCACACACTAGTAACGTAATTCAGATTTTGCACAAATCATATAATCAAATATAGTTCCGAATACTCTCATTCTTTTATTTATATGTTTCTTCATAATCTTTCTACGTTTAAGTGTTCCTCCTTTTTCATTTTCACTATTAAATACGTCACTTACTTTACTAAAAATACTAGGTAAAGTTTGCCTAACACTAGGTTAAGATTCTTTAATTTCAGATATTTCATTTGATTTTAAAGCAGGTAAAAAATCAGAATTATTATTTTTTACGTCATTTGCGGTTTTCATACGGAAATTCCCTATACGTCTAAGAATAGGTAATGCAAATATACCTATTTTTTTCAACCAACCGGTTCCATATTGTTTTCCTATAAAATATGGTAATTCTCCACCAGATTGACTAATATTATAAAAATTTACAATGTCAGGATGACTCATTTATTTTACGAAAATGTAATGTAAGAAAAGTTTTATCTTCTTTACCAAATATATGTTTTCCACTATCGTCACGAATATTGATTTCTATATTGCTTATATATGTTGATGATACAGACAAATTGGGTTTTCTCGAAAAATTTGAACTAGATCGTCCTTTTTATTTTTTTAAACCCATACAAATTTCAATAGAGGTACCAAAACATCACCAACAAGAATAGGTTTAATGATATTTGTATAGATCATCATTTGTTGATTACTTTGCAAAATTTCTGGTAAACGTAATCCAACAATAACTTTTTCTGAATATGATTCTTCACTTAATCCCAAACTTTGATCCAAGAATTTACTAAATTTAACTTTACTGACATCATCTTCCAATTCGATTTTGATTAATCTTCCTTGTTCAATTTCTCAAGATTTAAATGGATGCAGATAACAAGTCATTAATTGATAATTTATTTGTGATAAATTAGTAATGATTAAATTTTCTTCAAATTTATCTGTATACTCGACATCATAAAAATAATTTATAGTTAATCGAATTGTATCAAACTTTATTTTACGATTATTTGAAGGAATTTTAATTTGAGTCAAGTTGTCATCAAAATTTACTTCTTTTTTATTAAATCCTAATTTTTGAGCGTCTGCAATATTGTCAAATGAAATTTTAAATAAAAAATATTTACAATTAATATTTAAAGTATTTCCATCAATGTATACTAGATAAAATATAGAGTCGTGACTAATTGTATATTCATTCTTTGCTTCGTTATAGTAAAAATATTCATAACTTGTATGTAATGTACTCTTACTATATTTAATATTTGAGTTGTTATAAATTTGAAAATTATTGTATACGAAAGTGAAATCAGTCAGATCAACTAGTCACTCACCTTCCAAGTAAATTGGATTTTGAAATTCCACATTAAATTTATCAGCTTTGTTATTTGGATGAGTAAGAAGACAACTATAACTCGGTAGATTTATGTAAAAATCTTTAATCATTTATTTTTCTAAAATGTATTGATAAATGTGTTTTGGTATCTTTACTAAATTTAATTAATTTTCCACTATCGTCGCGAATATTAATTTCAATGTTGTTTATAGTTGAAGTTGAAATTAGTAAATACATTGGATTCTTCATTGTAATTGTACAACTTCCCCTTGCTCATAATTTTTAATCCAAATAGATTTTAATAGAGAAACTCTTACATCTGCAACAGTTATTGGTTCAATAATATTCGAATAAATGAACATTTATTGATGATGATGTAATAATCTTTGAACTTTATTTGAACTTTATTACCAACGATTTCTTTATCAATGAAAGATTGTTTATTTAATCCTAAGGTTTTGATTAAATTGTTGTCAAAATATATTTTTGAAATGTAAAGATTATCTTGATCCATTGTAGTCATCGGAATCCTTTCTTATGAAAATTCATCAATTTTCCATAAACGATGAACTTCATCGTCTAGATGATTTTCTAAAGACAGAAACGTCCAGTTGCCACCTAATCCAACTCTTCCGATGCAAGTTCAGTTTAAAGGAGTTAATCTTTCCATAGGTTCTCCTTCTTTTCCTTTCCTATATCTTCAAGAGCTTCGTGTAATTCTTATAGGTCTGCTCCTATTACTATCTCAATCTTTCTATTCCTTTGCATTGTCGAAAACTTTATATTTTTTAAATGTTGCCATTCATCAGCTCTTTCACTCCAGTCTATAACATTCAATTCACCTGTAATATTTCTGACAGCCTGACATTGACAAATAATTTTTATCTTTTTGTCCTCGCTACCTAATTCCACTGTTACCGGTCGCATCTCTAATTTGGCCTTAATTCCATCAACTACCCCTACTTGAATGTTTCTCGCTTTTCCATTTTACTCTAGTTCATCGGCAACTCTAGTACTCACATAACTGGTATTAGATGCATCATCCAAAAGTGAGACTAATGGTATCTCTTTCCCATTGTTCATAAGTATAACTGATACTGTTCTTAAGCTCACATATTGAGATTTTCCCAAATATTTTCCTCTAACATCTGTCATGAATGTATTATTTGTTTTATTAATTTTTTTCTCATTAATAACCTCATCACAACCTTACAGAACTTCTGTTTCTGACATTCTCTTACTTTATGTCCAGGATTTAAGCAATTATAACACAATCTTTTATTATTTACTAGCTTCTTTCTCTCAGCTACTTCCATGTTCTTAAATTCTTCGCATTGATTTAACAACAAATGGTTTTGGAAACATTTTTGACAAACTCTCATGACTTTATCTTTTTCTGTGAAAGGGTTCAGCTGATTCTCGGCACTTCTTTTCTTCTCCTGAGCCAAAAATGACTTTTCTCCGTATCTCATCTCTAGTCTTTCCAGAGCCGTGTTATAAACTGTAGCATCATATCCTAAATGCTCAATTATTCGCAGAGGTTCTCCTACCATGTTTTTCCTTAAATGCATGAACTTTTCTCCATCATTGGAGCTTTCTGAGTCAACATATAGGCGTCAAATTTATTTCTCCACCGTTCATAATTCTTCAATTGACCTGCAAATGGCTTTATTACAATTTTCTAGTTTGCCAGACATTTAAATATTGCTATGATTTTCCTTTAAACGATTTTGTGATTTATAATCTTTGTTACTACATGCTCTTTCCGCATTATTATCCAGTAATTGATTAAACCTTTTCCTTTTTCTGATAAATTTCCGAAATATCCTTTTCTAAAATCTCTTTGACTTCCTTTTCCCTTCCTTTTCACTAAGATCTAACAACTCAGTCCAACTTTCGATCACTTTATAAAATTCCTCCTCATATTCCTCCGCTAACTTAGGGAAATCATCCGTTTGAATTGCCGATAATAAAAGATTTCGCTTTCTTATTAATCACCATTTCTGCGATTGGCGTCTTTTTAGTCCTTCTGATAGTTCCTTCTCAGTTTCCATTCTCCCAAACAGATTGTAGAGTAGTAAGATTGTTGATCCACTTGCAATATCATAATATAATAACGTCTTGTTGTCATTTAATTGTTTACCATTACGATATTGCTTTTGGCTTCCATACGACATCCCTCCTGAATTATTTTCTTGACTTTTGAGATCAGTCATTGTAATTCAAGAGTGATGGTTCCTCCTGATGCTCTAATAAATATTTGCAAATTTTGTTTGGCACCTACGCAATTTTCTTCACCTGACAAATTTTCATTGTTAGCGTTCTCTACTTCATTGTCTTTTACACTTTCATCAGTTGTCACTTCGTTATGTTTGATCTTACAAGTAAATCTATTTACTGTTGAAACCTTAATTCTTGTTTTCATAAAAAATGTTTTATTCTTCTTATTTGATTTGTTATCGGGCTTTATCAATGAATTCTCAACTGGAGATTAAGTTTCATTGCTTCCCAACCTTTTATTACTTTTAATTTCAATTTCCAGTTTTTTGATAGTTTTGCCAACTTTTTGTTATGATTCCTTTGCTTATTTTTCTTTGATAGTTTTATATCTTTTCATTTCTTTATTCTGATTTTGTATTTGAATAGTAATATTTTCGTGCTCACTGATATTCTCAGAGACAACAGTTAAATTATAAGTTCCGTTAGCACTAGATTTAAATCCAGAAGGTTTCATTGCTTCCCCTTTTCGACAGCTACCTTAATTACATATTTAATTTAGTCATCAATTTTAACAGATACTCCATAACTCTAGTGAAAATACGCTGCTATTCCTTGAAATGATGACCCTTTTTCCGCACCTGAGATTCCATCATTAAAAGATGCATAATTTCCTAAGTCTAATGTTTCCAATCTAGAACATGCTCCCGCTAACAGAGTTATTCCTGTGTCAGTAATTCTGCATCTCGAAACCTCTACTACAGCTAATACTCTACAATCAAATTGCTTAAAGCCTTTATTATGCATGCTATCTTACTCACCAGAAGTAATACCCGATGTATCTATAAAAAACGCACTGATGTTTCCAACCAAAGCTTTTAATCCAGCATCTGTTATTTTACAGTTCGAAACACACAAAGTTCTCAGTTCAGAAAAATATCTTACTAATAGCCCAAAGGCATTTTCTGTGATTAATTCTACGACGTAATTACAATTCATAAATCTCACTTTAGACCAAGACTTAGCCATCTCTGAAATCCCATCACTTGTTACTTTTGTACTTTCTATTAATCGAAGGAATGCCAGCAAGGGGCAACCACGTGCCATATATCCTAGACCTTCATCAGAAATATCACAGAACGATAAATTAAGCTTCATCAGGTTTTTACAATTGCCAATTTCTTTAATTCCATCATCCTTAAGTTTAGTGCATGAATCAATGCAAAGAGAAGTGAAATTAGTGCGATTGCGAGTAACACTGACATTCGGTTCACTGGTCACATTATACATTCTGATAAAGTTAAATCTTCAATTAATGGACATTGCTGAACTGAATTTTTTATATCTTTCTCGATGATATTAATGCAGGCTTCCATTCGTAATTCTCTTAAAAATCGCTCACTTTTTTCAGTTATTTTCGAAACCACATTGCTTGTTATATCTTTTTGAAAATTGAATAAATTTATAGTTTTCCAATAACTTTTATCAACTGCGATTTCATACCAACATTTACAAACTTGCGAACTGGTACACAAATCCGTTTTACCCAAGTTCTCCACCATATTCATTTTTTAAATAAACTTTGTTAAAAAATTGTAATTCAAAATTCAATAAAGTCGATCTATATTTATTTTGATTTTAAAAACTTTTACATAGTTAAAAGATAACGCCAATAAAAAATTTTTAGGGAGTCTCGATTTTATTTTCAAGCCAAATATCCCACGGAGCATATACTTCATTATACATAACTATAAAAGCTCAATAAAAAAATTTGTTTGAATAAAAGAATTAGTTATATATTGTTTCAAGTTCGAATCTACCTGATGATGACAGTGAGTCTGTTGAAATATATTGCAGAATAATATATATGTTGGA
The DNA here is from genome assembly GCA_022537955.1 of Schmidtea mediterranea. Taxonomy (NCBI): domain Eukaryota; kingdom Metazoa; phylum Platyhelminthes; order Tricladida; family Dugesiidae; genus Schmidtea; species Schmidtea mediterranea. Next base: position 107,650,316 of record CM039681.1, on the reverse strand, counting down.
TTAGCGCTTTCTTTAATTTAATTCGATGCCCATATTGTGTGATTGTTTTAACCAATAAAAATGAATTAATAAAATGTAAAAATTAAATAATCAGATTAAAAATTAAATATATAAGTAGTAGGATGTGAGCCCGTCAGATACAACCCCCCCCCACTAGCTTACGTAATTATTACGTAACATTTGACCTCTGCACGCGCTGTTGCTACCTGGAGATTGACCTTTGTCCACTAGTTGCTACCTAGTAATTGACCTTTGGTCAGTGACCTCATGATTACATCACTTGACCACTGGTCAGTGCACACTTATTATGTCACTGGTCACACTTATTAAGTCACTACTCGGAGACTAGTTACCTAACTGTTATTATGTCACGTAGTTGTGGACCAACACACCTACCTTCTAGAACCTTCCACACACCTACCATCTTCCACACACCTACCTTCTAGAACCTTCCACACACCTACCTTCTAGAACCTTCCACACACCTACCTTCTAGAACCTTCCACATACCTACCAACTTCCACACACCTACCAACTTCCACACACCTACCAACTTCCACACACCTACATTCTAGAACCTTCCACACACCTACAACCTTACACACACATACCAACCAACGATCCACACACACACACACCCATCCGCACCCATCCACACCCATCCACACCCATCAGTACCCATCAGTACCCATCAGTACCCATCAGTACCCATCCGACCGATCCACACCGATCCACACCGATCCACACCGATCCACACCGATCCACACCGATCCACACCGATCCACACCGATCCACACCGATCCACACCGATCCGCACCGATCCGTACCGATCCGTACCGATCCGTACCGATCCGTACCTATCCGCACCGATCCGCGCCCAACACGCCTACAACTACGTCTACGACTAAGTCTACGACTAAGTCTACGACTAAGTCGTAGACTTAACAAAATCACTCACTAGTACTATTGGTATTATTATTATACTTTTTACTTCATATAAACGTATGAGTTTCGTTTACCTCATTGATTCATGTTACTTACATGTGATATATTAAAAAATTATATTTACATGAAATTTTCAATTGTTAATTATATTATTACATAAAAAATTATAAAATAATCATTAAACATAATAAATTAAGATCAAACTCGTCTTAAAAATAAATGTTCAATTCTAAATTATTTAGCTTACTGACTATTTTGTTAGTAGTATATTACATAACAATTTTATCAAAATAATCATAAAACTTTAATAATTTTCATGAAAATTTAAGTTTAAAAGCACTATATTCATAGTTTATTTAATTAAAAGTCACTCAAAACTTAAATTTTATCACTGGATTTACAATATTTTAAGAAAATTATTCAACAAGTTTAAAATTTCAACTAAATATAAAAAATTATACAAGACTTACTTTACCAATTTCTATAAAATTTTAAATTTACATCAAATAAAATATATAGATTTATATTCTATTAAAAAATTTAATTATTAAAATAAAAAATAATTCGCCCACGATAGGAGTTGAACCCCTCAACGAATTATTACCGACACCACTGATGTAAGAATTTTGAAAATAACTCATTCAAGATAGGATTTAAACATTGGATTAGTTTATGAAAATAATTAATAGGATTATTTACATGTAAATACTTAACCAAATTCTATAAATTTATAGCAAATATACTGTTTCTAATGAAAATTCAATATTTTGATAATAATTCACGTTGTTAGTCGGATACTAATTTACAAGTTCATTCGACTCTATAAATTATTAGCGATACCATCAACTAAATTCGTTGTGTTTTTAGTGTTTTTATGAAAATAAGTCACTGGGTTTACAAATGAAAGTAACCGATAATTTCGGACATTAAAGCTTTATTTAGCCAAAACTGATTAAATAACCATTAAAAAATTCATCAGGTGATACCTATTAAATATTTCAATAATTTATGATTCAAACTATGTATATTATAATACTTTTCGATAAATTTATGGATAAACTATTACATGGTTCGTTATAAAGTTATTTAAAAGGTTAAGAATTTTAACCCTAAATAACGAAAGATAACTTTTAACCCTAAAAGATGAAATATAACTTTTAACCCTATGTGATTAAAAGTTATAACATTATGTAAACCAATAATTACTAAATACCAAGTAAACACATGTCTTTAATAAAGAGTAGTTGGTAAAAAGCATACATATATTTAAAAATCGTTGACAATTTTTAAGTACCTGTTAAAAATGATTTGAAAATATGAATAAATATATGAATATTAAATTGAAAATCTCTATTGAAATTAAAAAGTATATAAATTTGTTAATCGTCAATAAACTCGTAAAATTATTGATTGATTAAATGCAATTGTTAATTAGAAATATTATTGACTGAACTTATTTTTTAATAGAAAGTTATTCTTGAAATAACATAAAAATCATATTTCAATAAGTTTTCTTTAAATTAATTTTGAAAAAGTAGAAACCACATACTTTATTTTGATTGGCTGTTACTATTGACAACGACATTATTTTGCGATAAATTTAATCGCTAAACTCAAAATACTAATAAATTTATTAAAATTATTACAGTTTTCTTGAAAATAATTTGAAAACATACAAACTATTTTTCAATAAACTTATTATTATTTAACTAAAACCGGTTGTTGAAAATACTAATAAATTTATCAATTAAAATTTTAATGAAAATAATAATTTGAAAATGAAATTATAGAATACTTGATTTTGATTGGTTAATTCTATTTATTACCAATGACAACGACTCAAATTAATTCAAATTTTAATGTTCAAATTATTTTCTAAATATTATTGGTACCGCATTGATAGGAAATCTTGCTATTCAATCGAACATAATTTCATTAATCTTTTTAAATAAATAAACAAAAGTCATTTAAAATTATTATAATGTTGAACTTGTTGCTAATCACCGACTTATTTAAAATTTATCCGAATCTAATTATATGCATTGTAAAACACTACAAGTAATAATTCTTTGATGCTCCTATTAACATTACAACTTTTACATGCTGGACCAATACATTTTCCTGTAAAATGGTCTAACCTTATTTACTATGTTCTTATTACACAATATTCACAATTATCAAATGAATATTCTTCAAAATTCATAGTTTTAACCAATGAAATGATGGTAACTTGTCATATCAGTGAAGTTGTTGATTAATAAGAATCCATCAGAAATTGGCAAATGTTTTTGAAAATGTTATCTTTTGGTAAAATAGATAACGAAACTAGGTTTTTTCGTTTTTAAACTCCAAATATTTATCTTTTGGTAATGTATATAGCGTAGTACCCAACTGATTTTTCTTACATAATTGGTGTTTTTCAAAGGATTTTGGCTTACGAAATCCATTTAAACAATTTTCACACCATTTGCAACAAATTCGAACATTACAATCATTATTTTTATGACAATTCATCAAGGATTGTAAATTAGTTACTGTTGTATAATGATATTTTTCACCCTCCTTTATCAATAATAAATAAATTTAATCCAATCCAGTTACTTTTGTTCGGTAAATTATATTTAAATATGGATGCTTCGTTATAAGTTCTTCTCTATCCTCAAAATTTTCGTTAAATCATTACATTAATTGCTAAACCAGGATATTTCTTCACAAAAGTTGGGATATCACACAGTTTCATTGTCATATCGTTAGGATCGTATACGGTAAATATTTTCTTGGTCTATCTTTCTTGATTTTATCAGATTTCAATACAGCCAAAACACTATATATGAAACATAAATTATTGGTATTTTGTACGTTAACTATTACCTTTTTACATATTAGAGCTTTAGGTGTTGGAATATAACAATGTCCAGATAACCTAGATATATTAGAAACTTTGGTTACCTTGAAATTTATTTCTAATATTCGGTTTATTTTCAAACTACTTCTGTTCATTCAACAATCTTTTCATTTATTTTCTTTGTACCAATGTCAAGAAAAGTTGTAGTCACTGAAGCAGCGTGATTTGATATACTATCTATTTTGAGTTCCCCATCTTTTTCAAATTCTACTTGGACTTCAAATTGAACTTTTGAATGTTTCATTTCATTGAATGTAATTTTTAATTTTTTCCAAAAGAGAAGAACTATTTCCTATAAAAATATATACTAATTATCCCTATTAAAAGTTTAACAATTTATTGAACTACACATACTTTTCTTCAATACGAAATGAATTTAACAGTATAAGAAAAACAATATTTGTTAGCATATTAATAAAAATTGATATACTTTAATGTCCAAATGGATATCCAACCACCTTAAAATCTTCGATAAAATTTTAATGAATTTCTATTATAGTATCAATAAATACCACAAATCATCGACAAAAAGGATAAATCTACTCAATCTTTGAATTTATCTTCGATTCACCTAAAATCTATCATGTTACCAGTAAAGATTGCATTAATAAGCTACAATTTACTGACAATAATTCTACATATAAAGCTAATTATTGATTTCTCTACTTTACATTGGATTTAACCCCTAAAGTTACTGTAATTTAATGAATTACCACATTGAAATTTGTTTACATAAATCATGCAATAGCTAGATTTATTAAAATGCAGTAAGAATCTTTAATGAATTTCTCTTACATGCAATAGTAAGACCCTAATATCCCAACAAATATTTGATTAAGACTCCTCAATCGTAACCAATTATTAAACTTATCACATTTATTTGGTAAATTACCGATCATTAAAAACTCTACTTTTATCTGTACATACTTAATATTTAACCATAATATTCTCCTTAAAATTGATATATTACTGAGCATTTCATGTAAAACTCTACATTTCTCTGCACATACTCAATATTTAGCGAAAATATCTACTTTAAATCGATATATTACTGATCATTAAAAACCCTATATTTATCGATACAAACTCAATATTTAGCCATAATTTATCCCTTAAAATTGATATATTACTGATCATTAAAACCATATATTTATCTACACATACTCAATATTTAGCCATAATTTATCCCTTAAAATTGATATATTACTGATAATTTTCATGTAAAATCTAACATTGAATGATTATTTCTACTCAATATTTACCTTTGATTAATTTCTTTTAACACTGTATAAAATGATATACAAATTATTATTACGTCATAATAAATCGAATAAATTTCTCACTCAATATTTCCCTTAGTAACTTACTACATCTAAACTCGATATTCAAACTTGTAAAGCATACTAGAATTGATCAAAATCCCAATCCATAGTGATAAATCGAACCTTTCAATTATATATAAAACTCTGAAATATTCATATGTTGGAATACTCTCTCTAAAAGTGATGCAGTTCTCTTAAAAGTTTACGTCAAATTCTCAATAAATTCTTCAATTGAACTTCGATTAGATATAAAATTCATGAAAACTATATCGAAAATCCTAAATTTAAACTAAAGTATTTAACATATATACTAAGTGGACATATGATAAATTAATATACTAGCTATTATTCAATACATTATTACAAGTTTTAGTCTAATTAAATACAATTTCCATATTGAAGCCAATTTAACGATAAAAAATATTTAATCGAATATCAAAAGTTGATAACTAACTCTTAAATAACCAAAGAAGTAGTATTTTCAAATTGAATACTAGTATTATTATCGACTTTTATCAATTTTAATGATCAATTTATCATTCGGATAATATTTTAGTATTCTAGTAACCTATGCTAAAAAATATATGTTAATATTCTTAATATGTTTTGTGTTATTTATTAAAATTTCTAGTAATTTATGTAAATAATTTATTGTGAAGATTTAATTAGTTTCGAATTTAAAAACTGCGGTAAATAATATTTAAAATTTGTGATATAATTCTATTAAAACAATAAAAATATTCAATTATTATACCTAATTAAATTAATTAATAAAAATGATATTTTAGAAAGAAATTATGTTTTAGTTCAATATAAACATTCCAAGAAGCTTGTGTGTGTGTGTTATATTTTAGGTAAATTTCATATAATTATGTAAATATTTTATTTGTATCAATCATTTACAAATATTTAAGTATTGCGGTTAAATAAATTTAAAAGTTTACCTCAAAAGTAAACAAAAACAAAATAAATTATCAAAATAATCCATCAAAATGATTACTTTCAACTATATTATTTCGAATAAATAAAATGTAAATGTAAATGAGATTTAATTATTTACAAATATTTAAATATTGCGGTTAAATAAATTTAAAAGTTTGCCTCAAAAGTAAACTAAAACAAAATAAATTATCAAAATAATTATTTTCAACTATATTATTTCAAATAAATAAAATGTAAATGTAAATGAGATTTAATTATTTGCAAATATTTAAATATTGCGGATAAATAAATTTATAAGTTTACATCAAAAGTGAGCTAAAACTAATACAATTATCAAAATGATCCATCAAAATGATTACTTTCAACTATATTATTTGAAATAAATAAAAGCTGATCTTAGGTTGATAACAATAATTGTACAGATTTTAAATAATTTTATGGGTACATATACACAAATGATACTTATTTAGAAATTTGAGTAATCATTTAGAGGGAAAATTTGATTAAGAAAATTAAATGAACCAAAATTTGGACATTAAAACTATTAAGAAATTATATTTCAGAATTAATACTAGTATTCAATTTGAAAATACTACTTCTTTGGTTATTTAAGAGTTAGTTATCAACTTTTGATATTCGATTAAATATTTTTTATCGTTAAATTGGCTTCAATATGGAAATTGTATTTAATTAGACTAAAACTTGTAATAATGTATTGAATAATAGCTAGTATATTAATTTATCATATGTCCACTTAGTATATATGTTAAATACTTTAGTTTAAATTTAGGATTTTCGATATAGTTTTCATGAATTTTATATCTAATCGAAGTTCAATTGAAGAATTTATTGAGAATTTGACGTAAACTTTTAAGAGAACTGCATCACTTTTAGAGAGAGTATTCCAACATATGAATATTTCAGAGTTTTATATATAATTGAAAGGTTCGATTTATCACTATGGATTGGGATTTTGATCAATTCTAGTATGCTTTACAAGTTTGAATATCGAGTTTAGATGTAGTAAGTTACTAAGGGAAATATTGAGTGAGAAATTTATTCGATTTATTATGACGTAATAATAATTTGTATATCATTTTATACAGTGTTAAAAGAAATTAATCAAAGGTAAATATTGAGTAGAAATAATCATTCAATGTTAGATTTTACATGAAAATTATCAGTAATATATCAATTTTAAGGGATAAATTATGGCTAAATATTGAGTATGTGTAGATAAATATATGGTTTTAATGATCAGTAATATATCAATTTTAAGGGATAAATTATGGCTAAATATTGAGTTTGTATCGATAAATATAGGGTTTTTAATGATCAGTAATATATCGATTTAAAGTAGATATTTTCGCTAAATATTGAGTATGTGCAGAGAAATGTAGAGTTTTACATGAAATGCTCAGTAATATATCAATTTTAAGGAGAATATTATGGTTAAATATTAAGTATGTACAGATAAAAGTAGAGTTTTTAATGATCGGTAATTTACCAAATAAATGTGATAAGTTTAATAATTGGTTACGATTGAGGAGTCTTAATCAAATATTTGTTGGGATATTAGGGTCTTACTATTGCATGTAAGAGAAATTCATTAAAGATTCTTACTGCATTTTAATAAATCTAGCTATTGCATGATTTATGTAAACAAATTTCAATGTGGTAATTCATTAAATTACAGTAACTTTAGGGGTTAAATCCAATGTAAAGTAGAGAAATCAATAATTAGCTTTATATGTAGAATTATTGTCAGTAAATTGTAGCTTATTAATGCAATCTTTACTGGTAACATGATAGATTTTAGGTGAATCGAAGATAAATTCAAAGATTGAGTAGATTTATCCTTTTTGTCGATGATTTGTGGTATTTATTGATACTATAATAGAAATTCATTAAAATTTTATCGAAGATTTTAAGGTGGTTGGATATCCATTTGGACATTAAAGTATATCAATTTTTATTAATATGCTAACAAATATTGTTTTTCTTATACTGTTAAATTCATTTCGTATTGAAGAAAAGTATGTGTAGTTCAATAAATTGTTAAACTTTTAATAGGGATAATTAGTATATATTTTTATAGGAAATAGTTCTTCTCTTTTGGAAAAAATTAAAAATTACATTCAATGAAATGAAACATTCAAAAGTTCAATTTGAAGTCCAAGTAGAATTTGAAAAAGATGGGGAACTCAAAATAGATAGTATATCAAATCACGCTGCTTCAGTGACTACAACTTTTCTTGACATTGGTACAAAGAAAATAAATGAAAAGATTGTTGAATGAACAGAAGTAGTTTGAAAATAAACCGAATATTAGAAATAAATTTCAAGGTAACCAAAGTTTCTAATATATCTAGGTTATCTGGACATTGTTATATTCCAACACCTAAAGCTCTAATATGTAAAAAGGTAATAGTTAACGTACAAAATACCAATAATTTATGTTTCATATATAGTGTTTTGGCTGTATTGAAATCTGATAAAATCAAGAAAGATAGACCAAGAAAATATTTACCGTATACGATCCTAACGATATGACAATGAAACTGTGTGATATCCCAACTTTTGTGAAGAAATATCCTGGTTTAGCAATTAATGTAATGATTTAACGAAAATTTTGAGGATAGAGAAGAACTTATAACGAAGCATCCATATTTAAATATAATTTACCGAACAAAAGTAACTGGATTGGATTAAATTTATTTATTATTGATAAAGGAGGGTGAAAAATATCATTATACAACAGTAACTAATTTACAATCCTTGATGAATTGTCATAAAAATAATGATTGTAATGTTCGAATTTGTTGCAAATGGTGTGAAAATTGTTTAAATGGATTTCGTAAGCCAAAATCCTTTGAAAAACACCAATTATGTAAGAAAAATCAGTTGGGTACTACGCTATATACATTACCAAAAGATAAATATTTGGAGTTTAAAAACGAAAAAACCTAGTTTCGTTATCTATTTTACCAAAAGATAACATTTTCAAAAACATTTGCCAATTTCTGATGGATTCTTATTAATCAACAACTTCACTGATATGACAAGTTACCATCATTTCATTGGTTAAAACTATGAATTTTGAAGAATATTCATTTGATAATTGTGAATATTGTGTAATAAGAACATAGTAAATAAGGTTAGACCATTTTACAGGAAAATGTATTGGTCCAGCATGTAAAAGTTGTAATGTTAATAGGAGCATCAAAGAATTATTACTTGTAGTGTTTTACAATGCATATAATTAGATTCGGATAAATTTTAAATAAGTCGGTGATTAGCAACAAGTTCAACATTATAATAATTTTAAATGACTTTTGTTTATTTATTTAAAAAGATTAATGAAATTATGTTCGATTGAATAGCAAGATTTCCTATCAATGCGGTACCAATAATATTTAGAAAATAATTTGAACATTAAAATTTGAATTAATTTGAGTCGTTGTCATTGGTAATAAATAGAATTAACCAATCAAAATCAAGTATTCTATAATTTCATTTTCAAATTATTATTTTCATTAAAATTTTAATTGATAAATTTATTAGTATTTTCAACAACCGGTTTTAGTTAAATAATAATAAGTTTATTGAAAAATAGTTTGTATGTTTTCAAATTATTTTCAAGAAAACTGTAATAATTTTAATAAATTTATTAGTATTTTGAGTTTAGCGATTAAATTTATCGCAAAATAATGTCGTTGTCAATAGTAACAGCCAATCAAAATAAAGTATGTGGTTTCTACTTTTTCAAAATTAATTTAAAGAAAACTTATTGAAATATGATTTTTATGTTATTTCAAGAATAACTTTCTATTAAAAAATAAGTTCAGTCAATAATATTTCTAATTAACAATTGCATTTAATCAATCAATAATTTTACGAGTTTATTGACGATTAACAAATTTATATACTTTTTAATTTCAATAGAGATTTTCAATTTAATATTCATATATTTATTCATATTTTCAAATCATTTTTAACAGGTACTTAAAAATTGTCAACGATTTTTAAATATATGTATGCTTTTTACCAACTACTCTTTATTAAAGACATGTGTTTACTTGGTATTTAGTAATTATTGGTTTACATAATGTTATAACTTTTAATCACATAGGGTTAAAAGTTATATTTCATCTTTTAGGGTTAAAAGTTATCTTTCGTTATTTAGGGTTAAAATTCTTAACCTTTTAAATAACTTTATAACGAACCATGTAATAGTTTATCCATAAATTTATCGAAAAGTATTATAATATACATAGTTTGAATCATAAATTATTGAAATATTTAATAGGTATCACCTGATGAATTTTTTAATGGTTATTTAATCAGTTTTGGCTAAATAAAGCTTTAATGTCCGAAATTATCGGTTACTTTCATTTGTAAACCCAGTGACTTATTTTCATAAAAACACTAAAAACACAACGAATTTAGTTGATGGTATCGCTAATAATTTATAGAGTCGAATGAACTTGTAAATTAGTATCCGACTAACAACGTGAATTATTATCAAAATATTGAATTTTCATTAGAAACAGTATATTTGCTATAAATTTATAGAATTTGGTTAAGTATTTACATGTAAATAATCCTATTAATTATTTTCATAAACTAATCCAATGTTTAAATCCTATCTTGAATGAGTTATTTTCAAAATTCTTACATCAGTGGTGTCGGTAATAATTCGTTGAGGGGTTCAACTCCTATCGTGGGCGAATTATTTTTTATTTTAATAATTAAATTTTTTAATAGAATATAAATCTATATATTTTATTTGATGTAAATTTAAAATTTTATAGAAATTGGTAAAGTAAGTCTTGTATAATTTTTTATATTTAGTTGAAATTTTAAACTTGTTGAATAATTTTCTTAAAATATTGTAAATCCAGTGATAAAATTTAAGTTTTGAGTGACTTTTAATTAAATAAACTATGAATATAGTGCTTTTAAACTTAAATTTTCATGAAAATTATTAAAGTTTTATGATTATTTTGATAAAATTGTTATGTAATATACTACTAACAAAATAGTCAGTAAGCTAAATAATTTAGAATTGAACATTTATTTTTAAGACGAGTTTGATCTTAATTTATTATGTTTAATGATTATTTTATAATTTTTTATGTAATAATATAATTAACAATTGAAAATTTCATGTAAATATAATTTTTTAATATATCACATGTAAGTAACATGAATCAATGAGGTAAACGAAACTCATACGTTTATATGAAGTAAAAAGTATAATAATAATACCAATAGTACTAGTGAGTGATTTTGTTAAGTCTACGACTTAGTCGTAGACTTAGTCGTAGACGTAGTTGTAGGCGTGTTGGGCGCGGATCGGTGCGGATAGGTACGGATCGGTACGGATCGGTACGGATCGGTACGGATCGGTGCGGATCGGTGTGGATCGGTGTGGATCGGTGTGGATCGGTGTGGATCGGTCGGATGGGTACTGATGGGTACTGATGGGTACTGATGGGTACTGATGGGTGTGGATGGGTGCGGATGGGTGTGTGTGTGTGTGGATCGTTGGTTGGTATGTGTGTGTAAGGTTGTAGGTGTGTGGAAGGTTCTAGAATGTAGGTGTGTGGAAGTTGGTAGGTGTGTGGAAGTTGGTAGGTGTGTGGAAGTTGGTAGGTATGTGGAAGGTTCTAGAAGGTAGGTGTGTGGAAGGTTCTAGAAGGTAGGTGTGTGGAAGGTTCTAGAAGGTAGGTGTGTGGAAGATGGTAGGTGTGTGGAAGGTTCTAGAAGGTAGGTGTGTTGGTCCACAACTACGTGACATAATAACAGTTAGGTAACTAGTCTCCGAGTAGTGACTTAATAAGTGTGACCAGTGACATAATAAGTGTGACCAGTGACATAATAAGTGTGCACTGACCAGTGGTCAAGTGATGTAATCATGAGGTCACTGACCAAAGGTCAATTACTAGGTAGCAACTAGTGGACAAAGGTCAATCTCCAGGTAGCAACAGCGCGTGCAGAGGTCAAATGTTACGTAATAATTACGTAAGCTAGTGGGGGGGGGTTGTATCTGACGGGCTCACATCCTACTACTTATATATTTAAAAATAATAATAAATAAAATTATTAAAATAATAAATTAATAAAATTTATTAAATAAAATGATTAATTAAAAATGAAGAAAAATGATTTAATAATCATATTTTTAATAACATTGGCATATTTTTAGTAACATTTGGGTGACCTTGAAAGTCTATTGAAGAAGAAGCGTCCAGGCGCACACGTGCCAAAGAAAAAACAACCATTAGGTAACCGTCACATTTGACGTTGGAATTGTGTTCTAATGTTTAGTCATTAGTAAAAGGTGAGGTATATCGTCATGATTGCTTATACCCCGAGCATCATTAGATTACAAAGCTACTATAAAAGGTTTCGTCCTCATTTGAAATTATGGTCTCAATTTATCATGAAAAAAGATTTAAATCCTATAAAATAAAAAGCAATAGAATTTTAATGCAAACCAAAGATCATACAAATCAAAAATGTTCTTTTTTGTTACAAGAAGTAAATAATTGATTTTATAATATGGGTTTCTTCGGGAGATGTCCCAACAGGTTGGCAACTTTCAGTTTACGATTCATGAATCCCTTAACTTCACCTGGAGCGACTTGGCTAGAGGTTCTCGTCAGCACAGTGTGAGCACCATAAGATTTGGTTTCGAGTTAGGTGCTGCTATTTCACTTATTTAGATTACTTGATCTACCACATGATTATTTCCAGCTCCTAACACGGTAATTAATGAATATCCACTTAAGAAATATTTGTATTATCATCATTACATTTTATTTATGCTAATTTAATTCATAAATATTTGTAGATATGATTAAAAAGTTTTAGTTAATTTTAAACAATTCAATTTGAAAGTGAATAAGTAATTACACCTTTGTTTTAAATAAGTAATTCATAATACGTATAGCTTAAATAATTTAATAAATTCATGTTGAGGGTATTATTGTTTATTTGTTTTTTCATTAATTTATCATTGTCTGATGTTGAAAATATTCACAAAAGACATGAATATAATTTAACATTTAAAGGCCCTGTAATTGTTCTCCCAAATACAAACGAAATCCTTACGTAAATTTTTTATTACCTAATAATCCTTTTGATTTTAGAATATTACATAAGAAGTTGCACGTTATTTTTAAAATTAACGTTATGAAAATCGAAATCGGAGAATTTGCTGCTCTTTTTCAGCGTTTTTTCGAACAACTTAATGCAAAATCGAAGCAGGAAGAGGAATTTCGGAATGAATCAGTGCCTGGCTCTCGTGTGTCTTCTGAAGATATGCCTTTTTTCCAGATTAATGAAAGATTTCATGCATTGGAAAGAAGTAATGAGCTTCTGAACGGTAAGATGGATTCTATTGTTAATACTTTAAATTATCTTATATCTGGTTTGAATGGTGGTTTTGACAATAATAATAAATTAAATTGTATTTTTAAAACTAGTCATGTTAAGGAACCTCTTTCAATTGTTAAGACTAATCTTGTTAGTGAACTTCCTTCAGCTCTTTTAGTCCAAGATAAGGTTCCTTGTCTTAAGTTATCAGAAGAAGATTTGATTAGGAAAATACCAACTAAAATTGTTCCTTCTAAGAAAGTTTCTAAAAAGACAATAGAGCATACTTCTAGAGTAAAATTTTCGCTATTTGTTAGAGTTTTAGATTCCAAAGAGAGGCAACAGTTTTTTAAGCTATTTCCCAATTTATTTGCTTTATTGAAAAGTAAAGAATCAGAAAAGAAATCTGAGGTATTAAATATCGAGTTGACCAAAATTTCTAAAATAGATAATCCCCTAAATATAGCTGGATTTAAAAATTTCTTTTTTAGAAATAATAATATATGTGTTACAATTGATTTTTATAATAGTAGTAAAGTAAAATCTAAAATTACTAAAAAATTAAAAATCAAAACATCTTTAATAAACTCAAAGATTGTTAAAAATTACAATACAAATAAATTTATCCCTGCTTCTTTATCGATAAAGAAGTTTTTATTTGTTCTTTCAGATAAACTGGCTGAGACAACTAATATTAGTAATGTTACAGTCAGAGAGGAACAAATAAATAAAATAATTACTTCATTAAAAATTAAAAATAGCCTACCCGACTATTTGGTTAAATCCCAAATTAAATATAAGGATGGTGATTTTTAATGTTGGATTTGTTAAATAGTTTTGAGATCGAGGGTGAGTTGGGCCAAAAAATTACTGAACTGTCCCGTTCACAAATTAAAGAACTATTTAACTCATTCCCTGAAGTTCAGGAACTTTTTTTCATCGAAAAAAAAAGCATAGATGAAAACCCTGAAAAATTAATTAATTTAATTAATAAATTTAAAATTGAAGAAACATTTCCTCAACAGATCTCATTTGTGGGGGTAAATTTGTTAAGATTGATAAATTAAATGATTCTCAGTTTCCACAAGTAGAATCTGAATCCGATATCATGTTTAACCTTGGTTTGTTTAGTCTCTTTGGTTTATCTGAATATGATAATCTTTTAAATTCTCTTTTATGTCAACCAAAGTCTCCAGAGAAACTGGTTGATATAATTTTTCATTTAAATTACCTAAATTTAAAAGGCAATTTTGATACTTCAACAAACGGAACTTATGAAAATTATGTTCAAAACTATATTGTTAATTGTTTGTTAATGCACTCAATTCTAGATCTTGAGACTTGTGCTTTCTTAAATCTTGATAATATTGAATTGTGGGCTCCAAAATTGATTGAATTGATTCCTTCTTCTTCCGATTATAGTTCAAGTTGTAAAGAAAAACTTTTGAAGCTCAAACAATGGAAATTGTCTGGTGAAATTGACAGAATCCACAATATTATTTGTCCTGAAACTATAATTGAAATCAATAACTTTCTTGGGGTGATTGACCAATCTTATACTACCAAATCCGACCAACTGAAATTTCTAACTAGTTTAGGTGAAAAAATTAATAACATAGAAATCGACAATGATGTATATGATTTGGTTAAAGCAAAGAGAATGCTTTATTTTATTATTAGGGACAAAAAACGATTTCTAAATAAAGATAATTTTAACTATCGCATACCCTTCAATTGTAGAAAAATTTGTACACTAAAAATGAGTGATTTCATAACTAAGCTCATTCAGTCAAATGAACTTTTTGAAGAGCGAGAAGCAGTTGTAGACAATAATATAGACGTATCTCCTAATGAAAACTTAAATATCTTAATAGTGGAACCGGTCAATCCCACTCCTGACACAGTTATAGTTGGTCAGTTGGATACTTTCCCAACAGACATTGACGAAACTGAGCCAGTTACTATAGATAAACCTCTGAAAAAAATAACATCAAAACAAGCTGTAAAACCCAAGGCACAAAAATCTAAATGAAGGGAAGTGCCTGCATCAGTTTCAATATCTGTTCCAATCTCTGAAGAGACTGATGCAGATAGCACTATAATTAATTACTTTTTTCCTGAACGCGACCCAAAATCTGGTTTACCGATGATGATATTGACTATTATCTTGAGAGTCACATTGGTAATCCAAACTTTGCACCGGTCAAATGTTTTATCGTTGAAATTTTAAGTTCGAATTGCAAAGACGAAATATTTCCAATGCCAGATAATCTTTTTAAAGCGCAAATAATATTATGCCCTCTTAACATCAATGAATCTCATTGGATCCTTTTTGTTTACTGTAAATTGACTAAAATTTCCTATTTTGTTGACCCAATTCTCCGTAAACGGCATAACCTTATTAATAAGTCAAGTGCACTTAAAATCACGATGGCTTTAAATAATCTTTTTGATCTCAAAGCTGCTGTAACCTTTCACCCCATGATAACCTTGTTTACCAGGATAATAATTACGATTGTGGACCTTACATCTGCGCGTATGCTATGCTGATAAGCCAAGAATGGCAAACATTTCCCAACAACTTTATTGAAACAATACGTAAAAATGTCCATCGATTCCAAACTACTAAATTTCAGAATCCACCAAAAGTCTCTGGGGGTGGTATAACGACACTGCCTATTTTTAAACGCTTCCAGAATGTAACAAGACCACCAAAAGTAGCACTTCCTTATAAAGATTCTCTCCAAAATGAGAATTCATGTGTACCTTCTTTAATAAAAGAATGGTTTAGTAATAAAAATTATATAACCGTATTGTCTCCTGAATTGACGTTGAATCTTATTGCACATAATAATCAATTTATAAGAGAAAACGTCACATTTAGGCAATTTACGAGAGTAAAGTATGTAATTGCTGTCATTCCAAACAACCCACACTGGTGTCTGTATATATTTTCCCCTGTATTCGAGCGCAGCTACATCTTAAACTTTCAAGGCAGAGTCTTAAATGAGAGACTTGTCAGTATTGGTGAAAGCATGACTGATTATCTGAATAAATTCTTCATTTCTACTGCGAAAGTCAATTTTATTGTTAATCATAACCAGACTCACTTCTCGTTTAGATCGGAAGATCCACATTTTTTTGCTTCTGCGTTTATTGAATTTCTCGAGAGATTCTTCTTTGGTAATATCCTTTCATTTACTAAAATCAATGAAACTTTAAAATCATTTAAACTACAAATAACAAATGAGATCTGTAAAAATTTAAATTTAATTAATTTTTCAATTAATGATGAAATTATCACAAAATATTTTAAAAATTTAAATTTACCCAGCAATTTTATATTCCTAAATTCAGCAATGTGCACTGCTATTATGGATGATTGCACTCGCTATTTAAATGATTTTTTAAACTATGATAATATTATCAAAGCACAAGTTATATTCGCCATTGTAGCACCTCCAAAATTTCGTGAAATTCTTTTTATCATAGACTACAACACGGATGAATATTACCTTTTAAACCCAACAACTCTTTTAGGAAATGATAATTATTTGTCTACTTGTAAGATTCTAAGAAATAAAATTAATGAAATTAGAGAATCACCTAATCGTGTATTAAATCTTGGTGAATGCCCACATGATATTCGTGGTTCAGGTTTAGTAAGCAAAATTCTGTTTTGTTCTTACATGTCAAATTATGCCAATGATTTGCCTTTAGTTGGTTTGAATTTAAGACAAATTGGTAATGTGGTAAGCTCCTTCGTTCCAATAGTTAGTGAAATAAAAAAAGTTAAATCCTTAGAAAATAATATAATTAATGAAAATCATAAAGAAAGTGAAAATTTAAAAGAACGTAAAAATAAAATTGATCAACTTTTAATAAAAGTATTTAAAATGAATGTTGATGAAATCGTCGATGTAATTTTGGATCAAATTTCTATTAAAACTGTGCCAACACACAAACCTTACTTGGGCAATATAGAAAGAGTAGAATCTCAAATTAATAAAAGTAATTTAATTAAAAATTTCAACAGTGACATGAAAACCACTGTAAACACGATCATCAATGATGTAGATGTGGATGTTAGACCTAAATATGAAAACATTATAACGAATTTTGAGCACAAAATTCCTTTAGACCGAACTTGGGATAAGGTGTTTAAAT
Organism: Schmidtea mediterranea; assembly: GCA_022537955.1. NCBI lineage: Eukaryota > Metazoa > Platyhelminthes > Tricladida > Dugesiidae > Schmidtea > Schmidtea mediterranea. The sequence continues at coordinate 107,632,652 of CM039681.1, read as the reverse complement.
TTTGTAATCGTTCTGATAAAAAACTTAAACTTAAATATTTATCGAATTCTGAGGTATTATTTGAGCTCAAGAAAGCTGACAACACAAGTCCTGGTGTTGATGGTATAAAATATCGAGACCTGGTGATGCTGGATCCCGAGGGTAAACTACTAACTTTTTTATTTAATAAAATTATTTCTAAAAAGGTTATACCAGATAGCTGGAAATCCTTTAAAACGTTGCTAATTCCAAAACCCGGTAAAGGTGATAAATATGATAGTGTGTCATCTTGGCGTCCAATTGCACTACTTTCAGTTATCTACAAACTGTTTGCCTCTTGTTTAGCTAATCGTTTAACATTTTGGATAAATAAGAACAATCTGTTGCATATCGGTCAGAAAGGTGGCTCTAGACACGATGGATGTGTGGAACACAATTCAATTCTTTCGTCAGCTTTAGAGCACTCTAAATACAGCAAGAACTCTCAACTTGCTATTGCTTGGCTTGACATTAAGGATGCTTTTGGGAGTGTTCCTCATGCCTACATGTGGTCTTTACTTCGATTTGTTGGGGTTGATGAGGAATTTGTGACTATTCTTGAGAGGATGTATTCCGATACAAGTACTTTCTATAGTTGTGGTCCTATCTTGACTCCAAATATTGCAATCAGACAAGGTGTTAAGCAAGGATGTCCTATCTCTATGATATTGTTTGCTTTAGCAATTAATCCAGTTCTTGAAGCAGTATCCCGATCTAAATGTGAACCATTTATGATTGGTGAATCTCCAGTTAAAATCCTTGCGTACGCTGATGACATTGCTCTTGTATCAAAGTCTGCTTACGACTTACAGAGAGTAACAAACATTGCTGTTGTAATTGCATCTGAAATTGGCTTTGAATACCGTCCTGAAAAATGCGGTTATATCGAACTTCCTCTTATCGAAACAGAAAGTCAAATTCTTATAAATGACATTAAAATTAAAAGATTAGCTTCAAGTGAATTCTACCAATATCTTGGAGTGCCTGTGGGTGAAGAAACCGATCAGAGTCCATATGACATTCTTAAGAAAGTTGTTTCTGATACTAGGAAAGTTGCTGACTCTGACTTACTTGGATGGCAAAAACTGAAAGCGTACAAAATCTTTTTACATTCTCGTTTAGTATTTCCTTTTAGAACACGAGAGATTAAAACAAGTGCACTAGCAAAATCCAATGCCAACAATAATCTGACTGTAAACATCACTAGCCAATTAAGAAATTGTTTTAGGAAAATGATGTCTTTGCCTAACCACTCTGAAGTATGTTATTTTTATAATTCAACTGAAAACGGAGGGGCAAACTGTGTTGATCTACTTGACGAATACCACACACAGACAATAACACACTTTTTCCGACTTTTTACTTCTAATTGTGAATTTGCGAGAAAAATTAACCTTGATTCTTTGAACTTTGTAGCTGGTCCGCGACTTGGTATTATCAATCCGACTTTGCAAGAAACGTTTGATTGGATCAATGGGAAAGAGCCAAAACCTTGGCATTCTGGTAAGAAAACTCGTTTTCAGCGAGCTAGAATTGCGATTGCGTTTTTTAAGAAAGAACATGATATTAATATTATGTTTATTGTCACTAAAGGTCAACCTTCACTCTTCATTACATCAGAAAACGTGGAACATTTATTCTTACTCCTGATTTGCGTAAAACTACTTCAAAAGTCTTGCACATGGCTCTCTGTGACTCGTATCTTTCGAAATGGGAAAAAGGCTGCACTTCAAATTTCATTGCCTCAGCCATTAAACTTTCACCAAAAATTAATAAAGCTATTTATCGAGGTGACATTTCTGAGTTTGCTTGGCATTTTATCCATCGTGCTCGTACAAATACTTTGTCCATCAATGCAAAACCACATAATAAAGGTAATAAAAGACTGTGTCGATTATGTCACACTGAAGACGAAACAATGTCGCATATTATTCAATCTTGTAAAATCCATTTGACTCTTGGTTCTGAGAGGCACAATGATTGTCTTGATCTGATTTCGTCTCACTTGTCGAAAAATTCAAATTTGATTGTTGTTGTTGACCATGTATGTTCACTTGTTCCGGAATCGAAAGAGCGAGTAGATTTAATGATCACTGACATGGTGCGGAAAAAAATATTTTTAGTTGACATGAAATGTCCATGTGATACAATTAATAATTTTGCACTAGTAGATCTTCTTAATTTACAAAAATACGATTCGTTGAAAATGCAAATACAAGATGCCAAACCTGACTTCAAAGTGGAGCTTGATACTTGTATCATCGGCTCTTTAGGTTCCTTTCCTCCAAAGACTCCTGAATTACTTTTAAAGATTGGAGTTGATCGAACTCACCTGAAAGGTTTATTAAAAGATTGTGCGCTAAGCAATATTTCACATTCTGCTAGACGGTGGCACTACCACAAGACGGGTATTTTGGTAAATCTTGAAAAATTTCGATTTAATTAATGTTTGAGTTGAAATTGCCATTTGACTTGTGTATGTGATTTATTGTGTTAATTAATGAATTCCACCCTCTTCCAGGGAAAGGTTTAACTTTGCATAAAATTAAACTCTCTGTCTACACTTAGTAGCAAATTAATCTAGAATGAAGAAGCCTGATGGTATTTTTCCCAAATCTGCTGAAAACTTAGTTCTGAAGGATGGAAATAAAAGCAGATAAAGATTCAATATTCGATAAAGAAATGGACCTCAACAATCAATGTCAATTATCAATAATAAATCTGGGCAGATGTCAAAAGGCGATAATCAAATGCTGAATTCCAATGACCGAATCTACTTTGATGTCTTAGATTTGTGATCAGCTTCCACTACAAAGGTGCTGCATCAAAAGCCAATGGAGATTCAATGCCGGATGAAAATGCCGATGAAAGGGAATCAGAGCCGAGGACAATTTAGAGAAAATTCGATTGCAACTGCGTCAAGAGTTCCTCAACAATAAGATGAAATATCGAAACTCAATTGGATCTTTTGCTTTTGGAGAGTCTCAGAACGGCAAGCTCCATGTAGAGCTGTGTCCAATATGAAAAATTCAAAATTGTTATATTAATAAATTTTTATATGAGTGATTTTGTTAAGTCTACGACTTAGTCGTAGACTTAGTCGTAGACGTAGTTGTAGGCGTGTTGGGCGCGGATCGGTGCGGATAGGTACGGATCGGTACGGATCGGTACGGATCGGTACGGATCGGTGCGGATCGGTGTGGATCGGTGTGGATCGGTCGGATGGGTACTGATGGGTACTGATGGGTACTGATGGGTACTGATGGGTGTGGATGGGTGCGGATGGGTGTGTGTGTGTGTGGATCGTTGGTTGGTATGTGTGTGTAAGGTTGTAGGTGTGTGGAAGGTTCTAGAATGTAGGTGTGTGGAAGTTGGTAGGTGTGTGGAAGTTGGTAGGTGTGTGGAAGTTGGTAGGTATGTGGAAGGTTCTAGAAGGTAGGTGTGTGGAAGGTTCTAGAAGGTAGGTGTGTGGAAGGTTCTAGAAGGTAGGTGTGTGGAAGATGGTAGGTGTGTGGAAGGTTCTAGAAGGTAGGTGTGTTGGTCCACAACTACGTGACATAATAACAGTTAGGTAACTAGTCTCCGAGTAGTGACTTAATAAGTGTGACCAGTGACATAATAAGTGTGACCAGTGACATAATAAGTGTGCACTGACCAGTGGTCAAGTGATGTAATCATGAGGTCACTGACCAAAGGTCAATTACTAGGTAGCAACTAGTGGACAAAGGTCAATCTCCAGGTAGCAACAGCGCGTGCAGAGGTCAAATGTTACGTAATAATTACGTAAGCTAGTGGGGGGGGTTGTATCTGACGGGCTCACATCCTACTACTTATATATTTAAAAATAATAATAAATAAAATTATTAAAATAATAAATTAATAAAATTTATTAAATAAAATGATTAATTAAAAATGAAGAAAAATGATTTAATAATCATATTTTTAATAACATTGGCATATTTTTAGTAACATTTGGGTGACCTTGAAAGTCTATTGAAGAAGAAGCGTCCAGGCGCACACGTGCCAAAGAAAAAACAACCATTAGGTAACCGTCACATTTGACGTTGGAATTGTGTTCTAATGTTTAGTCATTAGTAAAAGGTGAGGTATATCGTCATGATTGCTTATACCCCGAGCATCATTAGATTACAAAGCTACTATAAAAGGTTTCGTCCTCATTTGAAATTATGGTCTCAATTTATCATGAAAAAAGATTTAAATCCTATAAAATAAAAAGCAATAGAATTTTAATGCAAACCAAAGATCATACAAATCAAAAATGTTCTTTTTTGTTACAAGAAGTAAATAATTGATTTTATAATCTGGGTTTCTTCGGGAGATGTCCCAACAGGTTGGCAACTTTCAGTTTACGATTCATGAATCCCTTAACTTCACCTGGAGCGACTTGGCTAGAGGTTCTCGTCAGCACAGTGTGAGCACCATAAGATTTGGTTTCGAGTTAGGTGCTGCTATTTCACTTATTTAGATTACTTGATCTACCACATGATTATTTCCAGCTCCTAACACGGTAATTAATGAATATCCACTTAAGAAATATTTGTATTATCATCATTACATTTTATTTATGCTAATTTAATTCATAAATATTTGTAGATATGATTAAAAAGTTTTAGTTAATTTTAAACAATTCAATTTGAAAGTGAATAAGTAATTACACCTTTGTTTTAAATAAGTAATTCATAATACGTATAGCTTAAATAATTTAATAAATTCATGTTGAGGGTATTATTGTTTATTTGTTTTTTCATTAATTTATCATTGTCTGATGTTGAAAATATTCACAAAAGACATGAATATAATTTAACATTTAAAGGCCCTGTAATTGTTCTCCCAAATACAAACGAAATCCCATTTTTTGAAATCGGTGGACGTAAGAATTAATTTTATTTTTTAATTTTATTCCTGTAATTATATTATTTCATCAAAATATTTATTAGATCAATGTTAATAGATAATTATATAAAATTTAATAATAAGAAGCATTTTGATGTCTTTATATGTATTTGTAACGGCACAACATTAATAGCTTTTAATTGCTGATGATATATTTATACTATAAATATGTTTCTATTTAATATTTTGACATTAAACTTCTACTAATATGCCCATGTTATGATTAGCTTTTAAAATTATTTTTTTCTAATTACAACTTAACTATTTCTTTCAAACTGGATATGATTGTACAAACTTTAATATTCTAGTCGAGACGGTTACTTTTCCTAGACAATTATTGAACTTACTGCAAAACTTATTTTTTCCATCTCCATTACTTCATTTCGGGAAGTTCATCATGTAGAGCAGTGGTTCCTAACCTTTGTTCGTTCAAAATTTTTGTCCGAACCACTAAGATTTTTTTTACATTAATTTATTGACAAACTTAATTTAAATCTTATCCAATGACAACAATGAATTTTTTAACATATTGTATTAATTAATGAGAACCTTGTTCTTATTTATCTTCAACGAGATAGATAATGAAACACTAAGTGTACTGCTTATATCTAATTTGTTTCGTTGTTTTGTTTTGGTTGATGCCACATCAGAAAAGCCCACCTAACATAGATAAGATGTAGAAAATGGTATTAAACATTTAGGTGCTTTTTTTCCAATATCAGGATATTCAGACATAACTTTACACCAGAATACTACCAGCTCGAATGTAGTTTTGAGATCGCCGTCACTTACCAGTTTTTGGGTCCTTTGATATTGGAAAATAGGGATCAAACTCAATTAAAAGAGAAGATAGATAAATTAGTTGATAGATAAAATATTCAGGCTTTTTCTCACTCAAAAATTCTGAGAGTTGTAAAAATGTCCGTAATGCTGTTTTTTATTCGCCTTCCCCAAATATTCAACTTTGCGTTAAATCCCTCAATTTTATCTGCCAATTTAAATATAGTTGTCACTTTCCCTTGAAGAGACAAATTAAGCTCATTGAGAAAATTAAAAATATCGCACAGATAGGTCAATTTTGACAACCATATTTTATCACTAAAATTTGCTACAAGTGTGGGTTTTTCTCTAATAGGAATATTTTTAATTGGTCTGGCAATTCAAAGACTCATTTTAGCGACTTTACTCTGGACAACCATCTTATATCTGTATGTAAAAGCAAACATTTGTGGTCCTCGTCCATTTCTTCACAAAGTTGCTAAAAATAAACGCGACTTAAGGGAATTAGCCTTGATGTAGTTAAGAACTTTAACAATATCGCTCAATGCACTGTTAAGATCTAGAGCAATCTTTCGACTTGCTAACATTTCCCTGTGAATAATACAATGTGTGGATTCACTTTTGGGTGTCGCAGCCTTTATTCTTGCAGTTAAACCAGACAGGCGCCTGGTCATGGCAGCAGCTCCACCTATACATACACCAACACAATAAATCAATCTAAGACGTCCTGATGTATAATCATTAATCGAGTTCAAGATTTGTTCACCGGTTGTGTTGGTTAATAAAGATAACACACAACAAATTTTCATGAAATTCATCTTGATAAAAATATCTGACATAAACAAGCAACAATGCCTTGTTTTCAACATCTGTAGATTCATCAACCTGACGTGCATACCACAGTGAATTGTTGATTCTTTCTGACAATTGTTCCTCAATGTCATTAGAAATTTCTTCATTAGAAATTGTGCTAACCGACAGTGGCACATTTGAAATTTTGTTAGTTGATGCTTCTCCAAAACGTTCACGGCAAATGTCTCTAGTGCGAGGCAGGATCAATTCTTCTCTGATATAAAATGGCTTTCAGGTTTTGAAATTTGGTTAGCTATCAAAAATGATGCCTTTTCATTTACTGAAATAATGGAATGAAAATATTTCATTTGTCTTATTTTTTCTCTCTAAAAAAATTCCAGTGATTTGTCTTTTAAACCAAGGTGCCTGGTACTCAAATGACGATGCATTTTAGAAGGTTTCATTGCATAATTAGAAAATCTATCACCGCAAACATAACAAATATCGATGAATGGGTGAAAATCTTCTATCTTTATAAAACCATACTTCGAATATGATCCATGATATTGGTTTGTAAAATTTTTTGTTTTCTTTATCTTCGAATTTTCGCCTTTTCTTCTAAAGTTTTTTTAACCAAAATTTTTTCTAATGATTTTTTGTTCTCACAAAATTTTTTTATTGGAGTTAAAAAACTTAAGCGATTAAAATTGTTGGGTAAAAAAATACTTAAAAATATTTGAATTTAACAAAAAAAAACGATAAAACACATTTAAACAATACACCTAATTCTGTTTTTACACGAATTGTTTCTACACGAATTTAATTTAACACGAATTAAAAAGAACACGATTTTCAATATTCTATTAATTTTTTTTTATTTTCATTTTTCACAAATTGTGTATACATACATTTTAACTTCGCATTATATTCTTCAGAATTCAGTTATATTATGTCGATTATATGCGTATGTTTTCTTTTTGGATGGGATTCTCCGAAATATACATAAAGTAAAAACTTAATGTACTTTGTAGGCAATTTAGTTTGGTTTTGAGAATTGAAAAGAAAAGACGCTTAGTTGTTATGAATGTTATAAGTAAAATAAGGTACTCGTATAAATTTATTAATTCTGCTCGTATAGATTTATTAGCCCAATAACAGGTAAGTTTTAAATAACTTTCAAATCTTTGAATTTTTAATTATAATTATAGATTAAATTTATTTTAGTAGCCTTAACATAATGTCACACAATTCATCTGTAATAAAAACGAAGAGGAAAGTGATCAGTTTAGATACTAAAATAAAATTTTAGATCAACTTGTAACAGGACAAGTACAGATTGGATGACAGGTTTTCTTAAAAGGCATGCTCTCCACAATGTAAAAATTATGGGAGAAACTGCATCTGCAGATGAATTGGCGGCTAAATAATATCCTCGAAAACTTAGAAAAATTATTGAAGATGGAGGATACACCCCAGATTAAGTTTGAAAGTGGCCTTTTTTGGAAAAAAATGCACAGCAGACTTATGTTGTGAAATCGCAGAAAATTGCCGGTGGTTTTAAAGTAGCAAAGGACCGTGTTACATTGTTGTTTTGTTCCAATGCTTCAGGAGAACGTATGTTAAAACCACTGCTAGTAAATCGTGCCTTAAGACCACGTTCAATGAAAGATGTAGATTTCAATAAGTTGCCAATTCACAGGATGGCAAACAAAAAGGCCTGGGTGACGACTGCAATCTTTAAAGAATTGTTTCAGAAGTACTTCGTCCCAGAAGTTAGACGATACATGAATGCAAAATGTCTTGAATTTAAAGTTCTTTTAATTGGCTTTTTTAATTGGCCATACGGTCTTGGAGCACCCAAATGTGCAATTTTGTTTTCTACCGCCTAATGCTACATCATTAATACAACCGCTAAAACAAGGAATAATTGCTACATTTAAAATGTACTACATAAAACGTTCATTCCAATACGTGCTAGATAAACTAGATCAGAATGAGGAAGCTACAGTTATGGATGAATGGAAACCATTTTCTATTATGGATTAGCACTAGCTGAATTAAAGCCATCAACCTTGAACTCATGTTGGAAAAATGTTTGGCCAGAATGTGTCAAAAACAAAGATCCTGCCATCCATAATAACACTGAATATACTGAAATCATTACACTGGCACATACAATTTGTGGAGATGGATTCGATGATCTATCATTTGCAGATATAGAGGAATTGTTAGTTGATTAAAGCTTGAGTGAAAATGAAATTATAAATCTCACCCTTGAGACTCATCATGACAAGAAACATAGCGATAATGACGAAGAGGATCCTCCTGTTTTAAATGCAACGCTAATTAAAGGTCTTGATCTTGCCAGGAAATAAGGTAATCATTTTGAACAACATGATCGGGATGAGGAACGAGATAAAAAATTTCAACGTGAACTGAAATCATTAATGGCATCTTACAGAGAACTTTATAATGGTTTAACACGAAACCAAACACAATCTTTAATAACTGATTTCGTTCTAAAAATTTCTTAATTATCAACACAGAAGACTAGTGATAATAATAGAAAAATAATTTCCCAAGACAATGAACAAAATAATTCGAGTGATAGCAGTGATATTGCAGTCTTACGCAAACGTATACGTGTGTCAGATAATGACAATGAATAAAAATTTGTTATGTTTATATTATTTTTACTTTTTTTATATTAATGAATCTCTGATATTATTTTCTTTTTTCCAAATCATAATTTCTATTTTATATAATATATTTAATAAATTAAAATGTGTAAGTACGAAAAATAAATTCTTTTGTGAACTCTAACAAGGATTTTTTTATATTTATTTTTATAATTTTGTTTATTTATTGTACTTTTGTTGCTGTTTTAGGTATGGAACCAATCTACTATTTTTCAATTCAGCCAATATCTTTTTTTACACGAATTTTTTAGGAACGTATCTATCGTATAAAAACAGAATTAGGTATATAAATAAAAAAAGTATATAAATAAATTGAAATGTCCCTACGGCCATGTTTATTTGTGTTTAAATGCCCTATAATTCCAATTCTTAATTTAATTATTATTCTTTTACCGGTTATTATTTTTGAATTTCAACAATTTTTATAATATTTTTTTCATATTCTTTCTTTTTCTTTGCTTTCTATTGGGTTTTCGTTTAATATTCTTGAGATTGTATTGTAATATTTTTGGCCAGATCCACATTTAAGGTTGGTTTCCAGAAAAATACAAATTCGAACAGTGAACGGTTTGCTGCGCATTATTTTTCGTTGTGAAATTAAAATGTTACTGTAACTTATTTTTAAACGACAACATGGACTTTTTATTTCCATTTTTTCTTTAAGTTAACTTTTATCTATCAAATGCTGTATTTCGCAAGTTGATTTTCCAAGTAGTTATATTAACAAATACATTTTTTTTTCAAAAATTTAAAAAATACACTTGTTTAATTAATGGTTTTAATTAATCAAGTTTAATTTGATAAATTATAATTTTTAATGCCAATTTCGCAGGGTCTGAAATAACGCAAAAAGTTACTGTACACTCTCTTTACCATGTTGGCATTTATAACTACGGTAAAGTATTTCATTGAAATGATTTTAGTAACTTTTGTGTCATTTAAACCAGACTGGTGCAACAATGGATCATGTATTTATGACAAAAGTTAACCTTATGTTACTGCTTGACACCTAAGTTAGAGGACGGAACACTGATTTTTCTTGAACAATAACGATTTCGGTTAACAAAAGGTAGTCTTCTACAAATAATTGAGTCCGAGGCTGTTTTTAAACGAATCAGTACTTTAACTTCAACAAATTTGTTCAACAAGGCTATGATTAGAGAAAGCGATGTTTTGCTTTTGTTAATTCAAGCGAACGATAATAATTATACCTTGTGGTCTTTGTTTAAAATTTTCGAAAGTTAATAACAAGCTTTGATTTCACCACTGACAATGATTGACCTTGTTGTCTTTTGTTTGAAATTTTCGACGGATAAGATCTTGTTTAAAATAAAAACGGAATGAGAACAGTAACGGTGATAACATTATAAACAACAGGTTTATACAATGTATAATATACATAGAAACACAAAGCCAATTTAAGCCATCCATCCAATCATGTATGTGATTATCAGAAGAATGGAACACTGCAAACGTCAAAAGTTAAATAGTTAATGAAATATGCCATTGAAATATGGTTGTTCCTCAGCTTTCGTGATAAACCCGCATTCACCAATGAATGACACTTTCTAAGGTCACTGTCACTGATAACAAGGACTCGCAGTGGTTCAAGAGATGCAAATTCAGTGTGTGGGAAACGTCACATGATAGAATTTACCAGATTTTCAATGATTTCAAAGCGAATAGTTTCAGTGTCTCTAGAATCAAAGACAAGCATGTTCTCTCGTTTTGTTCTTCTTTGTTTTTTCCATAAGTCATGCTCCTTATATGCAATATATTGATCTTCTTTGGTAATGCCCGACAACAATGTTTCTTCCCGTCCACCAACCAGTGCCAATGTTTTTAAAGAAGAAATACTTTTCAACACGACTTTAGCTTCATTCTGAATATCCAAAATCAATGTTCTGTTACTTTGAAGATGGTTTTGCAATCATTCGAAAAGCTACAGCAAGTCAATACAGATGGCCAGGATTTTCAAAAGTTCGATTTCTGTCTAAGTGCGAAGATAGCCTTTTGCTACTTTATTGTTTAAATGATTCATGTGCTTTATGACAAAAGGCCAGTTGTCCAACGTGGCAGACAACAACTGATGAATTAATTCTGCTTATCAAATTTCATAAAAGGTTGGAAATCTTACAGCCTTGTCATTAGAAATATTTTTCAATTCATGTGTGTTAGCGCAGAAATCGTAGAATTTCGCTCAAGTTTTACTATCATCTATAAGTGCCTGGAGCTCAGTCATCTCTTTCGTAACATCTTTCCAGCATAGATTGGAGCGATGGACTGTGCACAAAACTGGTGGAGGCAACGAGCAAATTTTACGTTCATTATCTAATGTCTTCCACAAGCTGTTCCTATCACCGGTATTCAAACTTTCTTTATCAGTAGCCATTGAAGAAAGAAGTAGCTGATTTCATGGCAAGATGCGTTCCACAGTGAACTCGATAGTATTTACATATCCAATTGTACCTCTTTCACGAGGTTCGTCAAATCCCAGGAATCTTTCCGCAGATAATTAACTATTTTTACCATGACGTGTTTGTTATCAGTCTGTTATTTATCAAAGCTTCTATCAACTCTAAATGAAAAAGCCTTACTATTAAAAATCCTTTCTTTGAGTATGGGATGTTCGGAAAGAACAATGTAGTGTAATCCGGATTTATGTATGTCAAGCTTCCACTTGCGGTTGATAATTGACATGACAGTAATTTGAATTGTAGGAAATCGCAATTTGATGAGCTACATGTTAAGCAACCCAACTCCATACCGGTTCTTTACGCTTAGCATTTGTATAGACTTCAATCCTTTTCTGTCCAGTAGATTTTGCTAATGCTTAATTGACAGTCAAAAAAGATCGAATTTTTGTGCCTGTACAGCAGCATGATAAATCTTTGAACTCAAATGCTGTTTTATCACCTCACGTCTGAGAACAGTGCCTTGATCAGTTGCATTAGCTGGTAGACGTGCTGTTTTGTTCGTTGAAACTATGTGGGAATTAGCCAAGTAATCTCTACAGTGAATACAAAAACGAGTTCCACCTTCTGTTTGAAATTTTTCAAAGCAATCTTCTATATTCAAACGTGAATATTTATTAGCTGCAGATTCTACAAAATATACCTGAGACTCACTGTCAGTGTCATAAAAATCATCTGTTATACAACCGCTATATATATAACCTCAGGTTGAATAGATTCTGCTGTAACATATGATATTGACTCATCTTCTTGACGTTCTGTTTTGATCACTAGAATCAGCACCACATGTTCTGCAGTATTGTTATCGATCAAGGCTTGTTTTTGATGATCATTGTTAACCATAATAAATTCTGCAGGGTAGATCAGGTAATTTTTGGCACTTACACAAACTTCTCCAAGACTCCATAAGAGTTGTCTGTTTTCGCTTTGAAGGTTTTGTATCAGGATCCATTGTAGATACTATTGATAGCTGCAATGAATATCATTGATAATCAATGTTAGCTTTCAGCCTTGTAAAGTTATAATACAAATGAATGATTAAATATTTGGACTTACAACTGGTTTGTTAGGAAGTTTGTTAGGAACAGTATAGCTTTCCACTCGCCAATACGCAATGCAGCTAAATAATCATACACAATACACGTTCGGTACGGTAGGTGTTTTGTTTCTGATTTGTCATTATTTTCAGAATTTATAGTATCCACCATTCATGTGTCCACACACTCACTGTTTCACACGCTACTGGATCATACAGTCACTTATTCAACTAGTCCTGACATGTACACAAACTCACACATATAAATGAATCTTTAAATATGGGTATGCATATGCGCATTCAGGTTCACATACAATCATACAACGACAAATCTGTTGATTAGTAAATCATTTGAATCCATGTGTGAGAACTGTCGAATAGAGTAGATTGCACATTGTCACAGAGTCAAATTATAGACATCAATAATACTAACATACACACACTCGTAAAAAATTACTGCAAACTTTTATTAAGATACTGCACATTATGGTGGCTCTTATTTGTATTGAAAATTTTTTTGAAGGAAAATTCTATGCTCCCACCATTTTAAAGTGTTCCATTTGATGAAAAAATGATAGCATTGAAATATGAAAGAAATTGGTTTGCATTTATTGGTGCTATTCTAATATTGATGTAATTGTCAGATTATCTCTCTATCAGCATGATAATAGAAGAAACAAGTATCGTGGATAGAGACTTCTTATATAATTCCTTTGTCGTGACCTGCTTAAATTTAAAACATGTTATTGCATGACTTTTTAAAATTGGTTTAAATATGCTATTTTATAAGTCAACAAAAATACAGCAACAAAGCTGAGCGTTGCATGTTGAAATGAACTATTTAAATTTGACATTTTATACAAGTCGCTTTAAAATTAAACTCAGTCTCAGGTAAATAGTTATAATGATAGTTATGTTAAATACATTTTAATATGTCTAACAAATATAAAAGTGAAGAATGTTCTTTTATTTCATTGTAAGAATTAACACAAAGATAAATAGAAACATTGCAGAAGCTCTAATCTTGATTTTAATTTGTTTTCATTAATTTTCTGTTTTAAATGTTGTTGACAATTTGATGGCTTGTACACGTAAAAGCAAGGAGATTTATCTTATTGGAAGCATATGCGATGGCATAAAAGGATCCAAGTTGCCATCTAATCTCAAAGCACTTCAGCTTTTTTTTCATTTCATAATGATTCCAAGCTTACAATCAGGGAAAGTTCTACGCAAACAGCAGAGCTTGTTATACTCTTCTGGGAAAAGTAGTTATTCCTATTAAAGCTAAAAGTCATGTGATTTAAAAAATCAAAACATTGTTCAGTGTCTTGAAAAATCTTCAGGGGAACAGATTACCTAAGTTGGATCCTCAATTCAAGAAAGTGAACCAATTCGTTCAGCTGTTTTCAAAATTATTTGAAATCGCTCATCAAGATGCACTAGACTTGATGACAATCCAGGAAGATAATGAATTTGTTATTGATCAGCGTGGAGGTCGCCAGGGTTGTATAAATAGTATTAATGGGAAAAGATAGAGAATCCACAAGAGAAAAACACTTTGATCTTAAAATATGAACTTGCGAATTCTCAACAAGCCCAAATGAAACAATAGAACGGGACTCTAGTTTTATTGATGAAAGTGAAGTTGAACAACCAGAAACAGGTTTCTCAAACCCTCCTTCAAAACGAGCTAGAAAAACTTTCGTATCTTCATCTAGTCATCAATAGGTCGTCAATTCGTTGATCAAGAATGCGGTATCGTCAAGAACTGACAGTGCAGATCAAGACTGAGTTAGTACACAAGCACACTGGACCCGTCATCATACACTGGGAGGGTAAACTCCTGCCAGATTTCACTGAAAACTGTAAAGTGGATCGTTTTCCTGTGTTGATATCGGGATTTGGAGTGCAGCAGTGCTAAAGCTACCAAGAGGAACTGGAAATTTTACCGCCGATGCTGTTTACAAAACTATGATGAGACGGGGTCTCTAGGAGAAGGTATCTGGAATGTCATTTGATTCAACTTCAGCGAACTTTGGTTTCAAAAATGATGCCTGTACTAATCTCGAAAGAAACGTCGGTAGACGATTGCTTTCGTTTGGATGCCGAAATTACATGTATGAAAGAGTGCTTCAGAAAATATTCAGCTTGCAATTAGGAGAGACTTTCGGACCTGATATTGACATTTTCAAGCGTTTTAAGTCATAATGGAAGTTTATTGACCATGGTTTTTTTCGAACAACTACAGCAGATATAAAGATGAAGATTAATGACATTATTCGAAAAGAAGTGCTTCAATTTAGTCAGCTGAAACTCAATGACGCTCAGCCACACAAGGACTACCTTGAATTACAGAATTTAACAATAATATTTCTTGGAAGCTAATTTCCTAATAGCATTCATTTCAAAGCTCCTGGTGGTCTGCACAATGTTTGATGGATGGCCTTCTTCTATATTCTTTCAAAGTTTACATGTTTGGCACAACATCGAATAGTAAAAGTCATAAGGCTTTCAAACTCACAGCAAAAGAAGAAGATGGATTATGTTTCTTTTGTTTGCCATTGTTGGTGGCTACATCCAAGCTTGGATTTCTGATTCCATGGCTGCATCCACACCAATGAATGATATCAGGTTTTTGAAACAGTACTGTCAACGAAGTTACTGCTGCAGCAGCCATTGAAAAATTTCGCAAAAACTTATGGTATCTGAGTGAAGACCTTATTGTCGTATTTTTCTTTGACCTCAAAATACCGACAAATGAAAAAGAAACAATGCAAAGAAATATCGTCGTTAAACGAAATGACCGGCAAAACAAAAGCTTTTCTTCTTCCCTGACACTGCTCCTAAAACATGGGTAGAAAACCTCGATTACATGCAACAACTTCAAAATATTATTTTGCGGAAATAGGTGTTGCCTTAATAGAACAATTAAATGCACAAATTACTCACAATGAAGAGCAGAAGCAATATCTTCTCCAAGTCATCTCCCAACACCGAAATTGATTTCCCGATCTTCGCAAGATAACTTGTGTTTGATGTTTTACTCATTATTGTTGGACGTCGCATTAGTACTTATTATTCCATGTTTTTCATAATTATACACAATATGCAGTTGTTTTGTGAAAACTTAGCTTATTACGGGAACAAACGTAATTAACCGAAATATATGGCAAACGCTCAGGATTACAATGTAATCCGATTTCAAAAATATTTCACCACGTATGCTTTTTCATCAAATGGAACCTTTTTAAAGGGTGGGGCCATTAAACTTTCAACTTTTGAAAATAAGGACCATCCTACTGCATATATTGTGCGCATTTGCACACTATTTCAGACACTGCAATTGAGTAAGTAATATTTATTAGTTAGTATAGAAATTATTTCTTTTATAATTAATATTTTAATATTTATTAATGCCTTATGAAAAATATTGATTTAATATTATTTCTCATAAATCAGATGTTATTCCTGGAAAAGATCGTGTTAGATTGACAACATCTTTGCCTGATCAACAAGGTTAAAACTTGCGCAGAATTTAATTAAGTATCAATTTGCTTTTATAGGCTGGATCTGGTCTAAGGGTAATGCGTCATTTGAAGGGTTTCAAATTGATATTTTATTCAAAATAACGGGATCAGGTAGAATTGGTGCCGACGGACTCGTAAGTTTAAATATATTCATTAATATATGATTTATTTTTTCTTGAAACTCCTAATTTATTTTATAAATTATTTTTGCAATTTTGTTTGCCAGTAAGTTAAAGTATAAGGGTGGCCGAAAAGTTTCTCCACTCAATATAACTGTTAAATAATAGAACTATTTATTTTTTTTGTTTTTAGTATCTATTGTCTTTACATTGTTACTAAACTGATTTTCTATCTGTTATTTTATTCTGTTGCTTGTTTTATTAGACATGCTATTTTACATTTTCACCTAATCTTTGAGAAGGTAGGTTCATATTATATATTTTTAAAGTTAAATACTTCATAATATTATATATAATAGGCAATTAAGTTTTTCTATTATTTTAAATACTCAACTTAATTTCCAATTAACGTATAATAATATAATTCAAATTATTATTGATATTGAATAGCATATAAATATAAATAATATAAATAAATATAAATAATTAAATATAAATAAATAATTTAAATGTTTTACACGTTATTTTTCGCTAGCTATGTGCAGTAATATCTTCGAACACTTAGACTACCATAAAAAATAACCTGTTTGATTTTTAGTACTATAGCAGATAATTATTTTCATTAAATTTGCACACTTTTGTATATATTTATATGCTATTTTTTGCACTATTTATTTTTTTCAATGTTGATATTTTGTTCGCGACATTTTGACCACGACATTTTGTCCTAGAACCCCATATATACATGCAACCAGTGTAGCCGTTACTAAGCGCGAAATATATCATCGATCGATTGGAATTTTGTGGACTTATGATCCATTTTCTATTCTTCGTGCACTTTCATCTCCTGTTGCATTACTCTAAACAACCCTAAAATAGGTTTTGAATAGAATAGAAGGACAATTCAGCTTATTAGAAATATATTGTGATAATCGAATTAGTTTGAATAGTTTTACAACGAAAGACTTGATTATTTCAATTCATATTAAAAACTTAGAAATGAGAACATATTAGAGAAAGCCAATAGTTCTTCTAGATTTAATAATTTTACTAAATATTACGCTCCCTCCCATTTTTTCAGACAAGACAAATTTTGTAAAAAAACAATTTAGCTAGTTGGTCAAGGGGTTATGCGTATTCATATTGTAGTTTTCACACCATTAATAACCATTAACCTATTAAAGTAAGATTTATGTCAATAGTTAGTACAGGAAAGGGTAGCAAGTGAGACCGGTACAAATTACAGAAAAATGGAATGACCGGGAGAATGCGCAATATAGAGCTAGAACAGGGGTATCCAAACTACGGCCCGCGGAAAGCTTTTTAACTACGAAAAAATTATGTAAATTTACCTATATCCTGCCAGCACTAACCGCCAACCAATTACAACATTGGGAAACCTTATTCCCTACTTATTTTTTTCTCCTTGCGATTTTTCATGAGTGGAATAAAGAAACAGTTGATTGAACGAGTGAAGCAGATGTGTAACGAAAAAATATTCCACAACCGATGTTCATGCACTGTATTATTCACCAGCAAGGTTTGCGTGCTAAAAATATGTATATTGGCGGTGTATTGAATACTGTGGTGAAGAGGATGAATTTAAAAAGATCACATGGGCTCAACCATAGACAGTTTAGAGACATGTTGAAAGATATATACACAGAATTGCAAGACTGAGCAAAGTATTTAAGTTAAGAAAGAAATAAGTGACTTCATGAAGAATAAAGGAAAGCTTCAACCATTACTGTCTCATGAAGAATGGGTATGGGAATTTGCCATTACTGCAGACATAACTAGTCATTTAGTAATTTTTTAAACCTAAAATTACAAGAAGAGAAAAATCTAATTTATGATCTATACACCCACTTAAAGGCCTTCAGATCCAAACTTTTCTTGTTTTTGGAACAAATACAAGCCAAATTTTTGACGCACTTTCAGCAGTGCAAAGTCTTCATAACTTAAACAACAGCTGAGTTCCCCACATCATTTGCATATTAGGTCATCAAAGACCTCCAGACACAGTTACTTGTATTGACAGACAGAATAAGTGAGATTGTTTCAAGACTCATTTGAAGCAGATGCGACCAGTTGTCCAAACGAATTGCAACTGGAAGTCATTCAGTTGCCAGCAAATGACCTCCTTAGGGATAAATTTAAAATGGGACTGATAGGATTTTACCAGTTTCTTCCCAAGGAAGACTTTCTTAATGGTAAAACCTTTGCATCAAGATGCCTTTCAATCTTTAGGACAACATACCTGTGCAAACAAATATTTTCAAGAATGAAATACGTGAAGAATCATTTGAGAACGAACTTGTCAGATGATAGTTAGAGACATAAAATCTAAACCCAGAAATTTATTCTATTTTGGCATCTAGAAAACAATTTCACCATTCGTACTAATACAGGTTGTCATGTGTTGTGTGTCATTGTAATAATAGCTGAAGAAAATAATATTAAATAAATAGTTAAAAACAATATCCATTGATTCTTTTTCATTTGTAGTCTGCCCGTGAACTGCTGTTTGATAGTTAATTCGGTCCTCGGAATAAAAATTTTGGAAACCCCTGAGCTAAAATATCAAATGGAGCGATTTATCGGGAGATTGTTTACAGCAAACTAAGAGTACACCAGTTGGTGCTTATCCGTATTAATGGGTTAGAAACAAGGATGGAAACCAAAATTAATTTCGTTTAAAATTTAACCGGTTTTATATTCCTTAGAATAATATCGGTTTTCGGTTAAACCGGTTTGCAAAATAACGGTTAATCGTTAAAAACCGGTTTTTTAAAATTACTTTGTTATTGCAAAACAAGTTTAGTTTCACGGACATCAGAAGGGCACATTCTGTAATTATGATAAAGCGAATGATTTTTTTAAATTCGCTTCAGCGTAGCAACGCGTATTATCATGAAACAAAACAAAAAATTATCATTCACGTTATTATAATTACAGAATGTGGCTTACGAATGAAGTGAAAGAAATTTCATTGCAAAGGAAAACATATTGTGAATTCTTAAAATCAAGTTTATTGTTCACCAACTCTTAAGTTTCATAAGCTTAAAATTTTGTATTTACTACTACATTTATTTCTGTAAATTATATTTCTGTAATTGTAAATTGATACCATTTATAATTTATTTAAATATTAAAAAATTATAGACATGTGTATTTTATTCAATAATAATTTCTGTTTCAAACTGAATAGGCATAATAGCTGCAAACTGAATTAAGAAAAGAACTAAACACAGAACTTAACATTTACCAATATTTACCCCAACAGTTAATGTAGTATTATAAAAAGGTAACACTATAATGAATATGATACATAATTTTATTAATTTCCCCGAATTATCATAATATCTTCTAAAATGTGATAAGTCATGCGTGTCCTTAAATCTGACAATATAAAGCAGAGACCAGAGAAACATCTATCAACACGGATCTGTATAACTTGTTACACAACTATAAATATAGCATAAAAATAAAGAATACAATATGGGATCAGCCAGGGAATGAGATAACAATTAGAAGATGATGTTTAGCATTTTCTTTTTGTTTTCCATTATGCTGTTTGAGACTTTCGTCATCTTTTACTCATTCTGATGTTTACTTCTTACGTGACGTTCTGAATTTGCACCCAACTTTATAATATACTCATCTTGGTATACTTTGACATATATTTTTTATATTTTGTGTTTTTTCTCTTTTTGAAATAAAAATTTTGCAGCTGTGTTTTTATATAAATAACCACAAAATTGTCATTATCTCGCCTTTTTACTTGCAGATTTTTTATTGAAATTGTTTATTCGGATAACCATAATTATTAAATGTATGACATAAGCTTTAGGAAATATTAATTCGTATGATGAAAAGAAGAAAAGAAGAAAAATAAATTGAATAAAACACATTTTAAATTGGAAAATTACCTAATTTTAACCGTTTTTTAGAATTTCGGTTAAGGTAATCGGTTTATTTATGAATATTTATTTCAGTTTCGGTTACGGTTAGTGAAATATTTAGAAAAATAACGGTTAACCGGTTTCGGAAACCAGTTTCCATCCCTGGTTAGAAATTAACCTTTAAAAGAAATAAAAATAAATTAGCTTTTTTTTCTAGATAATTTTTAATGAAATGTTAAAATAAACTTTAACCAAAGTTTAATTTTTATTCATTTTTTTTATTAATTTACCAGTCTATCGTTTAAGTTTTAAAATCACCCTTTTTATTATGTTTATTTTTAGGCATTATGGATTGTGAAAAATAAAAGCTCTGGGGGTCATGCATTAGGTGCCAGTAATATTTGGAATGGGCTAGGAATTTTCTTCGATACATATGATAATGATGGTCAAAACAATAATCCTATTATTCTCGCAATTTCAAATGATGGAACTAAGTTTTATGATTCTAGTACTGATGGTCGAGACTTAAACATAGGTCATTGTATAAGGGATTTTAGAAATAGACCACATCCTGTTCATTCAAGAATTATTTATTTCAATCACACTTTGGAAGTGCTAGTATCATCCGGTATTGAAGAAACCAACCCTGTATTAGAGGAGTGCTTCAAAGTTAAAACTAATCTCCCTCATGACAATTACTATTTTGGCTTATCTGCTGCAACTGGAACACTTGCAGATGATCATGATGTTGAAAAATTTGAAGTACATAGTCTTATCAATTTAAAGAATCTCAAAAAAGATGAAGAAAATAAAGTTCTTGAAGAAATGAAGCTTTATGAGGAGGATTATCAAAAACGATTGAATAATATTACTGATCTCGGTGAAACGCCCGCAACGTCACAAACGACTCAACCAAGTTATTCCGATCTTTCTAAAAGTCTATTAGTTATCTGGCAAGAAATTACTCGTCAAAATAAAATATTAAAAGATATTATGTCGAATGTGCTCGATCTCCAAAAGTCTCAGTCATCAAAATCTCTACCAAGCCCAGATAATGAATTTGTATCACAAATAGATTTAATGAGGTTAGCGATCTTGATTTTGTCATATTTATGATCTTGAATTTTACAAATACATCAAAGATAAAAAAATTGGATATTTTTATTAATTATACCAAAACATAATATCTAATGTTTTAAATTTTAATCGGTTTAACATTACTAAATGGTTTGAACCTTCTAAAAGCTTTCAAATAAAAGTAACTGCGTGTTTAAAATGGTAAATAATCCTGGATTTTAAAATGGATTTCTATTCATTTAAGTTTTTATAAAGATTAACATGAGGCATTGAATGATTTACAAATTCTAAAAAGGTGAAAATGACATAGTTATAGTGAATTTTCTTTACTAGATTTCGTTCTGGTTATCTTATTTAAGAACATAATTTCGCAAGAAGTCACAATTGTGAACTAAGAAGATAATAACTTTGCAACTTTATAGCTTTCCATACGATGACGCTTCATAATCTAAACATCAAATAATTTTTAATCATTCTCGCAATCAATTTGTTTATTGAGGCGATGATTGTATAACGACAGACGAAAAAGAAAATCCTAATGACTAGAAAAATAACTTGCTTCGTAAACCTTCATTCTTGGAACAATCCTAATGTCTTTTATGAATCTATTTGCTAATGTCTCTTGGGCAAAATCTTTTCAACTTAATACCATGCATATCACTCAAACAGATTGCATGATTGTTATCTTGATCCGATCCGTATACTATGAATCAGGATTTTCCAAAACCAGTTGACTAAATGACTATCTTGACTGTTTACGCATTAGAAATTTATTAGATATATAGAAAGTCTGAGCCATGTAAAAACCCGGATTCCAGAAATAATCATGCTTAAGAAATAAATGCTCAAACAAAACTGCAGATTCCCGAAATTCGAAATAACAAATCTGACAGACGAGATATATTGATTCGGATGATATTTAGTTAAGTGAAGATCACACGAAACAAGAGATGTAATATAGTTTTTTGGGACACGAAAAAAACGCAATTTTTGGATTACACGAATAAATATCAGTTACCAAGGCCTTTTTAAACTTAGATTTTATTACATTAAGGGCAGGACCATTCTGAAAATCTGGATTCATTTAACAATGTAGTCGGAGTTTTTAAATGTTTTTCTATATCGCTTTTAGTAAAAATATTAAATTGTCCTTTCATAATCAAAATAATAGAAGTTTATGTCAGTTTTCCGATTTGAAATAACAATTTTTCATTTTCAATTGATAAATTTACACCATTTGGTTTCCTTAGTTTCAGCTCGTTCTGAATAATTACTTATTATGCCTTCATAATGCTTCATTGTAACTTGGAGCTTCGAACATTGCATTTCATATTCCTGAACAAGTGCATTTATATTGTTAAAGAATATTTCCAAATGTTTCGTTTTAACCGATATCTCCAAAACATAATCTTTCAATTTAGAAATTGTACCATTTAATGATTCCATATTAACTTTCAATCGCTTTTTAAAATTAATTGAGGCGCAAAAGATTATTATAATACAAACAGTTTATCAAAAACAATTAAAATTCTATTTTTCAAATTACTAATACACTAGAGCCTCGAGTTGCGTTGTTCCAACTTGCGTCCTTTCGAGTTGTGCCACAAAATTTTGATAACCTAATTTTGAGTTGCGTTGCTAATTTTCGAAATGCGTCGAAAAAAAGTTTTAAAATAAAATTTAATCAAAAAATAGCATAACGTCTATATTCAAAAATTAAAATTTAAACCGAAACTAGAACGCCATGATTTATTTTTAAATGCATCTGCAAATAAAATAATTTTTTATTCAGTATTTATTAGTATAAAAGTTTAGTTCTTAGTTGTTTGTATAACTTATAAAGAGAAGCAAACGCCAAATCCTGAACCAACGTATGAATTAGAATCTGAATAAATTCTATAAATTTATGTTGTTTCATTATTTTACATTATTTTAAAATTCTATTAATGTTTGCATTAGTTTTTGGTTTAATAAAACTTATTAAATAATATTTAATCTATTCATACCTATTTTTTATTTAAATATGTAGCAATTTACAAATTTAACACAAATAGTTATTTCAACTAGCTGATCACATTTATAACATTTAAACTGTATTATTTTTAAATAGGAGTTTTAGAACTCCTTAATTAGTGTTGGCGAACAGGGTTGATTTTAATTTATTTTTCTGCGGTTTCTGTATGACTCTTACTTAAACGCCTTCAAGATTATTATTCTGTCCCTCCCTCCTATGCACCCATGGAAGTTTCCATGTTGTCACTGTACATAGGGATTGAAAATCCATGAGCAAATGAGCTCCATTTCTAAAAACTATTCATGATATTTTCACTTTCAACATCTTTATTGCCGATGGAATGTCTTACACCTCTTTCTTTCTATATCCTTGTCCATGCTTGTTTATTTCTACAATTCCTATGTCAACTATTCAACTTTATCCATTATTCATTAAGGTATCTTTCAAAATTTTGAGCAGCGTTTCACCCTTATTTTATGGAAAATTTCCTTTTTCACTTATTTATTCGCTATACCAACTGCATTTTCGTCCTAGTTTATCCATTGTCTTTCCATGTATTTTAAATTTTACTAACAGTTCCTTAACTCGGCACTCTTCAATCATTTTATTTCTACTAACCACTACAGTCGACGTTTCCATCGAGTACCTCGAACGTCCTGCCTGTAAGATCAGCGCCACCAGGACCTGGCTAATTCTGCGGCCGTTGAGGTGATCAAGGAAATTCCTATTAGTCTATACAACCAGGCAAAATTAACTGCCCAGTCTAGTTTAAGGTTTGGACTTCCTGAAAGTTCTATTACAATATATATATATATATATATATATATATATATATATATATATATATATATATATATATATATATATATATATATATATATATATATATATAGACATTTAGATTTATTTAATTTAATTTAAAATAAATATTTTTTTATTTTCCTTGCGTTTTTTTATTTTATTTAAATATGTATTATTTATTCTTTTAGTGTCTTGTCTTATTTTGTTTTAATTGGTGTGCGATAATGAATTTTAAATAATCTTAGTGCGGTTTTCATGCTATGTATTTTGACACATTTAAAAATTGATTACTTACGATTAATTGATTACTTAAAATTTTCAGATCTAGCCCAGCAATAATAAGCAATTATATAAAATGTTAATTAAATTTAAATTACATTATAATTCAGGAAAGAATTCGTAAGCATCAAATCGAGCGTTGAATCTCTATCTGAAAAGATTGAAAATCCTAGTATCATATATAAACAACAACAGTCACTAAACCAATTACAAGTTACTAATGAAAATATGAAATCAGAAATGGTAAAAGAGTTTGGCAAGGTTAATTCATTAAATTATTTCAATAAAAATTTAATTATCGAATTATTTATTATAGTTCTAATAATTATGCTAATGATTAAACGATTGTTGAATATCACAGAATTCTATATTAACTTCGTGCAATGGACATGGTTTATCGAAAGATTCATCTAGTTCATTATGTTAAAATTTATGTCAGTTTACTAGTTCACTCGTAATTGTCTATATATGTTTTTTGGGCCCATCAACTTCATTGCATGATTTTTTATTTTAAAACAAAAATAATTTAAGTGCACTTCACTGTATGCATATGCTAGGAAATAATTATGTTAAATAATTAGATAAGTAGTTCAGCTTTGTAATTAATTAGCATCAACATGAAATAGTTGTATATTTATTTACCCTGGTAACATTTATTTAAAACCGGTCTAAATGAACCATTGAGCATAAAAATCATTTAACCCCAAAAACAACATTTAAAATGTATCCACGTGCGTTTTGACGGCTTTAAATTAATTTTATTAAGGTTAATAAATTTATAATGTAACTACTAACAAATCTATGAGTATATTCGTTTTATTGAAGTGTTTTAGAGCCAAGTGATAATAGATGATCTGTCGAAATATATTGTAAAAAGTTTCTAAAATGGATGTAATACCGTCTACGTTGGATAGACTTCTCGTCATTTCTGTGTTCGAGATCTTGAAGGGATTTCCCAATATTAGTGAGCACAATATGAGTCAAATAAGCATATCTTATTTTAAAATGTTATCTAAGTTTTAATAATTCTTAGTTTTATACGTGAAGCATTGTCATTGGATCCAAAGATTAATGTGCAAAATGCTGAGTGCTAATCCTTTAAATGTTTTTATATCGTTTGATTTTTTAAAATTAGGGTAAATAAAAATGATGTATGCTTTTAAAATTTTTAATTTTTAATATTATTTTTATAATATAAAATTTATTTTAAGTAAAATATAATTTTGAATGTGTTTAAATTATATAAATTTAAATCATTAATATTAATTTAAGAGATTTTATACTGCAAAATTTAGTTTTAGTAAAATATAATTTTAAGTTAAAAAAATATTTAAATATTTAAAAAGTAATAATTTGTTTATATATATAAATTAAATCGATAATATTTTTGTTGGATTTTTACCTGGTGTGATGACAGGGAATCTGTCGAAACATACCATAAAACGTGTGTTTAAATACCGCTTTCTTTCAATAAAATCATTGCAATGTTTATTTATAAACAGAAATAGTTTGGATAAACATTTTATTAAAGTCAATAAAGTCAATTTTTTTAAGCCAATAAGTTTTATTTTATTTATTTAGATCACAGCACTGCAGAATAATCTTTATCAAATTCTAGAAAATGTTCATACTATAATTACTAGAAATTCAAAAGAAGATCTTTGCGGATTTTGCATATCATTTACTGCTTTAGTTTTCGTGAGCATTTTGCAAGTTCTAAGTGTTATAGGATTTTTGATATACCAAAGGAATAAAGATAATTCAGCGAAAAAATTTTATTAGGTCGTTTTCTAAATTTTCAGTGGTTAGGGACATCTATTTCCATTATTAAAATGTATGTTTATTGTTGTGCAATGTTATTTTGTTTTAATGTATAAATCAATTTTGTTCGTCCAGTTCAATTATTCTATTAATAATTTATCTTAAGGAATATTATGTATTACTAATAGTAATGTACAATCTTTGGAACTGTATGCATTTAAAATATCAATTACAATATAATTGTACCAAAAAATCAAAACCAAAATTAGTTTTTGTTTACTAATTTGTATGATATGCAACTTTTTTGATGTAAAATTCATTTATTTTTTCATTTGATTGATATTTTTTTTTAATAAATATTGTGGTATCAGCATTTATTTATATATATCATTTAACAAATTGTCATATTAAACAGTTTTATTGTCAAATCAGTTAAAATGTCAGGATAAATGGATAAGAGACTGATATTATCTTTGACACAAATTATCTCTTCAAATATGGGAAATGAAAGATGATTC
Organism: Schmidtea mediterranea; assembly: GCA_022537955.1. Classification (NCBI taxonomy): domain Eukaryota; kingdom Metazoa; phylum Platyhelminthes; order Tricladida; family Dugesiidae; genus Schmidtea; species Schmidtea mediterranea. Next base: position 107,605,938 of record CM039681.1, on the reverse strand, counting down.
ACAAGTTCGTGGTGACGCCCATTCGTTTAAAAGGATCATGTGTTTTAAGTCTATTATATGAATGGTTGTATTAAAAAGAATGATAATACTAAAATTTTAATGAAATAATTCAATATACAGTAACGAATCAATGATATTAATATCAATATTTAGATCATATAATGGAAATAAAACATAATAACTTTATACTTTCAATGCAGAAAGATTTTCAGGAATGACATGTGTCACCTATTGCCCTACTGTGTGAACGACCATGCATAAGTAATTGGTTAATATTTCCAATCATAGTAGTGTGTTTTTAAGCATTTCCAGCTCTCGACAGTACCCGAGGTACCCGAATTTCTCAAATTTCCTATCTTTCTAATTTTCCAATTTTTCCAAATCTATGACTTTAGTAAATATGGAATATTAGAAACTTTCACAAGTCTTCAATTCCTCATAACGGGTGATCGCTGGAAACGCTTAAAAACACACTAATTGACTACAGGATGATAAAAATAAATCTTTGAATTTCTTAAATTTTCAAATTTTTATAATTCTATAATTTCTTAAATTTTCATAATTTTCTAATTTTTAATTTTAAAAATATGGTAATTCGAGAAAAATATTTTTGTAATTCTTGTAATAAATATCTTTCAAAAACTAAACATGAAAAAACTAAAATCAACCAAAAAATGTTTCACACTTTACACCTTTACACTTCTGGGCTAGATTTACAAACTGTAAGTTCTAAACTTTCAGAATTTCGATGGGCAAAATATCCAGGAGAACATCATCTTCCAAAATATAATTATTTGGGTCAATTGGGCTCAAGTGTGTTTTAAAAAAGAACATGCTAGTGTTTGCTTAATTCTTTATAAAATAATTAAACTAAAAATGGATTTAAAAATTTGTAATAAATGTAAAATTGAAAAACCAAATAAATCGTTTAGAACAATCAAAAGAAAAGAAAAATTCTATTTTCTTGGTACGTGTAAAGAATGCGAAAGTATATATCATAAGTTAAATGAACAAAGATATAAAAAGAAACGTTTATTAGGAATAAGAAATTTGAAAACTACTTTATCACGAAAATTATGTACAAAATGTAATACTGAAAAAACAATAAGTGAATTTAGGAGTAGATTAATAAGAGATTATTATGTTTATTATTCAGAGTATAAAAGATGTGAAAAAGATTATCAACAAAACAATAAAGAAAAAATTAATGAGTACGCTAAAACGATATTATGAAAATCCAAAAGCTAAATTATCTCATCATTTATATGAAGGAATTAGAAGTGCACTGAAACAAAATAAAGAAAGCCGAACACTAATGAAATATTTAGGATGTCCAATAGATTACTTTTATCAATGGATAGAATTTCAATTTTATGATGGAATGACTTGGGAAAATCAAGGTTCTTAATGGCATATAGATCACACATTACCAGTTTCTAGTTTTAATTTTGAAGATGAAGAACAAATAAAAAGATGTTTTAATTGGATAAATTTAAGACCTTTAAAAGCAAAAAAGAATTTATCAAATCACAGTAAAATAATTTTAAAAGAATATTTATTACAAAGAAATTAAATCTCATTATTTTATCAATTAAGCAAATGCAACACCTTCAACTTACGGGAAATTTCTAAAGTCTTTCTACAACTTCATTACAGAAATTTAATGAAGGAACTCGGGTAATGAACGATCTCAATGATAAAAGCGATGAAAAATATATGGACAATCCGCAGCACGTCTCCTAAGTTTGTTATAATTATAATATGAAGATTGTTCAGAGACTAAACGTTGGTGGGGATGAAAAGTCTAATCAGCTTTGATGATTCCTTAAGATATAGTCCGGCTCTCTTGGAAACTTGAGAAAGTTCCGCAAGGAACTCGTTTTGATATAAGACTTGATAAAAATGATAATCCTAAACCTGGAGAAGAACCAATAAATAGAGTTGATGCAGCGGTTTTAAAACATGACATAGTATATCGTCAAGATGATATTCGTTCTCGTCAAAAACCAGATATTGATTTGATTCAAGATTTAAATGATATTCAAAATCCAACATTTTCAAAGGCGAGAATTCTTAATTCCTCAGAAGGAAAATCTTCACAACAAAAATCTCCAGAAGGAAAATATCCAAAGGCAGTCGCTGGCGCTCCAGAAGGAAAAGGAATTTATTTAGATCCATATATAGGTCATGGAATTTGTGATTTTATAAAATCTATGAATAAAAAGAGTCCTTCTAAAAATAAAAAATTTTAAAAAAAGTTTTGAAAAAATTAAAAAAGAGGAATATTAAAATAGAGGTTGATGATGATGGAATTTTTTTTCTCCTTATAAAAAATAAATAATTTTTCATTATTAAAATTTTGCTATTAAAAATGTCTTCGTTTACACCAACTTGGAATAAAAATATTATGAAATTCAATCACAATCCTATTTTACCGAATTCTTTTAGAATTTTGATAATTGGAAGTTCTGGTTCTGGAAAAACAGTTTCGTTGTTAAAAATGATTCTAACTCCTAATTTTATAGACTATGATAATTTAATAATTTTTTCTAAAACAATTGATCAACCTGAAATGTAAATATTTTTTCATGGATTAAACTCTGGTTTATCAAAACAAGATATTGTGAGTTAATTTCAAAATCAAGATGCAATTCCTGATAATACATCTATTAGAGATTTATGCGAAAAACAAAATGTGGGGAATTAAACTATAACTTCTTCTGCTCAAAACATCGGTGTATCAATAAGTAATAAATATCATGAAATTATTCCATGTGAAAAATTGGATCGAAGAATTTAATAATTTTTGATGATTGTGTCAACATGAAAAATCAAGAAATTATGGAATCTTATTTTACTCGAGGTAGGCATAATAATTGTAATGTAATTTATTTAGCTCAAAATTATTATGATTACCATCTAGAAGTATTCGTGGTAATTCTAATTTTTACATATTCTTTAAATTAGGAAAAAGAAATAAAGATAGTATTTTTAATGATTTTTTAATTCTTTATTTCTTAATGAAGACAAGGAAAAATTTAATAGTTTTGAAAATCACCTATCTATAAAATATAATTATATTACATTGGATAAACAAAATAATCAAGTGTATGAAAAAATAATTATTTATTTAATTAAAATTATTTAATTTTCTTGAATAAAAATGGTTAGAAATGTAAATGATTTTAATATTAATAAATATATTCAAGATTGTAAATTATTAAATATTCAACAAAATATTTAGAATGAAAATTTAATGTTTAGAAAACTTCAAGATCAAAATTTTAATTTCATGGCTACAAAAATTGAAAAACCAATAATTGATGTTATTAAAGAAGCATAAACTGAATTTATTTCAAATCAAAATAAACCTTCTAGAGAATTAAACATCTTTCAGGAAACAAACATTTTCCAAGAATAAAATCCTTTAAAAAATATAAATCTTTCATTGGATGAAGATGCTTTTCAACATAGAAAACATTTTGAGACCTCCAGTCGACCAATTAAGGATGAAGAAATACAGAGTAATCAAGAAATCACAAAACAAATTCATCCAATAAAATTAGAATTGAATGTAAATCATGATGTTATAAAAGGTAACAAAACAATCACGCCTCATATTACAGATATTTACATTCATGAAAAAGATGGAACTACATTATCTATTGATGGTAAAACATTTGTATTAACCAACGAAGGGAAGAACATATACATAACATCAAATAATAATGAGAAAAAACTTTTTACTAATGGATTGAAAAAACAATTGAAGGAAATTCATTTAATTCTGAAAGGGAATTAAATGTTCCAATAAGTGATATTGAAACATATGAAAATATAACAAAAGATATTAATTCTATTTCATCAAATAATTATTAAAAAAAATAAAATCCTTTTGTTCAAAAACCACCAACATATGAAGAAGAAGTTAAAAAAGTTAAAGATGAAAAAGTTAAAGTTAAAAAAGTTAAAGAATTTGATGATGAAGACAGTCGCTTGCGCTCCATTCATGAATTAAGTAATGAAGTAAAAGAATGGAATAAAAATTAGAACCAATCAAGAAAACAACAGGTGAAGGATTTTATTTTTTATCTGATAATCCTTGTGAATTATTTTATGAATTTAGAAAATATTTAGCTTCTAGAAAAGCAGGAAATAATAATTGTGAAAATCACATAAATGCAATTTTGTCAAGATTATTAACCAAGAAATTGATTGATAAAAAACAATATCTTAAATTTTTAAAAAAATAATATCTTAAATTTTTAAATAATAAATAGAATGTATATTTTTAATTTGGATAAAAATAGTAAATTTAATCATCTATGGCGATGAAAATAATGAAGGATATAAAACTAGAAAAAGTTTGTATTCAACCAAAACATTTGAAGGAAAGTATCCTTTCAAAAATATATTTGGATTCTTCCAACAATATAGTAGAATAATTTATTTAATACCATTTGAATTGAAAATTGGAAGGAATGAAGATTATAAAAAATGTTTTTATGGAAAAGTTTTAAAAGCAGAATCTATGCCAATAATAAAATTTGAAAGAATGATATTGATGGTTCCATCAATAACTTGTAACCCACATTTAGAAACTCAAATCTTTGAGAGATTAAACATGATTTCAAAACCAATCAATGTAAAAATTTTTCAAAGAATACCAACTTGCATAGATATTTTAGAACGAAGTACATTTTCATGGAAACCAACAATGCTAAATACGGACTGAGATTTATTTTGATTGGAATTAAAGATTCAACAATTAATTATACAAAAAATAATTCAAAATTTATTCAATCTACCACTAATGATAAACAATTAAAATATTTAATCGTTCAATTAAATACAAGTTATTATCCTGCAAAACCAATAACATTCGACAAAGCAAAAAATTATTAATTGATGCTATATAAAAGTTATATTTTAATGTGTCATGAAGTTTTAGTTGAACCACAATTATAGTTTTCAGATTTTAAAAATTTATATTCAATATTTTGTGTTGAATGTTAGTGAACAGGATAATAAACTAGCAATTAATGCAGAAAGTATAACAATAGAAATAACAAAAGATGATGGATTTAAAGGAAAATGTTTTTGTTGTGTATTGGTTGAAAAAGAATTAAATATTGAAACAGGTAGTGGAAATATGATAAATATAAATTAATATATATATATAAAATGTCTGGGTTTAATAAAGTTTTTAAATTTATGGAGCGTCAGCAACTACCTTCGAAAGCTCGACCAATAAATGTTGAAGAAAATATTAAAGAAGAAAACATTGAAAGGATAAACTCTGAGAAAATGATTTTGGTTCCAGAAACCCCTGAGTAGGAAGAAATAATAAATTTATATAAAAAAGCTTTTCAAACTTCTCCAAGTGCTGAAAAAGCAGGTTCCGATTTTGTAATTGTTCCACCAAATTAATTTTTTTTCGATTCTTCAACCTAAATATTTTCTTATAAAATGGAGGGTAATTTAGAAAAAATGGTTAATATTTGATCCATAAAATATTCTACATATTTACTTTTTAATTCTAAAGAATCAGAATTTTCAACTAATTTTCCAACTCTTTTAGAATTAACTAATGATTATAGTTATGAAGTTTGTTTAAGATAGTTTAAAACGTTTAATATAATTTTTATATTACAAAAGATAATAATGAATTTGGTGTTAAAAACAGAGTAGGTAGTTAGTAGCACTCTGCGCCCACACACCATTGCATAATAATATAGGGGGAGGGTGGGGTTTCTCGTGATTATTTTCTGTGTGTAATGATTACTCAATGACGTAATTTTTTGTATGCAATTAATTTTTTTGTGTGCAATTTAATTAATTTTTTGTGTGTAATTTTTTTGAAAATTTTCGAAATTTTTTTTCGAGTTTTTGGCGCGATTTTTTTTTAAAATTCAAATTTTGGTGAATTTTTGAAATAAAATTGAAATATTTTTTTGAATAGATTTTTTTTCAAATCACACTATAGTCAAAGGGTATTTTTGAAAAAGACTAAAATAAATTGGCTTGAATCGCCTAACGATAAAAAAGTATAAAATTAAAATTGGCTCAAATCGTCTAAGATGAACACACTATAGTCAGGGATATTTTTAACTCGTAATAAAAAACAATGCAATATTTGGTCTCAATACTTTCTATAGGTAAATGTAGGCATAAAATAAAAATGGCTTGAAACGCCTACTGATAAAAAAATTCACAGGTGTATTTTATAGGCTTGTTTAAAAAAACACTTGAAATATTTGTTCACACAATTTTCATAGGCAAATTTAGGCTCTAGATAAAAAATAATTTAAAATACCTAAAGTAAATTAAGATAAATTAAAGTACATTAGGATACATTCGAGTATATTAAAGTAAATTAAGGTAAATTAAAGGGTCTAAAGTAAATTAAAGTACATAAGAGTATATTAAAGTAAATTTAGATAAATTAAAGTAAATTAAAGTACATTAGAATACATTTAAGTATATTAGAGTAAATTAAGGTAAATTAAAGGGTCTAAAGTAAATTAAGGTACATCAGAGTAATTTAAAGTACGTTAGAATAAATTTAAGTAATTAAGGTTTTTAAAGTAAATTAAGGTGCCTAGAGTAAAGTATGGTAAGTTAGGTAAGAATTTTTTTAAATTAAATAGAAAGTCAACAGTTAAAATACATAAGGGTAATTTTGAAAGCTGAAAATTTTAAAAGCAGTTATAGTAGGCAAATTACATAAGGTAAGAATTTTTTAAAAGTAAATAGATGATCAAAAGGTAAGTTACATAAGGTAAGAATTTTTAAAGTTAAAGAGTCGACAATATTGCATGATAAAATTTATTAAATAAAATTTTTAGTATAGTTTTATCGATCAATTTTTATATATATTTTTAAATGATAAAATTTTTAACATAATTTTACAATGGAATTTTTTATACATGATTTTTAAAGATGAAATTTTTAGGATAATTTTACAATGAAATTTTTATACATGTTTTTAATTGAAAAAATTTTGAATGTAATCTTACAATGAAATTTTTAGTATAATTTTTACAATGACTTTTTATACATGTTGATAACGATCAAATTTTCAAAGAAATTTTTCAAAAACTTTTTTCAAAGAATTTTTTTAAATTAAATAATTGAGTTTCAGTGTTACATAGTAATGCCTAAGGTAGGTAGTAGTCATTCACAAGAGCAACCCATCTCCTCCACTCTGCAGCAACCCATCCTACATAAAAAAAATAAAATAATAATAATAATAATAATAATAATAATAATAATAATAATAATAAATATTAATAATAATAATAATAATACTTTCAGAAAACATAAAAAGTTAACTTACTTGGTATCAACTGCTGAACACTGATAACCCATACACAGTGAATAATTCATTAATAACTGAACAACAATCACTAGGTACTGTGTACAAACTATTAATCATTGAAGCGCAATCAAGTGTTGTATTTTCTCTGAATAAAATTTATTGCTTTACAAGTCTTGTATGTGATTTATTGACATTTTGTAAAACTTAGTTAAAAGACTTTGAAATTTTTCTACTATTTTTTTAATATTTTTAATTGCGTCCAACAATGAATAATTATTTAAAGTTATTTTCAAAGATAAATGTCAACCTTTTCATTTAATTTTCACACGTCCCTAAATAAATTAATTGCTGACTCATCAAATAATTACTTAAATTTATTTTTATATGATTTCTGATCTTTTCACCCCCAAATCTTATTATTTACTGAATGATAAATTAATTAGTAAGTACAAGTAGTGATTAATCTAATTGCTAGTGAAAAGAAACTTGATTAGAAAAAGATACTTAAATTAATTTCTCAAAACATATATTACTTTCATTGTACTTGGAATAAATTTTCATATATTTATTGAAAATGATTCAACTCTTAAAATTATTAACTCAAAGATGCTAAAGGTTTGAATAAAACTGATATAAGAAAAAATAATATCTACCACATTACTAGAAATTAAATGATTATCGACCAACCACTAAATAAGTGGAATTTCTAACAAAGCTTAAAAAACTACACGGAACAGGTACTTATAGATACCGATAAAATCTAAATATGTATGTTTAATTATTGTAAAATACTTGTTTTTGTAAAAATAAGACTTATACCTAAATTATGATTATCATGTGATTAGAATTTGATTAAAGTTGTTAGAAATATTTTAAGTTGTTAAATTTTAAATAAAACTGCTTAATTTGTAAATAATGTTTGTGCTTTGGAAAATTTTTAAAATAAGACCTTCAGCAAATTGGTAAGAAAATAGTAGTTATTGAGTAATACTTATTAAAATTACTAAAGTTTTATAATTTTTGACAAGTCTTGATATATCTTTAATAAAATTTGTTAGTACTTTGAATAAAATATTTTAAAAAAAGTTTCAACACAGTAGCAAATTGTAAAGAAAATAGTACTTATCAATTAATTATATTAACTGAGTTGTAAAATAATTGAAAAAATTTGTTAGATTTTTTAAAATTTTAAGATTGTTAGGTAATTGTTCTAGATACTTGTTGAATGAAAATTAATTGTACAATTTCTCTTCATTCGTAGAAATAATCATATATATTTAAATTATTCAGAAAATTATCAATAACAACATAAGTAATGGGAATCATAATTTTTTTTAAATACTAGTCATTTTTTAATTAAATTACAAATAATAAAATCAAATAAGTACTTGAATACAAATAATTACATGAATCAAACATTTTTTAGAACCGAATACGTATAGTTTATTTTATTCAGATTCCAATAATATCATTAAAATTAACCAAAATCTTACTGTTATATTTTGATAACCCTTACTCTTAACCAATCATTTCTCTTTAAATGACATTATTTCCTGCTATATTCATTATTTTCATAAAAACACCGATTTATATCGATATTCAACCGAATAAATTTCTTGAAATTCCCTTAATAAATTCATCTCTTGACCAATCATTTCCCTTTAAAATAACAAAGTTCAACTGACAACCTCTTAAAAATATCAACAAACCTGTTCTTATTCGATAATTTCCCCTTAAAAGATCATAAATTCTCTTCTTAACCAATCATTTCCCCTAAAATAAAATAAAATTTACTCTCAATCAATCATTTCTCTTTAAATGACAATAATTCCAGCTATATTCATTATTATCATAAAAATCACCGACATATCGATATTCAACCGGATTAATTTCTAGAAATCCCCTTAAAATAAAATTCCTCTCTTGTCCAATCAAATCCCCTTAAAAATACTATAAATTAGTCTCTCAACCAATCATTTCTCTTTAAATGACAATATTTCCAGCTATATTCATTATTTTTATAAAAACCACCAACATATCGATATTCAACCGAATACATTTCTTGAAATCACCTTAAAATAAAATCCATCTCGTGACCAATTATTTCCCCTTAAAAGATCATAAATTCTCTTCTTAACCAATCATTTCTCTTTAAATGACAATATTTCCACTCTCTCAAAAGATTTACACACATATTGATATCTATTTGAACAAAGCATTCTAAAAATAATATAAATTCCTTCTCTATATTCTCCATTTAGAAAATATTTACCTTTTGAACACAGATATTCAAAGAACTCAACCCCCTTAAAAATGACAACAAACTTGTTCTTAATCGAGTATTTCCCTTTAAAATATCATAAAATTTCCTCTTAACCAATCATTTCCCTTGAAATGACATTTTCCTCCAATGCACCAACAGTATATACATATTTTTTGTAAAAACATACAAGGTAAAATTTCTTTAGAAATCTACATTTAACCGAATAAGATCCTTAAAAATCCATCATTCGGATCATATTTACTAAATGTATTCAATCAATCAAATTCCCTTAAAATTAAAATCTTAATTTTACCAGTAAAAATAAATTTTCTTTAAAGTATTACAAAATTGTTATCAATACCCAACATTTTCCGTCGAAAATCACCACAATTTGATTCTGGCAACAAATTCAATCAAATAAAAAATTCATCAAAAATGACTAAAATCGAATAAAGTTTATGTTTCCCACATAAATTAAATTTCACTAAATTATTGTAAAATCATAAAATATATATCATGTTGCTCAAATAATTAAAAAATTAATCAGTAAATCAAGTATAAATTCAATAAAAATTACCAGTCAACCCATAGATATAATTCAACGATTTTCATATGTATACTGATGTTGGGTTTTGGATTATTTCAAGTCGGTTCTCTCTGACTCCTGGTGTTCTTTAAATTAAAACAATGAACGACCCAACGTATATTGAAACAACAGGTTCACAATTTATTATCACGCTACAATGACCAATCAAAGTTTATACGATTCTCTGCTCGGCGCTGATGCTTTGCAAACAAACAATATTCACCTTTTGATCCTTTAGTTCTGTTGACTCTCGTTTTCCTCGGTTTCTGTTTGGTTTGATCCCTTTTCGCCTTTCCGTATTCTTAATTCTATTTCTTCTTTTCCCTACTTCCCTAATTCGTTTACCACTTTTCCTACAGTCTGATTCTTCGAATCCTAGCTGAGGCAGAATGCCGATTTTCTCTGATTTTCCCTTTGCTTATATACTCCTCGAAATCAGGATGACAAATGGTTATTGCCGAGCCAATCTTTCGTTTGACATTTTCTCCTACGTGTTTGCTTCGGCTGTCATCCATAATGGTCCAACGAATCCAGATAATTAATGGCCCTACCGGTCTTCCTACGCGCGCTATCTTCTCCTTACTCTTTTCCCATTAATCATTGTGTCAAACTAATGGGCCCAAATCTTCCTTTTGTTTGCCTTTCTTCTTGTTTACCCAGCTCGGGTTTCCCATTAGCTCGGGTTTTCCATTAGCCAATTAATTAATTAATTAACGTTTTCTGTTTTCATACATTTGAATGTTTTTCAACCCTTTCTAACCCTTTTCTGATAAATCCCTAACCGTCATCTTGTTGACCATTAGCTAATCTATAACTGTCCCGTTTTTCCCATTCGATTTCGATGATTTTTCCATTTATTGATTTTTCTCGGATTTCCGGATTCTCGCCTTTCGTAATTGCTTTTTGCATTTTCTAATACTGTTTCCATCGCACTTTCCTTTACTATTAATTCTGTGCACGATCCCGCTTTTATTTGCCTTTTTTCTTCGCTTACTTTCCATTTGAATTATTATCCTAAATTTTATTTAAATTTTTAATTTTAATTTACAGACCTCAACACTGATAACCATACTGAGCATCCTCTTAAAAATCTCTAAATTATACTACTTTTGTGATTGATATCCACGAAATCAATAAAATAAAAAAAATAATTAATTGACCATCCTTTTTTTACTGTAAAATCAATAAAAATTTTAGGTTTCACTAAAATATTTTTAAAAATCAACTGATTTAATCAACTTTTTAAATAGAACATAAAATTAAAATATCATTTACTATTCAAAATCTATCAGTCAAATTGGATTCTAATTGGTAAATAATTATCTAAAATAAATGTTTCATAAACATTTTGTTCCTAAAATAAACTTTTATTTAAAATAATCCTAAAATCAAGTAAAATTTATTAAATTATCAAGAAATTAAGTGCTTCTAAAATTATAGATTTACCCTCATTTTTTCAATATTTTCTACAAAAACAAAATAGTCCCAAAATCCATTAAAATTCAACAGAAAACCATAACATTCACATTGATGATTAAAATTTACTAAAATAAATACCTCGTAAAACTAGATATCACTTAAATTATCATAAAATTTCCTTAAAAGCTCTAATTGATTTACATAGCCTAAAATTATTTTATTTTTGTCGAGTACAACCTAATCTATTGAAAGATGTAATTTATTTAATTAAATTTTCATTGAAAATAACAAGTCAACAAATGGAATTTTAATTAGTAGAGATTATATTCTATAAAGAAAATTTTCAGTGAAGAAGCAATATTGGTGAGAGAGTACATTAAGTGACTAAAATCGTTGAAATTACTGAAAAAAGTGGGATAGCTAAAGATATCTACTAAATAGATGAAACATCAATTGATATATTAAAAACTTACAAGGGTAATATACTTTGAATGGAGAAAATATACATCGAAGAGAGAAAATATTCATTAAAGAGGAATGTTATCATTAAAGTGAGAAAATATGAATTGAAGCTAACAAATATTCAGTGAATCGAGAATTGATTATAATAAATTAGACGGTAAAATTTCTAAATGATGAGATGAAATATCAATAAATTATTTGGAAATACTTGAAATATATGGAGTCTGAATTATTCACTGATCAACAAATATACTTAAAAGATGAAAATATTCACTGAAAATGAATTGTACTTTAAGAGTGGATGAATTACTATAATATTCAATTAAAAAATTATTAACAATTGAGTAGATTTCATCGGTTAATTATATTTAAATATATATATATATATATATATTATATATATATATATATATATATATATATATTTTGATGGACACTTATGCATGGAAGAATAGTTATTAAAAACAATAAACGTGCGCGCGTATGCAAATCCAACGAATATTATACTATAAATATGGTTGAATCTAAAATAATATAACAAATAGGAAGAATGTAGTAGAAAGTTCAAAAAATAAGGGAATGTATTAAACAATACATTGAATAGATGAATAATTTGGTATAATGATTATAAGAAACATTTAGTTTTTATTTAATGTTAAATAAATTCATTAAATTTATGTTTGTTTTATATTAATTATTGCTTTTTATTAAATGTTGTAAATTTACGTTTAGAAATAATAATCATTTTTTTTTGATATGTTATTATTATTTTTGAATTTAAATTATTATGTTGTCATTAGTTACAATTGAATAAATTATTTAAAATAATTTTACATTTGGATAACAATTATTTATGTTTTAATTAATTATCGCTTTTTATTAAATGTTGTAAATTTACTTTTAGAAATAATAATCATTTTTTTTTGATATTTTATTATTATTTTTGAATTTAAATTATTATGTTGTCAATAGTTACAATTGAATAAATTATTTTAAATAATTTTATATGTGGATAACAATTATTTATAACCATAAATTTCTAAAGATATTATGCAAAATACTTTTATTTTGTCAAAAAGTTCTATTTGAGTATAAAACTAAATCAAATATTCTATTTACTAATCAATAAAAAATTATTTTAACTAAATTTAAAATACAAGTTGAAATAATAGAATAATTTTAGAATTTAAAATAATATGTTGTCAATAGTTACAACAAAAACAAATATTTAAATATAAGTTTTATCGAAATTAATTACATTTAGATAATAATTCTTAATAGCAATAAAATTCATTAATTTTCATTTAAAATATATCATTAAATGTGTTTTTAATGTAAGAAACTTATATTTGTTTTCTAATATCTTAGTATTTGATGTATATTCGATAAATATTGGTCGGATTTGCATATTATTATTATTATTATTATTATTATTATTATTATTATTATTATTATTATTATTATTATTATTATTATTATTATTATTATTATTATTATTATTTATTATTATTATTTAATTTTTTTATGAAGGATGGGTTGCTCTTGTGAATGACTACTACCTACTTTAGGCATTACTATGTAACACTGAAACTCAAAAATTTAATTTAATAAATTTCTTTGAAAAAAGTTTTTGAAAAATTTCTTTGAAAATTTGATCGTTATCAACATGTATAAAAAAGTCATTGTAAAAATTATACTAAAAAATTTCAGTGTAAGATTACATTCAAAATTTTTTCAATTAAAAACATGTATAAAAATTTCATTGTAAAATTATCCTAAAAATTTCATCTTTAAAAATTATATATAAAAAATTCATCGATATAATTATACTAAAAATTCTATTTAAAAATCATGTATAGAAAATTTCATTGTAAAATTATGTTAAAAATTTTATTATTTAAAAATATGTATAAAAAATTTCATTGTAACTACTAGCCAGATTCTCCAGGTGTTGCTCCTGGATATAGTTTGATAACAGTTCCACCTGACGCATATAAATTAGATGTAATTAGATTAAATTAATAATTGATTTAATTAAAAAGAAATATATTGAAGAAAATATTGTTACTTTTTCATATAATATTTACACAAAAAAACACACATGTTGATTAAAAAAAGATATATTCTTTTATTTCCAGATAATAATAAATTTGGTGAATTTTTAGGATTCACTGGTAAAAATATATGAAAATTATACAAGTGATCAATTATTTATTAGAGAAAATATTATAAATATTTCAAATACTACTTCAATAAATTTAATATGTGATTTAATACAAGAAACATATCAAGATGGAAATCGAGATAATTGTTTATATAGCTTTTTATATAGAACTGTTACTCATGGATATAAAATTGTACAACAAACTCTAACACCAATGTATTTACCATAAATTACAAAATGTATTTCAAGTATGAATTTTAGAATTGTAGATCAAGGTGTTTTGATAAATTTTAATAGTGAAAATATTTCTTTTTGTTTGTATCTGAGACAAGTCTGAGCGCAAGATATCTCCGTCAGGTTTGAGCGTTAGCGACTTTCTTTCAAATGCAAGCGATCTTAGACAAATTTAAGACTGAGGGTTAAACCCAAGTTTAATTTATTAAATTATAAAATGGTTTCATTCGTAAAAGAATTAAATATGTTCCTAGATAAATATGGTCAAGATACTACAACTAATTTTTATTTACGGGATATTTTAAAAGAGAATAATATTAATTGCAAAATAATTATGAGAGATGAAATTAAAAATTATTTGAATCAAGAAAATATTATTTTTAATTTACAAACAACAAAAAACAAGGATCTCATTACGTGTTGTGTTCTAAAAAATACAAAATATATTTTTTTCATATGGAATTATTCCAATAAAGGAAATGGAATCATATTTAACTGATGGTTACATTTTTAATACTTGGCAAGTTCAAAAAGAGAATACAAAAATATGTAGACAATGTATTTTTGTATTATTTAATTTGGAGAACAAAGCTCGACCATTTCAGGAGCGGAAACCTCCGGTCGATCATGTCTGCAAGCGACTGTCCGGACGAAGTGATCTGAAAAAAGAAAAAGGATTGTCTTTTCAAGAAATTATTCTAGATCTTTTATAATAAAATAAAATTTTAAAATGAATGTTGTAATTCCTGTTAATGCTGCTGGTGGAACAATTGGCATTAATTATTTCTTCAATTTTGGAACAAGTTGAAAGTAAATTTATTAATAAAAATGGTGATAGAATGAGAGGTGAATTAAACATGAATAACAATACAATTTCAAATCTTTCATATCATCAAAATGATTTAGATGCAGTTAATAAAAAATTTGTATAGGAATTAAATCTAGAATCAAATATAAAACAAATTGTTCAAATTAATAAAATTGAAAAACGTTTAGATGAAGAAATTAAAAGATATATTATAATTTTAGAAACAGGATATAATAAACAAATAATTGAATTAACTACTAGTATTAGTAGAATAAATTTTGAAATGAGTGAAATGAATAACCAATCATTCAAGATGAAATGCAAGCAAAACGTAACGGATGATGAAATCTCTTCAATTAGAAAACTTTGAGTGCAATTGATGACCGAATGAAATCAAATACAGTTGATTTCAATACTCTCAAAAATGAAATAGGTCATTATAAAATTGAATCTTCACAACTCTTGAATGATTTCGAAACATTCAAAAAAGATGTTGCTAAAAATATATAAACATCAAACCTCAAGGATATCAAATATAATAGCAAGCGTTTCATTATTATGCTATTGAAGAACAATCATCCATGATTTCTTTTATAATAAAAAATAATTCAACTACACGTTTTGTTGATAAGGATCATACTTTTAATGTGATGATGTCTTTGTTAGGGCTATAATTGGAAACAAACGAAAAACTTTACATCTTAGAAACAATTCATTTTGAGTCTCTGAACCAATGTCTAAATTAACTATTGGCGGGAGTGGAAAAATTCTAGATCTTTTAGTAAATCAAGGTTATAGGAAATTTAAAAAATTGAATTTATATATAGGAAATTAGTAAGTACGAATAATATAAAATTAGATGATTTATTTTCAACAACAGGATCAAATTCAATACTTTCTGGTAAGAAATTTAAACATTTTATATATAAAAGATTTTATATATAAAAATATAGAAGCCGTCAAAATAGACAATTAAAACGAAAGGAAGAGAGATTAATGAAGAAATAATTTATCCAACTTTTGAAGAGGGTAGAGCCCAACCCTTTCAAGAAAGAACAAGTTTTCCATTTATGAATGAACAAAGTGTTTTTAATTATATAGAAAATCTTCCAATTGAAAAAAATAAAAGCTCCTATGAATAATACTTTTACTAATAAAGATTCTATAAATAGTCCTTCGGTTAATAAAATAAATGAATTCCAATTAGAAAAGAGAAAGCTAGAGGAAAGATTAATTCATTATAAAAAAATAAAATCAAGATGGACAAAAGCTGATACAGGAATTAAAATTGCTTGTATTTCAATTACTGAAATTTTATCTATTTCAACAACTGTATTTTCAGGAATTAGTCCATTAGGAATTGCACCAAGTGTTTCAATTATTAAAGCTTCAGTATTTGGAGGATCAAATGCTTTAAATATTTTTTTAGGTGAAGGAATTTCAATTAGATTAACCTCTAAAAATAAAACATTTATAGAGAAGTGTGTGAAAAATTAAATCTTGGAATACATAAATTATATTTATATCAAATTAAAGCTGGAGAAGATAGAATATTATCAATAAAAGAAATAGAGAAAAGTAATAAAATAATAGATGAAATAAATGAAACTATTAAAAAAAATTAAATATTCTAAAGAAATAGAAATCGAAATCATAAAAGAAATGACTAAAAAATTAAAACAAGAATATAAAATGAAGATCAAGAATTTGTAGTTAAATTAAATTTAATGAATAGTAAAATGCTATGAGAGGATAGCGGTGTTTTTCTTTTACCGCTATCCTCTCAGCAGTGTTTTTTTACCGCTATCCTCTTAGCAGTGCTTTTTTATGATCCGGATCATTTAAAAAAAATTTTCTACTTAAAAATGAAAAGTAGAATAATTTTAATATTATTTTTTATTGAAAAAAACTAATTCTAGTTTGGATTTGAACCACTGTGTTACTATATTCCCACTGAGTCATCCGGGTTGTATTTTTGCCATTTTTTTCACTCTTTAAATGTTTTTATTTTATTTTGTCATATTTCTTTCAAGATTCTTAATCTTTAATTATGTAACAAGAAATAAAAATTAACAAGAAATAAATTTTGGAAAAAATAAAAAAAATAAGAAAAATAAATCCTATGAAAAAAATAATAATAAAAATGTCGACTACTCGAAAAAATGGAAAACCTAAGAAAACTCAAGTTTCTAAAACTAAAAATCTTAAAAAAGAAGATTCTGAAATTAAATGTATTCCTTGCAATAAAATATTTAGTAGAGTATCTGCTTATCGTTCATGGTCTTTATCTACTACTTTTGTTAATTCGGTAAAAAGTGATGATAAATTGGTTGAGTTGTTGATAAAGAATGGATATTCTAAATCATTTTTATTGTTGATGATAAAAGAGACCGTTGAATTTTTTAATTTATATTTATTGTATTTAAATAAACTACAATCTAAATTAATAATAAAGAATATTTGGTAACTGTAAAAAGTAAATGAAATGTTCAATGTCATAAACTAACAGTGATAAATGAATTATAAGCCCTGAGATAAAAATGTAAAATAATTCAGCGAGGGATACACACCAAATGGATGGATCTTGGAATGATGACACCCGAATCACAATCCGATTCACTGCTCGATGTCGACAAGCCTTGTGGAACGCCGGATTACTCAACAGACAAAAATGATGAAGTCGAGTTACCCTGCATCGCAATTAAGCCAAAAAACCCCGCACGAGAAGTTCAGCAGAAGGCCGAATTCATTAGCCAAATTAGAAGAACTCCAAGGCCGAACTCAATGGCAGATCGTTATGGCCCGCTAACACCTACACCGAATAAATGCAGGTATAGCAGCCGGACGGATCCCTAGTACTGACGGGTACGCTCTGGGTACGCTCTGGGTACGTTCCGGGTACGCTTTAATATTAAACGACACGGCTCTAAAGGATATGGAGGCAAGGAAACTTATCCGAACATCGGCTCTGGATTGTCTCAGCGTGCCTCACTGGGACGACGAACATGCATATTCCAGTTACTCCACTCCAGGAGGCTCCAGTTTCCTGTACTATGGCAAGAAAAGCAGAAGAAGACGATTTTATGGTATCTTACATTAAAGTAGAACAAATTTTGTAATAAAAATAAATTTTGGTATAATAAACATTTAGTATTAGTTAATGAATCTTGATTTAATTAATTGTGAAGGTTATTTGGAAGAAAAATCCACAATTCGACAAAAATATAGACCGTTTGAACGTCACCACAAACCGTTGAGGAGGATACAAATCGACATAATAGGCCCTTAACCTTGATAACATAAACTAACCGTGAGCCGAATGAAATTAACCGCAACAGATAACGATACACAACGATACACAACGATTGTTTTTCAAATTATTAATAAAATCAAAATTTATAACCTGGATAAATTCCGTTATAATTATAGATATGGACACGCTCCAAGTTCAAGGGAAGGAACTGGTCAAAACTCGAAGAGAAAATGCGGACTTACATGCTCAACTTCTACAAATGAGTCGAGAAATACAAAGGATCAATGCGACGCGGTTAACCTTCCGGGTCATACTAACCTATCAACGCAAAACCGCCGCCCAAAAAGAGTTGGGTAGAAGAAAACAGATGATTTAAAATCAAAAACCTCAAATCAAGAGCTTGGAGGTAGCACTGTCGGCTTGCCAAGAAGGCAACGCAGTGACATACCCTCTGGTGTTTGTTCCAGCGCAAATAGCCTACCGGGAATCCAAAACCACGGTCCCGCAGCTAATACCCAAACAACTTCATGCCCGACCCGGAAAAGCAGAGCGAGCAAAACGACGATTATAAAAATCAACGGAAAATCAGCTAGGATTAGCGGACTAGAAAAATGGAAATCTGATTAATATTGTTGTATTAAAAAAATAAAATCTTCTTCGATTTTCTCATAAATTTCCTAAGAAATGTTTTACTCCAAATTAATAATATCCTACGGCGTAATTAGCTGGAAAGAGAGTGATGTAAGGGTCAAACTAGAAAAGAAAGGACCAGAACTTTAAACCGCGCATAGTAAACCGGTCCTTAGCAGTTCTGAGAGCAGAGCTCACCTTTAATGGTCTCATAACCAGTGGTTGCAGTACCAACGTTGTCTGACAACTGGTAACCATTGGAGGGCACAAAAGGTTGTATGCTTGGGGTCAAGGTCGCTAACCCTTAACCCTACAATAGTATTTTTCTAGATAAAAGCGTTTAATAACTTTTAACTAGAAAAACGATTTTCACAAGGAAAAAAAATTATTTCTGTAAAAATGAATCAGTATACCTATTCTGTGATACTAACCTTGCATGTTCTTTTTGATGTTGTTGGGCAAAAACTAATTAAACCCATATTTGTTTAATCAGCACGATAATGCCTGTGTTTTTTTGAGCGGGCAACCTAAATTTAAAAGGAAAAAATGTAAAATCAAAAAAAAAATTAAATAATTAAAAATTAAATAAAATTTTTATATGAAAAAATGTAAACATTTAATGATAAATCAAAAGGAATTAAAAAATTATATTTTAAGAATATTCTCGAAAATTCCTTGTTTACCGTATCAAAACCCACACACGAAAAATCGTGGTATATAAGGCAGTACTGGGTAGACAAATTTCAGTACATTTTTCATTATTTTAAAAGTACTCCAGTTACATTTCAGTACTATTTATTTCAACGAAATAATTTACTTATTGCATCTCAGTTCGTACTCGAAACATAAAAGTAAATTTTGCTTTTGCTTATTATTATTTTTATTAATATCTTTTTTTCGTGGATAACGATGTAATATCGATTTATATTAAAAATTTGAAAATTGCAAAAGTTTTTTTTTAATCTTTACTTTTTATTTTATTTCTATTTATTATCATTTTGATTTTAAGGACAGTTGATAATTATAATATCATTATATAATAGTTGCGATCGAACCTCCATCACGAGGAATAAATTTCAAAAATTGTAATTAATTTTATTTTTTTTACATACCATAATCCACATGCATACAAGTTAATAAAATGAATTTTTGTTACACCGGATGGAAACGGTGGTTAGTGGGGAACCCTTGGTGAAGGCAGTAGATGGAACCGCTCAGTATTCTCCCTTCCTAAATCCTATCTCCCAACCCTCGAAAGAGCAGTGTTGAGGTTCTGGGAAAGGTTTAAATATAAAGGACAGCAAATAATAATACGAGAATATATATAGAGGAGTTGACACAAATGAATGACAAAACTAAAAGTAAACCGAAAACTGAATCTAGGATAGACGATAGCACAAACGAAACTATAATTTACACAAATTACGGTTAAAGAGATACCCAAGTAATTTTGATTTTCGAAGACATCACGAATTATTACATCACAATCGATTATAAACGATAATACTTAATAAAAAATTGCCCTAAAGTAAGCTCTGAGCGTATAAGTTCGTCAATAATTACACTTAATTATAATAATAATAATAATAATAATAATTATTATTATTATTATTATTATTATTATTATTATTATTATTATTGATTATATAATTATTATTATCATTATCATTTTGTAATTATTGTTCTTATTGTTATCAGTGTTATAGTCCTTTGCCCTTATTGATATTGTTGATCATTAACAACATTATGACCCTGATTTTATTCATTATCATGGTGGTTATTATTTTTATTACTATTATCAGTGTTGTTATTGATATTCTATCATCAGAATGATTGACTTTATTAGAAATATGAGGTAACACAGGGTGTCCCCCAACAGTGTTCCTACTGCATTGGCCATGTGTCGTGTATACGAGCACTGTTGTAGAAACCTTCCCAAAAATATAAAGCGGAAAAACTATAAACGTTCTCGTACCTCCCCTCGTCCAGACGGTATAATAAGATCCCTAAAAAGAATGTTTTCATAATATTTCCTAAATAAATTTAGAAAATTTATCTTGCTTAAACTTAATTGTGACCAAGCATTAATAGAGATAGGCATTATCTATTCATTATTTATTTCAGTGGAATCAAATAGACAAATGATTGAACGATTTCGAAGGGACATCACGCAGTATCAATAAGAAACGATGACCCAAAATCAAAGAGCCGAAGCTCTAGTACCCAGATGTAGGCACATCGAGCAAACATGGCTCCGACCCGAAGAAGTAACCAACTTGAGAGCTGAGATTGAAGTTCTAAAAACAAAACTATTGTTGTCGAATAGGGTGGATTTTTATTTATTTTTTCTAGGGTTTTTTGTGCATCTACCCCCTAAACGCCATCACGATTATTATTCTATCCCTCCTTTGTACCTATGGTGAGTGCCATGTTGGTACTGTACATGGAGGTTGAAAATTCATGAGCAGGTAAGCTCTATTTCTAGAACTACTCCTCATGATATTTTCACTTTCGGGTTCTTGACTGCGATGGAAGGTCTTACGTCTTTCTCTTTCCATATCCTGGTCCTTACTCGTCTATTTCTACATTTCCCATACTTATTTATCATTTTTATCCATTACTTATAAATGTATCCTTCAAAAATTTGGGCAGCGTTCCTCCCTTATTTTTTGGTAAATTTCCTATTTCATTGGTTTAATCACGGTATTGACTACATTTGTCCTAGTTTACCTTTATCTTTCCTTATATTAAAAATTTGATTAACAGTTCCTTAACTCCCGACACATTTCCCATGATTTTAAGTAGTTACAACCCTCTATGATCACTTCAATAAACATTTCTCTCTTCTGTCAGATTATATCATTCAACTGTTGGAAAAAAATTACTTTCAACTTTACATTCCTACACTATCAGTAGGTAGTTAGTAGCACACGGGAACATAAAAAAAACATAGGGGGGGGATTATTGCAGATTAAATTTCGGATTATCTTGATTACATAATGATGTAATCAACTTAATTAATTTTGTGTGTATTAATTTTTTTTTAATTAAATTTTTGTGTGTATTTTTTTTTGAAATTTTTTTCGAGTTTTTGGCGCGATTTTTTTTTTGAATTCAAATTTTTGGAAAATTTTTTTAAATTCAAATTTTGGCGAATTTTTGAAATTAAATTGAAATATTTTTTTTTTGAATAAATATTTTTTTTAATCACACTATAGTCAGGGGGTATTTTTGAAAAAGACTAAAATAAATTGGCTTGAATTGCCTAACGATAAAAAAGCATAAAATTAAAATTGGCTCAAATCGCCTAAAATGGTCAGAGAGGGTATTTTCATTCACAAATTTTTTTTTAATCACACTATAGTCAGGGGGTATTTTTGAAAAAGACTAAAATAAATTGGCTTGAATCGCCTACTGATAAAAAAAAGCATAAAATTAAAATTGGCTCAAATCGCTAAGATGTGATATAGTCAGGGATATTTTTAATTCGTAATAAAAACTAATGCAATATTTGGTCTCAATACTTTCTATAGGTAAATATAGGCATAAAATAAAAATGGCTTGAATCGCCTACTGATAAAAAAAACATAAAATTAAAATTGGCTCAAATCGCCTAAGATGTGATATAGTCAGGGATATTTTTAATTCGTAATAAAAACTAATGCAATATTTGGTCTCAATACTTTCTATAGGTAAATATAGGCATAAAATAAAAATGGTTTGAATCGCCTACTGATAAAAAATTGACAGGGGTATTTTATAAGCTTGTTAAAAAATACACTTGAAATATTTGTTCACACAATTTTCATAGGCAAATTTAGGCTCTAGATAAAAATAATTTAAAATACCTAAAGTAAATTAAGATAAATTAAAGTACATTAGGATATATTAAAGTATATTAAAGTAAATTTAGATAAATTAAAGTACATTAGAATACATTTAAGTATATTAAAGTAAATTTAGATAAACTAAAGTACATTAGAATACATTTAAGTATATTAGAGTAAATTAAGGTTCCTCTAGTAAATTAAGATACATTAGAGTACATTAAGGTAAATTAAAGTAAATTAAAGGGTCGAAAGTCAATTTAAGTACATTGGGGTACATTTAAGTAAATTATGGTTCATAAAGTAAATTAAGGTACATCAGAGTAATTTAAAGTACGCTAGAATAAATTTAAGTAAATTAAGGTTCTTAAAGTAATCTAAAGTGCCTAGAGTAAAGTATGGTAGGTTAGGTAAGAATTTTTTAAAATTAAATAAAGAGTCAACAGTTAAGTTACATAAGGGTAATTTTTAAAGCTGAAAATTTTAAAAGCAGTTATAGTAGGAAAATTACATAAGGTAAGAATTTTTAAAGTTAAAGAGTCCACAATATCGCATGATAAAATTTATTAAATAAAATTTTTAGTATAGTTTTATCGATCAATTTTTATACATATTTTTAAATGATAAAATTTTTAACATAATTTTACAATGGAATTTTTTATACATGATTTTTAAAGATGAAATTTTTAGGATAATTTTACAATGAAATTTTTTATACATGATTTTTAAATAGAATTTTTAGTATAATTTTATCGATGAATTTTTTATATATAATTTTTAAAGATGAAATTTTTAGGATAATTTTACAATGAAATTTTTATACATGTTTTTAATTGAAAAAATTTTTAATGTAATCTTACAATCAAATTTTTAGTATAATTTTTACTATTACTTTTGTATACATGTTGATAACGATCAAATTTTCAAAGAAATTTTTCAAAAACTTTTTTCAAAGAATTTTATTAAATTAAATAATTGAGTTTCAGTGTTACATAGTATTGCCTAAGGTAGGTAGTAGTCATTCGCAAGAGCAACCCATCTCCTCTACTCTGCAGCAACCCATCCTTAATAAAAAAAATAATAAAATAATAATAATAAATAATAATATTAATAAAATAATAATAATAATAATAATAATAATAATAATAATAATAATAATTATAATAATAATAATAATACTTTCAGAAAATATAAAAAGTTAACTTACATGGTATCAACTTCTGAACACTGATAACCCATACACTGTGAATAAATCATTAATAACTGAACAATCACTAGGTACTGTATACAAATAACCAAGTACTGTATAACTCTATATATACATACTAGTCATTGAATAATTTACTTATTCATTAAAATGCTATATTTAAATAATATTTACTCTTTGAACACCGATATTTAACCAACTTAACTCACTTAAAAAATAAAATTTTCTCTCAATCATTTCCCTTTAAAATACTTGGTTATTCACACACTCACAATATGTTATCAATAACTAGTTACTGAACAAATTAATATCAAAAACTAATTACTGAACCAATAAATATTAATGATGGGTTACTGACCAACTAATTTTGAAATAAATCACATAAAGGGTTGAACAAAAGAAATACAAGTTGAAATTTTATTAACTTCTCGACTCTTTTATCGATCATTGATGTCTCCAAATTGTTTTGTTGTTTAGTTACCTGATTGCTATCAAGAAACTATTAATCATTGAAGCTCAATCAATTGTTGTATTTTCTCTGAATAAAAATTTATTTCTTTACAGTCTTGTATGTAATTTATTGAAATTATTTTGTAAAACTTAGTTAAAAAACTTTGAAATTTTTCTACCATTTTTGTAATATTTTTAATTGCGTCCAACAATGAACATTTATTAAAAGTTATTTTCAAAGATGAATGTCAACCTTTTCATTTATTTTTCACATGCCCTAAATAAATTAATTGCTAACAGCTCAAAAAAAAAATTACTTAAATTTATTTTTATAGATTTTCTTTTCACTCACACTGTTGTTGTTTACTGAATGACAAATTAATTAGTAAGTATAAACTTGATTAGAAAAATATTTTTAAATTAATTTCACAAAACATACATTACTTTCACTGTACTTGAAATAAATTTTCATATATTTATTGTAAATTATTAGATTTTTAAGTTTCTAAACATTAAATAAAGTTAATAGATAAAATAATTATCATCTACCACATTACTAAAAATTAAATGGTTATCGACCAACCACTAAATAAGTTGAATTTCTAACAAAACTTAAAAAACCACATGGAACAGGTACTTGTGTACTGATAGATACCGATAAAATCTACTAAAAATCCAAATATGTATGTTTAATTTTTGTAAAATATTTGATTTTGTAAAAATAAGACTTATCCTTAAATTATGATTAGCATTTGAATAGAATTTGATTAAATTTAAATATTTTAAGATGTTAAATAAAACTGATTAATTTGTAAATAATGTTAGTACTTTGAAATTTTAAAATAAGACCTTCGGCAAATTGGTAAGAAAATAGTTGTTATTGAGTAATACATATTAAAATTACCAAAGTTTTATAATTTTTGTCAAGTTTTGATAGATCTTTAATAAAATTTGTTAGTACTTTGAATAAAAATTTTAAAAAAGTTTCAACATACTAGCAAATTGTAAAGAAAATAGTACTTATCAATTAAAAAGTTAAATAAACTAAGTTGTAAAATAATTAAAAAAATTTGTTAGATCATTTTTTAAAATTTTATTCAAGGTACTTGTTGAATAAAAATTAGTGTATATTATCGACTTCTTATAGTATTTAATCGTACAATTTCTCTTCATTCCTGGAAATAATCGTAAATATTTAAATTATTCAGAAAATTGTCAATAACAACATATGTAATGAGTAATTAAAAGTTTTTAAATACTAGTTAATTTAGTTTTTAATTAAATTAAATTACAAATTTATAATAAAATCAAATAAATACTTACTTGTATACAAATAGTAACATGAATCAAACTATTTCTTAGAACCGAACACGTATCGTATATTTTATTCAGATTCCAATAATATCATTAAAATTAACCAAAATCTTATTGATATATTTTGATAACCCTTACACCAATGAAAATGTATCGATTTCACTAAGTATCCATCCTTTAACATAGATATTTAAACGAATAAATCCCCATAAAAATATCATAAATTCCCCTCTTATCTTATCGTTTCCCCTTAAAATATTATAAAATTTACTGTCAACCAATCATTTCCCTTTAAAATATCAACAAGCCTGTTCTTAATCGATCATTTCCTATTAAAAAATCATAAATTCTCTTCTTAGCCAATTGTTTTCCCCTAAAATAAAATTTACTCTCAACCAATCATTTCTCTTTAAATGAGATTAATCCCAGTTATATTCATTATTTTCATAAAAAATCACCGACATATCGATATTCAACCGAATAAATCTCTTGAAATCACCTTAAAATAAAATTCCTCTCTTGGCCAATCAAATCCCCTTAAAAATATTATAAATTCTCTTCTCAACCAATCATTTCTCTTTAAATTACAATAATCCCCGCTGTATTCATTATTTTCATAAAAATCACCGACATATCGATATTCAACCGAATACATTTCTTGAAATCCATCTCGTGACCAATTATTTCCCCTTAAAAGATCATAAATTCTCTTCTTAACATATCATTTCTCTTTAAATGACAATATTTCCAATCTCTTAAAAGATTTACACACATATTGATATCTATCTGAACAAAGCCCCTTAAAAATATTATAAATTCCTCCTCTATATTCTCCATATCACAAAATTTCCTCTTAACCAATCATTTCCCTTGAAATCACATTTTCATTCACTGCACCAACAATACACATATTTTTGGTAATAACCTACAAGGTAAAATTTCTTTAGAAATCTATATTTAACCGAATAAGATCTTTAAAAATTCATCAATTGGATCATATTTACTATATGTATTCAACCAATCAAATTCCCTTAAAATTAAAATCTTAATTTTACCAATAAAAATAAATTTTCTTTAAAGTATTACAAAATTGTTATCGATACCCAACATTTTCCGTCGAAAATCACCACAATTTGATTCTGGCAACAAATTCAATCAAATAAAAAATTCATCATAAATGACTAAAATCGAATAAAGTCTATGTTTCCCACATAAATTTAATTTCACTCAATTATTGTAAAATCATAAAATATATATCATGTTGCTCAAATAATTAAAATTAATCAGTAAATCAAGTATAAATTCAATAAAAATTACCAGTCAACCCATAGATATAAGTCAACGATTTTCATATGTATATTGTTAACCACACTGAGCATCCTCTTAAAAATCTCTACAATATACTACTTTTGTGATTGATATCCACGAAATTAATAAATGGAAAATGATAATAATTATTGATCTCCTTTTTTTTTACTGTAAAATCAATTAAAATCTTAGGTTTCACTAAAATATTTTTAAAAATTAACTGATTTAATCAACTATTTAAATATAACATAAAATTAAAA
Source organism: Schmidtea mediterranea (assembly GCA_022537955.1). Lineage (NCBI taxonomy): Eukaryota > Metazoa > Platyhelminthes > Tricladida > Dugesiidae > Schmidtea > Schmidtea mediterranea. The sequence goes on along the minus strand of CM039681.1, from coordinate 107,578,432 downwards.
TATCATTTACTATTCAAAATCTATCAGTCAATTTGAATCTAATTCTTAAATAATTATCTTAAATAGATGTTTCATAAACATTTTGATCATAAATTTAACTTTTATTTAAAAAAATCCTAAAATCAAGTCAAATCTAATAAATTATCAAGAAATTAAGTGCTTCTAAAATTATAGATTTAACCTAATTTCTTCAATAATTTCATTAAAAACATAATAGTCCCCAAATCCATTAACATTCAAATGAAAACCATAAAATTCACATAAATGATTAAAATTTACTAAAATAAAAACCTCGTAAAACTAGATATCACTTAAATTATCATAAAATTTCCCTAAAATCTCTAATTAATTTACATAGCCTAAAATTATTTTATTTTTGTCGATTACAACCTAATCTATTTAAGTGTGTATTTAAATTTATTAAAAGTTAATTAAATTTTCAGTGAAAATGTCAAGTCAATAACAAGTCAACAAATGGAATTTTAATTAGTAGAGATTATATTCTATAAAGAAAATTTCCAGTGAAGAAGTAATATTGGTGGGAGAGTACATTAATGGAGAATATAGAGGAGGAATTTATAATATTTTTAAGGGGCTTTGTTCAGATAGATATCAATATGTGTGTAAATCTTTTAAGAGATTGGAAATATTGTCATTTAAAGAGAAATGATATGTTAAGAAGAGAATTTATGATCTTTTAAGGGGGAAATAATTGGTCACGAGATGGATTTCAAGAAATGTATTCGGTTGAATATCGATATGTCGGTGATTTTTATGAAAATAATGAATACAGCGGGGATTATTGTAATTTAAAGAGAAATGATTGGTTGAGAAGAGAATTTATAATATTTTTAAGGGGGATTTGATTGGCCAAGAGAGGAATTTTATTTTAAGGTGATTTCAAGAGATTTATTCGGTTGAATATCGATATGTCGGTGATTTTTTATGAAAATAATGAATATAACTGGGATTAATCTCATTTAAAGAGAAATGATTGGTTGAGAGTAAATTTTATTTTAGGGGAAAACAATTGGCTAAGAAGAGAATTTATGATTTTTTAATAGGAAATGATCGATTAAGAACAGGCTTGTTGATATTTTAAAGGGAAATGATTGGTTGACAGTAAATTTTATAATATTTTAAGGGGAAACGATAAGATAAGAGGGGAATTTATGATATTTTTATGGGGATTTATTCGTTTAAATATCTATGTTAAAGGATGGATACTTAGTGAAATCGATACATTTTCATTGGTGTAAGGGTTATCAAAATATATCAATAAGATTTTGGTTAATTTTAATGATATTATTGGAATCTGAATAAAATATACGATACGTGTTCGGTTCTAAGAAATAGTTTGATTCATGTTACTATTTGTATACAAGTAAGTATTTATTTGATTTTATTATAAATTTGTAATTTAATTTAATTAAAAACTAAATTAACTAGTATTTAAAAACTTTTAATTACTCATTACATATGTTGTTATTGACAATTTTCTGAATAATTTAAATATTTACGATTATTTCCAGGAATGAAGAGAAATTGTACGATTAAATACTATAAGAAGTCGATAATATACACTAATTTTTATTCAACAAGTACCTTGAATAAAATTTTAAAAAATGATCTAACAATTTTTTTAATTATTTTACAACTTAGTTTATTTAACTTTTTAATTGATAAGTACTATTTTCTTTACAATTTGCTAGTATGTTGAAACTTTTTTAAAATTTTTATTCAAAGTACTAACAAATTTTATTAAAGATCTATCAAAACTTGACAAAAATTATAAAACTTTGGTAATTTTAATATGTATTACTCAATAACAACTATTTTCTTACCAATTTGCCGAAGGTCTTATTTTAAAATTTCAAAGTACTAACATTATTTACAAATTAATCAGTTTTATTTAACATCTTAAAATATTTAAATTTAATCAAATTCTATTCAAATGCTAATCATAATTTAAGGATAAGTCTTATTTTTACAAAATCAAATATTTTACAAAAATTAAACATACATATTTGGATTTTTAGTAGATTTTATCGGTATCTATCAGTACACAAGTACCTGTTCCATGTGGTTTTTTAAGTTTTGTTAGAAATTCAACTTATTTAGTGGTTGGTCGATAACCATTTAATTTTTAGTAATGTGGTAGATGATAATTATTTTATCTATTAACTTTATTTAATGTTTAGAAACTTAAAAATCTAATAATTTACAATAAATATATGAAAATTTATTTCAAGTACAGTGAAAGTAATGTATGTTTTGTGAAATTAATTTAAAAATATTTTTCTAATCAAGTTTATACTTACTAATTAATTTGTCATTCAGTAAACAACAACAGTGTGAGTGAAAAGAAAATCTATAAAAATAAATTTAAGTAATTTTTTTTTTGAGCTGTTAGCAATTAATTTATTTAGGGCATGTGAAAAATAAATGAAAAGGTTGACATTCATCTTTGAAAATAACTTTTAATAAATGTTCATTGTTGGACGCAATTAAAAATATTACAAAAATGGTAGAAAAATTTCAAAGTTTTTTAACTAAGTTTTACAAAATAATTTCAATAAATTACATACAAGACTGTAAAGAAATAAATTTTTATTCAGAGAAAATACAACAATTGATTGAGCTTCAATGATTAATAGTTTCTTGATAGCAATCAGGTAACTAAACAACAAAACAATTTGGAGACATCAATGATCGATAAAAGAGTCGAGAAGTTAATAAAATTTCAACTTGTATTTCTTTTGTTCAACCCTTTATGTGATTTATTTCAAAATTAGTTGGTCAGTAACCCATCATTAATATTTATTGGTTCAGTAATTAGTTTTTGATATTAATTTGTTCAGTAACTAGTTATTGATAACATATTGTGAGTGTGTGAATAACCAAGTATTTTAAAGGGAAATGATTGAGAGAAAATTTTATTTTTTAAGTGAGTTAAGTTGGTTAAATATCGGTGTTCAAAGAGTAAATATTATTTAAATATAGCATTTTAATGAATAAGTAAATTATTCAATGACTAGTATGTATATATAGAGTTATACAGTACTTGGTTATTTGTATACAGTACCTAGTGATTGTTCAGTTATTAATGATTTATTCACAGTGTATGGGTTATCAGTGTTCAGAAGTTGATACCATGTAAGTTAACTTTTTATATTTTCTGAAAGTATTATTATTATTATTATTATTATTATTATTATTATTATTATTATTATTATTATTATTATTTTATTAATATTATTATTTATTATTATTATTTTATTATTTTTTTTATTAAGGATGGGTTGCTGCAGAGTAGAGGAGATGGGTTGCTCTTGCGAATGACTACTACCTACCTTAGGCAATACTATGTAACACTGAAACTCAATTATTTAATTTAATAAAATTCTTTGAAAAAAGTTTTTGAAAAATTTCTTTGAAAATTTGATCGTTATCAACATGTATACAAAAGTAATAGTAAAAATTATACTAAAAATTTGATTGTAAGATTACATTAAAAATTTTTTCAATTAAAAACATGTATAAAAATTTCATTGTAAAATTATCCTAAAAATTTCATCTTTAAAAATTATATATAAAAAATTCATCGATAAAATTATACTAAAAATTCTATTTAAAAATCATGTATAAAAAATTTCATTGTAAAATTATCCTAAAAATTTCATCTTTAAAAATCATGTATAAAAAATTCCATTGTAAAATTATGTTAAAAATTTTATCATTTAAAAATATGTATAAAAATTGATCGATAAAACTATACTAAAAATTTTATTTAATAAATTTTATCATGCGATATTGTGGACTCTTTAACTTTAAAAATTCTTACCTTATGTAATTTACCTTTTGACCCTCTATTTACTTTTAAAAAATTCTTACCTTATGTAATTTGCCTACTATAACTGCTTTTAAAATTTTCAGCTTTAAAAATTATTCTTATGTAACTTAACTGTTGACTCTCTATTTAATTTTAAAAAATTCTTACCTAACTTACCATACTTTACTCTAGGCACCTTAGATTACTTTAAGAACCTTAATTTACTTAAATTTATTCTAACGTACTTTAAATTACTCTGATGTACCTTAATTTACTTTATGAACCATAATTTACTTAAATGTACCCCAATGTACTTAAATTGACTTTCGACCCTTTAATTTACTTTAATTTACCTTAATGTACTCTAATGTATCTTAATTTACTAGAGGAACCTTAATTTACTCTAATATACTTAAATGTATTCTAATGTACTTTAGTTTATCTAAATTTACTTTAATATACTTAAATGTATTCTAATGTACTTTAATTTATCTAAATTTACTTTAATATACTTTAATATATCCTAATGTACTTTAATTTATCTTAATTTACTTTAGGTATTTTAAATTATTTTTATCTAGAGCCTAAATTTGCCTATGAAAATTGTGTGAACAAATATTTCAAGTGTATTTTTTGACAAGCTTATAAAATACTCCTGTCAATTTTTTATCAGTAGGCGATTCAAGCCATTTTTATTTTATGCCTATATTTACCTATAGAAAGTAATGAGACCAAATATTGCATTAGTTTTTATTACGAATTAAAAATATCCCTGACTATATCACATCTTAGCGATTTGAGCCAATTTTAATTTTATGCTTTTTTTTATCAGTAGGCGATTCAAGCCAATTTATTTTAGTCTTTTTCAAAAATACCCCATGACTATAGTGTGATTAAAAAAAAAATTTGTGAATGAAAATACCCTCTCTGACCATTTTATGCGATTTCAGCCAATTTTAATTTTATGCTTTTTTATCGTTAGGCAATTCAAGCCAATTTATTTTAGTCTTTTTCAAAAATACCCCCTGACTATAGTGTGATTAAAAAAAAAATTTATTCAAAAAAAAAATATTTCAATTTAATTTCAAAAATTCGCTAAAATTTGAATTTAAAAAAATTTTCCAAAAATTTGAATTCAAAAAAAAAATCGCGCCAAAAACTCGAAAAAAATTTCAAAAAAAAAATACACACAAAAATTTAATTAAAAAAAAATTAATACACACAAAATTAATTAAGTTGATTACATCATTATGTAATCAAGATAATCCGAAATTTAATCTGCAATAATCCACCCCCTATGTTTTTTTTTATGTTCCCGTGTGCTATTAACTATCTACTACTATCCTATCCTTTTCTACTTGATTTTCCAATTAATTTCCTGACGATGTTTTAAATTTTCCCTACAAAACCTTATTCTCCCTTAACTAAAGTCGCACTTCCCGTGATTTTTATTTCTGCTCGCCCCGGCCACTTTTCAGTAGCCGCTACGAGTTGTACAACGATGCCCTGCGTGTAGGTCCTGTGCAATTTTGCCAGACCCTACTGCGGACTACCGAGGTTTCGATAAGGCGCGACCCACGAGCACAACTAGGGAACTTAATCCACCAGCCGGTCCTAGATCTGTCCCATCGATAGCTATATAGATATTTATTATAAATAAGATTTTAGGGGGATTTGTCAGTGGCAACAAAAGATTCCACGACCATCCAGAATAAAATAAAAACTTTAACTTCAAAATATATATTTATACAAGAAAACAATACTTACAATCCACAGTCATGCAACCAAATTGGAAAAATTGGCATAAATTGGCATAAAAATTCTGTCTAAAAATGACTCACTGTTCGTCTAAAAACTTCTACAAATTTTCTGCTTGACTAAAATTGTCTAAGAAAGTCTAAAAATTGTGAAAATGACTGCTGTATATATAGTGTTTTTGTGCCTGTGTGCGACCAATGGGCGATTTTTCGCCATTTTTAGGGCTTTTTAATTATTTTATTTATTTCGAAATATTTTTGTAATTTTTTATATATTTTTCTTTATTTTTTGATATATTAATATTTTATTGTTGGATTTTATTTTTATTATTATTTTCTTACAATATTATTTTTTAACCCCAGTATTTTGTTTCCTAGTCGCCTCTTCTGCCTGTGTTTTTTCTAAACCTTATTTTGCAAGGTTTTGGCAGTTTATTTTATTTTTCGTATGTTTCTTTCTGCAGCTGTTGGCTTTTTAATGATTTTAATTAATTATTTGTTTTTATTTAATTTTGTTATATTTTTAATTTATTTTAATTAATATGTTTTATTTTATTTTTGATCTCTTCTTGCGGTGCGTGCTTATGTTACAGCAGCCATATTGACAATTTCCAAACGACATTAATTATTTTGTTTTAACTTATACAATTTTCACCTTTTTGTTTAAATTGGTTTTGTAATTTTGTTTTAGTTTTGGCTCTGAGCCCAACACTATCTCAGAAGGACGAGGCATTGAAACAAGCTGAACAAAAGATACAAACACGAGACATGAAAATTATGGAGCTCAAATTAAAAGATGAGATCCAAGCTGGACTTGTACAACGCGGGAGTCAACTATCTTCCGAGCCAGAGGCGATAGTTATTCGCAATGTCGTCGGAAAGGACATTGGAGTGAAAATACTCACTCCCGGAACCTCGCGCCAGCCAGAAGAAGTGCCGTAGATAAACCGACAGCGAAATCGGCCTGGCAAGAAGGAGCGCAAAAGGTTATACAGACTAAATAAGGCTCGTATGGTGGGCGACATACTCAACTTAAATGGGATTTGAGTACCCACATTAACAACTTAAAACTTTTACTGTGACATTTTTTTTGATGTTCTATTAAATTCAAATTGTTAATAATTATGTTATTTGTGTTTAATTTTAATTTTATAGTTGAAAATTTAAAACAGTTAAACAATTGAGATGGGGACCATTAAAATCAGAGCATTACATCTTTTATTACAGCTCATAAACTCAACCGAATATTAGGGCATTGGCAGTCTTTGAAAAGAGACTCATCCTTTGCTAATATTCAACTCACTAGCACACAGTACCAACTTCAATTTTTGACGGGTGGCTAGTGGTTAAACTTCTTATGCAGGCGCTGGGTGTGGATTATTTAACCCTTAGGCTTCAATAACATTCTTTATTACCCATCGGTGCCCAGCAATGTGTTAAAACAAAATTTGACCTTGACTTTATTTGTAATATATAATTTTGATGTTTTCACGGATAAAATAGATAATTTATTTCTGTTGGGCCAGAACTGGATTTTGTATAAATGAATTGGAAATAGAACGCAAAGACAACATGCAGATTTAAAATCAGATCAATAAACACCAAATAAACAACCTTAAAATGTGAGAAAGATATAATTAAAATATAAATCAAAAACATAAAAATAAAATAAAATAATAACAAAGTGCACCAAGATTAGCATGAAACTAACATAAAAATAACAAAATAACATAAAGATTTGACCGAAAAATGACAACTTACGTAAAAGCAAAGAAATAATGGAAAAATTGAATAAAAATAACTTAATTATAATTGGAACGAATTCAATTAAAAATTTAAGAAAGAAATTGTCAAAGTAAATCAAGAAAAATAATAAGAATTAAAGTTAGATAACAAATAATTTCAAGGTCAAATATTGTTTTATCACACTAAAATGAACACGCAAGGTTAGGGTCACAGAACAGGTATATATATACCAATTCATTTCCACAGAAACAACAAGCTTAAATTTTGAAAAGAGTGTGCAAACATTTGTGAGCAAATTCAAGCGGAAAATCTCAATTATCGACAATTTTTCCATACTGCGTTTCAAGCAATCTCAAGTAAGCTCTACTTGAACGTAGGTATGGGGAAATATTTTATGAATGATGATGGTTAACTATGATGCCAACAATGGCTTATGAAATATATAAATTGATAGAAAGCGTTCTACTATGTCGAAATTTTTCCGGGCCACAGCCGAAACATCACCGCAGGTCAGTAAAATCTATATACCTTTCGAGATGTGTAAGTGCGGTCCATCCGCCAATATCCCGTGAGCGTGAAGGTTCTGGTGTGCGTAACGCAGTAACCCAAAAGTCAATACATGTCGTTCATAGGGGAAGATGGAAGGTGGAGGAGTAGTCTTTTGGCTACTTCTTCGTCATTCATCTCCCGAAAACTCAACCTAAAATCACGTTACTCATCGGCTCAAAAGCATATACACAGAGTAGTCCAGTGGGCACTCTTAATATCATAATATCGACACATCTAACCCTAAGATCAATTAAGGGAAGTGAGTGTTGGAAAAGAACAGCGAATCGTCGCGACGTCGAAAGTCAATCATCAAAATGAATAATTTAAAATTGAAACTCCGAGTAAAAAGCCTTAATATCGATAAGGTTAACGTTGAAAATCAATCATAAAATTGAATAATCGAAAATAAAACTCCCAATTAAAAGCCTTAATATCGATAACGTTAACATTGAAAATCAATCTTAAAAGTGGATAATAAAAATGGATAATACTCTGAATTAAAGACCTTAATAACGATAGTGTTAATATAAAACGAATAATCTGTCATAACGACTAGAGTTATCAGTCTGTAGTAAGGTAGAAACAACGACGATAAAATTAAAGTAAATGAATCATTTAAACCCCAAATAACGGTAAATAAAAAATTAGATAAAGGTTTGAGGGTTTTGTAATTAATTAAATAACCAAAACTTTAGCGTGCATATTACTAGGATGCGAGTCTGAATAGAGAGATGAGCTAAATGAAATGGAGTTAGTGAAATAAGGTAACCGTAATCTATAAAATATTAGCAAGGGAACCTAACCGAATAACATTCAAAAGTATAATTAATCTAAGGCAAAATAAAAATAATAATACCAAACTTTGACGGTAATAGAATAGCGATGCTAATAATGAAAATAAGGCTAATTAATATGGCACCGTACAATGCCAAGAATACCAGCATGAGTGAGATTCCATAAATTCAGTCACCCATTATTGGACAATGTAATAGGAATACCCTTGTACTAAAATTTTCTGAGAGTCATACATAAATACAGAATTATTGTATTTTTTATTAATGACCGAGAGCATAATTTTCCTGGTATGTAATTATAAAAAATAGATCTGAAAATCATACATAAATATAGATCATTGCATTTCACTAAATAATTGAGTCAAGAATGAAAAGCAGAACGGTGAGATAATATCTCTTCTATAACTTTGTGGGGAGGCATGAACTTACTACGTATCACCTAGCAGTGACTACTGATAACCTTCGAGTAGATCGAGTGCATGGACGTCTTAGCAACTCCATTGAGAATAGAATTGTAGATAGCCACGGCATCTAATGGATTCGGAACCTAGTAGACATGAGGGATTGAGAGAGTATGAAGAGAATACTTACTAGAGTTTTCAACTAGTAGAACAATATCCAGGCAAACGAAATGCATTAATAATATAAAAATTTTCCAGCATGAAAGAAAAAATGAAATCACAGATCACGTTACTATATGTGGAATGATGTCACGACACGTCAGCAAATAATGAGTGATAATACAGAAGAAAGGGTGCACAAATAGCACATTCTACAAATAAAACCATTGTGCAGTGAGAAATTTTAAATGGCACGTCGCATGAGGGGCAGGAAATTACTTTGATCGATATCGACTAATTGCCATGCCGATATGGACAGACATATATAGTCGATCATAAGCAGAATAAGTCATTCAATTACGACAAAATTTTAACACGAGAAATGAATGTGCCAAAGTACAGTATAACTATGACTCCGAAAATAAAGGCGGACAACAACATCTATCGACGAGGCGAAGCCAGGAGAGAGGGGCAAGCAAGGAGAAGAGAGGATGAATGCGAAGGTACAGTTTTATTTGACAGTAAATTTTCTTTTAACCATTTAGTTATGAGAATTATATGTGATGCCCCGATTTGACGAGCAATACTTCCAAAACATACCGAAGGAACGAGCACCTAGGAGTTCAAAATCGAAGGATCGATTAACTCTCTCATAGAAGTATCAATCGTGTCGAATAAAATATTCAATAGAAACAATTTGTTTTGTCTCATTCAGTATTATATAGAGTGTCAGTCACTCACCTATCTCTTGCAAACAAAATCCCGTTTATAATCAATAAATTATCCAACGAGGAATGAATCGTCGTATTAAAATTTTAACAACTCTGAATGTCATCTATGCGTAGCTATCAGGCCAATAATCAAGAAATTCTCCACGTACTAATTTAGGCTCTCCATACCCTATAATACTGGCCGGAACCATATATTCGCAGTATGGTTCGCCATGACACTAGCCAAGGACCCGAATCAATCGCGACCGACCTTCCATTGCACGGTTGTTACGAAATCGAGAAACGAATAAAATAGATAAGCTCCGGTGACGAAATTGAACCAAAACCTTTAACAAATAATTCGCTTACTACTTAGCCATTCGTTACTTCTAGATGGAGATATCCTAAGAGCCAAGTCGAATGACCTTAGAGGAAACTTTAATCAGCAGAATGCCTCAACACAATCGAGATATCCAAATTTTTCGCGTGAACGTCACAGCAAATTTTCTTAATTTTAAATCCATGTATAGAATCATGTCTATTAGAATTCACTATTGTAGACGAATTCTGGATGGATGCGTCCCGAATTACGGTGCGTTTCCCAGCACGAACGGCTGCCAGATGCCAGCAAGTTGTGTGGGACGTGGGATTTTCGATCTCTTCCGTGAGGGAATCCAGAAAGGGTCGTCTTAACGACTTCGAGTAAGTGGATTTATCATATGTAACCATCAAGAGAGAGCCAGGCCGAAATCCAGCCCGTGAAGCCACCCTTGCTCGCCTCGAAATTCATCAGCGTCAAATTAACTGGCAAGTGACCATGGCTAGGAGACGTCTAGTCAGGATAAACGCTGACATTTCCGCCCGGAGAACCCCCAGCACCGATGGCTACGCTCCATCTTACGGAGTGTCATATGAATTGGATGACCACTTTCTGACAGATCCTACAACGTCCATGAACGTAGTAATTCCAAGAAAATTTTTACCAGGAAACATGCAGGACTCTGACAAAGCGAAGGCGGAAATGGAAGGGTTGAATACCAAATTAGCACAGAAGGACAAAGCCCTGTGGCAAGCAGAAGAGAAGGCCCAGATGCTAGAGAGTGAGATTAGAGAATTGAAGCTGAAGGATGAAATCTGCACAGGATTAGTGCAGAGTGGCGCGACACTATCGACCGAACAGGAAGCTATAGTAATTAGGAATGTAACCGAAAAGGATATCGGAGTGAAGATCCTCACTCCAGGGCCCTCACGTACTCTAGAAAAAGTGCCGAAACGAAATCGGAAAAGAAATCGGCCTAGCAAGAAAGAGCGTGAGAGGTTGTTCAGGATCCACAAAGCTCGCCTAATCGGACACATTCTTGACGCGAACGGTTTCTAAATACCGCGTGTTCAATATTCTTGACATTGTGATCAACCCTTTAATGTTGTAATTGTCGATAAATTTATTTAATAATTATATTGGTGTTGATTTTGATCTTATTAATAAAGATAAATTGACATAGTTAAATAGGGAAATGTTAAGATGGCTCAATTGATGAGCTAGATATCGAAAATGATAAGATAAATAAATAGTTGAGACGGTGACGATAGAGTTAGAGCACGAAGTCTTCTAAGACAGCTCATGAACCCATATGAGTACTAGGGCATTGGCAGTCTTTGAAAAGAGGCTCACCTTTTGCTAGTATTCAGCCCACTAGTTCACAGTACCAACGTCAATTTTTGACGGGTGACTAGCGGTTAAAATTCTTATGCAGGCGCTGGATGGGGAGTAGTTATCCTTAGGCAGGTTTAACATTTTAGTGATCCATCAGTGCCCAGCACAATATACACTTTGGTTTTAACAGTGTTAGAGCAATTATGTTTTAATAAACATCACTTTTTAAAAATATATGGATACAAAACCAAAAATATTTTTAGATAAGAAATACTTTAAATTTTTAAACAACGTGAAAGTATTCATGGTCTTAGAAAACAAAACCGAATACATACCAAAATCATAATTTAAATTTAAAATTAAAAAATTATATTTCTATTTTAAAATCAAATTTAAAACTTTACAAATGAGTTTAATTCTTTTAAGTAAATATAAATTATTATGCAATATTTTATGATAAATAAAAATTATAAATTAACAGTTTAAATTACAAAAATGCAAAAAAATCTTATTTGTTTAATTTTGATACACTTATGATTATATTTCAATTTTAAAATAAATATTAAATATTATTATTTCTAATTTTTCTAATTTATATAATAATATTTCAAAATTCATAATCAAATTAAAAATAAAATTCTTATGGTAATAATCTATTATTTTTTAACTTTTTATTACATAAGTTGTATTATAGATGCAATTAAGTTTTTATAATAATTTGAGTAACCTAATTTTTGCAGATTTTGCATTTTCATTGTATTTAAATGCTTAAGTACATGCAACTACTATTTAATTACTATTTAAGTAATTTTATATAATAGGAATGACTAATGAAACAAATTCAAAAGTTATAGAAGGCTTTGTGGAGTTAGAGTTTTTAACTGAATCTGAGAAGAAAAAGCTAGAAGTGGTTCTTAATAGAAATGAAAAGTTAAATAAGAAAGAGCACGCAAGATTAAGGTAAATCAATTTCTTGTTTCGAGTTAATTTTTTAAATCTCTTTGTTTAAAGTTATTGTTATAATTTGATAAATCATAATGTTGATACTTATTTGACTAAAGTTTTAGCTATTAAAATCTTTTTAAGTAGTTTAAAAATTTGAAAACAATAGTTCAATTTTAATTTGAGAATAACCACTATTATGAGTGTCACTAACAAATGAATTACGTAACAAGAAGGAAGCTTCTAATCTTTATCCAAAAAAATATAAAGTGATAAAAGTGATATCAAATTATTGACGATGTATTTAATTAATTCAAATATTCCATCAATGATGTATTTATAGAATTGATTGTTCAATAAACTTCAAGAAATGAAATATAAACATTTCCGACAAAGGAAATTCTATTGAAAATAAATATAATGTAGAGGATAAATGTGATATGTTGTAAATCTGCACTGACTATAGGTGATACGCTTTTCAAAGAGTGATTATTTTCCGCGTTCTCATGGTATTTAATCCGTATAAATTGCATACGATCTGGATTATACATAGGCAGGAGTCGTTGGTATTCTTTCAGATCTAAATAAAAGGAAAACCTTCATTTAATTTAATTTAAAAATTGTTACATATTTACTTAAACAAAGATATCCTTCTAACTGACGACTTATTGAACCAGTTTCGTTCTAAAAAAAATTAAAAGTTACATATTTTTATTGTTAAATTTTATGCTTCAATTTTCTGAAACCCCCAGAATAAGGCAATACTAAAATATATTTCTGCTCCATGTGATTAGATTGAATTTTTCAGCATATGATCCTTAAACGTGTAAACGAGACTCGGCTTAGGATTGGTTCATCTCTGCACTCGAGTTTTGAGCATTGCCAACTGAATGGATTGGCTCATTATTGATAATTTTTAGAAAATATAACACTAGAAAAATTTATTTCTGAATTTTAGATAATTGCAAAATTTTTCAGTAATGTTGAGAATTTGGTTAGTTTGTTTCCTTACCCCCCATGTAATTTAGTAACTTGGAGAATGGATTCAAAATTTGAGTCTTTTCTCCAAGTAGCAACAATAATTAAAAATAAAAGAAAATGAGAAAAAATGAAATTAAGAAACGTTAGAATTATAAAAACTTTACAAAAAATTATTTATTAAAAAAAACTTAAAACTGTTGTTTAAGTCTTGCCATGTAAATTTAGTGATTTGTAAAATAAAATTTGGATTTAATTAATTTAAATAAATTTTTGAATTATGTTTAATAATTAGATTTGAAGAATGGATAATGTTGTAAAAAGTGATTTGATAGTTGTGGGTGCTGGCGATATTGGTTGTGAAGTTTTAAAAAATCTAGTGTTGTGGATTTTAAAGAAATCACTGAGATTGATTTAGATACTATTGATGTTAGCAATCTTAATCCACAATTTCTATTCCACAAAGAAAATGTAGGAAAATTGACTGCCAAAGAAAGTGTTTTGAAATTTAATCCTAATGTGTACATAAAAGCAATCCACGATGATGTTATGAACAACAAAGCTGAAAGAAATTATGTTAATAGAATGTGTTTAAAATCGAATATTCCATTAATAGAAGGGGGTACAATGAATTATAGAGGACAGGACAGGTTCAAGTCATTTTGAAAGGTAAAACGGCTTGTTATGAATGCTATCCAAAACCTGCACAAAAGCAGTGTAGCCAGCTTATATAATTAAAATTACGCCGTCTGAGCCAATTAATTGCGTTATTTGGGCAAAGTTTTTGTTCAATCACTTATTCGGTGAACCCAATGCCGACCAAGATGTCGTACCAGATCAAAACGATCCGTAAAGAATGAACGAAAATGTTTTGGATAGATTCCACCGGATTCAACGAATTGAAAGCAGCTTTGTCAATACTCCAGTTATTACATTATGTAATATGGATAAAATGGAATTCACCAAGTAACTTGTGAGACATTATTGCTAAGATCTTTAAATCCTTTAATTAATGTTCAAAGTGCTCATTCTACAGTGATTTTGAATGTATTTAAATAATTGAAAGTTATTTTTGTGTATTAAGTGTTTAGTATAGTGTTGTAGTAAAAATTTTTGTATGAAAATAATATAACTTTTTTAATTATTTATAATTAATATTTTTGTAATAAATAATTTTTGCGTTTTAAAAATTGTTTTATTTTGATACAATTTGATAACGATCTTATTTTCTTTTAGTTATTAATGTGATTTTTAGTTTGTGGAAGACAGATAAACGGTCGAAATATATAGCGTGATTTTGTTGAATAATTTGTCGATTATTTTTACCTTTATCAATTATTAAAACTTTCCCATCTTTATTAGATGATTCAAAACAGATGAAAAAACTAAAATTTGTGTTATTTTTTGGTTTGTTTTTACCTGATAATTACAGTGACTCGGTCGAAATATTGTTATATTTATTTATTTATATGCATATAATAGTTTTAATTTATTTTCAGGAAATTGTCATCAACAGAAAGTGAATCAACTTTTGTTGAAATTTGCCCAGAATATAACTTGAGTACTCGGTCTTTGAATAGTTGTCATCTATACAGAAATAGTGTATCAGAAATAATGAAAGAAAATTTTAAAAAAAATAATACCTTAGAGATTAATTTAATCGGCAATTGTATATCATGTGGACGAAGATTTTCTATTTTGCCTTGGAGTTGTGCTTCACCAAATGGTAGCTCTTGTATTTTATGCAAATCGAAAATGTGCAAAAAATGTACTCATCACATGGATCGCCCTAATGTGGAAATTTGTAAATCGTGCCATAAAAATATGTGAGTAACTACTATAACATTTTTTTTATAAATATGGTATTCATTTTTAATTAATAATATTAATTTAATATGCGATAATTACGATTAATTAAGGACATTTCGGTATTAGTAGGTATAAGGTTTGGTTTAAGTGAAACAGCTAGTGATTATCTACTAATATTTGTTTAAAAAATTAAAATTAATATTTTTCGTTCGGTAAATTAAAAGTTGAAGACGAATTAATTTTAAAATGATTGGAGGTTCCTAAAAGGGGTTAAAACGAAATACTCATTAATCATCTAGTGAGTATTGGTTGCATAAATACTGGTTGGTCTCAGAGAGGAACATGATGCGGGTAATTAATTGTAATGATTAACTTAGTCTTCTTTTATATCTCGTTTTACTCCTGCTGAAATTTTCAGTACACTCTCCATCTTCCTTGCTTTGGGTTCGTTTATCGAAAACTCCTCGTATTATATTCCTAAATACAATTCCACTGTGTTCGATTCTTTTCCATAATCTCCCATTGATTCAATCTCGGACAAAATCTCTTAATCAAAATATAATCTAATAAACAACTTTATAACCTTCTACCATTTCAAACTTATTTAGAAATTACGTGATGTTTTCTAAATGAGTTCTAATATCTTTCATATTTCATGTAAATAAATATAAGTATTCTTCTATAGCTTAGATAACACTACTATGTATGTATATTGCTACAAACTATTCAATTATCTCTATGAATTTAATATACTCTTAAACCACACATACTTTTCAATTATTAAACAAACCAGTAAACACTTTCAGAAAAAATACACTGAGAAACTGGAAGTAAAAATTTTCATGTATAAAATTTATCGGATGTCTCCAACTAAACAATAAAAATTGACACTTTTTAAGCACACCAAGAATGTTGGTTTTGCAATCCATTTAATATTTTTTTAGAAATTATAATTAATATTGCATCGGTTAATATAAATAGTAGCAATTCGTAAACTATAAATCCAAAATAGATTAGAAGTGCAAATTTTATTTTTAAATTTTCGGAATGGAACAATTTTGACAAAATCGAAATACCGATTAGGTTTCAGTGAATTACAGTAAATCGATAACTTTTATATCAATTCGTTAATAATTTCTAATTTTATATTTATTTTAATTGTTTTATTGACAGTAAAAATTTTAACAGTTTATTTGAAGCGAAATCTGGTAAATGGTTTTATAACAATATAAACAAAGAAGAACCTTCAGTTGATTCGATAAGGTCATCTTCGGCTATTGGGAATGATCGTTGGACTTCATCGGAAAAAATAATATCATTTAAGAAAGGTTTTTATTTTTTCATTATTTGAATTTATTTTTGCTATAATTACGCTGTTTTGAATATTTGTGTTTAGAATTTGGTTCTGCTGATCAATTAGAGAATACAGGAATGCAAACACAGTCTTCAATATCAGCTAGAAGTTTTTTGCCAAAGAGGAAATTTAATAATAGTGCTTATTTTCGGATTGAAAGTCCAAACAGATTGAATTTATCACCCGAAACAACCGAAAATGTAACATCTCCGTTCAGAAGAATTAACAAGCATTTTAAGTCGTATTATTTAAATACCAACAACTATATTGATGCTACATTAAAATCAGAGGATTCAGGTAATTAATTTAAACTAATTTGAATTTTCAGTTATATAATATAACTTATATTTATTGAATTCCTCAGGAAATGACACAATAGTGAATATTATTCTAATTGACTTTTCTGAAATATTATTTAATATTATTTGCTACATCATACAACTTACTAGCAAACTAAATTTTGCATGGTTTACTAACAACACATTTTCATGTGACTTCCGAAATCATTTAATTGAATCATACGAAATATCATTTCATCTATATAACATGCACTTGACAATTATATGTTACTCGCAAATCTATACTTTGACATTTTAGCTTTTTAAATCAAGATAATTTTTTCGTCAAATACAATTTTAATAAATTGAAAAAAATATATTCTTTTAATATCTGTCAATAAAATAATATATATGGATTTTTTTAAAATTAAAATTTTTAATAAACATTTATAAATTTGGCGCAATTTTGTGGTGTGAATACACAAAAGAACACATCAACAAACAGACATTTATATGTAGGCCTAAACAAGTCCGACAGATTATATTAACTAACGATATATAGCCAATTCCATAAACTTCTTTATTTACTAATAATTTCCAAAGCCAAAGCATCTAAAAATTTTAGAAAAAATATTTTTAGGATTTCATAAAAATCCAACGACATTTTTTAATTCAAAATAAGTAAACAGAACAACGATAAATTTTTGTAAGATTTAAAAAATTAATATAGAACATTTTGTTTCTTTATCCACTTATAAGATTGAAATCGATTTTCCAGAAGCTACAAAACTACTGCTTGTATTAATTGCTTATGTAACACAAAGATAATCAATTTTTGATGTAGAACTACACTGAAATAAATAAGGAATCAATGGAAAATAATATGAACAAAAACAATATCACTCAAATTTTTGTAAAATACCTATTCCATACATTTTATTAAAAAATTTTTAATTTAACGATCCAAATAAATAATTAGAGTCAATAAGATTTCCAATAAATGCCTAATTCATAAATTCATCGCGCTAATTATTAGCTTATATTCAGAGACTACTAAAATTCTTAATTTGTAAAGATTAAATGGCCGATTAATATTTTGTTTCAATTATCATTTTTTCATTATATAATATGGTATGTTTTTGAGCAAATTTCCATTTTAAGGAATTTTATTCTGTCTGATAAGTCAAAAGTATAATTTGATAATTTTGCAAATCGATAATGTAGTGGATTTGAAAGTAGGTTGAGAGTTTTTACAAAAATCTAAAAATTAGACGTCGTCTGCTAAACAAATATTATTGTATCGAACACTTATTCTAGAAAAACTAAAGTATTTCGAAAACCCTTTAAAAACCTCTAACATATGACGGAAAATCAAAAAAAAATCCGTTTTATGCAATCATATCGATCCATGTCCTGATAGTATTGTGACATGTAGTGATTAATAAATTTTTGGTGATGTTAAACATAGTGCTTGGATCAAAATGAAGCACTGAGATATCATCCTAAGTAGCTTTAGCAAAATAGTATAATGTCTACTTGGTGGTTGTTAGTTTGGATAATACATCTTTGCTTCTGGATACGGTATTGGCCAATATGAAAGGCACAGTTGTCTTTCAATGCAATGCTTGACCACACTTTCTTAACCAACGGCTCAGAAGCTAAACTAGCTGTGTTGCAAAATTCTGTCTTACTATACCCATCAAACCTCCCAACCACCAAAATGCTTTCGATTTGTTCGTCGCTTTCCAAAATCCGTACTTTTTTTTAACAATAAATAAACTTATTACTATAAGTTTTGGGAATTTTTTGTGAATTATAACGGTTCTCATTTCGATAAAAAATATGCTTTGAGTTGGAATATTTAAAACCTCATCCTGATGATATATTATTCCATCAATAAAAATATGATTTGCATAAGGTTTGCATAAATATTTTACGAATTATTTTAAAACTTCTAGTCTTATGGTTTCCAACCTTTAGGTTGTGACTAAAACAGGGATCCCTTGAGACCTGGAAATTAATTTTTTTCGTCGAGTTAATAATTTATACTGAAGACGCATCTCGATTAATTTTATCCTCGGTAAATATTTTCAAGGGGTTATATAACCAAAAGTTTGGAAACCGCTGTTTCCGTAGTTTATCTTTTTCTAATTTTTTCAATAAACTTTCAAATTTTATATTGTTAATTTTTAGGCTGTGCCTTAGATATGGACGATGAAACAGCTTCAGAATGTGCTTTAAAAGTAATTTGTATTTTGTTGAATAGATTAAATGTAGCGCTTTCCATACAATATTGTTTCACGAAGTAGTTCAGACTTTTCCATGCAAGACGATTTTATGCAAAAAATCGGACAAATTGAGAAGGATAGACATAATTTCATGTAACTGAATACAAAATGTAAATATGCAATAAAGTGTTACCACGATTTCTTTCTCCTTTCCCATCATTTCCATCTTCCTTATTAATTTTCAATGGGGTTCGCATCAGATGAGTTAAGTCCATTACTTGCTATTTATTTTTGTCTTGTTGAAATAGACAATATGTAACTTGATATAATAATTTATGATAAACTAATTATATAACCGTGTTAGTATCACCTTGCAGAAATTTATGCACAATTTAATATGTTTGTTATCATCAAGAATATGCAACATCGGACTTACTTTAAATATTATTAAGATTGGATACTCTAGTTTGAATTATTAAAAAAATATCGTTTGCAACAATGTCTTTTCAGACTTATATTAACTACTGTCAAAGGGTGATTTAGAAATTTTAGTTAGGAATTGAAGATATTTTTAAAATCACACAACAACCGCAAGAATTTCAAGCAATTGTGATCAGTAGGTAGTTAATAGGACACTGCTCCCACACACCATTGCATAATAAAAATAACGAGGGGCGGGGGGTTTTGCGACGAATTAAATTACGTAATCACATAATTATTCTCGATTGTGTAATTACGTAATTAAGATAATTGATTGTGCGTATTATTTTGAATTTATTTAAAAAATTTTTGGCGCATTTTTTAAAATTCAAATTCTTGGCACATTTTTTAATATATATTTTCTGTTTTAAAATTTTTAATGTTAATTTTTATTGTAGTTTTTTAAATGTAATTTTATTGTTATTATAAGTAATAATTTTACAATAAAATTTTAAGTATTATTTTTTTTAAGTCAAATATTTATACATGTTTTTAAAGTAAATTTTTGTATTTTAATTTTTAATGTAAAATTTTTGTATAATTTTTAAAGTGAAATTTTTATACATGTTTTAAAAGTTGAAATTTTTCAAAGCAATTTAGAGTTAGCAAAATAAATTAATATGAAATTTTCAAAATAATAATAAATTCATCAACAATCAAAGAAAAAGTTAACTTACTTGGTATCAACTTCTGAATGCTGATAACCCATACACACTGAACAATTCATTGATTAATAACTGAACAACAATCACTGGGTGCGGTATACAAATGACCGAGCACTGTACAACTCACTATATACATACTAAGCATTGAATAATTGAGTATCTTATTCATTAAAATTCCCTATTTAAATAATATTTACCCTTTGAACACAGGTATTCAACCAACTTAACCCATTTAAAAATAAAATAAAATGCTCTCTCAATCATTTCCCTTTAAAATACTTGGTTATTACTATACGCACACACTCATTATATGTTATCAATAACTAGTTACTGAACAAATCAATATCAAAATCTTTAAATAAAAGCACGTAAAAATTTCAATTACAAATTTTATTAATAAAAAACCTTCACTCTTTTATCGATCATTGATGTCTCCAGATTGGTAAATTGTTTGGTTGCTTAGTTACCTGATTGCTATCAAGCGACTCTTAATCAAATTCATTGAAGCCCAATCAATTGTTGTATTTTCTCTGAATAAAAATTTATTGCTTTGTTTACATTCTTTTATGTGATTTATTGAAATTATTTTGTCAAACTTAATAGTTTTGTTTAAAAACTTTGAAATTTTTCTAATATTTTTAATTGCATTCAACAATGAACAATTATCAAAAGTTATTTTCAAAGATGAATGTCAACCTTTTCATTTAATTTTCACATGCCCCTAAATCTAAAATATATCTATTAATTGCTAACAGCTCAAAAAATTACTTAAATTTATTTTTATACATTTTCCAATCTTTTCACTCCAACTCTTGTTTACTGAATGAAAAATTAATTAGTAAGTATAAGTGGCGGGTAATCTAATTTATAATAAAAAGAAACTTGATTAGAAAAATATTCTTAAATTAATTTCACAAAACATATATTACTTTCATAGTACTTGGAATAAATTTTCATATATTGATAGATAAAATAATTAACATCTAATAATTACCAACCACTAAATTGGAATAATTTCTGACAATGTTAATACTATGTTTCAACACATACATAGGCTCTTGTGTACTGATAACATGTACTGAAAATCAAAATTTATACGACAAACGTTTGTAATGAAAATTGTGTAACCAAATATTACAAGGTTTTTTTAACAAGCCTATAAAATACTCCTGACAATTTTTTATCGGTAGGCGATTTGAGTCAATATTTATTTTATGCCTATACTTACCTATAGAAAATATTGAGACCAAATGTTTAATAACTATTCTTCCGTGCATCAGTATACACATCAATCAAAATATATCTCCCCATTTAAATATAATTAACGGATGAAATCTACTAAATTGTTAATAATTTTGAATTGAATATAACAGTAATTCATCCAATCTTAAAGTACAATCCATTTTCAGTGAATATTTTCATCTTTTAAGTATATTTGTTGGTCAGTGAATAATTCAGACTCCATTTATTTCAAGTGTTTCCCAATATTTAATTGATATTTCATATCATTATTGAGAAATTTTACCGTCTAATTTATTATAAGCAATTCTCGATTCAATGAGTATTTGCTAGCTTCAATTCATATTTACGTTATTCAATGATTGTTTTCTCTCTTCAATAAATATTTTCTCTCCAATGAATAATTTCTCTCTTCAATGAATATTTTCCTCTTCAATGTATATTTTCTCTACCCTTCTAAGTGTTTAATATATCAATTAATATTTCATCTATTTAGTAGATATCTTTAACTATCCCACTTTTTCAGTAATTTCAACGATTTTAGTCACTTAATATACTCTCCCACCAATATTACTTCTTCACTGAAAATTTTCTTTATAGAAATAATCTCTACTAATTAAAATTTTATTTGTTGACTTGTTATTGATTTGTCATTTTCAATGAAAATTTAATTAACCTTTAATAAATTGAATTACAACCTTCAATAGATTCGGTTGGGCAAAAATAAAATAATGTTAGGGTATGTAAATCAATTAGAACTTTTAGTGAAATTTTATGATAATTTTTAGTAATGAAATATCAAGTTTTAGATAATATTTAACATTTACTATTAAATTTTGAATCATTTTTATTTTGTGAATTTTATGGTTTTCTGTTGAATTGGGATTGATTTGTGGGATTATTATGGTTTTGTAGAAATTATTGAAGAAATGAGGGTAAATCTTTAATTTTAGATGCACTTAATTTCTTGGTCATTTAATAGATTTGACTTGATTTATGATAATTATTTACCAATTAGAATCCAATTTGACTGATAAATTTTGAATAGTAAAGGATATTTTAACTATAATTTTATGTTCTATTTAAAATGTTGATTAAATCAGTTGATTTTTAAAAATATTTTAGTGAAACCTAAAATTTTAATTGATTTTACAGTGTAAAAAAAGGGGTCACTTAATTACTTTCATTTTCCATTTTATTGATTTTATGGATATCAATCACAAAAGTTTATAATTTAGAGATTTTTTAAGAGGATGCTCAGTGTGGTTATCAGTATACATATGAAAATCGTTGAATTATATCTATAGGTTGACTGGTAATTTTTTAGAATTTATATTTGATTTACTGATTAATTTTAATTTATTTGAGCAATATGATATATATTTTGTGATTTTACAATAATTTAGTGAAATTTAATTTATGCGGGAAACAAATGTTTTATTCGATTTTAGTCATTTTCGATGAATTTTTTATTGCTTGAAATTGCTGCCAGAATAAAATTGTGGTGATTTTCGATAGAAAATGTTGGGTATCGATAACAATTTTATAATACATTAAAGAAAAATTGTTTTCTATTGGTAAAATTCATATTTTTATGATAGTATTAAGGAAATTCAATCGATTGAATATATATGGTAAATATGATCCGAATGAGAGATTTTAAAGGAGTTGAGACGGTTGAATATAGAATTCTAAATGAATAAATATTATAGATTTGTAGGTTTTTACGAAAAATATGTATGTTGTTGGTGCAGTGGGTGAGAATGTCATTTGAAGGGGAATGATTGGTTAAAGGTAAATTTTTAAGTAAATATTATCTAAATGGATATTTTTATGATTTTTATGAAAAACATTGAAATGTGGCAGGAAATATTGTTATTTGAAGAAAAATGATTGGTCAAGAGAGGAATTTATAATATTTTTAAATGAATTTATTAGGATGAATATCAGTGTTCAAAGGGTAAATATTATCTACTTGATAGGTTTTTATGAAAATTATGTATATAGTTGGTATAATGGAGTGAAAAATGACATTTGAAGAGAAATGATTGGTTGAGAGGCGAATTTATGGTATTTTAAAGGGATTGAGTTGGTTGAATTTATAAGATACTTAGGAAAATTGTTACTTAGGTTAATCAGAATATATCGATAAGATTTCAGTTCTAAGAAATTGTTTGATTCATGTAACTATTTGTATACAAGTAAGTATTAATTTGATGTTATTAAAATATTTGTAATTCAATTAAATTAAAAACTAAAATTGATTAATATTTAAAAAATTTTTGTTACCAATTATTTATGTTTTTATTGACAATTTTCTGAAGAATTTAAATATTTACGATTATTTCCAGGAATCAAGAATTTAATAATTATTTATCCGGAAATTGTACAATTAAAAACTGTGAGCAGTCGATAACATACATTTATTTTCATTCAACAAGTACAGTTTTCTTAACAATTACCTAACAATCTTATAAAATTTTAAAAAATGATCTAATAAATTTTTTCAATTATTTTACAACTTAGTTAATTTAATTAATAGTTAAGTACTATTTACTTAATAATTTGATACTATGTTGAAGTACTAAAAGTACTAACAACTTTAATCAAATTTATTTAAAATTTACATCTTTTCCACGACTTTATTCGAATTTTATTCACCAGGCAACTATTTAACAATAATTTATTGAAAATAATTATTTCTACAGAACTAATAGACAGTCATCCATCACAAACATTTGTCGTATAAATTTTGATTTTCAGTACATGTTATCAGTACACAAGAACCTATGTATGTGTTGAAGCATAGTATTAACATTGTCAGAAATTATTCTAATTTAGTGGTTGGTAATTATTTGATTTTTGGTAATGTGGTAGATATTAATTATTTTATCTATCAATATATGAAAATTTATTCCAAGTACTATGAAAGTAATATATGTTTTGTGATATTAATTTAAGAATATTTTTCTAATCAAGTTTCTTTTTATTATAAATTAGATTATCCACCACTTATACTTACTAATTAATTTATCATTCAATAAACAACAAGAGTTGGAGTGAAAAGATTGGAAAATGTATAAAAATTATAAAATAACACTACAAATTTCTCGATAATACAAAAAAGAAAATTTTTCTATCGTCTCTCTATTTTCTAGTTAACCTTTTATTATTATTCTCATAGTTTTATCGCAAAATTTTTATCGAAAACTTTAAATTAATTCAGGTTTCTACTGGAACTATTTTTGGATCCAATTCAAAATGTTATTTCAGACCTTTACAGATTTTAAATCAAAATACTACCAATAATAATCTTATAACAAACGATTCATCAGAGTATATGTCATTTCCTCAGATGAGATCTGATTTATCCTTTAATCATCATTATAGTATGAGTTCAAACCAATCGAAATTTGTTGGGGAAATTATGTTATCTCTGTTATATGATGATAATACTTCTACAGTTAATGTTACAGTCCACAAGTGTAAAAATTTAGTTTCTGCTGATCCAGAAATGAATTGTATTAATCCGTAAGCATTTCAGACTTATATTTAGTTAGATTACATTTTTTAAACATCAATAGTGGAATGAAGGCCCCCTAAACCTTAGGCCCGCTGGGCAAAGACATACCCCTCGGCGTAAAAAAATTTTTCTAAGTCTAAAAGTACATATTTTTGTAGGACAATGACTCATCAAAAATTTTCAAGGTCATTTAAACAAATACTTTGACTGATTCAACTTCATTGGGTGAGTAATCATAATTCTCAAGATAATTCAAATTTTCTCAGGGTCATTTTAACAAATACCATGACTAATTCAAGGTCATTGGACGAGTCACCATAATTCTCAAGACCATTCAATTTTTTAAAAGGTCATTATTTTTCAAAATTTTTTAAATAGAATTTACTACTTAATATGAGTAGTATTTATATTATTAATATTACTTATTATTATTACTGTTTTTATTATTATTGTTTTTATTATTATTTCTATTTGACTATGAATCAGATTTATTTAAGGTATTCACAAATTTTCGGCACAGCTTTTTTAAGTGATTTCGATCTTAACTTTAAAAAATAGGAGAACAATTTATATATTTAGGCGAACGGCACAGACAATCTTGATGATAAAGGTCTGGTGTATGGAATTTTTTGAGAACAAGATGTATGTGTCCAGATATCGCTGTGTTGAAGGATTAATTACATATGATAGATAGGCTGATAAATATGAAAGTTCCCGTAAAAAAAATTAGCTGAGAATGGAAAATTTAGATTACAGATTTCAAGTGAAATATGAGACTTTCAAAAGCGATTAAAAGAAAATATATTACGATATTCTATATTTAAATACGAGCATTGGTATTATCAAAAATGAATTAAATAAATCATTATTCAAATTGGATGAAAATGAAAAACTTTATGAAGAAATGATTATTGAATATAAAAGATTATTCCAATAAACAAATTGTCAGTTAAATCGTATAATGAAAGAAGTAACAGTCCTACAACCGCTTTATCAAAACATTGTCAACAAATCCTCAATATTTCCATTATTTATTTTAAAATATTTTTTAAAATAAATGCATTATGATTGTTACTTGATAACAAAGACATTGCAACATAAATGCAATATCCGTGCATGATTTTGATTGGTCAAATATAGTATAAATGAGCCTACTCCTCAAAACATTTTTATAAAATGCTAGAAACTAAATTTGTTAAAAATTTGATGAATGAACTGGTTGCTAATAATGGATATGATGATGAATATAAAATTCATGGTCAACCGTACCGAAAAATAAAAGATATTCCATTCGATCATGAAAAAATTCTTAATTTGCCAACATTGGAGAAAAAAAGAAATTCATTCCAATTGATATTTATACATCGACAGTTCCTTTATAATTTATATTTGATTAATTAATTAAAAAATAATGAAATATTAATCTTAATATACGATTTTAGAAAGAGTTCATTAAAATGTATAATATAAACAAAAACTATTTTTATACAAATTAAGAAATGATGCGGTATATCAAATCGTCTTCCCAAGTGGTAGCGTAAAATTATGTTTGTGTGCAAATTACTGAAATCTAATTTATTCCAAACAAAATTCAACAAGATTTATTGGCTTAGGGGTGCAGATGAAGAACATGGATTGACTCAAGATAATTTCTGTAAATTGAAAACATAAAAATAGTAAATTGTTTCGATATAAACTGATCAAGTCGATTAATAAAAGGCGATGCCATCAATATCGATGATTTGAAACAGGATATTGATAAATAAAGAAAAAGATTATAATAATTTATTCACCTAAATCAGTCGACATGGTAGTGTTACTGTGATTTTTATTACTCAAAATCTATTTCATATAATTAAAATGTTCAATATTTAGTTATTTTTAAAAGTCATAGAGATGCAATAGTTATTTATTTTCTTGCTCGACAAGCGCGAGTGTCTTCTCCGATAGTTTTCTTTTTGATGAGGTGAGTCGTTTAAATGAGAAAATGAAAAAATTCACATTTCTAGGAAGTAAGTGGCGTGTAGCCAAGATTTGTGAAATAGATTTTATTTTAACAACATATTACTTGATAAGTCAATTTGCTGGAAATAGTTTTATCCTCACACCGAACTCTAGTCAGTAAAAAGGCAATTCTCAATGTTATAAACAGATTCGTGTTTCATATATAGGGTTTTAGCAATTTTAAATCCCGATGTAATTTTTAAGCATAGAGAGCGTGTACTTATATGGAGTAGTTAAATTAAGATCCTATTACTAATTGTCATATGAGACTCTGTAACATACCGAAATTTGAGAGTAACAATAGCGAGTTAAAATTGGCAATCAATCTTTTTGAATATAAGACCATCCCTTTTAAGAAATTGAATTATATTGATTATATGCCCCACCATCCATACCTCATTTTAATTCACTGAACAAAAATTATCGGCGGTAATCCTTTTAATCTTACTTTACAGGACGGTGATAATTAACATTATACCGCCATTTTTCATTTGAACAGGCTAATGAATTACCATTCTAGTAGCGAATGCAACACCAGAATTCGTGTGAAATTGTTTCCCCATTGTTTAAATGGTTTTTATTTAGATAAAACCTTTAAGGCACATGTTAATTTGTGCACTAAAAATAAAATTGGAACAAAACCTACCATTAAATGATTACTCCACCCTCGTAATTTTTGCGGACCTTGAGGCGATTTTACCTAAAGATATTAAACATCACCAAATACACATGCCGATATCAATAGGCTTATTAATAATAAACAATTACACAGGTACAAACCAATATTTTCATGTTAGGCTTGGAATGTGTTTGAGAATTTTTAAAGCAAGTAGAGGACATTGCTGTCACAATTGTCCGCCGTATTATAAAAATCATGGTAAACAAACTATGAATACTCTGACTTCTAATGAGGAACGGCAGTTTATCGAGTGTAGAACTTTCTATGTTTGTAAGAAATTTATTAGAAATAAGGTTAAGGATCATAACCATTTTACAGGTTGCTGCCTGTCGTATATGTAATATAAATAAGTAAGCAGTTACCTTCATCACATTTTAAAGTATAGTTTGAATGAATTTCAATCTTAAAATTAAATAACATTCACACCACTGAGAAATTCATATTATTGATTGTAAATGTTAAGAAATTCGCTCTTCGATTTATCGACAGCATGCCGTTTATGAATTCCTCATTAGCAAAGGTTGTATAAACCATTACTGATTTACCTCTAACTTGTTCTGCTTTTGATGGTTTTATTGTGAAGGCAAAGGGTATCTTTCCTTATGATTTTGAAACATCGCTAGAGGTCCTTGAATCGACTTACAAACTACCTCCGATTTGGGGTTTTGTATTTGCTGATAAATATACTACCGCCCAATTGATTTGGACATAGCAAACTTGCAGTACAATGTTAGGATATATGCTAACATACCTAAAATTAGACGTATTACTCCTTGCAGACTATTTTCAGCAATATCGCGCAACGGCTATCGCTTACAATAGTTTAGAACCTCCTAGTTTTTGAACCTCATTACATTGCAGAAACCCATAGAACTTCTATAGGACATGCGACTGTTTAATTTCTATGAAGGATAAATACGGGATGGGTTAAGATTTGTTAACAAACATTATGTTGCAAGTTCTGAAGATACAAAACTCTTGTATTTAAATATTATTAATTTATATGGTTTGGGCACTTAGCCAAAACATTTCGTATGGTGACTTTGTTTGGTTGCTGAATGATGTGTTGAGTGAATGTCTGTAATGCGAATATTAAATTCCTTCCGTATGGTTATACTATGGAAGTTGACATTAATATCCCTGTGCGTGTGCATGAGTATTTGAACGACTTTCCGCTAGCTCGGGAAAAATGTGTCCGCCCAATTCAAAAGTTGAGAAGTTAATGCTCACTCATTATAGTAAAAAGAACCATGTTCTTCATTGGATGCTTCTCAAACTGTACATATAATTGGGCGCGGAAGTTGAGTGTATCCATCAAGCAATTAAATTTAACAGGCACCCCACAGAACAAGAATTTTAAAATAATTCGCCTTGGTCGTTTAAATATTATACATAATAGATTATTGATTTTTAAAATTTTTCTATTATCTGTTATAAAATACCATGTATGGTATATATCCTATTAGAATTAAATTTGCAAATTATTGCTTGAATCTCGAATTATCAATTACATCAAAGTGTAGATATTTGGTTGAATATACAAATTGAACTATGCAAATTGAAAGTCTGATAATTTTAGTTTTTTGATTATCTTTTAAAGATAATAAACTTGAACTTATTCAAAAAAACAGTGGAGATATATTCCATCAAAGCAAAATCTTGTTGATCAGCTGTATAGGAATTTCACTGTTGAGGATTGTAATAAAAGTCAGTTGTGGTGGAATGGAAGTAATTTTAATTAAATTCAAATTTTTTTTTCCAAATCTGTTGTTTGAAAAATTGAACATTTATTTAGAAATTCCACTCTTAACTGTTATACAAACATCAAAGAACAACACCGCCGGCAAAATTCCATCTGAGGCTACCGAAGTACTATCTGGTATCCCTATTTTGAATCAATGCTGCTTGCATCGAGGGAGGTATTTTCTTACTCCCAAAAAGTGATGTTCAAGCTTATATCTTTACTCCCTTTTGCGATTGCTAATCATTCATGGGATATATATTTTTAAAACAGCAACTTTAGGTAAAACAAAATCTTTCTAAGGAGATAATATATATTTTCCTCAGAACTTTAAAAAAATATTATTATTTCAATAATTGAAAGTTTTGTATTATTATTGGTATACTATTTTTAAATACAAATTTTTAATGTGACGACTTTATGCGATCTTTAATTATTTAAAATAATTTTTATAGGTACATAATACTATTTGTTCGTCCAAACCCATTAAAACAAAGTAAAAAGAAAACTAGAACTCACTATTCGACAAATAGTCCTGTTTTTGAAGAATATTTTACGGTAAGTTTTTTGATAATTCCTTAAAAATTTGTTTTATTTAATTCAATTGATCATTATATTCATGTAATTGAATATTATATTCATGAATATTATTCATTAATTATATGATTTTAAAAAGATTTATGATTGAGTTCTTTTTTATTTTTTTATTATATAACCGCGAATCCCCGTTAATTTGATCGACCCTATATTCTGTTTTTTGATTCAGTTGAATATTTATAACAAGTCCGCACGGATAATTCGAAAATGAAAAAGGATAAAAACGGGGAAATTTGGGGTATTGGATTAAGCCACGAAATACCATTTAATAACAAAGTAATTCAAGTAAAAGCCCATCAATAAAAATGAGGTAACGAAGCAGATAAAATCATGTTGTCTGAGCCAACAGAGGCAGATAAGAGTATCACGAACGACTGAATGACTATTGGTTATCGGAAAGCCAAACACCAATGTAAAATTTAAAAAGATAGATTTAAAAGTGAAATTGAAAGCCATATAATAGCAAAATAATTCAAGAAAAATCCCATCAATCAGGAGCAGTATTGAACTACGAATCATTCATGGCGAGCAAAGGCTGATTTAAAAGAGTAAGACAACGAAGCGGATTAAAATGAGGTTGTCTGTCGGGATGCAGCGGAAGCAGATAAAAGTACCATTGGTTATCGAAAAAACCAAACCTGTTAGCATGGTTATGCAAAGTTAATAAACTATGATCGGTAAATAGAACCGATAATTTTAATTTATAAATAGTTTTTTTATAATTGTTGTAATAATATGGTGACGTGTTTTTATTCGAATTTATAATTATCCCAAATAAAAATAAAGATATACATAAAAAACTTATTTTATTACTTTTTTCATTATCATTACTATTTTTGTATGGAAAAAATTGTGTTCCAAATAAAACTCGACTATTATTTTTATATTTTAAGATAAAAAATATACTACTGCCATTAACCGAATAATTGGTTAACCTTAAAAGATTTTGGATAATGTGGAAATAATGTATGTCAATTGCTGAAATTAGATTAAGGTAAAACTTTGTTTTTATCGTTCTTCTGGAGTATATTTATTCTCATTATATTTTATGTATTTTCGCTAACAATACGATATTGAAAGTTCGATTACGTAATAGAATGAATGAAGTTATAAAATATAAATATAAACCATTTTTCGTCCTTTTTTTAATATAATTATATCTTATTTTTAGATTAATTTAGAAATAGGAAGCCATGATTTTAATCAATCTTTAATATTTTTACTTTGTCATAAAAATGATAAAACAGGTAAAGATCTAGCTGTAGGTCAATTAATTTTGACTGCAGACGATATCATTCATTGTGATCAGATAAATCAATGGTGTAATTTTAATAGAATGGTAATTCATATTTCTTTTGTTTTTTTTAAAGATTCTTTGAAGGTTTCTAGTTCAGATCACAGATCTGTTATTTCACACCAGAGTGACATATCTCAAAGATATAAGAGCTCTAATAATATATTACCATCACCTTTATCAGACTGTATCACTTTCTCAAATAATGATTTAGTTAATCCAGATTTTACAATAGCTGGCGAACTATCTATAGCTATTAAATATGTTACTTTTTATTCTAATAATAAGCCTGTCAATGAACTTCATTTATGGGTTAAATCAGCTAGATTTACTGATATTGAATCATCTTCAAATGATATTAATGAAAAGAATACTGGCAAAACTTTCAAATCCTCTGATAATAATATTAGTTCCAATTCTAAATGTTCAGCGAAAAAGTCCTCAACAAACAATAAGTGGCTGAATGATATGTTTGGTTATCAAAACATTGTCGCAAAATCGTAATTATAAATTTTAATTAGAATAATATTCATCATGAGTTTTAGGCATTTATTTACTAATCATGGAGTTCACAGTAAAGAAATATCGGCAACTAAATATTTGGAAAATGAATCACAATATATCTGGAGTTCTATCATGAAATTTGAGTCTGATTTGACAGAATTAAAAACCTCAACTCTTGAAATCAGTTTATGGATACATTCAAATAATGCATTTCTTAATAAAATTTTACCTTCTAAATGTATAGGAAGTGTATTTTTAGGAATTAATAATGAAAATCAGAAATCAGGTACTTTAAGGGATAAGCAATATCATTTTAAATCAATAAATGAAAATCGACTTTGGCAGGCAATGCTTAATAAGCATAATATCTGGATTGACGAAACATTGGTGCTAAAAAATAGAAAAGAGAAATTTTGATCTTATTTATGCATTTTACTTTATTTTATTCGATTGTCTAATAACTGTTCCGTGGAATTTTTATTGTTTAATAATAATATTATCAATCACGAAAGAGAAATTTAATTCAATATATATTTTGAATTCTCAATGTGCAATGTTATTAATTTATATTTTGTATTAAGTTATTAATCACACATTTTATTTTGTTATCAGTTATTCACACGTTCAAAGAATATTTTAATTCTTATACAACATATTATCATCAATATTATTTAGCACTGAAATTCTGTAAAATCTATTCCTGTTTAACAAGGAACTTTTTTAAGAGATTTTCTAAACTATTATTACTTATTTTTAATATTATAATATTGCACTTGTATTCCACAAGTCTTTATTAAACTTGCATTTGTATTGCAACTGCCTTTGTTAATTATGTATTTTCTACACCTTTTTTTGTGTCTGTGTGCATGTGTGTAAGGGTTATTTAATGAGAACTTTCAAAAAATTTTAACAATTTATTAATAATTTTATTAAAAAATCAACAAAAAACCATTAAATGATTAATATATTTATTACATATCAAAATCCAAGAGCAAGTCTTGAACGTTCTAATCGCCATATTGGTAAATTTATATTGTTCTGTTCAACTTTAAAATACATGAATCGTTATGGTGACATACTAGTTTCCATTCTCTTTGAACATGATTTTTTGAAAAGCATCATAAAATCCATCTTGAGGAACGTTGAAAATTACTAGTCACTTGTGTTGGGCTTAGCCAAAATTAAAGCATAAAATAATTTTATGGTCAATTAAAACAAAAAAAATCAATAAAAACTTCTCAAAATGGCGAAAAATCGCCTATTGGTAGCACACACACACGAAATACCTATATAAGCAGTGGCTAATTTCAATTTAACACAACTTCTAAAAATTTTCTACTCTGATTACGAATTTTAAAATTATTGAAAGTAAGGATTGTGTTTGGTTTTATTTTTCTGTTTTAGTAAATAATATGTGTAATAATATAATTTTATCGTAATGAATTTGTTCTAAATTATGTTCTCTATGCTTTGGATGGTCGCGACATTTTTTAATATCGCTGGCAAGTCCCCTTTTATAAATATGTATACAAGTATTAGAAGTTCTAGAGGTCGAATGGTGGCGCTAGTGACTAGTTCAGTTTTAGCTGGTCCAAGGGCTG
Source organism: Schmidtea mediterranea (assembly GCA_022537955.1). Lineage (NCBI taxonomy): Eukaryota > Metazoa > Platyhelminthes > Tricladida > Dugesiidae > Schmidtea > Schmidtea mediterranea. Next base: position 107,544,914 of record CM039681.1, on the reverse strand, counting down.
TTCGACTATCTAAATCCCTTGGTGACCGCTTCGGGTTCTGGTCATCGTGCACACTTCCTTTTCCGCAGGTCGGCATTGTAATACCCTACTGCGCCCGATAGAAACATCGGTCGTAGTAGATACGATAAGATCTGGGAAGAACGTATTAGTTAGAGGAATAAGTTTAATATAGACAACGATCTGCATTATAGGTTTTCGTGGAAATCATGCCGGGTTAACTTACAAGGGTAGCTAATGATAGAATAGAGCCAATTCTGACACTAGTTTCCATTCTGATGATTTAATCAGTACAGAGTAAAAGAAAGAAGGAGAATTGAAGGTACTTGTCCTAATTTTTCTCATTTTAACGATGGGGGAGTATTAATAATTGATGTGCTGAGTGGATAAATAATTTTTTTAGTATCGTTAGTCGTGAGAAATCAACTAATTTCCTTTAATGAAGAATGTAGGAGGTAATATGAAATATTTATCGATGACTTCCGTTGAATACCTACAAGAAAACGGATAAATTAGACCAAGCATAAATTAAGTGTGAAATTAGTTAAACCAACCCAGTAACTTAGAATCTTTCAATTTGACTCTATAAATGCTGATTAAAAAAACGCAGTAAATTATTTTATTTCAGTTTATCTCGTTAAGTATTAATTAAAGTAAAACAGGAAATCTTTATTTTATTTAAGTCACCAAATATTAGTAAAATACACAGCAAATTATGTCATCTCAATTTAACTCAATAATGATTAATTAACATAACATAGTAATTCTTTAATTTCGATTTAAATCAACAGATATTGATTAAAGCAACTCAGTAGGTTAGGTTACTTTCAACACACCGAAATAAACCCGAGCGAAAACTCATGAACACGATGGCATTTTTCGATTAGACAGGCCGGTCGAGGAGAGCGCCGACTGGGGAGTGTAAATTAATTCGATTAAATAGATTTTTTCTTAACTGCAAGTCCCAGAACTCTAAGATGATAGCACTTTTCGGATTAATTAAATTTCACTATCACTTGACTACTGTGGTGGGTTTCTGAGATCGGTAACTCTGATTTAGTTGCTTTGCTTTGCTTTGACCTTACTTAATTTCTGTTTCAAATTTCTCTTTAATTTCTTTCTGTCTTTCTTTGTCTTTTTGCAATTTTTTCTCTTTGATTCCAATTGCGCTTCCTTTTTATACTCCGTCATCCAATAATACTTACTGATGTCAAATAGAATTTCTGATATCTTTTAACGCTAATTCCCTTTGGGCCTCTATAATCACTGACAGCTGTCAGATAAATCATTTTTTAGAGGTGCCCTTTCCCGGATCCCTAAACAACATTTCTTCCCTTATCTTGAAAGAGCTTTCGAAATAATGACCTTCTTTTATTTAATTGTCTGTTTTTATTGATTTTCTCTTATTCCCTTCTCGTTATTCGACATTTCTTTTTCATTCCCTTTCTATTAAGCTCCAGAACCACATCTTAATCACTTATCATTGTTTCCCTCAATCATTTTACATGTTTATTAATTATTTTACTCTATTATTTAGGTATCCTCAACAAATGCATCGGCCACCCATGATGATATGGCGCTAAATATTCGATTGACGTTGGATCAGATAAATGTGAATTTCCCAGAAAAATTTAAGTTAGCCATAGCTGCTGGACATCGGAGTCAGCGTAGAATAGAGGTTATTGACCTCAGCGAACTTCCTGGACTAGCAATCCCAACATCTAGTTATTATGCAAATCTAGTGACGGATCGTACCACGAATGAAGATGTGGACAAAATGTGACGATACCCAACACGCCGCTATTTCCCCGTAGATATCGACAAGTAAAGACCAACTTCTGATATTATCTTTATGTGAATAACGTTAATTCGGTGTAATTCTAAATATAGTTTTTGTTTCAGTTGATCTGTTTCTCATCTTCTTGTTCGAAGTTTTATTAGTTGAAATAATGGTTGAATGGTAATAATGAAAATGTTGCTAAATCTAGAGTGAAATGTTTATTGACTATTTGAAGAAGGGAAGCGTGGATTGATGAATGAGATGTTGCGAAGGTAGCACTGATAGGAAATGATTTTTTCTGAAAATGGAACAATTTAAATCCCGAAAGTTAACCGAATAAATTTGAAGGTTAAAAACCTAACATTGAAATTAATTAATTTAAGCTGTAATCATAATTAAACGTGAAGTAATTGGCAACGTGTCAGTGATTCGGGGTGCACAATGGAAGTTGTAAACCCGAAATGCTTTTACCCTATTTCTGATCCAATTTAAAATCCACAAATTTTGGAAAATAATCACTGAATTAATATCTAAGATGTCGTATAAGTAAATTTCGACAAGAATAAATTAAAATAACTAAAATAAAAATAAAGTAATTTTTAAATTTTCAAATGATGTAATAAATAAATTTTGTGCATCTAAACAGCAAAGTTTTATCTTCGGTAAATTTTATCAAAGCGTAATCTCAAATGGGATAAGGTGAGCGGTATTTGAACCCAAGTTGGCCGTACTATTTATTATGTGTAGGAAGACGTAAGTCCTTCTAAGGCAGTTTAGAACCCGAAAAATGAAGGCCATCCAAGGGGTAGTACTGGAAACGGTGCTCACCTGCTTGGAGGGTTTTCGGTCATTGTGCACAGCACCAACGTGAGCTACCTCACGGGTGCATAATGGTGTAGTAGTATGATGTGAGGCAGTCAGATATAGATCAACTACCCCCTAGAAAAATACTAGGGTAAAATTTTTTTTAAAGTAGGTCAAGGTCATTTTAAGGTCCAAATAAGGCCAAGGTCGTAACAGATGAATGGAAGAAAAAAATGTCAATAAATTAAAAGTTACGCGGAACTGGAAAATCAAAGTCATAGAAACAATTAAAAACATCATGGATAAATTATAACGTGGGGATAACTGAATGTAGTCTAAAAATAAAATAAAGCAATTAAACAACGAATAAAAATAAACAATGAATAATACCCGATAGGCACAATAAGGATGATAATGGTCAGTATTCAAACTGATATTATTAAAATATAAAACGAACAGCATAAAAGTCAAACATAAATTACAATAGTGAATGTACAAAGTAAAATGATAAAATAAAATACAAACAATAAAAGTGTCAATGAGGGAATATAAAGATTATAAAAACGAAAACAATAAAATGAAGGGTACTGGCAGTGAATTGCGACAAAACATCGTAAGTCGAAGTGTTTAAACAATAAACACAAATAACATTGAACAATTGAGGAACGAGAACAGTGAACAACACAACAAATGAATATAGAAAATAAAGAATCAGAAGGAACGGGAATATCAACAAACGAAATAAAAAGAGAATGAATAAAAATCGTTGAATAATATACAAAATAATAAATAGCGTGAAAGTAAATATGATAACAACTAATAGTGGCAAATTTAAAAATCTGATGTTCGACAAAAGCGAAAAGCACCAACATTGGTTTTGAAAATACACGGCAAAATTTGAATAACAGTAAAATAAATTAACATTCAGTGACAGTAGAGAACAACAAAATTACAAAATAAAATAGATGTACATCAAGGATGGAGCATTAAAATAAAACTAATAAGTTAATGAATAATACCAAAATGGTAAGAATGTGTCGAAGGAGGTTGACCAATACTGAGGCTAAAAAGTACCAGTAATAGACCAAAAATAAATAAATAAATAAATATCGAAAAGGGTGAAATAAGAATACTAACCATAATTAATAGCAAGTTTGAGAAGTTGAACTGGGAATAACATATTTAAATGTTATAATAACGGATAATTAATAATACCAAAAATCATAAACTGAAATCAGAAAATATTGAAAGGATGAGGTATGTGAAAAGACAACCAGTGAGAACAAATCAATGCTACAGAGAAATAGTAAAAAACGCCGACCTAAACATGCAAAATCACGCGATAGAACAATAAGTCAAGCAAATACCCGACGCGGTTAAAGATGAGATCTATAAAGAAGTAGAATACTTACACGAATGTTGTATTAATCAAATAAAGTGAGAATATAAGTGTTTATGCCCTCTGTGGTCACTTCAGTACTGTCGATAATGTGCGGAGACAATGAAAACTTGTGTACTTTGTAAAAATAACATTGATGAAAAAGTATTCGAGTATTATAATTAAATGAAGTTGAATAAATAAAAGTCTAGCAGTTGACCCTTCCAGCGCCTATATCTCTATATATAAAATATGAATATTTATATGTAAAATAGTAAAGTGATGAATGGAGAGAATTAAAAAGTGAAAGTGTCCCGATCATCCAGAATAGAGTTTAAAAAGGGGTAAAATTCTTTTGAGTTACCTTCGGGTAGTCCGCCTGAAGCCAAATCGGGAGGGGATAACCGATCACCAAGAGGAGAAGTATAGGCCGACCTTCCGGATAGGTTTGCCGAGTTGAGAAGCTACTGTGGTAAGGCTGATCACTTTACCGTTGCAGTGGTGGATCAATGACGCCGTTTTTGTATTTTAAATCTGGGAGGCAGGTGAATAATTCTCGAGGAGGCAGAACAGAAAGTGCGCGTATAAGAATATTAGTAAAAAGATGGACGAGTAGAATAGTGATTAACGAAGAAAGAGAGAAAATGACAATGAGAGTGTAGTTAACAAGATCGGATGAAAAATAGATGGAAATAGAAAATAAAATGATTTCGAAGCCGGCAGAAAAATTTAATAAAGAACCAATGGTTCTCGATTCGTATTAAAGAGCTTAGTCTCATTCGTAGCAATGGACAACTCGGATTAAAGAGACATGTATTAACAGAACATGATCTCAACTCGGATTAAAAGACATGTATTAACGGCACATGGTCTCAACTCGAATTACGAGACATGTATTAACGGAAAATGGTCTAAACTCGAATTAAAGAGATATGCATTAACGGAGCATAGTTCTAGATTATATTAAAGAGCGTAGTTCTCAAATAAAGGAAATGATTAAAGAAATATCAGCTAAGGAAATCGAAGAAATTAGTGAAATAAGGAACAATGAAACATCCGTGCACTTAGAGTTAGGTGTTTAAAAGCTATAGCAAATGATGATTATTAAGATAATGAAAGAAGTAAGAAAACGGAAAACAACCCAACTGAAATTAATTATCGAGAAGAAATGATTGAAAGCAGGAAATGCGGAAATGAGAAAATGAAACGATATGATAAAATATAAGATTCGATAAAGCCAGATTATATTAAAATAGACGTGAGATAAATAAAACGATGAAAGACAATGAAAAAGGGGGGAAATAAATAAGGATAAATAAAATGGGAATGCGAAACACGATATGAATAAAAATAAAAATACGGGGGGTAATAGAACTTGAGAGACGGCGTGGCCCAACGAATTGTTAAAAATAGATAATTATTATGACTATATAGACAATTTTTACTACCCCACATAGATAATTAAAAATCGACGCAAAACAAAATCAAAGAGATAAAGAATACTAATTGGAATTATAATAAAAAATGTGACGAAGCCTGGGGAATATGAATTATTATAAGTATGAGTAATATAACAGAGATAAATGGGAGAGACTGACAATATAGGAATCCTGAGAAACGTGGATCAGTTAACATTGATAAAAAGACAAATGAGTAAAAAAAATCTAGATGAAATAAAAGATGTTTAAACGCAATTATAAAATAAATGTCGTTAGTTGGAATTAAAAATTAATAACGCAAGGAAAACGAACAGTAAAATGCTATGCTATGTAATCCAATGTGGACAAGAGAATCACCTTCTAGCTGCATATCGAACAAGAAGAAATCAGGACCAAAATAACAACACAAAAATGCGAGCAAGCAAGTTAACCGAGATGCAAAATGAGATAGACATGCCTACAAGAATGTGTAGCTATTTCGCCGATAACCAACCACACACGGAAATCAATCAACAATCAGAAATAAATGTACTACAAGGTATATCAACGAAACAACAGATAAAATGTGATTCAATAAAACATCATCAAGACTGGAACACGTTGCAGATTTCCGAAGCAGTAGAAGCAGAAAAAATATATAGTGAGATAGAAACATTTCAAGCACGAACGTTGGAGAAGAAGGAAAGAGGAGTTGTTGAAAGCTGATATAATAAAATTAATGACCAATGATAGCCAAGTAAAAACGATTAACGAAATGTGGGAAAAACGAATAAATGGCGTACTAAGAATCAATATGATGCGAGCAATTACAAATAAGGAACCAAGCGTTCAAAGAATTCCACAAACAAGGATTAAAAGTGAGATAATAGAAAAAATGGAAAACGTGAATATGAATAATGAAGATCACAACAAACCGGCAATGGAAAATGATATAAATAGAAATATCGAAACAGGAAATCAATTCAAAAATACAATGTTTCAAAAGAACTGTAATTCACTAATAAACGAGGAAAATGAAAAGAAAGCGAACACCAATGAAGATTATAAAAAACGAATAAACTAAACTACTGAAATCAGAAGAATAAACTGAACCAGGAAAGACAGAAGGAATGAAGGAAAATTCAAACAAAAATATAAAACTTATGATAACGTAATCAGATACTGTAGTAAATGCCGACGACAGGGTCCAAATGAAAGCAAATGTTATAGAAATGAGATAAGTCCGACTTATCAATGAAATCGATTCACGAAAAATCAACACTATCGCGTAAAGTTATGTTATGAATGCAGTGAAGTAGGACATTTAGCAAACAGCTGCCCAAATACGAAAGATAAATTGGGAAATCAACTCCAAAGAGATAATGGGGAACAAAGCAATCAAATGTATGTAAAGAGAAGAATGTAAAAGTCAGAGATAAAGAAGTACCAACCAACGGTAATAACAAGACAACAATATATAAATAAAGAAGAGCAATAGAATGGACCAAACAAATAACTGGAAATAAACTCATACGCAGTATTGAGAAGACAATATATCGAACAAATTAGGACAATAAGGGAATTGATTGTAAAAGTAACTAAACAGGATGAAAAAATTATAATGTGGACGCAAGTAGCAGAAAACAAATCAAGAGAGAGTGAAACACTAATGACAACAGTATTCAGACTAAAAGAAGAGGCAACGTTAGCAGAATTTAAAAAAGCGAAATGAAGGAAGAGCAAGATAAATATGAAATATTGATTAGATGTACAGAATTGGAAGAGATGAGGAAGATTAAAAGTAATATAGAGAATAAAATGAAGATAAACAGCGAAGTGTAGACGAAAAAGTCGAAAAATATATGTATTTAATTAAAAGTAGTATCGATGTATATGTAGAATTTGATGTATAAGTGGATAAAATAAAAGTAGCAAAAACAAAAATAGGTATATATTAAGACTTTAATGTAAATATTACTTTAATGTAAATATTAAGTATCAATAAATATCTAGTTTAAAAAAAAATGACGAAGCAGTTTTAACCGAAGATAGAATGTTAAAAACATATAAAAATTGGATAAGAAAAATCAATATCGAGGACGACATTTTTGCGAAGACCGAGGAAGACAAGCCTAAAGATGAAGACGATGGCGATCAACAAAATGACAAAGACAAGAAAAAACCAACGAAAGAAAGGAAATAATAAAGAAAGGAACCCTAACCGGGGTGACAACAATAAAAACAATAGAAACAACAAAAACAAAATCAAAAAGTCGAATTATGGGAAACGCACTGTATGCCTACCGTAAATAGAAATAAATTTGAAAAATAATATTACGGCGTTACCAATGATACCAACAACTTGGAGATTAACCTTAGCTCAACGGTGATTAACAATCAATAAAAGAAAAAGAGAAAGTATACGAATGAAGATAGCAAATGAATATAATAAATATCAACTGTCAGACGATAAATCAAATATGCATAGCAAGAATTGAAAGAGATAAATAACCTATCGTAATATGGAAGGGACTATGTATGTGAGAAATGTCAAAAAAAATAAAGTATTACAATATCACTTCCACGAACTCAAAAAGGATCATCGAAATAGAACAAATAACTAACTTCAAAAACAAAATAAGAGAGTAGTGTTTATTAAAGTAACCACAGAGGGTTGTAACTTAAAATCATGGGAAGCGTACCAGGAGTTAAGGAATTGTTAATCAAATTTTTAATATAGGGAAAGATAAAGGGTAAACTAGAACGAAAATGTAGTCGATACAGTGATTAAACAAATGAAATAGGAAATTTACCAAAAACTAAGGAGAAACACTGCTCAAAATACCTTTATAAATAATGGTTAAAGATGACAAATGTTGGCGTACAGGGTAGAATTAATTTTGTTTTAATCTAAGCTCATTCATCCAAACTACTTCCTCAACTACTCTTGCATTCCCTAGGGTATTTCCTTTCTCACCCCGACGCCCCACAATTTTAATCTAACCACTGTATACCCATAGGCAAGCCCATGTTGGTACTGTATACAGCAACCGAGAGTCCACAAGCAGGTGAGCCCCGTTTCCAAGACTACTCCTTGTGATAATCTCGCTTTCGGATTCCTGACGGCCGATAGAAGGACTTACGTCTACCTAACTCCCTTACCCTTTTCGATATCTGCGCACACCTTTCCCATCATTCTATGACGAACCCATGCATACGTCCTGCATATTGTTTTCCCCTAGTCGCTTTAATACATAGCAAAATAGTTAGTACCGATTGTAGTGAACCGTACCCTTACTAGGTTTTTGTCACTTATCTATTCATTATTAATTTTAATTTAGCAAAGACCAATTTTAGGTATTTAACTAATGAAATTTAACTATGCTAATTTGGAAACTTTAAAAAAAAAATATTTATTAATAAACATTTAAAATTCAGCTTCAATAATTTGTTAAATTTTTCGGCTTTAACTACCTAAATTCCTGAAAATAGGTTAAATTTGCTAACCTAGAAATTTGTTTTAAATCATAAAGTATTTTATTTAAATAACATGTGAAAATTTAAATTATTATGTAAATTATCGAAATTTCTATTATATCGGCCGAAATTTTGGGTTTATCACAACCTCATTAATAATTTAAGAAAAATAAACTCCTTCGAGAATGCTTATTTCATCTTTTAACCAAAATTGCTTTTTAATTATTAGTATCTCTATAATAAAAACTGAAGTTTCAAATTTTTGTTAACCGAGATCTCTTAATTCCGACTTTACGAGTGAAATAAGAACTTCCTCAACCTACTTCATGCATACATAAGTTTCCATCAACATCATAATACAATCCAACCAAAATTTAAGCATCCATTCCTTAATTATTATTTCGAATATCATTGCTTTTCCATTTTTTACTTTTGTGCATTTTGTTAACCCCAACAATGGGAACCCAAATGAGAGAACTACGTTAAACAAGTGGAATGTTGAAATTGTCACAAATTCGGGCAATTCAGTAGAGACTGTAATATGAAACTGAAAGTGTAATGCTTTGCCTGTGGCGGCGAAGACCATATTGGACGGGACTGTCAAAAAGATTTAATGTAGAGAGTGAAGTTGTCGGCGACATAAGGAGAGCAAATATTACACTAACCTCAACAGACGGAATTAAAAGACGAATCACACCAGAATTACTTATGGATATAGAGCACAGAGACAAAATAGACAATTCGATACAAAGCCAATGACACTTTAAAGGAAACAGAATAACGGGAGTCATTGACAACAAAAATGGAAGATTGCCGATGACTTGCGAAACTGAAAAAGAACAATTCATGATCCATCAAGAGAAGACCTAATAGGAGCTATATGTTAGATATTTCCAGTAAGAATATTTTTTGGGCCATGATTTGTATGAATGGAATGAATGTGATGATAAAATATTAAATGTAAAATATTGTAAAAACGAATATAATCTAAATATTAAAATAAATAATGTAATTAATAACGTAGATCAGTGGTGGTCAACCCAAATCAATCGAAGGACCAAATTTTCGGAAAAATAATTATCGCGGGCCACAATAAATTCATTCAGTATTTTCAGTAAATTTATTCATTTTTTTCAGTTAATAGTACATAGTAAATAGTATGCAGTAAACAGTATTTAAACAATTTTAATGTGATTACTGCTTCTAAATTTCCTCCGAGAGTTTGGACAAATTGATCTCATATTTTGTTGAAGAAATTCTCAGCTGATCATTAAGATGTTTATCGGTCAATTGTGTGTGATCTTTGCTCTTGATGCGTTTCATTTTTGAGAATAATGCTTCGCAACTATATGTAGTGGGGAAACCACTAATTATCTTCAAGCCAAGAGTATTGAGATTCGGGAAACTTTTAGTTGTCACAAAGTTTTTGTAAAACTCAATTTTAGGCATTTCGTTGAAACAATGTTTCAAGTCTTCACGAGCTTGAAGATCAATAAATTTCATTTGATACTCAAATTGAGCTTCGTCAGCCTTAATATATAATAGTGTTAAAAATAAAGCTAATTCTGTATTAAATTTATCGAATACAGCGAATTTACGTTGGAATTCAAATTTCAGTTACTGAAAAATATCTGCATAACGATGAAAGACTTTTGGACCATTTACAACCTCAAAGTCATTTAGTAATGGAAAATACAATGCCACGTTAATGTCAAAATGCGTGATCCACAAATCTAACCTTGCAACAAATGATTGAATTTTGGAAAGCAATCTGTTATGAGCTTTCCTTCTCCTTGCAATTTGACATTAAGGCTGTTGAGTTTTTCAGTGATTTCTACTACGAAACATAGATCTAGCCGCCACTGTTCATCGTAGAAATCTTTTACATCATCAGCATTTTCAAGCATGAATAATTTAATCTCTTCATGGATTTCGTCAAATCGTCTGAGTGTCTTTCCTCGACTCAACCAACGAACTTTCGAAAAATAAATCAAATCACCATATTCAGCCAGAATTTCTTTCAAATGTTCTTGAAATTGTCTATGTTTCAGTGCGTTATTTTTAATTTTGTTAACAGTTCCAACAACGACAGTCATCACAGTTTCAATATCAACGATCGGGACAAACAAATTTTCTAAATGAAGGAAGCGATGAATCATGAATATCTTAAAGACATAAATATTGTTCTTTTTCGAATGCTGGAGTAGTAAGACTACAGCACCAACGTTTATTCAGACAATAGTCAGGGCACCGTCAGTAGTCACGCCAGAAAATTTGCTATATGGGCATTTACGATTGGTAAGCGAGGAAACAACAACTTCTACGATATCAACTCCTTTGGTCGTGTCTTTTAAGGAATGAAAATCCAACAATTCTTCGTAAATGTTGAAATATTTGTCAATGCCTCTGATAAAGATTCTTAGTTGTGCTGTGTCACTCAAGTCAGTGCTTTCATTGAATGGTATAGAATAAAACGAAAAGCTTTGAATCAAATTATTGAGAATTGTGCTTAATATATCGGAAATCAATTCTATACGTTTGTCTGAATAAGCTCAACTGTTTAATCAGCTTGATTTTATTAGGAAAAAATTCTTCAGCAACAGAAATCATACAATCCTTGACAAATTCACCATAAGAAAATGGTTTCATATTTCTTCCAATAATATGTGAAACCTTAAAGCTAGCTCAGACAATGCTATTTGCCTCATCAACTGGCTTTTTGAAGATCATTTGCTGCGCTTTTAAAATTTTAAAAAATCATAGGAGTTTCCCATATTTTAATGCATTGTTAAAGGCTTTGAGTATGAAAAGAATGTCTGTTTTACAATCATTTCCAAATTTTGTTATCGATGATTTACTCAAAATTCTACTAAAAGTAGTCAGAGGTAAAATTAAAATCAGTAAATCTAAAAAACTAGTATTGAATAAACATCGTAAGCCTTTAGAGCTTACGATTACTTTCGGAAATGTAGCATTTTTAAGGGTATTTTAAGGGATTTATTCGGATGAATATAAATTTCCAAAGGAATTTTACTTGATATGGTTTTATGAAAATAATGAATATAATTGATATAAAGGGGAAAAATTCATTTGAAGGGAAATTATTGGTTAAGAACAAATTTGTTGATATTTTTAAGGGGATTAAGCCGGTTGAATATTTTCATTTTATGGGTAAATATTATTTAAATAGGGATTTTTATGAAAAATAATGAATTAAAATGGAAGAAATATTGTCATTTAAAGAGAAATGATTAGTTAAGAGGGGTATTTATAATATTTTTAGGGGGTTATATTTGGATGAATATCGATATGGGTGAAAAGATGGTAGAAATAATGTCATTTGATGAGAAATGATTGGCTGAGGGGAAATTTATGAGATTTTAGGAGGAAATGATTGGTTAAGAAGAGAATTTATGATCTTTTAAGGAGAAATGATCGATTATGAACAGTTTGTTGATATTTTTAAGGGGTTGAGTCAGTTGCATTTTGTTATTTTAAAGGGAAATGATTGGTAAAGTGATGAATCATCTTGTTGCAATGGAGAAGATTTAGACGAACCCAGAAGACGAATCAGGTTTCGGTGGAGTGGCAAAGGTAAATAAAAGAGTCCCAAATTCGAAAAAGGAAACGCAAAAGTGGGATAAGATAAAATGAAGGATAAACCAACATCAATAATTCCAGGCTTGGTCTTTAATTATACATCTATATGGATATTTTCCGTAATCAATGAGTTCCTATGGGACGTCAAGCAAAAAAAAATGTTAAAAGATATGGAACCTGAATATTCATGTGGTGATGGATGTCATTGCTGCGCTGCCCGATATCGGAAGTATGTGGAATGGGCTTTGAATAAAGTTCTTCAACAATAGTACTATAGCCGAATTATTTCTTTTTAATAAAAGTTTTTGATGCATGACTTTGTTTTTATTATATATTAATTATAGTATAATAATAAATATAATAATAATAATAATAATAATAATAATAATAATAATAATAATAATAATAATAATATTAACAAATAAAAACTTGTAACAATAATAATAATAATAATAAAATGTTGTAATAATAAAAAAGTTTTAATAATAAATATAAAAATTTAAACACAAATTATAAAAATAAGTATTAAATTTAAATTTAAACATTTTTATAAAATAATATGACCTTGAGAAATTTTGAATAACCTTGAGAAAAATTCGAATGACCTTGAGAAATTATTATGACTCATCCAACGACCTTGAATTAGTCATGGTCTTTGTTTCATTGACCTTGAATGAGTCATTGTCTTAAAATTTTTTACTTTTATACTTAGAAAAAAACGTTTTACCCCCCCCTATCTTTGCAGAGATATTGAACCATCCGGAGTACACGTAATTGCATGCAGCAAAGAAACAGCCGACGTAATGGGGAGAAGGTGGACAATGTTGAAATATCAAGATAACGAAATAGATACTTATTTAGCAGTGATACCCTAATTAAGTGTGCCGTGTATTATCGCAACAGATTTAATGCCAGATCTATTCAAAGAAATTGTCATCGATTTAGGAACAATGTGCCTGAAAAATAAAACTGAGAAAATCTGTAAGATGAACTCAATCGTGAGATGTTCTGAAAGGATAGTTATACCAGCAAAATCACAAATGATATGTTATTCGAGTAGATGGAGATGTTACTGGAGAAATGATATTCGAACCAAGTAAAAAATTCTAAAAACGACGCGAGTTACCACTAGCAAGAGAAATTGTAAAGATTAATGAAAATGGCGAATTACCAATCCACATCACAAATTTCGACGAAGAAAATAAAATCATATACGAAACCGAAAGATTGGGAAAATTGACGCCAATGACAGACATCGAACTACCCAAAATACAAGAAGAAGGCGAGGAAGACAAAGCATTATGGACAATCAATAGCACGAAAATTAGAAAGCACAATTACAACAATTGCAAATAGATAACAAAGATATATTCGCTGTATCAGATTTAGATTTAGGGACATGTGATGGAACTTTATACGCAATACCTCTATTTAGGTGAAATACCAATCGCATTATGACCATAAAAGCTAGAAGAAGTTCAAAAGCGGTGGCATTAGGAGAAGTAAAAAAAATGCTCGATGCAAAAGTAAAAGAACCAAGTTGTTCACCTTAGCAATTTCCAGTTGTCATGGTAAACAAGTGAGACAGATCACAAAGATTTTGCATAGACTACAAAAAGTTGAATGTCGTAACATAAAAAGATACGTATCCACTACCTAACTTTCAATGAAATGTTACTAACCTTCCAAGGAGCAGTATATTTCACGTCACTCGGCTTAAAAAGTGGATATTGGTATATCAAAGTTAAAGATCAAGATAAGGAGAAAACAGCCTTCACCATCGGCAGAGACCTATACCAGTTCCGGGAAATGCCATTTAGATTAAACAATGCACCAGCATCTTTTCAGCGCAATGCCTGATTTTAGTTACGCATGGTATAAAGCAGTGTATGGTGTACATCGAATGATTTATTAATGATTCGGTGAATATTCCGCACAGGAATTTTCCACACAGGAATAATCCGCACAAAAATTTCCGCACATGAAGATTCCGCACAGTCATTTTTCTGCACAGGAAAATTCCGCAAATACATATGGTTACTTTTCACAGGATAATATTTTTTAATACTTCAATATTTAAACTATTAGCTTTATTGTGATTTCGTTGAGATAAGACAAAAAATTATTTGAAACTAACCGGTTGCGTAATTACATGAATACATATCTATCATCAAAAATACAAGTACGTACATGTATATATCTACAGGAAAATGTAAACACATTTATTAATTTCTATTGCAGATTAGCCATTCTGCGTAAATACTTTAGTTTACTTTCATCATCTGCATGTGAGTCATATTCTTGCAAAAGCCGTTGCAACTGCCTGATGCAATGATTCATATTTTCTCTTCTTTTTTTCTGGTCTTCCTGTCTGGTAATTTGCCAAAGTCAATCGATGACAAGCGATGTTCCTTTGTAGTCCATCAAACAATAGCCAAATACTTGGATGACTACAGTGAAAAGTGGCATTGAGAGCGTTGTGAAAGCCCTCACAACAGTTTGTTGTTTTTGGTGATTTCTAAGCTGCCGCCTCCCATTGATTCCAAATTCTTACAAGGAACATTGGATCTCTACCAATGGCACCTTCAATATAAGTTTGAAAAAAACCGCATTGTATGGATCTTCGTCGGGGAAGGTTCTGGTAAGAATATCGAAGGCAGACCTAACTTCGTTTGCAGGAACGAATGCCAAGGCACAAAGAAATTTCAACATTAACTTCACATCAACATTGCTCTCTTACAGATTCTTCAACTTTCCTAACGAGACTTTGGCAGAGATGAAAGTAGCATCCCTTTACTTCGGCATCGGGTAAAGCAACTGCAGCCGCTGTGATACAAGCCTTCTCGAAATCAACCAAGACCTTTCTAGGCGATAAATTTGTTAAAAGTTGCTTCATTATTTCGAACATTCGGATGTATGTTTCTCTGTTCTTTTTTTGTAAGAGAAAATAAATACACGGAGGATACGATGTGCCTACCAGGGCGTGCCAGGTATATAGCTGGTAAAACATGCTTGGGCATTTATCAAATGTTCCATCACCATATATTGTTTCTTTGTTTAGCTCAAGTAATAGTTCCCTATTGCCAATTACCAAAATTCGGTCAGGATCATCAAAGCCAGTGTCGTGCAAAATCATCGCAGAATATTTCTCAGGAATAGTGAAGGCATGAGTAGTAGGGTTGGCAATGCGATCGGACTGTTTCTGCTGATTTAGGCTTCTCACAATGGATAACTTTTTTGGTAGATGACCCAGAATGTCACTGTTCACGTTGATTAAAACATTACCCAGAACATTTCTGGCAGTGGCACCAACTTCTTTAATGGCCTCTTTCATTTGTGCTTTTGCAACGTTCGCCATGGCTTTCTGTGGACACGAGTCATGAGAATGCCGAGTCGGAGGAGTCACAATTGTGGAGGAATCAATGGTGGTTTTTAAGAAAGAACGGCATTTTTCTTGATGATTCTGTCGGCATCTACAAGTCACGACCTCGTTGTTTGTGCGAAATTTCAAATACTCATAGCCGGAATAAATGAGAACTGAATTTCCTCTGTTTGTTGTTGAAAATTCCATTGCAATTAGGGTGAAAATAAGAAGGAAAATTTGGAGCTTAAAAGTGTTGTTGACAGTTTGGTCACAAACAACTAACTGAACTGATAAGAAAGTGCGGTTGACCCAAGCTTGACCTCATTTAGATTTGCCGAATTTTCCTGTGCAGAAAAATGACTGTGCGCAATCTTCATGTGCGGAAATTTCTGTGCGGATTATTCCTGTGTGGAATATTCTTGTGCGCATTATTCCGGTGCGGAATGGCTAATCTGCAATAGAAATTAATAAATGTGTTTACATTTTACTGTAGATATATATATACATGTACGTACTTGTAATTTTGATGATAAATATGTATTCATGTAATTACGCAACTGGTTAGTTTCAAATAATTTTTTGTCTTATCTCAACGAAATCACAATAAAGCTAATAGTTTAAATATTGAAGTATTAAAAAATATTATCCTGTGAAAAGTAACCATATGTATTTGCGGAATTTTCCTGTGCAGAAAAATGACTGTGCGGAATCTTCATGTGCGGAAATTTTTGTGCGGATTATTCCTGTGTGGAATATTCTTGTGCACATTATTCCGGTGAGGAAAATTCATTTGCGGAATATTCCGGTCACCGATTTATTAATATAGTCAAGCACATTCGAACAGCACTTAGAAGGCATCAATAGAGTATTCATCCGATTAAGACAATGGAAATTAAAGCTGAAGCCATCAAAATGCGATTAGGCAAAGGAAAAGGTGACGTTTCTTGGACACATAGTATCAGCAAAGGGTAAGGAAAATCAAAAATTGTCCAGCTCCAAAGACAGTTACCTAAATACAAGAGTTCCTGGGATTATGCCGATACTACAGGAAGCTCATCAAAAACTATTCTGGTGTAGCGAAACCAATACAAGAATTAGTAAAAAGGAAGATATATCATTTGTATGGGTGCGAGAACAACAACTTGCTTTTGAATCACTAAGAGACAAGCTAATTGAAGAACCAATTCTAGTACACCCAGATTTCAATAAACCGTTCCTACTAGTAACGGACGCAAGTGGCTACGCCACAGGCGCAATATTAGGCCAACTGGGTGATGAAGAAAAGGAACGAGTAATCGGCTATTATAGTAAGACGCTCAAGAAACACGAGAAAAACTACTCAGTCACAGAACGAGAAGCCTTGGTAAGCATTCAAGCCATCAAACATTTTAAATATCTGCTGTGTGGAACATGAGATCTGTATAACGACGAATAACCAACCGCTAGTATGGTTGGGACAACACAAAGAAGCATCTAGTAGACTCATGAAATGGGCAATGCAGTTACAAAAATACTCCCAGTTTATAAAATTCAAAGCAGGTAAAGCCAAAGCAAATTCAGATTGTATGTCCAAATTCATTTTTCCGGATTTAATGGACGAAGAAGTAAGACAAATATGTGTGATAATCGCCGATGTGATTAATGAGTGATCAACAATAAGACCCAGAACTAAAATTAATAATGGAATCCGTCAGAACCGGCAAACCAGAGGTATATAAAAGTGATATACAATTAAAAGAGCATATGGACAAACATCGACATTGATATCTGATAGAAAAGAGATGGTTGTTAATAGCAGATGGCGAACAATGACTGATGATTATACCAGAGATTAGACGCAAAAATCTGCTAATGCAATATCACGACTGTAAATTGGGAGGTCAAATGTCAGAAAATAAGACGCTTGCAAGAATGAAACAAAAATTCTTTTGGCTAAACATGTCAGAGTCAGTAAAAGACTGGATAAAGAATTGCTTGACCTGTACAACAAGAAGAAGCACGGGTTCAAAATGGAAAACTCCGTTAAAACCAATGCCGGTACCAGCAGAACCAATGACAATGATATCAATGGATGTGGTCGGGCCATTGCCAGAAACGTTGAACGGGAATATATACGTTCTAGTGGTCACAGACTATCTAACAAAATTTCCAGAAGCCTTCCCAATGAAGAATCAAAAAGCAAAAACGGTTGCAAAATATTGGTAGATGAAATATGTTTCAGATACGGAACTCCAAAGCAGATACTAACAGATCAAGGAACTAACTTATGAGAAATTACGAACGTCACCGTATCATCCACAGTGTAACAAATTAACCGAAAGATTCAAAGAGACACTAATAAAAATGTTATCGAATTATGTGGATCGGTACCAGAAAGACTGGGATGAATATATCAATCTGTGTTCAATGGCATATAAAATTTCGATCCAAGCAGCAACAAAAATGAGTCCATTCAAACTAATGTATGGTAGAGAATGCAATATGCTGATGGATTTAGAATATGAGCCACCAATTTCACAATATATGGAGGAAGATGACTATGTCACGAAATTCAAAGAGAGGATGCAAGAGATCTGGAAAACGGCGGGGCTGAATATCAAATTCAACCAAGAGAGTTACAAAGATCTACACGATCAGAAAAGAAATGTAAAGCCATATGCCTTCAGTATTTGGGATTGGGTGATTATCGAAACACCCGATCTAATACTAGGAACAACAAAGAAAATACAACGAAATGGAAAAGGACCATATGAATTATTGTACGCAAGTGAAACCAATGTCAGAGTCAAATTGATAAATAGCCAAGATATACAAGACCAATATATGTGAATGTGGCCAGATGTAAAGCTATACCAAAAACAATAACATTCAACCAGAGGAAAGGCGTGTAATGACGCGGTCACAGACAGCAAGGATATGTATGCTGAGATGTACAAATCAAAATTTTAACCGCATAGATGCAGAAGAGTATGATGAAGACGAATATCAAGAATACGACGATAGGTAATGGGAAGATCACTATTCCAGGAAATTAGAGCCCGAAAAGGCAGAAAATATTATTGAAGAGGCAAAAGCATTATTACCAGAATGGACAAGAAAGAAAAGGAATATCGAAATATTAGGAGGATTGATGAGAATAATTGATAGTTTTAAGCATGATGACTTAAATATCGAACATATAACTACAATCATGACAAAATGACCAATTTTATTCACCATGAGTAACAAGGAAAATAACACCCCACTACATATGATCATAAGCACGAATAACCATGAAAGAACCCAAGAAATCATCAACGTATGGAAACTAATGGGAAAATCAATCGACGTCAGATCAGCTATATTCAGCTATATTCAACGGGTCTATCAGAAAATCATATATAACCTTCCAGCCAATCGAAATATTAGCTAGACGTTAGCAAGCGAGGAAATAAAACGATAAGTATTTGAACAAATACTAGAAACACAAAGAAACCAATTGAATGAGATAGTAGGCACAGCAAGACAAATAATTCCCGCAAGATTCGGATTACAAAATATAACCAAAATACTGACAAGACTGGAAATAATAGTACAATCATACGCAATCGGAGACGGAGACGACCCAGATACGGAACTTATATTACGAAAGTTAAGAAAAGCCTTCACCCTAACAATACCGTTGCATACAGCCATACACCAACGTCAGGATAGACGCAGTTTGAAAATCATAAAATTACTTGAAAAATGCGGAGAAAAATCGAATGTAAGAAGAAAACACGGCAAAACAGCATTAATGTACGCTGCAATATCCGGAGTTCAAGTTTCAGTGATACAAGAGTTGATAAGAACCAGGTCTGAATTAACAGAAAAATCAGACGACTTGAGCACTGTGCTCGACTTGGCAACAGGCGAGCCAAATATACCAATGATAAAATCCATAACAGAAAACGCAACAAATTACAAAATAACATAATTAATTAAAAACAAATATCAATTAATTTCGCATACAAGTGCATACAAAAACATAACGTAAAACATAAAACCGCGCAAAACCTTGCAAAATAAGGTTTAGAAAATACACAGGCGGAAGTGGTGACCAGAATAAATGAATTAAAAGAGTAACATTCAGCGAGAGTAAAAATGTAAATTTAAAGAAAATAATATTAAAAAATAAAGAAAAATAAATAGAAAAAGATAAAATATTAAAATCAATAAAAGCTATTAAAAAACCCGAAAAAATGGCCGAAAAGGTTTAAAATTCGCTGATTGGTCGCACCCGGGAATGAAAACACTATATATAAGGAATTTATATTTTGAATTTGAAACTTGAAAGCTTTAAATAATTAATACCAGAAGAAAAATTAAAATTACAATTCCAAATCACAGAAATCAAAATGATGCCAAACTATAAAATCCCTAAACTATCCCAACTCCAACTAGCCTACCCAGTCAAATCCAATACCCAGAAAGAAGACATTTCGCCTTTGACATGTCAGCTAAAGTATAATAAGATATATGCCGAACATGAACGTACGTTGGGTAAGTGATTTACTTTAGAATCCGTGAAGGCCCTCCATCAACAGATACATCGCTTGACAAGATGTCGCGATGACCTCATTTCATAAAACCGAGCTCAGAGAGTCATTATAAATGACCAGAGCGCCGTGTTGATTGCCTCGTTCACGGAGGCCGGACTAATAAAACGCCTAGCCGGCCGCGATTTGGCAGTGAAATTAAATCTGATTCCCCCAAAACACATCCCGGAGAAGAAATCGATCGGTTCTGATAAAACGCCAAGAACCAGTAAGAATCACAACCCCAGCAAATATCGGCGACGCTGTGAGAGCCGTCGAGCTGAGGGAGACGTTCTTCTGGCAAATGTTGCCAAAGTACTAGAAAAAGCCACAATTCGGGTCGCAGAACAACATCCCGAATTTGTGCCGATAAGGATAACGACATAATAGTGATAGTGATACGACAAGCGATCGAGGAGACTCGAAATTCACCGACGACTTCGGTGATGAGCTGCATCACCCAGTTCCTTCCGTCGGAGCCGCCAAATCTAATTCTCACGAAAGAGAAAATTTCCAGTAGATATAGATGGAGAAAATCGAGATTTCCTCGTAGATCTATGTGAACGTTTGGAAGATTAGGAGATTAACACATCATCTCCCTTTTCTAAGTGATACCGCTTTGTGATTATTATTAAAATTAAATTTTTTCTTATTTTTATTTCTTTTATAATTTTGTCATTTCTTTTCAAATAAATGTTTAAAGAACTGTAATAATTATTGACGGGCGTAGTATAGTAATAGAAGGAACCTATTACTCTAAATGGTGTTATTAAAAGGGTTTATTTAACCGAGGGAGTCAAAATGGGGAAAATTCCAGGTTTCGCTAAACTAATTTAAAGTACTCGTGCTAAGTTTTCAGAAATAAAAGATTGAATTTCAGTGAAAGATAAGAAATAACCCCAATTTAATTATATTTGTTCTTAAATTAAATGATAAATTTTTATAATTTTAGAAACTGCTGATTTAACAGCTGTTTAACAGATTTAATTTAGAGAAATCTTTGAATTATAGTATGTTAATTAAGGTACGAAATTCACAAATTAAAACAAGTTTCTAGGTCATTAATATTATCCTATTTTTTCATGGTCATTCAGAGGAAATGAGCTTAAAATTTTATAATTTAGGAAGGTAGAGTCGAAAAGCCTTTTTAAATAAGATTGTCCCTCCAGGAAATTATTAAAATATAGAATTTAAAAGAATTAATTAAGATTTGAATTTAATCGAATTTGAAAGGTTGTTAATGTTAAATCGGTAACTGAATTTTAATCAATACTCATCAAAATGTAACTTGTGTCAGTATTAAAAATTCCACTTGAAAATCGATGGGATAACGAGGTCAAAGAAGTATACATAAGGTGGATAATAAATGATGGGAAAAATTGGATAGTGAAGGGTTAGTGATGTGGATGATCTTCACCTCATTACATACAAAATATTTTGACGCCCGCCAATGGTTACCCGTTGCTAGGCAACGTTGGAACTGTAACCACTGGTCACAGGACCTCCAAAGGTGAGTTCCGATATCAGAACTGCTAAGGTTTAGTCCTATGTCGGGCTCAGCGGACTGCCGTTAGAAGGCCTATGTCCGTCTTATCTTTCAGGTCCCTTTATTACTTCCTCATCATTATATTCGTATACTATATTCATTCGTAAATAACAACATAATAAACTACAACGAACTTATTTATTATCAACTAAATTTATTAAATTAAAACACGAATTTGCTGTTTTATTTGGGCACTCCTTGGGCGCGTCGACGTAATCATTCAGTTCGACCGGGCCTGGCGAGTAGACGAGTTTTCTTGTTGGAAGATTGAGGTTTATCCTGGTCGCGATAGGCCAGTTGTGCCGGAGCGAATACCAGAGGGTAAGTCACCGCACTACCCTCCTGGCACGCTGACAGGGTGACCTCCAAGCCTTTGATCTGCGTCCGTTGTACCTGATTTAACGTTCTTTCATCTTTCCAGCCTTGTTGTAAGGCGCTGGTATATTTCCTTCATTTTGGTCGGCTCTGCCCAAGTGGCTTTTAATCTTTGTATTTCCTGACTTTGTTGGAGGAGTTGACGGTGTAAATGCATGTTTTCTCGTCTGAGCTCCTTCAATTTTCGGTTGAGTATTCTTGTTGCCTCCATTTCTAAATTAGAATATTTAAGCATCTACCATCATTAACATTAATCAAATTCTATCGGCCTTTTCCTCAATTATCATTATGGTCAAAATGGTATGCTAACAGGTTATTATTCGGAATTCGTGACTCGCTTTTCACGTCATTTACCTTTTATATTATGAATTTATGATTTACTGAAATAGCTGAGAACTCAAGCTATTTGTTTATTCTAGTGTTATATTCGTAATAGTCGAAATTAAATAACTAATAAAACATTAACATTTATTATGTGACATGAATTTTATCAAATCAATCTTCGAGTTCATTTAGGTTTTTAAGTATGAGTGTTTTTTTGACTTCTATCAGCAAAGGTCCATCGGGGATGACGACTGGCATAGGTATGGTCTCCTGTTTGGCGGGATCCAAGTCGACTGCGAAGGACTGGTTGTATCAACTTTTCCGGTAAAATTAACTTGGTTGGAGCTGCCATTTGTAACAGTCTCGGGTCATCCAACTCGAAGGAGACTCCATACTCCGGAGGAAAACCATCTGTGCTCGGGATGACTCCACTTGCTATGTCCCGGTTTATCTGGGCTAATCGCTGTCTGGCCAGAACTGCTTTCTTATGATACTTACGCTCCATTTCCTCCATTTTCATTGCCGTATATTCAGCTCGCTGACAGGCTTCTCTGGCTGGATTTCTGCCGGGTTCGCGTTTGATGGCGATACTCGATAATTCCACTTCATCTCCTCGGTCTTCGGATCTTCGAGGCCAGCTTGATCCTCTATAAGTGAACAAGGTATGTCCATTGTCCCATAATGCTTTACGATACCGAGCGGCAGAAGCGTTCGAGATTTGAAGCGTTATTCGGGAGTCATCGCTCCATCCTCCGTATGGGTCTCTGCGATCTGAATAAGCAACAGTTTAATTATAATTCATAGTTGCAAAACTTATTCATGAGAAAAGTGTGGAACATTGGTGAGATAATTTATATTAACTACGCGTTCTTACGTGGGGTTGAATTTAATGTACATGATAAAAGTGAAACCACGAAAAAATACCTCGTTGTCTTTCCCCACTCGGCATAGGGGTATCATGGTTCGAAGTTCGCCCCTGTATAGCATCGCTTATTTGTTTATTGGAGTTACGTCCGTGATCGGCGTTCGTTAATCGGGAATTCATCATGATTATTTGTTATGGATCTTAGGATTTTGTTATTGCTTTTATAGTCGTAAGTCTATGTTCACGGTGACGTGCCTGATTCGAAATAAAAACATTTTTCTTTATTTACAATCTGTCAGTGATTTTTAAACAATTTAATTTATCTCTATTGAAGTTATTTCCGATGTCAATGATCTCAAATACAATTGCGGCCTTGTATTAATTAGATGGTCGGTAAAATGGATTATCATTCATGGCAGTTGTTTATTCAACGTTAAAGTTTACCCTTAATGACATAGATCTCATTAAAATCATGATCTGGTGTTTGCTATTTGGTCGGCGTCATTGATTTGTTATTCATACTCGTGATTAATTCTGCTTTCACTTGTCATGTCAAGAACTAAGACTATGATCTGTCTGTAATTTGCATACTTATATCGTCATTGAGATCATTCGATTGTTCTTCGTTTATTCAATGGGCTGCTATATTGTCAATTTTATTATTAACGAAGAGATCTACTTCGGATTCCGATTATTCCTAATGAGGGGTCTGACTGAAGTATCTAATTATCCATGCTCGCCATGAAGAAGGGCACTTTATAGTATTACTCGATGTCTGCAGTTTGACGAAGAATCTGCTGGTGATGCGATGATATCAAAATTTTGGATTTTACTACAATCTAATATTTTCGTTGTTGTTTATGATATTTAATTATTTTTCGCCAATTTAGTCGGAAGTTTTTATCTATTACTTTTTATCACTTTATGGTATCTTACTATTTATTATCAGTTCACGGTGTTCGATTCCATCCGTTGGTCTATGATGTTCGATTATTCCTAACTCATTTATGACAACTAATCCCTTTTATTATTTAATCATGGATCGCGTTATGATGTTTACTATTATTAATTTACCACATTTTATTATTAATCCTATTATGGTATTTAATACATTTACGTCAGTAGTGGTCTTTTAATCATGATTTTTATTGCCTTTTATCTACTATCGACATTTTATTACTGATCGTGTTATGAAGTTCAATTTTTGTCATTAATTTGTCCTTTATCTATTAACCACGTTTTATTATTAGTCAGGTTATGAAATCGGATTTAGTCGTTAGTTTAGGCATCCTTCTATAGATTAACGATATTTTAATCATTAATTATTTTTCGAAATTTAACTTCTTCGCGTGACTTTGGATATTTCACTCCTAAATTTAGTTACTTTGATCATTTAATGACATCTCAATTATTAATCTTTTATTAAAATTTATTTCTTTTCATCTTAATCACGAATTTAGTTACTTTTGGTCAATTAATGATATTTTAATTATTAATCAGTTAATTTCTTTACGTCCCATCGATATCAAGTCCCCACTTCCCGAGCCTCAATTTAGTCCTAAGGTTTTCTGTGTTCATATTAGATTTTACGAGTGCCCACTGGACTACTCGATGTTATCATTTTAGCCGATTTGTCTCTTGAGAATTTAGGTCGATTTTTCGGGAGATGGGTGAAAGAGATCTAGCCAAAAGACTAGTCCTCGATCTTCCCACCACCCCTATAATGAATGGAATATTTACGTTCGAGACCGTCGTTACGCACGAAAGTACTCTCACGGGCACACACTGTAGGCGGAGAAACCGCACTTACACAGTGTGACTAGTTGTATTTGATTTTAATGACTTGTATGTTGTGTGGCTGTGGGCCAGAAAAATTTCGACGCATTAAACAAATTCATTCTCTGAATACATATATTTGTCCTCAATACAATTCGACCATAATTGTCCATTAACTCAGTTCAAGCATTCAAAATCATACGACAAAGGATTCCCACATGCACGAGCCAGTAGAGCTTACCTGTAAGATACTTGCGTTCGTGATGTGGAAATAATTGCCGAGAGTTGCTTCTGTCAGTTATAACCTTCTGGTGAAGAGTAATTGTTCACTGAGTGAAAAAGCATTAAAAATTCTGTGAAAATGGATTGGTATATATACCTGTTCTGTGACCCTAACCTTGCGTGTTAATTTTCATGCGATAAAACAAAATTTGACCTTGACATTATTTGTCTAATTTATTTCTAATTTTTATTATTTTCTCGATTTATTTGACAATTTAATCATTAACTTTTAATTTTAATCATTTCTGACTAAAATTATTTTATTTTTATTCAATTTATTCATGAACTCTTCTTTTTCCGTAAATTGTCAATTTTGGTCAAATCTTTTGTTATTTTGCTATTTCTATGTCAATTCGTGCAGATCTTGGTGCATTTGTTAATATTTTAATTTACTTTTATGTTTTTCTATTTTCTATTTTTAATTATGTGTTTTCTCGCATTTTGAGGTGGTTATTTGATGTTTATGGGTCCGATTTTAAATTTTGCATGTTATGTTTGCGTGCTGTTTCCAATCCATTTAAACAAAATCTTGTACTGGCACAACAATAGTAATATCGAGGAAGTCAGAGCAGCTAGTAGACATAAGTCCGTCTAACGGCAGTCAGGAACCCGAAAGCGAGAATATCACGAGGAGTAGTCTTATAAATGGAGCTCACCTGTTCGTGGATTTTCGGCTACTATAAACAGTACCAACATGAGCTTGGTCATGGGTATGTATTAGCAAGGTCAAAATTGTGGGGCGTCTGTGTAAGACAGCATCAACCCTAGGAAAGGAAGGTTTTGGCGGAGCGAAATAAGTTGAGTAAACTTCGCGCAGATTTTAACAAAATTAATTACACCCAGTACACCAACATATTGCTTAAT
The DNA here is from genome assembly GCA_022537955.1 of Schmidtea mediterranea. Lineage (NCBI taxonomy): Eukaryota > Metazoa > Platyhelminthes > Tricladida > Dugesiidae > Schmidtea > Schmidtea mediterranea. Next base: position 107,518,508 of record CM039681.1, on the reverse strand, counting down.
AGTGATGTCGATGCATTTGATATTATCTTAAAAAAAGTAAATCACCGATTATTCTGTTTTGGCCAACGCCTTTAAAGAATTAGTCTGATTTTATTAGAACAAAGTTGGTCTTCAAAATTTTAATAAACATTTATTTTTTTTACTATACTTTTAATTTCTCAATATTTTTAAAATTCAGTAACGTATAATTTAAAATAATATTTATTTCATATATATTTAATTGTAGACTAAAAGTAAATAATAAAAGTATATACATATATATAATAGATGTTTGGAGATCAATTATTGAGCCCGCAACTAAGTAATTACCTTATCTAATCAAATTCAATTGAAAATCAGTTAGATTTTGTTTTAAACCATTGTTATTAAACCAATAATTTTTCAATTGACTAAATAAATGTACAAAATTATTAACTTTAATTTGTTATTTTATAATTTAGATTCAATAATTCATCAAAATTTATGCGATGGGAATATAATATAAACATAAAGACTTAAATTTTTAATACATTTAATAAAACAAATTATAGTAAAACAACAAAAAAACCTTACATTTAAAAAAATCGTGTAAAAAAATTGATTTTTTTCTTGTCTTGAATTTTCAAACTAATTACATAAAAATAAATTATATGTTATTTAAAGATATATATATATATATATATATATATGGATATTTAAATGTATTACAAATTATTTAAGTAACAATTAGAAAATATGATTATACAAAAAAAATAATAAAGAGCAAAAATGAGTAAAATATAACAATTGCAATTCTAATCGATGTACTTCTAAAATTTTACTTAATTTTTCATGGTTGATTTGAATTGAGTTCTTGTCCTGTTAATTTCATTTTGAGACTTTTCAAGAATTTAGTAATGCAAGTTTTAGCTTTTTGTCCAAGCAAATCAAAGCACATAATACACAACGATAATCCAAATAGAACATAAATAGAGCAAATAATAGATTTATATTGTTCTGTTTGTCGAGTACTTTTAATAGGAACTAAATCTCCAAAACCGATTGTACTTAAAGTTATGAAGGAAAAGTAAACTGCCTCTAAAAAATTCCAGTCTTCCCAATACATAAAAATTGTCGATCCAATTAAATTATAAAATATAAAAATGAAAAAAACCAAAGTTGCTGGTACTTCAGTAGACTTAGATTGACGAGCTGCTTTTAATATGCTATTGGGGGTCGGAAGTTTGAAACTTACATTACAATTCTGAAAAATAGATTGGAAATTATTGTCTTTTGTTTCTAATTTATTTTTCCTAATCACAGTTATGGTTAAACTTTTGAAGATATCAGAAAATGAATCAGACTTCACATTTACCATTTTCGGTTTATTATTCTTTCGCATAGAAAAAATTCTATATATCAGCCTTAAAATATCTGCCATTAAAGTACCAATATTTGCTAAGCATATAATCATTAAAGGAATTCCCATAATTGCATAGAGTATTGTAGTTATTCTTCCCAGTGGAGTTTGAGGAGTTATATGGCCATATCCTAAAAGCAATTATAAAATTAAACACGCACACACATATATATATATAACATTTAAATTCATTTAGTGCAACTGGAAATTAATTGCTTTAGTTTGTGGATACAATAATATGTCTTTGATATATTCCTTACAATTTCAAGTTTTGATAGTGCTTAAAAATCATTTAATTCGTCCAAATCATAGACGTAGAGATCATATCACCCCTCCGATAAATTTTTAAGGTGGGAATGTTACGCCGCGAGAACAAAGAAATCACCATCCCGTAGCGTCGGAAAACTGTAATAGTCAGTTTTTGGTTAGCATAGGTTATGAAATTTCAAATATGTTTGTGTCATCAATTAGTTTCTATGATGAAATTTTTTTAATATTTTACTGTATGTTTTCTTTTTATTTTTTAAAAATTGTTTGGAAGAAATTTTGTGTTTCATTTACAATTTTCTGAGATGGCGTTTATTAATCAGTACTTGTGTATGTGTTTAACTTTTTATCATAGCTTTTATGTGTGTAAATTGATTGAAAATATTTTAAGTTTTGATTGAAAAGTGTTTAAGTTTTAATTAAAATTTTGATTTATGAATGTGTATAAAAATATTTTTATTATAGTTTGATTTTTTAATAATAATAATATCTCTTATCACTCTCTCTCTCTCTATCTCTCTCTCTATCTCTCTATCTATCTATCTATCTACCTATATATATATATATATATATATATATATATATATATATATATATATATATATATCGATGACATTGTCCTCATCATCAGTCTGCCGTTATAATCTTTGTTAAATGTTGTATACAGAAGTAATAATGATGTAATAGTTATGATTTAATTAAATAATCTCAATAAATTTGTTGCTGATAGATCATTATTTTAAGTGATTTTGATTTGATTATCAAAGCCTGGCAAAATTCTTTCCCTTTATTATTAAAGTTTATATATAAAATTTTAAAATCTTTAAAATCAGTTTTCCCTTTGCACATTTTCCTATGCTCAATAATATTATATATACAGACATACCTCGTTTAGCGCTCAAATTGCGTTCTGAAAATTGACCTTTAACAAAAACAGCGTTAAAGGAAGTGCTATTTACACTAAAATATGGGGTTACTTTCCTAACCAGTATTTTTAGTACTTTGAAGTCAAAAATAAAAAGATAGTGAAATAAAATTTTTAATTCATTTATATTTCATTTAAAAATTAGAAAAAAAATTAGAATTAAATATAACAAAACAATATCAATAAAAACAAAAAATCTATTAATACATAGCACAAAATAAATGCGTAAATTCATATTTAACTATTTTTTTAAAAAATGTGTCTAAATAGTTTTCTTTTAAAATTTCCATGTGGGGTGATAAAGCGTTCATTACTCCTCGATTCAAAGCGAAGAATCTTTCAAAATTGGGATCATTTTCACTTAAATCTTCTAAGACATTTTCGATTATTCCTAGATTATGTTCCAAACATTTTTTCGTTAAAATATATTTTCTCTTATATCTTATGTTTCTAGCTTAAACTCTGCAATTTCTGGCTGAATTTGTAATAAACTATCAATCAGATCCTCATTGGATTTACCATTGTCATCAGTTTCAATTAGTTCTAGGATGTTTCTCTCATCCAATATCATATGCTTTTTTTTCAACTTTTTTTGCACTTAATTCCATGATGAACCGATATTTTCTATGGCATTCATGATATTAAATTTATTTAAAAATTCTTTGATGGAACATTGATTGCTGTCAACTGCTTCAACTAGTTCAGTGCTGCCCAACCTTTTTGACACAATGGGCTACTAACATAATTTCTAAACTTTAGAAATTCTTTACATTGCCCTGGGATTTTCAGAATGATAATTGAGTAGCGGTTTCATCCTGAGATCTTTAGCTGAATTTCCACTACATAATAAGGTTAAACGATCTTTCTTGGCTTTAAAACCTGGTGTGGATTTTTCTTCTTTAGAGATGAATGTTTTAATGACATTTTTTTCCAAAAAAGACCGATCTCATCAAAATTAAAAATTAGCTGCGGAGAATAATAATTCTGTTTTATAATATCAAAACTCTTCTTAAATACCTCTGTAGATTCTTTGGAAAGACTAATGCTGTGTAAATTTGCATGTAGTTTGAACTTTTCAAATCAGTCTGGGCTTGTAACAAAACTATCGGTTGTGGAGTTTATCCCCATTCGATTTACAAGCTCTAAATTTAATATCTTGGCTTTTTCCATTTTGATGCCCTGGCTGAGCGGCATGTTTCTCTATGTTTCATCATCAGTCCAGAATGTTAATAATTTCTCCATTTCTTCTACTTGAGTATTTCTTGTACGTGTTACTTTCTTGACAAATAATGAAGTTGTTGTACAAATAGATTTCCTAATGTTATCAGAATTTTTAAGAATGGCTCTAATGATTGATCCAGCGAATACAAGGCTAGAAGACACTTCGGATTGTCGTTCACCGTTCTCAATTCGCTTAATAGCATTCATTTTCATCTCCAACGTCAAGCTTTTTCTAGATTGTTTAGCAACATGTGTCTGTGGTCCACCCGTTCTTTTCTCAGCCATATTTTTATAAGCCATTTTTTTATTTAATCAAAATTACTGAGGTCTAGATCAAACTATATCACTATTTCGAATTAAAAATTTAATACAAAATTTTAGATTTGGCTTATCCTCGAATTATAATAATTTTTAATATTTTTTTTCTTTTCAAAAAGGCATTCCCCGAATTATAAATTTTGTTTTCACGCTCTGACTACTGGTGAATGAGTTACTCACATAAAGTTATGTTAAATTGTTTTTATTTGTACGATACAACTTATAATAAATTCTGTTGCTATATGAAGCATATGGTTTACATGTAGGTATCATAAAAAACAGTTTCGTTTTGCTTTTCTAAATACATAGTAACAATTTTCATATCAAATTAAACAAAGAAAACATTTTTAAAAAAAATTTTAAAGTTAAAATAATGGTTTTTTGATAAAATTAAGAGTGCTATAACGAAACAACGCTAAAAAAGGTAGCGTTAATCGAGGTATACATATATATATATATATATATACCTTGATATATATATATATATATAAATTCCAAGCAATACATATATATATATATATATATATATATATTGCTTGGAATTTTAATAGTTTGATTAATCGTTTGCTCGGGAATTTCACACTAAAATTTTGAATGTCTTGCAAACCCTGATTTATTAAAATAATTAATGGCACTTTCAAAATATTATTACAAAAAATTGTACTAGTACCGATTGTTGTTATCACTGTAACTGCATATAGAAGAGCTCCTCCAAAATTCCACATCGTATTTTCTTCTTCTTTGTTTGACTCATGAAACGATTTGTGAGATAAACCATTTGAAGAAGCATTAAAAATTACATTGCTAAATTTTTCAATTTCGACTTTAATTAATGTTTTAAATTTGATTTGGTTTTGTTCGGAATTTCCGAAGTCTTCAGAAGTATTGTAAAGAACATTGTAGAGGTTTTCAAATCGAGGAAGGATAAGATTGTAAAAGTCAGCTAACCAATTGAAGTTACAATTTTCCTCGTTATTTTTAAAGTTATCTGTCCCGTTACATAGAATTTGAAATAAAGTTTTGTTTTGTTGAAAATCTCTAAATGTTTCGGAATAAAATAATATTTTATTCAAAAAAATTCGAAACTCATAGTAATTTAATTCATTTGAAGAAGCTTGCGAATGATTTAAATGGAATTTGGATTTGGGAAATTCAAAATTTTGATGTATCATCATGATCTGTTCAGTTATATTTAATTTTGCGAGCACAACATCCTTTTTATAGGTTTTATATCTAGTTATTTCGGACATTTCTTCAAGAAATTGAAAAATAAATGCACCTAGTAAAACATAAACAATAACTGCGAGAGATAAACCAATGTTCGAGAAAACAATTTCAAAAAATCTTTGAGTGCATGTCTTAAAATGAGCTCTGCTTTTCCAGAATTTAATGGATTCTTCCGGTGTAATGTAAGTTTTGTTGTTAAAAGAATTTTTGAAACTCTCGGATTCCAATAAAATATTACTTTTGCAGTTTTCGCCAGATAAAGATTCTATACCGTCATTGTTTATTAAAATTGGCAACTGAGCTACAACATAAAACTCTTCTTGAGAATCAAATTCTTTTTTAGATTCAGAAGGATTTTCTTCATTCTCATTTTTGATATCTTCATTAATTTGACTTTTTTCGGAATCAATATATTCCAAGGAATCAAACATTTATTTTTCAGAAATTTATTTTAAACTAAAATCTGAATATAAATATTAAAAATTTATTATTTTTTCAACCAATAAAAATCGTTTATACTTAATTTAAATAAAAATTTAATTTTTATACGATTCATGATTTTTGTCAGTTAAAATTGTAATCAATGGAAAAATTTTTAATTTGAACTTTATATGGTTGGTTCAGATAAAATATTACTTCTATTTTATATAATAAAATAGATTAATAAAAATGGAAATAAATCTCTTTTTTAAACAAATTTATAAAAGCAAAGTGACTAAATAATTATAACTATCATGGATAGATTTATCTTTTAAGAGCCTTCAAAAGGAAATAAAAAGATTTTTTAATAAGTAAAACAACGCTAATCTGTTTTTTTGTTATACACTTTACTTCTCAAAGATCGGAAGGACTCATGAACTAATACCTAAACTAAATTTATCCCCTTAAAAATTTCCTCACTAGGTGAATATAAAACAACAATATAACAGATAAGTGAATAACAAAAATAAGCCATTGCTGCTAAGTAATAATTATGTTGTTGAAAAAAGTTTCGATTATTAAATAATCCTTTTCAGTTATGTTATTTTACCAATTGACACAGTATTAGATACTCCAGACTCCTAAAACGATGCCCATTTCATGCCCATAAGCATACAAAGATAGAAATGTTTGATTGCCACAAATAACTGGTGAAGATATGTAATGCAATTTAAAAGTTTAATTGCTATCTAGTTGAATTCGTTTAGCAGAATTGAGGTTTAATCAAAATTTTGTTAGTTGAATTAGTTTAGTTAAAGAGGCCAAAAACGGAATTATATATTAATATCAAATTTCATTACGAAAACAATGAGATGAAATAGAAAGCCATAGTAAAGTTAGTAACCAAAACGAATTTTAAGTGAATTAAATTACGATACAGTCACCGATTGTCCGATAAGTTGATTGTTGAGGATACCTAAATAATAGAATAAAATAAATAATAAACATGTAAAATGAAACAATGATAAGTGATTAAGATGTGGTTCTGGAGCTTAATAAAAAGGGAACGAAAAAGAAATGTCAAATAAGAGAAAATCAATAAAAACAGACAATTGAATAAAAAAAGGTCATTTATAATTAACGAGTGCAAATTTAGGAAACCAAAAACAAAGCAAAATTTGCACGGTATCTCGAAAGCCCTTTCAAGATAAGGGAAGGAATGTTGTTTGGTGGATCCGGGAAAGGGCATCTCTAAAACATTATTTATCTGGACAGCTGTCATTGATTATAGAGTCCGAAATGGAATTAGCGGTAAGGGATATTAGGAATTCAATTTGACATCAGTAATTATTATTGGGTGACGGAGTATAAAAAGGAAGCGCAACTGGAATCAAAGGGAGAAAAGGAGATTATAGAGAAAACATTGGAATATGAATTAAAATGAGAAAATTACAGAAAATTATTGAAGAAAGGTATTAAAGAGAAATTTGGAGAAAACTAGAAAATGAAATCAAGGAAAACAGAAATTTGAAACAGAAATTAAGCGAAAAAGTAATAAAGAAAGTTGAAAAGAGACCAAGCCAAAATTGTGAAAAGGAAATAAAGTGAAGTCCAAGCAAAGCAACTAAATCAGATTTACCGATCTCAGAAACCCGCCACAGTAGTCAAGTGATTGTGAAATTCAATTGATCCGAAAAGTGCTATTCTTCCGAATGGTCGTAATAAGCACCAAGTTGTGACTGTAATAGATAATTCTTTGTGTCCTTTTAAATTGGATATAAAGTGTATTAATCAATAAAGTTTATATTGTTTGGAGTTCATTACTGTTGCTTAAAAGCACGCTTGGAGTGAGATTGACAAAACATCTTATTTAAATACACCGACTACCCCAACATATTTGGAGAGCCCGACGTGATCAAAGTCGGTGAAAAGTGATTGAAAAAAAACATTGCTTTAACCAGATTGAAAGTAAATTGTTAGTTCTGAAAATTTTGCATTGAAGTTTGAAGTAGAGGTAGAATATTTATTGTGTTAATAAATTTGAAATTTAGATTGTGTGGTTTAAGGAAATTTATTAAAGTGAATCAATATAATTAACGAAGCAAAAGTAAAAAAGAACCTGTAATGAGTGGTAAAGACTTGCCGGTTGCAATCGCTAAAGAAAATAATGATTTTGCCAGATGTCAAAAATTATCAGTTGAACAACATGGAGGCGATCCAGTTATTTTTGTTGATTTTATAAGTTACTACTTCATTATGTGACAGCGAATGGATGGTTCCAAGCAATTATGATTCAAAGATTACCTTTATATCTAAAAGGAGCAGTGAGAGAGGTGTGACAGCAAATTGACAAGAAAACAGTTGGCAATGATTGGGCCAAGTTAAAAGATGCGCTTGTAGCTAAACGCATTGGAGGAGATATAAAGAGACTAATACGTCAAAATTTTTATAGTCGAGTTCAAAATCCAAACGAAACAGTAAGCGAATTTGCCTACCATTTATCAACCTTAGCAAGTAAATCATTCGAGGATGACTCAAAACAACCAGGTATAGCGAAAAAAATGCAAGAATTATTACAAGATCAGTTTCTGTCCGGTGTAAACAAAGAAAGAAAACAGCATTGTGTTGTGTAGATTATGATAATTTTGATAATCTTGTTAAAAAGGCAATCAAAATTGAATTAAACCCTAAAAGTACTAAAGAGAAGTTCATGCATTTGCACTACTTCCAGTTAAAAGAGAAAGATCGATTACACCATCACGGAGCAGTTGGGAGGCAGTAAATACACTCCAGCAATCAAGAAGTCCATCGCCAAGTTGGAGAAATGAGAATTGTATAAACAGATCAAGCGGTAAAATGCAAAGTAATGAAATAATAAAACTCATTCAATGTGAAAATTGTAAAAAATAGGGCATTATACAAATCAATGTTGGTTTAGAAATGATGGCAGCAGAGCCTCAAGAAGAGTAGTTTCTAACTGGTATAGAAATGAAATAGAAAATAATTATCGAAGAATAGCGCCTGATAAAAAGGCTGATGTTAATGATGTTCAATGCTATCACTGTGGGAAAAGGGAGCATATTTCAAGGAATTGCTTCTCAAAATCAAGGTCAACATCCACTTCTCCATTGCGACATCGTGATAACGTGAATATAAATGGACAAATTCAATGTCATGCATGCAAAGGTTATGGGCACATGACTAGATCTTGCCCAAAAAACTCAAATAAATTTCAAAGACCAATACTAAAGAAAACAATAAGATTTCAGGATGAAAGTTAATCTTCCAGCAATGTAGCCTTCGTTCAATGAAATAATTTTAGAGACAAAATTAAAAGTGATGTGAAAATCCTTAATCAGAAATTGAATAGACTATTATCAAAATTTGAATCAGATGATGAAGTTGATACTACATGATAGACGGGAAAGAATTATCCGGTAGTGAACCCGAATCAAGCAATGATCCAAGTAGTAAGATTTTTGATGATTTACAAAGTGAAATAAGCACAGTATTATTTGCCAAAGTTCGAAGGCTGAGTGCAGATCCAGAGGCGAATTCTCAGAGGTTGATTGAAGTCTTAGCAAAATCGATTAAAATGCCTTTGAGTTTGAGAAAAACCAAAACTGTTATAAAGTTTTGTGCCAAGCTTTATAAAGTAAACAAGCAAAATGTATTTAAAGATATAATGAGACTATGCGGGCAACCCCTGCTAAAGCATAAATGGCTAGATTCTATAATTGTCAAAGTAATTGGACTAGACAACACAACGTCATATTGCCAAATTGAAGCTTATGAAAAAGTAAATGAGTTAAAAAGAGAGGTTATGCACAAATGTAAAGGTTGGAAAATAGAACTTGAATTTATGGAGGAAAGGCTAGAGTATGATGATTATTTGATCGATTGTGGAATAATCCCTGGAGTTAAAAAAGAAATAAAAATACTGAAAATAATTGAAACTAAAGAAACAGTTAAAAATGATTTCGATGAAACTAAAAAGTGATTTAATAAAAATATTGATCAATGGAAATACAGCTGAGGTTAATGATAAATTAAATATAACTTTAAATTCAGAATTTGTCGTGGAAAAAAAATAAACCTTTTAGACGGTATTAGACCTTATTTGAGTGATGAAACTGGTTTTGGAGAAACAATAAAAACTGTTATTTGGAAATTTGGGCAAGAAGTTAGAGAACAAGGCATTTATATCGAACCATTTGTGATATTATTAACGATAAATGATCGAGGTGTAGAATATACAGATAAACATTGGTGTACAAAAGTGAGTAAACTGCGACGGAGATCAGCCGAAATCATGGGTAATGAAGGAATCATTGTGTTGATGTACAAGGGTTTTAAGTTAGATGATGACGAATATTTATTCGATTGTGGCCTCTGTACCACGAAAGCTTGATGAAAATGGGTATTTTACGGACAAGGGACCTTTAACAAATCTTATTAATGAGATAATTGCCGTTAAACAATTAAATTATAGCGAATCAACAAATTGGAGTAAATTTGAGTGACCAAATTTTAATGATGAAACGGAGAGTAGTAATGATGAATTAAATGATAAATGTGAAATGACCAGAGATGAGGTAGAAAACGACATTGCACAAAAGCGGAAGTTAAAAGTTAGGTTTGTGCAACAGAGACAGCGACTGATGAAGCAAAAGTGGAACAGTGTAAGAGTCCATATTAAATAAAATGCGAAATAGTTCAGAAACTCCAAGAGGAGAGAAGGCAGATTAGTTCCACTAAGAAGATTCCGAAATAATATCATCGAAAATTTTTTTAGTTCTCTCTGAAATGGAGAAAATGTAGAATCAATAGATAGTTCTCAGAAATTCGGCTATGTACAATCAATGAGTTATCGCACTACTGAAATATAAGTTATCGTGCCCCATACCCCCCGGGGCGATAATATATAAAATTGATTTTAAATTTCGCCAAAAAGAATTTAAATTTCAATCTCTAAAAACATTCATAATTTTGAGACAACACATATAAGACAAAAATGGCTGTAGCTGTAACAAACCCAGATTTAACGGTACTAATGCTCTTTTCAGAAAAAGAACTTTTGTAAGAAAAGTTGGAGAAGTGATACAAACGTTTCAATGTAAACAAGTAAGCGTATCACTCGCAACGAATAGTCAATGCACAAATGAACTATCAGTTGTCTATAAAGGGGAGACAGTGTATTTACAACATATAACCAGAATATTGACCGAAAAACACTATATCCCAAGGAAAATCGATAAGTTCCCTAATCTACTTGATATATTGTACAAACTAAATGATGAGGTTTGGATCACCGTGTCAAACAGAAAAGAGACAACTAAACCATTAAAATTTCAAGAGGTAAACGAAATGGATAATAATGGTGTGTAAACGCGGGATGCCATCAAGTGCTAGAAAGCATATGTTATTCCATAACGAAAAATAGAAAGTGCTATCAATAATGTCGAGTAAAGTTATTGAAAGTAGTTATGGTGGAAACTACAATTTTCATGTGTTATTGTCAAAAGAGAATTATAAAAAAAGTAGTGTATACAGCATATTGGTATATTTTGCAGTTCTTGACAATGTTTTCCACTATACTAAAAGTATACTTTACGGTAACACTATTCAAAATGATTTGTTCGTCAGTAGTATCATAACAACAACTTCGACAAGTATTCGGCAACTCATATAAGATGCTGGCATGTTTATGCCGTTTTATTGCAAAATATCTAATTACAACAAAACACGATAAAAAGATACGATTAATTAAAAGTCGGCGAGTCGAGGAAGAGCAGATTATAGAAAAATGGTTTCCATTTCCATATATCATAAATTTTTGATTAAAAAGGATACGTCCAATGTTGATCCCTGATGCCTGAAAAATTTTGTTTGATATAATTTTCGGAGCGAAATTCATAATATCCTTTTTGACTTCAGGTTATTTTATTAACAAGAATTTCTACTTGATAATCTAAACATAATTTATAAATATTAAATATAAAAACAGATTTGTATTGAAACGATTGTTAAAAGTTACAATATTTATAGTGATGGTGAACCAATCAATTCTTTTACATCTTTTTCAATCTTTTGAACAATCCACTTATAACAATCCATTTAAATCAAAGTACAACTATTTTTCCACTAGAAAATAAATTTACACACAACTTTTTATAAGTTACAAGTTGCAATCCAGGAAATATTTCCGGTTTATATATTCATTTTGTTTTCTTTGATAAATATTGCAAGATTATTTTTTGTTTGATATCATAGTGATTGTACACGATTGAAGATGAACATCTTTAGTATCATAAAGTATGCTTTCAAGAGGTTTCTTACAACCAATTATTCGACATTTCCCTGACTTGATAAATATTATTGTATAATCTTCATTTTTATCTATAATTTGTTGTGGTTTGTCTGAAGAAAACTTCATAATTTGTATAATCTTTAAAGAAACACGATGACATTAACTAATGTTTACTAACATTAAAGAAACTAATAATTAAATTGATTAAATTTTAAATTTAAATATTATTATTATGACAACCAAATTATAACAAGAAATTTTTCATTTTAAACATTTAGTAAATATAATAACATGCACAACTAATTTCAAAACAAATTTCCTCTAACAAACTTCCATATAGGTAATATGGTTGTACTTGGAGCTGTTTTATAACCTTGAATACAGATTTTCAGTTCCCATTAACATTTGTTGATGGTCCACCAATGAATTTCCCGTTTTAATTCAACATATGCTGGTTTTTGACTCAAACAAATAATGTATTAATAGCTTCTTGATCTTCTTTGATAAATTCTTTTATCCAGTAATTGCTCTTTTGTAATATTTTTTATATTTATCATTTGAAATTATGATAAAATTTAGTTTTAATATACATGCTGTTTCACACACACACACACCAGAGATGGCGCAAACTTCTTTGGCGCTCTTATGCAAACCTAAAATATATTAAATAAAATATAATTTTAGATCAAGTAATTAAATAAAGGAATTAATAATTAAATCAAGTTATATTAAAGTATTTAATAATTAATAATTAAATCAAGTAATTATTAATAACAATTATATTTATTTTTGTTAAAGTAATTATTAATAACTGTTATATTTATAGCATTAATCGTAATCTAACATCATCCTAAGTGAAAATAAAGGTCATAAAAACTTAGTATATGTAAAGTTAAACAAAAATTCAAGTAAATGCAAAATTTTATTTCTAACTAAACATTAATTATATAGTCAATATTCCTTAAAGTTTCACTCTACGTGCTTTTGCTGCATCAAAATCGTTGATTATTTTTTTGTTATCGATGTCGTCACAAAAGTCATTTTCAATTGAAATTAAGACAAGCTCGACTAGACGTTAAATTTGAATGAATTTCCGTGTATTCTCGTCTTTAGACAGTGTGTACGATAGCGATGGTACACCGACATAAGCACTCGCGCCAAAAGCACCCTAACAATTGCGCTACCCGACAAAAGCGCTTCAGATAATAAAAATGTGATATTTTTGAGCTTTTGTTGATAATCATTTTGTTTTTCATGTTCATGTTTTTAATTCATAATGGTGGGTTACAGGGTTTCATTGTTTGTTTGAACTAACCGGTGGTTGCCCCCGTAACGCCATACAAAATGATGCTAATCGCCACTTGGCACCCGTTGCTAGGCAACGTTGGTAATGTGTTCAAGTGGTGGATTGCCCGCAAAAATTGAGTACCATGTGCTAGTACTGTAGTTGCTCGGACAACCCTCGGGTTCACGAGCTGTCGATAGAAGACCTGTGCTCGCTTTTGATTCTTAGGTCCCATTATTCTTCTATCTCCTTCAAATGTTAACCTATACTCTTATATCATGCATTGTTATGTCCATTTGCTTAGTCCTTCTTATTATTGTCCATGCTGATGATTATTCTTTGGCCTGTACACCCTTTGTTATGTTAAATACACCCACATTATATCTTTCATCCTTATCCCAATTATAACTACAATGTTTCCCATTATTATTACCAGATTATTATTGTTGCTATTATATATATTACCCTTATTAATTGTTACTACTACTACCTTTATTAATATTTTTATAACTATAACTACCATTATATTTATTGTTATTGTTACTATGAGTATTACTATTATTATTATTGTTATCATAATTATTATCAATCATTACTACAAATACCATGATTATTATTGTTATTATCAATATTATTATTATTATTAATATTATTATTATTACTATCATTACTCTTATCATTATCGTTATTATTATTAAGATTTTGTAGGGATCCTTCCTTATTCCTCAGCGTTAAAATTTTTTATTGATATACAACATTAGCCGTAGTCCATCTATATTTTTTGGTTTTTGATAAAGTATTTTTGTAAATTCGAAAATTTTAGCAGCGTTCCGCCCTTATTTTACGGTTCATCCCTATTCTACCGTTTTCGACAAAGTATTTTCATTGACTCGGAAAATTTGAGCAGCGTTCCGCCCTTATTTTACGCAATTCCATTTTTGCGTTACTATTTTTGTTAAGTATTTGAATTAGTTCGGAAAATTTGAGCAGCGTCCCGCCCATATTTTCCGCCTCAACTCAAATTAATTTATTTAATTCTTATTTAAAAACATTATTTTTCATGATTTTGGTCGTTCGGATTAATCTTTTTCCGATGGCTATTCATTTTAACTGTTGCAACGATTTCGCAATCTTCCCCGCTACCCATTCCCTCTTTTTGTCCTTAAGATCTATTTATGTTCATTTCATAGTTAATGAGTGCCCACTGGACTACTCGGTGTTAGAGATTTTGAGCCGATTGTTGTTAAAAATTTATGTCAATTTTACAGAAAACGGATGGTGAAGGAGCAGCCAATAAACTACTCATTTACCCTCCAATTTCCCCTATGTACGGATAATATTGACGTTCCAACTCCTGCGTTCCGCACGCTGAGCCTTCACGGGTACATATCATTGGCGATTTTCCACGCTCTTACACAAATCTGTACTATGTAGATTTTACTTTCTTGTGTTATGTGTTGGCTGTGGGCCGGAAAAGGAATAACAAATAATAATTTACCATAGCATTTGGAATAAAAGTTTCGATGCACTAAGGCTGTAGATAGAAAATATTTATTCAGCATATTACATCGGCTACATACATTTGAAATTCATTGTATCCATTCCATAAAATTTACTTCGAAAATCCCATAAATTTAATTCGATAAATCATTCTGAAAAATCATCCATAAATTCAATTGAAAAATTACCCACAAATTTGATTCAAAAAATCATTCATAAATTCAATTGGAAAAACAAAATTATCCATAACTTCAATTTGCAAAACAAAAATCATTCATTAATTCGATCTGAAAAGTCATACATAAATTCAATTGAAAAATTACCCATCAATTCTCTTCGAAAAAATCAACTAATAATATTGCACCAGTTGAGAGTGATCGTGTTCAGGCAAAACACTTACCCGTGTTAATTGCCTGAATGCACGGCTCTCAACCAGCCATACAACCAGTTAAAATTTGTAATGAAATTTTTTCTCCGAAAAATAAGACTGAAAATTTGTGAAAACACATCGGTATTTATACCTATTTTTCTCGCGTGTGAAATTTGATGCAGTAAAACAAAATTCGACCTTGTTATTTTCTAGTAAATTCTATTCGTTAATTTTATTTTTTTTTTGATTTATTTTTATAATTTTTTATTTAAGATTTTTATTGAATTATTACTAATTCAAATTTTCGATTTAAATTTCATTTTAATGAACTTTTATTAATTTTTTCAATTTCGTCGAATTTGTTGTGTTTTCTTGTTATATTTGTGTAAGTATCATGCGAATCTTGGTGCATTTTGTTATTATTTTAATTTTATTTTTATGTTTTTGATTTTATATTTATTTATATTCTCTCAGATTTTAAAGTGTTTAATTGGTGTTGTATATTGTATTTTAAGTTATCTTGGTGCTGGGTTTTCGTGCTGTATTACTGATGCATTTAAACAATTCTCAAGGCTATTGGTGTGCTGGCCCAACAATAATATTTTTTAAAATTCGTCTCAACGTTAAAAGTTGTATTATTAAAACGCGAAAGTTGTATTTGCCATTTTTGCTCCACCAAAGTCTCTGGAAACACTAATGGTAATTGATTATAACACTGACGAGCATTACTTCCTGGATCCAACAACACTTGATGTCAGCCTAAACTATACATTTATTTGTAAAGTATTAGTTACTAGTATGTTATTATTATTATGATTATTTAGAATATAATTATAATTATTAATATTATTATTAATATTATTTTTTCAATTATTATTATTATTATTTCAAATATTAATTTCAAAAACTTGCATTGGAACCTATTAAATGACTAAGTAAGATTTGCACATGTCTTTATTAAACTTGGAACTGTATTGCAATTTCCTTTGTACAACATATATTTTCTATCTCTCATGTATGTGTATAAGGGTCATTTTATAAGATCTTTCAAAGTTTTTTTAACAAAATATTATTTTTATTCAATACTAGTTGGTATTTACAAATTATTACACTTGACATAAATATTATTATTATTATTAATTATTTCAAATATTATTATTATTAATATTATTAATATTTCATTATTAATGATTCATTATTTCAAATATTAATTTCAAATACTTGCATTGGAACCTATTGAATGACGTAGTTAGATTTGCACATGTCTTTATTAAACTTGTGGTTGTTTGCGTGATTGATTTGGAATACACCAAGATTGGACTTGTCTTTAAAAATTGGTTTCCAACTCGCCAATATTAATTGCACTTGCATGGAATTGAGCGATCGCATTTGAGGCGGTGAGTTTATGATTTTTCATACTTGCTGCAACCTCGAGGCTAAATATTGGATCGCCTTTTTCGTGTTTTCCGTTTTACCAGCTCTAGATTCATCCATGCAGAGAGTTGATTGATCTTCGCTATCTTGCAGCATGCTTTTGTAAGCGGTCTCTGCCATTTCATATCTGTGAGGTGGTTTTTCATGACGTTCTAGTCCTTTATACCATTCCATTATTTCATCGTAATAAATTAGAAGAATTTTGTAATGATTTAACGCAGCACAGATGTGCATAAATTAATCCACTTTCATATAATTCAAGGTTTTAAAAACATAAATTTGAATTAAAATTTGCTTTTCAACTTGACAAACAAAGATAACTTTAAGAGATGAATCAATATCGTTTCTTTTAATATTTTTTGATTTATGAAATTTACTATTTGATTCTCAGCAGGTAAAGATTTAGAGCATGACAATTTATCAGTAGTATTTTGATCATTTGTATTATTATCACTTTAATTTGAAGATACTTTATTATACATAATATCAAATAAAGATTCTCTTGGTTCATTATCAT
Source organism: Schmidtea mediterranea (assembly GCA_022537955.1). Classification (NCBI taxonomy): domain Eukaryota; kingdom Metazoa; phylum Platyhelminthes; order Tricladida; family Dugesiidae; genus Schmidtea; species Schmidtea mediterranea. The sequence continues at coordinate 107,501,336 of CM039681.1, read as the reverse complement.
CTAAGATTTCAATATAATCAATTTTTGATTCAATTGGTTTTTCAGCTTTAATATTATTGGACTTTAATATTTTCGGTTCAGAAAAGTTTGATATACTTTTCAGTATGCTCATTTTTGAATTATTAATTACTGTTGGTTCAGAGATTCAGAGATTTAAGTGTTACAATTTCTATTTTGTAAAAATTCAGCAAACAATACTGTAATATGGTCTCATATATATTTTGTAGAAAGTAGGTAGTTATGAGAACACTGCGTACACACACCATTGCATAATAAAATAGGAGGGGTTCGCGACGGATTAAATTACATAATGACGTAATTTATATAGAAGTATATTGATAACATAATAATGTAATCAAGATAATTAACTTTGTGTGCGCATCTTTTTTTTGTGTATTTATTTTAAATTCAAATTTTTGGCGCAAATTTTTTTAAGTATGTTTTGGCTCATTTTTTATAAATTCAAATTTTAGCGAATTTTTTGAATTGTTGGGCCGGTACAAGATTTTGTTTAAATGGATTGGAAACAGCACGCAAAAAAACACACAAAATTCAAAATCGGACCCATATGCATCAAGTAATCACCTAAAAATGCGAGGAAAACACATAAGTTAACATATAAAATAGAAAAACATAAAACTAAATTAAAATATTAACAAAGGCGCCAAGATATGCACGAATTGACACAGAAATAACACAATAACAAAAGATTTGACCGAAAAAGTGACAATTTACGAAAAATTAAAAGAGTTCATGAATAAATTGAACAAAAATAAAATAATTCGAGTCAGAAATGATTAAAATTATTTGTTAATGATTAAATTGCCAAATAAATCGAAAAAATAATAAAAAATTAGAAATAAATTAGACACATAATGGCAAGGTCAAATTTTGTTTTAACGCATAAAAAATAACACGCAAGGTTAGGGTCACAGAACAGGTATAAATACCAATCCATTTTCACAAAGTTTTAATCACTTTTTCACTCAGTAAATAATTACTTTTCAGGAGAACATTTTCAGCAGTAGAAACAACTCTCGGCAACTATTTCCACATCACGAACCCAGTATCTTACAGGTAAGCTCTACTGACTCGTGCATGTGGGAATTATTTGCCACCTGATTGTGTATGAATGAGATGAATCAATGGTCAACTATGTTTTTACTGAAATCCACCAATATATGTATTCGAAAACGAAATCTTTTTAATGAGTCGAAATTTTTCTGGCCCACAGCCACACATCACACAAGAAAGTAAAATCAAAACACAACTAGTCACACTGTGTAAGTGCGGTTTCTCCGCCTACAGTGTGTGCCCGTGAGAGCTCTGTCGTGCGTAACGACGGATCTCGAACGTAAATATTCTATCCATTATAGGGGCGGTGGGAAGATTGAGAACTAGTCTTTTGGCTGGCTCTCTTTCACCCATCGCCCGTAAAATCGACCTAAAATATCTTATTACAAATCGGCTAAAATGATATCAGGACTCAATCCATAATTAAAAGATGTAAGAGATCAATGGCCATAAATCGGTAATAAATAATGGTATATCATAACAGAGATTTACAACTATAAAAAGACTAACAAAACTCACAATTCATACTACACAAATCTCGATGGACCCTCAATCAGCAAGTACCGATCGTGGATGCAAACGAACCAGAGATCCTCTACAGAGACGAATCTCGAGGAACGATACTCGTATGCCGAGTGGGGAGAGGCAACAAGGTACTTTCGTACTTCACATTTTCTTTCTCTTGCCTTTAACTAAAATTAACCCCCTTACAATCGTACTGTTGAAATAGAATAGGTTACAAACTTCCACAGTTTTCACGAACAGACATTTGTAAATATGAATCATAACTAAATCTATCATGTATTCAGATCGCAGAGACCCATATGGAAGTTGGAACGATAACTCCCGAGTAACTCTCCAGATTCCGAGCGCTTCCACCGCTCGATATCGCCAAGTGCTGTGGGATAACTAATACCAGTTATCCACTTATGGAGATTCAAGCTGGCCGCGCAGATCTGAATATCAAGCCGAGGAAGTCGAACTACCGAGCATCGCTATCAAGCGCGAGCCCGGCAAAAATCCAGCTCGAGAAGCCCGCCAGCGAACCGAATTCACGGCCATGAAGATGGAGGAGTTAGAGCGAAAATATCACCGGAAGGCAGTTCTAGCCAGACAGCGGCTAGCTCAAGTGAACCGGGACATAGCAAGTGGAGCTATCCCGAGTATAGATGGCTTCCCTCCAGAGTATGGAGTTTCTTTCGAATTAGATGATCCAAGGTTACTACAAATGTCGGCACCAACTCAACTGGTATTACCAGAAAGGCTAATTCAGTCAACACTCAGGAATCGACTTGGATCCCGCCAAACTGGAGATCACACGTACGCTAGCAGACATCCCCAATGGAACTTCAATAGCAACAATCGAAGAAACGCACGTTTTGATGACCCCAAATGAACCGGACAAATATGTTGATTAGTTTTTAGAGAACAATAAATGTTGATGTTTTACTTGTTATTCAATCTTTAGTTTTATTAATTAAATACCTTTATGCTAGTATAAATGAATGATATAAGTTTCTGACCTTTTCAATAAAAACTTTAAACAATAAAAAATATAGAAAGGTAAAACGTCTTTTCAACTAAACCTTGACCAACCAGAGGGTTAACCCAAACTAATTGAGACGCATGAGAAATAGCCGTTAATGTACCGTGAAAATAATTAAGAGAGAGGACCGATAGAATTAAATTAACGTTGCAGATGACAAATCATTAAATATTTTAATTTTAGAAATGGAAGCCACGAGAATAATACATCGAGAATTAAAAGAACTCAGACGAGAAAACCAGCATCTACACCTACAACTCTTACAACAAAGTCGAGAATTACAACAAGTGAAAGCCACTTGGGCCGAACCAGCAAAGATGAAAGCGTTATACCAACGCCTAACTGCAGCACAACAAGGCTGGAAGGATGAAAGAGCATTAAATCAAGCGCAACGGACGCAAAATCAAAGGACTGGAGGTCGCCCTGTCAGCGTGCCAGGAGGGAAGTGCAGTGACTTACCCTCTGGTATTCGCTCCGGCACAATTGGCCTATCGCGACCAAGAAAAATCCCAATCGACCAACAAGAAACCTCGATCGCATGCTAGACCAGGTCGAACCGAGCGGTTGCGTCGATGCGCCCAAGGAGTGGCCAAATGAAATAACAAACCCATGACTGCTGATTCATTTGATTTTAAATAAAATTGTTTAGCTTATTATGTTACTATTTGTAAGCAAATATAGAAACAAGACATATTAAAAAGATAGTAATAAAGGGACCTGAAACAGAAGACGGACATAGGCCTTCTAACGGCAGTCCGCTGAACCCGACATAGGACTAAACCTTAGCAGTTCTGATATCGGAACTCACCTTTGGAGGTCCTGTGACCAGTGGTTACATTACCAACGTTGCCTAGCAACGGGTAACCATTGGCGGGCGTCAAAATATTTTGTATGTATGGGGTGAAGGTCATCCACACCACTAACCCCGCATAGGCTAAGAGCCTGTACATAACAAATCTTACCATCTAAAAGATTTTCGTCCTCGAAAAGAAATATATATATATATATTTACTCCTACTGCGAGCCATTTGCCTTACAAGATATATATACCAAAAAAAATCAATAATAAATTACAACACCAAAACATAATAACAAAAATTAATAATCAGAAACGCAAATAAAATCAAATATGTCACGGATCACAAATATAAATGTCTGTTTCACACTGGTTCTCCTGGCATTGAATTCTCTTAGTTTTCTTCGGGTTCCTCAGGCACGCGATATAGATGGGGGCCTGTAGAATTATATCGGTTACTCGCTTTATGCTCACGTAAAGATTTTGCAAGTCTCTTCGCCATCGTATCCGGTTCATAAGATAGGGCTAGTGCCTCCTTGTCTAAGTAGCTTACTAGTATGACTGATGATACTAAGTATGGGATTCCGTCCACATCAATTTCTTGGTATTTAGGGTTAGAATTTACCGCCATGCGGGTAATTTCTTTTCCATCATATTGGGTAACTCTTGGACGCCAGTGGCTGCTTGGCCTTCGGTACCACATTGGATCATATCGATCTGTGTCTACCAAAATTGGCTTCAGAATTAAATTCTCTCGATTTATTCTCAACTTCTCGGCCACTTCAGGCTCCGTTTTTACTTTGAGCTGCTTTTGTAACTCAGCGTTTGGGGGTATATAGGAAACTTCTTCTATTTCATCCTCTGGTTCGTTGAAAATCTTTTTGGGTATAGTCGAACTTGACTGTGAAGGTTTTACTTGTTGTTGACTTTGTTTAACTGGTTCCTTCTTTTTAAATAATCTTTTAACTACACTTTTCATACCTCCCCTTTCTGGCTTTGCAGTTGGCGGGATTACCACCTTTTCCAAACTTGTGACTTTTTCGGGATAATTTGGGTTATTTGTGGATGGTCTCATGTCCTTTTCTTGCTGATAGGCAGCATTCGTATTTTTTGGGATTCTCTTTTCTGGCTGATCGGCAGCACTTTTTGTTACTTGGGCTATTTGTATTTGGGGTTTTCGCATCTCAGTATTTGATGGTTTCTCCATGACTTCATCTTCGTCGCAGATTGTAACGTCAGGTGGCGGGGACAATTCATCTTCATTCTGAACTTTTGCGTCTATTGGTATCATAGGTAATTTTCGTTTTATAACAACTCACTGGTCAACCTCTAAGTGGGTATTTTGTGGGATTAATATATGATCCAGCCATTCATTCTGAATGCTCATATATATATCTCTAATAGTTCGAACTTCATTATCTACTACTAGATCCGGCCGGCTCTCCGGAGCCTTTTATAGGAAATATTTTGAAAGGAAAGGCAAGTGATAGTATCCTTGCATCTTAGGTACCCGTCGATCTTCTAAAATTTTGATTGAGGCCAGATCTCGGATACCCAATAAACGCTGTGCCGGTAGATGGGCTACCGCTAATAACTTTTTAACCATTAATCCGACTATCTATTTGTCACAAATTTTTCTAATCATGTGACAGCATTCTTCATCATCCAAATTTCCTCTAACATCGGGTTCTTTTAAATGATATTGGTGGGTCTGATAGTGTCTAACGGGTTCTCTGGGGGTGACTATTGTATTCAATAGTTGTTGGCCCGAGAAATCTGAGATAGATATCTCCAACAGAACAGAATCCATGCCAACTCGGGATAAGGCATATCCAGCAGCCAAGAAAATAGTGGATAGGTTTTCTTCTTCTTTGGTTAAGCGCTTCCTCAAGAAGGACTCCCCATTATGGATTGTCGCTTCAGTTGTGTTATAATACCAGGAAGGCTCCAAATCCGTTACTATTCGGTATGGTTTTTGGTAATTTAATATCTCTAGACAAACAATCGAGTTTGGCTCTGTTGTTTTTAATTGTAAATTCTTTTCTCGTCCATCAGAATATGATAACTCGAAAGTGCTATGTCTGTCCAACTCTATAGGGTTTGGCATTCCACTTAGTAATACTACCAACGGTTTGTTAATGGCGTGGAACCAAATATGATTGGTTCTGGGGCAATCTTTAAATTCCCTAATGATATCTGCTAATTTTAAGGTTTTGCTGCTCTTCACTACTGTGATCATCATTTGCCTTCTTGGGCCTCTTAGGAATTTAAAATCATTAGGTATGTCCACTCTTCTTGGATAATACCAGTGATTATGAATTAAGGGGTTAGTTAGCGCGGTGATGGTAATCGTCATGAACCGGTAGACGAATTCTTCTTTGTAAGACGTATAGGCTTCAATTGAGCTCACGGTTTTGTTGTAGGTTTGAATTGCGTGCTTCATTGTCGATTTGTGAATTGGGGTTTCTGCTATCTACAATATAAACTGATTAACTATTTGTATCACATATCGTGATAAACTGCCAGGAAAAACGACATGCACGGATGTCATAATAAAATTTACTTACATTACTTACAAAATGGTGAGACTTTGTCCCCCTTATACCTCGGTTTTATAATGATTTTCCCCATATCTGTTATCATATAACTTTATATGGGTCATATGCACAGCAACTATAAATATTAATAATAACATTATAGTGATCCCCCCCGTTATTGAAATTATTATCCATGGCGGGATTTTCCCTTTATTCGTAATCGAGCATGTACAATTATCTGTTGAGAGTCTTAGCGCTCTTAACTGTTTTACTTTTGGGGTTGTTAAATTTATAGTTACCTTTTCTTTAGGGATCGTTAAATTTACTTTTTGGATAGTTACATTCTCCGCTGCCAATTTCAGACTTGATATATTTAATAAATTTATTCCATTACATTTAGTGATATTCACTAATCTTGCTCTCGGATTTTTTACATTATCGTTCTCCCTCTTTGGAGGTAATAGTTCTAGTATCTCACGATATATTGTATGCCAACCACGCTTTAAGTCGAATTCGAAATATGTGATATTCGCTTCTGTAGTTCTAGCTGGTCTAATTAACCATTTGCGGCCTTGATATTGTTGATTCATCACCATCCTTGTTATGGCTTCCCCATTTTCTATCACTATCAATACCACTAGTCGGTGGTTTTTGCCCCCGAAGTTATGTGCAAATAAAGCTGTTTGCCCATCATATGAAATCTTTACTTTTTTCTTAAAGTTTGCTGTTTTGATATACCAAGCGACTTTATAATCGACCTCCCATTGTCTTCTCATATTTTGTATATATGAATGGACTTCCAAACTATACTCCGTTTCTGGTGACAAATTATCAATTACTCTTTCTCTTTTTCCATCATCTAGATCAAACGTCATTTCACTTTCCTCTGTTGAGAAGTGAAATTGATACTTCATTTGGAAGTAATGCTTCAGAAAAATTCTAAATGATCTATCTGTACGCTGGTATCCAATATTCGACATCTGCTTGGCGACAGGTAAGAAATCCTCAAAAGCATATGTTAACGCCATTATGCAACTTATTATTGTCGCAAACGTCACTGTTTTTGGTAATTGTCTCGATCTCAATGGATATCTCTCGGATTGTTCTCTCAGAATTCCTTTATCTGGTTTTTTCTCTTTAATTACTATTTTTGGATACTCAATTTTTGCTGTTTCCGTCTGCTTCTCTTTGATTGCTAATTTTGGATACTCGACTTTTGTAGTGTCCGTGTTTTGTTTTGTTGGCGGGCACACTTTTTGCACCGATTAACGTGTACCATAATAGGTTCAGCTTTCTTGTTAGCTACTAGTTACAAAACCACATTTGTTTCGGTTGCTTTAAGTACTTGGTACGGTCCTTTGAAATTTCTCATCAATTTTGGTGAAAGACCCTTCTTATTTGAATGGCTTTCCAAGATGACAAAATCCCTGACCTGGAATCCATGATCTTTCGCTTTCCGATCATAATATTCTTTCATTGTTTCTTGGTTATACTTTATATTGAGACCGGCCTTTGCCCAAGCTTCTTGCATCCTTTCTCTCATTTCGAATAGATAATTAGTTTCATCTGAATTTTGTGTTGCCTTTGGATAGAAAATTAAATCCACTGGCATTTTACTGTGTCTCAAATACATGAGGTAGAAGGGTGTTTCCCCTGTTACCGAATGTACCAAATTCCGATATGCAAACAAACACGATGGTATATGCACATCCCAATCTGTTTGTCCGGAATTTACACATGATGCCAACATGTTGGCCAAGGTTCCGTTGAACCTTTCCACCAATCCATCTGTCTGGGGGTGGTATGGAGATGTGTTTAACTTCAATATACCAAAATAGTCATTGATACTTTTGAGGAGATTGCTCATGAAGTCCTTTCCCTTATCTGTTAATAACTTTGAAGGCACTCCATATTGGAATACCATTTGCTCAACAAATATTCTTGCTATAGTATCTGCCTTATGATTTGGAATCGGGAAAGCTTCCGGCCATTTTGTGAGATAATCACAAAAGACCAATATGAATTTATTTCCCCGTGCTGATTCTTTGAACGAACCCAAATTACTTCTTGCTTTGCCCATTTGCATTTACTAGGTTTCACTTTGAGATTCGCCATTATTAATCTTTTAAAAATGTCCTCTAGATGTTCTAGATGTTTATCTAAATCTTCCGAGAATATGATAATATCATCAATATACACCATTGCATGATGTGCATCCATCAACATTATATTCCTCGCCCTCTGAAAAATTGGAGGTGCTCCTTTTAATCCGAAAGGCATCACTAAATACTCGAAGTGATCATCGGCTGTAGAAAAGCCTGTCATTGGTATCAAATTTTCACTCATTTTAATTTGGTAAAAACCTTTTTGTGCATCCATCACCTTGAAAATTCTCGAATTTTTCATTTTATCATATATATAGTCTAACAATGGCAGCGGGTGATTATCACTTACAGTCTGCTCGTTTAATTTACAGTAATCATTACACAATCTTACTGACCCGTCCCTCTTAGCTACAACCACAAGCGGAGAAGAATAAGGAGATTTACTTGATCTAATTATAATATACTTTTGCATTAATTTAATTTGTTTATATACTGGTTCCTGTAAGCTTTGTGGGATTCTGTACGGTCTGATTTTATTAGGTTTAGTTTCAGTTAAATTAATTTCATGCTCTAAGATATTTACTTGGCCTAAGTCATACTCATGTTTTGCGAAAACTTGGTCATATTTTCGTAATAATTGATTCACTTTGATATTTTCCCCTCTCGTGAGGGCTTTACTGTCACAATTTGAAGCATCATAGTACTCTATATCTGGATCTTTTTCCTCTTCGTGCACTGACAATACTTGTGCAACTTTCTCTTGGGGGTCTTTTAGTCTTACAATTTTCCCCCTTCGTGTATCTGGATACAATCTCAACGTTTTATTATCCATATTCGTTATTCTGATTGGGATTCTCCCTTCCCATATCGTTGCTAGATTTTGTGTAATGGGAGTATTATATTTACTCGCAAATTTCGTTTTTGGTTCGAAAATAACATCTCCTTCCATTTCTTGATGGGTTGCTACAAAACAAACTGTTTCTGTCCGCGGTGGTATAGTGACCACCCGGTCTAGGAAAACCACATCTATATTATATGATTTCCTTTTCCTTCCCGTTAATTTTACTAACTCGCCTGTCGCACAATCAAAAACAATGTCTTTCAACTTTTTGAGTATATCCATACCCACAATGCATTCCGCCATGCTTTCTCTGGTGACTTTTATGTCATGCCTGAACTTTTGGTCACAAAGTCTCAATTCACAGTCTAATATTCCAATGACATTGATTGCTTGACCGTTAGCTCCTGTCGCTGTTGTCAAAGTGGGAACAATTGCTTGCAGCTCAGTTTCATTTAACAAATTTGCCTCAATCATTGTCAAATCTGATCCTGAGTCAATCAGTGCATGGACTGTATGTCTATTGACTTTTATTTTGATTGTTGGTTTATTTGCCAAATTTCCTGTGGCTACCATACATATAGATGAAATCCCCAATACGTTTTCTCTGAATTTCTTTGCTTCAAATTCTAATCTTTCTGCTTCAGTCTGGCTTTGTTCGTCATTACTTTGTTTCAATTTTTCCAAAGTGCTAAATGGGTATACTGGTACTTTTTCCGTAGTTTTCATTCCCAATGTGGGCATTGTATCGTATTGTCTTTCACGTTTTGGCCATGGTGAAAATGGAGTTTTTTCCAAATCTGTTCTATCATCATAACGATATCGAATCTCTTGCTCGACTTCCCTTGGTATTATCCGTTTGTTGGCCTCATACGGGAGTCTAAACCTTTTGGCAAAATTTTGTTTTCTCCTCTTTCTTCGCTGAGAAGGGTACTGTAGAAATTTACCGCTTTCAAAATTTTGAAAATTCGGTTTTTTGTTGTCTGGTTTTGATGAGTTGTAATCTCGGGCTGCATTGCCCTCTATGTTACCTCCCTCGTCAGAATTTTCATCGTCTCGATGACTATAATCCTCGTCCCACTCTCTCACTATTTCGTGCTTGATTAAGTTTCTCTGCTTCATCATTTTAATTTCCTTGTTATGATGTCGGAATACTTCGAAATCTGCACATAATGGGCACATTCCCAATAATAGCTTCCAAGACCATCCTCCGATCTTGAAGATACTGTACATGGATAATAGTTGTGATGCAATGATTTTTAGTATCATAAATATTGCATATATTCCTGAACATCCTGCTACAAAGATGCCAAAACTGGTAAATCTTCCCCAGATTTTCCTTATTACATTTGATGCTGCTTGTCTGTAATGATCTGGTCCGAATAATAAGTTATAATCCGGTTTTCCATCATAGTGCTTGTAGATCCTGGTTATTATTTCTGTAACCCCTCGATCACGCACTTGTGGAAAAGTAATAGCTCTCCTGGCTTCCTCTATGTCTTCTGGAGTGTATACCCCTCCCTTGGACAATTCGTTTAGTGGTCTGAATTCCACTTTTGATGTCAACTTGATAGCTTGAAGTATTTCTACTGGCTTTGATGGTGGTTTACGATCTGGTAATGTTATCCAGTAAATCGGTGACATTGCCGGATTACACGTCGATTTCTGGGGTTCTTCCCCTTCTTTTAAGATTCTATGCGTCACAGGTGCCACGAAACGTAGCTTAGCTTCATATAACACTAGGAGTTCCAGAGTGCATTTATCATACTTGGCAATTTCTACTTCAACTATCTTGCATTGATAACTATAAATGGCCTCACCCATGATCCTGCCGAATGTTCCGTGTTCCATCAACATTGGCATTATTAGATCTGGATTTGCCACAGAAATTGCTAATCTGTTTCGTATTATTTCTCTGTTCAGCCGACAATCGTTCAAAACTACCTCTTGGTAATATTCTTGCATTTGCCTTTGCAAATCATGATACAAGAAATCAATTTTGTTGTTCACGTATTTTATAATTTTCACATCTGACGTATGCATCTTTTCTGCTGCTGGTATATATTTATGAGATAAATATATACCCTTGTAATTGGTTTAATAAACCGTTGTGCTACATTTCATTTTTTGACCTTTTCTGACCAAACGTATGGCATCATTAGGATCTTTAGACACTAGCACCAATGGTGTGCTTTTTTCAGAGATATCCTCTCTATTGATTTGCTGCATTTTCTTTTCTCCCCATACTCCATCTTGGTATTTATGGCTCGTAAATCTTGATCCATTTAATTTTGTAAATGCTGTTTTCTTTAGATATCCCAATTCGCAAAATTCTCTCATGGTTGAGTACACGAGTGTAGCAGCTCCCGTTCTACAATATCCCAACTTTACGTTGCATTCCGGATGTGTCATCATTTTTCCTGATGCCACCTCAAATGTTCCTTCGTACTCTCGTAATTCTATTGAATAATCCTCGACGTCTACTATACTGTTTACCACATCTCTGCCTCTTGTTTTGGTTCTGCCCACACATGATCCATCTGCTTCTATTGGACCACACATGGTGATAGTTATCCCAAGTTTCTTTCCGACTTCCGCTGAAATCATTACTTCATTGTCTATTTTAATAGTACTGGTTCGAAATGCATTTATACAGTCATCCACCTGTATTGGTACTGATCTGGGTATCAACTTTGCTTCCAGAAATACCGAATAACTGTGTCTGCCACAATAATATTCAAATGTTGCTTTCTGCAATCTGCACTCTTTCACTATTGTTCGGTAAAAATCTATTTCTTGATAGACGAGGTATTCCACATCCTCTCCCTTGGTTACTTTATCTGGATATGCTTCCCTGCAATCCACTGTATCTACCAATGAATATATTTTGCCTAATGATGGATTACTGCAGTCGTATGCCGTCATTAAATTAACTTGTCGTAATATTCCCATCATTACCAACATCATCATCATCATATTCGCAAAGCTTCCCATATTTTGTGGATTTGCTCCATGATTTCCGCCATTATTTGGGATGTTCTCATCTAACACAAATGTCGGTTTTAATATTCCTTTGATTGCCCAGAACCGATTTTCGGCCATCCACTCCTCGAAGTTATCTGACATAACTTTAGCCATTCTATCTAGTTCTGGATTTATGCGTGACTGATCTTTTTGTATTACTCTAAACACATCCTTGAACATCATTGCCAGGATCATTATCATTTTGCCTCTTGTCAGGCCTTCTTCGATAAATTGTTCAGCCATATCTAGTATATCTGCTCCTCTCATAGCTTCAGGAATTTTCCTCATAGCTTCTCTAATTTCTACTGTTAACTTTTTCACATTTACGCCTGGATCTTTTGGGATCTGCCAGTCTTGCTTTAAAAGCCTCATGATCTGTTGTAATCTTCTCCACATCATTGATTTAAATGTTGGATGATTTTCACTGTCATCATCGATTTGTTTTGCTATTCCCGCCAAAGTATGACGAGTTAGGTTCTGTATTGTTTCTGGGTTTAACTGTTCATTTGGGGGTGGTTTCATTTGACTTTTCTTTGGTCTACCCCTCCCATCCTTTTTAACTTTAATCTCTGGTTGGATTATTCCTGGTCTGGCTTGTGGGTCTGGTTCTCGTGACGTGCTTGCACCCACATTTGTTTCTTCTGGATCGAGCTGGATAATTGTATCTCTCTCGTCCTCTATTATCTGCTGTCCGAATACTCTCTCGGTATCGGCTTCTCTATTTTTTCCCTCTGTGGGTTGATCATAGTTTTCTAGAAATCTCTCAATTTCCTCATCCAAATCCACCGGATATGGTGGTAGCGGTGCGAATTCACCCTTTGGCAATTCCACCTTTACTGGTTCACTTTCCATTTCTTGGGCGTCTGGCAATCTCATTATTGACCATGGCTCCCTTGGAAGTTCGATTGGTACTATTAACACTAGAGTTTCCTCTCTTGGGAAACATCCCACATCTACCAGGAACTCATCATCGTCTACCTGGCATCCATGTATCACTATTAGAAATAATCCTTGCAATATCTTCGAAATTCTCTCTCTGAGTTTTCTCACTTTGTGAAAACAGGAACATTGTTGCTTCAATAACCCTCTCCCGGGTATTCTGATTTCTAACCATAGTGAACCTTGTCTGCTTGCTTCATGGCGAATAGTATGTCCATTTTTGATATACAGCAACTTTGCTTGTGCTTGAAATGGTGAAGTCACTTTTAATAAAGGCAGCACCAATGGCATTATATCTCTCAAAGTATTTACTGGGATGCGTAATTCTAGCATCCAATCCATTATTCCTTTAATGGCTTCCGCATCTCTAGGGGTCTGCATTAGCTCAAATCCCAACCTTTGTGGAATTGCATTAGCCTGAATTAACTGTTCAATTTCCATTTCAGTTATCACGAACACATTATCTGTGTCTATCACTTTCACTTTTTCTGTCGGGTAGACCACGTCTACCGTATTATTGTAGTTTGGCAATATTCCATAACTCAATAGCGTATCTCCCTCTAGCATTTCAACTCCGTATTTATACAGCTCATAATTACCACTGAGCCTCGCTTCTTTTAATAGTTTTACGAGTTCTCCCACAGTTTCTTTAGGGTTTATTTCAAACCTAAGCAGCATTTTCCCAGGTAATACTGTGAATACTACTGCCTCACCTGTTTCATTAGCATACCTCGGGCTTGCTCCGATTTTCCTCATTAGGTTTTTAATCAGATAATAATAGTCTTCATCCCTTTCTAGAGTGGCTATTATTCCGAGAATTTTATCAATTTCCGCTTCCACAATTTCCTCTTTATCAATTTCTTTTAATTTCTCTACTACTTCACTTTCCCACTGATCGCGATATTTTACTAATGCTGCGCATTTCTCTATAGTTTCCTTTCTTATAGATCTCCCAAATTCTCGTCGACCGAATGGTATTTCAGCTTTTCCATCCACATCTCTTGTGGATGACGTGGCTTTTGCTGCTTCTGGTTCACTGACCATATTACATCGATTTTTCTTGGGCAAAACCGCTAAAACCTCATTGCAGGCCTTTGGCTCATTGTCCATAGCCCATCGATTTTTACCTGGTGAAACCGCTAAACCATTTGCTCTGGCCTCTGGCTCATTGTCCATAGCTAATCGATTTTTGCCTGGTGAAACCGCTAAACCATTACCGTTGGTTTCGAACTCTCTGGTTCTAACCTTGAAATCATTTTCGGGATCCATGATATTAAACTCATGGTCCGCTCCTTGATGCTTTTTCTGGCTGGAAAGCATATAAACCTCATTGTCATCAATATTATCATTTTTCGTTAGCCGAGCTAACCTATTTCTTTCCTCTTAAATCTCTAATTCAAGTTGTTGTAGATAAGTTAATCTCTGATCCGAATTAACTGCGAACGTAGTTGTTTTTGGCCGATTATTATTATTATTATTATTATTACCATTGTTATTGACATTACTCATCTGATTCTGTGGACAAGAACGCATCATATGACCAAATTTTTTGGCCGATTATTATTATTATTATTACCATTGTTATTGACATTACTCATCTGATTCTGTGGACAAGAACACATCATATGACCAAATTTTCCACATTTATGACACTTTACTTTACCTGTCGAATTTACCTCATCTCTCTGTACATTATTATTTCGATAATTATTATTATTATTATTACTTTGTAAACCTCGATTTTGATTTCTATTATTATTATTATTATTATTATTATTATTATTATTATTATTATTATTATTATTATTAAAATTTATTACCCTGAGAATTTCCCCCAAATTTAGTTTTACAAACTGACGCCACATGTCCCTTTCGTTTACATTTATCGCAGCTTAAGTCCGAACATTTGCAATCAATAGCGAGATGATTATTTCTCCCACACCTGGTACATAATTTATCCCCTGGTGAATTACTCCTCTTACTAATACAATCTTTAGATAGATGTCCTCTTTTATGACAATTAAAACACTCGATGTCAGACTTATTCGTGCTAACCGCAAAATTATTTACTTCCTCTATACTGCTTTCTATTAAGACTGCTTTTCTAGTCAGTTCCTCAAAATTATCCAATATGTACAAGCTCAATGCATTTCTCATTGCTGATGATAGACCTGCCCAAAACTGGTCTTTAACTAATGCAAGGGTAGCCTCATTCCAACGGGCCCTATCTCCAAAAGCTCGTTTAGCCAGCATCATAATTTGATACGCGAATTCCCCAACATGCTCACCCGAATTCTGTCGTCTATTATAAAATTGTTGTCGTAATATTCTCGTGGCATCCCCCGGTAAAATTCTGTTCGTTAATGCTACTCTAAGCTCATTCCACGCTACTGGGTGGTTTGCTAAAATGACATCATTATATTTTTCACTCGCCATACCTTTTAGATATAAGGGCAATCTTAAAATCATAACCGGTTCAGGAAGGCCTAATGCTCTCGCCATTTGAAAATATTCGGACATAAACTCAGGAAATTCACCTGGATTTCCATTATATGGTTTTAATAGTATAGTTGGGTATCTCATAAAATCCGCCGCTGGTGGTTGTTCTGGTAAATTATTAACATTCGGTAAATTATTAACATTGGGTAAGTTATTATAAATATTTGGTAAATTATTATTTAATAAATTCTGTGCATCTGCCATTATTTGTCTATTTCTATTACCCTCTCTAAAATTTTGCAATCTACGATTTCTTAGCTCAATGATTTAAAAAAAAATTAAATATCTGTCTTAATTATTCAAAACCGCCTTTATCCCCCGATTTTAAATCACGTCGGGCTCACCAAAATGTTAAGATCAAAAAAATACGAGAGATGATGGGGGACTAAGATCTTAACACAGTTCGTTATCTGACTCCAATTGAATAACAAATAAAAAGTAATATTAAAAATAATTCTGATCACAAAATATAAAAAGGTCGGTTGTGGTCCTATGCAAATAAATAAGACAAAGACAATTAATTACTTATAAAATTTATTTGGCGGTAGTTCAAAATTTATAAATGTATATGTGTATAGTTACAATGCTTGAAAGATAACTGGATCAAATGATCCCTGCCAAATGGCCCCCAAGAAGTCGATGGCCACTATGCAGACGCAACGACTTATCCTATTAAACAGAGGGTAAGTAAGTTTGTGATTTTGGGGCTCCCCGAATATCCGAAAGTGGTCAACTACTTTGGATACTGCTTGATTTTAATTTTAATTAAATTACTTATAAGCCGGATTAAGGAATCCGCTTTTAAATGTTAATTTCCTTTTAATTAAATAAATAATATGTACCAAAAATCCTCCTCTGGATAATGAGTATCCAAAATTCAAGAATAACTTCTCCAAACTCTTTCTGATTTTTCCGATAAAATTCACGAATAAGTTTTTTAAACTTTTCCCTTTAATTTCCTTTTCGAACGGGTATGATCGGAAGAGATTTTTTAACTTTGAATCGAGTGGAATTCTTCGAAATGTCACTACAGATAGGCCGTTTGATGAATTTTAAAATTGAATCGCTTTTGTAAAAAATAATTATCAATATTTATTCTTCCTTTGATCTGAATCTAATTGTTTACTTAAAATCAACTTTTTCTTCGAGTACAATAATTTGCAATTTTCTTCTCTAATTTTCCCTTCTGGCCGTGGTTTAAATATGTTCTGCGATTTGTTTTTCTTCCACTTGTAATAATAAAATCAGTGAATTGGTTCGTCTTCTTTCTCACAGTAACGATAAATAAAATCGTGAGTTTTCCAATGAGATTTTCAAATTCTCGACAATCCAATTTTCTTCGATAAGAGTTTTTCTAAATTCAGTTAGGCAGATGTTTTTCTTTCTTTCAGTAATTTTCTCACAATATTTTTCCTAAAATAATCAATATTTCTTTTTCTTAAAATCAATCTTCTGTCGACTTAAATCAATCTGGTCTACTTTTAGATTTCTTTCAGATCGGTTAAATTGGTTTTGCTATCGGCTTAATGAGTTTTTCGCTCTTGTTTGTTATCGGCCTTTTGCAAATGAATGTTTCTCTATTTATATAAATCAATAAAAAATTAATAAAAATAAAAATTACTATTTTTGTATTTCAAAGATTAAACAATTACCAAAATCAGATCCACGTCATCGGAAATCCAAATTTAGTAATTTTCCGATGACGTATTTCCAATTTTAGCAATTTATTCTCTGACGTATTTTATAATTTTTTCCGTGACGTCACTAAACGTCATCACATTAATTTACACGTCACCGTTTAGTGACGTCAGTCTGACTTAATGTTTTTAGGCTAAGAGCCTGTACATAACAATTAGAATGATTAGTTTTAAATATAAGGTAACCCAGGGTGTCCCCAACAGTGTTCCTAATGCATTGACTATGTGTCGTGTATATGAGCATTGTTGTAGAGACCTTTCCAAAAATATAAAGCGGAAAAAATATAAACGTCCTTGTCCCTTCCCTCATCCAGACGGTATAATAAGATCCCTAAAAAGAATGTTTTCAAAATATTTCCAAAATAAATTTAGAAAATTTATCTTGCCTAAACGTAACTGTAACCAAGTATTTATAGAGATAGGCTTTATCTATTCATTATTTATTTCAGTAGAATCAAATAGACAATGAATTGAACAATTTCGAAAAGACATCGCGCAGTATCATCAAGAAGCGATGGTCCAAAATCAAAGAGCCGAAGCTTTAGTACACAGATGTAGGTGCATCGAGCAAACATGGCTCCGACCCGAAAAGGTGACAAGATTGAGAGCTGAGATTGAAGCTCTAAAAACAAAATTGTCACAGAAAGACGAGGCATTGAAACAAGCCGAACAAAAAATACAAACACGAGACAAGGAAATCATGGAACTCAAATTAAAAGACGAGAACCTAGCTGGACTCTTACAACGCGGGAATCAACTATCTTCCGAGCCAGAGGCGATAGTTATTCGCAATGTCGTTGGAAAGGACATTAGAGTGAAAATACTCACTCCCGGAACTCGAGCCAGCCAGAAGAAGTGCCGTAGAGAAACCGACAGTGAAATCGGCCTGGCAAGAAGGAGCACGAAAGGCTATGCAAACTAAAAAGAACTCGTATGGTGGACCACATACTTAAATCAAATGAAATTTGAGTGACCAAGACAAAGACATATTAACTGCGATACTTTGTTTATTGTTGTTGACTTTAGATTATTAATAATAGAGTTCTTTGTGTTTAATTTTTGTTTATGATTAAAAGTTTAAAACACAGTACGGGTGGCTAGCGGTTATGCAGGCGCTGGGTGGGGATTAGTTAACCCATAGGCTTCAGTAATATTTTTTATTACCCATCAGTGCCCAGAAATTTAAAACATGTATATAAATTGATAGATAAAATTATACTAAAAATTTTATTTTTAAAATATATTTAAAAAATTGATCAATAAAACTATACTAAAAATTTTATTTAAAAAATTCTATTATGTCATTATTTTTCGACTCTTTACTTTAAGTTTTGTAACCTACTTTTTGACCTTTTATTTACTTTTAAAAAATTATTACCTCATGTAACTGGTTCTAAAATTTTCAACTTTAAAAATTACCCTTATGTAACTGTTGACCCTCTATTTAATTTTAAAAAATTCTTACCTAACTTTACCATACTTTACTTTGACTTACTTTAGGAACCTTAATTTACTTAAATTTTTTTTAATGTACTTTAAATTACTCTGCTGTACTTCAAATTACTTTAATATACCTTAATTTACTTTATGAACTTTAATTTACTTAAATGTACTCTAATGTACTTAAATTTATTCTAATATAGTCAAATTTTTATTTATACTATTATTATTATTATGATTATTTTAAGTATTATTATTATTGTTTCATATATTATTAATATCATTATTATTTCAAATATTAATTTCAAAAACTTTTGAAAGCAATTGGAACCTATTAAATGTCTTAGTTAGATTTGCACATGTCTTTATTAAACTTGGAACTGTGTTGCAACGTTCTTTGTTAATCATATATTTTTCTAACCTTATATGTGTGTAAAGGTCATTTTATAAGATCTTTCCAAATTTTTTAATTATTATTATTTTTGCAAAATATTATTATAGACCGACCGACATGCACTCAGTATATAAACACATAAATAAACAGAATATTTTAAAATGAACCGACAATTTATCCTTATTTTAAGACAGAATGTGTGAAGTTGTTTTTATAGCAGAATCCTATTTTTGTAGTATTTTGCTTGTATCATTCACTTCATTAAGAATGTTGTACCATGTGATAAGGGATACTTTAAACTTGAATTTACAAATTGAACTAGCAAGAACCTTTGAGACCGTTCGGGAAGTATTACCTGATGAATTATTTTGTCTTGGGTCATCAAAAATCTCCATTAAAGCATCATATATTGCACCAAGCTGATACCTTATAGGCTTCAAAGCATCAATCCTACTTTCCTATCTTGTTTCGCTTAATTTGTTAACTGTTAAATTCACGATATGGCTAGTAAGCACATGCCAGAGTTGAGTCGATGCAGACAAGTAATTATAAATCTGTTGAACTAAATTGAAGAAATTAGTCGCTTCTAGACAATATCTACAGGCATCATTGATAACTAAGTTTAAAGAATGTGCATATCAGGGAATAAAAAGGCTCGCGGGTTTATATATACCTTTTTGTACACCCTTGCCCACAGAGATTTTCAATTTGTAATTCCATTTACTCACGCTTTTCAATCAAAGTTTCTGTTATGAATGCCCCAGTAGTTTCTTATAATGGAACAAATCCTAGGAACTGTTCTCTTATTATTACTTCAAGCTCGAATATCTCACTATCTAGCGGTTTGATAACATCAACAAAACGTATAATAATAGACATCTGTTCAATATGACTAACGTCTGGTGTGCAATCCAAAATAATTGAGTAATATTTTGCCGATTTCACAAATGACAAAATTTTATTTTTAACAGATCCTGCTAAGATCTGCATAAATTCATTTTGAATATCTTTTCCCAGATAATGTACCATAATGTCTTGATTTTTGACTCTGCGCAAATGTTCGTTCATTACAGGGTCAAAAAGGACTAGATATTCTACAAACTTCAAAAAATTACCTTGTTATTGTATAACTTTTCATTTGTTCCACGAAATGCGAAATTTTGAGTGGCAAGTACTCTGATCAAAGCGATCAAACGTTCCAAAATTTGCCGCCAATATTGTTCTTCTTCTTTGATATTCTGCAGGTTAATATTATCAATTGTTTTTTCTTTGGATATACAAACATCAAGTTCTTTCCACGTCTGAAAGTTGTCTAAATGGAAAGTATTCCTTTCATGTGAAGATAGAATTGCTCCAATATTTTTCCAGTCTTTTGATCCTGATTTTTCTAGGATTGACGAGCTGTTAAATTATTTGCAGAAAAAAAAACTGCATCTTTTATAGTTGAATATATCAACCATGAACGGTATACTTCTTCACCATTGGCTAGTTTTCTCTTATAGTGAATTGGAGAAAATCTTCGATTTTGGGAATCTTTGAGAAAATTATTTGTAATAATTTGATTTGGTGGATTTTGTAATAAAATCTGACAAAAATTATCATTACAATTGTCAGGCCAGTTTCCTGGGCCATTGTAATCTACATAATTAATCGTGGCACTGGTACTGGATTTAATTTCATGTGAGCATTCGCTTTGCATCATAATATCAAACTCTGAAACATCTTCTTCTCTTCTATTTTCTTCTTTTTTTGAAATACATTCACCGGCGTGATCTGACATATTTTGTTGTACATCTGATTGTCCTACACATCTATTCAAATCGCTGGTGGCGGAAACATCAAGACTTGATTTGAAAAACTTTAACAGTCGACTACTTTCTTTCTCATGCTCTTGAGCTCTGAGAATTTTGCGCTTACGATTTTGAAATCCCGATGGCTTATTTGATGATATTTCAAAAGTACTAATGTATCACTATAAATAATATTTAATTATTTTAATACCACAAATTAATATTTGCTATTAAACTTACCAGCAAAGAAGTGCAATGTTCGAAATTAAAAAAATTTATATTAAATACAATAATTATCTTATTATATCAAAGTTATTAGTTATTTTTTAATAATAGCGATTACACATTTTGTCGCCCCTCTCTGGATAGCGCCCTAGCCGATCGCATAGTTCTCCTTAATGGTAGTGCCGGCTCTGCCTGCTCATGAATTTTCAGCTATTATATAAAGTACTAACTTGGGCCTGCTCACAGGTATATAGTGATAGGGTCAAAATTGTGGGGCATCTGGGAGATGAGGTAGATCCTAGGATGAAGTTAGTGGAACCAAAGAGAATAAGTCAAATAAATTTAGAGCTATTTAAACAAATAAATTCCACCCAAGACATACACAAGTGTCATTGAAATCAGAAAAGCGAAACTCTCGAACTCCAAGCGAGGCAAATAAGAGACTCAAGATGTTCCCATCTGAGTAAAATCACGCATGCATTCAACTAATGCAGACACCTCAAAACTCAACAAGAGATAGGAGATTCGATATTGACAGCGGAATGCCAGAATAATGGGTCAACTATGGAAACAGTTGAATTTGGTAACTTCGAATGAATTAACACTAGTTCCATAAATGTTAGTTTGGTTGTAAATTAGTGTTTGTGCAATTAATAAATTATTATCAATTACTTTTGAGTAAGAGGATAAATACACTGCTACATTTAGAAATTTTTTTTATCCATAAACCTAAGGAATACGTTCATAAAAGCGTTGTTTGATTTTAAAAGATCCAAGGGGATATAAACAGTTTATAAACATAGACCTCCTATCGGTAGCATCATCAGAATGTTATCTGTTTTGCTCTTTACACAACACCAATAAGGAAGACTTTTACTTCAAACGACAGTGTAAAAAGGTATCTGGAAAATGTTTTACTCTTCGTTCAAAATAAGTGACTTTAAATGTTATTGTAAAAAACTGAAAGGACTTTCTGGACAATCTAATATTTTAATTTTAAAAACAAAAAATAAAACTATCGGTAAATTTATTAATTTTTAATGTATCAATTGGCAATATATGACTTGATTACCAGACAGAGACTTTGAAGGTGACTGTGAAATCAACGCGCCTGAATTCAGTGAATGTGCAATCTTTATGACACCTACTCC
Organism: Schmidtea mediterranea; assembly: GCA_022537955.1. Taxonomy (NCBI): domain Eukaryota; kingdom Metazoa; phylum Platyhelminthes; order Tricladida; family Dugesiidae; genus Schmidtea; species Schmidtea mediterranea. The sequence continues at coordinate 107,479,281 of CM039681.1, read as the reverse complement.
ACCTCCCAGCCTTCTGGAATTCATACTTCCTCGAGGCCTCCAATTTTTTGCTATTGGATCATAAACTTCTACTGTTTTCAAATAAGTTGAACCATCAAACCCGCCAATAGCGGTTAGAAATCCATTAACAACAGACAATCCGACCCCACTACGCCTAGATGTCATTGCAACTACCGGACACCATGTTCCAGCTTTGATATCGAAACATTCAGCTGACGACAGCTCCGTGCTATCATCTCGACCGCCAACCGCATATATTATTCCATTATAAACCGCAACTCCCAAATGTTTACGCCGCGTATTCATTGGGCTCACTTTTTGCCAAATGCCAACTCTGGGATCGTAATGCTCAACCGAATTTAACGGTTGCTGCCCATCAGATCCTCCTACTGCATACAACTGGCCATCTAGAACTGCGACGCCTACCCCAAGTCGCCTTGTACTCATACTCGTAACCTATTAATTACTTTTCATTATATTAGAGATTCCTATAATACTTTCATCCATTTATTGATTGCAGGATCATATTTTTCAACGAAATTTAAACAACTAACTCCATCTTGTCCACCAACAGCATACATACAGTTATCCAAAACAGCAACTCCTACACTAGTTCGACAGGAACTAGTTGGAGCTACATCGGTTGACCATTGATTGGTCTGAGGATCATATCTAAATACAATTATGAAACGAAATAAGACTGAAAAATGAAATAATAATAATAATAATAATAATAATAATAATAATAATAATAATAATAATAATAATAATAACAAAATTAATAATAATGATGATAATAAAAAAGACTGATAAAAGAGTTTGTTGATAAATTGATTAAAAATCTTAAGGATCCATGTTGTGGAAAGTCTGAGTGTAATTTGACAAATGAGTGTGAATTGAGTGTTGATTTAAATAAAAGTAAAAAGAATTTAAAAAGATTGAGCCTAAATTTGTGTTAGTATTGCCGTACTCTGAAGGTTTTACAAATTATAAAAGGAAGTTAAGTAAACAGATGGGAAATTTAGAGTATATGATCGTCTCTAAGTCATGTAAGGTACACAATGTTTATTAATAAATCAAAAACTCCGGTTGGATTGTGTTCTGATCTCGTTTATCAATTTACATGTAATGGGTGTAATGCCACATACATTGGTGAGACTTCCCATCATCTCAGTACTCGAGTTCTAGAGCCTTGTCGATTGAAGAGTTTGACCATATTAGTGAGCACAATAAATGCTGTAAAATTGAAATAGGAATGTCTAATTTTAGAATTTTGTTAAAAAGTTTTAATAATTATTGGGAACGCGTGATATGTGAAGCATTGCTAATAAGATCATTGGATACAAGGATTAATATGAAAAATGTAATGACCACGGATGTTTTGAATGTTTTAGAATAGTTTAAGTAAGTTAAATCATGTTTGTGTATTGTTTTTAAAAAAAAAATTTAATTTTAACATTATTAAAATAATTTTATTAATATTATAAAAATTTATAAAATATTACATAATTTTTAAAATTATAATATAGATATAAAATTATAAATGTTTTTTTAAGTGTTTATTTATTAGAAAATTAAATTGATATTAAAAAAAATTATAATTCATAATATTTTAGTTGGGTTTTGTACCAGAAGATGACAGTTATGCTATCGAAATATATCGTACGAAGTTTTTTACTGGCATTATTTTTTAATTAAATCGTTGCAAATTTATTTAATTATTTATTATTATTAATAATAATAATAATAATAATAATAATAATAATAATAATAAATAAATAAGTGTTTATTTATTAGAAAATTAAATTAATATTAAAACAAATAATTTATTGAAATTATAAGTTTTTTATTGACGTTATTTTTTAATTAAATCGTTACCAAATTTATTTAATTATTTATTATTAATAATAATAATAATGATAATAATAATAATAATAACTGTTTATTTATGAGGAAATTAAATTACCACTAAAAAAATAATTTATTGAAATTAAAATTTAATTCATAATGTTTTTTTGGTTTTTTGTACCTAAAGATGACAGTTATGCTATCGAAATATATCGTACGAAGACTTTTTTACTGGCGTTATTTTTTAATTAAATCGTTGCCAAATTTATTTAATTATTTATTATTAATAATAAAAATAATGATAATAATAAAAATTAATAACAATAATGATAATAATAATAATAATAATAATAATAATAATAATAATAAATAAATAAATAAGTGTTTATTTATTAGAAAATTAAATTAATATTAAAAAAGAAATTTATTGAAATTATAAGTTAATTCATAATATTTTTAGTTGGGTTTGGTACCTGAAGATGACAGTTATGCTATCGAAATATATCGTACGAAGAGTTTTTTACTGGCGTTATTTTTTAATTAAATCGTTACCAAATTTATTTAATTATTTTTTATTAATAATAATAATAATAATAATAATAACTGTTTATTTATGAGGAAATTAAATTAACATTAAAAAAATTATTTATTGAAATTATAAGTTAATTCATAATATTTTTAGTTGGGTTTTGTACCTGAAGATGACAGTTATGCTATCGAAATATATCGTACGAAGAGTATTTTATTGTCGATATTTTTTAATTAAATCATTGTCAAATTTATTTAATTATTTAATATTAATAATAATAATAATAATAATAATAATAATAATAATAATAATAATAATAATAATAATAATAATAATAATAATAATAATAATAATAATAATAATAATAATAATAATAATAATAATAACCGTTCTACAGAATTCAAATAACTTTGTCCGTCGTGACCACCAACAGCATATAGTAAATCATTAACTACCGCAACACCTACTCCACAGCGGCGCTTATTCATAGGAGCTACCAAGAACCATTCATTTGAACGAGGATCATATCTTTCGACTGAAGCAATAGCATCTCCACTACACCACCCACCAACTGCATATAATACCTCTCCGCTTTGAATTGGCTTTCTAGGTCGTGTACGAGGTCCCTTAATATTATGAAGATTAAAAATTTGAACTGATTGCTTAAATTTATTTTCCTTTGCTAATTTTATTATTCAATTATAAAATTGATTGTTATTATACTTTAAAAGTTTATTGGGTTTCCTCGATTCATTAGCTAATTTTGTAACTAATTTAGTAACAGAAAAAGCACCAATGAAAATATAGGTAAAATATAATTTAATAAGATAAGAGACTCAAAAGTGACTCAAACTGGGAATATAAAATTGTATCTCGTCATGGACGAATTATGAATATTGGAAAGCATCCAAAAGATTATTCATGCCTGTATTAATAATATTATTGAATTTTAAATATCATTATTTCATTTTAAAACGCATTTTGCTTTGACACTTATCTATAAATCCTAGATGACGCTAATACATTTTAGCGAAGTTTATATTTTAATGTAGAAACATGAATAAATATAATTTTAGGTCGTTGAGTTTTCATTTAATTTTTGTCTCAAAATTAATCCTCTTATTTTCAATTACAGGTAGTCTCCGACTTACGACCGCTCGACTTACGACCAATTTTTTACATATATAATATGTGTTATTAGTACACATTTAATATATATTTTTGGGTTATTATTTCATTTTATAAATTTTAATAAAGTTTTCATTATATGAATTTTCGGTAGTTTCATTTCTCCTGATCCTAAAAGTTAGTAGTACAGTATCTAATATTTTTCTTTAGTTATTCATGATGAAACTCGACTTACGACTTAATCGACTTATGACTGATGACTAGGAACCTATCTCGGTCGTAAGTCGGGGACTACCTGTAGTGAAATTGCGTATCAAAAGTCATATCTATATTTGCCATATTATGCTTGACCACTTCGAAAAAGAGGTTGAATGTAATTAACTCATTTTGCGATGACAACGAACGTTTTGGACTAAGGAGAAATCAGCAAAAGTCAAGTTGAAAGACATTCGAAGAAATTCAAATTGCGATAAAAAAACTTCGCAGATGAAGAAGTCAACCATCAAATTTCAAGGATCAGGTTATTTTGGAAGACGTGGAAAAAGACGAAATCATTACAATGAAAATGTTGGATGAAGACTTCAATGTTGATCGAAAGCATGGAAATTAACTGGATTGGTCTTGCATAAACTATCAGACAATTAAGACGTATGTGTCCGAATTTTCGATTTGTTGCAGAGAAATGACCAAACATTTTTAGTGAAAAATTGCGTCATATGATTCTCTTTAAAACCGTCAAAAGAAAGAAGTTGAGTTTCGCAAGGTGTTTCACCCAAAAAACATAACGAAAAGCGTCCCCTGTAAAAAAACACTACTTCCTCGTCCGCAATATTCTCTACAGAAGCGTCAATTGATCGCTGAAAAATTAGCTTGTTATTATTGTTTGTGTTCAATAAAATTTGTTGAAAATGGGCCGCGTTAATTATGCACCAACATTGCTCAAAATCAAGATTTGTGTAGAACCTTTTTTGCAAATAAATATATTCACAAAATTTGATTTATTTTACTGTCCAGCTGATTTCTTTCTCACCTATCTCAATTTGATTTACCATCATCTATTAATTGTCAACTGAGATTCTAATGATTTATTTGGATTGTTTATCCAATCGCTTATATTTAAATCAACATTATTTTTTAAATGAAAATTATCAAAATTTAGCATAAATTAATAATTTATCTAAAATAATTTTTTCTTATATTACTAATTCAGCCATAAATCTAATCTATTTTTATTTCTACTATTATTAACAAATATTCAACAAGCATCTACAACAAGCTCAGTCTAAAAACGCGTGGCACACTACTGCAGCAATACTAAAAATGAGGAAAAAAATATTCAAAATAACGTCAAGCAAAAATCGTTCAAAACAAAACAGAAAAAAGTGATCAGTATTTTGTAACTATAACAAGAAACAAGCAATAGAGAAATGATGACAAACATCACAAGTGAAGCCAAACAAATATAAGACAGATCCAAACAAGATATCAGTTATAATAATTTTCATATATTTGGATTAATTTCAACTTCACTATGATATTGATTTTTGATTAATGTATATTTACCTAAAAACATGCCCATATTAAATAAAATTATTGCTCAATTAAATGCCAGTCTTATTCACTCAATAAGCCCGGTCATTTTAGTATAGATAAAAAACAAAACGAATAAAAAGCAAACTAAACAATTTGCAACTATTGCCCCTTAACCCAGAGTCAGTATTTAACGTTTATCTATGTTACCATATATTTAATCCAATCTCATCTGTGCACTAATTTGAAAGAGGATATTTCTTAAGGAACAAATTTTCGTAAATTTGATATGATAAACATTTAATACTCTATCTGATATTTCATTAAAAATTAAGATTATCTTATTAAGAAATATCGAAGATCAATTAATTTCCCACCGAGTTCTCATCTCTTTAGTCTCCTCTGTAACGTCAAACCTATTTGTCCTTTAACTATTTTATCCGTAGTTACTCGTTTCCACTAAGATTCAATTACCATTTATACCTTCATATAAGTCGAATTGCGATTTATAGAATAAAAATTCAATACAAAAATTCAAGACCTGTGTACCAGTCGAGGATAAAATGAAACTATAATAGTACAATTCAAGAAACTTGGATGGATCAAATATTCTTGCTTCTTTTGGTTTCCAGCATTGTTTTCAACCGTTTTTTAAATTTTCTTTGTGCATGGCATTGGTCTTTTCATGTTCTACTGCATATATCACAATCTTCAGCTACAAACCAGTCTCGTATTTCGTTTCCGCTTCTTCGAAATCATATTTTGCAATTATTAAATTGACATAATTTTGACTCATCTGTTATATATATTTATTTGCACATCAATTATTGATTGTTTCTGTTTGTGTGATATTAAAATTAAACAGTTTATTATAATTTAAAAATATTAATATTTCCTGACAAATATCATCAGATTCGGTGTGTAGAAAATCTTGGAATTTTCGTGCTCGCTTATAATTCGAAAGTCGATTTTTGATAAGCTAAAATACACAGACATTTCTGACTTATATATTGGCAGTTACGTTAATTGATTTTACATAAATTTATAAATCATGATACTTTACCATTTATTTTGTTAAATCATGAGTAGAACTTGAAAATTATTATTACATAAAATAAATTTATAAAAAAATGTATCAACCTGCATAAGAGGACGGTCTTGAGGTAATAATAAATAATTCTTTGCTTCATCAACTAAGTCTCTACATCTATCATCAGATTTTATCAGTAATTCAGTGCTAACAGTACCAACTAAAAACTTTGGAGAAAGAAATGGCAACCTAACATGTTGTAAAATACATGCAAGGTGTTGTCTTCGTTCATTAATGTCATATTTAACCCAATTCATAATAGAGTTATAGACTTGTTCTTCTGATCTGACATTCAGTTCATCTCTACTAATGATTGAAATCAATTGGTTAACGGGTAATAATAAGAATTCTTCACTCATCATAACTTCCTAATTACAATTAAAGATCAATAATAAACTCAATAATAAATTGCACTTGAAAATTGTGGTGTGTAAATTTATCAGCAATGGTTAATAAGTCATTACAAGCATGAGTATCAGCAAAAGCTCGGATACCTAAGCAATTAGATGGATCAAGCTGCTGTTTTAAAAATTCACAACAAACATCTTGAATTTCTGATAATTGTAATAAACATGCAGCTGGTAGTAAACATTGTACATTCCACTCTTCAATAACAATTTGAGATGTATAACAAAATTCTACCAATGCTTCAACAGCACTTTCATCAATATCTCTTAAGGTTACCTAATATCGTTTGATAAAGTTTACAGAACATTCAATTACTTCAGTTTGTTGTGATTCAGATAATTCTCCAGTAAACATTGCTTTAAAATAAGGACTGCATGCAGATAACACAATTCTATGTGCTAATATTTTTTTCTGGCCAACAATCAAGGCTACATCACATAATTCGCCGTGTTTTCTTAGTTGATTTATGGATTCTAAAGTAATTTTAGGATGCTTTTCGGAGAAGTAGCATAATTTGTTGAATGTATTGGAACATTGATTTCCAGTAAAATTCTTTTTCTCATTTTGCTGCACATCACAATAATTAATAGAAAATGGTTGCATATTTTCTAAATCCATTTACAAGCCTAAAATAAATTTTGTATAAATAAAACATGAGAAAGAAAATTATAATATGCTTATTAAAATTCTTTTTAAATTACGTTCAGATAATATATTTAATATTAATGAAATGAATAAGTTAAATTTCAATTATTTTTATTTATTAACAATAATAAATAAAGATTTAAATTTAATAATAACCCAATATTAATATTATTAAATGATTAATTAAAATAAAATCAACATTCAATAGAAGATATTTTAAATTATTTAAACCTTAGTTAACTCACGCGATCTGAAATATAGAGGTTTTTTAAATGTTTCATCGTCTTTGTCAAAATTTTTAATAAATAAATGTACAACTTTTAAAATAACAAAATTGTTAAGTTAAACCCAAAATGTACTAAAATTTGTTAAAATTGCACGTTAATACAGCACTAAAAACCAGTGCATCAACATGATTTAAACTTACCTGCATAAACACTAAATAAACCCATTGCTAGGTTAGGTATTTTTAAAATAAAATTGTTTTATCTTGACCTTGGTTATACATCTACCTGAAGCTGATTAATTTTATTTACACCGAGGGTACCCATCACTAAGTTTAAAGTTTAATTAAAGGTGAGTTGCGTTGCCAAGACTGCTACTATTAAAAATTTAGTGAGTTCAAAAATTGACCGCTAGAAGGTCTTCTAATTTTAATTCAACTGTTGGACAAAGACTGAGATTTTGAACTTTTGTTTATCTGGCACTACATCCAATAAAATTCAAGTGCGTAAGATTCAAATGGATAAAAGTCATAAACTTTTGTCTATTTAGTAATAGATTATACAAAAAGTATAAAAAATGGTGGAAAATACAAAAAATATGGAAAAAAATAAATTGTTGGGCTAGTACAAGGTTTTGTTTAAATGGATTGGAAATAGCACGCAAACACAACATGCAAAACTTAAAATCGGACCCATAAACATCAAATAACCACCTCAAAATGCGAGAAAACACATAATTAAAAATAGAAAATAGAAAAACAAAAGTAAATAAAAATATTAACAAATGCACCATGATCTACACGAATTGACATAAAAATAGCATAATAACAAAAGATTTGACCGAAAATTGACAATTTACGGAAAAAGATAAGAGTTAATAAATAAATTAAATAAAAATATAATAATTTTAGTCAGAAATGATTAAAATGAAAAGTTAATGAATAAATTGTCAAATAAATCGAGAAAATAATAAAAATTAGAAATAAAATAGACAAGTAATATCAAGGTCAAATTTTTCGCAGAGAGGCGAACTAGATTTCACAAGCCTAGGGAAAAATTCACTCCTAGTTGGCATCGAATAGAAAAGTAAATCGGCGATAAATCAGTTTAGGATCGAAACCTAAATCCATTTCCTTGATTCATGACAAATGTGAAAATATCCCGATTCATTTAGTCAACAATTCTGGCTAGGCAGCGATTGGCCCAAATAAATCGGGGCATCGCGAGTGGGATCATTCCCAGTACCGATGGATACCCTCCGAACTATGGGGTCTCATTTGAATTGGATGACCCGAGATTGTTACAAATGACCGCCCGAACGAAGCTGATCTTGCCGGAGAAATTGGTCCAGCCAGCTCTTCGTAACAGACTTTGATCGAGACAACAGGACGAACATGCTTATGCCAGCCGACACCCACAGTGGGCTTTCTCCAGTCGTGTTCGCCGTAATGCCAACTCCGAGGACCAACGATGATCCTAAACGGATAAACTTGTATTGTTTTGAATAAATATTATAGATCATTTTTGACTGTTTACTTGTATTTGTTAATGAACGGAAATAAATATTAATGCGGCAAAACATAGAACAGGCCTAATTACTCTATTTAAGAACGCGTCGTTCACAATATAGGACTTAACCACCACGAGGAAGGAAGTTTCTATTATCAAGTAATGAACAACGAATTTAGTTAAACAAAACGACGGCCACGAGACTCATAGGTCACTAATTTGATGAAATTAACGTTGTACACTAAAATACTCGAGATAGGGGCAACTAAGTCCATTTATGTGTCTAAATCAACAACGGCAAATTTGATTACTTAGCTAATTTCTCTTAATTTAGAAATGGAAGCGATGAGGATCCTCAACCGAGACCTGAAGGAGCTCCAACGCGAGAATATGCGCCTTCACCGACAACTCCTCCAGCAGAGCCGCGAGCTCCAAGAAATAAAAGCCACTTGGACGAATGATGAGAAATCATTAAACCAAGCCCAACGGACGCAAATCAAAGGCTAGGAAGTCTCTCTGTCAGCGTGTTAGGAGGGTAGTGCAGTTACATTCCCCTTAGTCTTTGCATCAGCACAGCTGGCCTACCACGACTAGAATCACCCAACACATCCTCACAAGCGAGCTCATCCACATGCCAGACCGGGCAGGACGAAGCGCCTACGAAGACGTGCCCAAGGCGAAAATAAGTGATGGATTAACTTGAATTTAGACGTTAATGAAAAGAAAATTGTTTTCTTGATGATAATAATGAAAATAAAATTGTTTTCTTGATGATAATAATGAAAATAAAATTGTTTTCTTGATGATAATATTTTCTTACTAATGAAGTATCCGAGTAAAATAGTAAAGCAGTAACTAAGGGACCTGAAAGATAAGACGGACAGAGGCCTTCTAATGGCAGTCCACTGAACCCGACATAGGACTAAACCTTAGCAGTTCTGATATCGGAACTCACCTTTGGAGGTCATGTGATCAATGTTTACAGTTCCAACGTTGCCTAGCAACGGGTAACCATTGGCGGGCGTTGAAATATTTTGTATGTTGCGGGGTCAAGGTCACGAAGCCCACTAACCCCACAAAATTAAAACATTTAAAAACAATTGAAAAACAATAAAAACTAGCAAAATTAACTAATTTCATCAAATTAACTCAAAATTCATCGAAAACGCTTATAATTAAGTCTAAAATTTAATTAGAAACATTAATTAAAAAGAATCACGAAAATCTGTAAACCAGGAGAAAGTGGTGAAATATGGTCAAAACGTGTAGGCGTTTTGTTTTAACGCATCAAAAAACATGCGTGTAAAACCCCCTTATATAAGTCGATGCAGATCGACAAAATTAAATGTTTATGCTAATTGATAAATTTCCGAATCTGCAACTAATCTTTTATAAGTAAGAGAGAACCCTTAAATTTTTTTTATTTTTATTCTTATATATTTTTCCTTTTAAGTGTATTGTTGGGCCAGAACACAAAAGGCCTTGAAAATTGTTTAAATATATCAGTAATACAACACAAAAACCCAGCACTAAGATAACTTAAAATACAACATACAACATCAACTAAACACTCTAAAATTTGAAAGAACATAAATATATATAAAATTAAAAAACATAAAAGTAAAATAAAATAAATACAAAATTCATCAAGAACCGCACGAAATTTACATAAAAAATAACATAATAACAAGAAAAATTTGACCGAAAAACGACAAGTTATATAAAAGTAAAAATTAATGGATTAAATGAGTTAAAATAAAATACTTTTGGTTGAATAAATCTATTTAAAAATTTAAGAAATAAATTGCCAATTTAAATAATGAAAATAATAAAAATTTAATTTAGATAACCCAAATAATTTCAAGGTCAAATTTGTTTTATCGCAATAAAAATAACATCAAGGTTAAGGTAAAATTATAGGTATATATACTGATGTGTTTTGACAGATTTTAAGCTTATTTTTCAGTATTAATTTTCAGTCTTATTTTTTTGCTATACATTGCCGTATGAAGCGATATAGATGAATGCTTATGAATTTTTAACCAACTATGAAAATATATGCATGAATGTTTATGAATCTATTGACCGATTATAAAGATATATGAGTGAATGTTTCATAAATTTATTGACCAATTTGATTAAATGAATTGTGATGAAGCGATAAACATCGATTATGCCAACGAACTTCCGATTACTATGTGAAATATGTCATGTCGAATAAATAGTCCCATGCATCTTAGCTTTTACTCAACACCTATGGTAAACTTATTTATTTATTCGGCCCACAGGCAAAACAAACTACAAATAATTAAAATCACATACCACAATTGACTGTGTAAGTGAGGTTCAACCGCCAAAAGTCATGCCCGTGAAGGTTCCGGTGGGAGGTAGCTCGAGGGTTGGTCTTTTGGCTCAACTTTCTTGCACTCAATTTCGATAAAATCGACATAAACATTCTAACCACAATCGGCTAAAAATCACTAACACTGAGTAGTCCAGTGGCCACTCATTAAACATAATATGAACATAAATATATCATAAGGTCAAGAGAGAGAATGGGTAGCGGGGAAAAATGCGAAATTTTTGTAACAGTTAAAATGAATAGCCATCGGAAAAAGATTAATCCGAACGACTAAAACAATGAAAAATAATGTTTTAAATAATATATAAGAATTAAATAAATTATATTGAATTGAGAAGGTAAATATGGGCAGAACGCTGAGCAAATTTTCAGAAATAGTTAAAACATTTATCATAAAACTGTAAAATAAGGGCGGAATGCTGCTCAAATTTTTTGACCCAAGGAAAATACTGTCGAAAACTGAAAAATAAGGATGGATTACGGCTAAATATTTATATAAGCAAAGTATATTTTGTTTTAAGCCGAGGAATAAGGACAAATCACTACACAAAAAATTGATAATAATAATGATAATGGTATTTATAATAATAATAATGACAATAATAATGAGGATAATAATAATAATAATAATGATCAAGGTACTTATAATGATAATGATAATAATAATAGTAATAATAATAATAGTAGTAATAATAATAAATATAATGGTAATTATAGTGTTGGGCTCAGAGCCACAATTTAAACAAAAATAAAAGTGAAAAAGTTGTGGAAGGAATCACTGCACATAAACATGCACCGCACCAAGATATTAAAAATTAATGAAAAAACATATTAATTAAAACAAAATAAATATATAACAAAACTAAATAAAACAAATAATTAATAAAAATCAGGAAAAAGCAAGACAGCTGCAGAAAGAAACATCTTAAAAATAAAATAAACTGCCAAAACCTTACAAAATAAGGTTTAGAAAAAACATAGGCAGAAGTGGCGACCAGAAAACAAATAAAAAAGGGCAAAAATAATATTATCAAAAAATAACAGTAAAAATAAAAATTCGAACATAAACTGAATTATATATTAAAAAATAAAGAAAAATATACAAAAAATAATAAAAATAAATGTTAAGTAATAAAATAATTAAAAAGCCCTAAAAATGGCTAAAAATCGCCTATTGGTCGCACACAAGCATAGAAATGATATAAATACAGTGATGAATTTCATTATTTTTAACTTTATGCAAATTTTCAACAACTACTTTTACAAAAACTTTAGAAATTTTTTGAAAACTCTGAACGTAAGGAATTTTTATTTTTGTTTTATCTTAACCTTTGTATGTTCTGTTCATAAAATTTATCATAATGTCTCATTTACTTTTATGTTAATTAAATTAAATTTATATTTATCGTCCGACCCTCAAAATATTATATATATCGTATGGTAATAGATGGTCCATGGGACGGATCTCGGGCTAACTAGTGGGTGAAAACCCTTAGTTGGGCTCGCGGGTCGTGCCTCGTGGACCCCTCGGCAGTCCGCAGTCGGTTCTGGTGATAACGCACAGGACCGCTACGCAGGGCGCCGTTGTATACTCGGGGCGGCTTCTGAAATATGTGGCCGGAACGAGTCGAAGTAACCTTCGGGAAGATGCGACAGTAGAGAAAGGGGGAATTTAGGAATGATCGCAACTAGATCATACGAATCATTTTTCTTTCGGACATTCTATAGGGAATGGGTAGCAGGGGTAAGCTTAAGAATAGGCGATGAATGGGTATTATGACCACGAGATCCCCGTGAAAAGTAAACAACAGCTATGAGAGTGTCAGTACGAAAAACAAACGCCACAATCTCTCCCCAACAAAATTAAACCTTCACCCCGAATAGAGAAAATAGCGACAATATGAGACCCCAAAAATTTACAAAATCACCAGGTATCAATATAGAAATTAGTAGATCTACTTAAATGATAAACCGTTAAGCATGAATGACTCTAAAACCTTTGAGTCTTCAACTGGTATATTGACGATTTAAACCAAATTTTGAACCAAGTATTAAATGGAATGGTAACCGTCCTACACAATTGTTGAGATTTTAGACAAACTGTGAGCGTAATAAGAAAAACGTAATAGATAGCACGAATAGCCTACTAATAGCACTGATGATAATTAATGTAAATATAATAACGATGATAGACGAGACGGATAAAATAATTATAATAATAGGAGTAATTATAACAATTATCATGAATACGGTAGGAATGATAAAGGCAGCGAATAAAACAAATGTAAACCGTTGTAGTAGCAGTAATAAATTCCATAAATACAATAAAAGGAACCAATAGAGTGAATAACTTAAATATGATAATGGTAGAAATGATAATAAATCCCACGGGCATGATAATCGTGATAAATAAAATGAATAAAACGCTTATAATGCTACGGGTAAATAGAATAGTATTTAGGGGTTAACCCACCAATAAGGTATGCTCCTTTCGCGTCAAAATAAATGAACTTAGCCAAAAGTCAAGGATAATTGTCGACCCTCTTACGATAAATCCGACAACTCAGAAAAAATTAAGTTAATAAACGATTAACGATTTGACTCATAGTAACTGGCGCTAGGACACCCTGGCGTAACCTAATAACAACTAGTCATTGAATTGAAATAGGGAACAGCCCATAATTAATGTTTGGTTGGTAATAAATTATTCAAATTATAGCAATAAATGTCGGTAGACTATATCGATGGAACTGAAAATAATTTAAACAAAATCATAAGGACCAAATCCACAATTAAGGAAAGACCAATCGAGGAGGGAATAAGTGATCGTACTAATGAGTTGACCTAACATGATCGACCATGGAATCGTGACTGATAAATGAAATGGTAATAGCCTCACCTAATAAGGGTAACTGATCGTACTAAAATAAAATATAGGAGAAACCTACGAAAGTAAGGGCTAGGTTGTCCCTATCGGACCCTCATCAATATTCCCGTCCTGTATTACCTCTTCACTTCTCAGGGAATTTCCCTCAAATTTTCTTGTTTCCTTTTTAGAATGCAAGATAGTAATGCCGATTCCAGATCTAACAGCTCACCAAGAATACCCAGACTCCCACCGTCGATCGTGGCCGTCCGTCACCAGTACGAGGAGTTAAAACGAAATTACGAGGTGCTACAAACCAAGTATGCACGGATCAAAGGTACTTGGGCTCCCCCAGATGCCATCAAAGCATTGAGACAGAAAATCGAGCGGCTCACTCGAGCGCGAGATGAGCTAATCACCGAATCCCGTGCTCAGCGGCTGCTCATCAAGGAGCAATCGACCGCGCTCCGACGCGCGTTCACCGATACGGAATTGCAAACCTACGTCCCGGCAAGCATTAGAGCCAGACAACTGAACATAATCCCAGCTTCTCATCTCCCTGTTCCCGATGCCTTACCTTCACCCCCAGCTTCCGGGAACCAAATCTCTGAGATCCCCAGTCAGTCCGTCGAGCCCGATGTCCCTCAACCACCTGTTAGGGACGCAAGGAGTTCTGCTAACGTACGAACACGCCGGCGACCGAATCGAAATCGGCGACGCCGCGAGCGACGCCGACGAGTGGAAGAGGTTCTCGCCGGAGCGGAACCTACTGAAGCCTCTCGTCCGACCAACGATCCGCCTCCACCATACCAGGAGTTTGAATTTCCGGATTTCGACCCGGATATTCTCTACGCTCCCGAGGTCACGTTCCGATCACCGGCCCGGTCTATTCACATCGATTTGATCGACGAGGACCCGGAATCTTTTCCGGTCACCCACATCCTCGATGGACTTGGGCTCGGAACCGAAGAAATCGCCGTTCTCACGGGCGAAGTGCCTAGCTCTACCGCGGCACAAGAGATCGCGGGTCCCTCGACGCGAAGGGAAGAGATTCAATCCTCGAACCCGCCACCATACCGGCCCATGAAACGGAAATATTTCCCCACCGACATTGACGAAGATGATTAAAGAAACTCGAAACGGTTTTGTTATAAATAGAACGTTTGATCGGAACCTTCTTCCTTAAAAACTCGGCTTGACTAATTTTGATCAAATTTTGTTTAATTATTTTGAAAAAACTTCAATTGTCAATAAATACAATATTTTCCTTCTCGTTTCATGAATTTTGTGTTGAGATTGGCTAAATGAATCGGTTTATGAGAGGTGTAGCGGTAATAGAAGGGATAAACTATAGCGGACCCTTATCAGGGTTAGATGGTCATCCGTAATCTTCTCTCCGTGGGTTGTCGCGAACGGAAAATCCGTGGTCGAAAGCGTAAGCCCTTCTAACGGCAGCAATAGCTCGGGAAAGACGAAGGTCCTTCGAGGAGTAGTGCTGGCAATGGCGCTCACCTGCTCGAATGGCATTCGGCCATTGTGTACGGTACCAACGTGATTGCGGTCACGGGTACATGATGGTTACTGAAATCGTGCGGCGCACCGGGGGGTTTCCCCTAGTCATTAAAGTTGAGAGTCCCATCAGGATAACGAGCGAAGAAAATGGGATTTAATAACCCCTGTGTGTCCAACAATAGTAACAAGAATAATCAGTCACGGCGGGTAGAAAATATAATGTGCACACACGCCAACACAAAACACAACTACAAGAACCGTTACATAAATAACCGGATCTCCTGCTGCACAGTCAGAATTTTTAATAACCAAAATGGACACAAATGATCGAAGACAAGGAGGTTCTAGGACCAGAGGCCCTCTCTCTCGAGCAGACGATCCGACGTGGTGATTATGGAGCAGAAGATCGGTACTAAGGATGGTAAGAGATTAAAACTAATCATTTAAACATGTTTTAATAAAATCCATTTCATAATAACTCCTCCTACAGTCGATCTGGCCTTATTGTCCCATGATTTGTCTCCGGCCTAGGAATTAAACCAAGAAGGATCTAACGTTCGTCATCAGGTATTGATTAACCACAATCTGTGGAATTTAGTTGCAAATTATGCCGTTGTATGACAAAAATAAATCTATGACTTTTCCAGTTTTATTATTCAACAAATGAGTACCGACTAAGGACACAACCTGTAAAATAACAAATTCATGCCCAAATTGATAAATCGGTCGAATTCACATTCATCATGAACCTCCCTTATGCTCCAACGAGTCACGATTCCGAATTTCAATCATCTATGCAGAAAATTGATACGAACTTGACGTTCAAGTATAAATGTGCTGATCAACTAACTGGCACGATGAAAGCAACCCGACGTTTTTGGATAGACCATTTCTACGTAAACCAATCATCTCAGCAGCCAAATTTTTATCGCGTTGAAGCCTTAATCTTCAATTTACTTCAGGCGCTGGAAAACTCGTTATCATCCTACGGCCATGAGATGAGAGCAATCCGTAATGAATAAAATAACACGCAAAGGTGAATTAAGCGACTTGGCAGGCCCGATACGTCCCAAATATAAATAGACACCTTATGCGACGTAGAAAAATCGAAGACAGATGTTTTTTCACCAAACAGCCACCATGAGAAAAGGCCGAAATGAAATATACACACGTGATATTTCGGTATATCTACTGACCTCAGCTTGTCACTAAAAACCGTGAGGTGACCCCGACCCAAGGAACCCATGACCATTGTCGACCGTATATTATTTAATTTATTTTATTGAAATCTCTCATTTATCAAATGATAATAATTATAATGATCTCCATTCAATTTAACAGACTCCTGGGTAGACGAATCTCGAATTACGGTAAGATTCCCATCTCACTCTGCTGCCAGATGCAGGCAGGCGATGTGGGATGCGGGATTCTCGATTTCTCCCGTAAGAGAATCGAGATCAGGCTTACAAAGAGATACCGAGGACCTAGAACTACCTTACGTGGCAATAAAAAGAGAGCCAGGTCGTAATCCGGCCCAAGAGCTTCAGGGCCAGGCTGAATATATCCTGACGCACCTGGAAGAGCACCAAAGGAGAACGGGTAGACAAGTGGAACAGGCTCGACGTCACTTGGACCAGATAAAAGCTGACATTGCCGCTGGCCTGATTCACCTATCAGCCACCATGAGAAAAGGCCGAAATGAAATATACACACGTGATATTTACGGATGGGTATGTCCCTTCATATGGCATCTCATTCGAACTCGATGACCCAAGACTGGATCGACCAACTCAACCCATGAATGTGGCTCAACGCCAGCTCAACACCGCTCCGGAAAAATGGAGTGTGCAAAGTGCCGATTATCGAAGCTCACGGGGCAGACATAAAACTCAGTGTTATAATTTAATAAATATTATAGTCGTGTGTCTTAGTATTGTTTATTTAATTGGTAACGATAGAACTTGAGTCCGCAAGACAGTGAGGTTCCATAAAGATTCTAAGGAAAGATGAATGAGTGAATGTGACAGACAACGACGTGAAAGGGACAGAATTGAGAAATCGCACACATACCTTTTGTCGGTAGTGCGTTGAACCCGCTAGGGGATCGGGCCTTAGCAGCTCTTTCGTGGCGTTCACCTTTGGCGATCCCCTAACCAGTGGTTGCATTACCAACGTTGCTTGGCAACGGGTAACCATTGGGGGTGAGAATAATTATATTTTGGGTCAAGGTTACACTAACCAGACACCCCACAATCTGATACAAATATAATTTATTAATCCCGAGTGATAATTCTTCGCACACTTCTCGATAAATCTTTTTATTTTTTAAGGTTAATCCAATTGAAATTCCTTCACCTAAAAAATCTAACAAAGCATTTGAACCTCCAAATATTGAAGATATTAAAGTTGAAACAAATGAAGCTATTCCAATTTAACTTATACCAGATAATATTGCAGTTGAAACTGTTAAAATTCCAGTGATTGAAAGACATGCAATTTTAATTCCGGTATCGGCTCTAGTCCATCTTGATTTTAATTTTTTATAGTGTAACAATTTTTCTTCAAGTTTTTTCTATTACAATAAAAAATTAATTTATTTTATTTCTTATTGACAACTATTGGTAATTTCGGATGAGCCTCAATAGGTAATTTCGGATATATTTTTCTAACAGGTTTTCTTTCTATAAAAACTGGATAAATTTCTTTTTCTTGAATTGGCACTTTATAGATTTGTTGATATTGGATTTCTTGAAGTTCATTAATTGAAGAATCTTATTTTTACCATTCTTAATTTAATTGATCGGTATTCATTTTAAATTATTTAATTTAATTTTTTTAGGTTTCTGGGGTTATAAAAATCAAGCTTTAATATCCTGAGCTAAATTTTTAAAATCAATATTTGTTTTAACTATGGCAGTAGTTATTTTTGCCATGGCTACAGCCATTTTTTGAACATTTTGGTTTATTCCGTTGGCCAATTTATCAAAATCAAGTCGTAAATTAAAAGTCGAAGATCTGTTTTATTTAATTTTTCAATTTCATCATTTAATTTTTTAATATCAACAATATTTTTATTTTCCAATTTCTGAATCTATTCTACTAATATTTCTATTTATTTCATTAATCTGTTTATTATATTCAATCTCTAAAATTATGATAAATCTTTTAACTTGATATTCTACAAATCTTTTACTAACTGCATCATTTTCATTTTTTGGTTCTGGAAGATTTGAAAGAATATTATTATTTATGTTTAATTCTCCTCTCATTCTATCACCATTTTCATTTACAAATTTACTTTTAACTTGTTCCAAAATTGCGTTAGTATTTAATGCCAGTGTTCCACCACCAATATTTTCAGGAATTACAATACTCATTTTTAAAATCTTAAAGTAATCTATTTGAAATAATTAAAATAATCTATTTAACCATCACCGACTACCTTCGAAAAGATTTTAAAATAATCCATTTGATAAATCTTGGATAAATTCCATAATACAAAAATACATAATTGTCTACATATTTTTGTATTCTCTTTTTGAACTTGCAAAGTATTATAAATATAACCATCGGTTAAATATAATTTCATTTCTTGGATTGGAATAATTCCATATAAATCAAAATAAATTTTATATATTTTAGAATTAAGAACTCAATGAAATCCATTTTCTTTTGTTGTTTAAAGATTAAAAATAATATTATCAGAATTTAAATAATTTTTAATTTCATCTCTCATGATTATTTTACATTTTAGTCGTAGTTCTTTTAAAATATCACGTAGATAAAAATTAGTTGTAGTATCTCGACCATATTTATCTAAATATTTATTCAATTCAACACGTCATTTTAAAGAATTAAAGAACCTATTTAATCGAAACTTGTTCTTCTTCACTGGATTCATTTTCTTCATTTGATATAAGATCTTTAACATTAATTTTTATTTTAATATTGATTTTGATTTTGGAGGTCTCAGGCCGACCATTACTGGAATCATCTTTAGTTTTAATTTTAGAATTATCTTTAGTTCTAATTTTAGAATTATCCATTTTTTAGTATAAAAAATTTAAATCAAACTTGTCGTAAATGTAAACAAAATGAAATATTTTCATTATTAAAATTTATTAAATTATCATTTTGGTCTTCAATTTTAAAACTTGTACTTGTAATATATTTTCTAATCAGTGGAAAATATCTTAGATTTGATTTTTGTTGAACAATTCCATATCCACTCGGAACAGTTCCATATGGAAAATTGTATAAACAATTTCTTTCTTTTCCATTATGATATGATCCTTGAATTAAATCACATGCTAAATTTATAGATGTTATACTTGAAATATTTACAATCTTTTCACCAATAAATAATTTATCTTCAGTTGTATTATTTTCATAAATTTTATTTGTAAATCTTAAAAATTCATTAAATTTTTTATCCAAAAATGATATACTATATCCCTTTTTAATCAACATGCTTATTTTTGCTGTTGATAAATTTATTGAAAAGGTAACAATATTTTCTTCACCATATCTCTTTTTAATAAATTCAATTATTAATTTAAATAAAACATCTAATTCGTATGCTCCTGGTGAAATTGTTATCAAACCATATCCAGCAGCAACACCAACAGAATTTGGTTTTTCAATACCAAATTCATTATTATCTTCTGTAATCTTAAAAATTGTATTAAATGTTGTAAACCATGATAATCCAATTTCATAATTATAATCTTGATTTAATTCTAAAGGTGTTAGAAAATTAGTTTTAAATTGTGATTCTTTGCTATCAAAATTTTTTTCCATTTTTAGAATTTATTTTTTAGAATTTATATTTTCGGAATTTATATTTTAAGAATTTATAATATATTTATCATTCTTCCACTACCTGTTTCAATACTTATTTCTCTTTCAACCAAAATACAACAAAAACATTTTACTTTAAAATTACCATCTTTTACCATTTCTATTTTTACAGTTACTCCATGATGTGCATATTTATCATCTTGAACACTAACATCAACGCAAAATATGGTATATAAATATTTAAAATCTAAAAAGCTTAATTGTGGTTGAACAAAAAATTCGTTATACATTTCAATATAATTTTCAAATAACATTAATTGATAATTTTTTGCTTTATTAAATGTTAATGGTTGTATAAGTTATTAATTTAAATTTAATTGAACACTTAGAAATTTTAATTGTTTATCATCACCAATTGATTGTATAAATTTTGAATTATTTGTTGTATAACTTTCGGTTGAATCATTAACTCCAATTAAAAGAAATCTTGGGCGTGATCTTAACATTGTTTGTTACCATGTGAATTTTGTTCCCTCTAAAATATCTATAGAATTTGATATTCTTTCAAGAAAATTTGCATTTATTGGTTTTGAAATCATGTTTAATCTTTCAAAAAGTTGAGTTTCTAAATATGGATTACAGGTTATTAATGAAACCATTAAACTTATACATTCAAATTTTATTTTTGGTTTAGATTCTGGTTTTAAAAATTTCCATAAAAACATTTTTCATAATCTAAATTCCTTTCCATACTCAATTCAAATGTATTAAATAAATTATTATATTGTATTGTTGAAAGAATCCAAATATATTTTTTAAAGGATATTTTCCTTCAAATGTTTTGGTTGAATACAAACCTTTTCTAGTTGTGTATCCTTTATTTTTTTCATCTCCAGTACCAGTATATGGAATCCATTCACTTACTTAAATAAATCGAATTTGATACTCTAAATCAGTCATAACAAATTGTAATAAAGAACGCGTTTCAACTGGATCTCTTATTTCTTCAACTTTTGTTGATCCCAAAGTTATTGAAATGTGATCAAATAAATTTAGAAACCAATTGTGTTCGAGGGTTTATCAACACCTATAATTTCAAATTTATAATATATGAATGAATTGCAAATATCTAAAGGATTTGCAGATTGTTGGATTTGAAATAATATTTTTCTTTCAACAATTTGAGTTTCCAAAATTTCGGTTACAAGTTATTGATGGAACCATCAATATCATTCTTTCAAATTTTTTTTGGGGCATCACCTTCTTTTAAAGCTTTTTCATAAAAACATTTTTTATAATCTTCATTCCTTTCCATTTTCAATTCAAATGGTATTAAATAAATTATTCTATTATATTGTTGAAAGAATCCAAATATATTTTTTAAAGGATATATTCCATCAAATGTTTTGGTTGAATAAAAACTTTTTCTAATTTTATATCCTTAACTATTTTCATCACCAGTACCAGTATCTGGAATCCATCGACTTAGTTCACCATATTGATTTTTAAAATTAGAATCAGTCATAATAAATTGTAATAATGAACTCATTTCACCTGGATATCTTGTATTTTCAACTTCTGTTGATCCTAAAGTTATTGAAATTTGATTAAATAAATTTAAAAACCAATTATGTTCAAGAGTTATATCATCAGTTGAATCAGCACCTGTAATTTCAAATTTATAATATATGAATGAATTGCAAATATCAAGTGGATTTGATAATTGTTAAATTTGAACAATAAATTTCCAGGGGAAGTTAATGGTTCTGCAGATGAAGTTGATGGTAAAACTTCTAAATAATCTTTCTTTTTTAAAAAATGATGAAATTTACTATTTTTATTCACATTGAAAATCGACATTCTATTTATTATTTAAAAATTTAAGAATTCAAAAAATTTAGAATTTTAGAATTTAGAATTTGAAAATTTAGGATATAATTTTTTTCAATCAATTTCATGGTTAATAATCTTGACAAAATTGCATTTATGTGATTTTCACAGTTATTATTTCCTTCTTTTCCAGAAGCTAAATATTTTCTTAATTCATAAAATAATTCACAAAGATTATCAGATACTTGGATTTTCAATTTTTGTAGCCATAAAATTAAAATTTTGATCATAAAGTCTGTTAGATATTAAATTATCATTCCAAATATTTTGTTGAATATTTAATAATTTACAATCTTGAATATCTTTATCAATATTAAAATCATTTACATTTCTAACCATTTTTATTCAAGAAAAATTAACAAATTATTTTTTCATCTACTTGATTTTTTTCTTTGTCTAATGCAATATAATTATATTTTATAGATAGATGATTTTCAAAACTATGAAATTCTTCCTTGTCTAAAGTATCACTAAACAAATTATTAAAAATACCATCTCTATTTCTTTTTCCCAATTTAAAAAACATGAAAAAATTAGAATTACCACGAATACTTCTAGATGGTAAGTCATAATAATTTTGAGCTAAATAAATTACATTACAATTGTCCTCGTGTAAAATATGATTCCATGATTTCTTGATTTTTCATGTTGACACAATCATCAAAAATTATTAAATTCTTCTTCGCTCGATTTAATTTTTTACATGGAATTATTACAGGATATTTATTACTCACTAAAACATTTATTTTATTAGGATTATTGCATTTTTTTCCTCATTTAATGTTTCACACAAATCTCTAATAAATAAATCATCATGAAATTAATCTTGGTTTTGAAATATTCCAATAATGTCTTGTTTTGTTAAACCTGTATTTAATCAATGAAAAATTATTTGCATTTCAGGTTGATTAATTGTTTTACTAAAAATTATTAAATTATCATAATCTATAAAATTAGGAATCAAAATCATTTTTGACAACAAGACTATTTTCTCAGAACCAGAACTTCCAATTATCAACATTCTAAAAGAATTTGGTAAAATAGGATTGTGATTAAATTTCATAATTTTTTTATTCCATGTTGGTGTAAATTCAGTACTACTAGTCGTTGACATTTTTAATGATAAAATTTACCAAGTTAATTTTGATTTTTTTATATGAAGAGCGTTAGCAACTGTCCTTGTAAGAAGAAGGAAAATTTCATCACCATCAATTTCTATTTTAATACTTTCATTTTTTAATTTTTTCAAAACTTGTTTTAATTTTTCACAAGGTAATTGATTTTTACTCTTTTTATTAATTTTTATAAAATCACAAATTCGTCGATCTTGATATGGATCTAAATAAATTCCTTGACCACTTGTGGTAATCGCTGACACTCCTGTTTCTCCACTTGTTTTTAGTTTTTAAATCTCTGCATCTAATTTCTTTGATTCTTTTAGATTTTTAACAGCGGTTGCTATTTCTCCAGCTGCTCCAGCTGCAGCTGCAATTCCTCCAAAAATTAAAGGTTATAAAGCAGCAAGTGGAAGAATTCCGCCAAAGGCAGTCGCTTGCGCTCCACCATAATGTTCAGCTTGTTTAATTTCTGCGATTTTCTTTTTACCAATGTATTATTTTTTACCATCATATTCAACACTTGCATGTTTATTTGTTTCTATTACTTTTCTTATTTTTTTTTTAAATTATCAACAGTTTGTGTATCAACCATTTTTAATAGTAGTTATTAAAAAATGGTTTTCTAGAGTTCATTTTGATAGAATTTACCTAGAATTTATTGGTTTTGTGCCAGCATGTATTTCTGAAATGATAAAAATTTCTTTAGACAATTTATGTGTAGAACCTTTTTCAAATTTATTTTTCCATTTGAATATTCGAACTCGATCATCAATATTAAATTTTTGCAGTGGCGTAGCGAGGAGGGGGCGATGGGGGACAGTTGCCCAGGCGCTACTTCTTATGGGGCGCCAAATAGACGAAATGTATAAAAAAATTATACATGTAGTCAAGCACTGAAAAAATCACTCTCAAGTTTGTATCTTTTTGAGTGCAGCCCCTCTTGAACATGTTATTGTTGACACCCTTGAAGCCGATAATTTACGTCTGGATGACTGCAGGTCGCAATGTTATGGAAATGTTGCTTTAAGGAGTGGGCATATATCTGGGCTTCAACATAGGATTTGCAATAGAAATCCTCGCGCAATATTTGTGAATTGCAACAAGCATAGCTTAAAAAAGGCAGTTATGCACTCAGCTAAGCAGGATGCTGTTGCTGTTACATATTTTGGTACAATCGAGAGCATTTACCTTTATTTCTCTCGTTCCACACTTAGATGGAATGAGCTTAAAAATGTAATAAGCAACACTGTTAAGCGAGAATGTGAGACAAGATGGAGTGCTAGAGCAGATGCGGTCAAGGCTGTGCATAATGGAGTAAACGAAATTGTAGGGTTACTCGAAAAACTATCAGTTGATAACAGCCAGACTCAGGACACAAGGGCTAATGCTGAAAGATTGTTGGAAAATATTTTGGACTTTAATTTTCTCGTCTTATTGCATTTTCGGCATCAAATTCTCGGTAAAATTGACCGAGTTCAAAAACGTTTGCAGGACCCAACAGTAAACTTCGGGGAAGCAGCATCAAATCTGCAATCTTTGGAACTTCATCTCAATGAAGTGAGATCAGAATCATGCGAAGAAGCCATTCAGAAAGCAAAGGATATGTGCAATAAATGGGGAATTGTAGTAGAAAGTCGAGTCAGGCGAAGAAGACGAATAGCGGAAGAAATGGCACGAGATGCGGGACTTTATTCGGAAGAAAATATTAACAGAATAATGAAAAGCATTATTGATCGCTTTAAGGCAGAATTTTCGTTGAGATTCAAACGACTTCAAGACCTTAATTTCAAATTTGGCTTTCTGCTTAATATTAATAATTTATTAAGCATGAAAAAAGTCGATTTGGAAGAAAAATGTTTGAATTTAGCAAGCTTTTATGACAACGACGTTAATGGGACGGAGTTGTTCAACGAAATTTGCGATACTAAAATGCTAATGAAAACAAGATGTGATACTTTGCTATCATCGCCAGTGCATTTGTTGAAGCTTATAGTATTGTATGGTGAGGATGTCTTTCCGAATTTAAAAATTGCGCTGCAAATGTTTTTAACGATTGCGGTATCAATTGCAAGCTGCGAGCGCTCTTTCAGCAAATTGAAATTAATACTTTCCTATCTACGGGAATCTATGGGTCAAGAACGTTTGGATAGTCTTGCACTCTTAAGCGTAGAACGCGAAACTCTTGATAGTATTAATTTTGATGATGTCATTAATACATTTGCGGGAGTAGAACCCAGAAAAATATTTTTAATGTATTGATAAACAATATTTATTGTTTACTTTGTAAAATATTATTTTATTATTATATATTTTTATATATTTTATTATATTTTTATCTTAGTTATTTTTTTTTAAATAATATTTTAGAATTTATTAATATACATTTTATATTTTTGGTTTTTACTTATGTCTATTTTGATGTCCAAAAATATTTTTTTAAATAAGCACAGGGCTCCAAAAATATACCTAGCCCGGGTCGCCATGTATTCTTGCTACGCCACTGAATTTTTGTTTTTCTTGTAAACTATTATTCATATTATTTTTTCATGGGTAATTTCTCTTATCAAATCAGGATTCTCACTTGCTTCTGTTGGTGAATTTTATTATTATATTTATTAAATAATTCTGGTAATACATCTATCCAAATTCTATTTCCTTGTTTCGTAAATTTTTTATACATCCAATTTTTCAAAGTTTTATTAAATCTTTCAATTATAGGATTATGTGAACCATAATTTGATTTTCATTAGGTGAATTAAAAGTTGAATAAATTTCAATATTATTTTCTTGTCTAAATTCTTCAAATATTTTATTATAAAACTCTTTACCATTATCAACATATAATTTTTTAGGAATTCTATTTGGGGTTTCTTCAAATAAAAACTCGAATCCTTCTTTAATTGAATTTCTTGTTTTGGTTTTTAATGGTAAAGCCCAAACATATCGAGTATACAAATCAATAACTGTTAAAATATATCTATAATTTTTATTACTTTTAGGATTTACTGTTTCAATTAAATCTGCTGACCAAATATCATCTTTATTGAAAACTTTTATTTTTAAATATTTTTTGAGTTTTCTATATTCTTTGTGTAACTCTGTTGCTAGAACCTCTCGGTGATGTAGTTCATTTTTGGTAATTGGTAATTTCCCAGAAATGGTCGATCGGAGGTCTCCATCTCTGATAGTCGCTTGCGCTCCACCCATAACAATCTGTTCTTTCATTGCTGTTTTAACAATTGCTCTTTCAAATCTTTCTCTAAAAGTTGGGTCTTTTATTTCATTTAAATCTTGAATTAAATCAATATCGGCTTTTTGTCGAGTTCGAATATCTTCATTTCTATAAGCAATATCATGTTTTAATGCTGCTTGATCAACTCTATTAACTGGTTCTTCTCCAGGTTTTGGATTGTCATTTTCGTCAAGTCGAATATCTAATCTCGTTCCTAGTTCTGTGAATGAATGTCCAATTAAATGTCTTTCACCTGGATATTTTTTAGTTGAAAATGGTTTTAACATTGAAGATATAATTTTTGAATTTTGAAAATCTCCGCCAGTATGGGTTTTAATTTTATTTTTGTGACTTGATGTTTTTTCATGTTTCGCTTTGTGTGCTTTTGAAATTTCCTTGTTGCAAAATTTACAAAAATATTTTCCACGATTTGATTGAACTTGTGGTACCATAATTTTAAATATTATTTTTTAATCAAGTATAATTTTAGTAGTGGGGAAATGAGCAATTTCGGCTCAACGACTACCCGACAACCCCAGAATTCTATAAATTAAGAATTCTATAAAAAATATTCCATAATTTGAAAATTTAGATTTATGAATTGGGAAATCATTCCCTACCGAATCAAAATAAAATTTAATAAAATTAAAATTTAATCGATTAATTCAAGTAGTGTGGTTTTAGGGTGAACCACTACTAAGTCCGAGAATAGTCATTTGTTAATTTAACAGTTGAAAATTTCTCATCAAGAATTTCTAAATTAAAAATTTGGCAGTCAAAAATTTGTCAATTAAAAAGTTGAAATTGTCATACTATGTAGGAGTATTTTTGAATTTTGAATTTACGTTTTATTATTTAAAAAGTTGAAATCGTCCATACTGCGATTCAAGGTGTCACGAGTGGTTCGCCCTAAAACCACACTACTAATACTTTCTTTTGTTGTTCTTCGATGGGTTATGGAACCCTTGTTTTTGGATTTTGACCCCTTGTTTTAATGAGTTCTATTTCGCATTTTTCCCACTTTTCATTTATGCTTTTGCGTCGATTTTTTTAGCCTTCTAATTCCTGTTTTTAGAACCTCATTCTACTCTCATATGATTTTTGCTGCTTGAGCTTTTCGTATTCAATCTTCCACGGCTTTGCTTGCTTTTTCAGCTGTGTTGCCCTACGTTGCTTTTGCGTGCTTAAATTCATGACCTGATGATAACTTGTCATTATTGACTATTTTTTTGCTTTCATTCGTCAAGTAATTGTTGTTGATTTTCTCTTATCCAGTGGTTTTGCGTCTTTAGTTGTTCGACTCGGTTCTACTCCTCTTGTAATAGTACGGCTAAGTGGCGACGTCTTGTTTCTAATCCACAATTATAGTTATACAAATCACTGATTGTTTGTTTCAACTTTTCTTTTCTTGATTAAGCTTCTGCATTCTCTTGGTCGAATACATCTTGGTTGGTTTTAGTGCCATTTTTTAAGGTTGTCTCTCTGACTTCAAGTTCCATACTTTTTACTTCTAGTTCTAAGGCTTTTCTGTTCATTTCTTCTGCTTTGACTTTGAATAGTATTTTGTAGATCTTGATCGCCATCTTTTCTGCTCTTATTTGATTGAATTGTTCCTCTACTTCCGCTTGAAGTCGTTTGTACTGTTCATCTGCATCTGTTTGGCCGCTCACTTTCTAAATGATTTAATTCAACTCTTATATCATACGTGATTTATACACTACAGCAGGCTTCTGCAAACTTTTTAAGTTTGCGCCCCCATTTTAAACATATTTATTTTTGGCGCCCCCGATTTAATAAAAAATCATAAAGCCACAAAAAAAAGACTTAAATAAACATCTTTAAAATAAACAACGTGTATTTTTCTATTTTTTGTAAATTGAACAAATTAAATATTATGAAAATAACAGTTCTAATGCTTTAGCAAAAAAACAATAATAAATATTCAACGAAAAAACCATACTTCGTTTGTAAAATTTAACAATTTTAAAATTTTCTGAAAACAAAGAATTATTACATTTTAAAATTTTCTGCGCCCCAATCCGGAGGCCCGCCCCTAGTTTGCGCACCTTTGCACTACGTTTAATGGTTCTACTTTTATACATCAAATTTTATAGGTTTTATAAGACATTATGTTTATTTACCGGGCGAAATTATAAACTTCAGTTTTAAAATAGTTTTGTTTTTCTTTACATTTTATTCGATTTTTTACTATTCACAATTATTTTATACATTTTACAATTTATATACAAAATTTTTCGTGAGTCATTCTCTTCCTCGAGTACGGGAGGATTTTCCATTCGATCATACCACGATAGAACTTTTCTTACGTTACCTTACTGTTACATAATTTTGCTTCGAATTTAACTACTAGTATCCTATAAATTTATCTATGCGAAATAAATATGTAAGTTAATAAAAATAATTTCACGAAATTATTTTTTCAGAAAAATAAATTCATAAATTTTTATTAATTAAAGAATAAGAAAATAAAAGATCACCAGGTCAAACCACATTGCATTCATAAAAATTCCAACGAATTAAAAATCAAAGTTTACAATATACAAAAATTTCCAACCGGTGCGAATTCTGTTTGGAAGTTGAATCTAGAAAATCTCAAATTAAAATCAATAAAACTGGTAATAAACTAATAAATATACCTTGTAGTAAGTGTCGGTGGTGGTAGATTACATCCGTGAGGATTCGATTCCTCGGAAAATCCGGAACGTCGTTCCGGTACTTCCTTTTTAGACAGGAACGCGTTCCGGAACTAAAGATGATTTCTGATAACGAGAATTGGCTGACGTATTGAAAAAAAAATTAAAAAGAATTGCTGATTTTTTTTCTAATTTTTGACGAATTTTTATGTGTTATTATAAACAAGGGTTTGAACTTAACCCGAACCCGAACCCGATCCGGAACAAAAACCGGAACGAACCGGCTTGTTTTTCCGAACCGTGAACCGGAACGTTTTTTTTTCTGCTGAACCGGAACTCGAACCGAACAGAAACAAATACGTGAACCGGTTTTGAACCGGTTCAACGGGAATTAAACTTTATTTATAATAAACATTAGAAGAAAAAAATATAAAATTTTCAAAAAGTAAAGATTTCATACATAAATTTTAATGCAAGCGGCCCACGGACCGTACGTTACTCATCACTGGCATAGTTTATTGCCATACCCAAATGGGCCTGATGCTAATGCTAAGAATTTTTATTATACATTTGTTGTGAACAAGAATTTCCAGATGTTGGTTTCCAGTATTGGTAGATGTTTTAAACTTTATTAGTTTATTACAGTGATGCTAAGAAAATGCCGACAAACGTACCGATTTTCATCTGAAATGTGCATTGCTGGGAAATTCCCATCTTTGTAGTTTGTGCATTCCCCACCCTAAGTGAAAGAATTTGAGTATTTAAAACCATTTTTTTAATCAGTGTCAAACCATCTTTGCGAGAGAACATTTATAGAAAGTGGAAGTTTTAGTTAGTGAATAAGTGCCACACAAAACTATTTTATGCATTAAAACCTTGATTACATACAATTTAATAATAAGATTAATAAGTACTACTGTTAGCAAAATATTCTATGCACGCTACCTACGCTACCTAAGTCAAAGTGTCGATTAAAAAGTGTCAATTTCGCATATTTATTGATTTTTGTTTTATATTATAGGTGATTTATCTCAACTACTCTTGGTGTAAGAACCTCTCGCGCGCTGCATATATGTATGTAGTAGTTGCATTTTTCTATAATCTTTAATCTAATAAACTTAAAGTGTAAGTATATTTCATTTTCATTATTAATAAAAAAATGTCCGTTTTTTTTCCTATCAAATAATAGTATTTATTTTATTAGTAATTTCAACATGAGTGAAAAAAGAAAAAACAGTAGCATCACCGATTTTTTTAAAAAGAAACTAAAAACTAGCAGCGAAGATGAGTCAATGACCCGGGAAAATGCAACATTGAGCCAAGTATCCAACACCAATTTCAAC
This sequence comes from Schmidtea mediterranea, assembly GCA_022537955.1. Classification (NCBI taxonomy): domain Eukaryota; kingdom Metazoa; phylum Platyhelminthes; order Tricladida; family Dugesiidae; genus Schmidtea; species Schmidtea mediterranea. The sequence continues at coordinate 107,448,593 of CM039681.1, read as the reverse complement.
GCTGATCAACTGGAATCTGTTGAACTTGCAGCCATAGCATCAACGTCAACAAGTACTTATAATGATAACGATTCTGACGAAGTCTCGTGGCCTAATATTTGGAGTGCGGAAATGTCATTAGAAAACAAAAGACAGTTTCCTTGGTTACTTTCCGAATCCGGAAAATTAGGTTGCTCTTTTTGTAACAAAATACAGCACTTAGAGGTATCTAAAACCCGTGGTGTAAATATTTCATAGGAATGGAGTTCCACATCCGTTTCTTATTACGGTAAAGATAAAAAATCGCAGTTAACGTCATTAAGAAAAAAAATGTTTGAACACGCGAAAACAGCGCACATTAATTCAGAAAAAAATTTAAACAGCGAACAGCATCAGCCAATAGAAAATGTAATAGACAATTTAGAGCTGCTTATTATTTAGCCAAACACGACCGACCATATTCGGATTATTATAATTTATTGCAATTGCAAGAATTAAATGGAACAATTTTGGCACCTGGTTTACGGTCCAGATATATCTGCACAAATATAATTAATCACATATCCAAAAATATGAGATTAAGAATTTGTTCAGAAATTATTAAAACAAATGGAAAGATTTCGATTCTCATTGACGAATCTACAACATTAAGTAAAAAATCTACTCTAATTATATTTTTAAAATTCGAAATAAATAAAATCAGCGATCCACGATTCCTTTTTTTTTGATTTAATAGAATTGTCCGATCAAACAGCATCCACCATTAGAATACCTTTTAAATAATTTGGAAAAATATGGCTTCGACGAGAATTATTTGAAACAACATTTAATTGCATTTACCAGTGACTTAGCAAGTGTAATGTTAGGAAAAAGGTCAGGAGTGGCTACAAAATTATTGAATAAATTTCCAAAAATAATCACGTGGCACTGTTTAAATCATCGTCTGGAGCTCTCTGTTAACGATGCTGTCGCGGAAGTAAATGGTATTAACCATTTTCACATATTTATGGATAAATTATATACCATTTATCATCAATCTCCTAAAAATCAACGCGAACTAGAATCATGCGCGGAAAATTTGGGAGAAGAAATTAAAAAAATAGGACGTGTTTTAGGAATAAGGTGGATAGCTAGTTCATTCAGAACTGTTAATGCAGTTTGGCAAAATTAAAAATCTCTGGCTGAACATTTTCATCAAGCCGCAACTGATGAAACTCGTTCAAAAACTGATCAGAGTGTATACATTGGTCTAAAAAAAATATATCATGGCTAAACAGTTTATAATTAACTTGGCATTAATGTATGACGTTTTGTATGAACTTTCCATCTTGTCTGAAGCGTTACAGAACAGAAGTGTAACGATAGTATATGCGGACAAACTAATCGTCGAACTATTCGCTATTTGGAATTACTAAAAGACGTTAAAAAAGGAAACAAACTCATAGAAGCATCAGAGGCTGTTCAGGTGATGAAATTAGGAACATTAACTTTAACAGATAATAAAAAAATTACTATTATTAACAGAAATCAATTCCTTGTAAGTCTCATTAATAATATGAATAGAAGACTACATACAGAAAATGATTTGATAAGTGAATTTCGAGTACTAGATCCAACGGAGTGGCCAGCAGATATTGAAATTGGCTATGGAGGAAATGAAATCCAGTCATTATGCACCAGATTTAATTTAACATCACCGATGCGATGTATCAATGCGTTTAGAGATTATATTGATACTGGAGGCAAAGTAATTCCTGAAGGTGTAGAAATCTTAATTCGATACATAAATATTGTACCTTGCAGTTCGGCAGAGTGTGAGCGCGGATTCAGTAATATGAATATTATTTTAAATGAACAAAGAAATAGAATATTAATCGAAAATCTAGCAAATCTTTTATTTATAAAAATGAATGGCCCACCACAACAATTATTTAAACCAGATGATTATGTAAAAACTTGGTTAAGGTCTCATCGTTCAGCGGATGACAACAAAACAAGGAAAATTCAACCACAAGATCCTGAACATAATCCTATTTGGAATATTTTATAAAAACCATTAGTGTTTTCATGTATTGTTAAAAATATTTATGCAATATTGTTTGAGTATCTAATATGCGTATTTTATAATTCGTTAACTAATTTTTATTAAACGTTCCTATTATTGTAATAAACATATATATATATATATATATATATATACATATACACAAAATGGGTTTCGTAATGATTTTCGTTTCCTTTCCTTTTTATGCTATATACAGGGCCGATCCTGGCGACGGGCGAAAATTGGAGAAAATCTTCCCCCGTCGTCAAATTTGGGACATGAGACCTAAAAAAACGTCGCCGCCAGGATTATCATGGAAAATCACCCCCGGTCGTTAAATTTGGGACATGAGACCGCACAGAGTGGCGCCTACTCACGATCGGCCTTGTCTATATAATTATATATACGCGTTCCGGTAAAAAAAATTAGCACAACACCACTGCCTAAACTCTTGATTTTTAAGGGTCATGGTGAAAAAACGTAGTATAAAATAAGATCATACATATACTAGTGTTAATTATATTAATTGGATAAAATTTTTATACTTTACTATATAAAATTTACTAATAAAATTTAATTAAACCTATTTTAGAGATTTATAACTCAACAGTTTAAGGATCATAAAAATTTTTCTGTTAGGAACATTAGGTTCAAATCTTTAACTTCTTTAAAAGGTGGATTATTAATATTATTATTATTACTGTACTTATAATTATTATAATTATTATTATTATTATTGATAATATTTGTTAGGTTATTTTTATTAAACCTTTAGTATTGAATTATAAAACTGAATGATAACTTTTATGGCCCATTAAAAATAAATAGCATTGTTACTGTATATTAATATAATTATTATTATTACTTATACGATTTTTATTTTGCCCACCCTAGGTTATCTAGATAATCGCTACAATTTCCACAGTGATTTTTATTAATATTATAGTCCACGACGAACTTAATGATTGTTGATTTCCATTAGAAATTATGGACGTTGGTTTTGATCTACTAATATCATCTATCCCAACGTAAATCACTATATTATCACATACTGTCCCACGAGCTCGTTATGACCCAAAAATTTAACAAGAAAACAACCCCAATGAATAGGTTTACACCCGTGTAGCTACGAACGAAAATATCAAAGACTAATAGGGAAAGTTAGATGGCACTGTAACGCATTAAACATGGAAGTAATTACCCGTACTAACTTGTAATCATTGATTTTAATATTATCGTTTTCCACGTAAATACCCAACTTGTAATTAAAATCATATACTCTTATTTAGTGCAAGACCACAAGTTAGACTTCGAAAGATTCCGAAAGGACGTCGCCAAATATCATGAAGAGGCGATGAATCAATCACAACGCGCAGATTCCCTCGTGCGGCGCTGTAGACGCGTGGATGAGACATGGATCCGGCCCGACGAGGCAAAAAAGCTTCACCAGCAAATAGCCCAATTAAAACAATTGTACGAGGAAGAACTCACTCTTTCCAGGTCACTAAAAGTAAAGATACGTCAGCAGGCCTGCACCATAGAGGCCTTGGAAACAAAATTACATGTTCACACAGATCTCACCCCGAACCCCACTTATGCCGAAACAGAATTGTTTCCGGCAAATGATAATATCACGGTCAAGGCAAGGGCTTCCACCTCAGCACATCCTCCGGAGCCGACCAATATAATGGCTGCGCCGGCACCAAAACGACCGCCGCCATCGAAACCGCGACCGGGCAAACATGAAAGGCCCCGCAACCGAAAATTAAAGGAAGCCCGTCTGTTGGGGCAATTTACTCACATTTTTGATTTTAGTTAACATCATCATACTATAAACTGGCTTGTGACTGTTTGTAATTTTAATTTGTAGTTTAGTTATTTAATAAATCCTATGAATTGGAAAATTTCGTAAATAAATTCACATTGTTTCAAGATAAATGAAGGGATAGTTAGAAGGGGACCTTGACGAGTTGGACAATAAACTTTCTATGGTAGTCCATGAACGCACGGAAGGTTAAGGCATTAGCAGTTCTTGTAGAGGAGCTCACCTTTTGTTAACCTTCCACCCATTAGTGCACAGTACCAACGTCATTCTTGACGGGTGCCTAGTGGTAATAATTGTTGTGCGCGTACTGTATGGGGTTTTTTATCCATTCCCTTGACACTTATGCAAAGTTCTTTCCCATAAGTACCCTGCATTAGCAAACAATAATACACTACAGAAAAAAACACAGAAAATTCACATGTTGGGCAAAAACTAACGTGAACCCTTAATTTGTTTAACCAGCACGGTAATGACTATATACTTTTGAGCGGTAAATCTAAATATTTAATTTAGAAAGGAAATTATAAAAATTAAAAGAAAAAATAAAATAATTAAAAAATAAATCGAGTTCTAACATCCAAAACTCGAAGAAATAATAAATCAAAAAATTAGAAAAAATATTTTAAATGATAAAAAATTAAAATTCCTTATTTTACCGCATCAAAATACACACACTGAAAATCGTGGTATATAAAGCAGTGCTGGGAAAACAAAAAATCGGTACGGTTTTCAAATTTAATTATTTATCTTATCTTACGTAATCTCTCAATTTTTATTTTATTATCATTTTCTGAAGTTATAACAGTTGGAAACCATAAAAAAGTAAAAATTGTTCTTTTTATTGTTTTTTATATATTTAATTATTCAATTTATATTTAATGTATTTTTAAATCGAAATTCAATTAAAAGTGTTTTCATTGATTATTTATTTATTTTTTTATGTTTACTAAGAATATGTTACTATGATCTGACCAGAAATTTTATTTTGCGACCGAATCTCTATAGCGAAGAATAAAATCTATTAACATGCTTTTATCCATTAATAGAACACAAGCACGCAAGTCATTAAAATTATATCAATTTACCCCCGGATAAAACCTGTAGTTAGCGGGGAACTCGCTTGCTGGAACTGCTCAGTATTCTCCCTTCCTAAATTTTATCGCCCAACCCTCGAAAGAGCGCGTGGTGGACCTGGAAAAGGTCAAAATATAACTGACTATACATATTAATAGAAGAATATGTAAAGTGACCAATTTATCAAAAGTGAATTTTATCAAAAAATTACAAGTTAGAACAAACAGTGATATCCACAGAACGGCATTAAAATACTAGACGGAAATCGAAATATTACATAAATCGACGATATTCACGAAATTATTAGACTAATATATACTCGGTAACATGCACAATGAGTGTTAAAATTTTTTTTGTTTTCCAAAGCCATACTAATTTATCGTGGAATTATATTCTAATGTTCCTAAACTCAAAATTTTAATTTTCATGACCATTTAATAACCTATGATGAACATGAACGTTGTTTTCCTTAATATTTAATCTACGGTTAGAATAAAACTGACTAAAATATAGAATAATTTAAAATAATGAGAACAAAAACAATTCATATTAAAGTTTATTTAAAAACAAATTCAAAATTACCAGATGAAGGATCATAAGTAATAAATTCCAAAACGATTTGTGACGAAAAATATAAGTTCCAAATGGAATGATCACAATAGATGTGATAGTGAAAGTCACTGAATCCATATCACTAAATCCATAAATCCACTCCGATAATATCATAACGAAGCATAGAATTTTTCTTACGATAATAAGTTGCCATGGAGATGAGCAACTTGCAAAAAATATTGAAAAATAGGTCACTAAACTCTTTATTACGTCTACGATAGTAGACTCATCGTCACAATTACCGACTGTGTGGTGATGTTGTCGTTTTAATTTAAATTTTTTTTTATTATCATGGTCACTCAAAATGAACTTATTATTTTAAATGCCAAAATTTTGGTAACACTACTATATTTAATATAGCATTCATTATTAGGGTTACCGTTACTAGTTATCGTTTACTATCTTTATCATTAAAAATTATGATTATTATCGTTATTAACCACGTTGTAAATACCAATGTTATTATAAATTTCATTTTATCATTTTCACAATTAATATTTTTATTGGTATAATTATTATTATTATAATTAATATTATTTTTATTTCTATTAGTATTATCCCAATTATTATTATTATTATAATTACTATTTATTATTATTATTGATACTATAATTGCAATTATTGTTATTACAGTTGTTCTTATTGTCATTATTATTATTAGTTATTACTATCATTATACATCTGTAAAAGGTTTATCAAGGCCCTTAGTAGTATTATTGTCAATAATATTACTGTTACCTTTATCGACGTTACCATTTCCACTATTTAACGTTATTAAATTACCAAAATTCACAATTAAAATTCATAGAATGATCATTAAGATCATATTAGGTTCATCATAGTATTCATAATATTATATCAATTAGTTTAACGCATCCATTTATAAACATTGACTCATATTTTTGAATTTACGTACTATAACTTGCTGCGCCAACTACTCATTTTCGAATATCTTCAACCAAAATGTATAGAAACGAGGCCACGGTGTCCTCAATAATGCTTCTATCGCATCGGCCAAGGGTTGATGGGTTCTAGTATTGTTGTAGAGACCTTCCCAAAAATCAGATAATAAAATAAATTACAATCACCTTCATACATCCTCTCGTCCAGACGATGTAAACTTGTAAATTGTTAATATTGATTAAATTAGTGGTAGGTGTGTTATGACAACAATCATTTGGTTTATTTCAGTGGATCAAACATCACAATTGTACAAGAGATTCAGAAGAGACGGCGAAATACGACGCAGGGGCAATTTCGCAAACTCAGAGGGCCGAGGCGCGGAGAGGTAACCAAACTAAGAGCGGAGGTAGAATAATTACGAGCAAAATTGGCCCAAAAGGAAGGATCCCTGGCTCAAGTGGATTAGAAAGTTAAAGAACAAGAGAAAGAAATCGCGCAATTAAAATTAAAAGATGAAATCCGAGCTGGACTTGTGCGGAGTGGCAGTAAACTGTCCACTGAGCAAGAGGCGGTCGTAATCCGGAACGTGATGGGGAAAGATATTGACATAGCCATCACCTCGAAAAGAATCAAGAAGATCCTAAAAGATATCAAACAAATATTCGAAAATGAAATTAAGCCACAATTAATAAAATGCGAAAGAACTTATGATGAGGGAAAATCAGATGATATTGGTTAAACAAGCAATAGATCAAACAAGAAAATTTATCGATCGAATAAATACTAGAAGACCGAAATCAATGAAACAATTCGTGGAAAGTGTGAGATACCGAGATTATGACGCTCACGGAAGAACGAGCAGGTGAACTAAATGAAGCTTATGGCGAATATCAGAGATCGATGAGAGAAACGGAATCTATAAGAATAAAGGTAAAATTACCTAACGGCGATAAACAATTAATTGAAGTGGACCCAGATTTTAAAGTAAATTATTTAATAAAATTAATTGATAGGCACATCTTGATAAAAGTGAGAGAAAACCGTGATGACGGAATGATGGAAGATGTTATATTAATGTATAATGAGATTTTTTTGGAGGATGATGATCAAACCCCAATATACAGCCTAGGTATATGGGAAGACGGAAAAACAATAAAGGTCATATCAATGGACGAACCGAGTGGTGGAATCAAAGATTCCAAAGAGAGTGAAATATCAAATTTTCAGACAAAATTGAAAAATAAAATGGATCGAATATTAGAAATATACAATGTATGGGGAAAAGACGAGGAATTATTCAGGAAAATATTATTTCTTCATGGTGGAGACTGTAAAGTTTACAGTGTAAACCAACGACATAGATAAAAATATGGAACGAAGAATTAGCTCGTTGGGGTTTAAAACAACATAATGTAACGCAAAAATGGATCGAATATATTCCGAGCGAAATATCAGAGGACTTGTTGAAAGAGATCGCAGATGAATTGTGTAAGGAAAAAATTCCCTTTTATATGGACGAACTAGAATGGCTACCAGTAGAAGACGAACAATTACGAGAGGAGAAGTGGTTAACACCATTCAAATGGAAAATTACAAACTGGCACGATAATGTAAAAGCAGCTAAAAAAGGAAAACTAGTAAGTGTAACAAGTCAAAAATTTTATACGAGACCAGGAGGTTACCGATTAAAAATGAAAATTTATCCAAATGGAGACGGAGAGAGGAAAAACTCATGTGGGAGTATTTTTATTATTTGCAAAGAGATAAATGACAGCAAACTATCGTGGCCGTTCAGTCAAAAAGTAACTATTTCACTTAACGCAACCGGACGACCGGAAAGACGGTATAGCGATACATATAAATCTGATAAACGAAGTACATGCTATCAAAAACCTAAAACAACTGAAAATATCGCATCAGGATCACCAATATTTATCGATCAAAAATCTGTAATAGGCGAACAATCAATATTTCTCAAAAACAACAATATCAGTTTCACACTTGAAGTGGAAAGAGAAACGGAGATAATAGTGAATGAAAATGCAGATCTACCAAGAATTTGTGTATTAGAGAAACGAGTGTCAGGAACAAAATGTTTACCAACGGATATGAATGATCTTGTCGAAAACGAATTAACTGCACTAACAGAAACGCAAAAATATAGGGAATTTAAAGCTATTTTGAAAGCTAGTACCAAAAATCAACACAGAGCCGTTGAACTGGCAAAACGAATATTAGATTCATGTAAACGAATTGAGAATTTGAGAACACTGGTTAAAGAAATCGAGGAGTATCGGCGAATTCACTCCTGGTATACTAAACAACTCGATGGATTAATTCGAAATAGGAGACATATGGAATGGGCAGCGAAAAGACCCGAAAAATATCGATTACAAATTCAGTATCCGGATATAGAAAACGAGGAAAGAGAGGTGCACATCACAACAAAAATCAAAATAAAAGCCAATATGCCATACGAATTACCTTTTCATCTGCAATATGAAGGGAGATCCTTGGATGATGAGTTAGAAATCGGAGTCACTCCAGTCAAACAGGGACTAAGTAATATTTTAACTGTCAAAAACTAGTCAAAAAGGCGAATAGCGGAAAATCATCAGACAAACATTAGAAAACAGAGATAATTTAGAAACTCCGGAAATGGAAGAAGTAATAATTGAAGCAGTCGCAGACGATAATGTGATAACAGATCTAGAGGAAATCATGAACTCAGCAGGAAAAATAACGAACCAAAATTCCGGCTATTTATTCACAACCAATACCGAAAATAAACAGGCAACCGATGAACGAGAAGGATTTACTTGGACACAGAGAGAAAAAGTTGAGACAACAGAAGTAGAAACAGATATGGAAAACGTACAACAATGGATCAGCAAGGACACATATACCACGGATGGATGGAGTAATTGGATCGGTGAAAGAGGATTGACGACATCAACCAACAAACAACCAAATCGAAAAGAAGCCGGAACAATGATGGATAGTAAGTCGAGAGGAAGACCAAAAATAAATCGACCAGAATCAAAACCAAAATCAAAAGATTAACTACAAAACGAGAGCATGAAAATAAAAATAGTTAAGCTCAATTAAGTAGCCCAATAAAAACGCCCATGAGAACAGGGAACGCAATGGATAAACGAACTAGTATCAGATGTACTAGCCTTGGCCAATACAGAGATAAAAAGAGTGTTAAGGAGACATAACATTCAACCAGAAGCAAAACAATTATGGGCTATCTTGTGGCCAATATTAACCAAAGCCATGGATAATAAAGTGAGAATAACCCTAAGAAACGTTCCGGAAATGATATCCATTGTTGAACAATTAGTAAAACGATCAAATGATCCCAGACGATATATGTTAGGGATAGCATATTTAATTTACAACATGATTGGTTTGTATAAAAACAAATGCCAAAATATACACAAGATGGGCACGTTTTACAATCACTGATATAATTAAAAAATTAATAGAACCATTTGTATTAACGCGGGTGGATGGAAACTATTTATCACCGCGGCAGGCAAAAATGATCAAATAGAAACGATGCAAGCAAAACTTTGTGAATTATTTATCGGAATTCGAAGGAACAATAAATGTAAACGATCCGAGAGTGAGTAGAAGAGGAGTAAATCCCGATGATATAAAAATGGGTCAGAGATATTTATTGAAAGACACAGAGGAGTGCAAGGCGGCAAATCCGAGAAAATTAAGGACAATTGCAACAGACGTATTATATAGTATTTATCAAGAGGCAGATCTTATTAAGGCAAATATAACAGAATTTACAGTTACTCGAAAGATAATCACGTATTATTGTGGACAATATTCGTATACATCAATTATCGAACCAGGAACCGAGTCGTCAGTGGTAACATTAACAAGAGAGCAATGCGAAGACGGATTCCAAAGGGAAAAAATCGTACTCAATAACAAAATTGAGATAGCGGCAGAAGACAGAAAGATAAAAACTACGCGAGTATATACAGCAGGAAGAATAAAAGGATCAGATGGGTTATGTCAAGTGGGAGAATATACATTACTCGGCGAGTTGGTTAAAGGGGTAGTAGGGATAGAAAGCTACCAAACGAAACTTTAACAATATCAAGGATATTTTGATAATGACACTCAAGCAATGAAAAAATACCCAAATTGTCTCGCATCAGACAGATTATACTATACCGGAATGTCGACGTTGACATATAACGCAGGTGTAAGAGAATGTCGGTTAACACTATTAAAAACAGCAATTTTTGAGGAAATCCTAGGAGATGTATATTGAAGAAAACAGGAAAAGGCTATGAGAGAATTAATTGCAACCCGAAAAATTTCAAAACGAATAATAACTTCAAAGCTGAAATCAGAAGGCACCCATGTGGTGGTAGTATCCAAAGATAGTGATGTGGAGATGAGATTCATAAAAGAAAATACAGCTAGTAAATGTGACGAAATGGTAAATAGTAAAAATTGCAAAGGCATCTTCCTGTCACAGAAAACCATACCAAACGCAAGAGAAAAGCTGGAAGATAAAGAGATAAAACTATATTTATATACAAACGAAATATACTTGTTCCATCGTGGATTAGCATCAATGGAAAAAGTTTACCATGATCTACTACAGAATGATTGTTCTCTAAATAGAGAAATACTGAGGACAAAATTAGCCATGTCAATCACAAACTCGGATTACGCAATCCCGTTATTACCCTTGCAAGGACATTTTGGATAGTGAGAGAAGTGATGTACACTTATCAATGTGAAAAAATAACAGCGAGACTACCAGAAACATCAACGATTCTAAGGGATAAATGTGGAAATAAACTAGAGATAGTACACAAGTGAAAAAATAGATTTGTGCAAGCCGTCACTAGAATAATGAACCCAGTAGAATTTTATCCAAATTTATTCAATTGTAGTAATGTGTATGGACCTTTATTCGAAGAGGAAGACGGACGATGGATAATATTTCCAAGTAAATCACCAACACCAGCACCAAAGAAATTTGGATTAACATATTGACTTCAGAATTAGAATTAAAACCTGTTGATGTATTTAGAAATGGATTATATAAAAGATATAAAAGATCTAGAATAGGCAAGGGCAAATATGCTTTTTCCAGCATATAGACAGGCAATTTTATTAAATCTTGTAACCATTGCAGGCTGGAACAACCACGGTGGAAGTCCGAATTATGAATTATTACTATAGCCAGAACATTTTAAACATGCGACATCCAACATGATGAAAGCAACGTGGAGACGATTCCTGATATTTGGTAAAATGATGGCAGGGATATTGGGAATAATACTCATAATTCAAATAGTAAGAGCAATTTTAACGCAAATGTTGGCTTGTTTTGATATTTACAAACGCGAAAGAAAAGTTAACTGGGAAATGAAAATGGGATTTTTACCGTTCTTAGCCAAAACTATGGTCCTCCATGGACATTCAAAGGACATTCATAGAATAAAGAGATTAATGGAAATTCTCTCAAAAATGAAAGGAACCGATAAGGAAGTCGGACGAAAATTCAAATAATTGATGAAAATAGAGACAGAGAAGTTAGATGTCCGGAGAAAATAACTATACCTGGGATAACTCAAATGATCTGTTATGTCAAAGTCAATGAAGAAATAAAAGGAGAAATGGTGTTCGAACAGAATCAGAAATTCGAGAAACGCAAGAACTACCTTTGACAAGAGAAATTGTACACATAAATAATGACAAAGAAATTCCGATTAATGTCACCAATTTTGATGAAGACAAAATAATCTACGAAAATGAAAGATTGGGAAAACTAACATCAATGATGTAAATTGAATTACCAGAAATAAAAAGTGATCAAGCTGATGAAAAAGAGCGGTGGACAATCGACAGTGAGTTAAAAAATTAAATGCACTATTAATCGAATTTAAAGATATTTTTGCAGCATCTGATTTCGATTTGGATACAAACGATGTAACTTAACATGTTATTCCGTTAACAGATGATACATCGATTACACTGAGGCCATATAAGCTGACAGAAGTGCGAAAATCCGTAGCAGAAATGGAAGTGCAAAATATGTTAGATGCTTGAGAAATATAACAAAGTTGTTCACCCTGGCAATTTCTGTAGTAATGGTTAAACAGAAAGACTGTACACAAAATTGGCCCAAGAGGAAGGATCCCTGACTCAAGCGGATCAGAAAGTTAAAGAACAAGAAAGAAATCGCGCAATTAAAATTAAAAGATGAAATCCGAGCTGGACTTGTGCGGTGTGGCAGTAAACTTTCCACCGAGCAAGAGGCGATTGTAATCCGGAACGTGATGGGGAAAGATATTGACATAGCCATCACCACGCCCGAGAATGTGTTGTTTGCGTGTATGTACCACAATCGAACCAAAACCAAAAAGGAACAAGCAAAAAGCTCGGCCTGGTAAGCGCGAGCGAGAGCGCCAAAATAAAGTCAAAGCCGCCCGAATAGTAGAGCATATTCTCTAATCGAACGGGATTCGAGTGGCCTTAAATTGTGGTGCTGACAAAAGACCTGTGATCATTTATTGGTGTTTAATTATTACTCTATTATAACGATATTTATCTTATTATGATTTTGTCTTTATTTAAATTAAAAGTGAATAAACCAGTTAGTTGTTTGAGAGGAGGGACAGGTAAAAATAGAGCACGAGGTCTATTATGACAGCTCATGGACACAAAAAGAATATTAGGGCATTAGAACTCTTTGTAGAAAGGCTCACCCTTTGCTAATATTCACCCACTAGCACATAGTACAAACGTCGTTTTTCCGCCGGTGTCTAGTGGTTATCTTTTATGAGGACGCTGGTCGAGTAGTGAATAACACTTAGACCCCTGATTTAATTTTATTAACCCCACTAGTGGTCAGCATAATTTTGGGGACTCAGTCGGGATTTGAAATTTTCTTATGGGGGAAAATTGAATAAATTGGAAACAGAAGCTCACAACTAACTGTTTTATTTTTATTAAAAGATAGAAAGTAGAAAAACATTTATTATCAGTATTATTATTGTTATTATTATTATTATTATTATTATTATTATTATTATTATTATTATTATTATTATTAATAATAATGTAGCGTTATTGTGATGAATCTTATTATTGTTATTACTATACTTCATTAACATTAATTTTATTGGAATGAATGTGAATAATTATAACCGAAAAAATGTCGAAATTATTTTTATCAAAACTGACTCGTTAGAAAATGAGGAACAAAACTCGAAAATCATTGAAGAAATTTATTAATCAATAATCTAACGATCAAGAAGGAATCGAGATAATAAGACGGATTTGATTTTGAATGGTTTCGAGTGACCAAAAAGAATAGAGCCATAAATGAGCGAATTTAAGTGCTTAAAAATAAAATAACAAGTTGGACTAGGTGAGGTGTAAAATTATATATTGTTAAAAAGGGATATTTGCGATTTGGTTGGGTTGAGACGATGAGGATGACTGTAATAAAATTGAAAGTAGTAAAACGGAATTGAAAAAATTAACATAAATTTGTATATAATCATTGTGTATATATCATACAAAATGACATGGAAATTCAAAATTGAAAATGAAGTTACAATTATCAAAATGGTACATAATTAATTTATAATTTAATATTGATATCATCCCACTGTATGTGGAATTGAAAAAAAATTATAGTTCACTATATAGCATAGAATAATATTAATATCTTCAGAATTATAATGTTGTTTTGATTATTAAATCATATATGTATTAACGATGTATTGTAAGTTATAAAATTTTCATTCAGGAACCTTAATCAAATCATAATGATCAAAAATTGTACATAAAACGACCATATAAGAAAATTTGTAAATTAATATTTTGTTTTAATCATTATTCAAATTGTAAAATATTAGTATTGTTGGGCCAGAACACAAACGGCCTTGTGAATGTTTAAATGAATCGGTAACACACATGCAAATATAACATGCAAATTTAAATTCAAACCTATTAAAACACCAACTAAACCCTATCAAATATGAGAAAAAAGATAATAAAATATAAAATAACAAACATAAAATAAAATTAAAATAATAACAAAATACACCAAGATCCGCACGAATTAAATATAAACATAACACGAAAACTCAATGATTTTGACCAAAATTTGACAATTTATTAAAAATACCAAATTTCATGAAAATGAAATAATTTGAATTAGAAATAATTCAATTAAAAATCTAAAGAAAAAATTGTCAAATAAAATTTCAAAATAATAAAAATTAAGATTAGAATACACTAGAAAAATCCAAGGTCAAAATTTGTTTTACTGAAGCAAAAAGAACACGCAAGGTATATATAGGTATATATACCGATACATTTTCACATGAAATTTAACCAAAAATCGTTTTTGAAAATCTTCAAATAGTTTTTAAAAATCTATTAGGTGAGTGAGAGTTTTATTGGAAGCTCTCTCCACGTCGCGCCCTCGCAACCTCGATAGACCTCTGCTTGGACGTTGGCGTGGGGAGATTAATATTTTATGGTTTATGGATTGGTAACTTGTTTATTTATTTTAATAAATTATTCATGATATATAAATTATAGTTTTGTTTTTCTTAAATTTGTCGAAATTTTTCCGGCCCACAGCCAAAGACACATCACAAGATAGTAAAATCAACATATTATTCAGATTCGTGTAAGTGCGTGGAATATCGCCAATGATCTGTGCCCGTGAAGACCCGGCGTGCGGAACGCAGGGATCGGAACGTCAATATTATTCCGTATAGAAGAAAGGAGAAATAAGGTAGTGGTCTTTTGGCTACTTCCTCGTTTCTCGATTTCTTTAAAATCGACCTAAAATTGTTCTACACACGGCTTAAAATAACCACACCGAGTAGTCCAGTGGGCACTCATTAAATATAATATGAACACAATGCGCCTAAGGTCAACTAAAGGAAGGTAACGGGAATCGAAACTGAAATCGTTGCTGAACATTCAAATTAATAACGAGTAAATACTATCATTATGTAATTATTAAATCAAAATGTAGAGGCTAAGCTAAAATCATTATAAATATAGAATAATTCAGGACACCCAGTTAAACGAACCACTGAGTTAAACAGTCATAAGGAACCTAATTGAACCACGAATAAACGATATCCCAAATTAAACATAAATTTATACGTTGATACCGATGGGAGAAATATCGTTGAGTAAGTACCAGATCTCCGGTTAAGAACCTATAATATTAGCGAGCCCGTACGATGATCCTATTATAACCTAAACTAATATTATTTTACCAACTACCCGAATTAACCATAATTAACGGAACAATCGCTGTAAATTGAACTATTTTTAATCAAAGCGTCCGCATTCGTGCGCAAGAAACAAAACAACAGTGTGAAGAGAATATATTTAAATTACCCACAAACAAATGTAAATTAAACATCACAGCGAATTAATCCGCATCTGAACGAACATAGACACCTTCCAATTTTAGCCTGAAACCCACTCCTGGTGGATTTAGAGTATAGTCCGCAACCAAGCTAACGCAGCAAAAACGATGGAACAAGTAGTAAATCCCTGACCAATACGTATCGATGTTTTCCTATACATAATATAAAGTCAATAAAAAGAAATACAAAACAAATAACTATAAAGATCCCGCCTCAATCCCTAGTCCACATTGAAGTAATAGGTCATCAGAAATCTACAAGCCGAAGAAGTAACATTTTTTTTGGAACCCAAACACCTAACGCTTACCTCATAATCTAATCCGCAGCTAATACTTCCTGTGATGTAACGAATAAGTTCCATTTACGATCGTTCATTATAATTTGCGGCGATTTGTTCAAGACAATATATAGATGCATTGAAACGATAGAATGAAAAGTAATAAACAACTTCGTGGTTGACATTTAGCTGCCTGATCGACGATGAAATAACTTGGATAAATGCACGCACACACTCCGATTTATAAGAGATTGTACATTGGCGTGACCTTTCCAGTATATGCTTACTACCGATACGTGTGCGCAACTGTTCACAGAACGATAGGACGACACAACACTATATATAATCGCGAGACAGCATAACAGAGCTCATTTCAAATCGATTAAAAGTACAGGAAAGGAAAATTTGTTCGGAAATGAACTCACGAGGAAATTCAGTAGACAAATACACCACCGTCAGGATTCCAGAGGAAGACGTCGCAGTCCGGGAGCAACACATAGGTAAATCTTTTACTTTATATTGATGTAGTTTTACGACCTTTTTTCATAAACTGTAGAGACACCTTGGCAACCCTGCTTAGATTTAGGACTAGACAGATAAGCCCAATTCCATGAATCGAGCCTTAAATTCAATTAGCTCTATGAACCTAGTGCTTCTTCATACAACTCTCAGGAGCAAGCACACTTAGACCTCAATAGGAACTCAACTAATAAAATCAATCTCAACTCATAATTCCTAAGTAGATGATTATGGAGACCCGGAACGAAATCTCGAAAAAATCGGAATCACTCGATGAACTTAGTGGAGTTATGCTCGATAGTTATGGAAATTCCCAGAATTAACTGCACTATTATGATCAATTCACCCTTTCCAGTTTAGAAATACTAACCAATTACGTCATTTCACGTAAATTTTGTCCATTTTGGTATTATAAAACAAAGATGTCAATCTAGGTAGATTAAGTCTTCTCGTTTTTCAGAATTATAAATTGATTTTCGGTATTTTATATATTTAGATTTTTTCTTTATTTAGGATTATAAATCCATCGTGTACTTTAGATTTTTCCATCTGAGAATCATGAAGCAATTAGGTTATTATTTTGCGTGTTTATTCATTTTAGCACTTCATTAACTCAAGTATTTCACACGTTGTTATTTTAGCATTAACAACCAGCTAGGTCATCCTAAGAAATTCTAGATATTCTCCTGAATTATATATCGATTGCATGGGTACAGGTATTTTAGATTCCTCCATTTTAGAAGCGTAAATTAACTACATCAATTTAAGTAATTCATGTCTATTTCAATATAATAAATCAATTGCATCATGTTACGTGTTTTTGGAATTTCGTTAAAAAATTTTATAAATAAAAATCATATTATTTTTTTGTAGCTTAAAAACTTTCTTTATCTAAACGAGTAACTAGTTAACTGATTCCATTTCAGGCTTTTGTGTTTTGTATTTTTTTTCCGAAGCCTGATCGATTAATTCATTTTAGAACCATAACAGGAATTTACTTCGCCTATAGCGAGCAAATCAAACCATTCATTTCTTCCAAATAGTTCTGTTCCAGAAAAAGGATTCGAAATTAAAGGGAATACTCGACCTGGATTAGAAAAGAAAAAGTTGTTCCGAGATGAGTGACGATGGACCTAAACCTCTTCATGTAATCATGGTTATACCACTAGAAATCGGTTAATCCTGACCCTAACCTACACTGACCACTCCTAAAAGTATTATCTCCGCCCACAAGGATAAGATACTAGCTCACCCGACTCAGATCTAAGAAGCAACGCCCTCAACCATTTCCGAATAAACGATTATTAAACTAAAGACTCTTCAATCCACCCCCGTTAATTTATTATTTTTCTTAGAACCATCAAGATCCCACGTATATATTCCCACTCACGTCGCAGATCAATGGCGGCACGCGTGGCGACGCAGCAATCAAGAACAACGACCCGACAGGCCTCAGTCAGGAGAGGAGCGACAGGACGACATCTCCCTAGTGAACAACACTATGAAGCAATTTCAACCACAAGGGCAAGTATGCAAACCCAGGCCGGCCCAAGATATCCATGTACGGGCACGGGCGCTCTTGGCCCATCTCAAGATTCACCAGTGCCAAGTCAATTCCATGGTGGTTCGGGCCCAAAACTATTTAGCCAATGTGGAAGACGACCTCGCTGCCGGTCGACTCGCAGACACCTATCCACCCCCTCTGAGACCGGCCAGAAACACGAAGCGGCCCGTGGTCGTGATCTCGAACTGTTCCCCCGAGGAAGGGATCAAGAAGTTTTTCCAGGATGTCGACTCTGATTGATTCGGGAAATTCGTAACTATCATCCAATTTTTTTTAATACATGTTTGATAGGTACCACTTGTGTTACTTTTTTCATTTTTTTTTGTTGTTTTTCTAACCCATGTTTAACTTAACTGAATAATCGAGATTTTACAAGATTACCAATGGTAATCGGTACGTTTTATTTCAGAGATGGAGCCGTTATCCATATTACAGTTGGAACTGGAACGAGTCCGAGCGGCTAATGGAAACCTCCACGAGCAGAATGTTCAGCTGGCCAGGGAAGTACAGCAAACGAAGGACATTTGGATGGAACCCCAAAAGGTGAAACTGCTTCGCCAGCGGCTTACGGCAGCTCAACAGGGATGGGAAGAGGAGAGACAGTTGGTACGGAGTCTGCGGATCCAAATAAAGGGACTGGAGGTCGCCCTGTCGGCCTGCCAAGAAGGGGCAGCGGTTACTTATCCCCTCGTCTTCGCTCCCGCTCAGCTAACCTACCGCAATGCGATGACGACTCCGACCACAACCACCACCCCCAACCACCCCAGCTACGAACGGTTATCGGCCTGGGAGAAAAGAGCGTGCGAGACGCCGAGCCGCTCGACTGTCAAAGCAGATCTAAATGTCTGATGAACTGTCTCTCAGTTACAAGTTACTTGTGTCCTGTCACAATTATATCTTCCTTGTTATTTAATTGATATATTTTTATTAAGAGTTTGTCAGGCGTCTATAACCCCGCATAGTATGGGACCAGTAATCTAAAGCGGGCACAAGTCTTCTAACGACAGCTCGTTGAACCCAGGGATTGTCCGAGCGATTATAGCATTAGCAATAGCGCTCACTTTTTGCGGGCAATCCACCCACTCGAACACATTTCCAACGTTGCCTAGCAACGGGTGCCGAGTGGTAGTGAGAAAATATTTATGTGGCGTTACCAGGGAAATCATGAGAACATTTAAACAAACATCGACACCCTGTAACCCACCAGTATAAAAAGTATAAAATTTGTCTAAACGTTTAGCGAAGCAACAAAAATTTATTTAGCAATAATAACAAATTCAAAAAGTGATGGAAAATGTTAGAATCCAATTAACGTAAAGTTAAAATATGTAAAAATGACGTTACAGCCGTATTAAATGAATAAAATAAAAGATGGATAAATGAGACAATAGATTTATAAGTACTTCGCAAGAAACTCGAACCGCCTTGAGCTAATATATGAAGGTCCATTTTTGTCTTCAACAGAAACAAAGATTTCAAAACATCCGACATCCAAATGCCAAACCTGAAAATCCGAACATCAATAGACAAATTTGAAGCCAGCATACGTAACCAAGCCAATTACTCCAAAAAAATGTGGGAGGGTTTTTTTCAGCAATCCTTATTTATTGCAATTTTAAATTATATTGAAATTGCAATAAATAATTTGTTTGTATAATTAGAAATTGTTAAAGTCTCAATGTTTTATATATGTATAAAGTATGTAAGGTTCCAGCCGAGTCACATGTAAAAAGAACTGTATTGGGACGACTGGTAAATGTTATGTTGATTTATCATAACTATTAAAAACAATAAGAAACAAAATATAAAATATTTGTGAACAAAGTTAATAACTAGTATTATCAAACAATAAAAATTAAAAATAATTATTGTCTTATCTTATTTTTTATTCTTTATTGAAGGATGTGCGTTATTTCTGTAGGATAAATAGATTTTAGATAGTCCTTTATTGGAAGTAAAAGAATGTTTTATCTTTTGTTTGTTCTTATTTTGAAAGAAAAAACGGTATTTGAGGAATGGCTTGGTTTTAGTAATCCTTTAAATTCGATTCGTAAGCTTTGAATCCTTTAATTTTAGTTCGAAATCTTCGAATCCTTAATTTTTATTCGGAATGTTTGGGTTGTTTTTAGTTTGAATTTTTTTGAATTCTTTAATTTCTTTCGATTAATATTTTCAATTTTTTTCTTCCCTTTAGTAATTACTATAGGGGTATTTATTTCTTATATTGCCATTTATCAAATTAAAAACAATCAAATAAATAAATAATACACAGGGTGCGGAACCCGAACGTGGAAAATCACCACAGCACAATAAAAATAATTATGAAGACCATTACAGAAATTATACACTAATAGAAATTTTGAATTTAATAAATTTTTAAATCATCTTTATTATTTTTAATTCCTACATTGGTGTCAGAAAACTCACTGACGAAAACTGCCACAATTTTTTAACAATGCATCCACGTGGTTTCAACTGGTAGATGAGCATTCAAATAACAAAAACGAGAAAACTAAGTACTTCCATCTACTCACCGATCTTCTTTTATAGATTTTAGAAGAAAACTCCGATTCAATGGATCCTCATCCATCAACGCCTTACTCAGTTCTTCGAGGGACAATAATCAAGGTTTCGACCACCTCCACAGAAAATGTCGAGTCAAAGTTTCTTCAAAGACAGGAATTAGGTGACAGAAAGATTACACAGCTGCTTCGTAAAATAAAGAAAACCTTTAGAATAATGAAACCCAATACGACAAAGAGCAAGATATTACGATATCAGTTCATAAATGCCTTACCAACTCATATTCAGCACTATATAATAACAAATCCTGCTTATGTTGATTCATTATCAGCCATCGCAGATGTCCATGTGACAATTCAACGCCAAAAATCAGAAAATACTAGTAAAATAATGAAAATCACTCTGGAAAAATCTATTTCGAGAAATAGTAAAAACGAGAATGATTAAAAATTCCTACAGAAATAAATCAGAATTTTAATTTTTCTTTCCAATTATGTGAATTCAAATCCGCATAAAGCGAAAGTCAATATAATCGAGTGCATTTAGTATATAAAAATATAGAAAAAAAATTTCAATGTAAGAATCGATCCCATTTTTACATATCGCTTTCAACAGTCTTCAATTTACGATAAAATGGATGAAAAAATATTTATGATTTAACTCCAATCCAATTGTAAAAAAACGTTCATGTTAACCGAAGAGGCTAAATTATATGAAGGAGTCGATGAAGAAATTGACAGTTATAAAGAAAGATGCAGAAAAGCTTATGAAGAACCTTCAAATTTATGAAGCTATAATATTAAAAATAAGAAAATAATGTTGATTTCTTCATTGCAAATGAAATTTCTCAAAGTCTAATAGAAGGAATTAATATTAAATTTGTAATGAACCTTCGAAAAGAAAATATTTTAATGTTGGATGAAGCAAAGTCAAGCAGTTTTAAAAATGATCAAATTAATCGAGATGTAACTTTGAATAAAATATTAATCGGGCTATGAAAACATTTATGAAACATAAATGGGATGCAGGAAAAATAAATGAGATATTGACGAAAAATGAAGCTATTGTTAATTTATCCTAAGCCATTTCATTTAATTGAGAAAATTGAAAATATTAAGAATAGAGGAAAACGTAATAATAAGTCAGTGTGAGTGTTTTGGAACTCACATTTAGTTTGCGTAAAAAGAGAGATAAAGATGAGGATAGGATTTGTTTAGATTATAGAGCGTTAAATGGAGTGACATTCTGAATCCCATTCCGAATACTCAAGAAATATTAAATATTTTGTACGGCGCCAAATATTTAACAACCCTTGATTTAGGAAATGCTTACTATCAAGTTGAGTTACAAGATAAATCTAGATTAAAAACAGCGTTTTCGACAAATAATACTCAATATTGTTTAAGCCGTATGCCGTTTGGTATTGCGGCTGAGTCTGTAACATTTCAAAATCTCATGAATAAAGTATTATGGCCATTGAATGGTAAAGAAGCGGTTGTTTATCTTGAAGACGCATTAATATGCGATGATGGTGAATTCCATCATCTTTTTAATCAATTTATTATCTATTGCAACAAGACCCACGAGGATGCAGAGACATCGCAGCTGTTGAAGAACCCCGATCGACAGATTCAATTGTGATTTTTTATTGAATTGATTCAGATTGGTTGATGTTACTTGATTGAGGATGAGAATGTTTGCGTCAGAATTTGTCCAGGCTTTTCCATTTGATTGTTCACTATGACCTGAACCCAACGCTGCCATCAAATATCCCAAAACTAGACCATCAAACAGAAAGTTATGATATTCATCCATAGAGCATTCTTGAATATTTGTTGGGATTTTATTAAGTGCAGTTTTAATACGACTTGGTACTGTAGCATTTAACATATCCATCCAACGAAGAGTTTTTCCTGCTTCACTTTTATCGAATTGTGCAGCTTGAGGAGAAACAATATGAGATATAATTCCAACTAGTGGCTTAAGAGTAGACAAAGCTTCTCAAGCTGTGTTCACATTTAAGATCCTGGTTCTCTTGTTTCATGATAAATTATTGAAGCATCAAAGCATCCCATTCATCCTGAAAAGATTTCAATAAGGCTGGAATGGATGTAAAACTGGGTGGTTTCGATTTCACGTGCATTAGAACTCTAATTTCAATCAAATAATCTCCAGAAAACTGTACCCCAGTGACTGGATTTAAATCACTGGTTGTTAAGTATTCATCAATCAAGCCTTTTTCATAAACAGGCCCTGATAATCTATTAAGAACTAGAACTTCAGGAATTTCATTAGAAATCGAACATATTAACAACATTTTTGAGATACTTTGAACGGTTTAAAGCCAAAATTTATTTTCAAAAATAAATCACAAAATAAATCACAACTCAAATTTTTTTTCAATTTTTTATAATTTACACCAAATATTTAAACTACTATTTTTTTACCACAATTATTTTAAACCACTATTACCAAAAAAAGCAAAAATTCACAAATTTCTTTTTCATTCACTTTATGGTAAATTCTGTTTTTATTTTTCTATCATTATTTTTTATTATTGTTGTTACTTGGAGAAAATACTCAAATTTTGAATCCATTCTCCAAGTTACTAAACAACATGGGGCTAAGGGAACAGACTAACCAAATTCTCAACAATATTTTCTTCTTCCTTACAGAAACATAAAAGAATAAGAAGTATTTCAGAGAAGTGATTCTGGGTTAAATATAAGTCCAGAAAAATGTCAGTAAATTTTTAGAACATGTGATAAATAAGGAAGGAATTACCGATGACAATAAAATAATCGCGATTGAAAATTTTGAAACCCCAAAATGTTTTAAAAAATTACGAAGACTTCTTGGTTTAACAAATTATTTTAGGTTTATAAAAAAACCCGGGGAGAAATTCCATTAATATTAATTAATTAATATTACATATAATAAATATTTGATATGGTATATTATTTTGTAGCGCATTAAATAAATTACAAAATCTGGTATGAAATAAGAATCTCACAAAAATTAAGAGGCGCAAAAAATTTGGAAACACTGATGTTTTACATAGTGCAGCATAATAAGTTAAATTATTTAAAAGCAGCGTATTGAAAATCAGATTCTCAATCAGGGTTTAATAGCATTTTACAAATGCCATTAACCTTATAGTGGATTTTTATTAGTTTACAAGGAAAATGATTATTTTAATAATAATGGATCAAGTCATAAGTTGCTTCTAAATTTTGAACAAATGCGGCTCTCTTTAGCATCATCTATGCGGCTCCCATTGACTCTCACGAAATGAGGTGAATTAAAGTTATTTAAAAAATATGTTTTTATTTTAAAATTAAAGCACATGAAATTTTAAAATTACATTGATTGAAATATTCCACGATATTTTAGCATTATAATTTCCAAGAATTTTAAAATTCAATTTGATTGATATTTTACCGATAAAATGTAAAATTGTTATGAGTTCGTTAAAGCGTTTCATATAATAGGTAATATTTATTATTCTCTATTTCAAAATTTAAGTTAATGAATTATGGCCACCTCTGTTATAAAAAGATTAAATTTTCAGATAAAAATGATAGATTTGAAAATTATAAAGACGACTTAATGAAACAGGTGCTGATAATTCAAAAAAACTAAATTTCTCAAATGAAAATGTTGTGAACACTAAATATAAATGTGAGGACTTCTTGCATGAAACCTGAATTTTTTCTTTCTGGAATGCAAAATTCTTATAAAAATATATTGACATGCTAAACAAGTTATAAAAAACATCCACATTTAATAAACCTTTGTTAGTGAAATTATTATAATCGTTAAACATTGTAAGCGCAATGTATTAAAACAAGAACAGATATCATAATTTATTAACTACAAAATTTACGGGTAAATGACGACAATTACTTCATCAAACAAAGATCTAAATGAGTTGAACTCTTTAATTTTTTCCTTTCCCTCGGTTATTTTAAAAGTATAAATACGCTTAATAATTAATTTCGTTAATATGCGTGTCAAATTAAAAAGTTTTAAATATAGAACGCTTTCATTTCGATAACGCAATTTATAAGCATTGATTACAATCTAAACTTTGAAAACTATTGTGTAATTAGATTTGTTACTTTTGATTCTCCCATAATTGAAATAGTAAATTTTTTCAAATACTTTTTGTCAAATGAAATATAAATTTGGATTAAAAAAGTTTATAAAATGTATAATAGCAAATAAAATGCATAACAAATACCAATTAAGCTTTTACTACATTTCCTATAATACGTTAAAACGATATATTTTAGATAAAATCTATCTATTTTAAGTGTTAATAGAATCAAACAAGCATCGAATAAATTAACATTTAAATAATAGTACTATCGGTTTCTCATTGTACTAAATAGTAGATTATTAATATAAACGTAATTATGCTTTTAAAAAATTAAATTGAAAAAATAATAATAAGTCACCAATCTCAATGAGATTAGGGGCATAAACCCAGCATTATATTATAATGCGACTGAATTAGTAAATTCAATCTACCTTATTCATTTCTCAGAAACGATTAAACCCTTCGATGAAATATAGTTCTTTGGTTTTCTAAAAGTTAAAGTTTTTTAATATAGAAAATTAAAACAAAAGCATATCATTTATTAACCATATAACATAAAACACTTATTTCTTGCCTTTTAACACCATTTCTAATAACTCGTCCCACCATAACTGTTCGGCTTTACATAAACCCCAATATTAGATGCTATCCATGGTCTAATCATAGGCGGAGCTAAATAGAAACTTTTATCAATAAAATATATAGGTTTAAAATTTTACGTCTTTGAATAGGTGCTCCTATCTGAGACATATAAGTATTTGAAATAGGGGGCGGGGGAGGCGGGATATTTTCATTTTCTGCGTTATTGGCTGGTAAAGCTTTAGACCAACTCAGATCGTTTGTCAATTTATTTGCATTAGTAAATGCTGAATATTTTGAAAGTTTTAACCTTATTTGCTCTAAAGGTATATCATCTTCCGGGTGAACTAAGATAACTTTAACATTTTGTGAAGAACTTGTAGGTTTTGCAACTTTCTGAATAACTTTAACTGCTTCATTGCTTCCAGAGTATGCTGGAAAGGTAGGAGTGGGGTTTGCTTGAACAGCTTCAACAGTTACTGGTGGTGGCGGCGGGGGTGGAGGAATACTATTTTCTAATTTTATTTGATTTATCACTGGAGGCGCTTGTTGAGTAGTCATTACTAAACTAACAGGAACACTATTCTGTATTGGATTCATACGCGGTAAACCATGTGGCATTAATCCTGGCATCTGCATTGCTGATCTAACTAAAATCGGTGGAGGTCCGAGTCTACAAAATTATATCATAGAATAATAAGTTACTTAATTTTTACCCAAATTGCATTGGAGGAATAACTGGAACAGCTAAATTAATATCATATTCTTATATGCATAAAATTTTACTAACATAAAGGAGGAATAAACGGAACGCCGGGTGCTGAAATTGGTATTCCTGGAATGGGATAAACTGGATTACTAATAGAAATATCCAATTTTATCCTCTTTTCATCTACCTCATCTTAAGGTTCAATAAAAATAGTGTTTCGAAAAAAATATTAACCATCTTTTCCCATCTTCTGCCTTTCATGTTCTTTAATATCTTCATCCGGAATACCTTCCATGCCATAAATTTCTATTTCAACATTACTTCGATGAGGTAGTGCAAAAGGTATTTTATCTATTTTCTCTTTATGTACCTAATTTATGTAAAAATTAAGGTAAAAATTTTAAAAAAAATTATGTTTTACCTGCATTGAATGAATCGATAACCCAGGACCAGTATATAATTTCTTGTGACAGAATGTGCATTTAAAATGCTTTGATTTTTGATGCTGAATTAATATTTTTTCATCGTCAAATTCACGATTGCAATACCTGTATATTATTTTTTTGATTTTAAAAAATATTTAGTTATGTACCAGCACCAAGGTTTAAGTTGCTTTTTCTTTTTCCTACCCATTAGAAATAGACAGTTAAAACCGTTATTGAAATAAATTAATATACATAATAAACATTCCTTATTTAAACAAAATATCAAACCATTTTTATGTTTTACTATAAAACATTTACTTGCACAGACTATTTAAATTATTTCTAGAATAAAATTAATTTGCTAAATAAATTTCACATATGACAATTTGATTAGAAAAAAATTTAAATAATTTAAAAGTTAAAATTTTAATTTAAGAAATTCAATAAACTCTGAATAATCAAAAATCCTATTGGGTGAAAAACAAAACTTTAAAACATTTTTATAATTAAGAAGTCAACAAGGGTTGACATGATATATCTTATTTCCACTCTGTTGATTAGTAATGTTAGACACTTGATGGGTAAAAATATATAAGAATTTTGCGGTCACTATTGTCTAGTTCGTGAACTGTCTGACCTTGAACTCCTGACATACAATTGGTGGGTTACTGGGCGTCGACGTTTGTTTAACTCTCCTTACGGTTACCCCGGTAACGCCATATAAATATTCTCTAGCTACCACTCGGCACCCGTTGCTAGGCAACGTTGGAAATGTGTTCGAGTGGGTGGATTGACCGCAAAAAGTGAGCGTTATTACTAATGCTGTAATTGCTCGGACAATCCCTGGGTCCAACGAGCTGTCGTTAGAAGACTTGTGCTCGATTTAGGTCGTTTGGTTCCCTTTCTGTCGTCAATTTATTATTAGAGTTTGTCGGAATATCAAGAAAGATGCTGGGCACTGATGGGTCCTTAAAATAGTTTTGAACTGCCTAAGGGTTATTATCCCCACCTAGCGCCTGCATAAGAATTTGAACCGCTAGTCACCCGTCATAAATGACGTTGGTACTGTGAACTAGTGGGTGGAAGGTTAGCAAAAGGTGAGCTCCTTCTCAAGAACTGCTAATGCCCTAACCCCCTCGGGTCCATGAGCTGTCATAGAAGACTTCATGCTCTTACTTGATCGGTCCTCCTTTCATCTATCTACTAATCTATCTACTAATTACTAATCTATCTAATCAATTGATCCCTCAGTTCCCCATACTCAACAACTTCAATCCCATCCACACGTCAATAACAAATTCAACATTAAGTTAACAAGTTATATTAAAATAAATAAACAATTAACATCTATAAATTACATGATTAATAAGTCATTCACATCTATTAATTAGTCAAGTTAAGTGTATAGTCACATAAATTAAAACCTATTGGCATCTAAGATATGCCCTAATAGGCGAGCGCGATTTAATCTAAACTGCCGCTCCCTCTCTCTTTTGTTTGGCCGGTTTTTCTTGCGGTTTCTTTTCGGCAACTCCTCTGATGTATGTGAGGGGCCTCCTATTACGTTTCCTATGCCAGCGTCTTTTCCGGTGGCATTCCTCAACACTATTCCTTGTTGTTCTTCAGACAGGTGGACACCACTCTGTAGGAGGCCTGTCCGGATGTTATCCCTCAACCTCCATTCTGCTACCTGTTTTTCTAGCTCCTGGGCCTTCTGTTCGGCTGACCACAGGGCTTCGTCCTTCTGAGTTAACTGAGTCTTCAAGGTGTCAATTTCTCTCTTTAGCCGGGTTGCTGCCTCGGGGCGTGTCCATGTCTGCTCCATGTAGCGACACTTCCGTACCATGGCCTCTGCCCGCTGGGTTTGTACTATCGCGGTCTCGTGGTAACCGGCTATGTCTCTTCGGAATTGCTCTAGGGTCTTTCTATTGTTGGGCTCAGAGCCACAATTTAAACAAAAAATAAAAATTAAAAATTAAAATCAAAGAGTGGAAGTAATGGAACGAATCACTGTACATAAACATGCACCGCACAAAGATACCAAAAATCAATGAAAAACATATTAATTAAAAACAACTTAAAAATATAACAAAAATTAAATAAACAAATAATTAATTAAAGTTCGGAAAATGCCTACAGAAGCAAAAAGAGACATACAAAGAAATAAAATAAACTGCCAAAACCTTGCAAAATAAGGTTTAGAAAAAACACAGGCAGAAGTGGCGGCCAGAAAACAAATAAAAAGGGCTAAAAATAATATTGCAAGAAAATAGTGATAAAGGTAAAATTCAAATATAATATAAAATATATTTCAAAAAATAAAGAAAAATATACAAAAAATAATAAAAATAATTTTAAAGTAATAAAATAATTAAAAAGCCCTGAAAATGGCGAAAAATCGCCTATTGATCGCACACACGCATGAAATTAGTATATATACAGTGATGAATTTCATTACTTTTAACATATACTTTTAACCAAAATTTCTGAATTCTACGATATTATTGATTTCAACTAGAACGTAAGGATTTTTGTTTATGTTTTCTGCTTATTAGGTTAATGTAAATTTTATGCTTAATTAAAACTTTTTGATGTGTAATGTTTCGTTAAATTATTTGATAATATCATATCTACATTTATAGTCCGAACCCGTTAAACTATATATATATATAGTATTGCAATAGACGGTTCATGGGACGGATCTCATGCCGGCTAGTGGGTGAAAACCCTTAGTTGAGCTCGTGGGTCATGCCTCGTGAACCCCTCGGCAGTCCGCAGTTGGGTCTGGCCTTGTGCACAGGACCGCTACGCAGGGCGCCGTTGTATACTCGAGGCGGCTGCTGAAAAGTGGCCGGAGCGAGTCGTTTTAAAATCTAGGGAAGAGCGAGAAATTTTAGTTAAGGGGAGGTTAAGAAGGATCACAGGTTGATCAAAGAGTTTTTTTTTCTGTTTCGGGCTAATTAATGAATAAGAAACGGGTAGCAGGGATAGGTTTTAGACAATAATAGTAAAGATTTGTATCAAAACTAAATTAATGTAGAAAATGAGACAAAAGCATAAAAATTTTTATTTAAATAGATGTCAAAATGAATAAGAATCAATTTAAAAACTTTCTCATCATTGGCAAGATATTCTGCAGTAGGGAAGTGCAGCAATAACATTCCAATTTTTCTTGAAGCTGATGTAACTCAATGAGGGAGAAATTCCACGATAGAATAGGTACAAAAAATAACTGACATAGATTTAACAAACAATAGCATTCCATTTGAATCTGATCTGACACTGTGAGAGAGAAATTCCGCAATAGAATAGGCTTAAAAAACATTAACTTACACAGATGGAGCAAGGACAGGGGTCAAAGATCATTTATAAGGATTGTCGATGTCATAGATATAAATTTCGCGTAGATCTTAGCAAATAGAGGAGGATAACGATCTTCTAGTGATTTAGCAAAAATGAAAATCCAGTAGATTGACAACAAAGAATCACGGTTGACTAAATCCGACAACGTAAAATAGCAATCAATAAAAGTGTACCTACCCATGCATGAAGTGCTAAATCGTTAATTACCAATTTGTTAGCACAATACACCAATCGATAAAATTTTCTGATAATATCACCAAAAATCTGCAATCAAACTTATCGGAATCTTCTCGAGTTACTAGAAACCACTGTAAGTAATTTTAACTTATTAAGATGGCTTTTATTAAATAATTATTAATTACCTTCAGAATAAATGTAGTAAAGATTAATATCTGGTTACCTTTACCTACCAGTTTTGATAAATACCATTAATGATTTAATGTTCACCTTCACTTCTACTTACATCCGAATTATCCTAAATTCTTTAATTAACACATTTAATATATAATGTTTTACTTAATTCTGAACTAGTTTGTTTTGGTGGTATAAAACTATTATCCCGAATTGCTAATGCACAATAATTTCGATTTACTGGTAAATCGAAGTGTTAATTAAAATCTATATCACTTGACACTTCATTCAATCCTAAATATTGTTAATGTCAAAAAGTTATAATTTCAAATGTTCGATCCACAAGGAACTCGACTCGCTTATTATAGAATTGTTAGTTAAAACACCCATTATACGGGGCTTCAGTCACTTTTAGATAATCTTAGCATAAAAAATATTTTTATTAATCCAAATACTAAAATCCGATCAACCTACCATAAGAATTTTTAGTTAAAAATGTATATTATACAGGGCTTTAGTTACATTTAAATAATTTCAGTATTATAAATTATTAATTTCAGTACTTACTATATAAAATCCGACTAACCTACAATAAAATATTTTAATTAAAATGTACACCATACGATATTTTAGTGAATTTCGAGTACCTTTCGGGTTACAATAACATTAGCCTAAAATACTTACTATACACTAATTTTGAATATCCGATATCTTTGTCATTAGAAAATGAAGGTCAGGGCGGAGAGCTATTAAGAATAGGAGACAACTTACTCAATAAATGTTCAAAGTCCCTTCCCGTAATACTCTGTCTGCATACCCCACCTCCCAATAATTTCCAATTTTTAATTTCTTTTTTCTTTCTCTCCTTTAGAATGAGCAGCAATGATAATCCAGGATTGAACAACCTCCCGAGGATTCCCCGACTTCCCCAATCCATAGTAGCAGTTCGACACCAATATAAAGACTTGAAGCAACAGCATAACGAGCTCAGAGTTAAATATGAAAGAATAAAAGGTACTTGGGCCCCACCAGAAACCGTGAGAGAATTAAGACATAAGATCATCCGGCTCACCCAAGCGCGTGACGAGCTGATCGCCGAGTCGCGCAGCCAACGGCTGCTGATACTCGAACAATCAACGGCGCTCCGACGAGCCTTCACGGACGTGGAGCACCGGGCTCACGTCCCAGGGAGCGTCCGGGCCAGCCAACTCAACATCATTCCGGCCCATCATCTCCCCAACACCGAAGACCTCCCAGCTTCATCAGCTATCTTTTCTCCACCACTCTAAATCCTCCGCCAGCAGAAACCACGGCGAACTCTGTTGCTACCACAGCTCGCCACCGACCAAATCGAAACAGGCGACGCCGGGATCGTCGGCGCCGAGAAGAGGAGCTCTTTCGAGAAGCAGAGCCCGTTGACGACTCTTACCAGATCGACGATTTGCCGCCCCCTTATCGGGAGTTCGAGATTTCGGGGCTCGACCCAGACATCTGCTACGCCCCTCGAGTCATCCTCGCGTCTCCTCCCAGATCCATCCACATCAATCTGGTGGATGAGGATCTTGAATCGCCTCAGGTAGTGCGAGCCCTTGATCGACTGGGGTTGGATTCTGACGAGATTGCCATTCTTACACGCGAAGCGTCACATATGGTATCTCCATGTGAAATCGCGGGACCCTCCACGAGTGCTGGGGGTAACTACCATGTGAATCCTCCGCCGTATCTGCCGGCGAAAAGAAGGCGTCTGCCGACGGACATTGACGCCGATGAAGACTGAGATGAAAAGTGTGACTCCCGCTGGCAGACAAAAATGTACACTAATAGCCTTGTGATTTTGATGTTCCTTGCTGGTTGTGCTGTAAAACGATGTAAATATGTATGACGCTCAATATAATTTATTCGTAATCTATGTTAGTTTATTTTTTTTTCTTTGTTTTTTGGTTTTTGTTGTTAAGAATTTCACTACCCAATTTCATCTTACTAGAGGTGAGGTATTGGACAACAGTGGGCATCGAAAAACTTCGCGGATAAAAATTGAAGTAAAGCCATTCCCCATGATTTCCTCCGCATAGTCACGGCGAAGGGTAGGGATTAGATATGGGATAATAGGTAGGAGCGTAAGTCCTTCTAACGGCAGCTAATGATCCGGGAAGACGAAGGTCCTTCGAGGAGTAGTGTTGGTAACAACGCTCACCTGCTCGAATGGCATTCGGCTATTGTGCACAGTTCCAACATGATTTCGGTCATGGGTGCGCAATGGTTATCAAAATCGTGCGACGTATCAGGTAACTTATCCCTAGAACTTGCAAGTGAAGGTCAGATCAGTGAGATGAATAATACCTTAGTTTAAAACTCCTGTACGTCCAACACTATGTGGATCCACTAAATAAAATTAATTTTTAACTTCATTTTTATTATTCTCTATTTCATGCATAATAAGTATTAATGTAGTAATATATTGTAATCATTTTTAATACAACAAACAATTATGTCATCTGGATGGGGGAAGGATGGGTATGTCCTTTCCTACTTATATGTCTTAACGGCCTCTATCAGTTTCTTATGACCAATTAATTATAACAGGCATTAGCAACGATAACGTTGACAATACCTGTGATAACCAATGGTAGGTGCATAATTCATTATATTATCAACCTTATAATAACATTACGAAATTTATTTTTCTATTTAAAAAACTAATTTACAAAATTCAAAATTTATTAAATTCAAATGTAAAAATTTCTAATTTTAGTTACCCTAAGATAATTTACAAAAATTTTACTGTAAAATGATAAATAAAAATTAATATTACCAATAAAATATTTTATTTTAATTTCCTTTTGTTTTATCGTATTTAGGTATTTATCATTAGCTTTTCGCTCGTTGTCATAGCAACGAGTCAAACAATTGGAAATTTCCAAGGTCATATTTTGGTATTTCTTTTTTTTAAAAAATTAATTTTATGTATTCCAGGTACTTTAGGCTCTCCTGATCCGCCAGATCTCCTCAAGAGATATCCTCTAGGTTCGACGTCTACTATCAAGTATAATCTTTAATTTTTTAATAATTTCGTTCATTGTTAAGCCTCAGGACATCCAAAAACAATCTGCAAAGAAGATTCCGAAAATTGAAACTTTCTCAATGATAATTTTCATATGTATGCAAGTGATATAATTCCGGGTATATTTTTATTGCAATAAAGTTTACGGTGTTGATTTATTTATTTATTTTTTCTACTGTTATAATAATTATCAATACGGATAGTTTTGGTAATATTAATAACATTAATCATTAAATAATCTTAATAATAAATTTGGTAATAATAATAATCATTTATAATAATAATAGTAACGATGATAATAATATTAATAATGCTGCTAATAATAATAATAATCATCATAACAACTTAACAACACGGACAATATTAACAATGATGCTGTTAATATAACAATAATAATAATATATTAGGGACAATGAGCGTAATAATAATAATAAAGGAAATTGTGTTAATGATGGTGTTGATGGTGCCAATAAGAAAATGTTAACGATAAAAACGTTAACCTATAGTGGGGGTATTAGTGGGGTACTAGGAATAATAGTACTATATAGTTGGTTATATTATTAGTAATGTTATTTAATAATTACAATAGTAATAAAAATAATAATAATAATATTTTAGTGATAATAATAATAACAATAATAATCGTAGTATAGGTGGTAATAACACTAAAAATAATAGCAATAACAATAATACTTTAATAATAATGATACTTAACAATTCTAGAAGCACACTGAGTAAGTTATTGAATTTAATAATACTACATAGTTTTTAATAATATTAATAATAATAATAATAATAATAATAATAATTTAATTTAATAATAATAATAATAATAATAATAATAATAATATTGCTCCGTAATTAATAATGATTTTAGCAATAAAAATGATAAGGAAATAATAATACTAATAATATTATGAGTAGTTAATAACTTTAATAATAAAATGGGTGGGTTTAAATATATAACCGAAATAATAAAATCATGTAACCGACAGTAATAACAATGATAAAATTGTATTAATAATAACAATAGGGTTATAAAATAATATATTTAATAGTGATAATAATTATTAAAATAAATGAAATTAATAATAAAATTTTTAATAATAATAATAACAAATATGAGAGATACGTCAATAGTTGTTTTGCAGATTATGAGACGTGGATTCGATTTTATGAAATGAACGGCGTTCAATGTCTAGGTAACGAGTAACGTACAGTCTTTTGGGTAACATTCAAAATCGATGTTAACACGTAAATTTGATACGAAAATCTGATCTGTGGCCGATTTAACTTCCTAATGTGATTAGTCGCGAATTTTAATGAGCTATATAGTACTTTTATACTGGAATAACATTTGTTGATCACACCAAAAAATTCTTTCTGATTCTTCTATATGCTAGTCTGTGTATTTTCATTTGTTGTAATGTGAACTTTATATTTAACCTTTCCCAGGACCTCAACACTACTCTTTTGAGGGTCGGGCGATAGGATTTAGGAAGGGGAGAATACTGGGCAGGCCTGGTTACTACCGGCACCGCGGCTTCCCCCACTAACGACCGATTCGATCCGGGGTATCGAAAATAAAACACTTTCCTTTTATTAGCTTGTATGCATGTGGTCTATCATTTGTACGTCGTAATTCAATTATTGTCGACAAAATTTAATTAGTATACTTCAAGAACAAATCCTTTTATGATGGAGGTTCAACAATACGGAGTCGAATTTCTCGATCACAAAAGAACGTTTCTTTAAAGCTTTTTCAAAAGTGAAATTTGGAAATAAAATAAAAAAAATCATCAATAGTTAATCAATCAAATACAAAACAAAAATAAAATTACTTCTTTCAAATAAAATGATTTTCGAGAGGTTTACAAAAATTACTAAATGACAAAGATTGTCTGGTAAAATGAAAAGAATAGCATTGAATTTTGCTCAACCAGCACCGCCTTTTATATCATGATTGTTTGAGTGTGTGTTTTGATGCAGTAAAACAAAAATTTCTCGAATATTCCAAGATTATAAAATTTTTTATTCTTTTTGATTTAAATTTAAATTTTTACATTTTTATATCTCTGAATTTTTATTAAATTTTTATTTATTTTATTTTTTCCTTAAGTTTCCGTTTTTAAGTAATTTTAAATTTCCTGCTCAAAACCACACAGGCGTTATCGTGCTGGCTAAACAAAATTAAAAGAAAAGGGTTTTTATCAGTTTTTGCATAAAAGAAAAGGGTTTTTATCAGTTTTTGCCCAACATAAAACACTCCGGGGCCAGTTAAAATTGCGACCCGCAATTACATAATCAAAATATTGAAGAATAATAAGAAAACTTTACACTATGCACGATTACAGTCGTGACTTGTACCTATACATAAAATTGATTCATAATAGCATGCACAAAATTAAAAGTATCGATAGGATAGTCTGATAATCAAAATTATAGTCAGATAAGATCACAAATGTTGGGCCAGAACGTAAACGGCCTTGAAGAATGTTTAAATGGATCAGAAACACACACGCAAATACAACATGCAATTTAAATAAACCTATTGAAACACCAATTAAACCATATAAAATCTGAGAAATAAAAGAATTAAATATAAATTAACAAACATAAAAATAAATTAAAATAATAACAAAATGCACCAAGATTCGCACGATACCTATACAAATATAACAAGAAAACACAACAAATTCGACAAAATTAGAAAAATTAATACAAGTTCATTAAAATGAAATTTAAATCGAAAATTTTGAATTAGTAATAATTCAATAAAAATTCTAAATAAAAAATTATAAAAATAAATCAAAAAATATTAAAATTAAAGAATAGAATTTGCTAGAAAATAACAAGGTCGAATTTTGTTTTACTGCATCAAATTTCACGCGCGAGAAAAATAGGTATAAATACTGATCCATTTTCACATTTAACTTAACCATTTTAACCATTTTTGAAAATTGTTAAAACCGTTTCGAAATTTAACTATTTTTAGAACTATTTTGAAAATTGTTTTGAAAATCTAAACCGTTGTTCGACACAAACTATATCTTCAATTATTGTGAAAATCAGAATTTTTAGGTGAGGAATATTTTGGTTGGAACCCTCTTTCCACGTCACGTCCATAGCATCTCTGTAGAGCTCTGCTTGGCGGCGACGTGGGGAGAGAGGCATTTATGTTCTATTTTTTGCTATGATGTTTTTCAATTTTATGGAATGGTTCGAAATGGGTAATTATGTTGTTTTTATAATTAATAAATATTATTAATATACTAAATTGTTTTGCATATATATTTGTTTTATAAATTAAAATGTCGAAATTTTTCCGGCCCACAGCCGACACACCACGCAAGAAAGCAAAATCTACACAGTGCAGATGCATGTAAGTGCGTGGAAAATCGCCAATGATATGTACCCGTGAAGACTCAGCGTTGAGAAACGCAGGGGTCGTAACGTCAATATTTATCCCTATAGCTGAAGCGAGAAATAAGGGAGAAGTCTCCGACTCCTTCCTCGTTTCTCACTTCTGTAAAATCGACCTAAATTTATATTACACACGGCTCAAAATCATCACATCGAGTAGTCCAGTGGGCACTCAGTAAATATAATATAAACACAAAATGCGCCTAAGGTCTATTAAAGGGAAAGGGTACGGGGATAGATTAAATTGAAATTCGTTGATATAACCGATTCCGCGTTAATGTTTTGAAATCATTAAACTTATTACTAAACGTAAATTGAATTCATTTAAATTAGACCAAACTTATTACTAACGTAAATTAAATTCATATTTTGGGTTAAATGAGGTGAAACTTGTTGCTAGAAGTAAATTAACTAACATTTTGGAATAAATTAGCTAAAATTTATTGTTAAAAGTAAATTAAATGGTGTAATTGTATTAGATAAACGTATCTCTAAAGGCAAATTAAACTAATAAACTGTTTAAATTATTAGATCATGTTTCTAAAGGTAAATTAATTTCTAAAAGTAAAGTAAAGTAATCCTCAAAAGTAAATTAATAAAACTTATTTCTAAAGGTAAATTAGATCAATAAAGCGTTTCTTTTTAACAGTAAATTGAATGAATAAATCTTATGTCTACAAGTAAATCAAACTAATAAGTCTTATTCCTAAATGTAAATTGAATTAATAAATCGTATTGCTAAAGGTAAATTAAACTTATGTTTGGGATAGATTAAATGAAGCGCATTACTAAAGTAAATCAATGCATATTGTGAAACAAGTTAAGTAAAACTAAAAGTAAATTAAATACGTAGTTGAAACAAACTAGTCGAAATTACCAGTGAATTAATTGTAAACCATTGAGTAAAGTAATCATGGGTTAAAATGAACTAATCCTCTGAATTAACATAAGGTAATTCATTTTCTAAAAGTACGGCAACTATAGATAAAACTAAGCAATTCATTGATTCACTTAATGTAAGTTAATTTAATAATCGCAAAATAATTATTGAATAAAACTAACAAAATCTATTAACTTGAAATAAAACTCAACCTACGGATAAGTTATTGATTAAAGCTGAACTAATGAAAAGTATAAGGATAGAATAACATAAATCATAAATCGACCCGTCATTCAAAGGTAAACCAAATAAATAAATTGTTGAGAAGGGATTAATGTAGCTAAACCAATCAACACGAAATTCATAAGAATCGTTGACGTAAGAGAAAACTAGCAGTATAATATTATCCAAAAAATTTGCTAAGAACCTGATCATGATAATGTCTCACACCCGTAAAGTTCACAAAACCTACATCGCTCAAATATTTATATAATTCCAAATACAATTCACATTAGATTCGTAGGCGAAAAATGACGTAACAATATAATAAAAGCCCAATGCGAATTCGAAGCGAAACGTTAATAGGCGTAAGATGAGAATCAAACAGATAAGTCTTCTTCGAAACGATCAAATAATCTCAGAATACCATAAGGAAATCAAAGACACTGGTTTTTCTAAAATTAAGCAATAAAATGTTTAAATATGAATAACAGACGTATCTGACATATTCCAAATTTGCCTCATCGCCACGCACGACCATAGTAGATGCCACGATGTAATATCAGACAGTAGTTAATTAAGAACCAAAGTTATCCGAATTAGTAAACCAGTCGACCGGAAATTGTAAGTCCAAATCTTAGTAAGCTAATACCATCCGAGAATTAGAAATTTCCGTCGACATTAAACGTACCGGATAAACAGAGCGAAAATTTACTAACGCATTCGCATTAGATAACGGATGTAGACGCCCACGCTAGTGAGATAACCTAGGACGAAGGTCAGTTAGGTATTGTGGTACAATTCGAAACACAACGGATGTAGAAACGGAAGCCCAAGTTAAGGTAAACCTTACCAAAGGCCGTGTTGTCGATGTCATTCGACTGGTAAATACAAATCGATAAACATCACTACGGATATAGACACACTAAAGTCCCTGTATCGCCTATCTATATCGTAAGTTGGTAGATCAGTAAATTATCGCGTGCAACGTCAACTCGTGGAACGTAACAAATCTTGAAATAATTTTAACTGATATTATGTATTTAATAGGTATTGAACCCACCCCGATAAATGGTAAGCCTTGCTCCTATTAAAATTTAGAATCAATTGATAATAAATGTTATTCAATATTAAGTATTCCGTGATTTCTAAATGAAATTTAAATAAATAGCACCACCATACGCGCGGCAAACTCTGGTTTGACGAACATTAATACCGGTAGATTTGTAGGTACAGACTCCCTCATTAATATAGCAGTAGAATTTCCTAACGCCTCGCAATTAGGGCAACCACTAAAATAGAAGTGCCGTATTAAAGGCGTGGTAGACTAAATAGCTTCAGAGACGCACCACCCATTAAATCCACGAAAGATGATACGGATAGTTAGCATTTGATAAGTTTAACTGGTGATAGTCCCAATGATAATAACAACCTGGTCGATAGTGAGTTTAGTATACAATCTAAGTGAAATATTCAAATGAATTGTTTGTTTCATCCCCATATGCCAATAACAGATTTTGGTGTGTTTTCAGAATATGCCGATCGAATGGACTAACACCCGAATGCCCGACGAACAATGCCGGAAGGAATCACACCCAAAAACAGAAGTGTTCAATAAGATTCGACAGCAGTGGCCGTATCCCACTACCTGGAGGATACTGGGCCTGAACAGCGACCCATGCGGACTCGCCGGACAACAATACCCGGCAGCAGAGACGTACATGAATGCGCGAGATCTCCTCACCCAATGGGAACGGGTGCAGGAGCAAGTGGACCTACAGGTGGTCAAGGCGAGGATGTATCTCGCCAACGTAGAAGATGACATCCTCGCCGGGCGAATCACAGAAGCCTACCCACCTCGCCCAGTCCGAGATACCCGACGCCCATACCCGGTGGTTCCTCCGAGAAAGAGCCGAAGGAAGTCATTTCCGAAAAAAAATAGAACTACAGACCCTAACGATTAATACGAACTAATTTGATTTTTGTTGTTAGTGAAATAGAAATGTTCTTTACCCTGTCTTTGCGTTTGATTATTTGTTTAAGAATATTCGTTTCAATCGATATGTTTGCGATAATGATAAAAATAACTTGTATAAATTATTAACGTTAAATTTAACGAACTTATCCATTATAGTTATGGCCACTAACCAAATATTACAAGCGGAGTTAGATCGCGCGCGGAGCACAAATGCGGATCTCCTCCATCAAATACTCCAGCTGACAAGAGAGGTCCAACAGATCAAAGCGACTTGGTCGGATCCGAAAAGAGTCAAAATGTTATACCACCGAATATCTGCAGCACAGAAAGGTTGGGCCGAAGAGCGACAGCTCAATCAGAGCCTGCGCACCCAGATACGAGGATTAGAAGTGGCCCTAGCCGTTTGTCGGGAGGGGGAAGCGGTCACCTACCCGCTCATATTCGCCCCGACCCAGAGGGTGCAGAAGGACCCTCAACCAGTAGAGCAGTCCTCAACTCAACCAATAAATCGTCGGCCGGGACGCAAAGAACGCGCTCGACGCCGAGCTGCTCAACAATCAAAACCGTCCCATTAACTCTTGATAATTCACATTTCTGTCTATTTAAATAAAATAGTTGTGTTTACGGTTACAGTGTTTCTTAAAAGGTGCTTATACGCAGATATTATTATGAGTACCCTCGTCGCAACTTTAAGTCATCTCTCCACATTCGATCGCGAGTTCACTTCCACAGGGACAGAGCTAAGCGAGCACAGGTCTTCTATCGACAGCTCGTGAACCCGAGGGTTGTCCGAGCAATTACAGTACTAGCGATAATACTCAATTTTTGCGGGCAATCCACCACTTGAACACATTACCAACGTTGCCTAGCAACGGGTGCCAAGTGGCAGTTAGCATCATTTTGTATGGCGTTACCAGGGTCACCATGAGGATAAGCAATAACTAAACCCTGTAACCCACCACAAATATCATTAAATAGTCTAATTTGATGATCATTATCGTCTTTCTGCTCGTAGTGGGATTGATTTGGATTGGATTGGGTTTTGAAGGTTGAATCATCTAGGTCGGTTTTATCAGATTGAATTGTACTGACGAGGGAGATTAGGCTTTAGATTAATGGGATTGTGTTTTGACGAACGAGAGATTTGAGAGATTCGATTATTGGATTGGATTGTAGGGTTGTAGGTATTATTATTTTGAGTTTTAATGTCAAGCTGGGACATTATATTGGGACAATCAACTGGTTTTATTGTTGAGGATTCAGTTTTGGGTTTACCTCCGATTCGGACCATTCAGTATCGACTTCTGGCTCTACTTTTATCTCGTGGCCCATTATTGATCGGAGAATTCTTGTTAGTTCTTCTTTTCTTCGATAGGTGACGGTTAATAGTGTTTGTAAGCTTTCGATTTCTGCTGATTGTTGGGGGTTTTCTTTGGTTTTGTTCTTTCTTTGGAGTTCTAGTATTTTTTCTCTCTTCAACCGGATGTTTCTCTGATGGTTGATTCTCCATTGGGTTTGTTGGGTTAGTTTTCGGTCTTGTCGTTTGATAATTTTCGTTAACTTTCGGATTTCTCTCCTTAGGGATCGTTTTTTCTCGTGATTCTTCTCGTTTTTATTTTCCAGCTTTGTGAGGTACTCTTGATTGATTTGGGTCAGTTCTTTGAGTCGATAAGATTCATTCTTTCAGTAATCCTCCAATATTTCATTTACTGTTCGTAGGATTGACTGTCTTTTGATTTCATCATTTTTGAATTGCTCACCTCTGAGGCTCGTTTTCGTTTCTGTGAGTTCTTTTCTCAGTATTCTCAATTGCTTCTGACTTTTATTATTCTGATATTGCAATCGATTTATTTCAGCCTCTTGTTGTTTGAGTTGGTGACATAATCTTTCTTGCTCTTGCTTCCATTTTCTTCAGTAGAAGTCTAGAGGGTCTTCATTTAGAGGTTGAGGATCTCCTTGAGGTTTCGATAGGATTGCTGGTGGGTTTATACTTGTCGTTTTGTTGTTGCATCTTCCTCGTGGGTTCCAGTAATTCATCTCTATAATATTTTTCGGATTAAGTATTCGGTTTCAATCAATATAGGTATTCATAAAAGTTTCATTTTAATTCAAAGTTTTTATCAGTTTCGCAAAACGGTTTTATAGTTCCAGAATATGATGAAATTTCGATTTATTAAGGTAACACGATAACATAATGGAAAACTCTGTCAATGTAACACACTGTTTGATAATAAGACGTACTCGTTGCAGGAAGAAAGTATTCGATATTTGACTAATAATATGATTATACCATCATCAGAAATTTTTAAATCTTTACACATATTCTTTTTTTTGTTTTTGTTTTTGTTTTTGTTTTTTTTTTTTTTTTCAAATACGTTTTATACACTTTTTACACTTTGAACTCTCAATTAATTACACCCAGGTTTCGTCTTGGCTGGCGAAACCTCCACTGTTTTCCGTTGGCGGTACTGGAATTACTGGCAGCAGTATCATTGGCGGTTTATTTCTCAATTGCATTATTTCCGTCCATAGCTCTGCCGATATTTCCACTTCATCAGCCAACAAACATGCCAAATAATTTGAATTTTCCAATAGATTTTCTATCTTATTTTCACATTCTGTCAACATTTCTTTCCTTACTACAATCTCTTCATGTGCCTTTTGAAATTTGGCTTTCCAGCAACGGGCTTGGTGGCAAATACATTGAACTTTATGTTCTAATTTTAACCGGTTTCTTTTTGCCGTTTCTTTGTCTGCTAACCAACGTCGCCTCACATCCATATGCTCCTCCTCGTAAAATCGTTCGGCTTCTATCTCTTGTTTTTCGACTTGAAATCTCAATTTGTGCTTTTGGACGAATTCTTGCTCGTACTTACGCTTCCAGTTTCTTGCCTGTGCCTTTATGTGTTCTAGCACTTTCTTTTGTTGTTCTTCCACGGGTTCCGGCACTTTAGTCTTTAGCCTTTGACCTCTTGCTTTACTAAGCTCCAACTTGCATTTTCCCCATTTTTCGGTAATGGCTTTACAGCGATCTCTTTCGCTATCCCATTCCTGCTTGTAAAACTTTTCATCATGTGCTTCTTGCTGTTTGAGCTTTGTTTTCCATTGCCTTGCTTGTCTCTCTAGCTGCATTGATCTGCGTTGTTCTTGTAGGCTCACATCACGAATTCTATTGTAGCTTGTCGTCAATATTTCTTTTTCCTGCTTCCACTCGTCGAGCAATTGTTGTTGATTTTCTCGGATCCAGTAATTTGGCACGTAATTCAATTCTCGTGGACGGATCATGAATCGATGCATCAAGAATTACGGTCCGATTCAGGCCGAGGACGGCGGCATGGTGCAGGCAGGCAAAATGATTATTTTCATAATAATGGATCAAGTCATAAGTTGCTTCTAAATTTTGAATAAATGCGGCTCAATTTCAATATGTTACGTTAGAAACAGACTTAACTATTATATTTTGTGTGTTGGTTACGGTATTGCTAGTGCTATAAATTCGAAATAAATACATATAGTCTATAACTCAACAATATATTATACACAAATCAAATACATTTTTCAAGTTTATTCGGCTTTGTTCATCAATCGAGCGGCTCGGCGCTTAGCTCGCTCTTTCCGTCCGGGTCGATATCTGTTCGTAGCTGGGGTTGTTATTGAGGTCGTTGTGGGGGATGCTTTAGCCTCCTGGTAAGCCAATTGGGCTGGAGCAAATACGAGGGGATAGGTTACAGCTGCCCTTCTTGACAGGCGGACAGTGCAACCTCCAACCCTTTTATTTGGATCTTCAAACTCTGGATCACTTGCTTTTCCTCAGCCCATCCCTTTTGGGCTGCTGTAAGTCGCTGGTAAAGAGATCTGGCCTTCCTGGGGTCTATCCAGGTAGCCTTGATAAATTGTACTTCCCGGGTTAATTGGATAACCTGGTCGAGAAGGTTCTTATTTGCTTGTCGTACGTGAGCCAGTTCCTTTTGTAATATTTGGGAAGACTCCATCTCTATAATAAAGAACGTAAAGATTACTACTGGCGGTTTTACAAATCTCAATCATTAAGTCAAATATATTTTGTAAAACTACGCTAAGGAAGTAATAAGTAACACAAGTTACAAATATTAAGCATGTATTTCGAAAAATTGAAAAAAAAATAATGCTAGTTAGCGAATTCCCAGAATCAATTAGGTTCAGAATCCTGGAAGAATTTCTTGATCCCTTCCTCAGGGGAGCAGTTCGGGATCACGACCACGGGCCGCTTTGTATTCCGGACCGGTCTCGGGGGAGTTGGATAGGCGTCCGCGAGATCGTCCTCTACGTTGGCCAAATAGTTCCTGGTCCAATCCACTGAGGAGTTGACGAGGCGCTGATGGTTCAGGAGGTGG
Source organism: Schmidtea mediterranea (assembly GCA_022537955.1). Classification (NCBI taxonomy): domain Eukaryota; kingdom Metazoa; phylum Platyhelminthes; order Tricladida; family Dugesiidae; genus Schmidtea; species Schmidtea mediterranea. The sequence goes on along the minus strand of CM039681.1, from coordinate 107,404,355 downwards.
TGTAGAAGTGTCCGGGCCCGCACATGGATGTCATGGGCCGGGCTTGTGTCGCTGGATCGACCCTCCTTCTTAAATTGTCTCATTGTAAGCTCCACCAGGAGCGTGTCTTCTCGCCGGTTTCCTCCTGGCTGGGGCATGTCGGGATACCGCTCCTTGTTGACACGCTTCCAGGCTTGACGCCACTGGTCCGCGATGGATATAGGGACCAAATTAAGAGGTCCAGAGTTTCCTAAACAACAAAATTATCATGACCCTGTGAATTGTTTATTTTCGGAATTCGTAATTCAATGGAATGTACGGCATTACTCTCTGGGAGTACGGTGTTTTGTTACTCGAATACCCTTAAATAGCTATTTCGATATGGGTTGAGGAAGGAAAATTATTCCAAGGAGTCGCAAAAGTATTTGCAAAAATTTTACTTAACTATCGATTACTTTTAACGTAATGAACTTCACTAATACTACGAAATTTATGTAATTCTTGCCCACAATTATAGTATAACCTTCGAGGGGATTATTTACACAAAAAATCCCTATGATTACTGGAGATAACGAAATTGGATTTCGGAATTGCTCCGAGGATCTGATTAATCATTTCCAGGACGCCATAAAAAAAATATCTAAGAAAAATCCTGGTAATTATTACAACATATTCCTTATTACGAAATTAACAAATCGTCTACAAGCGTTATGTTATTATCCCCGTTCGTTTGTGAACGTACATCCAGAATTCGCTGTCAGAAATTCCTGTAATTATTGCGCGATGGTTAATGCCTCTATTAAAATGAACCTAAAATTGATTAGAAGATTTAGGTAATTGCTACCGTATATTATTCATATTGAGTTAGAGTCATTTACAAAAATTTTACAATAAAAAAAAATAAAAAAAAACTTATCTGCAAATAATCTAGGTAGATATCATAAATGAAGTTATAGTTACCTATCATGGGTTGAAATAATCGACACGTTACATTTATTAAAATAAACTTGAAATTTCTCACCAAGATTCACGTAATCATTAATATATTTTTATTGCAAAGGATTCTATAGCCATAAATACATAACTTCAGAGTTATTTAAACTAAAAGCAAAAATTGATAATGCGTGCGGTCTAAAACAACAAATAAGAAACAATATTATTAAAAAAGAACAGATTTATTCTCTTGCTGTCGTGACCTATCATTTTACGGTCAGTTCAACTTACCATATTTATATAATATAAAATATTTATTAGTCTATATTTAGTAATTTCAATTTACTATAATTATTATTAATTGATAATTTTATATTTATATTAAAACGTCAATAACTAATATTTATTTTTAATAAATTGTTTAGTTGCTATTATTAAAAAAACAAAATCCATTTTTAAATGAACCCAACCGGAACAAATATTTGAGTTATCCAAACATGTTTAACATTGAATTAATTTAAAGAAATGCCTATGCCAGCGTTACGATAATTTTCCTGGGGCAAAAATCTGTCTAGAAAAGTTTTATCATTGGAAAATGGAAATTAAGACTTACTACCCAGTTGTTGATCCAGATTTGAGATTAGCTCTTTGCTTGCTGTCCCGGTTGTGTTACCTATGAAATCTTGTTGTTGGTGCATTGTTAAGCTAAATTGGATAAGTGTCTGATCCGTAATTCCGTCGGTGACTCTATTTATGGAGCTTATCAGTGGGGACAGGAGTGTGCATGTGCATTGCATCTCGTCCGGTAGTGTGTAATATTGAAGGTGAGAAAATTTGCGTGGCAAATCAATACAACGGAGAAATCGACGGCCAGGTTGATTTAAATTTTTATTTATTGGTGAATTTACTATTATGACTTCCAGCTGGGACAATTAATCATTTCTGTCTGCATTTAGGGGATTTATTCTGTCTTATTCTCCTTGGATTAATCCCGGATGTGCTCTCACTATTGGTGGATGAGGTTGTTTCTATTGATTTGCATACTATCAGGTTTGAATTTACCGTTCATTAGGTGGAAGTAGGGTGACTCAACTACAAACAGGTTTGTTTACTTTTACGAGATTTATTCCTAACGTCATTTTTTAGTTTTTCCTTTATTAGAATCTTTTAGATTAGAGTGAGATCGTCAGCTTTGGTTATATTTATATTATTCCCTAGATTTGGATAGGTGGTTAAACAGTCAGGTCTATTTTGGTAATATTTGATATATTAGTCGTATTTACATTAATTTCTAGATTTTGAATCGGTCAACTGATACTTTCAGTTATGCGGTAGTTAACGACAAAATATCTTTATTAATTATGGACGTCGAATTTTATTTAATTTTATTTCACAATTGTTGACGTAGAATTCTCGAATGATTATTCACGGTTGTATCTTATGTATCATCCTAAAGCGATTCTCTTCCGGACCTTTCCAGTTTTGATTTTGTTTTTTGGTAAGTGATTAAAAGGACATTCCGTTTATTGGTCGTGTTTTGGTAAGATTTCGGACTTTATTCCTCTATGTTATTTAAATAATTCTAGACCGAGTCTTATTGCTAAATTTTATTGGGATAATTTTCGGGTTTGAAACTTAACTCTACTGTTACCGTTATATCAATTTTAGACAGGGTTTAGCCGGTTAGTTTGGTATCATTAACTGGATGTTGGTGGAGTTTAGGGATTAATCTTAGGTGGAATCTCCCTATTCATTATCGGAGTTCTTGGTTCGCAGGACAAATTTCGGTAAGTATGACAACTCTTGCTTCCTATTGTTGCTAAGTTAACTTTGTAGGCGTGAATGCTGACCTTTGACTCAATGTTACAGGAAGGGTCTTATTCGATTTGGGTTTATTTTCCATGTTGATGGAGAGTCCCAACACGGATTTATTTCCGGAAAAAGAAAACATTTTTAATTTATATTGTTGTGGATTTTTGTATTTATTCATTTAATAAACCGCGTTTTAATTATTTAACATTCTGATTTGGTTAGTCGGTTATTATAGGGATTACAAACATTTTGGTGTCGCTTTATCGGGTTATGATCCGACAAATCAGTTATTTTATATCAGAATTTTTAATTTACTAGTACTAAAAGAGACGCTAGCTTTTGGGGTTGAGTAAATTTTTGTCTTGTCAGTAGAAAACTCTTAATGGTAGTTGATATATTACTTCGCGCGTCGCTTCCCTTTGGAGTGTCATTACAAATTCTCACATTTAATTTTTTCATTTATGATGTTTATTTTCATATTGAGACGTTATATTCTGATCATAGCAACAATTTTAATTTATTAATTCCCGTCACCTTCCCTTCGATTTAGCCTTAGGCGCATTTATGTTCATATTACATTTAATGAGTGCCCACTGGACTACTCGGTGTGGTGATTTTGAGCCGTGTGTAGAATAATTTAGGTCGAATTTAAAGACAACGAGAGACGAGGAAGTAGCCAAAGACCACTTCCTTATCTCTCCTTTCTTCTATGCGGAATAATATTGACGTTTCGATCCCTGCGTTCCGCATGCCGGGTCTTCACGGGCACAGATCATTGGCGATATTCCACGCACTTACACGAATCTGAATAATATTTCTGATTTTAATTACTTGTGATGTGTTTTGGCTGTGGGCCGGAAAAATTTCGACAATTAACGAATAATTAATGAAAACAAAATGATTTTATGAATTATAAATATTTTATTAATATTAAAAATAATATAACAATTACTTGCTCCAATACATAACGAAAATCATACAAAATACCACTCTCCTCACGCCGACATCCAAGCAGAGCTCTATCGAGATTGTGAGGATGCAACGTGGAGAGAGCTTCCAAATAAAACTCTCACTCACTTAGTAAAATAGATTTTTTAAGAAAACTGTTTTATCAGTAAAAATGATTAAAATTGTGTAAAAATGAATCGGTATATATACCTATTTTTTGGCCTTAACCTTGTGTGTTCTTTTTGATTTAGTAAAACAAAATTCGACCTTGGTATTTTCTAGTGTATTCTAATCTTAATTTTTACTATTTTTTAATTTCATTTGATAATTTTTTATTTGAAATTTTTATTGAATTATTTCTAATTCAAATTCTTTGATTTTAATTTCATTTTCATGAAATTTTCATTTTTTGTTAAATTATCAAATTTTGGTCGAATTTGTTGGGTTTTCGTGTTATGTTTATATTCATATCGTGCGGATCTTGTTGCTTTTTGTTATTATTTTAATTTATTTTTATGTTTATTATTTTATGTGTAATTGATTTTCTCTCATATTTGATAGGGTTAGTTGATGTTTTCATAGGTTTTGAATTTAAAGCTGCATGTTATATTTGCATGTGTGTTACCGATTCATTTAAACATTCACAAGGCCGTTTGAGTTCTGGCCCAACACAATATTTCGACCCTCCACTGGTTACCCGTTGCTAGGCAACGTTTGTAATGTAATCAATGGTTCTGAGACCGCCAAAGATGAGCTTTATTTCTAAAACTGCTAAGGCCCTGTCTACAGCTGGGTTCATCGAGTTACCGTTAGAAAGTATGTGCTCGACTTTGTCTTTTCGGTCCCTAACTTTCACATGGTGTATGTTCTACATCCTTCATAATACTATAATCTCTTTATTGACGACCAAATTAAATAAATCAACCAGAAAATTATATTGATCATATTATTTAGTCATACATTCATTCTACATATTTTAATAGTTTATCAGTCGATTTTGGTATTCAACGAACTCAATTGTTCTTGTCCCCTGTTACCATATAGAACCAACTGACGACGTTCTCGTTCAGATCTTCCTGGCCGTAAGTGAGGACGATTGCTCTTTATTCGGTGGTCTCGGTAGGCCACTTGAGCTTGTGTGGGGTTAATGGTTTCTGGCCTTGACCCCTTTACATACAAGCTTTCCTTGCCCGCCAATGGTTACCAGTTGCTAGGCAACGTTGGAACTGCAACCATTTGGTTATAAGACCACCAAAGGTGAGCTCTAACTGTAGAACTGCTAAGGCCCGGCCTCATGGTGGGTTCAAGGCACTACCGATAGAAGGTCTATGCGCAATTTGCGATTTTGGTCCCTTCTGTATCGACTTGGCATTATATGAATTCTGTGTCGATTCTTATTTCATTTATAACTTATTAATTTTACAATATAGGGTTAATGAATTTACAAGGTAAGCCTGGAAATATTTTATTCGGACAATTCGACATGTATATTGCGAGTCTGTTCTCGATTAGTTCACTGCATTGAGTTCGGTTTCATCGCCTGCTACGAGCGCTATTTTGCCCGCTCCGCCGACGTTGAGGTCGTTTAGATGTAGCCGGTTTAGTAGTATGGATTGCATCCCGGTAGGCTATCTGGGCTGGAGCGAATACCATTGGGTAGGTCACTGCATTACTCTCCTTGAAAACCTACAGTGCTACCTCAAGGCTCCTGATTTGGGTCCTTTGGTTCTGGACTAACTGTTTTTTCCCGCCCTACCTTGTTGAGCGGCGGTCAGTCTCTGGTAGGTCACTTTGGCTCATAACGGCTTGGATTCATGTCGCCCTGATCCCGTCTTCAGGGAGGTAACCCGGCATCACAAATACTGGCCGCTTGGTGTTTCGGTTCGGCCTCAGGGAAGGTGGATAAGTGCTTTCTAGACGCCCCACTGCCAGGTCGTCTTTCACGTTGGCTAAGTATCTCTTGGCCCGCTCCACTGAGGAGTTGACGAGGCGCTGGTGGTTCAAAAGATTGTCCAGGAGTGCTTGGGCCCAAACTAAAATATCTTGGGACGGGTTTGGTTTACTAGACGGCCCTTTGAAGTGTCTCATAGTAAAAAAAAAAAAAAAAAAAAATCAAATTTTTATTAATATAAATCGGTTGCCACAAAGGACATAAGGCGAGTAAGATTACTCTGCCCTTCAGTTATTTAGTTTAATCAATGTTTTCACACTTAAAGGCAGAAAAAGTATTTCCAGCCCTTAGAACGACTCTGGGGGTAACGTTCAGCGTTCGGGAGTAGGTGTTGGTGTTGGTGTTAGTATTCAGTATTGTTATTGGTATTCAGTATAAGTGTTGCAATTCAGCATCGGTGTTTTATTCATTAGTTATTTCAGTAGGTATTTATTCGATATTGGTCATTCAGTATTCATAGTTGGTAATATGTGTTTGTTAGCAGTATTCGGGATCAATATTCCAAATGATTCCCCTTGTCTTGGTTTTTTTCTCAGTAGTAAGTCAGTAATTAGTAATCAGCAGTCGTCAGTCGTCAGTCGTCAGTCAGCAGTCAGCAATCACTTGCAAACTTATTCATTTTGTTTCAATTATTCCATTCGTTTTGTTTTCTATAAAAGAAAAATCATCGCATGTGCCAAAATAAGTTTGACCAGGAAAATTCAGTTTATATAGATATTAATATATTATTGTTATTTTGTTATTTCATGAATTAGTTATTTTGTATAAATAAGTAAATTTTATAAATAGATAGATAAAATAAGTACAATAGGCAGCGGGGATGGGGGAGAGTAGAGTAGAGGATTAATTTTTGGATGTATGTTCTCTATATATGTCATAACTTGCTCTAACCGCAGTAGCAGAAGCTATTTGTGAAAGTGTTTTAATTTCAGGATCAGAGAGGCCTATTGTTTTTAGTATGGATGTGTTACGATGGTCCCATGAACCAAGAGTTCCAATCACAAGGGCATGTTTGGTTGTATTGCATTTACTAATGTTTCGTACTTCTATTGAGAGGTCTTTATATTTTATGTAGTTATTTTTTCTAGCAGCATCGAAGTTTTTCCTAGAGTCATAAGGTACCTTAATGTCAAGTATGTGTATTAACTTATTTCTCTTAGAAGTAATAAGAAGGTCTGGAATTAATTTTGTGTTGATTCCAATGGGTGGCTTTTCAACATCTACATTAAATTTTTTATCAAGAAGGAAGTCAACAACTGCTTCAAGGACTCTTTTATGTTTATTGCGCTTTGCATGTGGTCTAGATGTGCAATGGTTGAATACATGTGCCTGTGTTTCTGGTAAGATTCTACAGTGTCTGCATGTGGTTTGAATGTTGTTTTTTAGTTTGTATGGAGAGTAGTTAAGTTTCAGGATGTTGTTTCTAGCCTTAATAAGAAAGTAGTGTTGTGAGTCAGTCAGAACGTCTGATTGTATAAGAAAGGCAGCAGTGCTACTCTCCCCTATAAGCGCTGCAATATAACCATGGCAAGGCATGCTATACCATTTTTGGGCATATATAGAACTAATAATTGAATGAAGCTCAGAGGAGGTCTCACTAAGGTTATTGACATTATAATAATTAATTCTTGTTTTGTAAATAATTTCTAAATTTATAATATTATCGATATATTTTAATTTTATATTAATATTAAATTTGTCCTTAAGTCTGATAACAGATTTCCTGAATTTTTTGAAACTGCTATTATATCGGGCTGTTACTTTGGTTTCCACATTTATCCAAGATAGGGCGCTATCAATATTTCCATTCCCCCTAGCGTCCTTAAGCTCGTCAATATACATTTTAGAGAAAAGATGATCAGTAGAGCTCATTATATATAAGGTGTGTACTACACTTTGTATAAGATATTCGTCAATAGCCGAAGTGAAACCGAGACCACCAAGCTTGCATCCAGCATATATAAAATTATTATTTAATTGATGGAAAAAATCGCCAATCATAGGTTTTAAAAGGTTTTTTATTTTTTGGTCATAGCCAAGTTGATTCATTCTACCATTTACTTTTTTTGTTTTGGTATGGCAATCCAATACCATATGATTAACATTGCAGTTACGAAGCGTGAAAATGAGCCTTGAATGGATAAAAGTTTTGTATGAATAAATTTTTTGAGATGTGGAAAGTATGAATCAAAGATGAGTTTTGTGTCATGTGTACATATATTTAGTCGTGCATCTATGTTGTGTTTTTTGCTGAAAGAGAAGTCTACTCCAAGATAGCTGTAAAGATTGTCGTTGTTGACAGTAGGTATGGTTTCGTTATATAAAAAGGTTTGTCTATTTGCATTAGATGTGTCCATGTAGCCAGATTTGGAAGGTTTGAATTTTAGGTTCATAGAGGTTGCACATTCAACAGTGGTCTGTAATATGTAAAGAATAGATGCATGTGAGTCGGCAATACGAACAAGATCATCAGCATATGCAAGGATGCTAATGTTGTGTCCATTAAAGAAGAAGGGGTGTTTCTCAAGGACAGTTTTAATTATAAAGTCAATAGTGATGCAGAAAAGTGTCATAGAAAGAGGGCAGCCTTGCTTCACTCCCTTAGTCAAAGGTATAAGGTCAGATGTCTCACCCTCACAGTCAAAGAAAGTGTTGATCCCGGTGTACATATCTTTAAGAAGAATTATGGTGTTTTTTGAAAGTCCCATTTCAGTCAGGGTGTGCCAGATGAGGCTATGGGGGATCGAGCCAAAGGCATCTGCAATGTCGAGCCATTTTATATGTAGTTGTTTATTATTTCGTATACTATAGTCTCTTACAAGATGTATCGTAGTATGATGCTCCGCGCATCCATCAGAGGCTCCTATTGCTTTTTGGTTTTTAGAAAGAAGATTGCCTGGAGATATCCAATTAAGTATCCTATCATTAAGAAGGGTTGCAAAAATTCTATAGGAGGTGTTCATAATAGCAAGAGGTCGCCAGGAGGAGGTGATGAAAGACTTGTCAGATTTACCAGTTTTAAGAATCAGCTTAGTGCGGAAGGTTTTCCAGTCCTCAGGGCAGCGAAGTGTTCGAAGGATGCTGTTACACATAGAAGTAGGAAAGAGAAAGTCAGGAGAGATGATACGCCAGTCAGAGAAGGATATTTTATCGAGACCAGGGGCAGTGTTTCTAAGTTTTCTTAAGATTAATTTGATATCCTCAGGGCAAGTAGGAGTGTTTGTGTCATTTTCAGGAGAGTTATAGAGTCGTATTGTGCTAAATTCAGAGACAGGAGAGGTATTGTTTGCAAAAATATTAATAAATTTATTCATACAAGGTTTAATAGTTATTATATCATTACAGTTTAAAATTTTTGATAGTTGTTCCTTAGGTTTATATTTAAATTTATATCTCTTAGAACATTCTAACTCATGTTCACGCTTTTTATTTTTATATATTATATCACTTTTAGTTTTAATTTTGTATTTAAGAGGATTTAAGTTATTGTTAATTTTAAGGATTTCAATAAGTGAACAATTAACTGTATCATCAGTATTGTTCATTTGGAAAATAAGACTGTCTATACAGTTTTTATACTTTCGGATATCAGTTTCTAAGAAACCATTTTTAATATAATTAATAATTATTGATTTTATACTGATGGTCATATTAGGTATGTCGGGGATAGAAATGGGTTCACTCGAATTAAGGCATTTTAAGAAGTGACAGATAAAAAAGGGAGAGTCCTCATTTATGGAACAGCGAGGATATTCAAGGGAGCTTAGGTCTATATCAGTTTCAAGGACGATATTTTGAAGGTTTAGGATTGTGTTCAAAATATCGCAAGCAAGGTCAGAGTGTTGAAGAAGGCTGTTCTCAGATAGAGGGTCAATAAGAGTAGCTAATTTACGTTTTTTGTCAAGAAAGAAAAAGAGCCAGGATCCATTGGGCTTGCACATAGGCATAATGATCTCGTTCCAGTCAGAGAATTTATGGAAGGGGAAGGTGGAGAAGAAAGTTTTGTAGTTGTGTTGGATGAAGGAGTTAGAAGATATGGGGTCAACAAATATGGAAGATTTTTTCATAGCATGAGTAAAGATGAAAGCCTTAATCGAGTGCTGGGACCATCATTGTGATTCAGAGTCAATGTGTTTTGTGAATAAAAGTGTTTTTGGTAATTCTATAGGTTGAATGGTCTCATCAGTGTTTAAAATGTCATCAAAAAAGTTTTTGTTATTATCTGTTTTGTCTATATAATCTGTGCTATTAATGTTTGGTATAGAAGGGTGTGTATCATTAATATGTAATTCGATGTTGTGAATGCTAACCCAGGCTCCACAGTAACAGTAGATTTCAGCCTCTTTGTCGAAGTGTCTTTTTTTGTGTTTTTTAGTCATATGTAGTATAATGTCATTTATTGGAGTGTAGTATGTAAATTTGTGATAGCATAAACGTATATGCTTACCTTTATTATTGTTGTGACATGTTATTTCATTGGATGAGTTAATTTTAATTATTTGATTATTTTTACGACAGTTGTCTATTTCTACTGAATGGTCATTTACTTCAATGTGTTTGTATAGATCAATAAAATCGACTTTGACAATATCATGTTGGTTTGGTCCTATTTTTGGTTTACAGAAACCACAGTCAATAATGGTATTATTAGTTATAGTTTTATTATGTACTTGTTGTGCATGTTTAAAGATGAGAGATCGGTCAAATATAGAGATGGGTTTGCATAAGGTTTTATTACGGTGCTTTGTCTTACAAATAAGTTTTCCTCTGCGATTCATCTTATATAAAATCTTACATGGAGTTGTAATTGGTTGGGTTTGATGTTTAAGACAAGATGGAAGGGGTGTTGATTTTGGGATATCTTTAGTAATTATTTTGGAGGTTATGTGGTCTACAGGGGCTGGTAAAATAAAGTTATGAGGTTCATTTGGTGTTGCTAAGTTAGAGATAATAGAGGTGTTAAGAACAATTAATGATTCAGGAGACGAGTTATCAGATAGAGATTCCTGAGTACGGAAGAGGTCAGAAATTTGTGAGTTTTGAGCGTAAGTAAGGTTTTTGGCAGGTTTTAGTGAAGTAGTTTTAGTGCTTGATGGTTCTTCGTCATCCGAGATTAGGGGCGATGGTTTAATTCTAGGTGGATTTATGGGTAGTGACTCATCAAGTTGCGTAAGGTTTAAAGAGCAAGGTTCAAAAAGGTCAGTTTTGCAATTTTTGGTTATTGGTGTTATAGGTTGTTCAAAGGGTTGTTTTTTCAAGGAAGCATAGAAAGTCGAGGGTGTATTGAAGGTGTTAAGATTTAAGTGGTGTAGAGCAGCAAGTGGGTTCAGGTGAGCTAGATATGGTTACGTTGTGTTGTTGAATGGTTAAAGGTGAGTTGTTTATAGGGTAAGAAGTGCTTTGTGACTGGGGTTTGGATAGTATTGCTGTAGGTGAAGTATCATCAGTGAAGGAAGATTGATCTAGGTCAACTTGTTGTATGGTTGCAGTTTTAGGACAGGATGAAGGTTGGTAGAGTAAGGTATTTAGATATAGTAGTTGCGAAGGGGGCTGTGAAGTATCAGAAGATTCGGATAGGATAATATCATCTTGATCAAAGTCAAGTGTCGGATAGTTTAGTAAATCGATTTCGTCAATTAATACAAAATTTGTATAAGATGATATAGGTTAAATATAAGCATTTTTAAAATCAATTTCGTCAATTAATTTAAAGTTATTATAGTCAATATCGATATAATAGGAAGGAGTAGTGTCATAATCAGAGTTAATATTTTTAAATTCAATTTCGTCTATAACTGTAAAATTATTGAAGTCATTTATAGGTTTAATATATATATTACATTTATCAGAGTTATCATAAATAGAAGTTTGGTGGGTTACAGGGTTTTGAATCTTGCTTATCCTTCTAGTTGCCCTCGTAACGCCATACAAAATGATGCTAATCGCCACTTGGCACCCGTTGCTAAGCAACGTTGGTAATGTGTTCAAGTGGTGGATTGCCCGCAAAAATTGAGTACCATGTGCTAGTACTATAGTTGCTCGGACAACCCTTGGGTTCACGAGCTGTCGATAGAAGACCTCTGCTCGCTTTGCTCTGTCCCTCATGATCATTCAAGATTAGGTTCTTATCTGCCTGCGGAGAGATGAAATTAAGGTTGAGTAACATGATGCGAATGTTTGGCATATAAATATATCAACGGAACAAATTAAATTAAGAACACGACTACTCTATTTATTTAGCAACGAGCGCAAGGTTTACAGGTAAATGATTCTGAAGCTGGATTGCTCGACGTCGGGCCCGTTCCTTACGTCCCGGCCGACGATTGTTTGCTGGAAGGGTGGATTGTTTCGCGGGTTGGGTGTTCTTCTGCGACATCTGGGTTGGGGCGAAGACGAGCGGATATGTTACCGCTTCCCCCTCCCGGCAGACTGCTAGGGCGACTTCGAGTCCCCGAATTTGCGTGCGCAGGCTCTGGTTGAGCTGCCGCTCCTCTACCCAGCCTTTCTGTGCTGCGGTCAGGCGGTGGTACAGTGTTTTTACCTTTTCTGGTTCCCTCCAGGTTGCTTTAATCTGTTGCGTTTCGCGGGTTAATTGAAGAATCTGGGCGAGTAATTCCGTGTTTGTCTGTCTTGCGTGGTCCAGTTCCGATTGTAAGATTTGTAAGGAAGACATTACTACAATCAAATAGATTATTTTAATTTACTGTTAATTAAGTCAGATAATCATTTATCTCGTTAAACAAAATCGCGAATAATTCTGACTATAATAAGAAATAACACGTAAATTTCTAATATTTTAAATCAGGTACTACATAAAGTCTATCATTGTTGGTTTATTCGTCAGGGCAATATCTTCTCAGGCTTCGCTTGAGAGCCTCCACGGTATAGGGTCTTCTGGTGTCTCGAACTGGGTGAGGTGGATAGGCGACTGCAATCCGCCCGGCAAGGATGTCTTCCACCACGTTCGCAAGATACATCCTTGCCTTAACCACCTGGAAATCTACCTGCTCCTGCACCCTTTCCCATTGGGTGAGGAGGTCCTGTGCGTGCAGGTAGGTCTCCGCAGCTGGATATTGCCGTTCCGAGAGACATGGTCGTTGCAACGGGTCGGGTATCCTCATGGTCGGCGGGACTCCTGTCTGTTCCTGTTTAGCAGTCTCACGACGGGTAATTCGTTTGGGCGACATGTCTAAACATTACTGTTATTAGGTTCGATTGATTCACCATTCTAAGTTAGTAGTAAGCAAATTATATCTATGTTAATAGTAAGGGTGTCATACACGCGACTATTGCCTTCCTTTACGCGATGGGACATTAATAAGCAGGTTGGGTTACTTAGTGGGTCTGGTTCTTTAAGGTGCACTCCTTTATAGGGGAAATATGTAATAATATAATTAATCATACGGATGAGATAACCTGATGTTTAACTTGTTCGATATATGCATATTAACATTAAAATTTTTCATGTAGGCGGATACTCGTGCATTGACTTAAGAAAATTAATTTGTACATTGATTTAAAGTTTGTTTACCAACTTCAATTACAGTTGTTCGACCTTTAAGATTTAGGCCGGATGTTGATCCGAGATAACTTAGTCGTACGTGGGTGTATCCTGGTGGGCGAACGATTTCCGGCGGATCTTACCATTACAACCTAAGCAGTTGACTAAAGGTGATTTTCATTGTTTACATCCGGTGATTGTATTATTCGTGTCGTATTTTCAGAATTACTGGTCAACTGTTCGCCTACACTCGATTATCTCAATTCTGGTAAGTTATTTCGTTGATTAGTTTGAATGTACTTTATTAGCAAATTTTAGGAAAACTCCTACGCTTACCGAGGTTTCTAAATAGATGCGATACCCTTTTGTTGGAATAATTTCGCTATGTGGAACCTCATGTGTTTACTAATGTGATATTAATACACATTTTCTCTTATCTTAAACTTTGGTTTTTTTAAATTGCATTAATTTAATTTACGTAAATATTCGTTCATTTTACCTCTAATCAATTTGCTGTAATTCCTGAATTTATGATAATTGAAGAAACCCTTTTTACAAATTGATAAATTATTCTAGTCCTAATTAAGAGATTGGATTATCCGTAATAAATATCGACATCTGTTATTCCCATTTCTAATAGTCTTCCCTAAGGCTATTTGGATCAACTATTACTTTAGCCCGCAAAGTTATTTTAATGCTAATAGTTTTAAATCCGTGAATCCGGTTTTACTTTAATTTACATCGAAAATTACTTGATTTTTACTAAAGAAACTGTCTTACGGTTATTCAATTCATCTCTAATTTTACTCTAGGAATTACTTTGATCCACTAATCATAGTTCGTTAAGGAGCTTATATTATTTATTCTTATACAATACTTTACTTTACCAAAACTAGGCTATCTGGGTTTTACTCAATAGTTATTTGAACTAATTTAATCATCTCAATCGTCACCAATAAATTGATTCAATTTAATCAAGGATATATTTATTTATATTCAATTTAATTTTTCTCAATAATTTAATCTAAACACTTGATCTTACTCAATCACTTCTTCAATTTTATCAAAATGAATTATTAGTGAATTTCGTGTCGTTACATCAATTTTAATCAACAAGTTAACCAAGGGATCCCCTACTATTATTCGAGAATTACTTTACTTTTAATCGATACATTTCATTATTCGAGATCAATGAATTCGATTCTTAATTGCTTTCATTTTTATCGGGGGTTGATTTTTGATTAGGTCAATATATTACTCGTTCTTACTCAAAGATCAGATTACCATTATTGAAATGAATTATAATAATTTAATTGATGAAATCATTTGCCATTACCCTAATTTTAATCAATAATTTACGATCATTATGAATTATCCTTACCCAATAGTTACTGAAATTCTAAGCCATAAAACACTTTACTTTTACAATCAATGGTTACTTCAATTTTTATCAATAATCTCCATTTAATCGAATTCAATGATTCCCAATAAATTTAATTTATTTCAAAATATTAATCCAAAATAGTTACAACAACGATTTCAGTTAATTTAACCCAAGTACCCTTTCCCTTTAATAGACCTTAGACGCATATTGTGTTCATATTATATTTATTGAGTGCCCACTGGACTACTCGGTGTGATAATTTTAAGCCGTGTGTAATATAATTTAGGTCGATTTTACAGAATTGAGAAACGAGGAAGCAGCCAGAGACTTCTTCCTTATTTCTCGCTTCGGCTATAGGGATAATATTGACGTTACGACCGCTGCGTTGCGCACGCTGAGTCTTCACGGGTACATATCATTGGCGGTTTTCCACGCACTTACATGCATCTGCACTATGTAGATTTTACTTCCTTGCGTTATGTATTGGCTGTGGGCCGGAAACATTTCGACAGTTTAATTTAGTTTACGAAAACATATAGAACAATTTATGTATATAAATAATATTTATTAATTATGAACAAAAATAACATAATTACCTATCGTTGACAATCCATAAAATATCATAAAATAACATAGCATAGCATAAAACAAAATACCTCTCTCCCCACGTCGACGCCGAGCAGAGCTCTACTGAGATGCAATGAACGTGGGTTCCACCATAAATAATTCTCACCTAAAAAAATCGAAAATTGACTTGGAGATAGTTTTTAAAATAATTTTCAAAACGATTGAAAAGTAAATTTCAAAGTGGTTAGTTCGAAAATGGTTTTAAACAATTTTCAAAAATGGTTCTAAAAATGGTTAAGTTAAATGTGAAAATGGATCAGTATTTATACCTATTTTTCTCGCGTGTGAAATTTGATGCAGTAAAACAAAATTCGACCTTGTTATTTTCTAGTAAATTCCATTCGTTAATTTTATTATTTTTTGATTTATTTTTATAATTTTTTATTTAAGATTTTTATTGAATTATTACTAATTCAAAATTTTCGATTTAAATTTCATTTTAATGAACTTTTATTAATTTTTTCAATTTCGTCGAATTTGTTGTGTTTTCTTGTTATATTTGTGTAGGTATCGTGCGAATCTTGGTGCATTTTGTTATTATTTTAATTTATTTTTATGTTTATTATTTTATATTTAATTCTCCTTTTTTTCTCGTATTTTATAGGGTTTAATTGGTGTTTCCAGGTTTATTTAAATTGCATGTTATTTTTGCGTGTGTGTTTCTGATCAATTTAAACATTTCTCAAGGCCGTTTACGTTGTGGCCCAACAAGTTTCAATAGTATCTTTATAAACTAGATTATTATAGGTATTTTTAATATTTTCATTACATGTATTAATTAAATTCATAAATTCATTATTTAGGCGGACAGTGAGTCGGCCGAAGGCCGACGAGCTGCGTACACTATATTTTTCGCGCGCCTCCGGTGCGCGAAAAAATTTTTTGACATTGTTTTGATTTATTTTGTTTAATTTTGGATATAAAAACAAATTTTTAATTAACATGTTAATTTTAAGTTTTAAAATAAATAGGAAATCATATAAAATATTATCAATTTTCTTTTTAAAATTCAAATCATTATTAATATTTTTAAATAAATTTTCAATTTTAATAAAGTATTTGTTTGTTGAATTGGTAATTTTAAGTAGTGGAGATGTTTTAAAATCATAATCAGTATTAGTTTTTTGGTATTTTTTATTTAAAAGTTTTTTTAATTTAATATTAAAAATATAGAAAAAATCAGTTAAGAAATTCTTAAAATAGTAGTCGTTATTAATTATATGTTTAATATTTAATAAGCAGATTTTAATAGTATTAAAGAAGTTGTCTGTATTCTCAGTTAGTAGTTTGAAGGAGTTTTCATTTTCAAGATTTTTAAGTAACGCATTCTTATAAGAAAAAGGCTGTGCATGTGGTTTTACTATATTCTGTGCATGTGAAGAATTATTATTTAAATGGTTTTTTGATTTTTTATAAATGAGATTTTTATAGATATTAAAATAATTTTTATTAGTAAAAAATTTAAGATATTTAGTATTAGATAATTCATCATAATATACCACATCCTTAATTAATTTCCAGAAGGTTTCAATTGCATGTAGAGTTTTTGACCGAAGGTTTTTTGGTTCAATGGAATTTGTTAATATTTGGTCCATTAGATAGGAGAAGTCAGGATCAATCTTTGCAACGGATTTGATAATTCTCCAATATTCGATTGCACTGCTCATTGGAATTTCCGCAGATCCATTAAGGAAGGTGTACATTTTGTAACACAATTCTATATCATGTGGATCAGTCCCCTTTTTCCGAGCAAGAGTGCATACTTCACAGCAGCTGTTTGTGAAAATAAGATCCATTGGTGTCAAAGTGGATTCTAGAGTGTTCAACCTGGTGGTTTTTGATCGGTTGACATAATTCATGTTTTCCTTATTAACTATAAAAGAAGGTAAAGGTTTTTTATAAAGAAATAAATTATCTGGGCCGGATTTGTGCCCGGTGCTATTCGAATGGAAATTTTTTTTTGACGTATCCTCCCGACGGTTGTCTTCTGGCAGGGGCCGATCAGGGTATCGCTCTCGATATACGCGATTCCAGGCCTGTCGTCATTGCTCCGCGATATGGGTAGGGGTCTTAACGAGAGCTCCGGATCGTCCTGAATAGAGGGATTGATAAGCTTAACATTGTAATCAAATATTTCTCTCGGTAAACAAATATCCGATCAGTTATCGTAGAGTTTTCTCGACTATCGTCTAGTATCAAAAGTTTCACGACGTTCGGTGAGGTCTAAAATGAAGGGAACTAAGCTAACTACTGTTGGAGTGCGTTAATACTCGGTTAGTCTCTACGAGAATCGAAACCTGAAGTGTGGCTACTAATATTGTTTGCAATATGGACTCTACGTGAGTAATTCCCCGATTAACCTCTCTCATTTATCCGTATGCGGAAAAATTTAGATTTTATGGCTTAAACTATCCTTTAAGAAAAACGGAAAATCGGAATATCGAGGCTTACCTGATTGGGACTAGTACACATTCCTATGTCTAAAACATTTGAGATGATAAGATACCTAAACCAATTATACCGTGAAGAGTGTATATGATAAAGGAGATTTCATATTCAATTGATTAGAACAACTAAAATACCTAAAATGAATGTGGTGACAACAATTTATGTAAATAAAGAATTTTTATAGAATCGATTAAAACAAATAAAATACCTAAAATGATTATAATATCAATATTTTATGAGACTAAAATTTTAATATGAATTAACAAAAAAATAGAACGCCTAAAATGATTACAATATTAATAAGCTATGTGACTAAAATTTAGAATATTTATTAACAAATAGATTCCCAAAATGATTATCGTGTCATTTCTTTATGTGGTTAAAAACAAGATTTTTCATTTAATTAATTAATTAACAACTAGAATACCTATGATACTAATGATTTGTGAGACTAAAGATGTGAATATATTTATTAACAAATGGAATACCAAAAAAAATGATTATTGTACTTAAAGTTGAAGCAATGGGGATAAATCGTTTTGGAATTAATTTGTACGGGAGGCCATGATTTACTATGATGTGCATAATCACTCAGGTTATCGAATTAAGTTTAATCCAGAGGGTTTATCTACTGACTCCCTCGGGTTCTCGTTTGGCGGTGGAAGACTATTCTGTTTTGGATCTGAATTCTCTATCTAATACTCGGGTAGTATAATTAAAATTTCGTTAATACAATCAAAAATTTACTCGTCGGAAAGGCTTCTGGGACCTCTAGGGAATCGGGTTCTAAATATTCCTCTTGGTTACTTGGTGATTGCATGATTTTCAGCTAGATAAAAATGATGCACTTTCCCCGACGGCATGTAATATATTAGTGGGTGTGCGTGTAGGAGCGTAACACACTACTTCCGTTCTATCTTTGTTGTGTGTGTGTGGTGATCGGTGTAGATGAATATGGATGAAAGGTCAAGTTAGCGTAACAACAGCGATGTGGGTGTTTATGTTGATTGATCGGCGGAAATGTCGGCGAGATTATTTAGGGTAATTTTTGGTTGATCTCATAGGTTATAAATTGTTGATTCAGTTTCAGATTAGTCGGAATTGTAATTTGGAGTTTCAGATTTGATGTGTTACCTGGTAAGTTTTGTTTAACGAATCTCCACAATAATGAGTTTTCTTTAGATGATGTCGAATTAATTCAGAGTACGCTGCATATGAATTTAGTGAACCAATTTCCCTTGATATTTCACAGGAGGTTCTTATTCCTTAGTGTTGAATGCGTCTGCGGTTTTGGATCTTCCTTATCTCCTATTGCTGAGTATATAGTCGATTTATCGAAAGCATTTTTTGAATTTTTAATTCTCTCTAAGCGTCTGGTAAGTTATGACATAAGTTTAATTAATTAATCTTGGTAGAATTTTTAGGGATGGTTGTGGTTTCCTCATAAAATTTTACAGAAGACAGATTCAGTCAGAGTTTCTTCGTCGGGTCCAATCTTCTCTTTTTGGATATTATAAATCAAATTTTAGGTGGGTTTTCGCGATTTGCTCAGTGAAGGCTCTGTTCAGATTTTATTTTCTAGTTTAGTAATATTACTAACTATCAATTACGACAATGAATGAAAAATTGGATTTGTTAATGGATGGCTGGTTCAAATACTCGCCTGGGGTGGGAGTCTACTGCATTCATGGGCATGGATGGAGCTCGTCTAGAATCTTGAGTTGTGGTCATGATTTATCGTAAGTCTATCGTATCGGTGTGATTTTTGATTCTTAATAGTGTTTTATCAGTTTCAGATATTTTATGCCTATTTGCTATGTAGTGGAGCTGATTTGGTAAGTGGATGTTCCTCATTTTTAATTGAATAAAGGTTTAAAAGGTCTTTAACTTTATCTTGGATTTTTAAAGAATAATTTTTAATTTACTTTATCTCTAAACTTTTCCTAATTTCTGTAAACGTTAGGTTGAGAATCTCCAAGCATAAAATTGGGAGGGATTGCTATATTTAATTTTATTGAGTCTCTACGTTAATGTGGTTATTCCTGAGGTTTATAACAGCTGTATTATCTTGTTTCTTACTTGAATGGTTTTGATCGACTCTCAACGGAATAATAATAGCTTACGATGACTACTTTATGGTTTTTAACACAAGACAACTTCTACATGTTATTTGACTTCTAATGTAAATCTACATCCTAGTTCCTAGCAACCACTGGGACCCATAGTTTATATGACTTTGTGACCCTTATTTGACTTTATCAAATGTCATACGTTCGTAGCAATCGCTCAATATTTAAAATTATTCTACCTTCCTATCCATTGTTTGAACAACTTATAATAATAGTTTGAAACTATAGTTGATTTTAATTAGCAACGATTACGTTCTTTATTCCCGTCACCTTTCCCTTGGTTGACCTTAGGCGCACTGTGTTCATATTAAATATAATGAGTGCCAACTGGAATACTCGGTGTGGTGATTTTGAGCCGTGTGTAGAGTAGTTTAGGTCGAATTTACAGAAATCGAGAAACGAGGAAGTAGCCAAAAGACCACTTCCTTATTCCTCCTTTCTTCTATACGGGATAATATTGACGTTCCGATCCCTGCGTTTCGCACGCCGGGTCTTCACGGGCACAGATCATTGGTGATATTCCACGCACTTACACGAATCTGAATAATATGTTGATTTTAATTACTTGTAATGTGTCTTGGCTGTGGAGCGGAAAAATTTCGACATAAAATGATTAAGAAAAATACGTTAAATGTTATCAATAGTATATTAATAATAAAAACAATATAATAAGTACTTGATCCAATGAACAATTCATCATACAAAATACTACTCTCCCCACACCGACATCCAATCAGAGCTCCATCGAGATTGCGAGGACGCGACGTGGAGAGAGAGTTCCAAAATAAAACTCACCCTAAAATAGATTTTTAAAAACTAATTCACAATTTTTCAAAACGAATTTTGATATCAAAAATGATGATGCTTATTATGTGAAAATGCACCGGTATATATACCTATTTTTTGTCCCTAATCTTGCGTGTTCTTTTTGATTTAGTAAAACAAAATTCGACCTTGGTATTTTCTAGTGTATTCTAATCTTAATTTTTATTATTTTTTAATTTCATTTGATAATTCTTTATTTGAAATTTTTATTGAATTATTTCTAATTCAAATTCTTGGATTTTTTAATTTCATTTTCATGAAATTTTATCTTTTTGTTAAATTATCAAATTTCGGTCGAATTTGTTTGGTTTTCGTGTTATGTTTATATTCATATCGTGCGGATCTTGTTGCTTTTTGTTATTATTTTAATTTAATTTTTATGTTTATTATTTTTTATGTAATTGCTTTTCTCTCATATTTTGCTAGGTTTAATTGATGTTTTCATAGGTTTGAATTTGAAGCTGCATGCTATGTTTGCATGTGTGTTACCGATTCATTTAAACATTTACAAGGCCGTTTGTGTTCTGGCCCAACATATCTATAAACAAAACTATTTAATAACGAGTTTAGGCAAATTCAAAATTATTTAATAAGAAATAGCGATGTGTATGATTTCGTTTGGTCGGCTACGTAGAGGCTTACCGGCTTCAAAAGAGAAGTTGGGTCTCGATCAAATTAATGAATTTTGACTATTACTATTTGGTTTTTAACCTGTTAGTTATTAGGCGCTAATTATTAGTGCTATATTGCTAAAATTCAAAAAAATTAACGATTCTAAGTTTTATTATCAATACATCGTAGCTTGCTCAGCAGATTTCACCTCTGCTGTGTGTGTCGAAACGTCGATAATTTGATGGGTTCGTCGGTCTATAGTGAGAGTATGAGTGCTCCTGGTGTTGAGGCGATTTCCCGGTACGATTCAGAGTGGTTGATGAAATTAGCCGTCTTAGGACTACCACGTCGATGGGAGCCTCCATCTCTTCTAGTGCCGGGTCGTCGAGGTCGTACGAAATCCCATACTCTGGTACCTACTCATCGCTACTTGGGATTCGACCCGCGTGATATCTGCATTGACTCGATCCAACCGACGCCTGGCCATGGCTCCCTGCCAGTCTGTTTGCCGTTGGTGCATTTCCAACCCGGCCTGCGTGAATTCGGCCCTTTGCCGAGCCTCTCGGGCAGGGTTTCGCCCTGGCTCGCGCTTAATTGCGATGCATCGTCGTTCCTAGATAGACGCTGCTCACTTGACTCCCTCACCGGGGATATTGAATAACCGGCGTCCCACATCGCCTGCCTGCACCATGCCGCCGTCCTCGGCCTGAATCGGACCGTAATTCTTGATGCATCGATTCATGATCCGTCCGCGAGAGTTGAATTACGTGCCAAATTACATTATCAATATGGGTTATGATTATTAAAAATAAGGGAATTTAAGAGAAATGTGGGGGAGATTTTATTCGATTTGCCCAGTGAGGCATCGTGCTTGGTACGCGATTTTCTCTACTATATAGTTCATTAGGTTGACAAATAAATTCCTCTTTGTGGCTCAATAATTCATTGAACAATTCCAATTAGATCATTATAGTATTTACCTCAGACTTCAGCAGGAATATGAGGGTCTTATGATTTGAATAATTTTTATTAATGAATTTCATACTTTATTTATAACACAATGAGTAAAAAATTATATTCTTACTACTTCATGCACACATTTCTAAGAACATTCGAGATTGTATTTCATGGCAGAGGGCCTTCTAGTTCAATCATATCCCTAGCTAAAATTGAATTAATTATATTTCCCCTTCGACTTTGCGTCGGGGTTGCAGTAATACATCGATGTCAGGTAGACGTTTTGTCGGCAATATCGTAATGATTCAAAACATTGGCCCAAAATGCATTAGTAACCTTGGTCGACGCGTCATTCCGTCGTTAGATGTGTGGTCAGGAATCGATTGTGGTTGTTCAAGTGGGTGTTAGTATTTGTATTGTTAATTTCATGAACCTTGTGAGCAAACTTCACCTGGTGGATCGTCATATGGGAACTACATTTATTCGCCCGTACTAATGCATAGAGTTAAAGACAAAATATAATTTTTTTTCTCCTGAACAATTTTATTCAATAGGCAAAATTTCTTGTGGAATCATAAGTTTTGATCTATATCTGGGTAGCATTTCATCATTGCAAGTTTTGGATTAGTTTCGGGAGGATAGTTGGATTGCGGCCAAACCCTGCAGTTTTCTCGTACAAAAATCATTAAAGCTAAATGTAAGTGGAATTCGATACTTACTCGCATGATCCCATTCCCCCGATATTCTTTTCGGTTTGGCTCTTCGTTGTTCATCGGAGTTAATCCGTTTTGTGTCATCACCGCTCGTCCTCGGAGTCATCAAGATCTTCTTTTTGTCCTTCGTTGACATGTTCATTTTGTACGAGAAAATGATCTATTTTTCCATGGCCGACTATTTATAGCTACTTGGTTCGCGGGTGCGAGATGTGATATTTATCGGTATTAAATCGATGATTTTTCTTCATAATTTTTCTCACTATTTTCTCTATCCTGCTTCTATTAACACCGGTATATTTGCTTGGTTGTGACGAAACACCTGAAATTATTAACTAATCGATTTTATTTGTCTTGCAATGATTTCAGAAATTTCGTTTAGAAATCTCCTCTGGAATTATGAGTATCGCATCAACATGATTTAATAATTTTTACATATTCGTAACGATGTTTCTATTGTGGATTCACGAAGAAGTGTCGACAGCACTCTACTATTTGATTTGGTAGATTCTTTGTAAGTTCGTTATTTTATTAATTCCATTCAACTTTCCATAGGGTGTCAGTCGGTGAATAATCTTCCCAACCTCTCATTAGATCTCGGTGGCAAATGACAGAGCCACTCCCCGCTCAAGTTTATCTATCAAGATGTCTGCGTCAAGCTGCTGCAGAGTCATCTACTCACCCTCATGGAACCATTATAGTTTATGTCTCATATTAACGTTACGAATTTTTATATTTGTGTGATTGTGTCATGGATTATTGGATCATTGCTAATAGTGGGTGATTATAGTTGTCTCATGACTGATTTGCGCGGATTGTGACTATAATTTATTTTCATATGCACGCTTGGGAGGCATATTTTTATGATGTCGCATTTTGAATTCGATTAGCTGAGATTTATTTACTAGGTGAAAATACTTTATTTCAGTACTCATTCTATGGATTATCCTATTTGATGGGCTGTGTTATTTACATATTTTAGGATATTTAATTTATGTTTAACTTGATATAATCGTGTTTTTAGTAGAGAATCCGGCAGTAATACTCATTTCGGAGGCATCCCTATATTTTTACTTATTTTCCTCGATTACTCTTTACATTAATGGATTATTTCTCAATCTTTAATATGATTATTTATCATCCATAGCTACTTATAAACACCATGGATATTATTTTTATTCTTCTCTACCATACGGTTTCAGGTTCGCTAAAATTTTTATTTATACAATTTATTATTTAAAAATGCCATTTTTATAACTACGTGATGCTCTACTCATTTTCTACCGAATAACTTTTAGTATTGAGAAGTTTTAGTTTCTTTGATTTAAATTTTTCCTAATCTAGTATTCTATAAATTTATCGTTATTAGGTGGTTCTAATTTATTTAAGGCTTTTATTCAAGCTGTTAATTTATTTACTTTAGGTAATTAACTTTATCATTACAACGATTTTCTACTCGATTTCCCACATTCACCATCTTTATTTGATCCTAAGGTTAGACATGTTGATATTAAAATTTCATGAGTGCCCACTGGACTACTCGATGTAGATGATTTTTAGCCGATGATTCAATATCAATTTATGTCGATTTTTTGGGAGATGGACGACGAAGGGACAGCCAAAAGACTGCTCCTCTATCTTCCATCTACCCCTATAGGTTGTGAGAATTGACGTTTGGATTCCAGCGTTACGCACGGCAGAATCTTCACGGGCACGAGATATTAGCGGATGAACCTGTACTTACACATCTCGAATTGTTATGTGGATTTTACTTACTTGCGGTATGTTTCGGCTGTGGGCCGGAAAAATTTCGACAGATATAATACTTTTCATTTAAAAATGCATTTTGAATCGTAATCAGTACGTAACGTTTCGCTTCCAGCATTCATTAACATACGCAAAAATTATTTTTCCATATATACGCCCAAGTAGTGCTTACTTAGGAGAATGCTTGAGTTCGTATTATGAAAAAATTTAACACCGATTGTTGCTTCTCTAGTTCGACTGAATAGTTCCTGCGAGAAAATGACTTTGCTCACTAAGTGCTTTTATTAAAATTCTGTGAAAATGAATTGGTATATATATATATCTATTTTATGACTCTAACCTTGCGTGTTCTTTTTGATTCATTTAAACAAAATTTGACCTAAATTTTAATTGTAATATTTAATTCTTATTTTGTCAATTTCTATATTAAATGAACAATTCATTTTATTTACTTTTTTTAATAGGATATTTCGTAATGAAAATATTCCATTTTATTTGTTAGTTGCTAACTTTTATGAATTGTTCATTTTCCGGTCAATCTTTAGGTTGTTATTTTTATGTTAGCTTCGTGCTGATCTAGGTGCATATCTGTTATTATTTTGATTTATTTTTTATGTTTCTGATTTTTTTTAATTTAACTACATTTTACTCATATTTTAAGGTTGTTTATTTGGTGTTTATGAGTCTGATTTTAAATCTGCATTGTTATATTTGCGTGCTATTTCCAATTCATTTAAACTGTTTAGCCAGAACACAAACGGCCTTGTAAAGTGTTTAAATGAATCGGTAAAACATCAACTAACCCTGCTAAAATACGAGAAAGAAAACAATTAAATATAAATTATAAAACACAAAAATAAATTAAAATAATAACAAAGTGCAACAAGATCCGCACGAAATATTCATAAAAATGGAATAAAAATCGAAGAATTTGAATTAGAAATAATTCAATTAAAAAATTCAAAAGAAAAATTGTCAAATAAAATTTCAACATAATAAAATTAAGAATAGAATATACTAGAAAATCACAAGGTCAAATTTTGTTTTACTAAATCAAAAATAACACGCAAGGTTAGGGTCGTACAATAGGTATATATACCGATTCATTTCTACACAATTTTAATCGGTTTTTAACCTGAATCAGTTTTTACAAAACTTGAAGTCGATTCTAACCTGAAGTAGTCTTAACCAGTTCGAAGAGCCAGAAAACTCGATGTGAGTGAGAGAATGTTCGAAAACTCTCTCCACGTCGCACCCTTGCAACCTCAAACGAGCTCTGCTTGGATGTCGGCGTGGGGGGAGAAAAGATGATGTATTATACACGAAGATTTATGAACTACAATGTATTATGTGGCAAAATATATATTTATTCCAAATAAATAAAATTTTTCTGTCGAAATGTTTCTGGCCCACAGCAGAAACATATTACAAATTATTAAAATCAAATATACAATTCGAATTGTGTAAGTGCGTGTATAATCGCCAATAATTCGTGCCCTTGAAGGCTTCGGCATGAGAACGCAGGAGCTGAAACGTCAATATCATTCCGTATAAGGGAAAAGGGTGAAGGGGAAATAGTCTTTTGGCTGTTTCGTCGTCACTCATTTCCCATAAATTCGACCTAACTTATTTTCACATACGGCTAAAATTCAAACATCGAGTAGTCCAGTGGGCACTCATTAACTATAATATAAACATAAACGCGCCTAAGATCAATTCAGAGAAGGTAACGGGATTCTCAACAATAAAATCGTTGCTATGCTCAAAAATAAAAAGAAATTTATTAAAACCACTGAGGAACTTGTTAATGAAACTAAATTGCTATGCTCAAAAATAAAAAGAATTTTATTAAAAATATTGAGAAACTTGTTAACGAACCTAAGATGTCATATCCGAAATATAGAGAAGTTACAAAAATCAGTAAATGAATACAATCGGGATATATACCTGTCTAGTAAGATTAAAACCTCAAAATACCTTGACCAGCATGTGAAGTTTTATAAAATGAGTGAGGAAGTAGTTAAATAAATTAAACCTCGAGATGCTCTAATCAAAATGGAAATAGGCATTTAAAACTACTATAGTCATTAAATAAGTTCGTTGACTGAACTAAAATATCGAACTATAAGAGTTTTGATGAACCAAAAATTAGGATCAACACCATTTACAAAATAAAAATGTAAGAGTCTAAGTGAAACTACTACCCGAGTTAACTGGATTGATAAAATGATTTCCTAAAAAATTAATGAAGCCCCAAATTGCCATCTTCTAGGCGAAACCAATTTCGTAAAATATAATGATTACCAAAAGAAAACGCAAAGTTATACAAATTTTATCATCATGTGAACCGATTAATAATGAAATAGTTAAATAAATAGTGTTAAAAATTTCCACATTAAATAAGTCAATTTTAAACATCGATAAAACAAAATACAACGCATAAGTACTTATTAAAGTGCGAAAATATATTACTGCTCACAATAGTCTTGATTTGAGATAGTACATAGGAGGTATTTGTAAGCGTCATTGGCGAGAAGTCCCACAACAAACAATAGCTGAATCCATTCGACATAAACCGTCTGACTTTGACGACTTCTATCTCCGAATATAGCCCGATACCATGCTGAGGAGACATCTAATCAACCGTCGGGATATCCCAGACTCCAATATTGTCGACTAGGAATGGATGGAATCATATATAAGAGATGTAATAAATAACTTACCGTGTGGACGAGTAATAACTAGCGAGACGAAGAACTGCCAATAATAATTTCTTGAGAAAGGTAGAACCAATGAATCGAGAAAATTCTTGACGATCAATTTTGTTTTGTCGATAACCAATAGTCGTGATTTAACAGAATTCCAAACCCATAAATAAGACCATCGGAGAGGGAAGGAACATGACATTTTGTGAAATATCACGACAAACTATTTAACAATAATCGATGTGTAGTGTGTCCCAACTGTCAATAACTGGTGAGGAATAAACCAATGGTTGTCGAGGGAGTGTGCGCGGATCAAATTTCTACACTAGTAGACACACATTCTCGTATAAAAATTAGCTCGATTGAGAAAATGATCATTTCCATTCGACAATTAATATGTCCCGAAAAACAGAACAGATCTCCAAAAAACGCCAGGATTACGAGGAACCCAACATCCCAGGCGCCAGCGGACATTCACGATGGGTAAATCTTTAAATTTAGTTAATTCACTTTGACATATCTTCTGAGTCCTAGCGTAAATATGACCCAAACAATGAACCATCCTGGTTACCGACACGGATGAACTTAACCAGAGAGTGCGACGACAATTTATTACTAAACCTAATGAATATGCTGATTAAATCATTCAATATATATATTTCTTTTTAATACTTATTAATTTTATGCCCAAATAAATTGCAGTAATGAGAAAGAAAACACATTGTGGACTTACCAACCAATCAATTATTAAACCCCAACTATGATCAAAATCACCATAAATGAGAACACTAAAACCGAATTTACGAGTCGTTGGTAGAGGTCGGGAGTTTTTTCGAGCATATCCTCGAGGAAGTTTAATATGTAGTTATCTAGATTTGAGATTCGGTGTTTTTTCGATGCCCAACGTGATGGGAAGGGACGATTAAAGTAACCTACTATCATATTTTAAACGCCGTACTAAACCGGCAGCATGAGTAATAAATGTTTATTAAATATTAGTAATTGCAAATATGTTGTCTTTGATAAATAAATGATTTTGAATATAACTATCTACATAACCGTATGAACTTCATTTAAAAATCCACTTATTTATTAATTAGTGGTAACTACAAAATACATTGACTTTGACGAATGGATGGAATGGAGCCTCGATACCTATATGAAAAGAGGGATAGTATCTCAAATCCAAACGTTTAATAAATATGGCCAGTTGCAAATCAACTTTGATAAACCAAAATTTTCGAGTAAAGATACCTACATAAAAATATGAATATCAGTTTAACTCTAGTGTTTATTAGGTTATTAAGAATGTTAGGTTAATTGAACTTCGATAAGTAAACGATTTTGCTTAAACATATCGGTATAAAATTATATCATTTCAAATCCAAACGTTTATTAATTTAGTAGTAATTATAAGTAAAGTAAACTCGGATAAATAAGCCAGATGTTTATTAATTTAGTAGTTATTTTAAGTAAAGTAAACATTGATGAATAAATGATTTTAATTAAAAGTATCTACGTGAACGTACGAGAACTACTCCAATGTCTGTCAGCTATTAGCAACTATAAGTAAATTGGGTATTGACGACTAAATAATTTTGATTAAGATGTACAGTATTATTTTAGACTTAAATGTTGGATAATTGATCAGAATATGTGAGTAAACTGAGTTTAGATAGGTAGACGATTGTGATTATAACCATCTAAATGTGTTAGCAATTTTTTTGAACTCAGAGATCATTAAGTTGCCCGTAGAGCAGAACCGCCCAACTGACGCTGTACCTTAAATTATATTAATTTAGAGATTCATTAATTTGGAATAGAACCCACGGTATCGCAGAGGGCGTGAGTATTCGACGGACTTGAAGAAAGTAAATAGAATATTGCCAATGGAACCCACATATGAAAGCGTGTTGCAGCCGAATTAATGGAGTATAATCATAATCGTCTGAAGGGGTAAGGATGAGGAGATCCAAACTTCATTTCCAGAGTAAACTTTTGGCGGAAAATAGATCGACAAATGTAAAAAAGAAAAAATTGGTTTATCAACAGTTAGTTAATTACGAATTTGCAATGAGGCCGGGAGGAGAGTGAACCTGAAGGAGACCCCCCGTAAATGATGTTGTCGACGAATCTCTGGACCACTACCAACGAATTGTGAAAATTTCGGCAACTATTATGTGAATAAGCCCATGAATTCTAATTCCCGACGCAGGACGCCATATAAGTCGCATTAAACTGTCCAGATCCGAAGTCCGTCAATCAAAATAAATAATCCAGCCGCTATAAATTTGTAAATGATAATTTTATTGTTTCTAGAAGACTCGTGGATCAACGCATCCTGAGGGATAGCCCGGTTTCCCGCTCACTCGGCTGCCAGATGCAGGCAGGCGATGTGGGACGCGGGATTTTCTATCTCCCCTGTCCGCGAAACCCGAGCTGGCATACAACGAGTTACTGATGATGTCGACCTTCCATACGTGGCTATTAAGAGAGAGCCAGGAAGAAATCCGGCTAGGGAGATGCGAGGACAGGCCGAGTATTTACTTGCGCACCTCGAGAGGCATCAAGCCGAGACGAACCGGCAAGTGGAGGAGGCCAAGCGGTACCTGCGGAAGATCAATGAGGACATCGTGGCGGGCAGGATACCCAGCACTGACAGGTATGCCTGCGTTATAATGTGTCTTATTAGCTGGACGACCCCAGGCTCCAGGAGCCAATGACGGACATGGACGTGGTAATCCCACGACGCATCCTACCAAGGGAGATACGGAATGAGAGAGAGCTCACTGGAATCCACCGAGATCACCGATAAGCCAGAGAGCGTCCTACCATGAAGAGGAAGTAAAGAATCCGGAAGAAAGTGGTTTCGCGCATGACTTATATAAGATTTGTTGTGAAATATGACTCATATAAAATTTATTGTGGAATGATTAATGTTAATTTATATTTCGGGTTCCCCGTTAATAAATTAATGCAATTATACCATATAATTTTACAATACATAGAGTTATATAATAATTGTTTACCGAGATCGACGAAAATTCAAATGCGAAATGCAAACTACCCTGTGACGACTCAGTAATAACGATATGATGACATATGATTTTCATCAGTAGAAATTCACGAATAAAATTCCTTTATTTACAGAAATGGAAGGGCGTCAGTTCCCCATCCTGCTACAAAAACTGGATAAGGCCCGAGCCGCCAATCGGAGCCTACAGGAGCAACTCGTGCAGATTTCTCGGAAGGTCCAGCAGGTCAAAGGGGCCTGGATCGAACCGAAAAGAATGAAGACGATCTATCAAAAGATGGAAGTGGCTCAAAGGGGATGGGGTGGCGAACGACGATTAACGCAAAACCTGAAAACTCAAATCAAAGGCCTAGAAACGGCATTGTCGGCGTGCCAAGAGGGGGCCGCGGTAACGTATCCATTGGTCTTTGCCCGGGCACAGCTGGCCTATCGAGATACCGTCTCTCTATCGACTTCCCCATTCACTCGCAATGTTAAACCCAAGAAACACCGGCCAAGAAGAGCTGAGCGCGCAAAACGACGAGCGGCTCAAGTGCGAGGCGGACAAACTCAAGTATAAACAATCTCCCGGGAATATCTAAAAAATGTTTTTTTTAATAAATGTTTTGAAAACGTGTTGCTATGTCTAAACTGAATATAAGATTTTTCACATTCATGATGAGGAGCAGTTATAAACGGTAGACATAATTTAGGAAGGGACCAAAGACGAAAATCGCACATAGGCCTTCTAACGGCAGTGCGTTGAACCCAGTTGAGATCGGGCCAGAGCAGTTCCGACGTGGCGCTCTCCTTTGGCGATCTCGACACCGATGGTTACATTACCAACGTTGTCTAGCAACGGGCAGCCATTGGGGGACAGCAAATATTTACATCTGAGGTCAAGGTTGTCGAAACCATAAACCCCACAAAACAAACTCTAGTCCTGGCCCAACAATGGGGTGAAAACCAGCGGGTATGTAACTGAATTGCCCTCTTGACTGGCAGTCAATGCTACTTCTAGTCCACGTATCTGGGTGCGCAATGCCTGGACTAGTTGCTTCTCCTCTTGCCAGCCGTGTTGTGCTGCATCCGTCTTCTAATAAATTTTCCTTGCCTGCTCAGGTTTTATCCAGGTAGATTTGATCTCCTGGCATTCTTTGCTTACTTGTAATAATTGTTGGTGAAGGTCTAGGTTAGTTTTACGTAGTCGGGGTAGTTCTTGGCTTATCACCTGAATTGCTGTATACCTGAAGTATAAAGATATTAGTGAACGTGATACGGCGAGTGTTGGTAGAAGTAGGAGTTCGTAATTATTATTGATGTCATAACTAAAGAGTTCTATGTAAAATGTGAACTTAATTTGTTAATCTAATGAACTTTAAACTGTATTTAATCATAGTAATTGTTTCTCGATATTGGCGTCTAAATATGGAAATTACAAGTAACTACATTAAAATT
Organism: Schmidtea mediterranea; assembly: GCA_022537955.1. Lineage (NCBI taxonomy): Eukaryota > Metazoa > Platyhelminthes > Tricladida > Dugesiidae > Schmidtea > Schmidtea mediterranea. Next base: position 107,372,593 of record CM039681.1, on the reverse strand, counting down.
CTTTTTAAACAAGAGTTTAAAATTTTATTTCATTTAACGACGATATACGAAAAAATTCCTTCTCTTAAACAAAATTTTATTGGTATTAAAAATAAAAAATTGTAATTGTTTGTGGTTGTATTATCTGAATGACCTTCCCACTCTTCGATCTTGGAGTGGCTTCATGCCTTGACTTCGATCTCTTCGGCTTAGGTGAAGGTATTGGTAGGAATGTTTATCTCTTCTACCTTCGTGCTAAATTGTACCATTAAATAGGTGAGTCGGTAGAACGATGTCCGTATGCGCCTGCATCCAGGCAAGTACAGGGTCTCGTAACTCGTAGGAGACGCCGTAATCTGACGCGTATCCGTCGGTGCTCGGGATCTCACCAGAGGCTATCGCAGCATTTATTCTCTCCAGACGTCTCCTCGTCATTCTCACCTTCCATTGGAACTTTCGGACCAGTGCTTCAACCTGTAAAGGGAAAATTCAGCTCGTTGCCGTGCCTCTCGGGCCGGGTTCATGCCGGGTTCCCGTTTGATTGCGATGCTTGGTACTTCGATTTCGTCCTGTCGACAACCTGTTCGGATGGGCCAGTTGCTATCTCCCAAAGTAAAGAGGGTGTATCCGGCTTCCCATAACGACTGTCTGTAGTGTGCCGCCAGATTAAGGTCTACGCGAATAGCAACTCGGTCCTCGTATCTCCATATGGCGGTTTCGGTCGGCCGTGCTCCTGCTGAGAAATTAAAATTAGTCTTTGTTTTGTATTGGCATTTGGTAAGTAATAATTGCTATAATTGGCATAGTTGGGTGTTCCGGAATTGTCGTTCATCTAATTTTTCATGAACTTATCTCTGTCCACGCTGTTTTTAATGGCTCCTGCGTCCGTGCTGGTGACATAGTCGAATCGTGTATTAGCAAATTTAATGTTTTGGTACATCGTGAAAAAATAAAAGCATCTTTACTTTCCTCGTAACGTTTCAGGGTGTCGTCCTGTTGGGGGTCGGAAGGACGTGGAAGGTCCGAGTTGATGGTTACAATCGCTACTGTTGCTTGACTCTTCATTTTTCTCGTTGAATAAATTCTTCGGAAGTTTGTTGTTTTCATATTTTCGCTGTGCTGACTGTTTTGTATTCACGACATTTATTTATACCAATTTTAAATGGTAGTGGGTGTGGGGGCCGCTTGCCTTTAATACGTCTGTTGTGCACTCCTACTCTGAATTATTATTTATTTTATTTAAAATCAACAAGAAAACTTTTAAAATTATGTGGGGCGTTTTTATTACGGTATTGGTCTGCCTACCCTTTGATATTATTGTGGTGGCATGGCTTAATTCAGATTATTAAAAGTACATATGATTAGTATTCAAATTTGTTCTTATGTTCGAATTTTGGCCGTTATTTCCCGACAATGATCGTGGTAACCTACATTGTGGATATTATTATGATGATTTTGTTTATTTTCTCCATTTACTAGTACTATAATTTTCGAATTTTATTACCTTGGCGTACTTTATAATTTTATTGGTGAAATTACTGATGTTCTATCTCTTGGTAAAGATGACTATCAATTGATATTAATTATTATAATTTTTATCATTACGATTGCGTTACCATCTTATCTATCGTTATTTTAGTTTAGCTGATCAACTAAACTATGTAGAACCGTATCGTGTAAGACAACAGTCAGTTGGCCTATATACATTCAGAACGTGTTGGTGTTGGCTGAACCATTATACTCGCAAACAACTATCGAAACGCAGATTCAAATATGATACAGACTTTTGGACATTGATTTTACTCATTTGGCGTATATATTCTTCGGTCTAGTTGATGACAACCTCGATGGATGTTTTATCTTTTCGGGCCCCTGTCTATCTCGTTTAGACGGGCTCCTACTCTCGGATCTGTATTGGTCGATGGATGGATATTTAAACGTATCAGATTGAGATCAAATTCCTTCGTGGTGCTTCTAATAATTCAAATGCAAGATTATATAAATTTGGACTGGGCTTATTACGATTTGGGCGTCTCATATTAGTCGTATTAACGACATTATTTTTGTGGTTAAATAAAATTTTTATGAATTTTCGTGTTCTCCGTCGTTATTATCGTGAAGTGAGGTTTTATATTTTACCTATTTTTTATTAGGCTTAAGTTACGTCGAGTTTGTATGGTTGCTATCTATGATCATTACTTATATATTTGTTTTCTACTGATATTATGATTAATAGCTTTTATCCGGAGCTTAACTATTCACATATATGATGATTTTAAAATCTGATTAACTAAATGTTCCTTTGTATTTTTTAAGCTCTGCAGCAAGCTTAGTTTCAGTCTGATGGTTCGTTTTTTAATGTGATGAAAATCACGGTCATATTTATTAAATTCCGTTTAAATACTTTTATTCTGGGTTTAAAATTGGACTTTAAAACTACTAGCTTTCCATTTATAAAATCACGGTCATTCTTATTAAATTCTATTCAACTACTTCTATTAGGGGTTTAAAATTGGATTTTCAAGCTATCGGTTGGTTAACGTTTCTTATTTATATTAATAGTTTGTATGCGTTGCACTAATTTCGCGCCCTTCCACCTCGTCCTTTCTCTCATTTTAGCCTTAAGGTTGAAATTACGTTCATATTATAATTTTAGAAGTGCTCACTGAGCTACTTGGTGTTAATTATTTTAAGCCGATGTGTTAGACAAATTTTGGTCGAAATTTCGGACGAAGGAAGAAAGCAGAGCAGCCAAAAGACTACTCCCGATCTAACTAACGCCCCTATAGGAAAGTATTGACGTTCGGCATCCGTCGTTTCTCATGACATAGACCTTCACGGTGTTGGGCCAGAACACAAACGGCCTTGAGAATTGTTTAAACGCATCAGTAATACAGCACGAAACCCAGCACCAAGATAACTTAAAATACAGTATATACAACATCAACTAAACACTTTAAAATATGAGAAAACATAAATAAATATAAAATCAAAAGACATAAAAGTAAAATAAAATAAATACAAAATGCATCAAGAACCGCACGAAATTTACATAAAAAATAACACAATAACAAGAAAATTTGACCGTAAAATGACAATTTATATAAAAGAAAAAATTAATAAATTAAATGAATGAAAATGAAATATTTTTAGCTGAAATAATTTAATTAAAAATGTTAAAAATAAATTACCAATTTAAATTAAGAAATTAATAAAAATTTAAATTAGATAACACAAATAATTTCAAGGTCAAATTTGATTAATCGCAATAAAAATAACACGCAAGGTTAAGGTCAAATTATAGGTATATATACTGATATGTTTTGACAAATTTTAATCTTATTTTTTCAGTATTGATTTAAAGCTTGATTTTCAGTTTTCAGTTTTATTTTTTGCTGTATGAAGAGAGATGGATGAATGATTAATGAATTGTGTGACCAATTATGAAGCCACGCGCATGCCTTTTATGAATCTATTGATATATGAATGAACGGTTCATGAGTTTATTGATTAAATGTATGGTGATGAAGCGATGCCACGAACTTCTGATTTCTATGTGATATGTGTCATGCCAAATAAATATTTAAAGCCAATAATCTTTATTGCATCGAAGCTTTTACCCGATTGGAATGGTAACATTTATTTATTTCCTTTTTCCTGGCCCACAGTCACACAACATGCAAGCTATTAAACTAAGACATAACTACCAAGTTGTGTAAGTGCGGTTCCTCCGCCTATAGCTTGTGCCCGTGAGGGTTCCGTCGTGCGCAACGACGGGCTCGAACGTCAAATCATTGAACCTAAATAGCGAAAGAGAGTAGCTTGAGAGTGGGTCTTTTGGCTCAACTTTCTTGCACTCAATTTCGATAAAATCGATATAAAATTTTAAATAACAATCGGCTCAAAATTACTAACAACGAGTAGTCCAGTGGGCACTCATTAACTATAATATGAACATAAATAGATCATAAGGACAAAGAGAGGGAAAGGGTAGCGGGCAAAATAGCGAAATCGTTGCAACAGTTAAAATGAATAGCCATCGGAAAAAGATTAATCCGAACGACCAAAATTATGAAAAATAATGTTTTAAATAATATATAATAATTGAATAAATTATGTTGAATTAAGACGGAAAATATGGGCAGAACGCTGCGCAAGTTTTTGGAAATAATTAAAACGTTTATCGTAAAACAGTAAAATAAGGGCGGAACGCTGCTCAAATTTTCAGAATTAGTTAAAATACTTATCGAAATTAGTAAAGTAAAAGTGGAATGTTGTTCAATTGTTGGTATAATATTAGTATAAAACTGGAAAATAAGGGCGGTGCGCTGCTAAAACTTTCCGAATCAATTAAAATAATTATCAAAAATAGCAAAGTAAAAGTAGAATACTGCTCAATAATTGATAGGATAACTGGATAAAACTGAAAAATAAGGGAGGAATTCTGCTCAATTTTTTCGAATTAATGAAAATACTTAATCGAAAACTGTAGAATAAGGATGGAGTAAGGCTAAATTTTTATATAAGTAAAATATTTTTACAAAGTTGAGGAATAAGGACGAATCCCTACACAAAATTTGATAATAATAATGATAATGGTAAGGATAATGGTAATTATAATAATAATAATAATAATAATAATAATAATAATAATAATAATAATAATAATAATAATAATAATAATAATAATAATAATAATAATAATAATAATAATAATAATAATAATAATAATAATACTAATGACAATAATAATGAGGATAATAATAATAATAATAATGATCATGGTATTTATAATGATAATGATAATAATTATGATAATAATAATAGTAATAATAATAATAATAGTGGTAATATTAATAAATATAATGGTAATTATAGTAACAAGAATAATAATAAATGTAATAGTAGCAACAATTAATAAAGGTAAAACATATAATGGTAACAATGACAATACTAGTATCATAATAGAGAACATTGTAGTAATAATAGGGATAAGGGTAAGAAAGATACTGTGTGGATATTTAATATAACAGAGGGTTTACAGGCCATAGACAAATCATCAATACGAATAACGATAAGAGAGACTATGGGAATGGACATAATGATAGATGATATAGCGGTATAGGTTAACAATTGGAGGAGATAGAAAAATAATGGGACCTAAAAATCGAAAAGCGAGCATAGGCCTTCTATCGGCAGCTCGTTGAACCCAGGGATCGTTTGGTCAATTATAGCATTAGTAATAGCGCTCACTTTTTGCGGACGATCCACCCACTCGAACACAGTTCCAACATTGCTTAGCAACGGGTGCTGAGTGGTAAGCGAAAGAATATTTGTATGGGTTGTCTGGGTAACAACCATATAGTTTCAAAAGATCAAAACCCAGAAACCCACCAACGGGCATAGAATTATAGGCGGAGGAACCGCTCTTACACAGTCTGATAGTGTGAATGATTTTAATTACCTTTAGTATGTGCTGACTGTGGCCCGGAAAATGTTGACAAAAATAAATAAACCTGATCCGTTGAAGCATATAATTCGGCATGAAAAATTACATTCATAGACATCACACTTGCAGAGGACACGCCAAAGCAGGGACTCACTTATAGTTTGCTTGAGTACGTATCGTGTAAGTTGATTCAAAAGTTCTCGAGCGTTCTGCTTTTCGTAAATTTTCCCAAACAAAAGTGAGATAGGTTCACAACGTAACCTAGTGCGTTTAAAGTGTGTGTTTTTTTAAAATGAATCGGTATTTATACCTATTTTGTGACTCTAATCTTGCTTGTTCTTTTTGAAGCATTAAAACAAAATTTGACCTTGATTTTATTTGTAATATCTATCTCTAATTTTGTGATTTTCTTTTAATAAATAGATAATTTATTTTATTTATATTCTAACTGAATATTTCCTATTAGAAATATTTTATTTTTAACCAGCTTTTCCATTAAAATGCTGATTTTATACATTTATCGATTTTCGGTCAAATTTCCTTGTTATAATGTTATATTTATGTTAATTTCGTGCTGATCTTGGTGCATATTTGTTATTATTTTAATTTACTTTTGTTTTTGATATTATAGTTAATTGCATCTTCCTCATAGTTTAGGGTTGTTTATTTGGTGTTAATAGGTCTGATTTTAAATCTGCGTGCTGTTTCCGATGCATTTAAACCAGAGCTTCTTAAACTTTTGTAATTCACGACCCCATTTATGATTGCGAGTTTCTTGACGACCCCATACAAATATAAAAGAAAAATAAATTTATATTTTTTTAAAAATTCCTATAACATCTTCTAATTCTAATTCATAGTAAATGTTATTCAAGTTATTACAATACTCTTAATTGAAATGCAGGTACAAACAATCTTTCCGAACTAGAAGATTTTTTTACGATAATTGTTATTTTATCTTTATAACAATAATTTTACAAGTTAAAAAACATTTTCTGTTAAATTGTATTTTTATCTCTCGCGACCCCAGAATTTTGCTACGCGACCTCAAATAGGGTCGCGACCCATGGTTTAAGAAGCCCTGATTTTAAAAAATCCTTGTATTATTTTTCTCGTTATTCAAGTCTTTGGTTAATATATTTTCACTCGATTCTTCTTCCGATGTTTCCAATTGAGAATCATATATCATATGGATTTCTGATTCATCGTCTGATTCAAATTCAGACAATAATTTTTCCAATCGCTGGCTCATATCTTTCATTTCTTTTTCCATCCAACCTCTAAAGTCGCCTGATTAAACAAAAGGAACATTGGTAGGTGAACTATCATGTTTGGAATCGGATTGATTTTTTCAATATTGGTATCTGAAATTTTTCCTAATTTCTTGGGCATGATCTGGCTATATGTCCATATTCTCGACAAGAAGGACATTGCACTTGGTCTCTCAGATTCACTTTAGCTCTCTGTGGTAATGGTGATGTTGATGATGATCTTGACCTGAAAAAACAATTTCTCGAAAAATGTCCCTTTTTTCCACAATTATAGCACTGCATATCATCTTTGGCTCGTTAGTCATTGAATTTGATTGGTCTAGGACTTCTATCACCACTTCCTCTAAACTATTCTGGACGCATTTGTTTGGGGCTTCTTTGTATATTGTTTCTAAACCAACATTGGCTAATATGATGTCAGATTTTCTTGCATTGTTTGCATTGAATTGGTGTTGGTTGGGTGTAAGTTTTAATATTCACTGGCTTTTCTGATTCGAATTTGGTTTTGAACTTTGGTGAAGGACTATTGTATCTTTGAAAGGAGTTGGTTTTCATTGGCGTTACATAGCTGTCCTTTGGCTCATTAATTACTGCAAATGATTCAGATTTAGATGTAGTTCCCTTGAGGTTCAACTCAATTCTCACGGCCTTTTTAATTAACTCATCGAAGTTGTTGAAATTCACATACCATAATGCTTTTTTGATTTCCTTGTTGACACCGGCTAAGAATTGATTTTGTAATAATTATTTTACTTTATTTCCAACATCAGCTTGGTCTGGTTTCACCTCAAACGCCTTTTCTGCAAGAGTAGTTAAATGATATTTGCACTTTATCACAGTTACATCTCAATCCGATTTATTTCAATGTTTTGTAATCACAATTTCACTGATTTATTTGCACCCTTCAACCACCGTATAAATTTGATTATCTTAGGGTAGGTTATCCAATGGATAATCACCCTTTCTGATAGATAACTTTGACTTTACTTGGGTTTAGATTCTTTTACTGACCTGATTACACTACTAGTTTGCTTCGACCACTCGCCATTTCGTGTTTTTCCTTTTCCTTTTATACTCCTGCTCAGACTGTTTTCAGACGATTGTCAACAACGTTTGCTCCATTACTAAATTACAAATTATGAAATAATTACCTCTCCATAGATCAGTGGCGCCCATTAAATATTGTTTAGGCCAATTTACCCTTTTATATTATTCCGCCTACACGCCGGGTTTTCCTCATCTCTCGGGTTTTGAGTGCGAGGCCATCTTTAAGCTTTGTCCAGTCATTGCCAACCACTTTCTTGTCTATTTGCTGCCATGCTTCTCTTGCGGCTCCTTTCAGATATAACGGGAATCTTTTAACCATTATCGCTTGGCTCCATCCATATGCAGTGGCGTACTTATAATAATCAGTCATGAAATCGACAAACTTTACCGGGTCATCTCCATACTGGGCGACTGGTAGCTTCTGACAACTGGCATAGTCGTTGCTTTCCGTATTATAAGATGTTGACACTGGCAAGTACCTGCTATTATTTGAACTATTGCTAATGGTTTCTGCTCTTTGGTTCTGGCTTCTCAAATTATAAAATCGTTTCTTGGGTATCAGCTTCTCTTGCCTAAATTTCAAATTTTTAGAATTATAAAATTTACCTTTTTGATTCAATTTCACTTTTCCACTTTTTTAATAATCACACACAAATTTTTTTTCAATATTCCAATAATTCTTTATAATAATTCACTATGTCTCTTTTTTTAAATTTTCACAACTTTTATTTTCAATTCTCTTTGTCTCAATTTATTTCAAATTTTAATTCACGTTTCACTCGTTTTACAATCACAATAAATCAATTTTCTGACAATTTTCCACCGACTTTTCTATCACGTCATTTATCACAATTTTCAACAATTTTCCACTGACCTTTTTATCACGCGGAGCTCACCAAAATGTTGAGTTATTATTTTATTTGGTTTAGTAAAACTGTTTGCTCTGACTCCACGTGCTCTTTAAATGATACTGGAATAACTCAACACAGGAAAACTTTTATTCGATACCCACAATTTCACAACGATTCGAATGTTACTTTTACAATAATAGCAAGAATCCCCACGGGAAGCCGCTTTTTCAAATAACTACTAAAATATCCTTGACAAGTCTGACTAGTTCTTTTTCAATCTCACGAATCTTTTAAACTTTTCTGTTACTCGCAATTTTTCGAAATTATTTGTGTCTCCGTTGTTGATTTGAGACTCCCTTATATAGGGAATCTCTCCTCAAACAACTAATCTGATTTACGGCAATTTACATTGGACTCCCGGGGAACTAGTTAAACAATTTACTTTCATCTTTTGGCCGCTTCGACCCTTCCCCGGGAGAATACTGCGAAATAAATCACATTAGGGAATAATCAGTTCCCTTCGTTATTAAACTTATCCAAATCGGAGAATTTCTCCCTAATTTAATTTATTTGTTTACGTCATTTTAATTAATTAATTAATATTTTTTAATAACTTTTTCTAGGGGTCCCAAATTAATTTTATATTATTATTTTCGTACTCGTCTCGTCAATCGGCATCGGCACATACCCATTTCCCACGGAAAATATTGATTTTAATTTTTTTATTATTTTTAATTAAATATTTTATTTTCCCAAATTTTTATTTATTATAATAATTTTTTAAAAATCACCTAACCCTAACAATAGTATTAAATTGAACAACAAAAAAAATTATTATTATGATTTCTCAATGTTAGCAGGGTAAATTTTCATTTTTTTTCATTTCTTTTTTTGCCTTTCGACTTTGATTATTTATTAGTGCTATCAATTTTTTTTATGAGGAACTACTGCTTTGGGCACACTTACCGGAAGAACTCACGGAATTGATATCATTTGGAAGACCAACTAAAATGACGTGTTACTAAGCTCGAACCTAATATTCAATTACTTTCCAATAAAAAAACAGGCACAAAAGTCGCTTTAAATTGGTTATCTTGGTCTTAGTTTATTTTATTTTAATATCATATCATTTTTTAAAAGTGGTAATATCATAATTTTATTTTATATTGCGGATTATACTTTTTTTAACTGAATAATGAGTGAATTATAAGAAAATTGCATTTAAAATAAAATAATTTTTATTTTTTGTACTAGTACTAGAATAAGTTGGTAATACATTCCACGGAAAAGAATAAGCTTATATGTATGTGGTCTGCTTACTATTTTCGAAATTTAAATTGGCCTTCCATGGTGAAAAGGTTCCCCATCCTTCTTTTAGATAATAAAAATATATTCGTATCAAATTTATTTTAATTCGCATAATTGTTACCAATAAATTATTATAAATGTAAACGTCTTATTTAGAGTATTTTAACAAATTCAAAAAAAATCCATACTGAAAAAACTACCGGAACACAGATCCGGTTCTTGAAAAAGGAATACACCACTGACCTTATACATCTCAAAAATTTCGATTGAAAAAACTCTTATTAAATGTATTTAAATCGATATTTAAAAAAAACAGCCCGAAATAGATGGACTTTCAACGGCTTAAAACAATAATTTTTAGAATTTAAAATTTATATATATAAATATTTAAAATTTCTACTTATCAGCAATAAGTAATATCTTCATAAAACAATACTCCTCCTATTCAAATCATAACAACCAAGTTTGAAATCTCGACATAAACATTTTCAAAAATATAAACCTTTGAGAAAATGTAATTTCAATTAATACTCCTACCGGAATATTTGACAGCTTTTTCCACAATGAGTCATTTTCTCAAATCACTTTTAGCACAATTAATCATCCCCGATTAATACTGTTAAATAATTGCTGGATTTATTTCTCAATCCATTGAAATAAAATTAGCCTATCATAATCAAAAGAAAAGTTTCAGGTAAATGAGAAATGCGCAAGCCTCATCTGCTGTTTAACTGCCATAATCAACGATACAATTATACAACTGCCCACCGATCTGTAATTACAGTCTTAAGTGGCGTATTTGACAATCAATTAAATTTTCAGAGTTCATCCAGTTATTAAATCTATGTAATCATAGAAATTTGTTTCTATCAAGAGAACAAATTTATCTGAAATAAATAGTAAAAAATATAAAAATATTACAAATGAATTTTTGGTAATAATTGCTACTAAATAGGTTTGTGACCCATCAGCAATCGAAAAGTATTTAAATTATTCTTTAAAATTGTTTTATTGCATATTTATTATTTATATAGATATCATTTATTATTTATATAGATCTTAGAAAATTCTCACACCCGGACAGCAAATCAAATATACATTCAAAATAAAAAGAATTATTAAATTAAAATTTTTTTAAATATTGCTGGGCTATAAGCCATAATTTAAACAACAATTGTGTAAATTAAAACCAAATAATTAATGACTTTTGGAAATTATCAATATGGCTGTTGTAACATAAGCACGCACCGCAAGCAGAAACCAAAAATAAAATAAAACATTAAATAAAACAAAATAAAAACATAACAAAATTAAATAAAACAAATATTAATTAAAATCATTGAAAACCCTACAGATGCACAAAGAAACACAAAAACGAAACATAAAACAGCCAAAACCTTGCAAAAGAAGGTTTAGAAAATACATAGGCGGAAGCAGCGATCAAACATTTAAATATCAAAGGGTAAAAAGAGAAACAATCAAAAAGAATAGTTAAATAATAAAAAATAAAAATTTACCAAAAATTGAGAAAATAATATCAAAAAATAGAGAAAATTAAAATATTTAAAATAAAATAAAATCAATACCCCCCCCGAAATATAGCCGAAAAAGCTCAAAAACTCTGATTGGTCGCACCCAGGCATGAAAACACTATATATACAGCAGTCATTTTTCATAATTTTAGACATTTGTAGACACAAAAATTTTTTAGACATTTGTTGAGGCAATTTGTTTTAGACACTTGTGTTAGACACAAACATTTTTAGACAATTGTTTACACCTGATTCAATTCATTAAAAACTCCTATAATAAAATGAAAAAATCAATAAAGTTATAATATAGGGACATACATACTTACCCGTGTCTGCATGTAATTTGTTCAATTGAATAAAAACTTATAATATAGGAAGGAAGGAATTAGAAGAAAATTTTTTTTAACATAAAAACATAATACATAGTAAATAATACATGCAAACTTTCAAAATGTAGAAAGGTTCAATTCATTAAAAACTCTATATAAAACTATTTTTAGTAACTTTTTAGACAAGTTTTTTTTAAATTAAAGCCGAAAATTTTTGAAAAAAATACCAAAAACTCTACTTTGAGTTGTAGAGAAAATTAAGAAATAATTTCGTAAGATTTTTCAAGAAAATCAATCAATTTAATATTTTTACAACTTTTCAGATATTTCAAAAATATCCATCGAAACTCTAGGTTTTTGAGTTTTTACCTCATTTGCAATTAACCAGGAGCAGTGGAACCAGAACCTTCAAATGAGGAGTTTAAAAAATACGGAAAACATAAGTTTTCCGATAACTTAAGTTAAAAAAAATTTTTTTTATAAAGTATAAAAAATCCAAATCATTAATACCATTGAAAATGGGGAAGATTTTTATAAATTTGGGAAATTAACAGAAATTTCCAAAGCCTCATAAAATTAATAATTATCAAAAATTTGAATTTGTCAAAAGGTAAAAAAGATGGCAGCCAAAACAAATTTCCAAGGAACAGAAGAATAGTTTATTCGAATATAGAAACTTTTTAATAATATATTTTAGTTTTCAATTAATCGGATTTACATTTATTAGAAAATAATTCCATTAATTTGCATAAATTTGCATAAATTCCTAAAAAAACCTAAAAATTAATTAAAACTAAATTTATAATAAATGATGATGAAAAGTATTATTTAAGAGCTTGAATAATGATCTCATAAATATACGAGATCACAATCCAAGTCCTAAAATATACTTTATTAAAAAAATTACCTGCCAGCCATTTTAAAAATGGCTAATTAATAAAAAACCATAATTGTAATTGGTTGTTCATCAAAACTTCTATTATAGAAGTTTTTAATGAATTGAATCAGGTGTAGACAATTTTTGTGCCGACTTATGACAATTTTTCAAATTTGGATGCTTGACTGACAAACTTGTGGATTTTAAGTATTGTTATTTTGTACAAATATATTTTTCTAAGTTAATGTTTTGTTTAATTTAACTTATTCTGGATGGCCGCGATGTCTTTTGGCATCGCTTGGCAGGTTTCCCTAAATTATTTATATTCATTTTATATATAATATGGTAAAAGTCAGTGGAAAAATGTTGAATTGATATTCAATTCCTGAAGTTAAGTTTTCGGGATGTTGACCTGTCAATTTATCATTTTCCACCCCTCTGAACCTGCTGGGACTGGTCAGTTTTGCATTGATCACGAAAGTAGGACTCCGCTGGATTTCACCGCAGGGTTCATGAATGGTGGACGGAGCGGTAAGAGAGTAAAATGCGGGAATATCGTCAGAGTTAAAGGGACAACATTTTTATATGCTTAAGTAGGAAAATTGAATTTTTATTTAACTACTGCCGATTATTATATTATCAAGGGTACGACTAGTGATAGAAATTTAGGTCAACGAAAGTATAAAGTAGGGTAAGATCACGTACATTGTTTGATAATCATCACGGTGGAAAATTAAAATAAAATGATACATTTTGGCATAGATCTGTGAGATGATAATATAAAGGTTTACGAACGGTGGTAACTGTGGCGACCATAGGAAAGCAAATATGAGTTGTTGGACTGAAATAAGTACATTATAATAATGCATTCATTTCAATTTAGCGTAGTGAAATATTTTAATGAAATAAGGAATTTTAAAATAAAATAAGGGCGGAACGCTGCCAAATATTTGAAAAATATTTTAATAAATAAAGAGTAATGATGACAAATTGACATAGGAATTGTAGAAATAGATGAGTATAGACAAGGGTATAGATAGAAACAGACGTAAGACCTTCCATCGGCAGTCAGGAACCCGAAAGTGAAAATATCATGAGAAGTAGTTCTAGAAATGGAGCTCACCTGTTGATGAATTTTCAGCTGCTATATACAGTACCAACATGAGCTTGCTCATAGGCATATAGTGGTAGGATTAAAATTGTGGGGCGTCTGGATGAGACAGCATAAACCCTAGGAAAAGATGGTATTTTGATCAAGGGGAATAAGTTTGAATAAACTTTGCATAGATTTAAACAAATTAATTATACCCAATACACCAACAATATGATGAAAATAGTCAAAAACTGAAAAAATTGATTTATTAAAAATTATCTTATGAGAACGATGAGGTGGTTTTCCGAAATATCATGGCAGAAATTTTATCCTATATATCCTAAAACACGTTTGCTGAATGTTTCTAAAAATGCATGATGAAAAATGGAAGAAATACAGAATATGCTGAAAAGTTTTCTTTTTGGTATTTTTACTTTCACAATGCAACATTTGCAAAAAGAATTGTTTTGATGAATATGGAAAAAAGTATTTAAAAATTAAATAAATTAAATTAAATATTTATAAATTTTTTGGCTATGAATTTTCCGAACATTGCATGAGATTGATGTTTATTAACACGAAAATGATTATTTGGTTTAAGATTTGAGATACAACCTTAAGTTTTCAATATTATTCCGACATAAATGATTTCTTTATATAGTTAAAATATCTCTAGCTCTAAATTTTTAATTCGACTTTTTTTTAATTGAATAATAAAACAAATTTACAGTTTATTTCCTCAAAAATTGCAACCGAGTGCGATTCAATTTTTCTATTCGCGTTGATTTAAATAATTTCAATATGTATTGTTTTTTTGTATTGTATCTGATGACAGAAGTTAATCGAAATTTATATAAAACGAATGTTTGAGAAATAATATAATTATCGATAAAATTAAATAATTTTTGTTTTATTGAATGCCTTCTTTTTTGTAATAATATGTATGAATTTGATGGGCTTATATTTAATTTCAGTAGAAATATGATGCTAATCTAACCCCACGTGTTCCATTGACCATAAAAAAATTATTTACACTCATTTACATAGCGCCATCAGATAACTGGACTTAATTAATTATCACTGAAAACTATGTAATTGAATTGGCCCCTTCAAAAACCAAAATATTATAAAAAAAACATTCCAAAAATGTCCTTACCAGATAGTAAAATGCGAGCCAGTAAGAATAAAGAAAATACAGCCAATTCTTACTTAACTTAAACAATTATTCAAACGTTTAAGCAATTTTTAATTTTCAAGGTTTTAATTTGCATTATCTTACATCATTAGAGGAGAGCACCTTGAACATTTTTTTAATATATATATTTTATGATTTATAAATAAATAATTAAATAAATTTGGCAACGATTTAATTAAAAGATAACGCCAATAAAAAACCTTTCGTACGATATATTTCGATAGCACAGCTATCATCTTCAGGTACTCAAAACCAACTAAAAATATTATGAATTAACATTTAATTTAAACAAATTATTTTTTATTAATTTAATTTTTTAATAAATAAATATTTTTAAAAATATATTTTAAATTAATTTTAAATTTAAAATTTTTTACTTATATTCTAATTTTTAAAAATTAATGTAATTTAAAATTTTCAATTATTTTAATAATATTAAAAAAACAAACATGATTTAACATACGTAAACTATTTAAAAACATTCAAAACATTCGTAGTCACAGCACTTTGCACATTAATCTTTGGATCCAATGACCTTATCAGCAATGCTTCACATATCACGCGTTCCCAATAATTATTAAAACTTCTCAACAAAATTCTAAAATCAGACATTCCTATATCACTTTTACAGCCTCTATTGTGTTCACTAATATTGGTCAAACCCTTCAATCGACAATGCTCTAGAACTCGAGTACAGAGATGACGGGAAGTCTCTCCAATGTATGTGGCATTACACCCATTACATGTAAATTGATAAACGAGATCAGAACACAATCCAACCGGAGTTTTTGATTTATTAATAAACATATTGCGTACCTTACACGAATTAGAGACGATCTTATACTCTAAATTTCACATCTGTTTACTTAACTTCCTTTTATAATTTGTAAAGCCTTCAGAGTACGGCAATACTAACAAATATTTAGGCTCAATATTTTAAATCCATTTTTACCATCACCCAGACCAACACTCAATTCACACCCATCCGACAAATTACATTCAGACTTTCCAAAACATGGATCCTTAGGATTTTTAATCAATTTATCAACAGTCTCTTTTATCATCAACAATAAAAATGATTTAGAATATCCATTCTTTATCAACAACTCAACAAATTTATCAACACTTTTTACCGAATTACCAAAAGTAGAAGATAAAGCCCATGAACGATAAATCAATCCTTTCACCATATTTCTCTTATACTTAAATTCACAAAAGCTTTCTGGAGAAGTATAAAGACCAGTATCAGTTGGTTTTCTATAAATCTCTGTCTCATACTGTTTATCTTTGCGTTGAATTAACAAATCCAAAAACGCAATTGATGACTTTCTCTCCGTTTCACATGTGAATACAATGTTTTTATGTAAACTGTTCATAAAATGAAAATACGGTTCTACATGTTTCTGGTTTTCAAATATAAGAAAAATATCATCCACATACCTTTTATAAACAAAAGGTTTTTCAAATTGGAAAGAAGCAATTTTCTTTTCCAAACTAGCCAAAAATATTGATGCCATCGTTGGTGCTAAAGGGGAACCCATAGCGACTCCATCTATTTGTTGATACCATTCATCATTGAAAAGAAAATTGACATTTGAAGTAGCAAATTCAAGAAGTTTACGAAATGCCTTTCTATCCAAAATGTGATGTTCCGAATCATTTTCATTCCACAACGCACAGTATAAGTCAATCGTCTCAACCAGTGGTACATTCGTAAACAAACTACAAACATCAAACGAAACCATAACATCATTCATACTTCGTTTTTGTAGCTTTGCAATACAAGACACAAACTCAAAGCTATCCTTACATTCAAACTCTGATCGCATTAACGGTTTTAATAATCCATCTAAAAACTTTGCTATTTTATACTGGGCAGTACCAACCATCGACAAAACTGGTCTCATAGGTACACCATCTTTATGGATTTTTGGTAGCCCAAATAGTTTTGCTGGCTGCGATCCTATTGGACGAATAGACTTACCTACCTCTTCATCAATAAGCTTCTTCTCAATAAAATCATTTAACATTTTTTGCACAAACTCTTCATCCTTAAGAGGAGGCAATTTTCCATTCTTCCGACCCTTTGGCAATTTCACAAACTGAGGAGAATTTAACAAATCATTCAACTTATTTACTTACACATCATGGTCAAGAATAACTATCCCATTTCCTTTGTCAAACTTACAGATTTTTATATTTTTTTTAGCTAAGTTTTTTAAAGTCATAAAATCCCTAATATTCTGCTTTTTGTTTTTATCGATATACTCCATCGTACTTACACTTAACGAGCTCTTCACATAATTACCATTAATGCCTTTTATCGATCGGGCTATATGAAAATATAAACTTTCAATTTTTGCACACAATTTTGTTTCATCCAAGCAATTCTTAATACAGTGATTTGGACCAAATTTTAAAACACGCTCTTCATCATCATTCAAAACTATTTTACTCAAATTTATCACAGTATTCTCCACACTAAATTTAGAAATCCCAAATATTTTTCTCAAATTAGTCAATTTTTTAATATGAGCATCCTCTTTAGATTTTATTTGCACAATCGAATTTTTGAAACAAAACTCATTCGTAGCATTATTTAACATTAATCCAATATTTGTTAGTTTTTTATCAATGGAAGTTCTCCTTATTTTCTCTGATTCCAACATTCATAATAATAAAAACATAATAATAATAAATCCACAGTCGTATTAATTAAATTTTTTGCCAGAAAGTATTGAGCAAAAAGTAAGATGCTTTGGATAAAAAATAAAGTCATATGTATGTGTTTAAACCATGGCTGTATAGTATGTTAAGACATGATATATTCTGATTTATGTATAAATGAAGCATAATTTTATAAAAATAGAAACGCCTTGATCAATTATTATAATTATTTTTAGATAGTTCAAGCGAAATGTATATTTCAATTAATATTATTGAATCACTTTAGGAAAGTTATTATTATTTTAAAATATTACATTTAAATATAAATTACTTTAAAATTTGAAAAAACAAGTTAATATTAAAGCACTGGCCTTTTCCCTAAAATTTCTATTAATTGTATATATTTTTAATTTAAAAATCATAGTTGCTGAACAAATTCATCACTTTGAATTTTAAAGGGATTAATTAACAAATCTTAGAAAAGCGCCTGGTTCGACCAATCAAATTGATTTATTATATCTACAAATTTATTTCTTCTCAGTCGCATAAAAAATTGCTGTTCGTTAGAAAATTTTATAAATTCATAAATGACAACGCCGTTTAATGTTGATTATATTCTTAAAGAAGATCATTTTGCAAACTCTCAAGATTTCGGTAAATATGCATATTTATTTATTATGATAAATAATGGAAGATTTTTAGTATCCAGTAATATTAAAATAGATAGCGAGAAGAATTTTTTTGAATTTCTTAATGATAAGTCTAACATTTTGAATTGTACAAATTTACAAAAATATAAATATTCTGATGTTCATGGACCTGGAGTTAATAAGAATATTGCAACTAAAGAAGGAAGTATGAATTTCTTGAATAACAAACCAAGGAGAGCCAGAACTGCATTTACTTATGAACAATTAGTAGCTTTAGAAAACAAATTTAAAGTGACTCGATATTTATCTGTTTGCGAAAGGCTTAATTTAGCGTTAACTTTAAATTTAACAGAAACTCAAGTAAGAATTGTTTATGCAACAACTATTTACAAATTCCTGGTTTCATTTTTGATCGAAATATTAATTATTTAAATTTTTGATAAAATATTGAATCTGTAATTAAATTTACCAATTAAAAGTTTTGCAATTTGTGTTTTTTTAAAATTAATAAAAAACATGTTTAACATGTTTTAAAATATAATTTTTAACTATTAATAATAGCTAAAAATTATATTTTAACTATTAATAAATTTAAGATTTCATTGGAAGTATGATTATTTGTAATAAATAATTATTTGACAGGTCGCGTTTACACTAAAAACTTTGTTAAGAATACTAGAGATTATTAAAAATTTGTTAAAACCTGTAATTAATAATATCAACATTAAAAACTTTTTAATTTTAATAAATAAAATAAAAATTTATTTAAAAAAAATACCGTAATTTAAGTGAGAATAATAAATGAAACCAAATATCAAAGTAAATTTTATTTTTTACAGCCAGTTATATAATAACGAAAACTATTTGATTTTAAATAAATTGTTTATTTAATAAAATTATCAGAAAATAACATAATTAAATTTTAATAAAAAAATATAAAATATTGAATGTAAAATAATCAGAATTTAATCTTTGGGGAGTCGAGCTGTACAGATAAAAATCTTTTAAAGCATATTAAATAAAATTTATTAGGTGTTATAGGAAGTTATTGTTTAGTTTTTACAAATCTTTTTAATTACATTCAGCCTGGGTAACATTAATATTTTTATGGGTATTTAACGAATTCAGCCCGTTCAATTGTGTCATGGAAGATCTTAAATAAATTTTTGAAAAGCTGAAGATGAAACTCTTCAATGACACAAGGCCATTGAAAACATTTTAAATATGCTTAACCCTTTCACACCGTAGACCGAATATTTCGGTTTGAAACCAAAATTAATATAATATAGTCCTATTTATGTCCAATATAGATCAGATCTATTTTTAAATATTTCAATTCCTTAATTTTTCAGGAGCTTTCTAGAAAGTGTTCAAGAAAATGTTCGAAATTTTATTTTTCAACGAATTCAAAACGATTCAAAACTATTATATCAATGATGATTTGATATGCTCCACAGAATATAGCTTGAGATTTTGGAGGGAGGTTTAAAATCTTCATTGAAGTTTTCATCACATCAGAGGCGTAACTAGGGTATGCCAGGCATGGCACGTGCCATAGGCGCCAAATGAAGGGGGCACGATAAAGCGCCTAGTGTATAAATAATATGTATATTAAAAAACTGCTTAGGCAAAAGCACGCATTCGTTTTTCGTTTGTTTCTCCATGTCCTCTATGCCTCTAGCTCTTTTTCTCTCTTCAAATGGTATTTTGTATTTGAAAAAAAGAAATGCGGAATAGTAGCGTGTGTTGTGTTGTATTCTGTGCTAAAGCCGTTCGGAATACGGGGAATCCCGGTCGTGTAGTACGTGCATCGGTATTCTAACGTGGGTACGATAAACGAGAATTGGTCTCTTTGCAGTCTGTTGCTCAATTCAAAATTCGTTCGCATTTGATTTTCGTTTATACATAGTTGATAGTTGATACTTAGCATAGAAAGAGAAATGACCGAAGAAATTGACTTTGATAATATAATTAAACAATTTGCGTCAGGTAAAGCAAGAAAGATAAATTTGTAATAAAGTGTTAATAGATTTAACTTGTGTGATTTTTTTTAGCCAATTCTAAAGTAGTTTTTTAGAAAATAAAATGTAACCTATTGTCGGAGAGGGTAGCAAGATCGGTGTTTGTCATAGGCGCCATTTACCCTAGGTACGCCTATATACTAATGTATTTTCTGGCAAAGCTGCTCATACAAGGCATTCAATCTCAATTCTCAAAAAACTTGATAACTGAAATACTTAGATCTAAGCTGTATTTCTAACCCCAGAGAAGAATTACGATCCATTCTTATTTTTGATCTGATTGTATTTAAGATTTATTTTATCCTTGTTTGGGTTTTGGGCTATATTCTTATTTCAATTAAATTTTCCGCACTGAATTTTTTAGAAAACTCTTAAAAATGCGCTGTCAAAAATATTTGTTAAACATAAAACATTGAAAGCAGAATTTATAATTTTTAGTAAAATATTTTTGAAATATAAAATGAATAATTTGTTTAAATAAAAGTAATTTATTCTATTAGGTTTCAAGTTCATATCTACCTGATGATGAGAGTGAGTCTGTCGAAATATGCTGTAGTATAATATATGATATTTAGTTAAAATATTTATATACAATTAAAAATTATTTCTCCTTTAAATTAATTTTTAAGGAATATTGAAAAATAAATCCATAAGTAATAACGCTTTCACTCATAGCGAAATATATAACATACAAAATTACACACACACAAATATATATATATATATATATATATATATATATATATATATAATATTATATTAAAATAATTATTAACAAAAAATTAATTTTTTCATTATATTAAAACAAGATAATTAATTAAAATAACTTTTAAAGTAAAATATCTTAATAAAATTTAAAGGCTATCTATGTAATCAGTTTAATGGACACTGGAAAGTAACTCAATATTTAAAATTACAAAATGAAAAGAATCAACACAGTGACGTCACTATGAGGATGCGGACTGCAACAGGTGACACCAAAATACAAAAATGAAATTCATAACTGAATGATATTTCCTAGAATCTCTTCCATATCTCTCAGTGAGCCTAAAATTATTTCTGTGTGCATATGGCTTCATATGAGAGGGGTTTTTCAAAGTTAAAGTTTATAAAGAACTATTTGCGATCTACAATGGGACAATTAAGGCTTTCTGATCTTATAATATTATCAATTAAAAGTGATTTGGTGAAAGGAGTTGATTTCGATGAAGTAATTAACAATTTTGCAGCTCTAAATGCCAAGAAAAGAAAGTTCTGATTTAGTCAAGATTTAATGACATAATATTTAATGTTAAAATAACAATTCAAAAAGTAACATATTCTATGTATTTCTTAGTTCTTAATTTATTACAATCTTATACCAACCGAACAAGAATTAATTTTTTCTTCTATTGGCTTTGTAAATATATCACCTATATTTATAAATGTTTTGTATGTTATAAGGACTTTTTAGTTTTTCACCTTTGATTTTTTTATAAGTGACATAACATTTTCTACAAAATTTTACTATGAATCAGATTTATTTAAAGTATTCACGAATTTTCGGCACAGCTTTTTCAATTGATTTCCGTTCTGTATGTTTCCGTTATTTGACACCGGTGGACTAGAAGAAGGTCGATGGGGCGTCGTGAGATTTACCGCACTGGGTGACAACAACCTCTGAATTGACAAAGTAATTAATACGTTTAAATAATTTAAATAACAAATAAAAGCTTTTATAAATTGAAAAAATTGGTATTAAACAAGTATACAACTTATAAGTACAAATTATAACTTTTTCCTTCTATGACAGTGGTACGAAGACAATTTAGCTCACGGTACACATGTTTAAAAAATGCCAGGAGACAAATAAAGTAATAATCTAACAATTAACAAAATCAATGAAAATTTGTATAGAAAGTTTGAATCTCACGATTTTACAAAATTCGTGGAAATAAATTCTTATTTTTATCGACAAATTTTGAAATATTTTTTATTATTAATTAAAACAAATAAAAATTGAAAATTTTATAGAGGCGCTTTTAATTTTCTTCTGGCACACCTATGTGCCGTGGTACATAGATTGCATACCACTATTCTATTACCTAAAGACCTCTTGAGGTTGATGATGACAACTGTCGGGAGTATTCATTTAAAACAAAAATATTTTTTGCGAAGGAATATATACAAATCAAATAAAGATAGTTTAAATTTTATACTTTGTATAAAATTACAAATAACTTGGAAGAATGTTTCTAAAAAATACAAGGTTCATTATTTTTACTGGGATAAATTTGCCAACTTGTTAAAATAGTAATTATAATATTATAACAAAAAAATATTTTCAGGTAAAAATTTGGTTTCAGAATAGAAGGACAAAATGGAAGAAACAGAATCCGGGCCAGGATGTTAATAGTCCAGCATCACCTCAAATCAACCAAACAAATTCAACAAATATAAACTATTTCATAAACAATCATCCTTCTTTATATAGGTCTCCTTACATGATTCAAGAAGTAGCGTACCGCATACTTTCGCAAAGTTCACAAGGGTTTTCTCACATCTATGAGTATATAAACGATAATTCCAACAACAACTCCCAATCAATGACAAAACTTGTTAATTCCGATATAGGGGTTTTGTCGTTTTCTAATCAGGAAAAATGAGAAATGCAGTCAAATATTATCACAAATTCTATTTTATTCATTCCACTAGATTGGTAGACAATTGAACAAAAACCATTTTGCTATCAAGCTTTCAATTTAATAAATAATTTCTATCAATTCAATTGTTTTTATCGATGAAATTATGATTGAGGAAAATGAGGTAAGTCGTAGAACGGCTGGGCTCTGGATAATGAGTCCAATGTGGTTAACATGTACCAGTTGACAGCGGCTGCCACCAATGTTCAACTTGACTTCATTTTCACGAGTCAATGGTGCGACAGTGGCTTTTAATTTGTTATTTTGTTGAATATTCTTGGCCTCAAATAGAGGATATTTATCAAGATAATTCTCTAAGGAATCAGATTGATAGACTGAGTAATTGTTGCAACATAGAATAGCGATAAATGGCAAATCAAAATTTGATTTATAATTAAAATAATAATAAATTATTAAATCTTTTCGAGAAAATAATTAATTTTTAATAAAATTTAATCTAAGAATTTCAGATTTATACAATTATTTCTATAATTGTTCGAAAGTTGTTAAAAAATTATAAATTAATTATAAATTATTACATATTTATGCAGTGTCGGATTTGAGGTTTTTCGCCCTTATTTAACGCATATTTAAACACCATATAATTTGTAAAAATATAAAAAGATAATAATTATAATGAAAACAAATCATTTGCTG
This sequence comes from Schmidtea mediterranea, assembly GCA_022537955.1. NCBI lineage: Eukaryota > Metazoa > Platyhelminthes > Tricladida > Dugesiidae > Schmidtea > Schmidtea mediterranea. Next base: position 107,348,986 of record CM039681.1, on the reverse strand, counting down.
TTATTACTCATTATTTATTAACAACTAAAACATTATTATTAAAATTTTATTAAAATTTCGGTTAAAAATATTTGTTTTATGAAATTTTACAAAATAAAACTATTTAAGCACCCTATTTAGAATAACCCCTCTTAGGCAATTGTCATTAATTGTTATATTTTATTATTATATATTCATCTTATATAGTATCACCACTTGGGTAAGTCATATTTCACGCCTTTAAGATTTTAAATAGGATTTGTAAGTTAAAGAGAAATTAATTTTTAACAATTTTATATAAAAAATGCATAACTAAATTTAGAACATCATACAATTCTCATCTACATAGTTTATGATTATTGACTGTAAGGGAGAGAGAGGTCTTCAAAATCAAAGAATTAAATGGAAACATACAAAATCCTGTTTAGGATGTTCATAGTCAAGCATCACATTAAAAGCGTCAGTTAGTAGGTAGTTAGTGGCCCACAACGACCCCTGTGTGTGTGTACAGTGGACATTAAATAAGATCCTAAAATTTCGTGCCCCAGCGTGAGTGTGTGCATGGGATATTTATTAGAAACCTTGAAGTTTTTGAAAAATACATGTATTTTCTATAAATTTTTTCAAAATATTTGTCCGAACCCCCCCCTAGGAAAAAGTTTTATGAATTTTAAAACAAGGAACATTTATTTATCCATCGTGTATGTGTGTGTGTTCCAGGGACATTTGATACTTAAAAATTCAAAACTTTACTTTGAAAATTCAAAACTTTACTTTGAAAATTCAAAACCATTAAATTATTATTATAATTATTATAATAATAATAATTATCATCATTATTACTATTACTATTATTATTGTTATAATTATTATTATTACTACTATTATTATTATTATTATTATTATTATTATTATTATTATTATTATTATTATTATTATTATTATTATTATTATTATTATTATTATTATTATTATTACTATTATTAATAAATGATTAAATAAATTTGGCAACGATTTTATTAAAAGATAACGCCAATAAAAACTCTTCGTACGATATTTTTCGACAACTAAAATGTCATCTTCAGGTACAAAAAACCAACTAAAAATATAATCAATTAACTTTTAATTTAAACAAATTATTTTTTTATAATATTATTTTATTTTCTAATAAATAAACACTTAAAAAAATATTTAAATAATATTTTATAAATTAAATTATTTTAATAATATTAAAATTCAAATTATTTTTAAAACAATACACAAACATGATTTAACATTAAACTATTTAAAAACATTCAAAACATTCGTAGTCAGAGCACTTTGCACATTAATTTTTGGATCCAATGACCTTATCAGCAATGCTTCACATATCACGCGTTCCCAATAATTATTAAAACTTTTCAACAAAATTCTAAAATAAGACATTCCTATTTCACTTTAACAGCCTCTATCGTGCTCACTAATATTGGTCAAACCCTTCAATCGACAATACTCTAGAACTCGAGTACAGAGATGACGGGAAGTCTCTCCAATGTATGTGGCATTACACCCATTACATGTAAATTGATAAACTATTAACGAAAATATTCAGAAACCCTTTAATATACGCCAAAACGGAATTTCTTTAAATTTAAATATAAATGATGATGAAATTGGTATTGAGTACTGTTTTGGCGTATATTGGATTATTCTGTGCTGCGTTAAATAGTTTCAAAATTTTTTTCCCGTTCGAAATAATGTCATCGCTTAAGGAAACGGAATCGGAAATTATGTCGAAAGTTCTGCTCATGACCATTTCTAAATTTTACTCTTCAAATGAAAATGTATTAATATAAACATCATCATTGCAAAATGCTTTTAAAACTATGCAATTGTCGACTTTTATGGAGTTTTGGGAACATAATTTAACCGAATTATGGTATCCTATCTACCAATCAAATGATGAGGTGTTCAGGAGCTCACTGGATATGGTTTCTCGAGCTTGTTCTATCAAATCCTCAATTTTAGTGCAAGAATTAAAGTCATTTAATATATGTCTACAAAAAGTAAAGCTGGAAAAATAAATAAGTTGCAAAGCAGAATTCGTAGTTCAAGAGCTGGTCTTTATTTTCCTGTTGGTAGAATTCACACGAAGTTGCGAAAGGGAAATTTTGCTGAATCTGTTGGAGCTGGAGCAACAGTTTATTTAGCAGCAGTTTTGGAATACTTGCTGCTGATTTACTTGAATTACTGGTGATGCTGCAAGAGATTACAAGAAAAGTCGGATTATTCCTCGAAATTAGCAATCTGCTATCGGCAATAATAAAGAGCTGAATAAATTAATGGATACTGATTCGGACCAGACTGCTACTCGATCAAACAATAATTATAATGATAATAATAATATTGATAATAATAATACTAATAATAGTAATAATAATAATAATAATAATAATAATAATAATAATAATAATAATAATAATAATAATAATAATAATAATAATAGTAATTAAAAGATAACGCCAATAAAAAACTCTTCGTACGATATATTTTGACATCATAACTGTCATTTTCAGGTACAAAAAACAAACTAAAAATATTATGAATTAACTTATAATTTAAACAAATTATTTTTTTTAATTTTAGTTTATAAAAGGTATGTGGATGATATTTTTCTTGTATTTGAAAATCAGAAGTGTCTAGAGCCGTTTTTGCTTTTTATGAACAGTTTACATAAGAACATTGTATTCACACATGAAACGGAGAGAATTATTTTAATAATATTAAAAAAAGTTTTCTTTAAAAAACAATACATAAACATGATTTAACATACTTAAACAATTTAAAAATATTCAAAACATTCGAAGTCACAGCAATAGATGGTTATGTCACCGCTAGACCATGTCACTGCTTGACCACATATCTACCCTCCCCCGGTGAAAAATTTTTCTAAATCTAAAAGTACAAATTTTTACTGAGACAAAGACAATGACTCATTCAAAGTCATTTAAACAAAGACTATGACCCATCCAAAAGTAGGTCAAGGTCATTGGATGACTCATCATAATTTTCTAAAAGTACATATTTCACAAGGTCATTGTGTGACTCATCATTTTTTCTAAAAGTAAATATTTTTCTAAAAGTAAGTCAAGGTCATATTTTTAATAGTACATATTTTCTCAAGATCATTCTCAAGTAGGTCAAGGTTATTGTACGAGTCATCATATTTTTCTAAAACGTAGGTCAAGGTCATTGTATCACTCATCATTTTTCTAAAAGTAAATATTTTTCAAGGTCATTTAAAAGTAGGTCAAGGTCATTCGATGACTCATCATAATTTTTCTAAAATTTTTAAATTAAAATTTACTATTTATAAAAATAAGTAGTATTTTAATATTTTTTAATTTTTATTCTATTATTCTATTATTAATTCTATTATTTTTATTCTATTATTAACATTTATTATTTTAATATTATTATTAACATTTATTATTATTATTATTACAAGTTAATATTATTTTTTAACAATGTTATTATACGAATAAAAAGTTGGTAAAACACAAATAAAAACTGAACATAAAATACATTGTATTGAAATAAATCACAAGATACAAATCATCAGTCTGATACTTCATCAACATATGAGCTGTCATAGCTTAAGCTGTGTGTGCTTGTATAGCTGGGGCTGTGCGATACTTGGTCATCATCAATGGCATCGATTCCTAAGTAATGACCAAATGCGAGACTTGAATTTCTACCCACCCAATTACGCTTATCTTCTTTATTGGTAAGCACAATTTTACTCTTCTTAAATGTAAACAATTGGTGGTTCCGCATCCCTATCCTAGGTTGAGGCACCGTGAATATTGTGTCATTATTAAAACAATCTAAATATGACTGGTGCTCAATCTCTGTCCCCAACAACTTCACTCCCTTAGCCCTCATTATATCTTTAGTACCTAAAAGACTATAGCACCTGGGTCTTAAGAAAATCCATTCCTCATACTCAAGACCCTTACTCTCATCTTTAAATTTTCCTAACACTGAATCTAGTTTCCTCGAGTACAAGGGATGTGCTGGGTTGTAATTTGAGGTATCATAAAGGTTGTCTCTTATCATTGCCGTCAAAAGAGTGTCTAGCCTACAGTGCTTAACCTCAAGGAAAAATGAATCCGTGTCGCCGGCAACGATATTTATTTCGCAATTAAATTCATTACGGTATTTAGCTAATTCCTTATATTGTAGTTCGTACATTCTAAGTTTAGACAGGTCTAGAACTGATTGTCCGATGTAACTAGGCCTGTCTAAACATATCGAATCCTTATTCAGATGATCAGCAATCAGATCTTTTCATCAGAATTGCATAGCCTCAAATTCATCCGCCTTTTAAGGTTTTCGACAGACTTTCCATACAAACTATTATTATTAAGTTTAAACAAGTCCCTATATAGCTCGCTAGTACTTTGAGCTCTTAATTTTGTGTTTTTGTCAATGCATGCATGAAATATAGGTGCTTCCTTAAATTTATTTGCGCGATGAACTTTAACAACCTTCACAGCAAGAGAAAGATAAAGTTTGAGAAGCCGCCAATGAAGAACATGGTTCTTCTTAGGCCAATGCGTGAGCATCAACTTCTCAACTTTAGAATTCGGTGGATTTCATCTTTTCTGAACCAATCAAAAAATCATTCAAAAAATCAATCACACAATGAGGAATCTCATTATCAACCTCCATTGTATAACCATATGGAAGGGTTTCAATATCCTCAACATTTATGCACTCATTCAATACATCATCCAAACCATCATACACCCAAACAAAATCTGCATACGGAAAATATTGGCTAAGAACCCAACCATATAAATTATTTATATCTATATACAAGAGTTCTGTATCCTCAGAACTTGCGACATAATGCTTGCTAACAAATGTTAACCCACCCCGTATTCCTCCCTCGTAGAAATTAAACATTTCCATATCCTGCAGAAGTTCTATAGGTTCCTGTAATGTCAGGAGAGCTGACGCCCATGACATATAAGGAATTCCATAAAAATTAAGAGGTTCTAGACTATTATAAGCTTAATTATAATTCGCAAGGAGGAATACGTCTAATTTTAAGTAGGTTAACATATAATCTAACATTGTCTCGCAATTTTGCTGTGTCCAAATTTGTTGGGCTGTAGCGTATTCATCAGCAGATACAGAACCCCAAATAGGAGGCAATTCAGTCGTCGATTCAAGAACCTCAAGAGATATCGCAAAGTCATAAGGGAAAATAGCCTTGGCTCTAACAATTGTGCTATCAAAAACAGAATCAGTTAATTGGCAAATCAGTAAGATTCTTAACCGCTTGCATGCTGTCTATAAAACGAACAGGCAATTTATTAATGTACGCGATGAGGGAGATAAATTTTTCAGAAGTGGTCGGAATAATATTTAATTCCAAAGAAGAAAAATTATTTAAACCATACTTTAAAATATGATGGAGAATTGTGAAAAATCACAGGTAATTGTTTCTGGATTCGTCGAGAAACATTACACTTCCTACAAGCACATATACAAGTACATATAGAATTACATATAAGTTTTCGATAAGTTTTGCATCAATTCTAACTTTTACATCGAATATAAGTTTTGAATAAGTTTTCCGTCAATTCTAACTTTTCAATAAGTTTTCAATAAGTTTTCAATAAGTTTTCAATAAGTTTTCAATATAAAATTCAATATCATAAATTTAGATTTTCATTAAATTATTAATATTTGTTTTTATTTAATCCATTTGGATTAAAAAATAATAAATGTTAATAATAATATTAAAATAATAAATGTTAATAATATTAAAATAACAATATTTAAATAACAATATTAAAATAATAATATTAAAAATAATAATATTAAAATAATATTTAAATAATAATATTAAAATAATATTTAAATACTAATATTAAAATAATAATATTAAAATAATAATATATTATAAAAATAATAAAAAGCTAACATTTATCATCATCATCCACGTCAATGTGGGCATTATTCTACGAAAAATCATCATCCACGTCAATGTGGGCATTATTCCCCGAAAAATCTTCATGATCCAAATCTACTAAAATGTTTTTATTATAAATAAAAATAAAATTAAAATTTACCATCATTGATAATAATATCATCATCTTCGCTATCATTGATTATAATTATATCATTTTCTAAAAGATTCATAATAAATATTAATAATAATAAAATAAAAACTTTACCGTTTTCATTGACCAATAATTGTCGTAGATACTATAATTTTCCATTTTGAATTAATTGTGATTTTAGCAATATGTAGTTGAGAGATTTTGATGTATGTGTTCTTTGTAAATCACATTCAAACAAAAGTATGTATGTGTTTTCTTTGTAAATTACATACAGTTTTGTATGCAGGCAGTCACGCATGAAATGATTATTCAGTAAATCATGTGATTATTATTCACGCATTAGCTTTGGCTTTGTTAAAATTAATTAATATTAATAATAATAAAACATAACAAAAATTAATACAATTATTATACATCAAATCGCTAGGATAATAGCCAAGCTAAACAATGTTGACCACATGTTAGGGTCCATGATTTTTGATACATAGTTTTATTTTACACAATGGGTTTACCCATTGTTTGCAGTTTCGAAACAGTTAAAGCCATGTAATAGAAACCCAAAGGATCAAATACAATTATCTTGCTAGGTTTCATATATATTGCTAACCAATGTTCTCCACCGAGATGAGTTGATTGAGTATTGACGATTATGGCTTGATTATTACGTAAATATGGAATTTTATCAAGAGGAAATACCCCTAAAAATTCATGTCCTAGTATTTGTTTTCCAATTCGATAGACCTGAACAGAACTATTTCAATAATATTAATAATACATGAAAAAACTTATTCTATGACAAATTATCATAAATTATCTAAACATTTATACCAACATTTTCAAACTAGTACGGTTCTGTTTGCAGTTATTTGAACCTCATTTTCAAATACTCCATATATTACAGCATGCACCGGTTCAGTCGTAGCTTTAGCAAACTTTATATCTAATCGTAAATTTCCATTTTGAGGTAATTGACTCTGATTTAAATCAAAATCCGGTGCCAAAATAAATGTAAAAAATGGATATCAAGAGTTGTACCAAAATTAAGGTTTTTATCCAAATAACCCATATTTCTCACTATACTCTGCATATATGTAGCACAATAATTATCATTATCGAAATGTTGAGTATATGTTTCTCTATAATCACTATTTTTCGATAAAGAAAGCGATGTTACTCCAAAATATTTGAAAATTGAGCTCGATGTTAAGTATGATCCATTATATTAAGATTCACTTTGAAATGCTACCAATATAAAGTTGGGCATTCTTCTATCTCCAAATATCTGTTCCTTATAGAAAGAAGCTGCACCTTTAGCAATAACAAATTGAACAATTTCCTTTGTTTTCAATGGATATATTGGATGCTTAGAATTAAGCCCCAGTTGATGACCGGCTAATACAGAGGGCTAAACACGAACGCTTTTCAGCAATAATTTTGCATCAACTAATTAAAGAATTAGTGCTATAGTAGCACTTGTTAGTGATAATGCCGATTCAGACATTTTCAATTTAATGTGTACATTAACACCTGATAGTAAATATTTCGGTTGATCCATAAAGTTGAGTTGTAATGATGAGCACATGGTAAATTATTTCAAATCTTTAATCCATTTTTTCCTATCGTCATCACTACCATAAACGATAGAAGTTAAACATGCATTTTTAGTATCACTATTGTAATTTATAATAAACACAATTCAGATTTACCGCAAATCATTTTTGAAATATAGTTCCATATCCTTTCATTCGTTTGTTTATATGTTTATGATATATTTTACGTTTTTGAGCTTGTGCCGGTGCTGGTTTTGGTGCCTGTTTTTGAAAAATACCTGCAACACTATGTAGAAATTTCCCTAACTCGGATAATGCATTTGATTTCAGAGATGATAATATTTTCTGCTCATTCATTATCACATCTTTAGCGGTCTTCATACCAAAACTACCAATGCGATTAAGAATAGGAACTGCAAATCTACCAATAGTTCTCAACCATCATGATCCGTAATGTTTACCAATAAAATAAGTTAATCCGCCGCTACTTTGGCTACCACTATAAATACTAATAATATCGTTATTGGCCACCTAATTTACGAAAATGTAATGTCAAATGACTTTTTATATTTTTACTAAATTCAATAAATTTACCGCTATCATCACGAATATTTATTTCTATATTGTTTATACATGATGTTGATACCAGTAAGTACATGGGTTTATCGATATTTATATTGACAACTTCATCCTGGTCATGTTTATCAACCCAAACAGATTTCAATAGAGAAACCAAAGAATCACCAACAATTATAGTATCGATGATGTTAGTATATATGAATATTTGTCAATGAAGTTTTATTATTTTTGGTTTGCGTACACCAAAAGCACTTGCCCGATATGTTTGCTTATCTAATCCCAATGTATAAGCCAAATTTTTATCAAATGTAACTTCACAAATGTTATTATTCAGACTGTATTTACATAATCTATCTTTAACAAATTCAATAATTTTAAATATATGTAAACAATTGAATGGAATATATTTATGTAACTCTTCAAGTGTTTCAATATATAAATCATTAGTAAATGTAAATGTATCTTCCACCTCATTAATATATACAATTATTTTGATGTGTTCATTCACAGGGTTAACATCAATAAAAGTTTTGAAACGTAATAGGTATTCAGTACCAGGAACAACAATGTTAAGCCTATTACTATCCAAGTAACCATAACTTTACTGGTTTGGTTTTCCGGATGGATTAGTGGACAACTATTTCTCGGTAAAATAGTATAGAAACTCGATTTACAAGGTCTTTTGATGATATCCATGAGGGTTTTGATATCCGTGCCATTTGACATAGTATTGTTTATCCTTACCCACCTTTTTAGTTTTCAATATTTTCTGAATTCTGAACACTGTAGGTTTGGAAATAACTTCTAATTTCTGTTCATAGAATTTCCAATGTATTACATTGTTGTCACTGTCTTTAATAACATACATTACAGGACTCTGTTTAGTATTAATTTTTGTAATTCGAAGTACTTCATAATTCCAATTACTATCAAATTTTTGATGAAAGGTTAAGCAGATATTTTACTAGAACTCACTGGTGTTTTTGAGCTGATATCTACAGGTCTCAAACCATTCAGACCTCGATGTGATAAATTATTATAATTTACAAGTATTTTCGGTAATACAATTATCCATATTTTATTACCTTGATGCACGAAATATTTCTTCAATATATCCCTCAATGTCCGGTTAAATCTTTCAAGATGAGCAGCTTTGTATTGAGAATGTACAGAGTAATGATTTATTTTGAGACGATCCAGGATTTGTTTAACTTTACTATTGTAAAACTTCTTGCCTATATGAATAATATTAATATTAAGAATAATAATATTAATAACTTGTAATAATAAAAATACCTAAATCGGTTTGCAAATTGTCTGGATGCCTATTTTTAAATAAAATATTAATTACTTTAGATATTTCCTCTGCAGATTTTGTCTTTGTTGGTACACAGTGGGCAAAACGACTGAAAACATCAATACACGTTAAAATATATTTATAACCCTTGTTAATCTTCGAATACGGTATCATCTCCATCAAATCCATTTAGTAGGTAGTTAGGGGCACTCTGCAATATAAAAAACATAGGGGGGGGGGTTTTCTCGTGATTATTTTCTGTGTGTATTGATTACTTAATGATGTAATTTTTTGTGTGCAATTAATTTTTTTTGCTGTGTGCAATTTAATTATTTTTTGTGTTTATTTTTTTTCAAAATTTTTAAGTTGCGTATTTTTCGAAAATTTTAAATGTATTTTTAAGATTAAATTTTATGTGTATTTTAAGATGATAATGTGTATTTTAAAATTTAATTTTTTAAGCATTACATATTTTTAAATAAAGTATTTTATAGGAAAGTTTTAGTTTGATTTTGAATTAAATTTTAATAAAATTTTTAACAAAATAATTATTAAATTTTTATGATAAAATATTTAATGTTTTAAATGATTTAAAATTTTATACATAAAACTATTATAATTGAATAAAAAATGATATTGTTAACATAAAATAATAATAATAATAATAATAATAATAATAATAATAATAATAATAATAATAATAATAATAATAATAATAATAATAATAATAATAATAATAATAATAATAATAATAGTAATAATAATAATAATAATAATAATGATAATAATAAAAATAATAATATTAATTCAACCAATTTAAATCTTTATAAAAAAACTATAAACTGGTAAAAGATCAAAATCTTTATAAAAAACAATAAACACATAAAATAAACTCGTAAAAGATCAAAATTTATTTACATCATCACAAATCTGCTTATAGTAAGCTCTTCTTAGCTCAGCCAACAAAATATGTACAACTTCCTTCTTCTTGTAGTCTCTGCAGCATCTGCATCTAAATGGACAAGTCAACATTGATGGATCTGCACAATCAATGCAGTAATCTAAACATTTCAAACCAGATCCTTGAACTGATTCGTAGTGCATCCGTACAATTTCTCCGATGTTGATTCCTGTCATTTGATAGATCCGTGTAGCCAAGTATTCAGGAGCACAATAGGAAAGTTTGTTTTTCATATTCGGAAACAGTTCTTCCATCTTCATCAGAATTGTTTCGAATACATATGCTTCTTGCTCGTCGATCATTTTTAATTTTTACAATCGTCAGAATTGAATCTATTTAAACACAATCAGTGCTTAATAAATAATCTAGTATTTCTTCGTTGGTATTAAGATTATTAGTTTTTGATTTTATAAAATGAAATATTTCTTGTACTAGGCTGTTGTATTCTAGTGTTTTTATCCCCAAGACAACGACTTTTCCGCTTGCAAATACATTCACACAAAGTGGATTATATTTGACAAGTCTTAATGCAGGAAACAGTTCCGGTTCGTAAATGTTTTCGGTTTTTGTCGACAAATCATACAAGTTGATTCGACAACACATGTCAATATTCAAAGATAATGATTGAATTTGTAAATCTTGAATCTGATATTTGAGATCTCCTTCCTGTAATGGTCTTTTACAACCCATTACTCTGCATTTTCCGCTCTTGAAGAATAAGATTGGATATTTTTCACTTCTATCCACTACATGTTGAGGTTTTCCAGTCGGGAACTTCATTCCAGTTACTTGTATACATATTAGGTAACCGATAACTAGTTACTGAACAAATAAATATTTGGTTACTTACCAACAAAACTTTAAATAAAAGTAAATCAATAACAATAAATACAAGTAAAAATACAAATTTATTAATAAAATCTTCTTCACTCTCATTCACATCATTAATGCCTCTATATCTGTAAATCACTTGGTTGTTTAGTTACTGAGTAGTTAGCAAGACCTCTTTTCTGAATAAAATTTTGTATTTGATTATTGTATTTTATTGAAATCATTGAAATTATTTTGTTAAAGTCAAACATTTTTCAATTACTTTTAAAAATTTATCCAATTTTGAACAATTATTTTTCTATTAAATGTTTTTTTTCATAAAAATATTCATTTAGATAGTATTTATCCTTTAAATAATAATATTCAACCAACTGAACCCCTTAAAAATATCAATAAACTTGTTCGTCATCGATAATTTCCTCTTAAAATACTTGGTTATTTACTATAAACCCAAAATGTTACCAATAATTAGTTCTTGAACCAATAAATATTAATGATAGGTTACTGATCAACAAATTTTGAAATAAAACACATAAAAGGTTCAACAAAAGAAATACAAGTTGAAATTTTATTAACTTCTTCACTCTTTTATCGATCATTGATGTCTCCAAATTGATATATTTTTTGGATGCTTAGTTACCTTGTTGTTATCTAGCGATAATTAATCAAATTCATTGAAACCGAATCCATTGTTATATTTACTTGGTATCAACTTGTGAATACTGATACACATTGAATAATTCATTAATAACTGAACAACAATCACTAGGTACTGTATACAAATAACCGAGTACTGTACAACTCTCTATATACATACTAGGCATTGAATAATTTACTTATTTATTAAAATGCCATATTTAAATAATATTTACTCTTTGAACACCGATATTCAACCAACTTAACCCACTTAAAAAAAAAATTTTCTCTCAATCATTTTCCCTTAAAATACTTGGTTATTCACACACTCACAATATGTTATCAATAACTAGTTACTGAACAAATCAATATCAAAAATTGTTTACTGACCAAGAAATCTTTAAATAAAAGCACATAAAAATTTGAACAATCAAAAGAAATACAATTTCCATTACAAATTTTATTAACTTCTCCACTCTTTTATCGATCATTGATGTCTCCAAATTGTTTGGTTGCTTAGTTACCTGATTACTATCAAGAAACTATTAATCATTGAAGCTCAATCAAGTGTTGTATTTTCTCTGAATAAAATTTATTGCTTTACAAGTTTTGTATGTGATTTATTGACATTTTGTAAAACTTAGTTAAAAGACTTTGAAATTTTTCTAATATTTTTGTAATACTTTTAATTTCGTCCAACAATGAACAATTACTTAAAGTTATTTTCAAAGATAAATGTCAACCTTTTCATTTAATTTTCACACGTCCCTAAATAAATTAATTGCTAACTCATCAAATAGTTACTTAAATTTATTTTTATAGATTTTCTATTCACCCCCAACTCTTATTGTTTACTGAATGATAAATTAATTAGTAAGTACAAGTAGTGGGTAATCTAATTGCTTGTGAAAAGAAACTTGATTAGAAAAATATTCTTAGATTAATTTCTCAAAACATATATTACTTTCATTGTACTTGGAATAAATTTTCATATATTTATTGAAAATGATTCAACTCTTAAAATTATTAACTCAAAGATGCTAAAGGTTTGAATAAAACTGATATAAAAAAATAATATCTACCACATTACTAGAAATTAAATGATTATCGACCAACCACTAAATAAGTTGAATTTCTAACAAAGCTTAAAAACTACACGAAACAGGTACTGATAGATACCGATAAAATCTACTAAAAATCCAAATATGTATGTTTAATTATTGTAAAATATTTGTTTTTGTAAAAATAACACTTATCCTTAAATTATGATTATCATGTGATTAGAATTTGATTAAAGTTGTGAGAAATATTTTAAGTTGTTAAATTTTAAATAAAACTGCTTAATTTGTAAATAATGTTAGTACTTTGAAGAAATTTTAAAATAAGACCTTCAGCAAATTGGTAAGAAAATATTAGTTATTGAGTAATACTTATTAAAGTTACTAAAGTTTTATAATTTTTGTCAAGTTTTGATAGATCTTTAATAAAATTTGTTAGTACTTTGAATAAAAATTTTAAAAAAGTTTTAACATAGTAGCAAATTGTAAAGAAAATAGTAATTATCAATTAAAAAAAATTAATTAAATTAACTAAGTTGTAAAATAATTGAAAAAATTTGTTAGATCATTTTTTAAAATTTTATAAGTTTGTTAGGCAATTTTTCTAGATACTTGTTGAATGAAAATTAATTGTACAATTTCTCTTCATTCGTAGAAATAACCATTTATATTTAAATTATTCAGAAAATTGTCAATAACAACATAAGTAATGGGTAACATAAATTTTTTAAATGCTAGTCAATTTTAATTTTTAATTAAATTACAAATAATAAAATCAAATAAATACTTGAATACAAATAATTACATGAATCAAACATTTTTTTAGAACCGAACACGTATAGTATATTTTATTCAGATTCCAATAATATCATTAAAATTAACCAAAATCTTACTGATATATTTTGATCACCTTTACTCTCAACCAATCATTTCTCTTTAAATGACAATAATCCCAGCTATATTCATTTTTTTTGATAAAAATCACCGACTTATTTCGTTATTGAACCGAATAAATTTCTAGAAATCCCCTTAAAATAAAATTCAACTCTCGACCAATCATTTCCCTTTAAAATATAGTAAAATTTACTTTCAACCAATCATTTCTCTTTAAATGACAATATTTCCACTCAGATATATTCATTATTTTCATATAAACACCAATTTTTATCGATATTCAACCGAATAAATTTCTTGAAATTCCCTTAAAATAAAATTCATCTCTTATCCAATCATTTCCCTTTAAAATAACAAAATTCAACTGACACAACCTCTGCAAAATATCAACAAATCTGTTCTTATTCGATAATTTCCTCTTAAAAAAATCATAAATTCTCTTCTTAACCAATCATTTCCCCCTAAAAAAAATATAAATGTACTCTCAACCAATCATTTCTCTTTAAATGACAATAATTCCAGCTATATTCATTATTTTCATAAAAATCACCGACATATCGATATTCAACCGAATAAATTTCTTGAAATCCCCTTATAATAAAATCCCCAATGCACCAACAATATTCATATTTTTTTGTAAATTTTCTTTAGAAATCTATATTTAACCGAATAAGATCCCTAAAAATTCATCAGTCGGATCATATTTACTACATGTATTCAATCAATCAAATTCCCTTAAAATTATCATAAAAATCTGAATTTTACCAATAAAAATAAATTTTCTTTAAAGCAGCGTTTCCCAAAGTGGGTTCCGCGGAACCCTAGGGTTCCGCGAACTGATAGCAGGGGTTCCGCGAACTTTTTGTAAATATATTTCCAAAAAATCTTTATAAATAATTTTCGATTCCATACGAATATAATTTAAAATTCTTTTTCGATTCCATTTGATATTGCCTCAAAAAACATATATCCATTCTATTTTATATGTCCCAATTCCATTTCATTCAGCATCATCAGTACAAAGTATTGTTATAAAACCTAGATCTGGCAACATTTTGTGAATATAGTTATCCCAAATTTTTGTGATTATGGATCGTTGGTTAAAAGAAGGGACTTTGAAAAAGAGAAACAGTTCAATAAGTGCACCTACTGCTGAAAAGACTGCCGAAGATATTTCTGAAGAACAGCAGCCTACCACTTCTACAAAAAGTGATCATTCTCAATTAAAAAGACCAAGAAATGATTCAATCTTGTGTTTAAAAAAACGAAAATATGACATCAGTTATTTGTCGTATGGATTTACAAGTATAGGAAATGAAGACACACCCAAAGCGCAGTGTGTCATTTGCAATAAAATATTGTCGAACGCTTCTCTTGCACCAACTAAACTTAAAAGACATCTGGCAACGAATCATCCCGACCATACAAACAAACCATTAGATTTTTTTAAACGAAAACTTGAGGAATTGCAAAATACCAAGTTATCCATGGTGAAAATTGTAAAAACAAACAACCAAAAAGCAAATAAAGCTTCGTACAAAGTAAGCTACCGAATAGCGCTCGCTGGTAAACCACACACCATAGCAGAAACACTTATTACTAATAATTAGTATATAAGGGTTCCGTCAAAAATTTGAAATCAAAAAGGGTGCCGCGGTGAAAAAACTTTGGAAAACGCTGCTTTAAAGTATTACATAATTGTTATACCCAAAATTTTCCGTCGAAAATCACCACAATTTGATTCTGACAAATTCTATCAAATAAAAAATTCATCAAAAAATGACTAAAATCGAATAAAATCTATGTTTTCCACATAAATTAAATTTCACTAAATTATTGTAAAATCATAAAATATATATCATGTTGCTCAAACAATTAAAATTAATCAGTAAATCAAGTATAAATTCAATAAAAATTACCAGTCAACCCATAGATATAATTCAACGATTTTCATATGTATACTTATAACCATACTGAGCATCCTTTTAAAAATCTCTAAATTATACTACTTTTGTGATTAATATCCATAAAATCAATAAAATGGAAAATGCAAATAATTAATTGAACATCCTTTTTTACAGTAAAATCAATTAAAATTTTAGGTTTCACTAAAATATTTTTAAAAATCAACTGATTTAATCAACTTTTTTAATAGATCATAAAATTAAAATTAAAATATCATTTATTATTCAAAATCTATCAGTCAAATTGGAATCTAATTGGTAATTAATTATCATAAATATGTTTCATAAACATTTTGTTCCTAAAATAAACTTTTATTTAAAATAATCCTAAAATCAAGTTTAATCTAATAAATTATCGAGAAATTAGCTGTTTCTAAAATTATAGATTTACCCTCATTTCTTCAATAATTTTATTAAAAACATAATCAAACCCTAAATTCATTCAAATTCAACAGAAAACATAAAATTCACAAAGATGATTAAAATTTACTAAAATAAATACCTCGTAAAACTAGGTATTATTAAAACTATCATAAAATTCTCCTAAAAGTCCTAATTGATTTACATAGACTAAAATTATTTTATTTTTGTCGAGTACAACCTAATCTACTGAAGGGTGTAATTAAATTTATTAAAAGTTAATTAAATTTTCATTGAAAATGACAAGTCAATAATAAGTCAACAAATGGAATTTTAATTAGTAGAGATTGTATTCTATAAAGAAAATTTTCAGTGAAGAAGTAATATTGGTGAGAGAGTACATTAAGTGACTAAAATTGATGAAATTACAGATGGAAGAACTGTTTCCGAATATGAAAAACAAACTTTCCTATTGTGCTCCTGAATACTTGGCTACACGGATCTATCAAATGACAGGAATCAACATCGAAGAAATTGTACGGATGCACTACGAATCAGTTCAAGGATCTGGTTTGAAATGTTTAGATTACTGCATTGATTGTGCAGATCCATCAATGTTGACTTGTCCATTTAGATGCAGATGCTGCAGAGACTACAAGAAGAAGGAAGTTGTACATATTTTGTTGGCTGAGCTAAGAAGAGCTTACTATAAGCAGATTTGTGATGATGTAAATAAATTTTGATCTTTTACGAGTTTATTTTGTGTTTATTGTTTTTTATAAAGATGCACACAGAAAAAAAATTAATTGCACACAAAAAATTACATCATTAAGTAATTAATACACACAGTAAATAATTACGAGAAAACCCCCTCCCTATATTTTTTATATTGCAGAGTGCCCCTAATAACCTACTCCATTTGTCATGAATCATTAATACCGAATGTCTTATAAGCTCTTGTTGGAAATCTTTTCCGCATCGGTTTGTTTAAACTGTACGGAAGCTGATCTAACAACCACTTTTGCGTTTCCTGTTTCTAATTTGGGACTCTTTTCTTTAACTTTGCCACTCCACTGAAACCTGATTCGTCTTCTGGGTTTGTCCAAATCTTCTCCATTACAACAAGATGATTTAAATTTTAATTTGACATTAGGTAATGATTGTCCCATCGTTTATTGTAATCCACCTAATAATGATATTGCTAATGGTAATATAGCGCCGATAAAACCGCCTTGTTGTTTATATATGATTTTTCTCATTTGCTTACGATTTTTATTATTTACTAGCGATAATAAAGGTTTTCGATGTTTATTCAACACTATTTTCTTTGATTTACTGATTTTAATTTTACCTCTGAGTACTTTTAGTAGAATTTTGAGTAAATCATCGATAACAAAATTTGGAAATGATTGTAAAATAGACATTCTTTTCATACTCAAAGCCTTTAACAATGCATTAAAATATGGGAAACTCCTATGATTTTTTAAAATTTTAACTTTTTGACTCTTTTTATTACTCCTTTTAATGATGTTTTTCGAAATTAGATTCATTGCGGAAAATTCTCGGTTATTAGTTTTTTAGATTGTGTATAACTAGTCTTTGGTGGAACGTTTTCAGTCTTTATTTTCTTTTTAATACTTTGTCTAAGTTTTCAGACATTTTTAAGCCTGGATTTCATAAACATTTTTACATGTTAATGTTTTCAACTTTGTTTATAAACCATGACACCTTCTTTATTGAAAATATCTGTTTTTACTCGTAAATCATCATTGCATTGTTGTGTGAAATCAAGAAATATACATCCATGTGGTGATTTTGTAGCATCTTGAAATGCACTGATAAGAAAATTACTATTATTAGAGTATGCTTATCGAGCAAGAAAATCAATAACTGTTGCATCTCTAGGATTCTTGAAAATAACTAAATATTGAACATTTAAATGCCTTGTTCGAAGTGCGCCACCCTGATGAAATAGATTTTGAGTAATAAAATTCACAGTAACACCGTCATGCCGACTAATTTTTGTGAATAAATTATTAAAATCCTTTTCTTTATTAGCTTCCTGATACAAATCATCGATAATGATGACATCACCTTTCCTTAATCGACTTGACCAGTTTTTATTGAAACCCTTTACTATTTTCATGTTTTTCAATTTACAGAAATTATCTTGAGTTAATCCATGTTCTTCATCTGCACCCTTTTGCCAATAAATCTTGTTGAATTTGGTTTGGAATAAATTAGATTTCAGTTATTTACACGCAAACATAGTTTTACCACTACTACTTGGACTGACGATTTGATATACCGCATTATTTCTTAATTCCATTATTAATTTGTATAATTATAGTTTTTGTTTATATTATATAATTTAATGAACTCTTTCTAAAAATCATATATATATAGATTAATATTTCATTATTGTTTAATTATGTTATCAAATATAAATTATAAAGGAACTTTCGACGTGTCAAAAATGGCGTTTCCGAATGGTAAACCCCAGCAAATTGTTGATATGAGTGGAAAATACCCTATAATATTTTCAAATCCGGCAAATGCAGAATCATGGGATACAAGATACCGGAAAAAATAAGCGTCGTGCATGAGACGTCGGGCTGAGCAAAGTATAGAGGGCTTACTAGAATATTAATTAGGACCAAGTAATAGAGAAGTCAAGCTAATTCCAGCTCCAACCAAAGTATCAATAACCGGTGAAGAATGCTCAATTAATCCAATAACCATACCTATCATTAAAAATGGGTATCGAATTGGTGAACCTGTAGCGAAGTTCTGAGAAAGTAATGATCGAAGTTCATGTACATTAATAATCAATAATAAATCAAAAAACCCTCAGAAATCTTCATAACAAGAATCAAATAAATTAGTTGCAATTGAAAAGAATGTTAAAATTTATAAAAAAAGTAAAATAAATTTTTATTTTCTATAACATATTTTAAATTAGTCTGTTATAACACCACAGCTGTGGAAAACCTAGACATTTCAGTAATAAAAATGCTGAACAAAATTTTATGTTAAATGTAAAGCAAAACAATGAGCTTCATTTTAAATCTTATTGTAATGGAATTTGTTGAAATTTATATTACAAATTATATTAGAATAATTATCAATTTTGTGGAAGGAAATGTGAAAGTATTCTCCAAGTGCAAAGTGCTAAGATGAACAATTAGTAATTCTAAATAAAATTACTACCAATATAAAAATTAAAAAATAATATAAAATTAATTTTTAAAAATTACTTTAAATTAAAATTTAAAGCATCTTGATATTTATTTAATGATACATTTTAATTAATTAGATGAAAGTAAGAATTAATAATTTCTTATAAGACATTCAAAGAATTTGCTCTGAATTATTAATTGGATTTTTTGTACCGAGGGTTTACCTACTTTCAGTTGAATAAATGTTGCAGGGAAAGTGAAAATTGCATTTGTATTGAAATGGGAAATATAATTTCTGATTGATTGAATGAATATTAAAATGTATTATACAGTTTTCCAGTGCTATAGTCTTGTCTGGCATGTTTAAAGAAATTTTACTGATTGAAGTTTTCAATTCATGCGCTGAAAATCTGAAATCTTTGTATTATTTTTTGTTAATAGTAATATGAATTTCATCTTTAAATATTAGAATTATTATAAATCGGATTAAACAGTTTCTTGCGCAGTTTTCATGTTGATTAATCTTATGTTTAATTTCAATTAAAATAACTAAAGTAGAAAATATTTACAAATTATTGAAATTTAATTTTCTAATTAATTTAAAAATTAAAAAACATTTTATTCTTTAATCTGGAAGAAATGATACTTGGATACATCTTAATACATCTTAAATTAATATTTCAAGTTATTATTAATGACCACTTACATGTTAATAAAATTATTTAATAAATATTTTGATAATGGCTTTAACGCGAAGGTTTGGCTTGATCAATTTTAATGCCCTGGAAAAATGTGTTTTGCAGCTCCTTTCCAGTGATTACTTAAAACTGATAAACATCCTAATAAAATTTGGCTAAAAATAAATAGAAAATTTGAATAGGAAAATCAATATTTTCCGAAGAGATAAGGATTTGTGCGTGTTATGTTGTGTTACCTCACAAAACTTAGTAAATCTTGGAAAACCTAGATTTATAAATTTATGAGTCTGTTGGGCAAAAAATAATTTTTCTAAAATTTGTTAATTTGGCATGGCATCCGATAAAATTTAGTAGCTGAAAATTCAAATGGCCGAAAATTTACCGAATATCGTCAATTTAACGATAAAAAAGACAAAAAATAATAAAAAAAGTTAAAAAACATACAAAAAAATATAAAAAATAAATAAAAACATTAAAAAATAATTAGAAAACAACAAAAACTATAGATGAGTCACCGTATGAGTCATTAAGTATTTTCCCCCGGTCAAAAAATTTTTTTTTTATGATTTTAATTGCCTAATTTTTATTTTGGCTTTTTTAGAAAACCGACTATTCATAAAATTTTTCTAAGTGTGAAGATTTTATTCGAAAATCGTATTTTCGATATTGTGTGTGTGTATTTTCCTGGAATTTTTTATGCCAATCGTCCTAATTTTAATTTCTCTATCTGATCCCATCTTAATATTCTTGAAAACATTTACGGATCTCTGGAAAAATTCTTTAAGACCCTTCCTTCCCCTCTAACTTTCTCAAATTTCAAAATATTGAAATTCTTTTTATGCCAATCTTCATCATTTTCAATTCTATACATAATCCCATTTTAAAAACTATGGAAAAGTGTAAAGGTTCTTTAAAAACTCTATGAGCTATCCAGCACAAATTCCCTACTCCTCTAAATTTTTCAATTTTCAAAATTTCGAAAAGAAGTTTTTGCCAATCGTCCTAATTTTTAATTCTGAATCAAAAAACATAAAAGTAAAATAAAATAAATACAAAATGCATCAAGAACCGCACGAAATCTACATAAAAAATAGCATAATAACAATAAAATCTGACCGTAAAATGACCATTTATATAAAAGAAAAAATTAATAAATTAAATGAATGAAAATGAAATATTTTTAGCTGAAAAAATTTAATTAAAAATGTTAAAAATAAATTACCAATTTAAATTAAGAAATTAATAAAAATTTAATTTAGATAACACAAATAATTTCAGGGTCAAATTTTGTTTTATTGCTATAAAAATAACAAGCAAGGTTAAGGTCAAATTATATGTATATATACTGATGTGTTTTCACAAATGACCACCTACTTTGCAGTATTATTTTCAACTTAATTGAAATATTGATTTTCAGTCTCACTTTGAGACTTGTTTGAGCAAGTTCACTGTGGTTAGTGTGCGTTGCAACTAAATTTAAACGCATTGATGATTTATGAATGTATTGATCGATAACCTAATGCTATTAGAAATATTATGAACCATGAATTGACAATGTTTATGAAAATGTTATTTATGAACAATAAATTATGATACTGTGAAGCCCATTTATGAACTTCCAACAACTATATGAATAAACGGTTTTATGCATTCGAGACTCTTACCCGATTGGCACGTTAATCTTTATTTATTTCTTTTTCGGCCCACAGCCAAAACATTTGCAAGACAGTAAAATTACATATAACTACCGAACTATGTAAGTGCGGTGTAAGTCCGGCAACAGTCGTGTCCGTGAAGGTTCCGGCGTGAGAACGCAGGAACCCGAACGTTAAATCACTGAACTAAATAGTGAAAGAGTAGCTGGAGTGGGGGTCTTTTGGTTCAACTTTCTTGCACTCAATTTCGATAAAATTGACATAAAATTTCTAACCACAATCGGCTAAAAATCACTAACACCGAGTAGTCCAGTGGGCACCCATTAAATGTAATATGAACATACATAGATCATAAGGACAAAGAAAGGGAAAGGGTACTGGTAAAATTGCGAAATCGTTGCAACAGTTAAAATGAATAGCCATCGGAAAAAGATTAATCCGAACGACTAAAATCATGAAAAATAATGTTTTAAATAATCTATAAGAATTAAATAAATTATGTTGAATTGAGACGGAAAATATGGGCAGAACGCTGATCAAATTTTCGGAAATAATCAAAATACTTATCATGAAACTATAAATTGAAATACTTATCAACAATAGCAAAATAAAAGTAGAATACGGGTCAGTAATTGATAATATATCGGATAAGACCGTAAAATAAGGGTGGAACGCTGCTCAAATTTTCCAAATTAATTAAAATACTTCAGCGAATATTGTAAGGGAAGGGTGGAACGCTGCTAAAATTTTTCGAATTAAAAAAAATACGTTATCGAAAACTGTAAGATAAGGATGGATTACGGCTAAATCTTTATATAATTAAAATATTTTCATAAAGCTGAGGAATAAGGACGAAGCCCTACAAAAATTTGATAAAAATAATGATAATAGTAAGGATAATGGTAATTATAATAATAATAATAATAATAATAATAATAATAATAATAATAATAATAATAATAATCTATCAGTAGCTCGTTGTACCCATTGATCGTTGGGTCAATTATAGCATTAGCAATAGCGCTCACTTTTTGCAGACGATCTACCCACTCGAACACAGTTCCAACGTTGCTTAGCAACGGGTTCCGAGTGGTAATCGAAAAATATGTGTATGGGGTTGTCTGGGTAACAACCATCTAGTTTCAAAATATCAACACCCAGAAACCCATATTATTATTATTATTATTATTATTATTATTATTATTATTATTATTATTATTATTATTATTATTATTATTATTATTATTATTATTATTATTATTATTATTATTATTATTATTATTATTATTATTATTATTATTATTATTTAAACATTTATTAAATATAACAAGTTGGATCACACAATTTAATGTACATGTCACAGATATTCTTTTCAACTTGGGAAAGTCCATAATAATTCAAATTCAAAAACATGTCAAAAATGTGGTGGGACATTTTTAAATTCTGGTTATGAATCTCATTATAGATCATGCTAACGTTTAGATGGAAGAGAAAGAGAAAAATCTTTAATCAAAAACAAAGAATTCGAAGACCAAGAACAAAAAAAATTGAGAATTATTCAAGAATGAAATAGAAAAATATGGAACATCTGCTGTTTGTTCAACTGTCAAAATTGGAACACCACAAGATTCAGAAGGTGGAGTTAAAGAATATATTTTATTCAACAAGGATAAAATTATTCAAGAAATAAATATTGCAATAAAAAAACTTAAACATGTAAAATTTCGTGTTGATTTACACATTTCATACAATAGACTTCAAATTCATGAAAATCCTTTACCATTGCAGTAATGTCACCACTTTTCCTTTTATTTAATAAACCTCGAGATGATACAATTAATAAAATTTACAAAACTTTAGAAAAAGAAGTTGGAATAAAATCAAATTATATTTCTGGAAGTGACATGACTTTATTTTCATTTGATTTTATTGAAATTCATTTTTGGAAAACAATTCCATTTCAACCAAAAGTTTATATTCCAACACCTGATATTCTCAAAAGTAAATATATTTTAAATGTTGCCAACAGTGACAATAAATGTTTTCAATGGGCGATTCTTTCCGCTTTTCATCCTCAAAAAATTAATCCAGAAGATGTTTCAAAATATAGAAAATTTGAAGATGAATACATTTGGAACTAGGGGTAATAATTTGCCGGGTTTTTGAAAAACCGGTAATTCGGTATTTTTTTACATTTTTACCGGTAATTTTTATAAGCTTAGTATGCATTAAAAATAAAAATATTTACCCAAAAAAACCCTACTAATTGAATACATATCATCGGCTACAGTATATTTTGAAGTAAAATTTTGAAAGTGCGAACTGGAAACCCTTGTAGTTAAAAAACAAATCAAACTACTAATAAATCTAATAACACAAAAAATGAATGGTTTATATTAAAAAACTTTTGGGAAATCCATTTATTAAAATAATATTAAAAATATTATAATGTTAATCAAAAAATTCAATTTTCACTGCTAATTTAGCATAAATTGCTTCTCAAAGGAGGCTCTCAAAAAACACATTGTTCGCAGGGTTTCATCATTCATGCTGGATCTGTATCTTGTGCAAATTAAACCAGCGGCGGAGAAAGCCCTTTCTGACTCTACGCTAGACGGGCGAACTCTTAAAATACATTTCAGGGCTTTCTGTAAATATTTACCTTTAATATTTTGTTCTTTAAAATATAACATTTCTTTTCTTATTATATTTAAAAGCCCAGATGGAGTCTTCAGATCACTGATCTCTTCATCTGCATTTATATTAATCCTATTTTGAATAACTAAATTTAGTTTTTCTTTCATTGAGAGCCTTGAAGATGTTCCTGCAGAAGTCGATTGAATCGCAGATCCCATAGTTAATTCCTGTTCTTCACACACTATTTCAGATTCCGTATCAATAGTTGCGGAATCGCTTTTTGAAAAGGTTTGAATTATTTCAACAATCTTCTTTGATATAACTATTTTGTTAATTGTATTGAACATTCCGTAACTATTTTCACCACATGAACGTGGTTCATGAAGATAATAAAAAATATCGGAATACATAATTCTTCTTTCGCTTATTCTTAATATTAGAGCTTCCTTCAACTCGTTACTAATAAAAGTATTTTGATTGCCTAGTTCATCCATTTCAAACTTAAGAGTTAAATCCGCAATGTATAGGTTAGTGTCTCTCGAACAAAGAGTTTCCACCGCCACTTTAATCGGTTGCAAGGCCGATATAATATTTGATACCAAATTCCTTTCCCGATAATTCTAAATCTGATTTAATATCGATTAGAGTTTTTCGAACGCAATTTTTTATCTAATAAAATCTTTCCAACATATCAAGTAAACTATTCCACCTTATCTTTGTGTCAAGTATTAGCGAAAGCTCTTTATCAAATTCGACCATGACATGTTTTTGAAGGGCGTCATTTTTTACTGTTGATCTACGAAAAATTCCAACAACTTTCCGAATTTTTGATCATTTGATATCCCTTGAACTTTTTCATTTGATATCCCTTGAACTTTTTCATTTGATATCCCTTGAACATTTTCGTTTGATACCGGTTAATTTTCATTCAGAAATGGCTGAGTAGAGATCTCCGAAGATAGTTGAACTTCGCCCTCCAGAAATTTAAAATTCGATTTCAATTTATCCATAACTATTTTAAACATGATAATTTATATTATTTTATATTTATATGATATTTTTATGATATTTATATTTATATTATATTTATCATCTTTCCACTACCTATTTCAATATTTAATTCTTTTTCAACCAAAACACAACAAAACATTTTCCTTTAAAACTATCATCTTTTTACATTTCTATTGTTACAGTTACTTTATTAATTGCTATCATCCTGTTCACTAACATCAACACAAAATATAAAATATAAATTTTTAAAATCTGAAAACTTTAATTGTGGTTCAACTAAAAATTCATGACACATTAAAATATAACTTTTATATAGCATTGATTGATAATTTTTTGCTTTATCAAATTCTATTGGTTTTCCAGGATAATAACTTGAATGTAATTGATTACTTAAAGATTTTAATTGTTTATCATTACCGCTTGATTGAATAAATTTTGAATTATTAGTTGTATAATTAATTGTTGAATCTTTAAGTCCAATCAAAATAAATCTCAGTCGAGTATTTAACTTTGTTGGTTTCCATGAAAATGTACTTCCTCCTAAAATATCTATACAACCTGGTATTCTTGGAAGAAAATTTACATTGATTGGTTTTGAAATCATGTTTAGTCTTTCAACAATTTGAGTTTCCAAATGTCGGTTACAAGTTATTGATGGAACCATCAATATCATTCTTTCAAATTTTTTTTGGGGCATCACCTTCTTTTAAAGCTTTTTCATAAAAACATTTTTTATAATCTTCATTCCTTTCCATTTTCAATTCAAATGGTATTAAATAAATTATTCTATTATATTGTTGAAAGAATCCAAATATATTTTTTAAAGGATATATTCCATCAAATGTTTTGGTTGAATAAAAACTTTTTCTAATTTTATATCCTTAACTATTTTCATCACCAGTACCAGTATCTGGAATCCATCGACTTAGTTCACCATATTGATTTTTAAAATTAGAATCAGTCATAATAAATTGTAATAATGAACTCATTTCACCTGGATATCTTGTATTTTCAACTTCTGTTGATCCTAAAGTTATTGAAATTTGATTAAATAAATTTAAAAACCAATTATGTTCAAGAGTTATATCATCAGTTGAATCAGCACCTGTAATTTCAAATTTATAATATATGAATGAATTGCAAATATCAAGTGGATTTGATGATTGTTAAATTTGAACAATAAATTTCCAGGGGAAGTTAATGGTTCTGCAGATGAAGTTGATGGTAAAACTTCTAAATAATCTTTCTTTTTTAAAAAATGATGAAATTTACTATTTTTATTCACATTGAAAATCGACATTCTATTTATTATTTAAAAATTTAAGAATTCAAAAAATTTAGAATTTTAGAATTTAGAATTTGAAAATTTAGGATATAATTTTTTTCAATCAATTTCATGGTTAATAATCTTGACAAAATTGCATTTATGTGATTTTCACAGTTATTATTTCCTTCTTTTCCAGAAGCTAAATATTTTCTTAATTCATAAAATAATTCACAAAGATTATCAGATACTTGGATTTTCAATTTTTGTAGCCATAAAATTAAAATTTTGATCATAAAGTCTGTTAGATATTAAATTATCATTCCAAATATTTTGCTGAATATTTAATAATTTATAATCTTGAATATATTTATCAAGATTAAAATCATTTACATTTCTAACCATTTTTATTCATGAAAATTCAGTAATCTTAAGATTCAATAATTCACTAAATAATTATTTTTTCATATACTTGAATTTTTTCTTTATCCAATGCAATATAATTATATTTTATAGATAGATGATTTTCAGAACTATTAAATTCTTCCTTGTCTAAAGTATCACTAAACAAATCATTAAAAATACTATCTATATTTCTTTTTCCTAATTGAAAGAATATGAAAAATTAGAATTACCGCAAATTCTTCTAGATGGTAAATCATAATAATTTTGAGCAAAATAAATTACATTACAATTATTATGTCTACCTCGAGTAAAATAAGATTCCACAATTTCTTGATTTTTCATGTTGACACAATCATCAAAAATTATTAAATTCTTCTTCGCTCGATTTAATTTTTTACATGGAATTATTTCATGATATTTATTACTCATTGATACAGTTATTTTATCTGGTGGCACCCACTTGTGTGTTTCTTCACTTAATGTTTCTCATAAATCTCTAATGGATGTATCATCAGGAATTTTATCTTGATTTTGAAATAATCCCACAATATCTTGTTTTGTTAAACCAGAATTTAACCCATGAAAAATTATTTGCATTTTAGGTTGATCAATTGTTTTAGAAAAAATTATTAAATTATCATAGTCTATAAAATTAGAAGTTAGAATAATTTTTAACAACAAAACTGTTTTCCCAGAACCAGAACTTCCAATTATCAACATTCTAAAAGAATTTGGTAAAATAGGATTGTGATTGAATTTCATAATATTTTTATTCCAAGTTGGTGTAAACGAAGTTCCACTTGAAGAAGACATTTTTAATAATAAATTTTTAATAATGAAAAATTATTTATTTTTTATAAGGAGAAAGAAAATTTCCATCCCCGTCAACCTCTATTTAAATATTTCCTTTATTTAATTTTTTCAAAACTTGTTTTAATTTTTTATTTTTAGAAGGACTCTTTTTATTAATAGATTTTAAGTAGATGGTTATGCCACCGCTAGACCATGTCACCACTGAAACACATACCCCCGGGGCAAAATTTTTTTCTAAGTTTTAAAGTACAAAAAAATTTAAGACAAAGACAATGACTCATTCAAGATCATTCAAGGTTATTTAAAAGTTTTCAAGGTCATTGTATGACTCATCATTTTTTCAAGGTCATTGGATGAGTCATCATGGTTTTTCAAGGTCTTTCAAAAGTAGGTCAAGGTCATTGGACGAGTTATCATATTTTTTCAAGGTCATTGGGTGAGTCATCACGGTTTTCAAGGTCATTCAAAAGTAGGTCAAGATCATTCAAATTTTTCAAGGTCATAGTATTTTTAAACATTTTTTAATTTAAATTAACTACTTATTTTTATAAGTAGTGTTTTAATGTTTTTTAATTTTTATTCTATTATTATTATAATTATTATTATTATTATTATTATTACAAGTTATTAATAATATATTATAAAACAAATCAACAACAAAAACTTTATTATTAGAAATAATTCGACTATAATAATATTGTCGAAGAGCTTTATTCAAAGCCCATTCTACATACTTTCGATATCGGGTAGCGCAGCAATGACATCCATCACCACATGAATATAGACATTTTGTTTTGTTCGATATCCCAAAGGAACTCATCGATTACAGAAAATATCCATATAGACGTATAATTGAAAACCAAGCCTGGAATTATTGATGCTGGCTTATCCTTCAATATTTCATGTATATCTGGATAATAGAATTCCAGACGTTCTTTGATAACTTTAAAATAATCATCTACAAAATAGTTAATATTAATAATAATAATTATTAATTATCATAATGTTTAATTTTGTTCATAGCTTGAACTGCGCTCTGTACATCCATTTTAATGATAAAAATTTAAATAACAATTACTTTTATAATAATTTAAACCAACGAGAAGTTAAACACACACAACCTTTTAGCTAAAAACAATAAATATTAATTTATATAAATTTGAAAATGATTAAAGAAATTTTAATAATAATATTAGTTGTTAGTTATTTTAAAATGACTAACTCAATTGTTGTAACCGTTCAAGGTAAAAATTCAACAAGATGTGTATGTCCTGATACAGACGTGTTAATGGATATTTTGTATATGATAGATAGGCCTAGATATTTGAAAACTCCAGTCAAAAGATTATCTGAAAGAATGAGTAATTTAAAAGTCCGATTTGAACTCACATATGAGACTTTAAAAAGAGCTCGGAACGCAATATATGATGATATTTTACATCTAAATAGGACCATAGGTATTATCAAAAATGAATTAAGAAAATCAATATTTGAATTGAATGAAAATCGTAAACTTAATGAAAAAATTATGAATCAAGTTCAATATAGTATAAATTTTTACTCTAATAAAATAACTGATCAGTTCAATCGTATAATGAAAGAAGTTCAACAGCTAATGAAACCTGTTAACAGTGGCAACAAATCATCATTGTCATTTCCATTATATATTTTTACATTTTTTTGTAAATAAAGACATTGCAACTTAAATACAATGTTCATGCATGAATCTGATTTGTCCAATATAGTATAAATAAACTTACACTTCCAAATATTTTTATAAAATGCCAGAAACTAAATTTTTTATAACTTTGTTGAATGAGCTCGTTGTTAATAATGGAGAAGAAGATGATATCATTAAAAACATAAAATTCATGGTAAACCGTACCGAGAAAATCGTAGAAGACATCCCATTTGATTATGAAAAAATTCTCAATTTGCCAACATTGAAGAAAAAGAGAAATTCATTCCAATCGATATTTATTTGCATGTTTGATGAAAATAATAAATGGATGCAAATATTAGTAGGATTATTGTATATGAAACACATGCTATTAAAATCTGGATCCGACTATGAAAATTATTTCCAATGTTCTATAGAGGTATATTACTTTATATTGTTATTAATTTATCATTATTTAGGTGATAGAAACAAAAATTGATCCATGAGTAGAAGCAAACGGTGGATAGAAAGCAATTTTTCAAGTTGCCGCAGAAGCCAAACGTTCCGATATTTATATTACAAATTGCAAATTTTTATTAAAGCTATTGACTGGAGCATCGATTTTTATATATATGTAATAAAGTTTATCATAAATTTTAATAAATATTTCTTTGTTATTATTATTATTAATAAAAAACTACATTTTTAAAGATTTATTGATTATTACATGTACATGCTTCATCACCACAATATTCTACCATAATATTTTCTATAACATGGTCAACGCAATTCTCAATTTCGTTAGGCTCAACTTCATCTTCATCATTAATAATTTCTTCATCATTAATAATTTCAGTATCATTAATAATTTCATCATTATCAATAATTTCTCCATCATCATCATCGCTCTGACATTCTGAATCAGAACATGAATTTTCTTTACCCAATGCTTCAACTAGAGTCAACATATCTCTAATTTTTACACCGGTTACTTTTTCGAGTTTATCAAACAAAAAGTTTATTAAATATTCTAAACGAAAATTAATTATTTTATATTTTATATTTTACCTTTTTCAGACATCATTTTTAAACAATTTTAAAACTAATTATAATTTTGTTTATAGAATAACAAAGAAAACAAAACATTAATACATTTATTAACATTAAATATGATACATTATAATTGTGAAAGTCTAGCAGTAACAATTTTCCATATTGAAGAAAGCACATCATTTTGATCAGATTTATATCCTTGTATTGCTATTGTTAAATACCAGTTTTCCTGTTCTTTGAAACCTATTTCTGTAAATGCATCATAATATCTGGTATATTGACTGGTGAAGAATGCATTTTCATTACATTTTAAATTCGAATTAATCTTATTGAAAACCGTATCAATATCCTTGATATCTATCATTGAGAGTGTCCCCACAAGAGATTGAAATTGAGTTCGATGGAGTTTGACTGGATTTGACAATTGCATATTGATAAGCTCCGTTAAGAAATACATTTTATAATTGTGGAACATCTGAACTGGTTGGACATTGATAGCATTGATTTTCTTGGTCATGCTTGATTTATGATCTTTATAAGTTGGTGACGAGCTTTTATACCTTTGACAGATACTGATTAACTAATCAGAATCATGCATGTACGTATTTCTATTATTATTATTATTATTATTATTATTATTATTAATTTTAATTAATTTTAACAAAGCTAATGCGTGATCACATGATTTACACTGCATCACATGATTCACAAACTCAGTGGTAATGCGTGACTGTATGTAATATTCAAAGAAAACACATGCATACTCATTCAAGGTCATTGAAACAAAGACAATGACTCATAATTTTTCTCTCAGGTTATTGGATGTGTCACCGCTATATCATTCATTCAAGATTATTCGATGAGTCATAATAATTTTCTCAAGGTCATTCGATGACTCATCATGTTTTTTCAAGGTC
Source organism: Schmidtea mediterranea (assembly GCA_022537955.1). Lineage (NCBI taxonomy): Eukaryota > Metazoa > Platyhelminthes > Tricladida > Dugesiidae > Schmidtea > Schmidtea mediterranea. The sequence goes on along the minus strand of CM039681.1, from coordinate 107,317,469 downwards.
ATTGAAACAAAGACCATGACTCATCAAAATTTTCTCAAGGTCATTGGATGTGCCACCGCTAGATTATGTCAGCACTAGATCATCCATTCAAGGTCATTAGATGAATCAAAATAATTTCTCAATGTCATTGAAACACAAAGACCCAAACACAAACACTCATCATATTCTTCAAGGTCATTGAAACAAAGACCATGACTCATAATATATTTTTTAAATTTATTTATTTTTATTTTATATACTTTAATTATTTGTTTCAATCAAGTCAATAATATTATTTATTTATTTTTTATTTTTATTTTATATACTTTTATTATTTGTTTTAATCAACTCAATAATATTATTTATTTATTTTTAAATTTTATTATTATTAAATTTAATTGTTTGTTTTAATCAAGGCAATTATTTTATATATTTTTTTATTTTTATTTTATTTATTTTATATACTTTAATTATTTGTTTTAATAAACTCAATATTTTATTATTTACTTATTTTTTAATTATATTATTATTATTGAATTAAATTGTTTTTTTAATGAAGTGAATTAAATAATTGTTTATTATTTTATTTTTATTTAATTATTTATTTAATATTATTATTATTTTTATTAAATTAATTATTTATTTTAAATTATTATTATTATAATTAAATTTATTATTATTATTATTATTATTAATATTATTTTTATTATTATTATGATTATTATTATTATTTTTATAATTGTTATCATTATTATTGTAATTATTATTATTATTTATATTTTTATTATTATTATTATTATTGTTAATATTATTATTATTATTATTATTATTATTATTATTATTATTATTATTATTATTATTATTATTATCATTATTATCATCATCATTATTATTGGTCATTATTAATATTATTATTTTTATAATAATTATAATTATTATTTTTATTATTACTATTATTATTAATATTATATCATTTTAAAGTAGGTTAAGGTCATTGGATGCGTCATCAAATTTTTTCAAGGTCATCGAAAAAAAGACCGTGACTCATAATATATATATATATATATATATATATATATATTTAAATATATTTATTTTTATTTTATATACTTTAATTATTTGTTTTAATCAAGTCAATAATATTATTTATTTATATTTTAATAATTTTTTATTTTTATTTTATTTACTTTTATTATTTGTTTTCATCAACTCAATAATATTATATATTTATTTTTAAATTATATTATTATTAAATTTAATTGTTTGTTTTAATCAAGCAATTATTTTATTTATTTATTTATTTTTATTTTATTTATTTTATATACTTTAATTATTTGTTTTAATAAAGTCAATATTTTATTATTTATTTATTTTTTAATTATATTATTATTATTGAATTAAATTGTTTTGTTAATGAAGTGAATTAAATTATTGTTTATTATTTTATTTTTACTTAATTATTTATTTAATATTATTATTTTTTTTATTTAATTAATTATTTATTTTATATTATTATTATTATTATTTTTATTATTATTATTATTAATATTATTATAATTATTATTATTACAATTATTATTATTATTATTATTGTAATTATTATTATTTATATTATTTTTATTATTATTATTATTATTATTATTATGATTATTATGATTATTATTATTATTATTATTATATTAATTAATAATTATCATTATTTTTATTTTTATAATTACTATTATTATTCATATTATATTATTTTAAAGTAGGTCAAGGTCATTGGATGAGTCATTAAAATTTTTCAACGTCATCGATTTTAAAAAAATAGTATTTAAATCAAAGCTCTTATTAAAAACAAAAGTTTATTTAGATATCATTAGTATTCACTTGACTGATATTGATAATGTATTACGTGTTTGTAATAAATTTACGTGTGATAAATTGTCTTTTTAATTGTTGTGTAAGTTAAATTATTATTATCAATAGCATTATGATTAGCATTAATTAATCCAGTATGCGTGAATTTTTAAAAAATATTGATATAAAACTCATGGATCGATTATTCTTTATCAATTTATATAGTGAGCCCAGTGACTTTCATTTGTAAACCCAGTGACTAATTTTCATAAAAACACTAAAATAGTTGTTACAACGAATTTATTTGATGGTATCGCTAATAATTTATAGAGTCTAATGAACTTGTAAATTAGTATTTTCAAATCCTAACTTGGTGAATTATTATCAAAATATTGAATTTTTATTAGAAACAGTATATTTGCTATAAATTTATAGAATTTGGTTAAATATTTACATGTAAATAATCCTATGATGGGTTATTTTCATAAACTTTATAAATCCAATGTTTAAATCCTATCTTGAATGAGTTATTTTCAAAATTCTTACATCAGCGGTGTCGGTAATAATTCGTTGAGGGGTTCAACTCCTATAGTGGGCGAATTATTTTTTATTTTAAAAATTAAATTTTTTAATAGAATATAAATCTGTATATTTTATTTGCTGTAAATTTAAAATTTTATAGAAATTGGTAAAGTAAATCTTGTATAATTTAATTTTTTACATTTAGTTAAGTTGAAATTTTAAACTTGTTGAATTATTTTCTTAAAATATTGAATTTTTTGTAAATCTAGTGTTCAAATTTAAGTTTTGAGTGACTTATTTTTAATTAAATAAACTATCAATATACTATAATGGTTATAAAGTTTCTAGTGTTAAACGTTCCTGATTTCTCCTCTCACACAACACGATGACGCAATCTCTTCCGATAGTGCACGATCAATTTGCATCAAATCAATTGAATAATAGTTCATCAGAACTGGTTATTTTCAAGACAATTCTACAAAATCAGATAATTGTTTCCCAGCAATTATTGGATTTTATTTCTCAAAGATCAAATGGACAAAATCAATTGCCACTTTCGGCGAAGCCAATTAATCCAGATCTATCGTTGGATTTAGTATCAAAGAAATCGACCCGTGATAATCAATTGCCACCTTCAACGAATGCAATGGATCCTGAAAAATCGTTCGACGAATGTGATAAGAAAGCACTTTCAAACAAAATATTGCCACTTTCGGCGAAGCTAATGGAACTTGAAGAGCACATTTTGCGAATGAATACTAAGTTTGATATTGTTTTGAATAAATTAAGTAATTCTGATTTTAATGATAATAATTGTAATTTAAATATACTAAATAAAATTAATGTCGATAATAATGATGACTTAAATGTCTCATCTAATTATAATCTTGTTTCAGAAAATGCAGAAAATAGTCCTTTAAATCCTATTAATACACAGCTTAAAAATTTCAAAGTTACTAACTCCAATTACCTTCCACGTATTTTAAATAAAAATGAGCGTCGTAATATTATTAATAATTATCCATGCTTCATAAGTTTATTGAAAAAGAAAAATTCTAAGACCAAGTTTGAAAATTGAAATTCAAAAAACAGATGCTACTAAAAAGATAATTACAAAATCAACAAATTTTCAAAATAAAAATAAAACCATTATTTCGAACCTTATTAATACTGATAATTATTGTTCCAAGCTGATTAAAGCTCCATTAGCAATAAAGAAATTTTTATTTGTATTTTCACATAAATTAGCAGAAAAGGTTTCTATTAAAAACGAACTGCATAAAAGAGCTGTCATTAATAAAACTTTGGATAATTTAAAATTTCAAAAACAATTACCATACTTTCTTGTAAAATCTGACTTAAAATATGCTGATGGTGACTTTATTATGAAGGATCTTTTAACTTCTGAAGATGCTGATAATGAATCTTTTAATATTGGGTCATCTAATTTAACAAGATAGCAGCTTGATAAATTTTATTTTGATTTTCCAGAGATTAAAGAGATGTTCTTTACTGAAGGCATGCACAAAGATTCTGATAAGATAAGTAGTTTAATTAATCACTTAAAGGTAAATAAAGAATTTCCAAAAGATATTTCATTTTCTGGTGGTAAATTCATTATAAATAAAAAATCAAATAAAATAGAACCCGATTTAAGCAATGCTTCTGACGTTATGTTTAATTTTAGATTATTCGACTTATTTAAGATATCTAAAGACGATATAGAACTTGAGAGGCTTATTTCATTACCTGCTTCTTCAAATAAAATTGTTGAAATAATTTTCCACCTAAATTATTTAAACTTAAAGGGTAATATAAAATATTTTAGTAACATAACATATGGTACTTATGTTTTAAATTATTTCCGTAATGTTTTACTATTACATTCTATTATTGATAGTGAAAAATGCAATTCGTTGATAATTGATACTCTTGAAATATGGGGGTCTGAATTAACTGATCAAATTCCTTCTACTTCCTATTTTAAATTTAGTTGTCAAAAAAAACTAATTAAATATAAAAAGTGGTTACTTAATGGCAAAATTGATAAGTTAAAAAATATAATTTCACCACTTACAATTAAAAGAATAAATAATTTATTTAATTTATTTAATAAAACTATTTCGGAAAAAACTAACCGATTGAGTATGATAGACTCGCTCCTTACTTACATCAATGATTTTCGTCCTGAAAGAGACGATAATGTCACAGTTACGGCAAAAAGATTATTGTATTTTGTTATTAGAGATAAGAAAAAATTTCTACTTAAAATAGAGACGACTTTCAGATATCAATGAAATGTCGTAAAAACTGTACTATAGAAATGAGCTTGATTATTTTTGATCTCATTGAATCTCTTGAAAATTTGGTAACTTATGAAGAACATGTTAATTCTGTCGAACTCACCGATAAAATTGATAACTTTAATAAAGGAAGTAGTTCTAACGTAACAAATAACGATAAAACAGTAGTTTTACCTGTTGATATTGACGAGGAAGCTGTATCTTCTTTTGAATTAAAAATTACAGAAAATAAAAAAATGATGACTAGACAAAATCTAAAAGTATCAAAGACAATGTCCAAGTGAAAGTACGTGCCAGCATCAGTCTTAGAATCTGCCACAATCTCTGAAGAGACTGATGCAGAATGCACTAAATTAAAAAATACTAAACTTCGTGATACAAAAGTGTGGTTTACCGACGATGACAATGACCAATACCTTGAACGGCATATCAGTAATCCTACATTTGCACATTTACCGTGCTTTATTATTAGTATTCTATCTTCAGGCATTAAAGAAAATATTATCTCAATTCCAGATGCAGTATTTAAAGCTGAGGTTATTCTTTGTCCGCTAAATATAAACAATGCCCATTGGATTTTATTTGTGTACAGCAAATCGTTGCTTGAGTCATATTTTATTGACCCAATATTTGCAAATAGAAATCTGTTTAAAAATAAACAAGCTACTCTTAAGATTAACATTGCTTTAAATAAGATTTTCAAACGTCAAGTGGCTTCATCTTGTCACCCTTTCCAAAATCTTATATATCAAGAGAACAGTTTTGATTGCAGTCCTTTTATTTGTGCTTATGCAATTCTTATAAGTCAAGGTTTGGACACTTTTCTTAACAATTTTTTGGATGGGATAAGACGAGAGGTGCATGATTTTCAAATTTTTGGCACAAACAAAGTATCCCAAGTTATCGGTGGGGGCCTTCCTAAAAATAATTTGATGGGAATCAATTTTAAAAAACCAATTGCGCTTACTCTTGAAAAACAAAAACGAAACATCAATAGCAGTATTAATATTAAACCAAAATTTCAAAAGTCATGTGTGTCATTCCTCTTAAGTAAATGGTTTAAAAGCAATACTAATATATTTGTTCTTTCCCGGGATCTAACTATCAATTTAATAGCCCAAAATAATAATTATATCATTGAGAACGTCAGCTTTCGGCAGTTCAAAGACGTTCAACATGTCATTAGCATAATTCCCAATGAAAATTATTGGTGTTTACTTCTCTATTCGACCGGTCGTATGACTTGTAATATTTTTGATTTTCGAAAGACTGATATTTCTGATAGACTAACCGAAATAGGAGGAAACTTTACGGATTATTTAAATAGTTTTTTCTTGAGTATGAAAATAAAATTTCAAATAAATCATGGTATTCTCCACCGCTGCTTCATTTCAGATGATCCAACTTTTCATGCCACTGCTTTCATTGTGTTTTTGGAAAAATTGATTTTAGATCGGGATTTTCATAAAAATTAAATCCCACGAACCATACCTAGGAAGTAAACAAAACTCAAATATAATAAGTAAATATAAAAGTAGATCAGAATTTTTAATTAATATGAAATTAACTTTTTACAAAATTATTAATGACTTACCAGTCACTGTCAGGCCTGAAATTCAGGATATTCTGAACCAATTTAGCCACGAGGACCCAGTATCGAATTCATGGAATAAAATTCTTAAAGATTGTCGAAGCACGACAAATGTTCTCAATCTTGTAGATATTTTACCGTTTGAAGTTATTTACGAATTAAAGAGAGCTGATAACACTTCACCAGGTATTTATGGTATTCAATACAAATATCTTGCTCTTCTTGACCCTGAAGGTATTTTGTTAAGTTTCCTGTTTAATAAAATCATCAGTAGTAAAATCATTCCGACTAGCTGGAAAACTTTCAAGACTATACTAATTCCGAAACCTGATAAGACAGATAATTATGATAAAGTTTCATCTTGGCGACCAATAGCTCTGCTGTCTGTTATTTATAAAGTCTTTGCGTCTATTTTAACTACACGCCTAACATCATGGGTGATTTGTAACGATATTTTGCATATTGGGCAAAAGGGTGGCTCTGTCCATGAAGGTTGTGTCGAGCACAATTCAATACTTTCTTCTGCACTTGAGCATTCGAAATATAGCAAGAATTCCCCATTAGCTATTGCTTGGTTAGATATTAAGGACGCATTTGGAAGTGTTCCTCATGACTACTTGTGGAGTGTTCTGAAAACTATTGGCGTTAGCGGAGAGTTTATTACTATTGTCAAATTACTTTACACCGACACTCAATCTTTCTACAGCTGTGGCCCAATTGTAACACCTAATCTTTCAATCAAAAAAGGAGTTAAACAAGGATGTCCTCTTTTAATGATTCTTTTCTCAATTGCCATTAATCCTGTTCTTGAAGCAATAAGTAGATCATGTATTGAACCATTTATGATTGGTGATTTGCCCGTTCAAGTTCTAGCTTATGCAGATGACATTGCACTTGTTGCAAACAATGTCAATAACCTTCAAAAAATTGTTGATGTTTTTGTTGAAGCTGTTACAGAAATAGGATTTGAATACCGACCGGAGAAGTGTGGCTACATGCAGCTTCCCAGAGTTAACACCAATGGTGAGATCTTGATAAATGAAAAGGAGATCAAAAAATTGTTGTCAAAAGAATTTTATCAATATCTTGGTGTTCCAGTAGGCGAGGACAATGATCAAAGTCCCTATGCAATTCTTGATAAAGTTGTTAGTGACATAAAAAGAATTGCAGATTTCGGTTTATTTGGTTGGCAAAGACTCAAGGCCTACAAGATTTTTATTCATTCTCGACTAACATTTGCATTCCGAACATGTGAAATTAAAACTATGGCTTTATCAGCTTCTCAAGGAAATACTAATTCCTGTGGCAATAACTCAAGTAAATTGCGTGGTCATCTGAGAAGAATTTTGAACTTGCCGCACAATTCTGACACAGTTTATTTATACAACTCAACTGAAAATGGTGGAGCTTCGTGTGTCGATTTGCTTGATGAATATCATACTCAAACAATTGTGCACTTTTTCCGACTCTTTACTTCCAATTGCGATTACTCGAGAAACGTTAATACTGACTCTCTAAAGTTTGTAACGGGTCCTCGTCTTGGAATCAAAGAGCCTACATTACAAAAAAGTTTTGATTGGTATAATGGTGCTGAAACTAAATTAAATCATGGTGGAAAAAAACGAGATATCAACGTGCAAGTACTTCAATAATTTACTTTAAAAAAGAACACTACATTTCCGTATCTTTTGATATTGTTAAAGAGCAAGTTTTTTTATATCTGATAACAAAGAGTCATGGAACTTTCATACTTACGACTAAGTTTCGAAAAGCAATTTCTAAGATATTTCACTCTGCATTATACGACTCATATATGCAAAAGTGGCAACTGAGCAATAAAAGCGACATGATTGCAGCGGCTATAAAATTATCTCCTCAAATAAATAAAGCAATTTTTAAAAGTAAACTTGGCGAATTTGCATGGAACTTTATACATCGAGCGCGAACTAATACACTTAACATCAATGCAAAGCCTAATAGAAAAGGGGATTATAGACTTTGTAGACGTTGTGAGAAAGAGGATGAAACTATGTCTCATGCCTTACAGTCATGTAAAATTCACCAAATACTGACATTAGAGAGACACAATGACTGCCTAAAGATAATAACGAATAATCTAAAAAATCCTAATTTTATTGTCGTGGTTGACCATTCTTGCTCTCTTGTCATGAATTCTAAACAACGCGTCGATCTTATAATAACTGATACTGAAAGAAAAATAATATTCATGATTGATATTAAGTGTCCAATGGATTCTGTTTCACATTTTGAGTTGGCTGATAAGGCAAATATTGAGAAATATAGCTTGCTTCAGAGTGAATTACAGGTAGCCAAACCTGATTATCAGGTAGAGCTTTACACTTGTATTATTGGGGCATTAAGCTCAATTCCTCCATCCACTTATGATCTGATTTGTAAACTTGGCATTGAACCACTTCAAACAGAAGGTCTGCTTAAAGAATGTGCAATGAGCAATATCCTGCACTCAGCTAAAATATGGTATTACCATGTGCACGGCATTCTACCAGACTTCTGCAATTAATTTAAAATAATGGATATTTAAACTAACTTAAACTTTTTCATTGAGATCAGAATTATTTTTTTTGTTTGAAATGATTCAGACTACATTCGTAATTTATCTTTAAATTCAATATTATTAACCTGACTTTTGCCTTTGTAGAAGTCGTAATTGAATTTAGAAAACTTAGAAAATCAAATCAGAGCTTAGGTCGTAGTATTTACTACTGCATAATTTATATTTGCAATGCCGGATGACGACGCCGATGAATCATCATATCAGATCAAGCAAAAGAAAATTCAGAAGACTCTAATTGCAGAAGAGACTGATTGATCAAATACTTGATAACTTACATTTGAATTCATCCTTCTCTACTACGATTGCAGTATGAATTGCATGCTTCATGTTGAGCATATTCTTTTCATTGTGAAACAAACTTGTTATATTTAATTAAATTTTGAATAGTATTAGTGAGTGATTTTGTTAAGTCTACGACTTAGTCGTAGACGTAGTTGTAGGCGTGTTGGGCGATGTTGGGCGATGTTGGGCGATGTTGGGTGATGTTGGAAGCTGATGGGCCCGGATCGGCGCTGATGGGTGCGGATGGGCGTTGATGAGTATGGATCGGTGCTGATCGTTGATCGTTGGTTGGTGTGTGTGTGAAATGTTTAAGAACAGAAGGTTCTAGAAGGTAGGTGTGTTGGTCCACAACTGCATGACATAATAACAGTAAGGTAGGTGTGTGGAATGTTCTAGAAGGTAAGTGTGTAGAAGGTTCTGAAGATAGGTGTGTTGGTCCACAACTACGTGACATAATAACAGTTAGGTAATAAGTGTGTCTCCATGTAGTGACCAGTGGGTTAGGTAATAAGTGTGTGACTGACCAGTGACATAATAAGTGTGTCTCCGGATAGTGACCAGTGGTCAAGTGACATAATCATGACGTCAATCTCCAGATAGCAACAGTGTGGATAGAGGTCAGATGTTACGTAATAATTACGGAAGCCAGTGGGGAGGTTGTATCTGATGGACTCAGATCCTACTACTTTTACCCTTTAAATAGCAATATTTAACCAACCAAACCCTTTTAAAATGACAACAAACTCTAGACCAATCATTTCCCATCAAATAACACTTTCCACTACTCTACCAACTATATTCATTATTTTTTATACAAATCACCCTTTAAGTAACGATATTTAACCGACTCGATACCTTAAAAATATCAAAAAATCTGTTTTTAATCGATTATTTCCTCTTAAAAGAACATAAATTCTCCTCTTAGAAAATTGTTTCTCTCTAAAATAAATTAAAATTTACTTTCAACCAATCATTTCTCTTTAAATGACAATATTTTCACTCTCTCATAACATTTACATATATTCAAACAAATCCCCCTAAAAATATTATAAATTTCTCCTCTATATTCTCCATTTAGAAAATATTTACCCTTTGAACACAGATATTCAACCAACTCAATCCCCTTAAAAATATCAACAAACGTTCTTAATCAATTATTTCCCCTTAAAATATCATAAATTCCCCTCTTGACCGATCATTTGCCTTTAAAATAAAATTTACTCTCAGCCAATTATTTCTCTTCAAATGACAAAATTTCCCATTTTAATTCAGTATCTTTTCATAAAAATCCACATTTAGATAATATTTAGCATTTAAATAACAATATTCAACCGACTCAATCCCCTTAAAAATATCATAAAATATACTTTTAACCAATCATTCCCCTACAAATGACATTTTCCTCCACTGCATCAATAATATACATATTTTTTCGTAAAAACCTACAAAATCGATAATATTTATTCCTTTAAAATTATATATTTAACTCCTTAAAAATCTATCATTTGGATCATATTTACCATATGTATTCAACCAATCAAATTCCCTTAAAACTATCATAAAAATCTGAATTTTACCAATAGAAAATAATTTTTCTTTAAAGTATTATAATATTGATATCGATACCCAACATTTTTCATCAAAACTCATCACAATTTCATTCTGGCAACAAATTCAAGCAAATAAAAATTCATCAAAAATGACTAAAATCGAATAAAATCTATGTTTTCCACATAAATTAAATTTCACTAAATTATTGCAAAATCACAAAATATATATCATATTGCTCAAATAATTAAAATTAATCAGTAAATCAAATATAAATTCAAAAAAAATTACTAGTCAACTCATAGATATAATTCAACGATTTTCATATGTATACTAATAACCACACTGAGCATTCTCTTAAAAATCTCTAAATTATACTACTTTTGTGATTGATATCCATGAAATCAATAAAATTGAAAATGAAAGTAAATAATCGACCCCTTATCTCAAAGATATTTTATTCTTTCTAAGTTTCACAAAAATATTTTTAAAAATCAACTGAATGGATAAAAGTTTGGTTTAATTAACAATAAATTTTAATTAAATATTAAATCTTGTCTCTGTGTATTCCAAAAGTTGATTGTAATTTACTGTAAAATACATTAATCCCTGCCCAATAATCCTCTGAAAAGCTTTACATACTTTCAACTTTTTAAAATAGATCATAAAATTATAATTAAATATCATTTACTATTCAAAATCTATCAGTCAAATTGGATTCTAATTGGTAAATAATTATCTTAAATAGATGTTTCATAAACATTTTGTTCCTAAAATAAACTTTTATTTAAAATAATCTTAAAATCAAGTTAAATCTATTAAATTATCAAGAAATTAAGTGCTTCTAAAATTATAAATTTACCCTCATTTCATCAATAATTTCTACAAAAACTTAATAGTCCCCCAAATCCATTAAAATTCAACAGAAAACCATAAAATTCACAAAATAAAAATGATTCAAAATTTAATAGGAAATGTTAAATATCATCTAAAACTTGATATTTCATTACTAAAAATTATCATAAAATTTCCCTAAAAGCTCTAATTAATTTTAATTATTTTTGCCCATTACAACCTTATCTATTGAAGGTTGTAATTAAATTTATTAAAAGTTAATTAAATTTTCATTGAAAATGACAAGTCAGTAACAAGTCAGCAAATGGAATTTTAATTAGTAGAGATTATATTCTATAAAGAAAGTTTTAAGTGAAGAAGTAATATTGGTGAAAGAGTACATTAAGTGACTAAAATCGTTGAAATTACTGAAAACGTGGGATAGCTAAAGATATCTACTAAATAGATGAAATATCAATTGATATATTAAAAACTTGAAAATAAATTCTACTTTAAGAGTGGATGAATTACTATTATATTAAATTAAAAACTATTAACAATTGAGTAGATTTTATCGGTTAACTATATTTAAATGGAATATATATTTGTTGATGGATCTGCGCAGATGAATAGTTATTAAAAACAATAAACGCGCACGCGTATACCAATCCGGCGATAATAATTAAAATAATAATAATAATTAAAATAATAATGATAAAAATAATAATAATAATAATATAAAATAAATAATTAAAGGAAAATAAAATAATAAACAATTATTAATTTCACTTCATTAAAACAAACAATTTAATTTAATAATAATAATATAGTTAAAAAATAAATAATAAAAATATGATGAGTCATGGTCTTTGTGTTTCAATGACATTGAGAAATTATTATGACCAGTGGTGACACGATCTGGCGTTGACACATCCAATCACCTTGAGAAAATTTGAATGACCTTGAGAAAATTTTTGATGAGTCATGGTCTTTGTTTCAATGACCTTAAATGAGTCATTGTTCTTGTCTTAAAATTTTTTGTACTTTTAGACTTAGAGAAAAAACTATTTACCCCCTCGGGGGGTTGATCTAGCGGTGACACATCCCACTTCTTTTTCCATTTTGAAAAGGAAATAAATGAATAGCCAAGTTGTTTTTAATCACTCATTAGCCAATCAGATATCGACCGATCCCTCGATTTCATTGTGTATATCACTAATAATATTTTTGTACTCTAGATTTCGCAACCCTAATATGACTATTTTCCTACTGGCAAACACGTTAACACACATGAGGTTATATTTTAAAAGCCTCGGTGCAGGAAATAATTCTGGCTCGAACATATAAAGCCATTTTATTGACATGTTGTATAGATTGATAGATTGTTCCATATCCATGGAAACCGGAATTGACTGAATTTTAATATCCTTTATTCAATATTGTAATTTATTGACATCTAAAGGTTTCTTGCATCCCATGATTCTGCATTTGCCGGATTTGAAAAATATTATAGGGTATTTTCCACTTCTATCAACAATTTGCTATGGTTTACCAGTCGGAAACGTCATTTTTGACACGTCAAAAGTTCTTTATAATTTATATTCGATAACATAATTAAACAATAATGAAATATTAATCTATATATATATATATATGATTTTTAGAAAGAGTTCATTAAATTGTATAATATAAACAAAAACCTATAATGATACAAATTAATAACGGAATAAGGAAAGGATATCAAATCGTCAGCCCAAGTGGTAGTGGTAAAACTATGTTTGTTTGTAAATTATTGAAATCTAATTTATTCCAAACCAAATTCAACAAGATTTGTTGGCAAAAGGGTGCAGATGAAGAACATGGATTGACTCAAGATAATTTCTGTAAATTGAAAAACATGAAAATAGTAAAGGGTTTCAATAAAAACTGGTCAAGTCGATTAAGGAAAGGTGATGTCATCATTATCGATGATTTGTATCAGGAAGCTAATAAAGAAAAGGATTTTAATAATTTATTCACAAAAATTAGTCGGCATGACGGTGTTACTGTGAATTTTATTACTCAAAATCTATTTCATCAGGGTGGCGCACTTCGAACAAGGCATTTAAATGTTCAATATTTAGTTATTTTCAAGAATCCTAGAGATGCAACAGTTATTGATTTTCTTGCTCGACAAGCATACTCTAATAATAGTAATTTTCTTATCAGTGCATTTCAAGATGCTACAAAATCACCACATGGATGTATATTTCTTGATTTCACACAACAATGCAATGATGATTTACGAGTAAAAACAGATATTTTCAATAAAGAAGGTGTCATGGTTTATAAACAAAGTTGAAAACATTAACATGTAAAAATGTTTATGAAATCCAGGCTTAAAAATGTCTGAAAACTTAGACAAAGTATTAAAAAGAAAATAAAGACTGAAAACGTTCCACCAAAGACTAGTTATACACAATCTAAAAAACTAATAACCGAGAATTTTCCGCAATGAATCTAATTTCGAAAAACATCATTAAAAGGAGTAATAAAAAGAGTCAAAAAGTTAAAATTTTAAAAAATCATAGGAGTTTCCCATATTTTAATGCATTGTTAAAGGCTTTGAGTAGGAAAAGAATGTCTATTTTACAATCATTTCCAAATTTTGTTATCGATGATTTACTCAAAATTCTACTAAAAGTACTCAGAGGTAAAATTAAAATCAGTAAATCTAAAAAACTAGTATTTAATAAACATCGTAAGCCTTTGTTATCGCTTGTAAATAATAAAAATCGTAAGCAAATGAGAAAAATCATATATAAACAACAAGGCGGTTTTATCGGCGCAATGTTACCATTAGCAATATCATTATTAGGTGGATTACAATAAACGATGGGATAATCATTACCTAATGTCAAATTAAAATTTAAATCATATTGTTGTAATGGAGAAGATTTGGACAAACCCAGAAGACGAATCAGGTTTCGGTGGAGTGGCAAAGGTAAAGAAAAGAGTCCCAAATTCGAAAAAGGAAACGCAAAAGTGGGATAAGATAAAATGAAGGATAAGCCAACATCAATAATTCCAGACTTGGTCTTTAATTACACATCTATATGGATATTTTCCGTAATCGATGAGTTCCTATGAGACGTAAAGCAAAACAAAATGTTAAAAGGTATGGAACCTGAATATTCATGTGGTGATGGATGTCAATGCTGCGCTGCCCGATATCAGAAGTATGTGGAATGGGCTTTGAATAAGGTTCTTCGACAATATTACTATAGTCGAATTATTTCTTTTTAATGAATGTTTTTGATGCATATGACTTTGTTTTTATTATATATTAATTATAGTATAATAATAAATATAATAATAATAATAATAATAATAATAATATTAACAAATAAAAACTTGTAACATAAATAATAATAATAATAAAATGTTGTAATAATAAAAAAAGTTTTAATAATAAATATAAAAATTAAAACACAAATTATAAAAATAAGTATTAAATTTAAATTTAAACATTTTTAAAAAATAATATGACCTTGAGAAATTTTGAATGACCTTGAGAAAAATTTGAATGACATTGAGAAATTATTATGACTCATCCAACGACCTTGAATGAGTCATGGTCTTTGTCTAAATGGTCTTGAGAAAATTTGAATGTCATTGAGAAAATTTTTCATGAGTCATCTAACGACCTTGAACTAGTCATGGTCTTTGTCTCATTGACCTTGAATGAGTCATTGTCTTTGTCTTAAAATTTTTTTACTTTTATACTTAGAAAAAACGTTTTACCCCCCTCCCTCTATCTATTGGGAGATATTAAACCACCTGGAGTACACGTAATTGCATGCAGCAAAGAAACAGTCAACGTAATGGGGAGAAGGTGGACAATGTTGAAATATCAAGATAACGAAATAGATACTTATTTAGCAGTGATACCCTAATTAAGTGTGCCGTGTATTATCGCAACAGATTTAATGCCAGATCTATTCAAAGAAATTGTCATCGATTTAGGAACATTGTGCCTGAAAGATAAAACTGGGAAAATCTGTACGATGAACTCAATCGTGTGATGTTCTGAAAGTATAGTTATACCAGCAAAATCACAAATGATATGTTATTCGAGTATATGGAGATGTTACTGGTGAAATAATATTCGAACCAAGTAAAAAATTCTAAAAACGACGCGAGTTACCACTAGCAAGAGAAATTGTAAAGATTAATGAAAATGGTGAATTACCAATCAACATCAAAAATTTCGACGAAGAAAATAAAATCATATACGAAACCGAAAGATTGGGAAAATTGACGCCAATGATGGACATCGAACTACCCAAAATACAAGAAGAATGCGAGGAAGACAAAGCATTATAGACAATCAAAAGCGCGAAAATGAGAAAGCCCAATTACAATAATTGCAAATAGAAAACAAAGATATATTCGCTGTATCAGATTTAGATTTAGGGACATGTGATGTAACTCTATACGGAATACCTCTATTTAGGTGAAATACCAATCGCATTATGACCATAAAAGCTAGCAGAAGTTCAAAAAGAGGTGGCAGTAGGAGAAGTACAAAAAATGCTCGATGCAAAAGTAAAAGAACCAAGTTGTTCACCTTGGCAACTTCCAGTTGTATGGTAAACAAGTGAGACAGATCACAAAGATTTTGCATAGACTACAGAAAGTTGAATGCCGTAACATAAAGAGATACGTACCCACTACCTAACTTTCAATGAAATGTTACTAACCTTCCAAGGAACAGTATATTTCACGTCACTCGGCTTAAAAAGTGGATATTGGTATTTCAAAGTTAAAGATCAAGATAATAAAAACATTTAGTAGATTTGGATCATGAAGATTTTTCGGGGAATAATGCCCACATTGACGTGGATGATGATGATAAATGTTAGCTTTTTATTATTTTTATAATATATTATTATTTTAATATTATTATTTTAATATTATTATTTAAATATTATTTTAATATTATTATTTTTAATATTATTATTTTAATATTATTATTTTAATATTATTATTAACATTTATTATTTTTTAATCCAAAGGGATTAAATAAAAACAAATATTAATAATTTAATGAAAATCTAAATTTATGATATTGAATTTTATATTGAAAACTTATTGAAAACTTATTGAAAAGTTAGAATTGATGGAAAACTTATTCAAAACTTATATTCGATGAAAAAGTTATAATTGATGAAAAAGTTAGAATTGATGCAAAACTTATCGAAAACTTATATGTACTTGTATATGTACTTGTATATGTGCTTGTAGGAAGTGTAATGGAGGTTGATAATGAGATTCCTCATTGTGTGCATGATTTTTTGAATGATTTTCCGATTGGTTCAGAAAAGATGAAATCCACCGAATTCTAAAGTTGAGAAGTTGATGCTCACGCATTGGCCTAAGAAGAACCATGTTCTTCATTGGCGGCTTCTCAAACTTTATCTTTCTCTTGCTGTGAAGGTTGTTAAAGTTCATCGCGCAAATAAATTTAAGCAAGCACCTATATTTCATGCATGCATTGACAAAAACACAAAATTAAGAGCTCAAAGTACTAGCGAGCTATATAGGGACTTGTTTAAACTTAATAATAATAGTTTGTATGGAAAGTCTGTCGAAAACCTTAAAAGGCGGATGAATTTGAGGCTATGCAATTCTGATGAAAAGATCTGATTGCTGATCATCTGAATAAGGATTCGATATGTTTAGACAGGCCTAGTTACATCGGACAATCAGTTCTAGACCTGTCTAAACTTAGAATGTACGAACTACAATATAAGGAATTAGCTAAATACCGTAATGAATTTAATTGCGAAATAAATATCGTTGCCGGCGACACGGATTCATTTTTCCTTGAGGTTAAGCACTGTAGGCTAGACACTCTTTTGACGGCAATGATAAGAGACAACCTTTATGATACCTCAAATTACAACCCAGCACATCCCTTGTACTCGAGGAAACTAGATTCAGTGTTAGGAAAATTTAAAGATGAGAGTAAGGGTCTTGAGTATGAGGAATGGATTTTCTTAAGACCCAGGTGCTATAGTCTTTTAGGTACTAAAGATATAATGAGGGCTAAGGGAGTGAAGTTGTTGGGGACAGAGATTGAGCACCAGTCATATTTAGATTGTTTTAATAATGACACAATATTCACGGTGCCTCAAACTAGGATAGGGATGCGGAACCACCAATTGTTTACATTTAAGAAGAGTAAAATTGTGCTTACCAATAAAGAAGATAAGCGTAATTGGGTGGGTAGAAATTCAAGTCTCGCATTTGGTCATTACTTAGGAATCGATGCCATTGATGATGACCAAGTATCGAACAGCCCCAGTTATCAAAGTACTCACAGCACAACCTTTGACAGCTACAACAGTGGTTTCAGTCGAAACATTGACGATTTATTTGATTGATGTGAATAAAATTTTATCGATTTATTTTATGGTTGTGATTTTTTATTAATTTTTATTATTAAAATAGCACATATAAAAGTTTTCTCATATTTTGAGCCATAACATAAATATCATATGAAATATATTGTACAAACATTTTCTATTGAAATAATTTTATATACTTTGTTGAAATTTATATAAAATAATAAGGAAAATTATAATAATAAAACTTGTAATAGTACTAATAATAATGATAATAATAATAATAATAATAATAATAATAATATAATAAAAATTAAAAAACATTAAAACACTACTTATAAAAATAAGTAGTAAATTTAAATTTAAAAAGTTTAAAAATACTATGACCTTTAAAAAATAATTGATCTTAATATAAATGACCTTGAAAAAATATGATGACTCGTCCAATGACCTAGACCTACTTTTAAATGATCTTGAGGAAATTTGAATGGCCTTGAAAAATTATTATAACTCATCGAATGACCTTGACCTACTTTTAAATGACCTTGAAAAAATATGATACAATGTCATACAATGACCTTGAAAAAATTTAAATAACCTTGAATGCGTCATTGTTTTTGCTTAAAAATTTTTGTACTTCTAGACTTAGAAAAATTTTTTACCCAGGGAGTATGTAGTCCAGCAGTGACATAACCATATACTATTTTATTAAATCATAAATTCCATGGCATTGATATGGATCTGAATAAATTCCTTGACCAGTTTTTGTTTCTCCACCTGTGGTAGTCGCTGACGCTCCAGTTTTTGTTTCTGACTTAATTTTTTCAATCTCTGCATCTAATTTATTTGATTCTTTATAGTTTTTAACAGCAGTTGTTATTCCACCTGCTGCTCCTGCTGCAGCTGTAATTCCTCCAAAGATTAATGGTAATAATACAGCTAAAGAAAGAATTCCACCAGAGACAGTCGCTTGCGCTCATCGAGAATGTTCAGCTTTTTTTTGTTTAATTTCTGCTATTTTCTTTTTACCAATGTATATTTTTCACCATTATATTCAACAGATGCAGGTTTATTTGTTTCTATTATTTTTCTTATTTTTTTTCTATAAATTATCAACAGTCTGTGTATCAATAATTTCATCAACAATATTTAATAGAAATTATTAAAAAATGGTTTTTTGGAGTTCATTTTGATAAAATTTACCTAGAATTTCTTCACCAGTCATGTCTTTAATTCCAAAAGTTATTGGTTTTGTATTATTATTTTTTGAAATGATAAAATTTTCTTTAGACCATTTATGTGTTGAACCTTTTTCAAATTTATTTTTCCATTTAAATATTCGAACTCGATCGCCAATATTAAATTTTTGTTTTTCTTGTAAATTTTCATTAGCATAATTGTTATCATGTGTAATTTCTCTTTATTAAATCAGGATTCTCACTTGCTTCTGTTGGTGAAACTCCTATTGTTCTATGAATTTTATTATTATATTTATTAATTCTGGTAATACATCTATCCAAATTCTATTTTCTTGTTCTGTAAATTTTTTATAGATCCAATTTTTCAATTTTCTATTAAATCTTTCAATTATAGGATTATGTGAACCATAATTTGATCTATTATCAGGTAAATTAAAAGTTGAATAAATTTCAATATTATTTTCTTGTCTAAATTCTTCAATTATTTTATTATAAAACTCTTTACCATTATCAACATATAATTTTTTTGGAATTCTATCTAGTGTTTCTTCAAATAAAAACTCGAATCCTTCTTTAATTGAATTTGCTGTTTTGGATTTTAATGGTAGAACCCAAGCATATCGAGTATTTAAATCAATAATAGTTAGAATATATCTATAATTTTTATTACTTTTAGGATTTACGGTTTCAATTAAATCTGCTGATCAAATATCATTTTTATTGAAAACTTTTATTTTTAAATATTTTTTAGGTTTTCTATATTCTTTATGTAATTCATTCGCTAGAGTAGTATTTTGATTGTCTGAGTTTGTTGGTATTTCTTCAAAGACAGTAGCTTGCGCTCCTCCCAATGCGATCTTTGTTCTCAATGCTATTTTTCCTATTGCTCTTGAAAATCGTTTAGAAAATGTTGGATTTTGAATATCATTTAAATCTTGAATCAAATCAATATCTGCGTTTTGACGAGAAAGAATATCTTCTTGACGATACGCAATGTCATTTTTTAAAGCCATTGCATCAACTTTATTTATTTGTTTTTCTCCAGGTTTAGGATTATCATTTTCATCAAGTCTTATATCTAAATGAGTTCCTGGTGGAACATCTCTAAAGTTTCTAAGAGAGTCGGACTATATCTTAAGGAAAAAAATAGTTGAAAAGTGTTTAACAAAACGTATTGACTTTTACAAAATAATTTCAATGATTTCAATAAAATACAATAATCAAATACAAATGTTATTCAGAAAAGATAATTTTTCTTGCTAACTATCCAGTAACTAAACAACCAAGTGATTTACTAATATAGAGGCATTAATGATCTGAAAGAGAGTGAAGAAGATTTTATTAATAAATTTGTATTTTTACTTGTATTTATTGTTATTGTTTAACTTTTTATTTACTTTTATTTAAATTTTGTTGGTAAGTAACCAAATATTTATATTTAATTTTTCAGTAACTAGTTATCGGTTATCTAATATGTATACAAGTAGACGGAATGAAGTTCCAAACCGGAAAACCTCAACATGTAGTGGATAGAAGCGGAAAGTATCCAATCTTATTATTCAAGAGCGGAAAATCCATGATAATGGGTTGCAAGAGACCATTACAGAAAGGAGATCTCAAATATCAGATTCAAGATTTACAAATTCAATCATTATCTTTGAACATTGACATGGGTTATCGAATCAACTTGTATGTATTGTCTACCATAACAGAAAACATTTACGAACCGGAACTGTTTCCTGCATTAAGACTTTTCAAGTATAATCCACTTTGTGTGAATGTATTTGCAAGCGGAAAAGCCATTGTCATGGGGATAATAACATTGGAATACAACCCTCTAATAAAAGAAATATTTAATTTTATAAAATCAAAAATTAATAATCATAATACCGACATAGAAATACTAGATTATTTATTAAGAACTGATTGTGTTTAAATAGATAGTTTTCTGACGATTATAAAAATTTAAAATGATCGACGAGCAAGAAGCATATGTACTCGAAAATATTCTAGTGAAGATGGAAGAGCTCTTTCCGAAAACGAAGAACGAGCTTTCGTATTGTGCTCCTGAATTTTCGGCAACACGGATTTATCAAACATCAAATAAATTGGTTTGAAATGTCTATATGACTGCATTGTTTGTGCAGATTCTTCAATGTTGACTTGTCCGTTTAGATGCAGATGCTGCAGCGACTACAAGAAGAAAGAAGTTGTTCATATTTTGTTGGCAGAATTAAGAAGAACTTATTATAAGCTGATTCATGAAGATTTTAATTAAATAAATTCTTAATTTGATCTTTATCTTTTTACTAGTTTATTTTTATGTGTATCAATTATTTATTAAGTATTTACTAGGTTATATTAATGTTGATATCATGCATCTTTTTATTTGATTGTTGTTGAAATTTTATTATTATTATTATTATTATTATTATTATTATTATTATTATTATTATTATTATTATTATTATTATTATTATTATTATTATTATTATTATTATTATTATTATTATTATTATTATTATTAATATTTAAAATTTAGTTTCAAAAATTAACTAAAATATATTAAACTTGTAAATAATAATATCTATGTTAAAATTAATAAATTATTACTTTAAATAATGATTTGAAAATTTTTTTATTATTAATTTTTAATAAAATTCAAACTTTAAAAACTATAATTATATTTAAAATTACTTAAAAAACATTTAATATAAAATTACTTTAATATTAAATTAATGTTTATTTAAAAACTTTGTCAAAAATTAAACTACATTAAAAAATACATAAAAATTTTAAATCGACAAAAAAATACATTAAAAAAATCAACAAAAATAAATGCACAAAGATGCGCACACAAAATTAATTATCTTGATTACATAATTATGTAATCAAGATAATTCGAGATTAATTACATCATTAAGTACTTAAATCCGTCACTGACAGGAGGGTAGGGGGTACTTGTGTGTTATGCGGCAGAAAGCCACTAACTACCTAGTGTGTATGTTGGAAATTTGCTATATTTGTTGGGGTATCACGAAAAAGCACAGTAAAATCGATAAAACACAAAAAATGATAAAAGTGCAATATTAATTAAAAAATTTATAAAAATTCGAAAGTAATATTGATCGGGGAAAATTGGTATGGTTGAACGCCAAATTGGGATACGAGTCCAGAAATAATAATAAAAATTTAGTGAGGAGTCCCTAGAAAATAATATAATATAAAAAAGGAAATTAATTAAGCAAAATTAATTACTAATGGGAAGCCCGAGTCAATGGGAAGCCCGAGGCAATGGGAAACCCGAGAGACGTGGAAAATCCGAGAGCTGAAGAAAACCCGAGAGATGAGAAAAACCCGGCGCACAGACGGAATAATAAATTAGCCTAAACAACATTAAATGGGCGCCACTAAGTTACGGAGAGGTAGTTAATTCGTAATTAGTAATTTGGTAATGGACCAAACGTTGTTGACAAATGTCGGTCTGGAAAGTAATTATTAATGATAATTTAATAATGCAGAACATATTGTTGACAATCGTCGGAAAACAGTCTGAGCAGGAGTATAAAAGAAAGAGGGAAAAACACGAAAGGACCACAATTCATCAGACAAGAAAAGAGAGCCACTATTCACCCGACAAAAAAAGAGAAACATTATCAACCAGGCAAAAAAAGGGCAATCATTATTAACTAGATACGAAAGAGCAGATATTGTTAACTAGAGTGAATCGACGTGAATGAGCAGTAACTAGGTTAGTAGAGAAATCCAAATCCAAGTAAAAGTCAAGGTTATCTATCAGACAGGGTGGTTCTCCCTTGGACAACCTACCCTAAGATAAACCGACCCAAACAGTGGTTAAAGGGTGCAAATCAAGTAGTGAAATTGTGATTATAAATATTGAACCAAACGAATTGATCTGTTTTTGTGATAAAGTGCAAATAAAATTATTCTGTGTTGGGTTTGCTTATTTGATCAAAAAAGGGACACGAGGAGTCAGAGGGAACCGACTTTCAATAATAATAACCCAACATATTCATAAATATGTGAAAATTTATTTGAAAAAGATGCTTATAAAATATGATTTGTCTTAGTAATTTTGTGATTATCAAATATAATAACATAATTATATTACTTATAAATATAATTATGTTATTATATTTGATAATCACAAAATTCCTAAGACAAATCATATTTTAATAACATCTTTTACAAATAAATTTTCACATATTTATGAATATATCAAATTTCCAACATACATAGATTATGTTACTACATGATTCACAATGTGAATGCAATACAAGTGCATGTTTAACAAAGACTTGACTAATGAATATATTAAAAACTATGGTTTTACTATTTTTTGTATTTAGAAATATGTTTATGAAAAAATATTTTACAAATTATGTTGATTAAAAGTACACCCGCTCGCATTTAATATATTAAATTTTGACTTAATAATATTATTTTGGCTCGAGTTTAAGTTTAAATGGATATATTATTTGTTTGTATTTTTAAATATAATAATATCTTTACCATTTATTAAATTTTATTATTATCTATAAGTTTTCTTTTATGTGTAAAACAAACACACATATTTCAATAAAAAACAGATGTGTATCGTAAATTACATTTATTTGATTAACAATCTCAAAACTTACATAAATACTGTCATATATCGATGATTTAACACACTCATTTTGAGCCATAGAAATTTTTTTTGATATTCATTTACACATATTTTCAAAAAAATATCGAATTGTTTCCTTAACTTTATACACACACATTTACACTCTTTCTATCCTTTGTCTACCATGGACCACGATCGCAAATCTTCGAAAAATCCATTGAAAGTCCTTTAAAATGTTTACTTAAGTTTTATACAAACAAATATCGTTGATTTAACACAGACATATTTTGAACCATAAACTGGAATATCATATTTATTTCACCCATATTGAAATAATAATATTAATAATAATAATAATAATATTTGTTAAAAAAATTTGGAAAGATTTTATAAAATGACCATTATACACATGCGAGTGATGGACAAAGAATATTTCAAAATCAGTCCAAGTATTACTAAGACATTTTATAGACGCTTGTGTAAATTTTTTAAAATAATAACTTTGAAATAATAAATATTATAATAATAATAGTAATAATAATAATAATAATAATAATAATAATAATAATAATAATAATAATAATAATAATAATAATAAATAATAATAATAATAATAATAATATTATTATTATTAATAATAATATTTTGTTAAAAATTTTTGGAAGATCTTATAAAATGACCGTTACACACACGTGCACGATGAATAGAAAAAATTTGGTTATTTTAAAAAAGTATGAGTCATAAAAATATTTTCCTAGAGAGGATGGTTTTTTCAATAGTAGTTTTTACAATGGGATCAGGTATAGAATTGAAAATGATGAAGATTGGCATAAAAATAATTTCAATGTTTTGAAATTTGAGAAAATTAGATTTGGAAGGGGTCCTAAAGCATTTTTCCAGAGATCCGTAAAGGTTTTCAAGAATTTTAAGATGGGATCAGATAGAAAAATTAAAATTAGGACGATTGGCATAAAAAATTCCAGGGAAATACACACACACAATATCGAAATTACGAATTTCGAAAAAATATCCACACTTGAAAAAAGTCGGTTTTCTAAAAAAAGCCAAGATGAAAATTAGCCAATTTCAATCATAATTTTTTTTATTTATTTTGACCGGGGAAAATATAGCGCGCGCAAAAAAAAGTTTTCAATGACTCATTGTCTTTTTTATATCTCTACGGTGACTTATCACACACACCTATGACTCATACCAAAATTTCCGCCGAAGAATGACACATTGAATGAGTCATCACTCGGATGAGTCATGTATTTTCCAGCCAATCAGAAGCGACTGTGCTGGATGGCTCATATCTCACTACTTAAACCCATCAAGATTAGTGTTGATAAGCTCAACTTGATTTCACATAAGCCGTTAGAACATAAACCATGAATGTTATAAATCGTTTTATTGTTTTATTAAAGGTTCAATATATAGAAAAATCAAAATTAATTCAAATAACCCAACTACTAACCAAATCATTGTATGTTGAAAAATTCCAGTGGGGCGTAGCATACTATCACGACAAAGCGTTAGAGCAAAGCTTACGAGTGAAATCAATGATCCAAAGATGCCGCATGATGGAAGAAACCTGGACGTGGCCGGATCAAGCTAAGAAATTTGTCCAACAAAACAACCTGGTGCAACTACAACATTACGAACTGATGGAGCAGACTGCAAAGAGAGAACTAGCAATTAAAGTTGAGGGATGAAATTCGAAACGGGATACTTCAACATGGCAGTGCAACAGAAATGGCAAATACAAATCATCCATGGATCTTACAAGTCAGCAACCCAGTAGTTACCACGAACATTGATATACAGGTTCTTTCTTAATCTGGTAAAGCCAAGCCAAATAAAATGTATCCAGGAAAGGCCGAGCGTGTAAGAAAGAGAAAGCTGAAAACAGCTAGCTCCTGGGTCAAATGCAAAAACTGACCAAGAAAGGTTTTGATTAAAACTAAAGTGTTACTTGTTAAATCACTCAATATTTTAACTTTGTCTATTAAATAAAATGTTAAAATATCTATACAAACAAAAACCACGTTTGTAGAGTAGGCAGAAATTACATAAAAGGTGCCTACCGTCAACATATTATTTAAGTAAACTTCCTTGAATCGCAAAGCTTAACATGAAAATATCTCATAATTCATCTATTTCATTCAATATTGTTTTAACTTACCATTGATGATAGATGGGGACAAATAAAATGAGAAAGAATACCTTCTACGGTAGGTCTTGGGCCCAAAGGGTTGACAGGGTATTAGCAGTCATGGCAATATGGCTCACATTTTACTGGAAACTGTCCATTGGAGTCCATTTCCAACGCCATTGTTGACGGGTATCTAATGACTATTTCTCTTATGTTCGCATCTAACAGGAATAACTTAGAAGTGGCCTCGAAAATCTTATTTCTCATTACCCATCAGGTACCCAACAAGTCTTATCCTGCCCTCGATGATGATCATAGTTTACTAGTTTTAAAAAGATTAGGTCCGATAACACTGCAATTGGAAAATTACAAAAAACTAAATAAAAAAATAAAACCTTGTTAACGTCTTTAATCATTTATTTCAGGAAACAGAATCTAAAATAAATGATGTGTTACTTTTAAAATAATATTAATTCTTGGTACTCTAATTCCTTTACTTGTATTGTAGAGAATATAAAATTTAGTATTAGGAAACTTTCATGACAGAAAATTGAGCAAATGCTATATTGAATCATACTTCAACTCGGAAGCCATAACGGGCTAGAGTGACAGTTATAGAACAATGAAATTTTCTAATAATTTTAAAGCAAGTAGTTGATAAAATTAAATAATAAAAAATGAATTCATTCATATAAGATTTTACAATACAGTTCTATTGGTTATCGCCTTTCATACAGAATAGATAAAGAATTTTCTTGCTAAAATTAATGATTAAAAACTAAGACGATGAAAACTACCATCGAAAAGTGTACACTTTTTAGCGAAGAATTTCACAATTTCTTAGAGGGCACTTTGTTTAGGACAAAAAATACCTTTATTTTTTATTTAACATTATATTCTCTTTGAAAATGAAACAAAAATAATATTTTTTTGTTTTATAAGACTTACAATCTACAGAATCGGCAACACTAAAACAACAATTAAGTTACGTAACTTTACATCTTTAGCAGGAAAGTGTATAATTTTGTAAAACGGCTGGGAAACATTGTACTAAAGAGTAATTTCGTTAATTTTTATCAATTTTTATTGCGTAGTTGAATTGTAAACAAATATTTTTAAAAATGTTGGATTTCTTTACTATATAGTTAATCAAGAATTCCTCCAATTAGTTAAAAATTTTCAGTTTTTTAAATTTTATTTAAAACTAAGTTTTATATAGAAATCAATTAATAATTTGTGCATTATAAAACGAATTTTCGGCTCTTAAGAAATGAAGTCAAAGTAAACATTTAGAAATTCATAAAAAGTGTTTGTATTTATTTTATACAATTACCTTAATTGGTGTTATTCAGCAAACTTTGCGTAATATTTTGATGAATTTTAAATTTGGTTTTAGAAATAGTTATCTGTTGTTTATCAAAATAAATTTATAAATTTAAGATAGAGGTTTTCAACTGATGAGTCGAGAAAAACTTTGAAAATAATGTGTTAAATCAAAAAACAGAAACAATATTTCTAAATATTGACAACAAAATGTGACTAAGTTTATGAAATATTAAGTCCAGATTTCAAAAATTATCTGATGACCATACACAAATTTCTCATTTAACAATCAATAAATTGTTGTTTTAATTTCTTGCTTTTTTCTGGAATTTGTCGCGTATACAAACATATTTTGAACCTCTGATCTAGAGTATGAAAGAAACCATTTAAAAATGTAGCTTCTTATTCAAAAATTACTGGTTAAATTTTTAAAATTTATTTTGTTGCTTTTTATAGACAAAAATAAAACAATTTTGCATTTTATACAGAATTTCTTTGCTTATTTGATTTATAAATAATTTTGTTTCTTTAAAATTTAAATACAAGTTCTTCTAATTTATTATTGTGTGATTTGCTGTGATCTGTATTTCACCTTCGAAAACAGCATGTTTAACAATCACTAGTATAGAGAATTAACATTACAACTCGTTATTTACGAGACAGTTTATTTATTCACATTCTCACTCGACTTCTATGATTTAAATTAGGGTGCTCAACCCAAATCGATTGGTGGGCCAAAAAAAAATTTCCTGAATTGAGGTGGGTCGCACATATAAAAATAAAACAAAAAATTATTCAAAGAATTTTATCGTACAAAATTCAAAATGTTTTATTATTTTACAATTAATCTGACACTTATTTTTGTATTTTTTTGAGATTTTTTAAATATCAACTGATAATTTAGTCGTCGCGCTTCGTAAATTTAACCTGCTGCAGCACTTAGTTTTAACCAGGTTTAATTTGGGAAAAAATGATTCTCAGCGATAAGTAGTTCCGAATGGTTATATAGTGTATATTGCCAATCGTTTTAAATTTGGAAATTTATCTTCGAGGATAAATTTTTGATAATACTCAATCTTATTACCTTCGTTCAAGCATTTTAGCTCGATGGTTGATTGTAATTCTATTAGCTCCATTTTTAAATTTGGAAGCGCTGATTCCACCTCTACATTAAATGGAGCTAAGAATATTTTGAACATTTCCTCAAATTTTCGCATGTATCATAATCTGTTATCGAATTCTTTAATTAATTTTGCGATTTCAATAAAATATTTGAAGAATTTTTTATGGTCACTTTTATACTCATTTAAATTCTATTAAATAAATTTTTAAGAATTCAAATTTATAAAGAAGAACTGCTAATGCCCTAACCCTCCTTGGGTTCACGAGCTGTCGTAGAAGACTTTGTGCTCTAACTCTATCGTCCTCGTCTCAACTATTTATCTAACATAATATTTAACTCGACAATTTAACCATTTTAATATTCCAATATTCAATTACTTTAACTCATTTTCAATACTATTGTCAAAATCAACACCAATAAATTATTACTTAGATTTATCAACACTCACAACATTAAAATGTTTGTCACAAGATCAAAGTTATTGAACGCGCGGTGTTTAGAAACCGTTCGCGTCAAGAAAATGTCCGATCAGGTGGGCCTTGTGCAGTTTGAACAACCTCTCACGCTCCTTCTTGCTAGGCCGATTTCTCTTCCTATTTCGCTTCGGCACTTCCTCTAGCGTGCGTGAGAGTCCTGGAGTAAGGATCTTCACTCCAATATCTTTTCCCGTTACGTTTTTAATGACTATGGCTTCCTGTTCGGCCGATAGTATTGCACCACTCTGCACCAACTCTGTGCGAATCTCATCCCTTAGTTTCCATTCTCTAACCTTCTTCTCCAATGCCTGGGCCTTCTCTTCGGCTTGCCTCAGGGCCTCGTCTCTCTGTACCAGCCTGGTCTTCAAGCTTTCCATTTCAGTCTTCAATTTGGACACTGCTTCTGGACGGAGCCAGTTTGTTCCATGTGGTGACATTTTCGCAACATGGCCTCCGCTCTCTGATTTTGATTTAATGCCTCCCGATGGTATTCAGCAATATCCCTTCGAAATTTCTCTATTAATCTGCTATTCGACTCCACTAAAATAAAATGAATTTAATATCCTTAACTCTATGAACAATTTATTAAGAAATGTTAAATTATGTATAACACTATTCAATATCCATATAATTCTACGCAGCACTCTCCTTAAATTTGAAATTATACTATCTGGATGAGGGAAGGGGACACGCGCATTTTACTCGTCTTATAAGTTTAGCGAGAGTATCCACAACAGTGCTCATAGGCGTGGCACCGGCCAACGCGATATGCCCGCTGTTGGGGACGCTCTGGGTCCTCATATTCACACAAAGACCCTAGTAATGCGGTGTTCAATCTCTGAAAAACTTAGAACTAAAATTTCTGTCCATAATAATAAAATAATAATAATAATATTGTTGGGCCAGAACACAAGTTTGTTTAAATGAATCGGTAATAGCACGCAAACACAGCACGTAGATTTAAAATCGGACCCTGTAAACACCAATTAATCATGCTAAAATCTGAGAAAGAAATAACTAAAATATAAAATTAAAAAACATAAAAATAAACAAAACTATTAACAAAATGCAACAAGATCCGCACGAAACAAACATAAAAATAACACGAAAACACGAAAAATTTGACCAAAAATTGATAATTTAATCAAAGAAACAAGAGTTCATGAAATTGGAACCAAAATAAAATAGTTTGAATTAGAAATAATTCAATTATTTGTTAAAGGAATAAATTGTCAAAATATATTAAAAATTAAAGTTAGAAAATACAAAGAAATTCCTAAGGTCAAATTTTGTTTCAATATACCAAAATTAACACGCAAGGTTAGGGTCACAGAATAGGTATATATACCGATTCATTTTCACATAATTTTAATGACTTAATCACTCAGCTTTGAGGAACTTGAATCAAGCACTTTTATTCCAATCTGAAACTCTATTTAGCGAAGTAAGCAAGAATGACTTGCTAAGATGATTTTTTATGATGCTCATTCATGATCAATGGAATTGAAATTAGTATTTATCAAATATATGTTATAACTAATATAGACCTTTTTCAAAGTCGAAATTTTTCCGGCCCACAGCCACACACCGACAAGTTATTAAAATCCGACATAAACAGTCGAGCAGTGTAAGTCCGCCAACAGCTCGTGCCCGTGAGAGATCTCGCCGTGGGTAACGATGGACTCGATCAGTCAATTCATATATACCGTTATAGGGGCAGCAGGGAAATCGGGAGACAATCATTTGGTTGCCTACCTTTCTACCCGCTCCCAAAAAATCGACCTAAAATATCTTTACTCATCGGCTAAAATTTGAACACAGAGTAGTCCAGTGGGCACTCTTAAAATCTAATATAAACATAAAAGGTCCTAGGATCAAGTTGAGGTTAAAGGGAACGGGCTAGCGGAAATCGATGCATCGAACTTCAAATTCATAAGTCAACTATTTGAGTTAAATAATGTCGACCAAAATTGAACTTAATGAAATCCCATTAACTGTAATCGAAGAAATTAAGAAAATTTCCAAATATAATCACTTGCAAAAATTTTGTAAAAATTTTATCGCGCAAACTTGTAACCCATTAGATGGTGTAATGAAATTCGAACCCAGTTAAGGATGACACCGTAATAAGGGGAGAGTCTGGTAAATCATCATCAAGAGTTAATGAGTAAATAAATAAAATATTAACATCCATTCATGACTACATGCCATCGAGGATAAAATTTTGAACCTACAGGTTAAGGAAAAGATAACTATATTTCGTAACCTATAATGTAACGATAAAATTATTTGTAAACCGAACGGGTTGTAATCACAACACTCTAACTAAAATAGCCCTAAAATATGCCGGAATGATAATGAGACAACAATCAAAAATTAATATTTAGATAGTAATACAATTGTAAATAAAACATTGCGGGAACATAGATATATAGGCAAATCCATCTGGATTAAGGCACTTAACTTGAACGTTCATCGGTTTGCTTTAAGATAAAATTCATCCTGCTTTGTTTTCCTAGAGATAATTAGTAAAAGGAAAAACATATGGTATTACGCGTTACTTGATGGAAGCATCGTGACGAAATAATTGTCAACCAAGATTGCGTTTCAATTTCTGTAGAAGAAGAATTCATTTAAGGATATTGCGACGGAAAGGCAACGAATAATTCCGATAAAAACGAAATCTACAAAATACTAGATTTATACATGTATATATAAATTCCCAAGAGACCATTTTAAAAATGGGTAGGAAAATCGATCAATAGTAGAGAGAAGAATTCACCATCCCTGTTGATGCGGTGAGAGATCAGGACATAACTACACCTGATTCAATTCATTAAAAACTCCTATAATAAAATGAAAAAATCAATAAAGTTATAATATAGAACATACATACTTACCCGTCTGCATGTAATTTGTTCAACTGAATAAAAACTTATATTATAGGAAGGAAGGAAATTGAAAAAATTTTTTTTTAAACATAAACACACAATACATAGTAAATAATGCATGCAAACTTTCAAAATGTAGAAATGTTCAATTCATTAAAAACTCTATATAAAACTATTTTTAGTAACATTTTAGACATTTTTTTATAAATGGCGAATAAAATTTTTTATGAAAACTCGGATGATTCTACATTGAGTTTCCGAGAAAATGATGAAATAAATTGGTAAGATCTTTCATTTAAATTAAATCAATCTATTATATTTACAGCTTTTCAGATATTTCAGAAATATCTGTTGCAACTTTACCTTTTTGCGGAGAAGAAGAATTAAAAAGGCAAGATTTATCTTAAAGTTAAAATAAACTAATTTTTTTACAGCTTTTGCAATTTATCTGAATGTATCGAACCAGGACTCTCAAATGTGGAATTGAGAAAAAAAAGGAAAAGGTACGTTTTAATAACTTAAGTCTAAAAATAATATTTTTATAGAATTTCAGAAATAGACAAAATTAGGATTATCAATGCCATGGAAAATGGCGAAGATTTTTACACATTTGGACAATTATTAGGATTTTCAAAATCATCCATAAAAACAATAATTTACAAATATGAAAATTTTGCCATTGTTTCAAAAGGAAGAAGAAGGAGCCGTGAAAAACGAATTTCGGAAGAAAACGGAAATAAATTATTAGATTATGTGGAAAATAACTTTTACGCAAGCCTCGAGGAAATGCGAAATTTCTTGATGCAAAGAAATTGTAGAGCATCCAAGGGCACAATTTGTACATATTTAAGAAACCAACTTATATCATATAAAAAAGTGAAGCCAAGTATTGCCGCACGAAACTCGGATCGCGTACTGAAAATGTGAATGCAGTATGTGACGCGATTCCAAGAAGAAGCTTGGCACGACAAAAAACTTATATATGTCGACGAATGTGGCTTCAACACTTGGACAAGCCAAACATATGGAAGGAAAAAGAAAGAGAAAAGGATATATTCGACAGTTCCAAGTAATCGTTTACCAAATATGTCACTGGCTTTGGCAATTGGTGTAAAAGGGCCAATTCACAACAAATTGATTGTAGGATCATTCAAAAAGGAAACATTTCAGATTTTCCTGAACGAACTTACGTCCAAATTAAATGGAGATGAATGTCACATTATTAACGATAATGCATCCATTCACGGAGGAGCATTATCAGCAAATAACTTTATAGAATATTTACCACCGTACAGTCCGTTCCTGAATCCAATCGAAAGTGTCTTCAGCAAAATTAAGTTAAGCATACGGAAGACTATCACAAGGAAAAATGGATTCAGCTCAATGTCCTTCCCTAGTAGATTCGATGTAATCAATGAGGCTCTGGAAATAGAGCTAAGAAAAGAAGAATATAAAAATCTTAAAAAATATTTTTTTCACATTCGGCGATTTTTTCCAAAATGCTGCAAGAAGATTGAAATATTTGGAGATTGAATTGTATTTTAATAAAATTTATTTGTCAATTAATCTGACTTACATTTATAGTATAATAATTCCAATAAATTGGCATAAATTCCTAAACAAATCCTAAAAAAATTAATTAAAACTGAATTAAAAATAAATGATGATTAAAAGTATTATTTAAGAGCTTGAATAATGATCTCATAACTTTACGAGATCATAATTCAAGCCTTAAAATACACTTTATTAAAAAATTTACCTGTTAGCCATTTTAAAAATGGCTAATTCATAAAGTTAACCATAATTCTAATTGGTTGTTCATTAAAACGTGTATTATAAAAGTTTTTAATGAATTGAATCAGGTGTATAGACAACATCGCTGTGGAGGAAGTAGAAACTAGCGAATGAAAATCTTCCACGCGGACAATTCCATGCCACGCGGCAACACACCTACAAGTAGAACTATAAATACACAGTAGATCCGCATGCAATCGAGAAATTACCAGAATGAATTCAACGATAGTAACTTCACTACATAAAGTCGTCACCCCCGTGGCAACGAAGGAAGCCAATCGAAA
Organism: Schmidtea mediterranea; assembly: GCA_022537955.1. Classification (NCBI taxonomy): domain Eukaryota; kingdom Metazoa; phylum Platyhelminthes; order Tricladida; family Dugesiidae; genus Schmidtea; species Schmidtea mediterranea. The sequence continues at coordinate 107,283,717 of CM039681.1, read as the reverse complement.
TGGGAATCTGGACCCGCAGACGTCCGAGGAACTTAAAGCATTACCTGTGAGAAATACAAATCAAGATCGGAGACATCCAACAAGCAAAGATATTAGACCGAGTAAGAAAACTGCCATTTGTTAGAAACGAAAATATAACATGATTTATTTGTTAGAATATTCTTATTTTAATTTTTGGATGTTAAAGAAAATTTTTATTTAATGCCTCTCACTACTGCTATTCAAATTTCGAGCCAATAAAAGAGTTTTTCTAATGATTATGCATGAACGCCATCGCCATAATGACCCTGAATAAACTAGACTAGGAACCTTTAATTCATTAGAAATAAAGTCTGCAGAAATGACGAAAGAAGACGAGAGTTTCTGTCCTGAATTAATTGTCTAAAATTTTAATTGTTATGGTTATATTATTTAAAGAGTAATAGATAAATATTAAAATATTTTAATACAAATGATGATGTATAATTATTTTAAGTTTTTTCATAACTTTTTACTTTAAAAATGCGTAAATGCTGATTTATAGGGAATGTCTAATTCTTTCTTGTACAAAGATCTACATTTATTTGAATAAAGACATCATTAATCTGACAATGGTGTTAATTTTTCGATATCTTTTGTTTTAAAATGATGTGAACATTATTTAGAAACTAATGATTTTTTAGATACATTTTCTTGTATCTGTTGACCGGAAGAAATGCATTGATCTACAAACTTTCTGTAGAAATCTATACTAGCACTTCATGGGGACATTGGGTTTGAACATCTGCACTTATGCAACCATATTGATGAATGAGTGTAAGAGTTAGAAAGAGCCGAATTTGTAGCAAAAACACAAAGCATACCTGAAAATAAATCCCAAATTTGTTAACAAAGTTTTTCGATCCCATTTGATTTTTTTAAAATGCATAAATAGAACTGAAACGACTCCCTGCAGAAGGAACGAGAAAACTTATTATTCTGTATAGGAAAGCTCCAATACTCTAAGAGATTCCGATCCCAATTCACGCTATAAGCATTTTGTTCACTTCACTGTTAAGAGATATACTAGCCGAAATTTAGTAATCGCCGTGTCTCTCTACGAAAGATTCAGTCTAAGAAAATGAACTAAGTTATATATCGCTGATATGTGTTCCGTAAATAAAATTAAACTCGATAGTGGAACGTATGTTGGTTACAGTGGGAGAATAATGATAAATTCAATAATTCTTAAAGTAACTTTTCAGCAGGTACTCATTCTCAAGATTGGGCGGATGAGGACCGTACCATGTTAACTGTACCCACGAGGTTCGCTGGGAGATATCGACAGGCCTTGTGGGACAGGGGTTATACGATATCCACGTACGGATCCTCTGAGTGGCCAAACAGGAGTGAAAACGGATCGGAAGCCGATGTATAATTACCGAGCATTCTTAGAAAAAAAGGGAACCCGGCAGGAATCCAGCTCGGGAATACGGCAGAAGGCGGAGATCGAATTACATCGGCTAGAACAGCTAGAGAGACGCTAACATGTTCTCGCACATCGACAAAGAGAAGAACTGGCAAGGATTAACCGGGATATCGCAAACGGTATTCTCAGTTCAGACGGCTACTTACCCGCGTACGGAGTGGCCTATGACCACTGAGATCTAGCCCTTCTGGATAGTAATGCACCAGTCCATCTGGTGGTGCCGAAGGGTTTTCTGCAACCCGATATACGGGATATTCTGGAAGATCGGGGCGCCGAGGAACACGCATACTCGCGCCGCCGACTCACAAGGAACCAACTATATGACTATTAAATTGTTATTTTGTGTATGCTACACTTTCAATAAAAATTATTATGGAAATTTTACTGTTTCATCTTCAATAGATAATTAACCGAGATATTTACGCTAGGGCTGATTGTATATCGTTTATGCATTTTCGCCTTATGATTTTCCCTAAATCACTATTTGAATTTATTTTCTGATTATTTTATCGTTAAGGAGAAACTATGGAAGATTCTATGGCCACGATTATTAAAGAGTTAAAGCATCTCCGTAAAGAGAACTCAAGCCTGCATCAACAATGACTCTGTCTCAGTCGCGAGATGCAGAGAGTAAGAGCCACGTGGTCAGAGCCGGCCAGAGTAAAGAAACTTTATCAGAAACTCGACGTGCACAAAAGGGCTGGAAAGAAGAAAGAACCCTGAATCAAGCCCAGAAAATACAAATACGGGGGTTAGAAGCAGCTGTAGCCCCATGTCAGGAGGGGCAGGCCGTCACCTACCCGTTGGTGTTCGCGCCGGCCCAGGTAGCTTACCCGAACACGGCTAACCCGACTCCACTATCATTTAGACCAAAGTCTCGCTCAAGACCAGGACGCGCGGAGAGAAGGAGACAGAAGGAACGTAAATCATAACTAATATAAAATCCAATTGAAACGAAATAAATTCGTAAATAAAATCTTGTTGTCATTTTATTTTTCTATGTGCACTTGTTAATATAGACTTGTAAGAAATGAAAATAAAGTGACGAGAAGTTGATTGAGTAAGGGACCTAGAAAAATTAAGTCGAGCATAAACCTTCTATCGGTAGCTCGCTGAACCAGCTGTAGACCGGGTCTTAGCAGTTTTGGAAACAAAGCTCATCTTTGACGGTCACAGAACCATTGGTTACAGTACCAACGTTGCCTAGCAACGGGTAACCAGTGGCAGACAGTTAGCATTATTATGATTGGAGTCAAGGACATATCAACCACCAGTAACCCAACAATATTAACAATAACTTTAAAAATTTGTTCTTAATTTTCTTACTAAGAAATTTATTTAAAACCCAAAATCTTAATTTATTAAAGTTAAAAAAATAAAATCTTTTAATTTAAATTACTATATAGTAATTTATAAAAATTTAATTTGTAAAATGAAATTAACTTTACCATAAATAAAGTATCTCATTTTATATTACTTGCTATCATCCCGATCTTTAAAACTCAAAAGTTTAGGGGAAACTTCCTGATATATCACTTTACCTACATATGTTCCATCCTGCTTGCCACTTATTGCCATGGCAACATATTATAGTATTCACGATTTCTATACTAAAGTAAGGATAATTTTCTTGTAATTTTTTCCTAATATTTTCATACTTTCTAAATTTCCCAGACAAGCCAGATCCTCCTAGGTGATATTCCCCAGTATCAACACTTACTATCAAGTATGTTATTTAACTTGTTGTTTATCTTATTCGACGTTAATCTACAGATCGCCCAAAAACAGCTCGCAAAGGAAATCCCTATGCTGGATTTTATTTATCGGAAATTTTTCTTTTTATTAATGTGGTAATTTTTCATGTTATATTTTTTAATTTAATAAAGTTTTATGATTTTATTCTTTGATTTAATGATTTTATAACTTAAATTTTTAAAAGTAATAGTAGATAGTACTAATATTAGTAACATAATTGTGTTGGTCCAGAACACAAAAGGCCTTGAGAATCGTTTAAATGAATCTGTAATACACATGCAAATACAACATTCAGATTTAAAATCGGACCCATAAAACACCAACTAACCATGCTAAAATATGAGAAAGAAAACAATTAAATATAAAATCAAGAAACACAAAAGTAAATTAAAATAATAACAAAGTGCAACAAGATCCGCACGAAATAAACATAAACATAACATGAGAACATAAAAATTTGACCGAAATTTGAAAATTTACCAAAAAACACGAAAATCCATAAAAATGGAACGAAAAGTAAATAATTTGAATTGGAAACAATTCAATTAAAAAATTAAAAAGAAAATTGTCAAATTAAATTTAAAAAATAATAAAATTAAGAATAAAATATACTAGAAAATCACAAGGTCAAATTTTATTTTACTAAATCAAATTTAACACGCAAGTTAGGGTCGTGCAATAGGTATATATACCGATTCATTTTCACATAATTTTAATCAGTTTTCAATCTGAAAAATCAGTTTTCATAAAACTTGAACCAGTTTTATTCTGTATAATCAGTCAGTTTAAAGTAGTCACCAGTAGAAAACCAGAATTTTAAATGTGAGTAGAGGAATGCTCGAAAACTCTCTCCACGTCGTGTCCTCGCAACCTCGTATGAGCTCTGCTTGGGCGTCGGCGTAGGGCGAGAGTTATGATAAATGAAGCTATGACAATTGTGGTATTATATTTCAATAAACATAACTAATATGAAACCAAATTTTCTTTGTCGAAATTTTTCCGGCCCACAGCCGACACATCACCGCAAGAAAGTAAAATAGACATACCCCCATCGAGTTGTGTAAGTGCGGTGTAAGTCCGCCAATAATTCGTGCCCGTGAAGGCTACGGCGTTAGAACGCAGTAGCGGAAACGTAAATTATTATTCCGTATAAGGGAAATGGGTTAAAAGGGAAATAGTCTTTTGGCTATTTCGTCATCGCTCAACTCCCATAAATTCGACCTAAAATCATTACGACAAACGCCCAAAATTCTAAACACCGAGTAGTCCAGTGGACACTCATAAACTCTTAATATCGATACAATCTTGTCTTAAGGCCAATTAAAGGGAAAGTGACTGGGAATACGCGGTCAAACCAAAATCGTTGCTATAATTTCTAACTTATTAATTAGAATCTTCTAAACTCATAACAATCATGCATTATTTAACTTTGATGTGCGTGTTACTTCAAAGGATAGTCACTAGTAAATTAAGAATACTATCATTTCTTCTCTCTACAAAGATGACTTATAATTCTAAACGATCGAATAAGGACACTTCAGTTAGAATTCAAGAAGATGATATAATCATGGAGCCAAAGAATAGCTCCCGAAATGGTAAGTTTTATTCCTTGGCTTAATAAATTAATACAAATACGAGACTTAGAGGCAGTGACGTGAATACCCAACCTCAATGCCAATTTCCTGATTTAAAAACGGATTTTCCTATTTTTCATGAAATTAAATTTGTATTGTTGGGCTCAGAGCCAAAATTAAAACAAAAATTACAAAACCAATTTAAACAAAAAAGGAAAATTGTGTAAATTAAAACAAAATAATTAATGTCGTTTGGAAATTGTCAATATGGCTGCTGTAAAATAAGCACGCACCGCAAGAAGAGAGCAAAAATAAAATAAAACATATTAATTAAAACAAAATAAAAATATAACAAAATTAAATAAAACAGATAATTAATTAAAATTCTTGAAAAAGCCTACAGCTGCATAAAGAAGCATAAGAGAAAATAAATAAACTGCCAAAACCTTGCAAAATAAGGTGTAGAAAAAACACAGGCAGAAGAGGCGACCAGAAAACAAAATATTGGGGTTAAAAAATAATATTGTAAGAAAATAATAATAAAAATAAAATCCAACAATAAAATATTAATATATCAAAAAATAAAGAAAAATATATAAAAAATTACAAAAATATTTCGAAATAAATAAAATAATTAAAAAACCTTAAAAATCGCGAAAAATCGCCTATTGGTCGCACACAGGCACAAAAACACTATATATACGACAGTCATTTTCATAATTTCTAACAGAATAACAGACTTACAATTTTTAGACTTAGACAATTTTAGTCAGGCAGAAAATTTTTAAAAATTTTTAGACGAACAATGAGTCGCTTGTAGACAAAATTTTTATGCCAATTTATGCCAATTTTTCCAATTCGGTTGCATGACTGTGGATTGCAAGTATTGTTTTCTTGTATAAATATATATTTTGAAGTTAAAGTCTTGATATTCTGATTTTATTTCTGGATGGTCGTGGAATCTTTTGGTGCCACTGACAAGTCCCCTTAAAATCTTATTTATATAAATGTATTGCAATAGCTATCGATTAGGCAGATCCCGGTCCGGCTGGTGGATTAAGTTCCCTAGTTGCGATTGTGGGTCGCGCCTTTTCGAAACCCGGGTCTGTCCTCGACGGGGCCTGGCAAAATGGCACAGGACCCTCCCCGTAGGGCATCGTTGAACGACTCACAACGGCTGATGGAAACGTCGGTCGAGGTTAGCAGGTAAATTTAAACTCATGCGAAGTGCGACTTTAGTTAAGGGGGAATAAAGTTTTGTAGGGAAAATTTAAAACATTGTCGGAAAATTAATTAAAAATCAAGTAGTAAAAGATAAGATAGTGTAGGAATGTAAAGTTGAAAGTATTTTTTCCAAAAGTTGAACGATATAATCTGAAAGAAGAGAGAAATGTTTATTGAAGAGACTACAGAGGGTTGTAACTACTTAAAATCATGGGAAATGTACCGGGAGTTAAAGAACTGGTAATCAAATTTCTAATATAGGAAAGATAAGGGGTAAACTAGGACGAAAATGAAGTCGATACCGTGATTAAACAAATGAAATAGGAAATTTACCAAAAAATAAGGGAGGAACGCTGCCCAAATTTTTGAAGGATACATTTATAAATAACGGGTAAATATGATAAATAAGTATGAGAATTTTAGGAATAGACGAGTAAGGACCAGGATATATAAAGAGAAAGACGTAAAACCTTCCATCGGCAGTCCAGAACCCGAAAGTGAAAATATCATGAGGAGTAGTTCTAGAAATGGAGCTCACCTGCTCACGAATTTTCAACCTCTATGTACAGTACCAACATGGCAATCGCTATGGGCACATAGGAGGGATAGAATAATAATCTTGATGGCGTTTATGGGGTAGATGCACAAAAACCCTAGAAGAAATAAATAAAAATCCATCCTATTCGCGAACAGTATTGTCAGAAATCTTTTACTTATTGAAAGTTTTTGCCGACCTGAAAGAGGAAACCCTCACGAAACCATAAGATTTATGCATCACCCAGTTCGAAATGAAACACCCAGCATTGACCAAATATTATGATGTTACCGGAGACGGCCATCCATCCGATAACGATGCCGACACATATGATATTGACGAAATCCCAGATTCATAATGATATTGGACGAGAAAACGCCGGCATCACCTTGACCAGCTTGTGATGGGATGTTAATCCGAGGAATAATGCGATTAAAACAAAATCAAAAACGGTTAGCTTGTATGTCAAAACCCTAAACCTACAGAATAGTGAAATAGTACTATTGTTAATGATACTTCCTGTCCCAGGAAAATCTAAGTTCAGGTTTCATATCAGTTGATACTTTAAATAAAATTGTCATTTTAAGATTACGTATTAGTTAATAACTTAACGTTGGTAATTTTAAAGAAAAGTTGTCATTAATCTATTAGTTTGGTAATTGAGATAAAATTGCCATTTTAATATTACATAATATATCAATTTTGGTGATTTAAGTATTACATATTAGATAATGCATTAATTCTGGTAATTTAAATAAAATTGTCATTTTAATTATATAATATAAAGAGGAAAACGGACAAATAAAGATTATTAACACCATCTGCTTAGGTAGATCGCTAATTATAATAATTTAAAATAAAATGTCAGCTTTACTAAGGTAGTATGAGATCAGGAGATGGTTGAGTCAGTACCATTAAGAAAATCGATTTTTAAGAGTCATGAATTTAATAACCAAATAAATGTCAATTTTTGCGTAATATAAAGTAAAAGAATGGATAAGTCAGATTTGTTGTGTTGGGCCAGAACACAGACGGCCTTGTAAATGTTTAAATGAATCGGTAGCACACATGCAAATATAACATGCAAATTTAAACTCAAACCTATTAAAACATCAACTAAACCCTATCAAATATGAGAAAAAGAAAATTACATATAAAATAATAAACATAAAAATAAAATTAAAATAATGACAAAATGCACCAAGATCCGCACGAATTAAATATAAACATAACACGAAAACCCAATGATTTTGACCAAAATTTGACAATTTATTAAAAATACCAAATTTCATGAAAATGAAATAATTTGAATTAGAAATAATTCAATTAAAAATCTAAAGAAAAAATTGTCAAATAAAATTTCAAAATAATAAAAATTAAGATTAGAATACACTAGAAAAATCCAAGGTCAAAATTTGTTTTACTAAATCAAAAAGAACACGCAAGGTTAGGGACAAAAAATAGGTATATATACCGATGCATTTTCACATGAAATTTAACCAAAAAATCATTTTTGATATCAAAGATCGTTTTACAAATCTTGATTTAAAATCTATATTAGGGTGAGTTTTATTTTGGAACTCTCTCTCCACGTCGCGTCCTCGCACTCTCGATGGAGCTCTGCTTGGATGACGGCGTGGGGAGAGTAGTATTTTGTATGATGAATTGTTCGATGGATCAAGTACTTATTATATTGTTTTATTATTAATAAATTATTAATAACATTCAACTTAACTTTTCTATAATTATTTTATGTCGAAATTTTTCCGGCCCACAGCCAAGACACCTTACAAGTAATTAAAATCAACATACGATTCAGATTCGTGTAAGTGCGTGGAAGTCTCACCATAATAAACACAACTCAATTTATTCCAATAGACATAATAAGTACTCCAAATAATAACTTTGCCATGTTACGTAATGAAATTCCAAAATGAGTAATTGCGCTGATTGAATCCAGAGCATAAGGTTAGAACTGAACTGGTGTTGGATCTCATTGCACCCATCATAGTTCCCCGAATATTCCTAACGACTACAGAAAATTTAAAGTTAAAGTTAAATAAAATAATAACGTTACTAAACTTACCGATCTTGAAAAATCGAAATAATAGTGTCGCATTTTGATTGTGAGCCTCCTTAAAAGTCACCAATTCCATTTGTTTATCTTTTGCAGAGTTGGTGTGCCGGAATTCTCACTGGGGTAGAGAGAAAATATCTCGGATTCGCGCACCAAAGCTCTAATTTCAAACGATAATTTCATGAACGGACTGGACATACCAACGGGTATCGTCCGACTACATAAGAAGATCAAAACCCTCTACCAGAAAATGACAGCGGCACAGAAGGGTTGGGCAGAAAAGAAAAAACTAAACCAGAGTTTTAAAACACAGATAAAAGGCCTAGAAGTAGCAGTAGCGGCGTGCGTGTAGGTTATGGTATGTACCAATTAACATCCAAACAATGCAAAAAAAATAATTTCAATTTTAATTTAAGTAATCATGATGGAGGTTCGAATTAAAATGGACTCCGATCAATAACAAAATCATGTTAAAATAAATAATAAAAAAAATTCAAAATAAAATTGCTAAAAATTTAATCATATAATAAATCAAATTTGCATATTAATATCATAAGATAACAATTATAAACTAATAAAAATTACTTTCGTTCAATAAATCGTATTCAATTGGTAATCAAAATATAAGTAAACAATGTAAAAAATTCTGAAAAATTCTGAGATTTGTCTATCCAGCATTCCCTTATATATCACGATTGTTCGTGTGTGTGTTTTGATGCGGTAAAACAAGGAATTTTCCAGAATATTCCAAAATTAAATTTTTATATTTTTATGTACCAAAATTTTTATTTTATTTTTCTTTAAATTCTCCATTTTTTCTAAATTTAAGTTTTCCGCTCAAAAACACACATGCGTTATCGCGCTGGTTAAACAAAAATGGGCTTCATCAGTTTTTGTACAACACTAGAAACTGCCCATTGGAATACATTTCGAACGTCATTTTGACGGGTATCCAATGGTTATATCTCTTATGTGCTCATCTGGTGGGAATCCATTGAAAGTGGCCGCGAAACTCTTATATCTTCTAACCATCAGGTGCCCAGCAATATATAAAATATTTATTGAATGTTTCTCTACTAATATTTCCTATTCAATTGTTAATTCATGCTTACTGAAATATCCTCAAAAGAAATTCTAAAAAACATTAATGATAAAAACAACTTTAGATCGTTGTTTTAATATTGTTTTGTTTGTAGTTTTTCTTGAATAAAGTTTGGAATTTATTAAAATTTAGTATTTAATGGACGTATTAAATTTACGAAATCACACTGCTAATACCATTAAAATAACATTGGATTCTATGTCCGTATCGATTCAGATTCTGACTTTGACGATTTCAGATTTCCAGTATCAAATACAGACTGAATATTAATGATGTTGGATTTAAATAAAATATTCATTTTTAGTTTGGTGCCACATCATTACATTTTACGAGTTATTTTGTAGTTAGCAGCGAACGTGTTAATGAAAATAAAGTAAGCTACTTTTCAAAAAGTAAATTGAAAAATGAAGTATTTGCATATATGATACCAATTAGTATATTAATTAAAATATTAATTACATAATATTTAACCTTAATTTCCCAAACCGGGATTTAACGAACATTTTATATTAATTTGAAATTTTATACAGTTTATTAAATTTCATAATTGTATTGAAAATGAATTAATGAATACATTATAAATTTTCAGCATAATGAGTCAATTCATAGACATTTTAATAAATACAGTAATATTACTCTATTGATTATCTCATTGAACAATAAAGCACACAGTTTAACTGTATTGTTAATGCATGACAATGCAGATATTTTTTTTTAATTTCGTCATTTTAATTGGCTGCAAACTAATTTTTCCTTTCACAATATTTACTGTACTTACATACAGTAGATTCTGAGTAGTACAGAAAATAATTTTTACTGTATTGATTTTTTAGATATTTTAACTTATTTTCTAAATGTAAATATGAAACAATTGATTAGATTTCAATTTAATTGTGATCGTCTTTGGAAATTATGGTATTCGATTCTAATTATTGTGATGCAAGTTTTGTTAATTTCTTTGGCTATATCGAATTATTTAACATACAAATCGCAATCATTTGATCCTCGATTTGGTAATCATTGGTCAGCTTTACCCTTAAATTTTCAGTTGGCATCAATAGTGTTATCACTATCATTATTAGTGTGGTTAATTTATTCTTGTATGTTTAAAGTTGGCCATATAGCAAATGATGGAATTGTGTTAGGACTAGATTTGGATAGTATTAAAAAAGCATTAGAGGAAATTTCATCTTATAAAGGTATTAAATTATTCCTGACAAGACTCATAACTCATGTACTACCATACAATTGTTTCATACATCTATCTATTGCCTTATTACTGTGCTTACCAGTAGCATTAATGCAAGCAGAACAAATTAAAAATGAAGCTATTTCACCAGGTTATTATTTATTTAATATTTGTAAAAAGTTTATAAAAGAAATTTAAATAGATTTGTTAAATATAAAATTACAATATATTTTAAGTTATTAAATACTTTATGAATATTTAAACTTGAATGTTGGTTATATGAATTACTTTCCCGTCAACTACACCAGTTTCAGTTCATTACACCAAGCCAAGTTCAGATAAATTCCGCTATAAATCAAGTTGAAACATAAATCAACTTATTGGAATTTATTTTTTGTGAAAATTTAATGGATTTCAGCCATTTCTGAAATGGCTGCAAAGTAAGTTATTTTTTAAAGTTATAAAGTTTTAAGAGTTGAATTATGATTTTACAAGGAAATTAAATCATTATTCAAACTTATAATTATAACTTTTGATCTACAAGCTCATGTATATTATTATTAATAATGATTATAAATATTCAGGAAATTATTTATTTTATCATAACTTACTTTTCGGAAATTTTCAAAAAAAGTGAGTTAAATTATTTTTGAAGTAATAATTATTAATTGCATTAAATAATTATATATTTTATACATCTTTTGAAAAAAATCTTCGAATATGTACACAAAATAATTGGGTTAATGATTATTTTTTAAAACTTACTGATATAACTTACAATTTATGCTTTTTTTCGGATTTCAGGTTTTGTTGTCACTTGATTTTCTATAGTGTAGGGTTTGTCTCGGTGTATAATATAGGGACATACATACTTACCCGTGTCTGCATGTAATTTGTTCAACTGAATAAAAACTTATACACCAAGCCACGTTGAGACAAATTACCTATAATATAAAACAAAAATCAATACATTTATAACATATAAACACATCAACTCCCCTTGAGGTTGTTTGTAAAATAGTCACTGAAGTAGTGGGATGTGTCATCTCCAGCACAGTACCCCCCCCCCCGGCTAAGAGAAAATTTTTCTAAGTCCAAAAGTACAAAAAAATTTTTAAGACAAAGACAATGACTCATTCAAGGTCATTGAAACAAAGACCATGAGTCATTCAAGGTCATTGGATGACTCATCATACTTTTTCAAGGTCATTTAAACAAAGACCATGACTCATTCAAGGTCATTGGATGACTCATCATATTTTTTCAAGGTAAATAAAAAAAAGACCATGACTCATTCAAGGTCATTGGATGACTCATCATATTTTATAATATATATTTTTAATTTTTTTTTATTTAATATACTTTAATTGTTTGTTTTAATCAAGTCAATTATTTTATTATTTTATTTTTAAATTATATTATTATTAAATTTAAATTGTTTGTTTTAATAAAGTCAATTATTTTATTATTTTATTTTAAAATTATATTATTAATATTAAATTGTTTGTTTTAATCAAGTCAATTATTTTATTATTTTATTATTAAATTATATTATTATTATTAAATTGTTTGTTTTAATGAAGTGAATATTGTTTTAATCAAGTCAATAATATTATTTATTTATTTTTATTTTATTTATTTTATATACTATAATTTTGTTTTAATCAAGTCAATAATATTATTATTTATTTATTTTTAATTTATATTATTATTAAATTTAATTGTTTGTTTTAATCAAGTCAATTACTTTATTATTAAATTATATTATTATTATATTTAAATTGTTTGTTTTAATCAAGTCAATTATTTTATTATTAAATAATATTATTATTATATTGTTTGTTTTAATGAAGTGAATATTGTTTTAATCAAGTCAATAATATTATTTATTTATTTTTATTTTATTTTATTTATGTAATATACTTTAATTTTATTTTTGTTTAAATTAAGTCAATATTTTATTATTTATTTACTAAATTATATTATTATTATTATGGTTATTGTTATTGTTATTATTATTATTATTATTATTGTTATTATTATTATTATTATTATTTTTATTATTATTATTTTTATTATAATTTTTATTTATTGTTATTATTATCATTATTATTATTATTTTTATTATTATTGTCAAGGTTATTGGATGACTCATCATATTTTTTCAAGGTCATTGAAAAGTAGGTCAAGGTCATTCAAAATTTCCCAAGGTCATATTATTTTTAAACATTTTTCAATTTTAATTTACTACTTATTTTTATAAGTAGTATATATTTTGTAAATTTATTTTATTATTATTATTATAATTAATATTTTTATTATTATTATTAATATTATTATTAATATTATTATTAATATTATTATTAATATTAATATTTTTATAATTATTATTATTATTATTATTATTATTATTATTATTAATATACTTATTACTTATAAAAATTTTATTTTTATTATTAATAATACTATTAAATTCTTTTATTAATCTTATTATTATTATTATTTTTAATATACTTATTACTTATAAAATTTATTAATATTTTTATTATTATTAATACTTTGAAAACTTTTTATAATATTATTATTATTATTATTATTATTATTATTATTATTATTATTATTATTATTATTTTTAATAATATTATTATTATTATTAATGTATAAAACTTCTATTATAAGGAAATAATTTTATTATTATTAAAATTATTATTAATATGATTATTAATATTATTAATTAATATGATTACTTATTAATATTCTATTATTACTTATAAAAAATTTATTAATACTTATAAAAACTTTAATTATTATTATTAATATTAATATTTTATAATAATAATAATTATTATTATTATTATTATTATTATTATTAATATACTTATTACTTATAAAAATGTTATTTTTATTATTAATAATACTTTTAAATTTTATTATTAATTTTATTATTATTATTATTTTTAATATACTTATTACTTATAAAATTTATTAATATTTTTATTATTATTAATACTTTGAAAACTTTTTATAATATTATTATTATTATTATTATTATTATTATTATTTTTAATAATATTATTATTATTATTAATGTATAAAACTTCTTTTATAAGGAAATAATTTTATTATTATTAAAATTATTATTAATATGATTATTAATATTATTAATTAATATGATTACTTATTAATATTGTTTAATTATATTTATTTTTATTATTATTATAATTATTATTATTATTGTTTTTATTATTATTATTGTCAAGGTCTTTGGATGAGTCTTTATTTTTTTTTCAAGGTCATTTTAAAGTATGTCAAGGTAATACAAAATTTCACAAGGTCTTAGTATTTTTAAACATTTTTATATAAATTTACTACTTATTTTTATAAGTAATGTTTTAATGTTTTTTAATTTTAATTTTATTATTATTTTTAAAAATATTATTATTTTCAATCTTATTGGATGAGTCATAATATTATTTCAAGGTCATTTTAAAGTATGTCAAGGTCATTTAAAATTTCACAAGGTCTTAGTATTTTTAAACATTTTTATATAAATTTACTACTTATTTTTATAAGTAATGTTTTAATGTTTTTTAATTTTAATTTTATTATTATTATAATTTTCTCAAAGTCATAATATTTTTAGTCATTTTTAAATATAAATTTACTACTTATTTTTATAAGTAATGTTTTAATATTTATTATTATTATTATTTTCAAGGTTATTGGATGAGTCATAATATTATTTCAAGGTCATTTAAAAGTAGGTCAATGTCATAGTATTTTTAAACATTTTTAATTTTAATATACTACTTATTTTTTATAAGTAGTGTTTTAATGTTCTTTAATTTTATTCTATTATTATTATTATTATTATTATTATTATTATTATTATTATCTTATAAGTAGTGTTTTAATGTTTTTAATTTTTATTCTATTATTATTATTATTATTTTTATTATTATTATTATTATTAATATTACAAGTTTTTATTAATTATAATTTTCATTATTATTTTATATAAATTTTCAACAAAGTATATAAAATTAATATTGAATAGAAAAAGTTTGTTCAATTGTGGTTCATAGTATACAGGATAGAACAATTGTAAATGTTTGTAAAAAGTTAAAGAAAAATTCTATATTTTTAAGAAAATATGTGCAAATAAATATCAAAACTAATTATGGCTCAAATGTGTGTGTTAAACCATCGATATGTTACAGTGTTTATGGAAAAACTTTAATGAAAATATGTGTAATTTTTAACAATTTATGAAATATTTATTTTATGGCTAATAATGTGTATGTGTTAAATCATAAAAATAGTTCAATATTTATGTAAAGTTTGAGATTGTTAAGAAAATGTATATAATTTATGATACACACGTGTTTTTGATTGAAATATGTGTGTTTGTTTTACCGATATAAGAAAAACTATGGACAATTTTTAAGAAAATACACGTAATTTATGATTATCATGGGATTAGAATTTGATTAAAGTTGTGAGAAAGTTGTTAAATTTGAGATAAAACTGATTAATTTGTAAATAATGTTATTATTTTGAAGAAATTTTAAAATAAGACCTTCAGCAAATTGGTAAGAAAATAGTAGTTATTGAGTAATACTTATTAAAATTACCAAAGTTTTATAATTTTTGACAAGTCTTGATAGATCTTTAATAAAATTTGTTAGTACTTTGAATAAGAATTTAAAAAAAAAAGTTTCAACACAGTAGCAAATCGTAAAGAAACTAGTACTTATCAGTTAATTAAATTAACTAAGTTGTAAAATAATTGAAAAAATTTGTTAGATTTTTTAAAATTTTAAGATTGTTAGGTAATTGTTCTAGGTACTTGTTGAATAAAAATTAATGTATTTTATCAACAGCTCATAGTTTTAATCGTACAATTTCTCTTCATTCCTGGAAATAATCGTAAATATTTAAATTATTCAGAAAATTGTCAATAAAAACATAAATAATAGGTAACCAAATATTTTTAAATACTAGTCAATTTTAGTTTTTAATTTAATTACAAATATAATAATAATAAAATAAATACTTGTATACAAATAGTTATATGAATCAATCAATTTCTTAGAACTGAAATCTTATCGATATATTCTGATTAACCTTAAATCAATGAAAAAAGTAACAATTTTCCTAAGTATTTTATAAATTCAACCAACTCAATCCCCTTTAAAAAAAAATACTATAAATTCGACTCTCAACCAATCATTCCTCTTCAAATGTCATTTTTCACTCCATTATACCAACTATATTCATAATTTTTATAAAAGCCTATCAAGTAGATAATATTAACCTTTTGAATACATATATTCATTCCAGTAAATTTCTTTAGAAATATTATAAATTCCTCTCTTGACCAATCATTTTCCATCAAATAACAATATTTCCAGCCATATTCAATATTTTTCATAAAAAATAAAAATCATAAAAAATACCAATTTAGATAATATTTACCCTTTAAATAACAATATTTAACCAACCCAACCCCCTTAAAAATGACAACAAACTTGTTAATTGACTGTTTCTCACTAAAGTAAATTTCACTCTAGACCAATCATTTCCCATCAAATAACACTTACCCCTACCCTACCAACTATATTCATTATTTTTTATAGAAATCACCCTTTAAATAACGATATTTAACCGACTCAGTACCTTAAAAATATCAACAAATCTGTTCTTAATCGATTATTTCCCCTTAAAAGATTATAAATTTTGTTCTTAGCCAATTGTTAATCACTAAAATAAAATAAAATTCTCTTTAAATGACATTAATCCAAGCTATATTCATTATTTTCATAAAAAATCACCGACTTATATCGATATTCAACCGAATAAATTTCTTGAAATCCCCTTAAAATATAATTCATCTCGTGACCAATTCTTTCCCCTTCAAAAGATCATAAATTTTCTTCTCAACTAATCATTTCTCTTTAAATGACAATATTCCTACTCTCTCAAAAGATTTACACACATATTAATATCTATTTGAATAAATCCCCCCTAAAAATATTATAAATTCCTCCTCTATATTCTCCATTTAGAAAATATTTACCCTTTGAACACAGATATTCAACCAACTCAATACCCTTAAAAATGGCAACAAACTTGTTCTTAATCGATTATTTTCTTAAAATATCATAAAATTTCCTCTTAACCAATAATTTCCCTTGAAATGACAATTTTCCTCACTACACCAATAATATACATATTTTTTGTAAAAAACGTACAAGGTCAAATTTCTTTAGAAATCTAT
Organism: Schmidtea mediterranea; assembly: GCA_022537955.1. NCBI lineage: Eukaryota > Metazoa > Platyhelminthes > Tricladida > Dugesiidae > Schmidtea > Schmidtea mediterranea. The sequence continues at coordinate 107,266,534 of CM039681.1, read as the reverse complement.
ATTTAACCGAATAAGATCCTTAAAAATCCATCATTCGGATCATATTTACTATATGTATTCAACCAATCAAATTCCCACTTAAAATTATCATAAAAATCTGAATTTTACCAATAAAAATAAATTTTCTTTAGTATTACAAAATTGTTATCGATACCCAACATTTTCCGTTGAAAATCACCACAATTTGATTCTGGTAAAAATTCTATCAAATAAAAAATTCATCAAAAATGACTAAAATCGAATAAAGTCTATGTTTCCCACATAAATTAAATTATTGTAAAATATATATCATGTTGCTCAAATAATTAAAATTAATCAGTAAATCAAGTATAAATTCAATAAAATTTACCAGTCAACCCATAGAAATATATCAATGATTTTCATAAGTATACTGATAACCACACTGAGCATTCCCTTAAAAATCTCTAAATTATACTACTTTTGTGATTGATATCCATGAAATCAATAAAATTGAAAATGAAAGTAATTATTGATCTCCTTTTTTTTTTACACTGTAAAATCATTTAAAATCTTAGGTTTCACTAAAATATTTTTAAAAATTAACTGATTTAATCAACTATTTAAATAGAACATAAAATTATAATTAAAATATCATTAAATCTATCAGTCAAATTTGATTCTAATTCTTAAATAATTATCTTAAATAGATGTTTCATAAACATTTTGATCCTAAATTTAACTTTTATTTAAAATAATCCTAAAATCAAGTCAAATCTAATAAATTTTCAAGAAATTAAGTGTCTAAAATTATAGATTTACCCTAATTTCTTCAATAATTTAATAAAAAGCATAATCAAACCCTAAATCCATTAAAATTCAAAAGAAAACCATAAATTCACAAAAATGATTAAAATTTACTAAAATAAAATACCTCGTAAAACTAGATATCACTTAAATTATCATAAAATTTCCCTAAAAGCTCTAATTGATTTACATAGCCTAAAATTATTTTATTTTTGTCGAATACAAATTTTCAGTGAAGAAGTAATATTGGTGAGAGAGTACATTAAGTGACTAAAATCGTTGAAACTACTGAAAAAAGTGGGATAGCTAAAGATATCTACTAAATAGATGAAATATCAATTGATATATTAAAAACTTACAAAGGTAATATACTTTGAATGGAAAAAATATACATCGAAGAGGAAAATATTCATTGAAGAGAAAAATATTCGTTGATGAGGAAAAAAACATTCATTGAATAAGGAAAACATTAATTGAAGAGAGAAAATATTCATTAAAGAGGAAAGCAATCATTAAAGTGAGAAAATATGAATTGAAGCTAACAAATATTCAGTGAATCGAGAATTGCTTATAATAAATTAGACGGTAAATTTCTCAATGATGAGATGAAATATCAATTAAATATTGGTAAATACTTTAAACGGAGTCTGAATTATTCACTGATCAACAAATATACTTAAAAGATGAAAATATTCACTGAAAATGAATTGTACTTTAAGAGTGGATGAATTACTATTATATTCAATTAAAACCTTTTAACAATTAAGTAGATTTTGTCGGTTAATTATATTTAAATAGGGATATATATATATATTTTGATGGACACTTATGGACGGAGAAATAGTTATTAAAAACAATAACCGCGCGCGATTTACAATAGTAAATTCAAAACAAAACCAGCAAATTTAATACTATAAATACTGGTGGATCTGATACAATATAACAAGTAGGATGAATCTAGTAGAAAGTCTAACAAATAAAGGAATGTAGTAAACAATACATTAAATAGATGAATAATTTGGTATTACGATTATAAGAAACATTTAGTTTTTGTAATATTAAATAAATTCAGAAAATTGATGTATGTTTTACTTTTAGAAATAATTTACTTTTATAAATAATAATCATTTTTTGATGTTATTATTATTTTGGAATTTAAATTATTATGTTGTCAATAGTTACAATTGAATAAATAATATGAAATTAAGTTAACAATTAGATAATATTTATTTATTACCATAAATTTATAAAGAGATTATTCAAAATCACAAACATAAAATAAATCCATAAAAATATATTAACATCAATCAAATAAAACGTCAATTTCTCGACTGAAACCACTGTAGGAGCTGTTAAAGCTTGGGCTGTAGTACTCTGATAGCTGGGGCTGTGCGATACTTGTGCAATGTCATCGATTCTTAAATAATGACCGAATGCTAGACTGGATTTTCTACCCACCCAATTACGCTTATTGATATATTTGTTGGATTTGTATATATTCGCCGGATTAGTATACGCGCGCGGTTATTGTTTTTAATAACTATTTCTCCGTCCATAAGTGTCCATCAAAATATATATATATATCCCTATTTAAATATAATTAACCGACAAAATCTACTTAATTGTTAAAAGGTTTTAATTGAATATAATAGTAATTCATCCACTCTTAAAGTACAATTCATTTTCAGTGAATATTTTCATCTTTTAAGTATATTTGTTGATCAGTGAATAATTCAGACTCCGTTTAAAGTATTTCCCAATATTTAATTGATATTTCATCTCATCATTGAGAAATTTACCGTCTAATTTATTATAAGCAATTCTCGATTCACTGAATATTTGTTAGCTTCAATTCATATTTTCTCACTTTAATGATTGCTTTCCTCTTTAATGAATATTTTCTCTCTTCAATTAATGTTTTCCTTATTCAATGAATGTTTTTTTCCTCATCAACGAATATTTTTCTCTTCAATGAATATTTTCCTCTTCGATGTATATTTTTTCCATTCAAAGTATATTACCTTTGTAAGTTTTTAATATATCAATTGATATTTCATCTATTTAGTAGATATCTTTAGCTATCCCACTTTTTTCAGTAGTTTCAACGATTTTAGTCACTTAATGTACTCTCTCACCAATATTACTTCTTCACTGAAAATTTGTATTCGACAAAAATAAAATAATTTTAGGCTATGTAAATCAATTAGAGCTTTTAGGGAAATTTTATGATAATTTAAGTGATATCTAGTTTTACGAGGTATTTTATTTTAGTAAATTTTAATCATTTTTGTGAATTTATGGTTTTCTTTTGAATTTTAATGGATTTAGGGTTTGATTATGCTTTTTATTAAATTATTGAAGAAATTAGGGTAAATCTATAATTTTAGACACTTAATTTCTTGAAAATTTATTAGATTTGACTTGATTTTAGGATTATTTTAAATAAAAGTTAAATTTAGGATCAAAATGTTTATGAAACATCTATTTAAGATAATTATTTAAGAATTAGAATCAAATTTGACTGATAGATTTAATGATATTTTAATTATAATTTTATGTTCTATTTAAATAGTTGATTAAATCAGTTAATTTTTAAAAATATTTTAGTGAAACCTAAGATTTTAAATGATTTTACAGTGTAAAAAAAAAAGGAGATCAATAATTACTTTCATTTTCAATTTTATTGATTTCATGGATATCAATCACAAAAGTAGTATAATTTAGAGATTTTTAAGGGAATGCTCAGTGTGGTTATCAGTATACTTATGAAAATCATTGATATATTTCTATGGGTTGACTGGTAAATTTTATTGAATTTATACTTGATTTACTGATTAATTTTAATTATTTGAGCAACATGATATATATTTTACAATAATTTAATTTATGTGGGAAACATAGACTTTATTCGATTTTAGTCATTTTTGATGAATTTTTTATTTGATAGAATTTTTACCAGAATCAAATTGTGGTGATTTTCAACGGAAAATGTTGGTATCGATAACAATTTTGTAATACTAAAGAAAATTTATTTTTATTGGTAAAATTCAGATTTTTATGATAATTTTAAGTGGGAATTTGATTGGTTGAATACATATAGTAAATATGATCCGAATGATGGATTTTTAAGGATCTTATTCGGTTAAATATAGATTTCTAAAGAAATTTGACCTTGTACGTTTTTTACAAAAAATATGTATATTATTGGTGTAGTGAGGAAAATTGTCATTTCAAGGGAAATTATTGGTTAAGAGGAAATTTTATGATATTTTAAGAAAATAATCGATTAAGAACAAGTTTGTTGCCATTTTTAAGGGTATTGAGTTGGTTGAATATCTGTGTTCAAAGGGTAAATATTTTCTAAATGGAGAATATAGAGGAGGAATTTATAATATTTTTAGGGGGGATTTATTCAAATAGATATTAATATGTGTGTAAATCTTTTGAGAGAGTAGGAATATTGTCATTTAAAGAGAAATGATTAGTTGAGAAGAAAATTTATGATCTTTTGAAGGGGAAAGAATTGGTCACGAGATGAATTATATTTTAAGGGGATTTCAAGAAATTTATTCGGTTGAATATCGATATAAGTCGGTGATTTTTTATGAAAATAATGAATATAGCTTGGATTAATGTCATTTAAAGAGAATTTTATTTTATTTTAGTGATTAACAATTGGCTAAGAACAAAATTTATAATCTTTTAAGGGGAAATAATCGATTAAGAACAGATTTGTTGATATTTTTAAGGTACTGAGTCGGTTAAATATCGTTATTTAAAGGGTGATTTCTATAAAAAATAATGAATATAGTTGGTAGGGTAGGGGTAAGTGTTATTTGATGGGAAATGATTGGTCTAGAGTGGAATTTACTTTAGTGAGAAATAGTCAATTAACAAGTTTGTTGTCATTTTTAAGGGGTTGGGTTGGTTAAATATTGTTATTTAAAGGGTAAATATTATCTAAATTGGTATTTTTTATGATTTTTATTTTTTATGAAAAATATTGAATATGGCTGGAAATATTGTTATTTGATGGAAAATGATTGGTCAAGAGAGGAATTTATAATATTTCTAAAGAAATTTACTGGAATGAATATATGTATTCAAAAGGTTAATATTATCTACTTGATAGGCTTTTATAAAAATTATGAATATAGTTGGTATAATGGAGTGAAAAATGACATTTGAAGAGGAATGATTGGTTGAGAGTCGAATTTATAGTATTTTTTTTTAAAGGGGATTGAGTTGGTTGAATTTATAAAATACTTAGGAAAATTGTTACTTTTTTCATTGATTTAAGGTTAATCAGAATATATCGATAAGATTTCAGTTCTAAGAAATTGATTGATTCATATAACTATTTGTATACAAGTATTTATTTTATTATTATTATATTTGTAATTAAATTAAAAACTAAAATTGACTAGTATTTAAAAATATTTGGTTACCTATTATTTATGTTTTTATTGACAATTTTCTGAATAATTTAAATATTTACGATTATTTCCAGGAATGAAGAGAAATTGTACGATTAAAAACTATGAGCTGTTGATAAAATACATTAATTTTTATTCAACAAGTACCTAGAACAATTACCTAACAATCTTAAAATTTTAAAAAATCTAACAAATTTTTTCAATTATTTTACAACTTAGTTAATTTAATTAACTGATAAGTACTAGTTTCTTTACGATTTGCTACTGTGTTGAAACTTTTTTTTTTAAATTCTTATTCAAAGTACTAACAAATTTTATTAAAGATCTATCAAGACTTGTCAAAAATTATAAAACTTTGGTAATTTTAATAAGTATTACTCAATAACTACTATTTTCTTACCAATTTGCTGAAGGTCTTATTTTAAAATTTCTTCAAAATAATAACATTATTTACAAATTAATCAGTTTTATCTCAAATTTAACAACTTTCTCACAACTTTAATCAAATTCTAATCCCATGATAATCATAAATTACGTGTATTTTCTTAAAAATTGTCCATAGTTTTTCTTATATCGGTAAAACAAACACACATATTTCAATCAAAAAACACGTGTGTATCATAAATTATATACATTTTCTTAACAATCTCAAACTTTACATAAATATTGAACTATTTTTATGATTTAACACATACACATTATTAGCCATAAAATAAATATTTCATAAATTGTTAAAAAATTACACATATTTTCATTAAAGTTTTTCCATAAACACTGTAACATATCGATGGTTTAACACACACATTTGAGCCATAATTAGTTTTGATATTTATTTGCACATATTTTCTTAAAAATATAGAATTTTTCTTTAACTTTTTACAAACATTTACAATTGTTCTATCCCTGTATACTATGAACCACAATTGAACAAACTTTTTCTATTCAATATTAATTTTATATACTTTGTTGAAAATTTATATAAAATAATAATGAAAATTATAATTAATAAAAACTTGTAATATTAATAATAATAATAATAATAATAATAATAATAATAATAATAATAGAATAAAAATTAAAGAACATTAAAACACTACTTATAAAAAATAAGTAGTATATTAAAATTAAAAATGTTTAAAAATACTATGACATTGACCTACTTTTAAATGACCTTGAAATAATATTATGACTCATCCAATAACCTTGAAAATAATAATAATAATAAATATTAAAACATTACTTATAAAAATAAGTAGTAAATTTATATTTAAAAATGACTAAAAATATTATGACTTTGAGAAAATTATAATAATAATAAAATTAAAATTAAAAAACATTAAAACATTACTTATAAAAATAAGTAGTAAATTTATATAAAAATGTTTAAAAATACTAAGACCTTGTGAAATTTTAAATGACCTTGACATACTTTAAAATGACCTTGAAATAATATTATGACTCATCCAATAAGATTGAAAATAATAATATTTTTAAAAATAATAATAAAATTAAAATTAAAAAACATTAAAACATTACTTATAAAAATAAGTAGTAAATTTATATAAAAATGTTTAAAAATACTAAGACCTTGTGAAATTTTGTATTACCTTGACATACTTTAAAATGACCTTGAAAAAAAAATAAAGACTCATCCAAAGACCTTGACAATAATAATAATAAAAACAATAATAATAATAATTATAATAATAATAAAAATAAATATAATTAAACAATATTAATAAGTAATCATATTAATTAATAATATTAATAATCATATTAATAATAATTTTAATAATAATAAAATTATTTCCTTATAATAGAAGTTTTATACATTAATAATAATAATAATATTATTAAAAATAATAATAATAATAATAATAATAATAATAATAATAATATTATAAAAAGTTTTCAAAGTATTAATAATAATAAAAATATTAATAAATTTTATAAGTAATAAGTATATTAAAAAATAATAATAATAATAAGATTAATAAAAGAATTTAAAAGTATTATTAATAATAAAAATAAAATTTTTATAAGTAATAAGTATATTAATAATAATAATAATAATAATAATAATAATTATAAAAATATTAATATTAATAATAATATTAATAATAATATTAATAATAATATTAATAATAATAATAAAAATATTAATTATAATAATAATAATAATAAAATAAATTTACAAAATATATACTACTTATAAAAATAAGTAGTAAATTAAAATTGAAAAATGTTTAAAAATAATATGACCTTGGGAAATTTTGAATGACCTTGAGAAATTTTGAATGACCTTGACCTACTTTTCAATGACCTTGAAAAAATATGATGAGTCATCCAATAACCTTGACAATAATAATAAAAATAATAATAATAATAATGATAATAATAACAATAAATAAAAATTATAATAAAAATAATAATAATAATAATAATAATAATAACAATAATAATAATAATAATAATAATAATAACAATAACAATAACCATAATAATAATAATATAATTTAGTAAATAAATAATAAAATATTGACTTAATTTAAACAAAAAAAAATTAAAGTATATTACATAAATAAAATAAAATAAAAATAAATAAATAATATTATTGACTTGATTAAAACAATATTCACTTCATTAAAACAAACAATATAATAATAATATTATTTAATAATAAAATAATTGACTTGATTAAAACAAACAATTTAAATATAATAATAATATAATTTAATAATAAAGTAATTGACTTGATTAAAACAAACAATTAAATTTAATAATAATATAAATTAAAAATAAATAAATAATAATATTATTGACTTGATTAAAACAAAATTATAGTATATAAAATAAATAAAATAAAAATAAATAAATAATATTATTGACTTGATTAAAACAATATTCACTTCATTAAAACAAACAATTTAATAATAATAATATAATTTAATAATAAAATAATAAAATAATTGACTTGATTAAAACAAACAATTTAATATTAATAATATAATTTTAAAATAAAATAATAAAATAATTGACTTTATTAAAACAAACAATTTAAATTTAATAATAATATAATTTAAAAATAAAATAATAAAATAATTGACTTGATTAAAACAAACAATTAAAGTATATTAAATAAAAAAAAATTAAAAATATATATTATAAAATATGATGAGTCATCCAATGACCTTGAATGAGTCATGGTCTTTGTTTTAATTACCTTGAAAAAATATGATGAGTCATCCAATGACCTTGAATGAGTCATGGTCTTTGTTTAAAATTAAAAACGTATATTATAAAATATGATGAGTCATCCAATGACCTTGAATGAGTCATGGTCTTTGTTTAAATGACCTTGAAAAAATATGATGAGTCATCCAATGACCTTGAATGAGTCATGGTCTTTGTTTAAATGACCTTGAAAAAGTATGATGAGTCATCCAATGACCTTGAATGACTCATGGTCTTTGTTTCAATGACCTTGAATGAGTCATTGTCTTTGTCTTAAAAAATTTTTTGTACTTTTGGGCTTAGAAAAATTTTCTCTCAGCCGGGGGGGGGGGGTACTGTGCTGGAGATGACATGTGCTGGAGATGATACATCCCACTACTCACTGAGACAAACCCTACACTATAGAAAATCAAAAAGTGACAGAAATAAAATAATACACATTAACACAACCCATAGTAAAACATGCATGTAAACTTTTAACATGTAGCCATCAGAAGTTGAAAAAACCCCTATAATAAATTTATTTATAGACATTTTTGAGATATATTTTTAGAAAATAAAATGGCGGAAAAATTTTTTAATTTAAATTTTGAGGTTTTTGCTAAGAAATTTCGAGTAAATGAGGATGTATCTTAATATAATTTACCTTTAAAACTAAAATTAATTTAATATTTCAGACTATTCTGTCGAAAAAAACAAAACCTGAAATCCGAAAAAAGCATAAATTGTAAACTATATTAGTAAATTTTAAAAAATAATCATAAACCCAATTATTTTGTGTACATATTCGAAGATTTTTTTTTAATGAAATTAATAATTTTTATAACTTCAAAAATAATTTAACTCACTTTTTTTGATTAATTTCCGAAAAGTAAGTTATGATAAAATAAATCATTTCCTGAATATTTATAATCATTATTAATAATAATATAAATGAGCTTGTAGATCAAAAGTTATAATTATAAGTTTGAATAATGATTTAATTTCCTTGTAAAATCACAATTCAACTCTTAAAACTTTATAACTTTAAGCTTATAACTTTAAAAAATAATTTACTTTGCAGCCATTTCAGAAATGGCTGAGATCCATTAAATTTTCACAAAAAATAAATTCCAATAAGTTGATTTATGTTTCAACTTGATTTATAGCGGAATCTATCTCAACTTCGCTTGGTGTATAATATAAGTTTTTATTCAGTTGAACAAATTACATGCAGACACGGGTAAGTATGTATGCCCCTATATTATAACTTTATTGATTTTTTCATTTTATTATAGGAGTTTTTAATGAAATGAAACGAGTGTAGGAAGGAATTAGAAGAATTTTTTAAACATACTAACATAATACATAGTAAATAAGGCATGCAAACTTTCAAAAATTTACAGAATATAAAAATTTTCAGATGAATAAAACTATATATTACTATTTTTAGTCTAATTTTTTTGAAAAAATACTCAATAACTCTACTTTGAGTTGTAGAGAAAATTATGAAATAATTTCGTAAGAATTTTCATGAAATTCAATCAATTTAATATTTTTACAAAATTTCAGATATTTCAGAAATATCCATCGAAACTCTAGTTTTTTGAGGAGATGAAGAAATAACAATGTAAGATTTAACTTGTACTTATAATAAATTCATTTTTTACCTCATTTGCAATTTACCGGGCGCAGTGGAACCAGAACCTTCAAATGAGGAGTTTAAAAAAACGGAAACGTAAGTTTTCCGATAACTTAAGTTTAAAAATAATATTTTTTATAGAAGTATAAAAAATCCAAATAATTAATGCCATTGAAAATGGGGATGATTTTTATAAATTTGGGAAATTAACGGAAATTTCCAAAGCCTCATAAAATCAATAAATATTAAAAAGAGAAATAATTTATTCGAATAGAAACTTTTTAATAATAAAATTTAGTTTTCAATTAATCGGACTTACATTTATTCGAAAATAATTCCACTAACATAAATGGCTAATTCATAAACTTAATCATAATTGTAATTAGATGTTCATTAAAAACTTCTATTCTAGAAGTTTTTAATGAACTGAAACGGTGTATACGTCAATTTTTAACCACAAATAAAATAAAATTAACAAATATATGAAATAAAGAAACTTGCAAAACTATTTGATATTTCTTAGCTTCATTTAAAATATTATTGTCTCTAGTGTGTAGTGCAAAATCATTCATTTGATGCGATAACTTCAAATAAATACTTAATTACTCAATGTTTTAAAAAAAATCAATGGCTGAATTTCAAAATTCGATAAATGCAAAAAAAATAATTTTTGATTTTATATTAATATTAACACAGAATTATATATAAATATTTAATTTGGTTGAATTGTTGATAAAGAATGGGTTTTTCAGAATCATTTTTATTATTGATGAAAAAAGACTGTTGACAAATTAATTAAAAATCCTAAGGAGTGCAATTTGTCAATTGAATGTGATCATTTCTAATTCATTTAACTGCTTGAACATGGCAGTTAGAATGTCGAAATATATCGTACGACGAATTTGAATGGCGTTTTCTTTTAACAAAATTTTATGTTTTATTATCGATAGGTGCTATGGAGACAGTTTATGTGCCAAATGCCAAAATATAGTTGAAATTTGAAATTAAAACTATTTATGGGATCATTTATTTTTGATACAGTTGCAGTGGCTGGTAACCCATACATCAAGCACGAATATTGATCAAAAACCTATTTTTTAGATAGACGAAAAGAATCATTTCGTTGTAAATCAAATTTTGTACCTCGTTTAATTTTCAAAAACGAAGCTGTGGAACAAGTGGCGAAAATTTTCTGAAATGTCAATATCATAATTCGATTGCTGTTAAATACAAAGAAAGGAAACTAGACATTAAAAAGTTGTGATCAAAATTGGGTTGTCACAATACATTATGACGGTTAGAACTACCTAACAATAATCGACAGTGGTTGAAAAGATTCGAAAAATTTATGATGAGATTTTCAGGGAAAGAACTGAATAAACCTTTGCTGGATAACTCAAATATTTTGCAACTAATTCCAGATTTATGTATTAAGTGGAAAGTTAACATGATATTCAGATGCACGTATTTTCCTAAGATAAATGAATCATTTGAAAGAATTGTTGGGGTTAACGAAATGCATCAAAGTAAAAAATGGAAAATCAATAAAAACATTGACATCGAAATAATAATTAAAAAGGCAAAATCAATTAAAATTTTAAAATAAATATTTATTGGGGGAAACGGGTATGGACGGATGCCAAATGACGAGACAAATCCAAATATCGTAAAATTAAATCGATTAGGGTTCCCCAGAAGGAAATATTTAATAAAAATACAAACCAATTAAAAATTAATTGGCTAATGGGAAACCCGAGCTAATGGGAAGTCCAAGCCAACAGAAAACCCGAATAGTGTGAGAAACCCGGAACGTCAACAAATTTTCTAATTACGGAAAACGAAATTGGTTGACGAAGGAAACCCGGGATAAAAGAGGAACCCGCCACCAAAATAATAATTGTAAACAAATGGAAACCCCGGGAGCACAGAAATAACTAATTTGGTTTTGGATAGAGAGATGTCAAAAAATGCCAAAACCAATTTAGTTTGCGGGTGACTTGAGTTGCGAGATGAGTGTAAAAAGAAAAGGCAGATCAACGAAATTGCCAGTTGGTCAAAGAGAATATTTCAGAGAGCGAAGTTAAGGAGGTAATAAACTTTAAGATAAATCAACCAGTCAAACAAGTTGCGTACCAGACAGGGACATCTCCCTTTGGAAGACGTATCCCTACGCATTGAATTTTGTGAAATCGTGCAGAGTAATTTTGTAGCGTATTGTAAATTGAATCAATTTTTGTGAAAGTTGTGAATGAAGTTGTGATATATAAATTGGAAATAAATCTTATTGTGTTGGGTTAATTGAATCGATTAAAGAATGACACTAAAGAGTCAGACCTAAACACCGACTTTCTATATAAAAACCCAACAGAATCATCGTAAATTTAGAAGAATCGCAGCACAAACGGGAAAGAGCGTCTTACACATGATTTAGAAGTAAAATGTAACACTTAAAGAGGGTGAATATTGGCACTCCACAATCATAAATAGCGTTGCACTGTAGACAGAACCAAAGACCAAATCTGTTTAGAGAAACAATTGAAAAGACAGTTTTCAAATTTTCAAAAATAATCAATTGGCATAATTAGCGGAGTTAATGATAGAATTACTTGGTGTTTCGTGGATTTTAGTTTTACTGATGCGGGTAGATATGTAAGTTATCGATGTGTATAAAAACTTAAAATCATGAAATAGAAATGAAATAATATTTCAGAAAAATTCAAAAGCAAATTAATAAAAAATCTTGTAACATTGATTTAAATTCAAAAGATTAAATGAAAAAAATAATTAAAAAGGAAAAATCAATAGTTTGTTTGGTGAAGGTATGAAGGTAAATCAAAATATAGTAAATTCAAAAAAATATTAAAACATGTGAATTTGTAAGTCAGACCAAGCCAGCTTCAGCTTATCACTGAAGATAGTTAACAATCAATATTAGTGTCCTGATTGCATTAAATTAAGAGTATCATGGACATTGTAAAAATGGCTAATTCATAAACTTAACCATAATTGTAATTGGTTGTTCATTAAAACTTCTATTATAGAAGATTTTAATGAACTGAATCAGGTGTAAAAAGAATTTTCTACAAGTATGCATCCAATCAAATAGTATTATTGGTAAACTGTTTTTTGAGTTATTGAAAAATAGTATATTGAAATAAGCACGAATTGGCCATTGAATTTTTTATTATAATTTATTTCAGTTGTGTAACTTTGTTTTTAATATCTCTGTTTCGACTGAATAGCTCTTATAATATTAGAAAACATCAATAGACTGGTGATGTAATTTTTCGAATTATTACGCCTGTTTGCAATGAATAAATTCATAATATAAAAATAAAATCAATAATTTTATATTATAAAAACACATTTTTCTGTGTTGAGTTTTTATTTTCCAATGAAGAGACCAAATAGTAATTGATTATTGACTAAATAAAATGGATTAAAAGTTGCTATGTAAAAACAAAATTTAACTATAATAAATGTATGTGTATAATAGCCAAAAGTAACATTGATTAATAACTTACACTATAGATCAGAGGATCCCAGAATTTTACCAGTCGCGACCCTCCTGTAATAAAAGTAAAAACATTATTAATATCAAAATAATTAATGAGACGAATGAACATCTTATACATCTACTTTTGTATTAGTTATTTTCATGTGAAGTGAGTTTGATAATCTTAATTTTTTTAATGCAAACATTGCTGAAAATGCAATTTCATTTATATAAGAAGCTCCAGTGTTTAAAATTAGATATGAATTTTGTATCGATAACCAAAATTTTATCATTTTTTTTCTCACACAATTCTATCAATTTTTCATCCGCTTTTGTCGATATCTCAGTAGCTGAACCATTTTGAAAAGGATTTATAAATCATGTATATTTATCGATAATTTTCATTTCATCGTGGAAAAAAAAATCTAAATTTTCCATAAGTTTGTCCAAATGTTCAATTATTACAAAAATAAAATAATTATTTTGTGCTATTTCATTTTCAATGATAAAAGTCAAATCAGTCATAGTTACAACTTTTAATATTATTTGTTCACAACAATAGCTTTTTTGAAAAAGCTTTTATTTTATGATGAACAAAAATATATCCATTCCATTTATGTCTTGTAATTGCAAATTTAATTTCGAAAATATATCAACTAATTAAGTTAGTTAGAGTACATAATTCTCAGCGCGCAAAATAGTTATACTCAGATTTTTTGTTTTCATTTAAATATATTGCAAATTCTTCTCGTTCCATATAAAACGAATGAAAACTATTGTTTGGTATAACCCTAGTACATCTGTTGATTTATCCAGTTGTAACGAAAAAAGTCCACTAATCTGAATTCTATTGATTAGTTGATTTTCTGCCCATTCAGACATTTCATCGATCCTACGAGCAACAGTGTTTTTGGAAAGTGAAATTGATTTAATTTATTTTAAGGTCTTATCTCCAAACATAACTCTGTTGAGGTTGTTAAAAAAAATTACAGAAATAAATTGAGTGCACTTGAAAAATCGAAGTTGAACAAAAAACATAAAAAATCATAAAAGTGCAAAATTAATTAAAAATTTATAAAATTGAAATTAATATTGATCGAGGGAAATGGATATTGTTGAACGCCAAATCATAAAACGAGTCCAGTAATAATAAAAATTTATTGAAGGGTCCCTTGGAAAAGTTATACCGAAAATACAAACTAATTAAAGTTATTAACTGGCTAATGGGAAACCCGAGCGATGAGGAAAACTCAGAGCTAGAGACTTTGGAATAATAACCCAAAAACTCCAACAGCATCTTTTATCGTTGGAAGTACTAATGACTCTCCAATGATATGGGACTTGCCAGATTGTTAAATGCGCAAACTAATAAGACATGAGGCGAACATAGCTTTTTCGTTAATTCTGGTAAAGTGGGAAAGCAGATTTTCTGAATTATTTAATTCCTGTAATGTCATTTTAAAATAATCCGCTGGCTTATTATTTAAATCAGGATGTTTCGTTTTAAAATTTCGAAAAAATGTACTCTCATTAGCTAGCATTTCTTGGCAAATAACACACAGTGGACCCGGATCATCTTCTTTTTTATTCCATGTAAATTCAAATTTTAAATAATCATAATCGTATTTTATTTTCCCTCGTTTTGAAGATTGGATATTTGTAAAAGCATTCTCATCAATTTTTCTATTATTAACGGTTTTTGTTGTTACATAACTTTCTTTTTCTTTTCATTTTGCTTTACAATTTCTATTGTTTGCTTTTGCTCAGGAGTCTTTTGTAACCTTATCCATCGTAGCAATGTTTCTTTTAAAAAAAAATAATTAGAATATTTATTTTTATTAAATTTAAAAAGTACTTACATTTAATTTTATTTAACTTATATTTTTATTAACAGTACGTATATTTTTTTCATAAATAAAACACCTTTTTTAAACAATATACAAAAACTTTTTGCTTTTCCCATATTATAACACCGTACAAAGTAAGGCGTACTTATTACAAGTGAAATCTATTTTATATGAATTTGGTTCCTTGACTATTTTAAGTTTCTTGGTTGCATAGTTACAATTCAAATCATAATATACAATAGTTCCTATGATGCAATTATTTAAAATAAGTAGTTAATAAGAAAGTTTTTAATACAGAAATTTGTTAAGAAAAATTTTACAAGCACCTACAAATATGCTACAAACTTATGCCTGTTATATAAATATATTGCATCTAGTTAATTAAAACTAAATTAATAAACAGCTAAATAATAAAATCTTAGGCGACTCACTTTGAGTCAGCTTGCGACCCACAGATATTGAAAAATATTCACTGCGAGTACAAAAATAAATATTTGTATATAATCACGGTTCTGAAAATAATATAATAAGAAATGCACATTATTGGAAATTGATTAAGCTTTGACATTTAACAAAAAATTTTAATTTTAAATCAAACAAATATGACTATACACCCAATATAATATAATGCTTCTACAGCATCGAATATTTCAAATAAAAAAATCCATAGAAACGTCTACGTCAGCTATTTTTAAAAATCTTTTTAACGAGATAAACATATCTGATAAAAAGTATTATTAGCACTTCAAATTAGCCATACTCTTAGAATCAAACCGAAATCCATATAAAATATTACACGGCAATATAGAAAAAATATAATAATTTCGAAAGAAACAAAAAGACAATCAACCAAAAGTGTTTACCCTATATATTGATCAGAAATGTTTGATAATGTTGTAATAAATTACTACGATACATTAAACAAATGAAATTTTATTTTAAAAAAATGATCAAAATTTCGAAAATTCCATTTAAACAATAACAAGTTTTTAAATAATCATTTGATAAGCTTCAAAAGAATCAGACCTTGTGTAGGAAGAAATAGATTCTTATAGAATTTTGGATATTTGCAAGACATACGTTCAACTTATTCTTAAAACAATGTTGGAGGAACAGCATATATATTTATATATATACGAATGCTCTTCAACACTTGAACTAGTAAAAGATTCGTAGCTCGCGAATCAGGAATCGATTATACATGAATGTTCCAACAAATCTAGGTCCCAGTATATTATTAGTTTTTGGAATTTAAAAAATGGATCGATAAATTGGAAAATAAATATTGGATCCATCAAAAAGATTACATATCTAACATTCTTGAATGAATTGACTGTTCAACGGACTAGAACAGGATACATTATAATATATGATAATGCATCCATTCATAAGAATGCCATATAAAAAGCTTATAAATTTCTGAAAAATGCAAAAGATAAATTAAAGAGAAATGAACGTGTATATCGGAGTAAAATTTTATCACTAAAGATAAATGAAGACGCTCACGCCCGAGTTATGACAAGATGTAAAGTAGAATGACATACGTAGTAGACGACTTACACAAATAAATCCAAAAAATCTTATGTAAATTCCTAAAAAACAAAAAAGCCATTAAAATGGCGAATACATAAATTCCAGTAAGATTCCCTCATTTCCAATTATTTTACTTGTAATCTAGTTGAATTTACACACTAACTTATAATATAGAAATCATTATTCATATGAAAAGTTTTTTATAAACAAAAGAATTTAACTAAATTTATGTAAAAATCAATAAATTTTCGAAATTTATTCATATAATTGTATAAATAACAAAAATTATATAGAATTTATTTCCAGACTATATATGGACTACAAACATTGACTTCCTAATCAGTCCACATTCATTTAGAATATTCAAGGCAAACACAGTAATATGTTACAAATTACCATGTGAATATCCAACAAAACCTTCGGCAATAGCCCCAGAATTTATAAATTTAATAATATCTTTATTAATAATTGTTATTAGATTACCATCACCATTTTGGTACACTAATAAAGCATTTTCAATTCTTTTTTCGATATTTGCTTTTATTACAGTTTCTTGCATTTTGATGGAATATGAATCCCTGATTCTAATTATCAAAATTATTCACAATTATGATTTAGATACAAAAATCGAATCACATTTATCGGTCTGGCTTATTCTAATTATATTTTTAATAAAAAGTTTGTTGATGATTTTTATGCTAATAATCATTTTTGAATATGGATATACTCAATTCATATCTAATATGCGAAAATATCGTCAGTATTTCTCGTCTGATATATCTGATTCAGTCTCTCAACAATCATTAAATGACAACCAATATAAATGGTATAATGTTTCGCCACGTATTTTTGGAATTTTGATTCTGGTAATTGTTAAAATTTTAAAAATTCCTATTTTATATGTCCAAATTTCCTACTTGAAAATTAATGGTAAAATTTCTATCCATCCTTTGATTTTGATCAGCATTTGCATATCATTGTTTTATTTTTTGTCATGTCTCTTTCTTTGGTTTGGTCTTTGCGTTAAAAATAAATGGCAATTCCATATCAATATTCAAACGAATCCTTTACCACAGATTGGTGTTGGGAAATTAAAAAGCTCACCTGAACCTATTTATGGATGCTTTTACAATGCAGCAAGTGGATCGTCTCAAACATCAATTTCTAAACCAATGCTAAGATCAAGCATTGATGGTTCTGATGTCAGTAGTCACAAGATGAATCAGTCTGCAAATTACGTTCTTATGCATTCCGGAATGAATCCAGCCATGCGAGTTCTGCCGATAAATGAAAATTTAGAATTTAATGCTGGTGAAAGTGATGTTTCATTTGAATCGAATAGTAAATCTTATGATTCTGGAGATAATAAATATAAACGAATTCCATATGCTATTCAAAATATAGAGAATTCTCAATATGCTACTCTGACCTCTCTGCAGCCAGGTGTTTTATTAACTGCTAAATCAATGAGTGATACTTCTTCTAATGAAAACTATTCGAAAAATCCATCAAGAAGAGGCAGTAACCGAGTGACATTTAAAGAAGAAAATAACATTGTTAATTTAAATTGCCCTACTACATATTCTTATAACTTTGCAAATAGTTCACCGCCTTCTAGGATTCCAGATATTCTGTCAATGAATAATAATGAAAAGCAAAGAGATTTTGAATTTCTGTGTAATCCACATGGATTTGATTCAGACTTGGAAATGTCAACAGACATGAGACAATGTGAAAGTGTGAAAGGAAAAGATCCAAGGCTGTGCAGTCAAGTGTAAATTTAATTTTAATCGTACCTTATTCGATTTTCATGTACAAAGGCTTATTTTTATTTATTTACTTTCACTGCTAAATTTAAGTATATTTTCACTATTTGTTATTTCGCTAATTGCTATAAAATGTTTCATTTATAAATAAAATTTTCAGGATTTAATTCCTATAATCGTTATAGTTTGTAAATTAATAAATATTATTTTATAGTAAAACACTAAAGAGCAGGTGCTTAGAAATTTTATGGAATATGACTAAGTAAAATAAGTAAATTGTATGCTTATTTCTGCGTGCATTTTGAGTTTTGCTGCAATGATTAAAAATCATTGATTATCGTTCAGATTTCGACCCTTGATAAGATGTTTTATAGAGTTACTTAAGCCTAAGACTGTTACACCTCCTTTCGCAGTATATGCCGATTTTGAGGCTGTTTTACCTAAATATGATAAATAGTCTTACTGGAGGAAAATCATATTATTATTTTTGCTGATTAAACTGTGTTGCAGAATTTTTGACAAATTAATGAAATTGCGGTCAATAGAGTCTTACCTTATTTTAAAAATAATTCAAAGAAAGATATTAATCCGCTTACACCAGTTCAGTTACAATCGTTTCGGTCGGCAAAAATTTGTTAAATTTGTAATAAACTTATAAAAATGCCAGTAAAAAATCATAACTAATACACTGGTGAATATCTAGCTGAAGCTTGTTCCAAATGTAACTTTTCGAGACAAACAAGATATATTTTGACTATTGTTTTCCATAATTTACGTGGTTAAGACTTGCACCATATTTTTAAATATGGGTTAAGTAAATGTGGTAATTGGCGTATCGGTTGCATTCCCACCACTAGTGAAAAGTTTTTAACATTATCGTCAAGAGTTGATGGCCTAGTTATTAAATTTATTAACTCGTGTCAATTTGTAAATTCAAGTTTGAAAAGTGCTGTAGAAACTTTGAATTCTTCACCCCTGACTTCATCTAAATTTTGAGGAAGTATTATTAATTCCAAAGGGATATTTCCATACAATTTTACGACGGATTTAGAAGTTTTAGCACAAATTAATTCGTTACCAGACATTTGGGAGGGTGTCACGGAGAAGGAGTATAATAAGGCAATAGTCATATGTGACGAAATAAATTGTGTAACTTTACTAGATTACATGTTAATCTATTTAAAATTAGATGTTTTCTTGCTTGCCGACTTTTTTCAGCAGTTTCGGTTAAAAATCTATTGCACAAAACATGCTTGATCCGCGTTACGTTTTGGGAATTCCGGGTATGTCTTGGAATTCGGCTTTAATAACTTTAAATCATCAACAACAAAATTTGGAAATGATTGCGAAATAGACATTCTTTTCAAACTCGAAGCCTTTAACAATGCATTAAAATACTGGAAACTCCTATAATTTTTAACGATAGTAGTAGGATATGAGCCCGTCAGATACAACCCCCTAGACTTACATAATATTATGAAACATCTGACCTCTGTCCACACTGTCACTACCTGGAGATTGACCTTTGTCCACCGTTACCAGGTGACCTCATAATTATGTCACATGCCCACTGATCAGCCACTACCAGGAGATACACTTATTATGCCATACACACCGATTACCTAATATTATTCACGCTAATGATGTCACGCAATTGTGGACCAACACACCTTGATTACTTAGTGTTCTAGAACATTATAGACACCTACTTTCTAAAACCTTCCACACACCAACATTATGGATCCTTCCTTACACCTACCATCTGCCACACACCTACCTTCTAGAACTTACCTTTATGAAACCGTTCACACACATTCTAGAATATTCCCGAAAATACATATCACACACACCAATCAAAGATCACCGACTCACACTGACTCACAAAGATACATACTGATCCGCACAGATCCACACTGATCCACACCCATCTGTGCCCATCATCACCTAACACGCCTACAACTACGTCTACGACTAAGTCATAGATTTAATCAGTCATTCGTATTATTAAAATTTTATTAAATATAACAAGTTTGTTTCACAGTGAAAAGAATATGCTCAACATGAAGCATGCAATTTATACTGCAATCGTAGTAGAGAAGGATGAATTCAAATGTAAATTATCAAGTATTTGATAAATCAGTCTCTTCTGCAATTGACGTCTTCTGAATTTTCTTTTTCTTGATCTGATATGATGATTCATCGGCGTCGTCGTCCGGCATTAATGATTTTTTAGAAAGAGTTCATTAAATTGTATAATATAAACCAAAACTGTAATTATACAAATTAAATGACGCGATATATAAATCATCGGTCTAAGTGGTAGCGTAAAATTATGTTTGTGTGCAAATTACTGAAATCTAATTTATTCCAAACAAAATTCAACAAGATTTATTGGCATAGGGTGCAGATGAAGAACATGGATTGACTCAAGATAATTTCTGTAAATTGAAAAACATGAAAATAGTAAATTATTTCGATAAAAACTGGTCAAGTCGATTGAGGAAAGACGATGTCATCAATATCGATGATTTGTATCAGGAAGCTAATAGAGAAAAGGATTTCAATAATTTATTCACCAAAATCAGTCTACATGTTGCTGTTACTGTGATTTTTATTACTCAAAATCTATTTCATCAGGGTGGCGCACTTCGAACAAGGAATTTAAACGGGTCTGGTGGGATCTCTGCAGGCCTTAACGAAATTGTAGACGAGAGTGGATCTATTTTCTTTAGGTCTTAACTACTGGGCACATGTACTAAATGGGAAAGTTGACTCCACAGGGCTCATCCAACTACCATATTGGTCGGGGTGATCTGGTGTTTGCGATAGCTAATTTGATTTCTGCCGGGACGTCTATAGGCCAGAATTAAATGTGGGAAGTGGCATTGCGAAATTATTCTGGGGAACTCAAACTTGATTAATGATGAAAGTTATGAATTTAAATAGTACCTGAAGAATGGATTCTCAATCTTGGATTTAAGTCATTGTCTGGGCCCTGTACTGTTGATGCTTGGTTTATTCTATTCATCTTGTATTGAAATAATTGCGTTATTATTCTGGTTCGTTGGCCGTATTTATATGGTGTGGTGTGTTGATGGGGAGAACATGTAGACATGTCTACAGGTACCGCTGGGGAAATTGATTACTACATTAACTAATTCTGGCATTATAACCTGCATGCGTTGTATCGATTTTATGCCTTACTGTCGGACTCGCAGTGAAGTGTGCAAAAGATTCTGTTGTGGGTAGTCACGCTTGTCAGTTTAATGATTTATGGGTTCCCGGTAGGTATTAACAGGCTTCAACTTATTGGTTTGTGTGTATATTCGCAGCTACTGGAATGTATGTGTACGTGTGTATTGCATGTTCGTTCTTACAGATTTTCCTCGTTAGGCTGTCTGGTTCTCTTATTGGATAGGATTGATCGAGGCGGTAGACTGGGTTTGTAGGTATGTAATCGTTGATATATATGTACCATATTGATTGTGCTTGCTGTTTTCAGGGTCATCGTAGCTGAGGCGTTCTATGTTTATGGAATCTAATTTCATGCATGTCTATCAAACCGGATGGCGCGTGAGAGATGATGTCTATCGATTTATTTGTAGTAAAATTTTTTTCTTTTTGCTGATTTTATTTGATTTATCTTCCGTGTAGATTCAGGCTTGATCGCCGTTTAGTATTAATTTCCCCCAGGTCGATTTGTTGTTTCGCAGGAATATTTTTAACTATCAGATAGACCATCCATCACGGGAATCAAATTACCACGTGAGTCATTTTACCTATTGGAGTAGTTGATGTTGATCTAATATTAGGGAATTTTCGGATTGCTTATTGATGTCATTTAAGGACAATTTTCTTTTCTATCGGATTTTTGGAATTTTATATTTTTGTTATTGCCAGTCAATATTTGGGCGAGGTTTTAGTTAGTTGATTGTGTCAAGATTTCAACCAGGTTTAATTTATAATTAAATAATATTGTTAACTAAAATTTTCTTTTAGACGGTTTTGTGTTGCTTATTTGTTTGCGTTTCGGTAACGATTTTCGATCAGGTTTTATTTTAATTTTCTAAATTGGTAATAATACTAATTAAATTTTGACTATTCTTTTAGTTATTCATCGGTAGAAGGAGTTGATTAGGTTTCCGATATTAATTTTGTAATATTATCAACTGAACTCCAATCAAGGTTATGTTATTAATCGCTGGATGATTTGGTCAGGTTTTATATATTCTAATTGGTTACATCCTAGACTAAATTTTCTATTCACCGAAGAGTTGATCAGGTTTGACATACTAATGTTTGTAATCGGCTAATGTTGATACGATCTTTTAGACGGGAACTCGAGCAATTTGTTCAGTTATCATGGGTAAGAAACTCTGGCTGACTATATGTTGTCCTCGTAAGATCACTGTGAAGTATGGCATTATTGGTAGGGATGGAAAGGTTTTACTTTATAGTAATTTCAAGTTTCGTCAGTTATTTATCTATTAACTCGTTTCTCAATTAGAATCTCCGGCTCGGATTTAATGGTTTCGTGCTCTATAGACTGGGTTTTGGGCGAAGGATACAAAACAGGAGAGAATTATTTTACCGACGAAGGGGCTTGATCAGGAGTCTCATCTAAGTTATCAATACTCCATCTCAATGGATGGTGAGCTTGCCTAATTGGGTATTTAAACCGAATGTGGATTTTAATAAATTTTGTCTTATCCGATTTGACAATTTTGAGTTCTTACATTATTATTTCAAGACTTTATAGACGAATCGTTTTTCACTTATAGTTTCTAGTAATTCGAGTACCGAATAATTCGCTATGGTTTATAGGTGTAATGAACCTAATTTTATTAGTATGAAGTTCTAAATTCTATTAGAAGGCATTGGCGGGTTCCTCGGTAATTTATTGTCCCTTACTACACGTCATTTCCTGGAGTATGGGTGAATTTGAATAGAAATTATTATCGATCTGACTCCAAGTGTGCTTTAAACAACAGTAACGAACTCCAAACGATATAAACTTTATTGATTAATACACCTTATCTCCACTTTAAAATGACACGACGAATTATCAATCGATCACACTTAGTGCTTATTGCGACCCTTCGGGAAGAATAGCACTTTTCGGATCAATTAGCTTTACAATCAACTGACTACTGCGGTGGATTTCTGAGATCGGTAACTCTGATTTAGTTGCTTCGCTTTGCTTTGACCTTGATTAATTTCTGTTTCAAATTTCTGTTTTAACTTCTTTTTTGTCTTTCTTTATCTTCTGCAATCCCTTGTCTCCTGCAAATTTCTTGTCTCTCACAATTTTTGTCTTTCGTAATTTGGCCTTTCGCAAGTTTTCTCTTAAATGTTTTGTGTTGTTGATTTCAATTGCGCTTCCTTTTTATACTCCATCATTCAATAACACTTACTGCTGTCGAATAGAATCTCTTACCGCTAATTCATTTTGGGCCACCATGATCGATGACAGCTGTCCAGATAAATCATTTTTTGGAGATTCCCTTTCCCAGATTTTATCTTGAAATGGCTTTCGAGATGATGTGCGAATTTTCTTTTTGTTTTCCAAAATTTGCACTTGTTAATTATAAATGACCTTCTTTGATTTAATTGTCTGTTTTTATTGATTTTCTCTTATTCCTTTCTCGTTGTTCAACATTTCTTTTTCATTCTCTTTTTATGAGGCTCCAAAACCACATCTTACTCACTTCTCATTGTTTCCCCCAATCATTTTACATGTTTATTAATTATTTTATTTCATTATTTAGGTATCCTCAACAATATTTAAATAATGTCCGAATGCAAAACTTTTGTTTTTACCTACCCATTGACGTTTATCATCGTTGTTAATTAAAGCAATTTTACAATTTTTAAAAGTAAACAACTGATGATTTCTCGTCCCTATTCTTGTTTGAGGAACAGAAAAAATTGTATCGTTTCTGTAACAATCAAGATAAGAAAGATACTTTATTTCAGTTCCTTCCAAATTAATTCCTTTTGCTTTATTACTTTCAGTTTCACCTAAAAGACTATAAAATTTTGGTCGTAAGAAAACCCATTCCTATTACTGAGTCAATTTTTCTTGAATACAAAGGATGACTAAGATCATAATTCGAAGTGTCCAAAAGATTATCCGAAACCATTGCAGCTAAAAGAATATTTAATTTACAAATTCATTCAAGTTCATCTGACTCTATAAATTATTAGCGATACCATAAACTAAATTCGTTGTAACAACTATTTTAGATTTAGTGTTTTATGAAAATAAGTCACTGGGTTTACAAATGAAAATCACTAGACTCACTATATGAATTGATAAAGAATAATCGATCCATGAGTTGTATATCAATAATTTTTAAATATTCACGCATACTGGATTATGTAATGTTAACAAAATCCACACAATTATGGTAATAATAATACTATTGATAATAATAATTTAACTTTCACAATAATAAAAAAGACAAACAATTTTTCAAACGTAAATTTATTACAAACACGTATTTGGTAAAAATCATCAATATCAGTCAAGTGGATACTAATGATATCTAAATAAACTTTTGTTTTTAATAAGAGCTTTGAAAATATCTAAATACTAATTAAAATTCATCATTTTTAGTGTTGATACCAAAATGTGTAAAAATTAGATTTACATTCATTAACAACTTTCTAATTAACCGATAATTTCGGACAATAAAGCTTTATGTAACCAAACATTGATTTAATAACCATTAAAAATTCATCAGGTCTTATGCGCTACCTATTAAATATTTCAATAATTTATGATTCAAACTAGGTATATTATAATACTTTTCAATAAATTTATGAATAATCTATTACATGATTTGTTATAATGTTATATAAAAGGTTAAGAATTTTAACCCTATGTGAAGAAATAGGTAATAACTTTAACCCTAAGTAATGAAAGAAGTAACAATATTAACCCTAAATAATGAAATATTTAATAATTTAATAATAAGATGTGATAATGAATGAGCAGAAAATATTACCATCTCTGAAATCAAATGCAGGTATGTTTCAAAAACAGGTACCGACATCCGCACCAGCTCAAAAACGTAAAAGACAGCACAAACATATAAACAAACGAATGAAAGGACATGGAACTATGTTTCAAAAGTGATTTGCGGTAAATCTGAACTGTATTTATTTGATAGACAATCTCCCCAGACAGTAATTGAAATGGGTGTCTTTGAAGAAGTATTCCAGATGAATTCTATTATGGATAGTAGAACTGATATTGAATTTTATATTAACAGTTCTGTTGGCGCACTGGGTAGAATTAATTTTGTTTTAATCGATGCGCATTTGTTAACTCTACTTCTCCAATCACTCTTGCCTTTCTAGGGTTTCTCTCCCAGACGCCCCACAATTTTGACCTCACCACTGTATACCCATTAGCAAGCCCATGTTGGTACTGTATACAGCAGCCGAGAGTCCACAAGCAGGTGAGCCCCGTTTCCAAGACTACTCCTTGTGATAATCTCGCTTTCGGGTTCCTGACGGCCGATAGAAGGACTTACGTCTATGTCATTTATCTATTTCTCTCGATATTGGCACACGTTTTCCCATCTGTTAATATCGATTTTATGAATACGTCCGAATCAGAATTCCTTTCAAATCTCATTTAATTCATTGGTAAATATTCGTACACGTTTACCGCCGGAGATGTTTTTTTATTACTTGGCTACTTATTTATCTTTTGCCCACTAAATTTGCCTAATATTAATTTTAAATATTTATTAAAGTAATTTTAACTACTAAAATATAGTAAATTGTCCAAAGGAAAACTTGGAATAATAACTTTCGAAAATTTAGATCCTTAAATTAATTAAAATTTCCGATTTATTTCTGAATTAATTATTAAAATACGAAAAACTCTTGATAACCTCGAATTTTGTTTTAATTTGGAAAATCTTTTCCTTAAATAATCGGCGACAATTTGAACTTTATATATATATTAATTAAATTGCTGTTAAATCAGCTGTTAAATCAGCTGTTTTTATCTTCAAGAAGGTCTCCTGGTCGTTTTTAAGGGAAAATAAAGTCCTCTCAAGATTTGTATTTTCTTTTTAGTTATATTTATTCTTTCATTTCTCAACATACTCTTTATAAAGGCTTAAAAGTTATTCTTACGATAATTATAATTATTTCCATTTTTCAATATTTTAGGTTAAATACAGCTTTCTAATCATATTTTTCGCATGCATCAAACTTCACCAATCTTACTTTATACTCAGGCAAGATTTCATACATCCCTTTCTTATTTATTTATAGAAATATCAAAATTTGTTAAAAAATCAACCATAATTATAAAATTCTATTTTACAAATACAATGTTTACAAAAGGGAAAAACAACAACAAAAAAAAATAAAATAAAAAATATTCAAGTCATAAATGGATTTATTAAACGGACACGATAAAATTCGGTGTTCAACCAAATTAGCTTTCATCCGTCGATGTCGACGGGGAATCTCCACCTTCGGCTACAATTTAATCCACTGGATCCGACTTGGGTGACAGAGTGACATAATTCATCCCCGAAATCGACCACCCAGTCACTAGCGAGAGTCTGCGATCTCTCCTCCATTGCATCTGTGGAATTTATGACGGGCGAGATGTCCATGCTCATTTGCATCTCATCCGTTTCATCAGTACGAATTTGCAAGTCACTTTCTGCTGATTTTGCCGGATTTGGGATGGTTTCATCTTTCCTTACAAATTCAGGGTGCTGTTCTGCGACAAGTGCAGCAGCTTCTTCGAGCACCTGCGCCGCATTATTTAGCATCGTGAGACCTTCGGCTCGACGTCGTTCCCGGCGGCGACGATTTTTGCTCGGGTGGTGTTTCTTGCTGGTCCGGGAGTTTGAGCTGGACCAGCTTGATTTACTTCCGGGAGGCGGCTTGCGGGAATTAAATTTAACTTCACCGCTAAATCCCGACCCGCTAGTCGTTTAGCTAATTCCGTTTCCGTGAATGATGCGATGAGTACGGCACTCTGATCATTTATGATGATCCGTTGAGCCCGGTTTTCTGCAATTAGCTCTTCTCGCCATCTCGACAGCCGGTGGATTTTATCCTGGAGGATTTTGGCCGCTTCGGGAGCAAACCACGTACCGAGAGTACGCTCGTGCTCCTCGAACAGTTTGTTATATTTCTGGTGGCAAGAACTATGATCCAATTGAGTAGGCATAATATTTGATTTTCGAGGTATTTTGGGAATTCTGTATCCTGGCTGCATGTTTGAAGATCTTCAGTGTTTGGTAATTGATTTCAAAAGTAAGGAGTTGCTTATAAATGTTCTCAAGATGGCGAATTTACTAAACGATGAAAAGTTCTTGTCATAAACGTAGGAAGTTAGTGTAATTTAAATATAGTAAAAATTTAAGAATATAATAAAATTAATAATTAATAAATTCGCAAACATTCCCATTCCTCATTTATTTAAGGATCCGTATAAATTACTGCTAAAGTTTTTAAATATGAAAGTCTGTCGAAAACTAATTCTGTCGGAGAAAAACGAAAATCCTGATGCTCCGGTCATTTATTCGTTAACATTTAAATTTAGATGCGTATTATCGATAAAAATTGTCGTGCGTTCAGCTCGATTTATAACAAAACAAAGCAAAAACTCATTCTATTATAGCTTCCTATACTTAACCCTAGTCGTTCCCGTCACTATCAAAATTCGACAGGTTTTGAAAAATGTATTCCTACCTAAACATTCATTTGAATGTTGTCCCCCTAGCGGTGTCGATATTCCCGAATTTTAATCCCTACCGTTCCGACCAACATTGAAATGGCCGCTACGGTGAAGTACGACGGCGTCCTACTCCGCGATCAGTGTGACAAGACCTGACCATGCCGGCAGACACCGAAGGGTGGTTGACGACAAAGCAACACATCAACATTCCTCAAATTTAACTGAGGAAATTGAATCCTGCCAAGCCATCTTCCACAAATTAAAGCATGTATAAAATAATGTTAAATTAGGGGGACCTGTCGTCGATACTAAAAGTATCGCGACCATCCATGATTAAAATTAAAAATTTAAAACCATAAACATTTTATAAAAATATATTCAACAAAGTACAAACTCACCAAAATTGTCAAAGTTCAGAATTTCAAATTTAAAGTTTTTAAGTTTTTAAAATTTTTAGGGTTAAATATTATGACAATGGCTATTGTATTTATACTGTTTTCGTGCGTGTGTGCGACCAATCAAAGTATTTTGAGCCTTTTTCGGCTAGTTTTCGGAGGTTTTTATTGTTTTAATTTTTATTTTAAATCTTTTATTTTTCTCCTTATTTTTCTCTATTTTTTGATATTATTTTCTTAATATTTCGTAAATCTTTATTTTTTATTGCTTAATCGTTCCTTTTGGTTATTTCTCTTTTTATCCTTTGTTATTTAAATTTTTGGTCGCCGCTTCCGCCTATGTATTTTCTAGACCTTCTTTTGCAAGGTTTTGGCGGTTTTATATTTTTACTTTATTTTTCTATGTATTTTTCGTGCAAAATTTATTAATTATTTGTTTTAATTAATTATGTTATTTTTTATTTTGTTTTATTTAATATTTTTATTATATTTTTAATTTCTGTTTGCGGTGCGTGCTTCTGTTATAATAGCCATTCTCATAATTCTCAAACATGAATTTTCATGGTTGTTTTATTTTGTTTTAATGATAGCTTATAGCCCAACAGTTCCAAAACTGGATATTTAGAGTTGAACGATACATTGTTAACTGTTCAGATCAAAGTTTTAGATAAAGATAGAAAACCTTTGGTTGAACCTTGTGATGTATTACCAAACGATTTCTTGTTTCATACACTTTTTAAAGATGCAGTTCTCGGATTTAATAATATCAAGATTGAGGGTGGAAACACTACATATATTCACAAAGCTCTAATAGAAACTATTCTAAATTACAATAGCGATACTAAAAATACATGTTTAACCTCTATGGGTTATGGTAGTGATGACTGTAGGAAAAAGTGGATTAAGGGTTTGATTGTTCATTATTAATTGATAATTTGATATTAACATTTTTGAAATTTGGAGTCAGAGAAATAAACAGTGTTAAGATCGTAACTCCAACTTTGTGATCTTAACAGGTTTTTCGTATATTCTATTCTGGCTTATTTACATTCTTAAACAACGTCACAACATCCGTACAGACCTAGACCGTTCAAGAAAAACGAGCATGAATTGATTCTAGTAGGAATTGATTTCCCTATTAATTTTAATTAAATTAAGAAATTCTGTAAACAAAATCCCGACCTTGAAATAAATGTGTTCTGGATTAATGAGAATAAGAGATTAAGTATTATATATATATAAATCTCATTTAGATTGGAAGGGATGTAATTTATTATTGTGTAAAGACCATTACGTTATGTGTAAGAACGTGGCTATATTTCTAGGAAACAGTACATTCCACGATATTTATCCGTGCCTCCAATGTCTTGGGTAGTTCAAAGTTGAGAATGTGTTGAAGACTCACCAGGAATTATGTATTCAACATAAAGAAGCGGTTACAACATTCCACTGTGATGAGTACAAGTAATTCACGAATTTTTATTTTAAGAACAAGGTTCTGTTCGTATGTGATGCAGATTTAGAATCTTGGAATAAACGTGAGTGAAAAGAAAATCAATGACCAGTAAAAAAATGGGATGAAATCTAGCAAAAAGGATTTTGTTATGGAATATACATAAATTACACTCATTTAATGAAATCATATTATCTCGAGTACTTTGGGGAACATGCGGCTTTATATTTTGCGGAAACCATCAATAATTTATCAGAAGAGTTTAAAAATCTTTTAAAGATCGAATATTCTATAGATATATCAAAAGAACGGCGGGAGGAATATAATAGATCTACTTGCTGTTATTATAGCGAAAAGAAATTCACATAAGAAGATTATAAGATGATGGGCCATGATCATTATCTATTCGAGAATAATTATCGATGGTCAGCACATAAATCATGTAATTTAAAGGCAAAGAAAATAAATTTGGTCCCAATATATTTTTATAATGGAAGTTGGTATGATAATCATCTAATCTTCTTGGATTAAATCATCTAATCTTCCTAATGTAACTAAAATCATTCCTAGCACAGATGAAAAATATATTCTGTCTTGAGTATTCGCGAGCGTATGGGTGATCGCGATTGTCGTTGGGGCGTCTCTCTTTGTTCCACATTCCCCGAGGAAGGATCTTTCGTGGGACTACCCCGTTGATGCCAGGCTGACCTCTAGTTTAGTTCGAACGACGTTTGTACGGATGGGCATATCCGTCTGTGCTTGGGATTCTTCCTGCAGCGATATCTGCGTTGATTTCCGCTAGGTGGCGTCTAGCCTTTTCTACTTGTCGGTCTGTTTGTCTCTGGTGTTCTTCGAGACGAGCCAATAGATATTCGGCCTGACCTCGGATTTCCCGAGCTGGATTGTGGCCGGGCTCTCTTTTTATGATCACGAAGGGGAGATCGGCTTCTCCGAAATCCTTTTGAATGCTCATCCTGGACTCTCTCACGGGATAGATTGAGAATCCCGCGTCTCACATTACCTGCTTACATCTGGCAGCCGAATGCGCGGGAAATCGTACCGTGATTCGGGACGCGTCGATCCAGGAATCGTCTAGAAAAATTGAATGTTTAATTGGTTGATTGGTACCTTCATTCTAATAATTTGATCTGACGTCTGAATGATTTTATTTATTTTTTGAGTCGTAAAATTGGGCAGTGATTTGGCGTTGAAGTGGTCAAATAAAAATGAACAAATCTGGTAATATAGATTGGCATGTCGTCGATACCTTATCTCCGGAAATTCGGGGAAGCTATGCAAGCTCGCCATCATACTAAGTTAAGGTTCATGAAGTTCTATTCTAGGTTGTTGATGGGAAATCTTGATTTGTCGTTGGCTAGTAGATCGGGTTGCATGTCGGATGTTGGTAAGCATAACGTGGTCATAACGGGTTTATTTATTCCATAAATTGTATTTCATTCCGTTTCGCAATTGTATCTATTTCCTTTAATTTTCATAAGGGATTCATTTCATTTAATTTGGTAGTTGTGTTTATTATCTTTATTCCGTAATTGGATTCATTTTATTTAATTCGGCAGTTGTATTTATCATCTTTACTCCGTAATTGAATTTGTTTTATTTAATTCATCGAACTTCATAATTGAAATTATTTCTTTTAATTTCGTAATTGGATTTGTTCCTTTTAAGTTTATAATTGCAATTGTTTCGTTTAATTTCATAATTTGGCTTGTTTCATTTTAGTTCATAAGTGAATTTATTTCGTTTAATTTCATCATCTGTATTTATTTATCTCTGTTTCTTAGAAGCATGGGCATCGTTGGCGAGACAATTTAGTCGACTCTACACATTATATATTCACGAGTGAGGCTCCACTCATTGGCGACGTAACAAGTAATTAAACAGATCAACAAAGGAAAAGCATTATATTCCTTATCAAGTTGTGTTCACAACAGTGATAACAACGTGAGACGTTTTCATATCATCATGGCTTGCTATTGTGGTCTTGGAACATTTGCACCTGGACGAAAAAGACAATCCTTTGCCTGGGATCTGCGTCATCTAGTGGCCTAACTTTCATACTAGTTGTGAAAATGCAATATTTATTAAAATGTGATTTTACCCTCTCGAGATGCAGATTTTGTTTCCATTGTTATCCCGTTGGCTTCTTCTTCCCGTAACTGGTCATTTGACTAGTTCCTCGAATGTCCCTGATTGTATGGCATATTCTTGCTATTGTTGATTACAGAAAAATGAAAAATATCAGGTCAGTAGTATGATTATATTTACGAACCTACGCAATACCACGTCATGTAGTGGGCTGTATGTAGCATAGAATTCGTTTTCTGCTTTCAGACACACTATTTTTCCCCGAGACATTAATTTGGTGTATAATTCGCTCTCTTCACTGTGTGCAGGAAATCATTTATTGGACTGTGACAGTCTGTATTATTTCTCTAATTGATTTATGCCACAGACATGTTGACCTTATTTTTTGGCAACCCGGTTAGTTATTTCGCTAATTTATTTTAAAGATATGTTGTCCTTAATTTAATGACTTGATTAATTTATTACATAAATTTATTTAGAATATCACTTCCACAATTTTTCCAATTCGTCTCGGTAGTTCATTCAAAGTATTATTATCTTTATTTTATCTATTCATCAAACTAATTGCTGCTTATACATTTGGGTCAAGCCTTACTTGAGTAGTTTGGTGAGTATTTTGATCGTTTACCTCTGCATAAAATATAATATCCTTTAGACATCGACTTCACTCGACAAGCCCTGGTTATGCTCAATTTAAATTCAACTCTGCTTCTCAAGCACGTGCTATCGATGGTAATCAGAACAGTACGACATTGGTCAACCTGATTGACGTCTCGTTTTCTATGAGATGGTTGTTATCCTGATATTATCCCTTAAACATGTGACAGTTATCTCTGTAATTCATCCCTCGTGTCACTATTTATAATTTTGGTATTCGCGTTACTTTTAATTTGGAGTTTCTTAATCATTTGACTATTATTATGATCATGTTTGGCGTCGAGCGATTTTGCATTTCCCAATTTTGAGTATTTCGTATATTACCATTAATCATGAGTGGTAGGTTTTCTACTGTTCGATCGAAATTTTGAGATCCGGTTGCGATTTTAACCGTGCGATAGTTTTCGGCAATTTACGCATTAAATGCATTATTTTAGTTCATTTCGTTTAAATACATTTCTCCCTTAGAGTTATCAACAAAATGTATGTTAGTTTTTCTAGTCATTAAAGTCGGTGATTCGGATTTTAAATAGTAACGACAATATAATGCATGACGATAATCCAACTGTCATAGTGACTATATGTATAGAGTAGCAAATTATCATTATAATGCCTATTAAGGTGCAACCATGGGAATCGCTCTTTAGATTTTTGGTATTGTTGGGCCAGCCCACAAATAGCATTGAGAATTGTTTAAATGCATCAGCAATACAGCACAAAAACCCAGCACCAAGATAACTTAAAATACAATATACAACACCAACTAAACACTTTAAAATCTGAGAGAATATAAATAAATATAAAATCAAAAAACATAAAAGTAAAATAAAATAAATACAAATTGCATCAAGAACTGCACGAAATCTACATATAAAATAACATAATAACAAGAAAATTTGACCGTAAATGACCATTTATATAAAAATAAAAATTACTCAATTAAATGAATAAAAACAAAATATTTTTGGCTGAATAAATTTAATCAAAAATGTTAAAAATAAATTACCAATTTAAATTAAGAAATTAATAAAAATGTAATTTAGATAACACAAATAATTTCAAGGTTGAATTTTGTTTAATCGCAAATTATAGGTATATATACTGATGTGTTTTGACAAATAGTCAGTCTTAATTTTCAGAGAAAAAATTCCAGTCTAAACTGAGTTGGTGTGCGTTGCAACTTAGAGCCGTGCTTTCCGGCAATTAACACTAGTAAGTGTTTTGCCTGAACACGACAACTTTCAGTTGCTGTACATTGGTGTGAAGCGATATAAATGATTGCTTGATTAAATTTTGACCAATTATGAAAATATATGCACGAATGTGTATGAAATTATTGACCAAGTGTAAAGAAATATGAGCTAATGCTGCATGAATTAAATGTATTCAGATGAAGCGATGAACAATAATGATGCCAATAAACGTCCGATCACTATGTGAAATATGTCATGTCAAATAAACCGTACTATGCTCGAAACTTTTACTCAACTAATATGGTAAAATTTATTTATTATTCCTTTTTCGAGCCACAATCAAAACATATTGCAAGACAGAAAAATAAAACACCCCTATCGACTGTGTAAGTGCGGTGCAAGTCCGCCAACAGTCGTGCCCGTGAAGGTCCCGGCGTGAGAACGCAGGAACCCAAACGTCAAATCACTGAATTAAATAGCGAAAGGGAGTAGCTTGAGAATAGGTCTTTTGGCTCAACTTTCTTGCACTTAATTTCGATAAAATCGACATAAAATCATCAATAACAATCGGCTAAAAATCACTTACACTGAGTAGTTCAGTGGGCACTCATCAAATATAACATGAACATACATAGATCTTAAGGAAAAAGAGAGGGAAGTGGTAGTGGGAAAGTTTGCGAAATCGTCGCAACAGTTAAAATGAATAGTCATCTAAAAAAGAATAAACCGAACGACCAAAATGAGGAAAAATAATGTTTTAAATAATATTTAAGAATTAAATAAATTATGTTGAATTGAGACGAAAAATATGGGCAGAACGCTGCGCAAATTTTCGGAAATAGTTAAAATAGTTATCGTAAAACTGTAAAATAAGGGCGGAACGCTGCTCAAATTTTCCGAATTGATTAAAATACTTATAGAAAATAGTAAAGCAAAAGTGAAATGTTGTTCGATTGTTAGTATAATATTCTCTTGAGACCACAAAATGAGGTCGGATCGCTGGTCAAATTTTCCGAATCAATTAAAATACTTATCAAAAATACCAAAGTAGTAGAATACGGCTCAATAATTGATAGAATATCCGGATAAGACCGTAAAATAAAGGCGGAACGCTTCTCAAATTTTCCGAATAATTTAAAATACTTATCGAAAATAGTAAAGTAAAAGTGGAATGTTGTTCAATTGTTAGTAGAATATCCTTATAAAACTGTAAAATAAGATCGGTATGCTGCTAAAAATTTTCGACTCAACGAAAATACTTTGTCGGAACTGAAAAATAAGGATGGATTACGGCTAAATTTTTATATAAGCAAAGTATATATTTTTTTAAGCCGAGAAATAAGGACGAATCTCTACACAAAAATTTGATAATAATAATGATAATAATAAGGATAATGGTAATTATAATAATAATAATAATAATAATAATAATAATAATAATAATAATAATAATAATAATAATAATAATAATAATAATAATAATAATGAGGATAATAATAATAATAATAATGATCATGGTACTTATAATAATAATGGTAATAATTAGGATAATAATAATAGTAATAATAATAATAGTAGTAATAATAATGAATGTAATGGTAATTATAGTAATAAGAATAGTAATAAATGTAATAATGGTAACAATTAATAAAGATAATACATATAATAGTAACAATGACAATGCTAGTAATAATAATGGGGAACATTGTAGTTATAATAGGGATAAAGGTAAGAGAGATACTGTGAAGATATTTAATATCACAAAGGGTTTACAGACCATAGAAAAATCATCAACACGAACAACGATAAGAAGGACTAAGCGAATGGACTTAAAGATAAATGATATGAAAGTATAGGTTAACATTTGAAGGAGATAGTAGAACAATGGACCTAAAAAAACGAAATCGAGCATAGGCCTTCTATCGGCAGCTCGTTGAACCCAGGGATCGTTTGGTCAATTATAGCATTAGTAATAGCGCTCACGTTTTGCGGACGATCTACCCACTCGAACACAGTTCCAACGTTGTTTAGCAACGAGTGCCGAGTGGTAAGCGAAAGATATTTGTATATTTACATTATTTATAATAGGTATATTATTTACATTATTTTCATTATTTACATTATTTATAATATTAGAGTCATCATCATCACTGATTTCGATGACTTCTTTTTTAATTATTTTCTTAGGGATATTAATTTTAATATGTGCAGCAGGTCTTTTATTCTTTTTATTTGATGTATTTTTATTTTGTAGTATATTCAAAATATCTATGTTATTTTTATTAATTTCTTAAACATTTTAATTTTATTAGACTTAAAAGAATTTAAATGAACCGCATGTTCCCTATAAAATTCTTTATATTTAATGCTCTGGGATGTTTTGCATATGGCGCAGATAAAAAAGTCGATGCCATTAAATCTATGGCGGTAATATTTTTTCATTTCTTCATGACAACTTTCATTATGTTGCAATGATGAGATGCAATATCTCGGATAAAAAGTGCCTAATAAAAAATAATAAATTAATGTACAAAACCTATATAAAGTATCTAATAATTCTAACTATTAAATAAAACCTATATAAAGTATCTAATAATATTTGCATGCTCACTGCAAACTATTAAATAAAAACTATATAAAATCTCTAATAATATTTGCATGCTCACTGCAAGCTATTAAATAATTTCTTTAAAATGTATCTATTAAAATAATTCTTATATAATTCCTATATAATTCAATAACAATTACGGTAAAATCTATAATAAAAATGCCTATATAATTCAAAAACTATCATGACAATATATTTGTTTATAATTTTAACTTATTATGGTATTATATTTTTTCAGTAATAATAGTTGTTTCTTTTTTAATTTATTATAAATTAATGATATTTGAAGTATTATTATAATAATACTTTAAATTTCATCAATTTAAAATAAAAATATATTTATCATAAAACTTATATATTGAAAAAATAAATAGAAACTTATTATAAATTATTGATATTTGATGTATTATTTTAATAATACTTCAAATATCATTAACTTAATTTCTATAAATAAATAAAAATAAATAAAAAACTAACATTTATCTCCTGATTCCGAAGAATCATCATCCTCTATAGAAGAGAGGTCCTCCATATCTTCCCCAGAAACGGGGGCATCATCAGGAACATTTACAACATTCATATCTTCCCCAGAAACGAGGGTATCATCAGGAACATTGACAGCATGAGTAACATCTGCATCCAAATCAACTAAACCGTTTTTTAAATATATAGAAAAAATAAAATTAAAATTTACCATCTTCGATAATCATAATATCATCATCATCTTCGCTATCACTGATAATAATTGTCGGCGTATCTTAGATTAAAATAACTTCTTGAACATTCTCTTAAATTATATTAATAATAAATAATAATAAAATTTAAAATTACCATTTTCAAATTCGATAACTCCATCGATCTGATTTTGAATTTCGGTTATATTAAACTAATCTAGAAAATAGAATAATAAAATTAAAAATTAAATTAAAAATCCTTACCAGTTTCATTCAGGAGAAGACTTCTTAAAATATTATTATTATTCATTTTGGCGAAATTAGAAAATTTTTGAAATTGGCAAATTTTGAAATAAATGTGACAAATTTAGAATTTGTCAATGTTTATAAAGAGAATAATATTTTCAGGATTTAGCCAATCACATTTTAGTAATACACACATATAGGTGAGAGATTTTTACGCATGCAGCGTATAGTGTGTAGGTATGTTTTCTTTGTAAAACACATGCAGTCTATACCGTGTAGGCATACGTTCTTTGTAAATCACATACAAACAAAGGTATGTATGTGTTTTCTTTATTAAGTCTTCAGTGTGTATGCATGCAGTCATGCACTTATCATGTGATGATCACGCACTTATCATGCACTGTCTTTGTGATCACGCACTTATCATGCATTGTCTTTGTGATCATGCATTAGCTTATTAACATTAATTAAACACATAATAATAATATTTATAATAATAATAATAATAATATTAATAATAATAATAATAATAA
Organism: Schmidtea mediterranea; assembly: GCA_022537955.1. Lineage (NCBI taxonomy): Eukaryota > Metazoa > Platyhelminthes > Tricladida > Dugesiidae > Schmidtea > Schmidtea mediterranea. The sequence continues at coordinate 107,228,250 of CM039681.1, read as the reverse complement.
TAATAATATTAATAGTTAAAAAATATTAATAATTAAAACATAACAATAATAATAAAACATAACAATAACAATAAAACATTTATTAAACATTTATTAAACATCAAATTGCTTGGATAATAACCAAGCTAAACAATGTTGACCACATGTTAAGGTCCATGGTTTTTGATACATAGTTTTATTAGACACAATAAGTTTACCCATTGTTTGAAGTTTCAAAACAGTTAAAGCCATGTAATAGAAACCCATAGGATCAAATACAAATATCTTGCTAGGTTTCATATATATTGCTAACCAATGTTCTCCACCGAGATGAGATGATTAAGTATTAACGATTATGGCTTGATTATTACGTAAATATGGAATTTTATCAAGAGGAAAAACCCCTAAAAATTCATGTCCTAGTATTTGTTTTCCAATTCGATAGACCTGAACAGAACTACATCAATAATAATAATAATACATTTAAAAACTTACTCCATGACAAATTATCATAAATTATCTATACATTTATACCAACAATGTTTGAACTTTGTTCAAACCAATACTGTTCTGTTTGCAGTTATTTGAACATCATTTTCAAATACTCCATATATTACAACATGTACCGGTTCAGTTGTAGCTTTAGCAAACTTTATATCTAATCGTAAATTTCCATTTTGAGGTAATTGACTCTGATTTAAATCAAAATCGGGTGCCAAAACAAATGTAAAGAATGGATATTTGCTTTTAAAATCATCAAGAGTTATAGCAAAATTAAGGTTTTTATCCAAATAACCCATATTTCTCACTATACTCTGCATATATGTAGCACAATAATTATCATTATCGAAATGTTGAGTATATGTTTCTCTATAATCACTATTTTTCGATAAAGAAAGCGATGTTACTCCAAAATATTTGAAAATTGAGCTCGATGTTAAGTATGATTCATTATATTAAGATTCACTTTGAAATGTTACCAATATAAAGTTGGGCATTCTTCTATATCCAAATATTTGTTCCTTATAGAAAGAAGCTGAACCTTTAGCAAAAGCAAATTGAACAAATTCCTTTGTTTTCAATGGATATATTGCATGCTTAGAATTAAGCCCCAGTTGATGACCGGCTAATACAGTGGGCTAAACACGAACGCTTTTCAGCAATAACTTTGCATCAACTAATTGAAGAATTAGTGCTATAGTAGCAATTGTTAGTGATAATGCCGAATCATACCTTTTCAATCTAATGTGTACATTAACACCTGGGAGTAAATATTTCGGTTGATCCATAAAATTGAGTTGTAATGATGAGCACATGGTAAATAATTTCGAATCTTTAATCCATTTTTTCCTATCGTCATCACTACCATAACCCATAGGAGTTAAACATGCATTTTTAGTATCGCTATTGTAATTTATAATAAACACAATTCAGATTTACCGCAAATCATTTTTGAAATATAGTTCCATGTCCTTTCATTCGTTTGTTTATATGTTTATGATATCTTTTACGTTTTTGAGCTTGTGCCGGTGCTGGTTTTGGTGCCTGTTTTTGAAACATACCTGCAACACTAGGTAGAACTTTCCCTAACTCGGATAATGCATTTGATTTCAGCGATGGTAATATTTTCTGCTCATTCATTATCACATCTTTAGCGGTTTTCATACCAAAACTACCAAGGCGTTTAAGAATAGGAAGTGCAAATCTACCAATTGTTCTCAACCATCATGACCCATACTGTTTACCAATAAAATATGGTAATTCGCCACCACTTTTGCTACCACTATACATACTAATAATATCGTTATTGGCCATCTAATTTACGAAAATGTAATGTCAAATGAGTTTTTGTATCTTTACTAAATTCAATAAATTTACCACTATCATCACGAATATTTATTTCTATATTGTTTATACATGATGTTGATACCGGTAAGTACATGGGATTATCGATATTTATATTGACAACTTCATCCTGGTCATGTTTATCAGCCCAAACAGATTTCAATAGAGGAACCAAAGAATCACCAACAATTATAGAATCGATGATGTTAGTATATATGAACATTTGTCTATGAAGTTTTATTATTTTTGGTTTGCGTACACCAAAATCACTTGCCCTATATGTTTGCTTATCTAATCTCAATGTATTAGTCAAATTTTTATCAAATGTAACTTCACAAATGTTATTATTCAGACTGAATTTACATATTCCATCTTTAAGAAATTCAATAGTTTTAAATATATGTAAACAATTGAATGAAATATATTTATGTATTTCAAGTGTTTCAATATATAAATCATTAGTAAATGTAAATGTATCTTCCACCTCATTAATATATGATACAGATATTTTGTTGTTTTCGATTGTTACACTTTTCTCATCAAATGTTTTGAAACGTATTAGGTATTCAGTACCAGGAACAACAATGCTAAGCTTATCACTACCCATTCGCTTGGCATCCTCAATACTTTCAAACTTTATTGTAAATGGACTATAATCACAACTAACATTCAATCCATCTTTGAAAAACATGCCACAATTTTCATCTAAAATTTGATTCGGAATATGACAATATCGTTCAAAATCATTGATTGAGAAAATACCACTACATATTTTGGGTACACGTTTCTTGTAACTTATTTTACAATGACTATAAAATGGGAATGTATTGTACACAAATGTAAATTCTTGCAAAGCAATTTCCCAATTTCCATGTAAATAAATAGGATTTTGAAGATCAACCATAAATTTACTCGCCTGATTTTCCGGATGGATTAGTGGGCAACTATTGCTCGGTAAAATTGTATAGAAACTCACTTTACTTGGTCTTTTGATGATATCCATGAGGGTTTTTGATATCAATGCCATTTGACATAGTATTGTTTATCCTTACCCACCATTTTAGTTTTCAATATTTTCTGAATTCTGAACACTGTAGGTTTGGAAATAACTTGTAATTCCTGTTCATAGAATTTCCCTTGTATTAAATTGTTATCACTATCTTTAATAACATACATTACAGGACTCTGTTTAGTATTAATTTTAGTAATTTGAAATACCTCATCACTCCAATTACTATCGAAATTTTTGATGAAAGGTGAAGCAGATATTTTACTAATTCTAACGTGATCACCAACTTTATATTTTGGTTTTGTAATAGTAACTTTTTTAGACTGTACTCGTGTTTTCGAGCTGATATCAACGGGTCTCAAACCATTCAGACCTCGATGTGATGAATTATTATAACTAACAAGTATTTTCAGTAATACATTTATCCATATTTTATTACCTTGATGCACGAAATATTTCTTTAATCTATCCCTCAATGTCCGGTTAAATCTTTCAACATGTGCGGCTTTGTATTGAGAATGTACAGAATAATGATTTATTTTGAGACGATTCAGGATTTGCTTAACTTTACTATTGTAAAACTTCTTGCCTATAATAATAATAATAATAATAATAATAACAATAGTACCTAAATCGGTTTGAAAATTGTCTGGATGCCCATTATTAAACATTGAGTTAAATGCTTTAGATATTTCCTCTGCAGATTTTGTCTTTGTTGGTACACCGCGAGCTAAACGACTGAAAACATCAATACACGTTAAAATATATTTATAACCCTTGTTAATCTTCGAATACGGTATCATCTCCATCAAATCCATTTGCCATAAATCATTAATACCGAATGTCTTATAAGCTCTCGTTGGAAATCTTTTCCGCATTGGTTTGTTTAAACTGTACGCAAGCTGATCTGACAACCACTTTTGCGTTTCCTTTTTCAACTTTGGGACTCTTTTCTTTAACTTTGCCACTCCACCGAAACCTGCTTCGTCTTCTGGGTTCGTCCAAATCTTCTCCATTACAACACGATGATTTAAATTTTAATTTAACATTAGGTAATGATTGACCCATCGTTTATTGTGATAATAATGATAATGCTAATGGTAACATTGCTTCGATAAAACCACCTTGTTGTTTATATATGATTTTTCTCATTTGCTTACGATTTTTATTATTTACTAGCGATAACGAAGGCTTACGATGTTTATTCAATACTAGTTTTTTAGAATTACTGATTTTAATTTTACCTCTGACTTCTTTTAATAGAATTTTGAGTAGATCATCGACAACAAAAGTTGAAAATGATTGTAAAATAGACATTCTTTTCATACTCAAAGCCTTTAACAATGCATTAAAATATGAGAAACTCCTATGATTTTTTAAAATTTTAACTTTTTGACTATTTTTATTACTCCTTTTCGAAATAAGATTCATTGCAGGGTAATTCTCGGTTAATAGTTTTTTAGATGGTGTATAATTGGGTTTTGGTGGAACTTTTTCAGTCTTTATTGTCGTTTTAATACTTTGTGTAAGTTTTCGGATATAAGCCTGGATTTCATAAACATTTTTTCATGTTAATGTTTTCAACTTTGTTTATAAACCATGACACCTTCTTTATTGAAAATATCTGTTTTTACCCGTAAATCATCATTGCATTGTTGTGTGAAATCAAGAAATATATATCCACGTGGTTATTTTGTAGCATCTTGAAATGCACTGATGAGAAAATTACGATTATTAGGGTATGCTTGTCGAGCAAGAAAATCAATAACTGTTGCATCTCTAGGATTCTTGAAAATAACTAAATATTGAACATTTAAATTCCTTGTTCGATGTGCACCACCCTGATGAAATAGATTTTGAGTAATAAAGATCACAGTAACACCAACATGTCTACTGATTTTTGTGAATAAATTATTAAAAATCCTTTTATTTATTAGCTTCCTGATACAAATCATCAATAATGATGACATCACCTTTCCTTAAACGACTTTACCAGTTTTTATCAAAACCCTTTACTATTTTCATGTTTTTCAATTTACAGAAATTATCTTGAGTTAATCCATTTTTTTCATCTGCACCCCTATGCCAATAAATCTTGTTTAATTTTGTTTGAAATAAATTAGATTTCAGTAATTTACACACAAACATAGTTTTACCACTACCACTTGGGCCGACGATTTGATATACAGCATCAGTTCTTAATTTCATTATTAATTTGTATAATTATAGGTTTTTGTTTATATTATATGATTTAATGAACTCTTCCTAAAAATCATATATATAGCTTAATATTTCTTTATTGTTTAATTATGTTATCAAATATAAATTATAAAGGAACTTTCGATGTATCAAAAATGATATTTCCAAATGGTAAACCCCAGCAAATTGTTGATAGAAGTGGAAAATACCCTATAATATTTTTCAAATCTGGCAAATGCAGAATCATGGGATGCAAGAAACCTTTAGACGTCAATAAATTGCAATACAGAATAAAGGAAATTAAAATACAGTCAATTACGGTTACCATGGATATGGGACAATCTATCAATCTATACAACATGTCAACAAAATGTCTTTGTATGTTCGAGCCAGAATTATTTCCTGCACTGAGGCTTTTAAAATACAACCCAATGTGTGTTAACGTGTTTGTCAGTGGCAAAATAGTCATATTAGGGTTGCGAAATCTAGAGTACAAAAATATTGTTTGTGACATACAAAATGAAATCACGGGATTGGTCGATATCTGATTGGCTAATGATTGATTAAAACAACTTGCTTATTCATTTAATTTCATTTTTAAAATGCAAACTACACCGAAGAAAAATATTCAGAAGAAAAATACCAGTCAATATGGTAAATTTATTATTTATTTATTTTCTTTTATTATTATTTATTTAGACACATATGCCCCTATGGTGATTGACAGAATTATTTATTATTATCCTCAAATGAAGGAAATTTTGAAGATCAAGGAGCCTGCAATGATCGAAGCTGCAATATATGAAGAAACCAGAATTATGATTTCCGAGCTGATTAAGCAAGCTCTTTGGGATAATAAAATCAACCGCATGATCAAGGAAATGGAAACGGAATACCCCTGTATTCTGGGTTGCAGTTGCTGCGATTTCCGGTACCAAAGATATGTTGAGTGGAATATTACAAACTCAATAAGAAACTTGCAAAAAATGAAACTTTTAAGAAAATAAATGTTTTGTATTTTATTTTTTGTTTTGTTTTGTTTTGGCAGTAATAGTTTTATTTTGGTGGTGGTAACAATAATAATAATAAATGTTTTGTATTTTTTTTTGTTTTTTTTTTGGTAGTAATAGTTTTATTTGGTGATGGTAATAATAATAATAATAATAATAATAACTCGTAATAAAACACGTGATATTAATAATGCATTTTATATAGATGAAAGATGTGTGTAAAATCATATACAAACTCCATGGGTTAATTCACATACAGTTTTATATATTTTTGCAGTTACGCCCTTTTCTTACACTTATCATGCACTTATCATGCATTGTCTTTTTTATAATAATATGCATGATTCTGATTGGTTAAGGGTATAAAAGCGCGTCACCACCTTATAAAGATCATAAATCAAACATGACCAAGAAAATAAGTGTCCAACCAGTTCAGATGTTCCACAATTATAAAATGTATTTTTTAAAGGAGTCTATTAATATGCAATTGGCAAATCCAGTCAAACTCAATAAAACTCAATTTCAATCTCTTGCTGGGACTCTCTCAATGTTAGATATCAAGGATATTGATAATGCGTTCAAAAAGATCAATTCCAATTTAAAATGCAATGAAAATGCTTTCTTCACGAGTCAATATACCAGATATTATGATGCATTTGCAGAAATAGGTTTCAAAGAACAGGAAAACTGGTATATAACAATAGCAATCCAAGGATATAAAGCTGATCAAATGATGTGCTTTCTCCAATCTGGAAAATTGTTACTGCTAGACTTTCACAATTATTTTAATATATAGTGTTTAGTGTTTAATAAATGTATTAATGTTTTCTTTGTTATTCTATAAACAAAATTATAAGTAGTTTTAAAATAGTTTTAAAATGATGTCTGAAATAAGTAAAATATAAAATATAAAATAATTAATTAATTAACTTTGTTTAGAATATTTAATAAACTTTTTTGATAAACTCGAAAAAATAACCGGTGTAAAAATTAGAGATATGTTGACTCTAGTTAAAGCATTGAGTAAAGAAGATTCATGTTGTGATTCTGGATGTCAGAGTGATGATACTGAAATTGTTAATGATGGAGAAATTAATACTGAAATTATTAATGATTCTGAAGAAATTATTGATGATACACTTATTAATGATGAAGAAAATATTAATGTTACTGAAGATACTACCGAAATTATTAAAGATGAGCCTACCGAATTTAAGAATTGTATTGACCATGTTATAGAAAATATTATGATAGAATATTGTGGTGATGAAGAATGTACATGTAATAATCAATACATCTTTAAAAATGTAGTTTTTTATTAATAATAATAATAACAAAGAAATATTTATTAAATTCTATGATAAACTTTATTACATAAATATAAAACCGATGCTCCAGTTAATAGTTTTAATAAAAATTTGCAATTTTCGATATAAATATCAGAGCGTTTGGCTTCTGCGGCAACTTGAATAATCGCTGTCCATCCACCGTTTGTTTCTACCCACGGATCAATTTTTGTTTCTATCACCTAAAAAATGATAAATTAATAACAATATAAAGTGATTTACCTATATAGACCATTGGAAATAATTTTCATAGTCAGATCCAGATTTTAATATCATGTGTTTCATATACATTAATCCTACTATTATTCGCATCCATTTATTATTTTCATCAAACATGTAACTAAATATCGATTGGAATGACTTCTTTCTATCCAATGTTGGCAAATTGAGAATTTTTTCATAATTCAAATGGGATGTCTTCTACGATTTCTCGGTACGGTTTACCACGAATTTTATGTTTTTAATGATATCATCTTCTTCTCTATTATTAGAGACCAGCTCATTCAACAAAGTTATAAAAAATTTAGTTTCTGGCATTTTATAAAAATATTTGAAAGTGTAAGCTTATTTATACTATATTCGACCAATCAGAATCCATGCAATTAGTTTTTTTAGTCAGTTAAAGTCGGTGAATTTCGGATTTTAAATAGTAACGACAATATAATGCATGACGATAATCCAACTGTCATAGTGGACATATATGTATAGAGTAGCAAAATATGCATTAATAATTATAATGCCTATTTAAGGTGCAACCCATGGAATCGCTCTTTAGATTTTTGGATTGTTGGGCCAGCCCACAAATAGCATGAGAATTGTTTAGAATGCATCAGCAATACAGCCCACCCAAAAACCAGCACCAAGATAACTTTAAAAATTACAATATACAACACCAACTAAACACTTTAAATCTGAGAGAATATAAATAAATATAAAATCAAAAAACATAAAAGTAAAATAAAATAATACAAATTGCATCAAGAACTGCCACGAAATTCTAATTATAAAATAACATAATAACAAGAAAATTTTGACCGTAAAATGACCATTTATATAAAAATAAAAAATTACTCAATTAAAAATGAATAAAAACAAAATATTTTTGGCTGAATAATTTAATCAAATGTTAAAAATTAAATTTACCAATTTAAATTAAGAGAATTAATAAAATGTATTTTAGATAAACACAAATAATTTCAAGGTGAATTTTGTTTATCGCAATTATAGGTTATATATACTGATGTGTTTGTACAAATAGTCAGTCTTAATTTTTCATGAGAAAAAATTCCAGTCTTAAATAGTTGGTGTGCGTTTGCAACTTAGAGCCGTGCTTTCCGCAATTAACACTAGTAAGTGTTGCCTGAACCGACAACTTTCAGTTGCTGTACATTGGTGTGGAAGCGATATAAATGATTGCTGATTAAATTTTGACCAATTATGAAAATTATATGCCACGAATGTGTATAAATTATTGGACAAGTGTAAGAAATATGAGCTAATTGCTGCATGGAATTAAATGTATTCAGATGAAGCGAATGACAATAATGATTGCCAATAACGTCCGATCACCTATGTGAAATTGCATGTCAAATAACCGTACTTATGCTCGAAACTTTTACTTCAAACTTATATGGCTAAAATTTATTTATTATTCCTTTTTCGAGCCACATCAAACATATTGCAAGACAGAAAAATAAAAACCCCTATCGACTGTGTAAGTTGGCGGTTGCAAGTCCGCCACAGTCGTGCCGTCAACCGGTCCCTCGGGCTGTGGGAGAACGCAAGGAACCAAATGTTCAAATCACTAATTAAATAGCGAAAGGAGTAGCTTGGAATAGGATCTTTTTGGGTCCAACTTTCTTTGCCACTTAATTTCGATAAATCGACATAAAAAATCATCCAATAACAATCGGCTAAAAATTCACTACAGCTGAGTAGTTCAGCTGCACTCATCAAATATTAAACATGAACATACACAGATCTTTAAGAAAAGAGCAGGAAGTGGTAGTGCGGAAAAGTTTGCGAAATGCTCCAACTAGTTTTAAAATGGAATAGTCCATCTAAAAAAGAATTAAACCGAACGACCAAATGAGGAAAAAAATAATGTTTTAAATAATTATTTAAGAATTTAAAATAAATTATTGTTGAATTGAGACGAAAAATATGGGCCAGAACGCTGCGCAAATTTTCGGAAATAGTTAAAATAGTTATCGTAAAACTGTCTTAAAATAAGGGCGGAACGCTGTCAAATTTTCCGGATTGATTTTAATATACTTATAGAAAATAGTAAAGCAAAGTGAAATGTTGTTTCGATTGTTAGTATAATATTCTCTTTGAAGACCCAAAATGAGGGGTCGGATCGCGGTCAAATTTCTCCTGCAAAAATTACTTATCAAAAATACCAAAGTAAGAGTAGGAATACGCTCAAGATGCGAAAGACGAATAAGGCCGAACGGCTCCAAAGAATAATTAAAACTATCGAAAGTAAAGAAAAGGAATGGTCAAGTAGATTCAACCTCGTAAAATATAGATCGTTATGCGCAAATGATACCAACTCCGAATACGGAACTGTAAATAGGATACACTAATTTTATAGCAAAGTATAATTAGCTAGAAATAAGACAACCCAACACAATGATAATAATAAAATAATAAGTAATGGTAATTATAATTATAAATAAAAAATAATATAAAATAATAAATAAAATATAGAAAAAAAAAATAATAAAATGAGGATAATAAAAAAAGTGATCATGGTAAAAATAATAATAGGATAATAATAAAAAAAGTATAAAATAGGTACAAAGTAATAAGATAGTAATAAAATGCTATAAGGTAACAATTAATAAAGATAATACATTATATAGTAACAAGACCAAATGCCAGTATAATAATGGGGAACATTGTAGTAAAGGAAAGTAGTAAACTCCTGGTAAAATAAACCCCCTCAAAAGGGACCGTACCTCAAGAAACACAACACGGAACATACCTCCGAAAGAATACGAGACTTAAAGATATAATATGTATAATAGATAGGAACTGAAGAGGAGAACAAGACCCGAAAAAAAAACGAACATAGGCTCTCTATCTCTCCCGGTCCGCCGTGAACCCAGGATGTTGGTCATTATAGCAAGCGCCACGTTGCGGACGACATCCCACTCGAACACCTCCCGTCCACCGGGTTTGCAACGAGTGCCGAGTGGTAAGCGAAAGAATTGTATTATTATCATTATTATTTATAATAGGTATATTATTTACATTATCATATTATATAATATTAGCAGTCGTTCATCATCACTGATTCCGATGACGTCTTTTTTAATATTTCTAGGGATATTATTTTAAATTTGTCCAGCAGGTCTTTTTTCTTTATGAGTATTTTTATTTGCAGATATTCAAACCAACAAAAAAAAAAAAAAAAAGACGCAGCCCCAACATTATAATGCCGGGATGTGCATATGCGCAGATAAAATAAAGGCGATCCTTAATCTATGGCGAAATATTTTTTCTTTCTTCATTGACAACTTTCATTATGTTGCAATGATGAGATGCAATATCTCGGATAAAAAAGTGCCTAATAAAAAAATTAATAAATATGTACAAACCTATATAAAGTATCTAATAATTCTTAACTATTAAATAAAACCTATATAAGTAATCTAATAATATTTGCATGCTCACTGCAAACTATTAAATAAAAACTTATATAAAATCTCTAATAATATTTGCTGCTCATGCAAGCTATTAAATAATTTCTTTAAAATGTATCTATTAAAATAATTCTTATATAATTCCTATATAATTCAATAACAATTACGTAAATTCTATTAATAAAAATGCCCTTTATAATTTCAAAAACTATCATGACATATATTTGTTTATTAATTTTAACTTATTTATGGTGATTCTTATATTTTTTCAGTTAAATAATAGTTGTTTCTTTTTAATTTATTATATAATTTATGATATTGAAGTTTATTAATAATATACTTTAAATTTCATCAATTTAAAATAAAAATATATATTTATCATAAAAAACTTTATATTGAAAAAAATAAATAGAAACTTATTATAAATTATGATAATTTGATGTATTATTTTAATAATACTTCAAATATCATTAACTTATTTCTATAAATAAATAAAAATAAATAAAAAACTAACATTTTATCTCCTGATTCCGAAGAATCATTCCATCCTCTATAGAGAGGAGGTTCCCTCCATATCTTCCCCAGAAACGGGGGCTTTCATCAGGAACATTTACAACTTTCATATCTTCCCCAAAACGAGGGTATCATCAGGACATTGACAGCATTGCAGTAACATTGCATCCAAATCAACTAAACCGTTTTTTAAATATATAGAAAAATAAAATTAAATTACCATCTTCGATAATCTAAATATCATCATCTTCGCTATCAGCTGATAATAATTGTCGGCGTATCTTAGATTAAAATAACTTTCTTGAACATTTCTCTTAAATTATATTAATAATAATAATAATAAAATTAAAATTACCATTTTTCAAATTTCGATACTCCATCGATCTGATTTGAATTTTCGCGTTATATTAAATACTAATCTAGAAAATAGAATTAATAAAATTAAAAATTAATTAAAAATCCTTTACCAGTTTCATTCAGGAGAAGACTTTTCTTAAAATCATTGAATTATTATTCATCTTTGCGAAATTAGAAAAATTTTTGAAATTGGCAATTTTGAAATAAATGTGACAAATTTAGGAATTTGTCATGTTTATAAAGAGAATAATATTTCAGGATTTAGCCAATCAACATTTTAGTTAATACACACATATAGTGTGAGAGATTTTTACGCATGCAGCGTATAGTGTGAGGTATGTTTTCTTGTAAACACATCAGTCTATACGTGTAGGCTACGTTCTTTGTAAATCACATTACAAACAAAGGTATGTATGTGTTTTCTTTTATTAAGTCTTCAGTGTGTATTGCATGCAGTCACATGCACTTATCATGTTGATGATCACGCACTTATCATGCACTGTCTTTGTGATCTCACGCACTTATCATGCATTGTCTTTGTGATCATGCATTGCTTATTACATTAATTAAAACACATAATAATAATATTTATAATAAAATAATATATTATTAATAATAATAATAATAATATTAATATTAATAGGTTAAAATTATTATAATTAAAACATAACAATAATAATAAAACATAACCAATAAACAATAAAACATTTATTAAACATTTATTAAACATCAAATTGCTTGGATAATAACCCAAAGCTAAACAATGTTGACCACATGTTAAGGTCTATGTTTTTGATACATAGTTTTATTAGGACACAATAAGTTTTTACCATTTGTTTGGAAGTTCAAAACAGTTAAAGCCATGTAATAGAAACCCATAGGATCAATACAATATCTTGCTAGGTTTCATATATTTTGCTAACCAATGTTCTCACCGAGTATGAGATGATTAAGTATTAACGATTATGGGTTTTGATTATTACGTAAATATGGAATGTTATCAAGAGGAAAAAACCCTAAAAATTCATGTCCTAGTATTGTTTTCCAATTCGATAGACCTGAAACAGAACTACATCAATAATATTAATAAATACATTTAAAAACTTTACTCCTGAACAAATTATCATAAATTATCTATACATTTATACCAACAATGTTTGAACTTTGTTTCAAACCAATACTGTTCTGTTGCAGTTATTTGAACATCATTTTCAAATACTCCATTATATTACAACATGTACGGTTTCAAGTTGTAGCTTTTAGCAAACTTTATATTCTAATCGTAAATTTCCATTTTTGAGGTAATGACTCTGATTTAAATCAAAATTCGGGTGCCAAACAAAATGTAAAGAATGGATATTTGCTTTTAAAATCATCAAGAGTTATAGCCAAAATTAAGGTTTTATCCAAATAACCATAATTGTCTCACTAATACTCTGGCAGCATATATGTGCACAATAATTATCATTTATCGAAAATGTTGAGTATATGTTTCTCTATAATCACTATTTTTCGATAAGAAAGCGATGTTACTCCAAAAATATTTGAAATTGAGCTCGATGTAAGTTATGTGATTCATTACTATTAGATTCACTTTTGAAATGTTACCAAATATAAAGTTGGGCATTCTTCTATATCCAATATTTTGGTCCTTATAGAAGAAGCTCTTTAGCAAAAGCAAATTGAACAAATTCATTTGTTTTCAATGGATATATTGGATGCTTAGAATTAAGCCCAGTTGATGACCGGCTATAACAGTGGGCTAAACACGAACGCTTTTCAGCAATAACTTTGCATCAACTAATTTGAAAATGGTGCATGTGCTAGTATACTTGTTATGATAATGGCCGACTCAGATCTTTTTCAATCTAATGTGTACATTAACACCTGGGAGTAAATATTTCGGTGATCCATTAAGTTTGAGTTTGTAATGATGAGCACATGGTAAATAATTTCGAATCTTTAATCCATTTTTTCCTTATCGTCATCACTACCATAACCCATACAGGAGTTAAACATGTATTTTAGTATCACTATTGCTTAATTATATAATAGTTTCTATTAGAGCTTTGTGAATATATGTACTGTTTCCACCCTCAGATCTTGTATTATAATCCTAGACACTGGCATCTTAAAAAGCGTATTGAAACAAGAAATTGTTTGGTATTATTCACGTAGGCTTTCACCCAACGGTTTTCATATCTTTATCTACAACTTTGATCCTGCAACAGTTAAACAAAGTATCGTTCAAATCTAGATATCAGTTTTGGAACCATTAATATAAAATTCAAATCAGTTCTACTATCCATAATAGAATTTCATCGGGAATACATCTTCAAAGGCCCCCATTTCAATTACTGCTTGGGGAGATGGTCTATCAAATAAAACACAATTCAGATTTACCACAAATCATTTTTGAAATATAGTTCCATGTCCTTCATTTCGGTTTGTTTATATGTTTATGATATCTTTACGTTTGAGCTTGTGCCGGTGCTGGTTTTGGTGCCTGTTTTTTGAAAACATTTACTCGCGCACACTATGTGAACTTTCCCCTAACTCGGATAAGTGCATTGATTTCAGCGATGTAATATTTTTCTGCTATTCTATTATCACATCTTTAGCGGTTTTCATAACCAAAACTACCAAGGCGTTTAAGAATAGGAAGTGCAAATCTACCAATTGTTCTTCAACCATTCATGACCCATACTGTTTACCAATAAAATTATGTAATTCGGCCACCACTTTTGCTACCACTATACATACTAATAAATCGTTATTGGGCCATCTAATTTACGAAAATGTAATGTCAAATGGAGTTTTTGTATCTTTACTAAATTCAATAAATTTACCACTATTCATCACGAATATTTATTTCTTATATTGTTTATACATTTGATGGTTGCATACCGGTAGTTAATGGGATTATCGATATGTTATTTTGACAACTATCCTGGTCATGTTTGATACCCAAACAGATGTTCATAGAGGAACAAGTCACCAACAATTATAGAGAACGATGATGTTACTATATATGAACATTTGTCTATGAAGTTTTATTATTTTTGTTTGCGTACACCAAATCACTTGCCCTATATGTTTGCTTTATCTAATCTCAATGTATTAAGTCAAATTTTTATCAAATGTAACTTCACAAATGTTATTATTCAGACTGAATTTACATATTCCATCTTTAAGAAATTCAAAGTTTAAATATATGTAAAAAACATTGAATGAAATTATTATTTATGTATTTCAAGTGTTTCATATATAAAATTCATTAGTAATGTAAATGTATCTTCCACCTCATTAATATATGATACAGATATGTTTGTTGTTTCGATTGTTAACACTTTTCTCATCAAATGTTGAACGTATTAGGTATTTCAGTACCGAGGAACAACAATGCTAAGCTTATCACTACCCATTCGCTTGGGCATCCTCAATACTTTCAAACTTTTATTGTAAGATGGGACTATAATACAACTAACATTCAATCCATCTGAAAAACATGCCACAATTTTCATCTAAAATTTGATTCGCGAATATGACAATATCGTTCAAAATCATTGATTGAGAAAATACCACTACATATTTGGGTACACGTTTCTTGTAACGTTATTTGTACAATGACTATTATAAAATGGGAATGTATGTACACAAATCGTAAATTCTTGCAAAGCAATTCCCAATTTCCATGTAAATAAATAGGATTTTTGAAGGATCAACCATAAATTTACTCGCTGATGTTTCCGGATGGATTAGTGGGCAACTATTGTCGGTAAAAATTGTATAGAAACTCACTGTACTTGGGTCTTTTGATGATATCCATGAGGGTTTTGATATCAATGCCATTTGAATAGGTATTGTTTATCCTACCCACCATTTAGTTTCATATTTCTTGATTCTGAACACTGTAGGTTTGGAAATAATTGTAATTTCTGTTCAATAGGAATTTTCCCTTGTATTTAAATTGTTATCACTATCTTTTAATAACAATACATTAACAGGACTCTGTTTAGTATTTAATTTTAAGTAATTGGGAAATCCTCTCACTCCAATTACTATCGAAATTTTTGATGAAAGGTGAAGCAGATATTTTACTAATTCTACGTGATCACAACTTTATATTTTTGTTTTGAATAGTAACTTTTTAGACTGTACTCGTGTTTTCGAGCTGATACAACGCGGTCTCAAACCATTCCAGGAACCTCGATGTGTATGAATTATTATAACTAACAAGTATTTTCAGTAATACATTTTATCCATATTTTATTACCTTGATGCACGAATATTTCTTTAATCTATCCTCAATGTCCGGTTAAATCTATTCAACATGTGCGGCTTTTGTATGAGAATGTACAGAATAATGATTCATTTTTGAGACGATTCAGGATTTTGCTTAACTTTACTATTGTAAAAACTTCTTGCCTATAATATAATTAATAATAATAATAATAAACAATAGTACCTAAAATCGGTTTGGAATGTCTTCTGGATGCCCATTATTAAACATTGAGTTTAAATGCTCTTAGATATTTCCTTCTGCAGATTTTGTCTTTGTTGGTACCAACCGCGAGCTAACGGACTTAAACAATCGAATACACGTTAAAAATATATTTATAACCTTGTTAATCTTCGAATACGGTATCATTCTCATTCAATCCATTTGCCATAATCATTAATACCCGGAAAAATTTGTCTTTATAAGCTCTCGTTGGAAATCTTTTCCGCCATTGGTTTGTTAAACTGTACGCAGCTGATCTGGACAACCACTTTTTGCGTTTCCTTTTTCAACTTTGGGACTCTTTTCTTTAACTTTGCCACTCCACCGAAACCTGCTTCGTCTTCTGGGTTCAGTCCCAAATCTTCTCCATTACACACGATGATTTAAATTAATTAACATTAGGTAATGATTGGACCCATCGTTTTTCGTGATAATAATGATATGCTAATGGTAACATTGCCTCGATAAACCACCTTGTTGTTTATATTGGCATTTTTTCTCATTTGCTTACGATTTTTAATTATTACTAGCGATAACGAAGGCTTACGATTGTTTATTCATACTAGTTTTTTTAGAATTTACTTGATTTTTATTTTCCTCTGACTTCTTTTAATAGAATTTTGAGTAGATCATCGACCAACAAAGTTGAAAAATGATTGTTAAAATAGACATTCTTTTCATACTCAAAGGCCTTTACAATGCATTAAAATATAGAGAAACTCCTTGTGATTTTTATTAAAATTTTTAACTTTTTTGACTATTTTTTATTACTCCTTTTCGAAATTAAGACTTCATTGCAGGTGGTAATTCTCGGTTAATAGTTTTTTAGATGGTGTATAACTGGTTTTTGGTGGAACTTTATTATAGTCTTTTTAATACTCTGTCTAAGTTTTCGGATATTTTAAGTCTGGATTTTCATAAATTTTTAATGTTAAAGTTCACTTTGTTTATATACCATGGCACCTTCTTTATTAAAAATATCGCGTTTGTTACCCTAAATCGTCATTGCATTGTTGTAGTGAAATCAAGAAATATATATCCAAATGTGGTGATTTGTAGATCGTTGAATGCCCTGATGAGGAAATTACGATTTATTAGGTATGCTTGTGAGCAAGAAAATCAAACTGCATCCAGGCGAATAACTAATATTGAACATAAACTTCCTTGTTCGATGGGCGCCACCCTGATGAAATAGATTTTTGAGTATAAAGATCACCAGAACACCAACATGTTCTACTGATTTTTGGTGAATAAATTATTAAAATCCTTTTCTTTATTAGCCCCTGATACCAAATCATCAATAATATGACACACCTTTCCCTTAAACACTACCCAGTAACAACCCTTTACTATTTTCATGTTTTTCAATTACAGAAAATTATCTGAGTTAATCCATTTTTTTCATCTGCACCCTATGCAATTAAATCTGTTTAATTTTGTGAAAAAAAGTCCAATACACACCAAACATAGTTTCCACACCCACGGCCGCGATTTGATTACCGATCAGTTCTTAATTTCATTTTAATTTGGATATAATTATGGTTTTTTGGTTTATATTATATGATTTAATGACTCTTCCTAAAAAACATATTATAGGTTAATATTTCTTTATTTTAATTATGTTTATCAATAATTAATTATAAAGAACTTTCGATGTATCAAAAAACCAAAAAAAACCCCAGCAATGTTGATAGAAGTGGAAAATACCCTATAATATTGCGTTGTTTCCGCTACGGTGGCAGTCTATCTTCTACTTGTCGGTCTGTTTGTCTCTGGTGTTCTTCGAGACGAGCCAATAGATATTCGGCCTGACCTCGGATTTCCCGAGCTGGATTGTGGCCGGGCTCTCTTTTTATGATCACGAAGGGGAGATCGGCTTCTCCGAAATCCTTTTGAATGCTCATCCTGGACTCTCTCACGGGATAGATTGAGAATCCCGCGTCTCACATTACCTGCTTACATCTGGCAGCCGAATGCGCGGGAAATCGTACCGTGATTCGGGACGCGTCGATCCAGGAATCGTCTAGAAAAATTGAATGTTTAATTGGTTGATTGGTACCTTCATTCTAATAATTTGATCTGACGTCTGAATGATTTTATTTATTTTTTGAGTCGTAAAATTGGGCAGTGATTTGGCGTTGAAGTGGTCAAATAAAAATGAACAAATCTGGTAATATAGATTGGCATGTCGTCGATACCTTATCTCCGGAAATTCGGGGAAGCTATGCAAGCTCGCCATCATACTAAGTTAAGGTTCATGAAGTTCTATTCTAGGTTGTTGATGGGAAATCTTGATTTGTCGTTGGCTAGTAGATCGGGTTGCATGTCGGATGTTGGTAAGCATAACGTGGTCATAACGGGTTTATTTATTCCATAAATTGTATTTCATTCCGTTTCGCAATTGTATCTATTTCCTTTAATTTTCATAAGGGATTCATTTCATTTAATTTGGTAGTTGTGTTTATTATCTTTATTCCGTAATTGGATTCATTTTATTTAATTCGGCAGTTGTATTTATCATCTTTACTCCGTAATTGAATTTGTTTTATTTAATTCATCGAACTTCATAATTGAAATTATTTCTTTTAATTTCGTAATTGGATTTGTTCCTTTTAAGTTTATAATTGCAATTGTTTCGTTTAATTTCATAATTTGGCTTGTTTCATTTTAGTTCATAAGTGAATTTATTTCGTTTAATTTCATCATCTGTATTTATTTATCTCTGTTTCTTAGAAGCATGGGCATCGTTGGCGAGACAATTTAGTCGACTCTACACATTATATATTCACGAGTGAGGCTCCACTCATTGGCGACGTAACAAGTAATTAAACAGATCAACAAAGGAAAAGCATTATATTCCTTATCAAGTTGTGTTCACAACAGTGATAACAACGTGAGACGTTTTCATATCATCATGGCTTGCTATTGTGGTCTTGGAACATTTGCACCTGGACGAAAAAGACAATCCTTTGCCTGGGATCTGCGTCATCTAGTGGCCTAACTTTCATACTAGTTGTGAAAATGCAATATTTATTAAAATGTGATTTTACCCTCTCGAGATGCAGATTTTGTTTCCATTGTTATCCCGTTGGCTTCTTCTTCCCGTAACTGGTCATTTGACTAGTTCCTCGAATGTCCCTGATTGTATGGCATATTCTTGCTATTGTTGATTACAGAAAAATGAAAAATATCAGGTCAGTAGTATGATTATATTTACGAACCTACGCAATACCACGTCATGTAGTGGGCTGTATGTAGCATAGAATTCGTTTTCTGCTTTCAGACACACTATTTTTCCCCGAGACATTAATTTGGTGTATAATTCGCTCTCTTCACTGTGTGCAGGAAATCATTTATTGGACTGTGACAGTCTGTATTATTTCTCTAATTGATTTATGCCACAGACATGTTGACCTTATTTTTTGGCAACCCGGTTAGTTATTTCGCTAATTTATTTTAAAGATATGTTGTCCTTAATTTAATGACTTGATTAATTTATTACATAAATTTATTTAGAATATCACTTCCACAATTTTTCCAATTCGTCTCGGTAGTTCATTCAAAGTATTATTATCTTTATTTTATCTATTCATCAAACTAATTGCTGCTTATACATTTGGGTCAAGCCTTACTTGAGTAGTTTGGTGAGTATTTTGATCGTTTACCTCTGCATAAAATATAATATCCTTTAGACATCGACTTCACTCGACAAGCCCTGGTTATGCTCAATTTAAATTCAACTCTGCTTCTCAAGCACGTGCTATCGATGGTAATCAGAACAGTACGACATTGGTCAACCTGATTGACGTCTCGTTTTCTATGAGATGGTTGTTATCCTGATATTATCCCTTAAACATGTGACAGTTATCTCTGTAATTCATCCCTCGTGTCACTATTTATAATTTTGGTATTCGCGTTACTTTTAATTTGGAGTTTCTTAATCATTTGACTATTATTATGATCATGTTTGGCGTCGAGCGATTTTGCATTTCCCAATTTTGAGTATTTCGTATATTACCATTAATCATGAGTGGTAGGTTTTCTACTGTTCGATCGAAATTTTGAGATCCGGTTGCGATTTTAACCGTGCGATAGTTTTCGGCAATTTACGCATTAAATGCATTATTTTAGTTCATTTCGTTTAAATACATTTCTCCCTTAGAGTTATCAACAAAATGTATGTTAGTTTTTCTAGTCATTAAAGTCGGTGATTCGGATTTTAAATAGTAACGACAATATAATGCATGACGATAATCCGACTGCCATAGTGACTATATGTATAGAGTAGCAAATTATCATTATAATGCCTATTAAGGTGCAACCATGGGAATCGCTCTTTAGATTTTTGGTATTGTTGGGCCAGCCCACAAATAGCATTGAGAATTGTTTAAATGCATCAGCAATACAGCACAAAAACCCAGCACCAAGATAACTTAAAATACAATATACAACACCAACTAAACACTTTAAAATCTGAGAGAATATAAATAAATATAAAATCAAAAACATAAAAGTAAAATAAAATAAATACAAAATGCATCAAGAACCGCACGAAATCTACATATAAAATAACATAATAACAAGAAAATTTGACCGTAAAATGACCATTTATATAAAAGTAAAAATTAATCAATTAAATGAATAAAAACAAAATATTTTTGGCTGAATAAATTTAATTAAAAATGTTAAAAATAAATTACCAATTTAAATTAAGAAATTAATAAAAATGTAATTTAGATAACACAAATAATTTCAAGGTCGAATTTTGTTTAATCGCAAATTATAGGTATATATACTGATGTGTTTTGACAAATAGTCAGTCTTAATTTTCAGAGAAAAAATTCCAGTCTAAACTGAGTTGGTGTGCGTTGCAACTGAGAGCCGTGCTTTCAGGCAATTAACACTAGTAAGTGTTTTGCCTGAACACGACAACTTTCAGTTGCTGTACATTGGTGTGAAGCGATATAAATGATTGCTTGATTAAATTTTGACCAATTATGAAAATATATGCACGAATGTGTATGAAATTATTGACCAAGTGTAAAGAAATATGAGCTAATACTGCATGAATTTCTTGACCAATTTGATTAAATGTATTCAGATGAAGCGATGAACAATAATGATGCCAATAAACGTCCGATCACTATGTGAAATATGTCATGTCAAATAAACCGTACTATGCTCGAAACTTTTACTCAACTAATATGGTAAAATTTATTTATTATTCCTTTTTCGAGCCACAATCAAAACATATTGCAAGACAGAAAAATAAAACACCCCTATCGACTGTGTAAGTGCGGTGCAAGTCCGCCAACAGTCGTGCCCGTGAAGGTCCCGGCGTGAGAACGCAGGAACCCAAACGTCAAATCACTGAATTAAATAGCGAAAGGGAGTAGCTTGAGAATAGGTCTTTTGGCTCAACTTTCTTGCACTTAATTTCGATAAAATCGACATAAAATCATCAATAACAATCGGCTAAAAATCACTTACACTGAGTAGTTCAGTGGGCACTCATCAAATATAACATGAACATACATAGATCTTAAGGAAAAAGAGAGGGAAGTGGTAGTGGGAAAGTTTGCGAAATCGTCGCAACAGTTAAAATGAATAGTCATCTAAAAAAGAATAAACCGAACGACCAAAATGAGGAAAAATAATGTTTTAAATAATATTTAAGAATTAAATAAATTATGTTGAATTGAGACGAAAAATATGGGCAGAACGCTGCGCAAATTTTCGGAAATAGTTAAAATAGTTATCGTAAAACTGTAAAATAAGGGCGGAACGCTGCTCAAATTTTCCGAATTGATTAAAATACTTATAGAAAATAGTAAAGCAAAAGTGAAATGTTGTTCGATTGTTAGTATAATATTCTCTTGAGACCACAAAATGAGGTCGGATCGCTGGTCAAATTTTCCGAATCAATTAAAATACTTATCAAAAATACCAAAGTAAGAGTAGAATACGGCTCAATAATTGATAGAATATCCGGATAAGACCGTAAAATAAAGGCGGAACGCTTCTCAAATTTTCCGAATAATTTAAAATACTTATCGAAAATAGTAAAGTAAAAGTGGAATGTTGTTCAATTGTTAGTAGAATATCCTTATAAAACTGTAAAATAAGATCGGTATGCTGCTAAAAATTTTCGACTCAACGAAAATACTTTGTCGGAACTGAAAAATAAGGATGGATTACGGCTAAATTTTTATATAAGCAAAGTATATATTTTTTTAAGCCGAGAAATAAGGACGAATCTCTACACAAAAATTTGATAATAATAATGATAATAATAAGGATAATGGTAATTATAATAATAATAATAATAATAATAATAATAATAATAATAATAATAATAATAATAATAATAATAATAATAATAATAATAATAATGAGGATAATAATAATAATAATAATGATCATGGTACTTATAATAATAATGGTAATAATTAGGATAATAATAATAGTAATAATAATAATAGTAGTAATAATAATGAATGTAATGGTAATTATAGTAATAAGAATAGTAATAAATGTAATAATGGTAACAATTAATAAAGATAATACATATAATAGTAACAATGACAATGCTAGTAATAATAATGGGGAACATTGTAGTTATAATAGGGATAAAGGTAAGAGAGATACTGTGAAGATATTTAATATCACAAAGGGTTTACAGACCATAGAAAAATCATCAACACGAACAACGATAAGAAGGACTAAGCGAATGGACTTAAAGATAAATGATATGAAAGTATAGGTTAACATTTGAAGGAGATAGTAGAACAATGGGACCTAAAAAAACGAAATCGAGCATAGGCCTTCTATCGGCAGCTCGTTGAACCCAGGGATCGTTTGGTCAATTATAGCATTAGTAATAGCGCTCACGTTTTGCGGACGATCTACCCACTCGAACACAGTTCCAACGTTGTTTAGCAACGAGTGCCGAGTGGTAAGCGAAAGATATTTGTATATTTACATTATTTATAATAGGTATATTATTTACATTATTTTCATTATTTATATTATTTATAATATTAGAGTCATCATCATCACTGATTTCGATGACTTCTTTTTTAATTATTTTCTTAGGGATATTAATTTTAATATGTGCAGCAGGTCTTTTATTCTTTTTATTTGATGTATTTTTATTTTGCAGTATATTCAAAATATCTATGTTATTTTTATTAATTTTCTTAAACATTTTAATTTTATTAGACTTAAAAGAATTTAAATGACCGCATGTTCCCTATAAAATTCTTTATATTTAATGCTCTGGGATGTTTTGCATATGGCGCAGATAAAAAAGTCGATGCCATTAAATCTATGGCGGTAATATTTTTTCATTTCTTCATGACAACTTTCATTATGTTGCAATGATGAGATGCAATATCTCGGATAAAAAGTGCCTAATAAAAAAAATAATAAATTAATGTACAAAACCTATATAAAGTATCTAATAATTCTAACTATTAAATAAAACCTATATAAAGTATCTAATAATATTTGCATGCTCACTGCAAACTATTAAATAAAAACTATATAAAATCTCTAATAATATTTGCATGCTCACTGCAAGCTATTAAATAATTTCTTTAAAATGTATCTATTAAAATAATTCTTATATAATTCCTATATAATTCAATAACAATTACGGTAAAATCTATAATAAAAATGCCTATATAATTCAAAAACTATCATGACAATATATTTGTTTATAATTTTAACTTATTATGGTATTATATTTTTTCAGTAATAATAGTTGTTTCTTTTTTAATTTATTATAAATTAATGATATTTGAAGTATTATTATAATAATACTTTAAATTTCATCAATTTAAAATAAAAATATATTTATCATAAAACTTATATATTGAAAAAATAAATAGAAACTTATTATAAATTATTGATATTTGATGTATTATTTTAATAATACTTCAAATATCATTAACTTAATTTCTATAAATAAATAAAAATAAATAAAAAACTAACATTTATCTCCTGATTCCGAAGAATCATCATCCTCTATAGAAGAGAGGTCCTCCATATCTTCCCCAGAAACGGGGGCATCATCAGGAACATTTACAACATTCATATCTTCCCCAGAAACGAGGGTATCATCAGGAACATTGACAGCATGAGTAACATCTGCATCCAAATCAACTAAACCGTTTTTTAAATATATAGAAAAAATAAAATTAAAATTTACCATCTTCGATAATCATAATATCATCATCATCTTCGCTATCACTGATAATAATTGTCGGCGTATCTTAGATTAAAATAACTTCTTGAACATTCTCTTAAATTATATTAATAATAAATAATAATAAAATTTAAAATTACCATTTTCAAATTCGATAACTCCATCGATCTGATTTTGAATTTCGGTTATATTAAACTAATCTAGAAAATAGAATAATAAAATTAAAAATTAAATTAAAAATCCTTACCAGTTTCATTCAGGAGAAGACTTCTTAAAATATTATTATTATTCATTTTGGCGAAATTAGAAAATTTTTGAAATTGGCAAATTTTGAAATAAATGTGACAAATTTAGAATTTGTCAATGTTTATAAAGAGAATAATATTTTCAGGATTTAGCCAATCACATTTTAGTAATACACACATATAGGTGAGAGATTTTTACGCATGCAGCGTATAGTGTGTAGGTATGTTTTCTTTGTAAAACACATGCAGTCTATACCGTGTAGGCATACGTTCTTTGTAAATCACATACAAACAAAGGTATGTATGTGTTTTCTTTATTAAGTCTTCAGTGTGTATGCATGCAGTCATGCACTTATCATGTGATGATCACGCACTTATCATGCACTGTCTTTGTGATCACGCACTTATCATGCATTGTCTTTGTGATCATGCATTAGCTTATTAACATTAATTAAACACATAATAATAATATTTATAATAATAATAATAATAATATTAATAATAATAATAATAATAATAATAATATTAATAGTTAAAAAATATTAATAATTAAAACATAACAATAATAATAAAACATAACAATAACAATAAAACATTTATTAAACATTTATTAAACATCAAATTGCTTGGATAATAACCAAGCTAAACAATGTTGACCACATGTTAAGGTCCATGGTTTTTGATACATAGTTTTATTAGACACAATAAGTTTACCCATTGTTTGAAGTTTCAAAACAGTTAAAGCCATGTAATAGAAACCCATAGGATCAAATACAAATATCTTGCTAGGTTTCATATATATTGCTAACCAATGTTCTCCACCGAGATGAGATGATTAAGTATTAACGATTATGGCTTGATTATTACGTAAATATGGAATTTTATCAAGAGGAAAAACCCCTAAAAATTCATGTCCTAGTATTTGTTTTCCAATTCGATAGACCTGAACAGAACTACATCAATAATAATAATAATACATTTAAAAACTTACTCCATGACAAATTATCATAAATTATCTATACATTTATACCAACAATGTTTGAACTTTGTTCAAACCAATACTGTTCTGTTTGCAGTTATTTGAACATCATTTTCAAATACTCCATATATTACAACATGTACCGGTTCAGTTGTAGCTTTAGCAAACTTTATATCTAATCGTAAATTTCCATTTTGAGGTAATTGACTCTGATTTAAATCAAAATCGGGTGCCAAAACAAATGTAAAGAATGGATATTTGCTTTTAAAATCATCAAGAGTTATAGCAAAATTAAGGTTTTTATCCAAATAACCCATATTTCTCACTATACTCTGCATATATGTAGCACAATAATTATCATTATCGAAATGTTGAGTATATGTTTCTCTATAATCACTATTTTTCGATAAAGAAAGCGATGTTACTCCAAAATATTTGAAAATTGAGCTCGATGTTAAGTATGATTCATTATATTAAGATTCACTTTGAAATGTTACCAATATAAAGTTGGGCATTCTTCTATCTCCAAATATTTGTTCCTTATAGAAAGAAGCTGAACCTTTAGCAATAGCAAATTGAACAAATTCCTTTGTTTTCAATGGATATATTGGATGCTTAGAATTAAGCCCCAGTTGATGACCGGCTAATACAGTGGGCTAAACACGAACGCTTTTCAGCAATAACTTTGCATCAACTAATTGAAGAATTAGTGCTATAGTAGCAATTGTTAGTGATAATGCCGATTCATACCTTTTCAATCTAATGTGTACATTAACACCTGGGAGTAAATATTTCGGTTGATCCATTAAGTTGAGTTGTAATGATGAGCACATGGTAAATAATTTCGAACCTTTAATCCATTTTTTCCTATCGTCATCACTACCATAACCCATAGAAGTTAAACATGCATTTTTAGTATCGCTATTGTAATTTATAATAAACACAATTCAGATTTACCACAAATCATTTTTGAAATATAGTTCCATGTCCTTTCATTCGTTTGTTTATATGTTTATGATATCTTTTACGTTTTTGAGCTTGTGCCGGTGCTGGTTTTGGTGCCTGTTTTTGAAACATACCTGCAACACTATGTAGAACTTTCCCTAACTCGGATAATGCATTTGATTTCAGCGATGGTAATATTTTCTGCTCATTCATTATCACATCTTTAGCGGTTTTCATACCAAAACTACCAAGGCGTTTAAGAATAGGAAGTGCAAATCTACCAATTGTTCTCAACCATCATGACCCATACTGTTTACCAATAAAATATGGTAATTCGCCACCACTTTTGCTACCACTATACATACTAATAATATCGTTATTGGCCATCTAATTTACGAAAATGTAATGTCAAATGAGTTTTTGTATCTTTACTAAATTCAATAAATTTACCACTATCATCACGAATATTTATTTCTATATTGTTTATACATGATGTTGATACCGGTAAGTACATGGGATTATCGATATTTATATTGACAACTTCATCCTGGTCATGTTTATCAGCCCAAACAGATTTCAATAGAGGAACCAAAGAATCACCAACAATTATAGAATCGATGATGTTAGTATATATGAACATTTGTCTATGAAGTTTTATTATTTTTGGTTTGCGTACACCAAAATCACTTGCCCTATATGTTTGCTTATCTAATCTCAATGTATTAGTCAAATTTTTATCAAATGTAACTTCACAAATGTTATTATTCAGACTGAATTTACATATTCCATCTTTAAGAAATTCAATAGTTTTAAATATATGTAAACAATTGAATGAAATATATTTATGTATTTCAAGTGTTTCAATATATAAATCATTAGTAAATGTAAATGTATCTTCCACCTCATTAATATATGATACAGATATTTTGTTGTTTTCGATTGTTACACTTTTCTCATCAAATGTTTTGAAACGTATTAGGTATTCAGTACCAGGAACAACAATGCTAAGCTTATCACTACCCATTCGCTTGGCATCCTCAATACTTTCAAACTTTATTGTAAATGGACTATAATCACAACTAACATTCAATCCATCTTTGAAAAACATGCCACAATTTTCATCTAAAATTTGATTCGGAATATGACAATATCGTTCAAAATCATTGATTGAGAAAATACCACTACATATTTTGGGTACACGTTTCTTGTAACTTATTTTACAATGACTATAAAATGGGAATGTATTGTACACAAATGTAAATTCTTGCAAAGCAATTTCCCAATTTCCATGTAAATAAATAGGATTTTGAAGATCAACCATAAATTTACTCGCCTGATTTTCCGGATGGATTAGTGGGCAACTATTGCTCGGTAAAATTGTATAGAAACTCACTTTACTTGGTCTTTTGATGATATCCATGAGGGTTTTTGATATCAATGCCATTTGACATAGTATTGTTTATCCTTACCCACCATTTTAGTTTTCAATATTTTCTGAATTCTGAACACTGTAGGTTTGGAAATAACTTGTAATTCCTGTTCATAGAATTTCCCTTGTATTAAATTGTTATCACTATCTTTAATAACATACATTACAGGACTCTGTTTAGTATTAATTTTAGTAATTTGAAATACCTCATCACTCCAATTACTATCGAAATTTTTGATGAAAGGTGAAGCAGATATTTTACTAATTCTAACGTGATCACCAACTTTATATTTTGGTTTTGTAATAGTAACTTTTTTAGACTGTACTCGTGTTTTCGAGCTGATATCAACGGGTCTCAAACCATTCAGACCTCGATGTGATGAATTATTATAACTAACAAGTATTTTCAGTAATACATTTATCCATATTTTATTACCTTGATGCACGAAATATTTCTTTAATCTATCCCTCAATGTCCGGTTAAATCTTTCAACATGTGCGGCTTTGTATTGAGAATGTACAGAATAATGATTTATTTTGAGACGATTCAGGATTTGCTTAACTTTACTATTGTAAAACTTCTTGCCTATAATAATAATAATAATAATAATAACAATAGTACCTAAATCGGTTTGAAAATTGTCTGGATGCCCATTATTAAACATTGAGTTAAATGCTTTAGATATTTCCTCTGCAGATTTTGTCTTTGTTGGTACACCGCGAGCTAAACGACTGAAAACATCAATACACGTTAAAATATATTTATAACCCTTGTTAATCTTCGAATACGGTATCATCTCCATCAAATCCATTTGCCATAAATCATTAATACCGAATGTCTTATAAGCTCTCGTTGGAAATCTTTTCCGCATTGGTTTGTTTAAACTGTACGCAAGCTGATCTGACAACCACTTTTGCGTTTCCTTTTTCAACTTTGGGACTCTTTTCTTTAACTTTGCCACTCCACCGAAACCTGCTTCGTCTTCTGGGTTCGTCCAAATCTTCTCCATTACAACACGATGATTTAAATTTTAATTTAACATTAGGTAATGATTGACCCATCGTTTATTGTGATAATAATGATAATGCTAATGGTAACATTGCTTCGATAAAACCACCTTGTTGTTTATATATGATTTTTCTCATTTGCTTACGATTTTTATTATTTACTAGCGATAACGAAGGCTTACGATGTTTATTCAATACTAGTTTTTTAGAATTACTGATTTTAATTTTACCTCTGACTTCTTTTAATAGAATTTTGAGTAGATCATCGACAACAAAAGTTGAAAATGATTGTAAAATAGACATTCTTTTCATACTCAAAGCCTTTAACAATGCATTAAAATATGAGAAACTCCTATGATTTTTTAAAATTTTAACTTTTTGACTATTTTTATTACTCCTTTTCGAAATAAGATTCATTGCAGGGTAATTCTCGGTTAATAGTTTTTTAGATGGTGTATAATTGGGTTTTGGTGGAACTTTTTCAGTCTTTATTGTCGTTTTAATACTTTGTGTAAGTTTTCGGATATAAGCCTGGATTTCATAAACATTTTTTCATGTTAATGTTTTCAACTTTGTTTATAAACCATGACACCTTCTTTATTGAAAATATCTGTTTTTACCCGTAAATCATCATTGCATTGTTGTGTGAAATCAAGAAATATATATCCACGTGGTTATTTTGTAGCATCTTGAAATGCACTGATGAGAAAATTACGATTATTAGGGTATGCTTGTCGAGCAAGAAAATCAATAACTGTTGCATCTCTAGGATTCTTGAAAATAACTAAATATTGAACATTTAAATTCCTTGTTCGATGTGCACCACCCTGATGAAATAGATTTTGAGTAATAAAGATCACAGTAACACCAACATGTCTACTGATTTTTGTGAATAAATTATTAAAAATCCTTTTATTTATTAGCTTCCTGATACAAATCATCAATAATGATGACATCACCTTTCCTTAAACGACTTTACCAGTTTTTATCAAAACCCTTTACTATTTTCATGTTTTTCAATTTACAGAAATTATCTTGAGTTAATCCATTTTTTTCATCTGCACCCCTATGCCAATAAATCTTGTTTAATTTTGTTTGAAATAAATTAGATTTCAGTAATTTACACACAAACATAGTTTTACCACTACCACTTGGGCCGACGATTTGATATACAGCATCAGTTCTTAATTTCATTATTAATTTGTATAATTATAGGTTTTTGTTTATATTATATGATTTAATGAACTCTTCCTAAAAATCATATATATAGCTTAATATTTCTTTATTGTTTAATTATGTTATCAAATATAAATTATAAAGGAACTTTCGATGTATCAAAAATGATATTTCCAAATGGTAAACCCCAGCAAATTGTTGATAGAAGTGGAAAATACCCTATAATATTTTTCAAATCTGGCAAATGCAGAATCATGGGATGCAAGAAACCTTTAGACGTCAATAAATTGCAATACAGAATAAAGGAAATTAAAATACAGTCAATTACGGTTACCATGGATATGGGACAATCTATCAATCTATACAACATGTCAACAAAATGTCTTTGTATGTTCGAGCCAGAATTATTTCCTGCACTGAGGTTTTTAAAATACAACCCAATGTGTGTTAACGTGTTTGTCAGTGGCAAAATAGTCATATTAGGGTTGCGAAATCTAGAGTACAAAAATATTGTTTGTGACATACAAAATGAAATCACGGGATTGGTCGATATCTGATTGGCTTATGATTGATTAAAACAACTTGCTTATTCATTTAATTTCATTTTTAAAATGCAAACTACACCGAAGAAAAATATTCAGAAGAAAAATAACAGTCAATATGGTAAATTTATTATTTATTTATTTTCTTTTATTATTATTTATTTAGACACATATGCCCCTATGGTGATTGACAGAATTATTTATTATTATCCTCAAATGAAGGAAATTTTGAAGATCAAGGAGCCTGCAATGATCGAAGCTGCAATATATGAAGAAACCAGAATTATGATTTCCGAGCTGATTAAGCAAGCTCTTTGGGATAATAAAATCAACCGCATGATCAAGGAAATGGAAACGGAATACCCCTGTATTCTGGGTTGCAGTTGCTGCGATTTCCGGTACCAAAGATATGTTGAGTGGAATATTACAAACTCAATAAGAAACTTGCAAAAAATGAAACTTTTAAGAAAATAAATGTTTTGTATTTTATTTTTTGTTTTGTTTTGTTTTGGCAGTAATAGTTTTATTTTGGTGGTGGTAACAATAATAATAATAAATGTTTTGTATTTTTTTTTGTTTTTTTTTTGGTAGTAATAGTTTTATTTGGTGATGGTAATAATAATAATAATAATAATAACTCGTAATAAAACACGTGATATTAATAATGCATTTTATATAGATGAAAGATGTGTGTAAAATCATATACAAACTCCATGGGTTAATTCACATACAGTTTTATATATTTTTGCAGTTACGCCCTTTTCTTACACTTATCATGCACTTATCATGCATTGTCTTTTTTATAATAATATGCATGATTCTGATTGGTTAAGGGTATAAAAGCGCGTCACCACCTTATAAAGATCATAAATCAAACATGACCAAGAAAATAAGTGTCCAACCAGTTCAGATGTTCCACAATTATAAAATGTATTTTTTAAAGGAGTCTATTAATATGCAATTGGCAAATCCAGTCAAACTCAATAAAACTCAATTTCAATCTCTTGCTGGGACTCTCTCAATGTTAGATATCAAGGATATTGATAATGCGTTCAAAAAGATCAATTCCAATTTAAAATGCAATGAAAATGCTTTCTTCACGAGTCAATATACCAGATATTATGATGCATTTGCAGAAATAGGTTTCAAAGAACAGGAAAACTGGTATATAACAATAGCAATCCAAGGATATAAAGCTGATCAAAATGATGTGCTTTCTCCAATCTGGAAAATTGTTACTGCTAGACTTTCACAATTATTTTAATATATAGTGTTTAGTGTTTAATAAATGTATTAATGTTTTCTTTGTTATTCTATAAACAAAATTATAAGTAGTTTTAAAATAGTTTTAAAATGATGTCTGAAATAAGTAAAATATAAAATATAAAATAATTAATTAATTAACTTTGTTTAGAATATTTAATAAACTTTTTTTGATAAACTCGAAAAAATAACCGGTGTAAAAATTAGAGATATGTTGACTCTAGTTAAAGCATTGAGTAAAGAAGATTCATGTTGTGATTCTGGATGTCAGAGTGATGATACTGAAATTGTTAATGATGGAGAAATTAATACTGAAATTATTAATGATTCTGAAGAAATTATTGATGATACACTTATTAATGATGAAGAAAATATTAATGTTACTGAAGATACTACCGAAATTATTAAAGATGAGCCTACCGAATTTAAGAATTGTATTGACCATGTTATAGAAAATATTATGATAGAATATTGTGGTGATGAAGAATGTACATGTAATAATCAATACATCTTTAAAAATGTAGTTTTTTATTAATAATAATAATAACAAAGAAATATTTATTAAATTCTATGATAAACTTTATTACATAAATATAAAACCGATGCTCCAGTTAATAGTTTTAATAAAAATTTGCAATTTTCGATATAAATATCAGAGCGTTTGGCTTCTGCGGCAACTTGAATAATCGCTGTCCATCCACCGTTTGTTTCTACCCACGGATCAATTTTTGTTTCTATCACCTAAAAAATGATAAATTAATAACAATATAAAGTGATTTACCTATATAGACCATTGGAAATAATTTTCATAGTCAGATCCAGATTTTAATATCATGTGTTTCATATACATTAATCCTACTATTATTCGCATCCATTTATTATTTTCATCAAACATGTAACTAAATATCGATTGGAATGACTTCTTTCTATCCAATGTTGGCAAATTGAGAATTTTTTCATAATCAAATGGGATGTCTTCTACGATTTTCTCGGTACGGTTTACCACGAATTTTATGTTTTTAATGATATCATCTTCTTCTCTATTATTAGAGACCAGCTCATTCAACAAAGTTATAAAAAATTTAGTTTCTGGCATTTTATAAAAATATTTGAAAGTGTAAGCTTATTTATACTATATTCGACCAATCAGAATCATGCAATACTAAGAAAATATGTAAAAATATATAATGGAAATGGCAATGATGATTTGTTGGCACTGTTAACTTCTTTCAATTTGTTGCCACCACTGTTAACTGGTTGTTGTAATTTCATTATACGATTGAACTGATCAGTTGTTTTATTAGAATAAAATTTTATACTATATTGAACTTGATTCATCATTTTTTCATTAAGTTTGCGATTTTCTTTCAATTCTAATATTGATTTTCTTAATTCTTTTTGGATATTACCAATGGTCTTATTTAGATATATAATATCATCATATAATTCATTTTTAGCTCTTTTTAAAGTCTCATATGTGGTGGGTTTCTGGGTACTATTGTTTGTTTTAATCTTACAATGATTACCCAGGTAACACCATATAAATACTTCTTGCTACCACTCGGCACCCGTTGCTAAGCAACGTTGGAACTGTGTTCGAGTGGGTAGATCTTCCCCAAAAAGTGAGCGTTATTACTAATGCTGTAATTGCTCGGACGACCTCTGGGTCCAACGAGCTGTCGTTAGAAGACTTGTGCTCGCTTTAGATTATTGGGTCCCCTCTATGTCGTAGATTTTATTCGTTGGAGTCCATCATAACACAAGAAGGAATCCGACAATGACAACACAAGCGGCTGCATATCGAATGGTACATTCTAGTGGGTTGGTTGCGGATTTTAGATACTTATCAAATATGCTTATCAAATATTCGTAAATATCGTTTTAACTAACAAGAAAGATATAATTTACAACCTAAACATATTTAATTTACAAAATAAACACATTCTATAATTCCGTCAGGTCTTATTTAATAATCAAGCGGCTCGACGTCTAGCCCGCTCCTTTCGTCCAGGCCGATAACTATTCGTTATTGTTGTTGTTGTGGTTATTGGAGTTGCCACCGACTCACGATAGGCTAATTGAACCCGGGCGAAGACGAGGAGATAAGTTACGGCTGCCCCCTCTTGACAGGCAGATAGTGCAACTTCCAACCCGCGTATCTGCGTTCGGAGGTTCTGGTTCAACTGTTTTTCGTTTGCCCATCCCTTTTGGGCTGCGGTAAGCCTTTGATGCATTGATTTGATCTTCTTTGAATCCACCCACGTAGCCTTTATTTGCTGGATCTCACGGGACAGCTGGACAATCTGGTCATAAGGTTTTATTTGTTTTTTTGGGCGTGCGCCAGTTCTGTCCGTAATATTTGTAGGGGTTCCATCTCTGTGAATAATAAAAATAAAATTTTGTTGTAATTCCAGAGTTATGGAATATAGGCTTGATTTAAACAAAAGTTGGCAAATGCTACACTGAGAAACGAGTGACAATGAAACTCTTAAAATAACAATTATTTATTACGATGACATTTAAAACAAAATTAAAATGTCCATAACCCCCTGATCAGTGGGATCAAGGCTCTTCGAAGAATCTTCTCACCCCTTCCTCAGCTGAGTAGCCTGGGCATACGAAGACGGGCCGTTTCGTATTACGTACGGGTCTGGAACTGGGCGGCGGCCGGTACGGGTAGAAGTCTGTGATCCTTCCGGCCGCAATGTCGTCCTCCACGTTGGCCAGGTATTGTCTGACCCTGACCACGTGAAAATCGACCTGCCGTTGATGGTCCTCAA
This sequence comes from Schmidtea mediterranea, assembly GCA_022537955.1. NCBI lineage: Eukaryota > Metazoa > Platyhelminthes > Tricladida > Dugesiidae > Schmidtea > Schmidtea mediterranea. Next base: position 107,193,262 of record CM039681.1, on the reverse strand, counting down.
GGCGTGAGAGGAGGCAACGGGCATGATCCCGAATTTCCTGGGCCGGGTTCTGACCGCTTATTTGTTCGTTCGGCATCGACGGTCTCTCGTTTATTCCCAGCAACTGCCAGATGGTCTGTCGGGGTCCTATTGGTTGGGGCTCCTCGTCGCCTCTCGCTCGCCCGATTTGGCGCCAGGCTTGCCTCCACTGGTCGGAAATGTGCGTGGGAACACGAACCAAAGGTCCTAATCTTTCTGAACAACAAAACATGGTCAGATGGGGTTGCCATCAAAATTTAATAATTATGAACGAGAATTCAAACTCCTATGACATTCCTGAAAAATGATATCGGAGAATCCTGACAACTATAAACAAATTTCTTTAATTTAATATACTTACTCACCTAAAAAAATAAATGGTGAAAGATTAAAGATTTCCTAGTAATTATACATTAAATATAAAATATATCCGATTACCTAAAAACGTAAACAGTTACAATATATATTCAATCACCTAAAACATAAATAGTTAAAATATTTATTCAATCACCTTAAACGTAAATAGTTAAAATATATATTCAATCACCTAAAACATAAATAGTTAAAATATTAAAATTATTTTTAACAACAATTATATATTAAATAACACAAAAAAAACGCAAAAATTTCGAAACAGTATGAATCAAACTGTCACCCCGAACTATAAATTCAGTCAACTTGCATCGTTTCCACGAAGAACCCAAAAATTTTGAGTGCCTCTATGAACAATCGCTGAAGTGAATGGGTAACGAGAAGGAATAGAAACGAACGTAATGTGTTCCTGAATGGCATGCCCTGAAAGTCGAAGTTTAAATTTTCGTCAAAATATTTATTGTAAAAATTTTTATTATTGAAGTCGTAAGAATTCGGTTAAAAAATCATAACTTTTACATCGTTAATGAGAATAGTTAACTGATATTTAATACTTTAATTTTAATTTTTTTTTAAGAGATCAAATATTATTTACCCCAATTCGGCGAGTTCGGGTCACAAACTATCTCCTCACCCGTCATCTTAGCAGTATCCTCATGGTCAAAGGTTCGATGCATAATTCCACAAAGAATTAAAAGAGATCAAAATTTACTAAATGATTGGCATCGCCGGATTCTTCTTATGGAAATCTGACTGTCCGTGTGTGCCTGTAGGTGTGCGACATACCATGCCCTGTTCTGTATCGAATGTGTGCGAAGGACAACTTCAATATTAATTGATTTATTTCCTATAAATGCCAAGTTCGGTGATGCGGCATTAGGCGTGCGTGATTGTGCCTATCGATTGGCCGGCGATAAAAGTCAGCAGCAGTTGTGTAAGGTAAGTTTCGATTTTTCTCACTAATTTTTATTCAGTTAACTTAATTTCAGACTTATCCGGATTTCGGTGCAATTCACACAAAACTGAATACGCTATATTGTAAGTTTTGTTAGGCTAGGTCAATAATAATTTTCTTTATTTTTTTTATTTATTGCAGGATCTGTTTCTACGGGAACAGTAATCAAAAGAAAAATCACTCCGTGGCTTTTCCTTACTGGTTGGCATTAATTAGCCAACCCATATTTTTCAACGGGTATTTGGTATTGAGTTTAGCGAATGAGATGACTTTATTATCATGCAGGGTGGAGTATTTTGTCCCTTCTCTCGCTGTTCTACGTAAGGAATATTCGAGGAGAACTACTCGTAAGTAGATTGATGGATACCAAATTTTCAATTATCTCGGCAGCGGTGATAATTGAGGGTCTATCTCTGATCAGTGGTTCTGGATTTTATCATAAGACCCTGTTGTCTCAAACGAAAAGGTGAAATATGGCTTTCTATAGTCAATCCTACTGCCGATGTCAACAACAGATATTTCAAATTTAGTTTTCGGAGAACCTGATGTCAGATGCTGGTATCAAAATCTGGGGCTGGAATTTTTATGAGTTTTTAATAAAACTGTTTGTTTCTCGTTTTTATTTATGCGTCTGGTCATTTTTCGCGAGGACTACTATTGATTGAATTATTCGAGTGAGGGCAAGCCTAAGGTTCTTCATTATTTAATTTAATTATGTTTTGTTAACGTTGGAAGGTACAATGAAAACTCTGACGCGCCCTGTATTTATTTATCGTACTATAGGCTATTATGGGTTCTTTATCAACAATTTTTGGGCGCCGATGATGTTTAAATAGACTGATTTCTTATTGGAGATTTTCCTTATGGAGTTTAAGTTATCGAATTGCACTAGTTCCGAACACTACATCGAGAGTTTTTATTTACTAACTTTTATCTCTTTCTTCTCTATTTAATCTATTTTTGATCCGTATCGAGGAGTTTGGATGACGTCTATATTTAAAAAACCTTTATTGTCTTTTTCATGAATTTATTTGAATCTACAACGACTATGTTATGGTAATTTTTACTTCCGACCCCAACCTAGAAATTTTTATCACTGAGTGTTTGCCACAACCGTATTAAATTTACGTTTACACAAAATCCTCTTATTGATTCTCGATATAATGTTAGGACCTTACTATACTTGTTATAGGGTTACGTTTATTTAATTATTTTTCGCTTCTCATTTTTTAGTTAGGAGTTTATGATGATGGGAGGGTATGATCGTGACTTATTAGCTTTGGCAAATTAAAGTTTTGAATTTTTAATCATCCATTAATATATGCATATTAAGTTCATAGCAACGATTTCATTTTTCTAATTCCCCGTTACCTTTCCCCTAGTTGACCTTAGGCGCATTGTGTTTATATTATAGTTAATGAGTGTCCACTGGACTACTCGTGTGATGATTTTGAGCCATGTGTAGAATAATTTAGGTCGAATTTAAAGAAATCGAGAGACGAGGAAGTAGCCAAAAGACCGCTTCCTTATTTCTCCTTTCTTCTATACGGGATAATATTGACGTTCCAGCTCCTGCGTTCCGCACGCCGGACCTTCACGGACACGAATCATTGGCGATATTCCACGCACTTACACGAATTCGAATAATATGTTGATTTTACTAACTCGTGATGTGTCTTTAGCTGAGGGCCGGAAAAATTTCGACAATAATAAAAATAATTTATTGTATTAAGAATAAATTATTAAAATAATAATAATAAAATTTTACCGATCCAAGCATCCATAAAATATCATAAAAATATCACTCTCCCCACGCCGACACCCAAGCAGAGCTCTATCGAGGTTGCGAGGATGTGACGTGGAGAGAGCTTCCAAATAAAACTCTCACTTACATAGATTTTCAAAAAACTGATTTAATGATTTTCAAAAACGATTAAAATTATGTGAAAATGAATCGGTATATATACCTATTTTTTGGCCCTAATCTTGCGTGTTCTTTTTGATTTAGTAAAACAAAATTCGACCTTGAAATTTTCTAGTGTATTCTAATCTTAATTTTTATTATTTTGCAATTTTATTTGATAATTTTTCTTTTGAAATTTGTATTGAATTATTTCTAATTCAAATTCTTTGATTTTTATTTCATTTTCATGAAATTTCACATTTTTGTTGAATTATCAAATTTCGGTCGAATTTGTTAGGTTTTCGTGTTATGTTTATATTTATATCGTGCGGATCTTGTTGCTTTTTGTTATTATTTTAATTTATTTTTATGTTTATTATTTTATATTTTATTGTTTTTCCTCTCACATTTTGGTGGGTTTAATTGGTGTTTTAATAGGTTTGAATTTAAATCTGCATGTTATATTTGCATGTGTGTTACCGATTCATTTAAACATTTACAAGGCCGTTTGTGTTCTGGCCCAACATATGTATGTTCAAATCGGAATTTTAAATTACTCATTCTTTCAGATAATCATTTGACTGGAGTTTTCAAATATCTAGGACTATCTATCATATACAAAATATCCATCAATACTGCTGTATCAGGACATACACATCTTGTTGAATTTTTACCTTGAACGGTTACAACAATTGAGTTGACCATATTAAAAACTAATATTATTATTAAAATTTCTTTAATCATTTTCAAATCTATATAAATTAATATTTATTGTTTATAGCTAACAGGTTGTGTGTGTATGTGTGTTCTCATTGGTCTAAATTAGTATAAAAGTAATTGTTTTTTTCAATTTTTATCATTATAATGGATGTACCAAGCGCAGTTCAAGCTATAAATGAAATTAAACATTATGGTAATTAATAATTACTAAATATTATTATTATTAACTATTTGATAGATGATTATTTTAAAGTTATTAAAGAACGCCTGGAATTCTATTATCCAGAAATAAATGAAATATTGAAGAATAAGCCAAAATCAATAATTCCAGATTTAGTCTTTAATTATACGTCAATATGGATATTTACCGTAATCGACGAGTTCCTATGGGATGTCAAGTAAAACAAATTGGCAAAAGATATGGAACCTCAATATCCATGTGGTGATGGATGTCATTGCTGTGCGGCCCGATATCGAAAGTATGTGGAATGGGCTTTGAATAAAGCTCTTCGACAATATTATTATAGTAGAATTATTTCTTTATAATAAAAGTTTTTGTTGTATATGTCTTGTTTTTTTTATATTATTAATAATATTAATAATAATAATAATAAAAATAATAATAAAAATAAAATAAATTTACAAAATATATAATACTTATAAAAAATAAGTAGTAAATTAAAATTAAAAAATGTTTAAAAATACTATGACCTTGAAAATTTTTGAATGACCTTGAAAAATATGATGAGTCCTCCAGTGACCTTGACCTACTTTTGAATGACCTTGAAAAATATGGTGACTCATCCAATGACCTTGCATGAGTCATGGTCTTTGTTTCAATGACCTTGACTGAGTCATTGTCTTTGTCTTAAAAATTTTTTGTACTTTTGGACTTAGAAAAATTTTCTCTCAGCAGGGGGTGTGCTGTATGTGACATGTGCTGGATGTGACACATCCCACTACTGAAGTTAACCCCAAAAATCAGGCATAATCTTCGATCTGACTCTGACCCGTTCGATGAGGGAATGATCTGAGTATTGATACGACTTACACGTCGACAACGGGGATAATAGAATTTTTAGGTGCAACGAAAGATTTTTTCAACTGATGAGACTTACAATTCTTGTTGTCGGAATGTCATGCCGAGAAAAACAATGGTAGATTATTGATAATATTCTAAATAGTCGGTATAAAGTAACGTATTTCATTAGTAACTTTTCTGTTAGTAGTAAATTAAATAAATAAGTAAAATAAAGTAAAGTATTTTATTAATGATTTTTTTTACAAAATAATAACGGATTCTTTTAGTAGCAAACTAAATAAATAAGTAAAATAAATTAAAGTATTTTATTAATGATTTTACAAAATAATAACGGATCCTTTAAGCAGTAAACTAAATAAATAAGTAAAGTAGAATATTTTATGGATGATTTTTACAAAATGATAGCGGATTCTTTCACTAGTAGATTAGATCAATGAGCAGGGTAAATTAGAATACCTTATTAATAATTTTTTATAAACCAATAATGGGTTCTTTTGCAGTGAACTAGCTGAATAATCCGAGTGAATGGAAGTAGTTTATTAATATATTTCATAAAACCAAAAGTACCCTTAGTAGTAGTTTGTACGAACGCCTAATGTAAATAAGAATGTTTCCTTAATGATATGATTCGGATTTCCGCTAATTTTTCTTAGTTATAAATCATATCCTCGGCATATCATTTTGAGTGGGTTGGAGCTCATCAGTTTGGATGGTTCACGTTAATAGTCAATTAAAATAATATGAAAATAAGAGCGCTATTCACAATTCTGTCCGAATTGAATTTTCGAGCTAATAATTAGACATCCGAATCATCGTTAACTAAACCAAATAATGAATGAGAGTTTACAACCTTTCTGTATATGACGTACGATAACTTTGACAGAGAGTAATTCCATAATAGAATTTGGTGCTAGGTAAATGATGAAGACGTCATTCTCATTAGCCGATGGTGAATAGAGTAGAACAAAAATTAAATATACTAGATCAAAAAATAGGTATATTATACAGCCCATTTAATTAGTTTCCTTAGTATTAACTAAGTATGATTCTGAATTGATTTAAATTTCCCTGTTTATCATTTAAAGAGCCGATTTTGTAGAGCGAGTGGGTCAAAGAAAAGGCATCATGCTTAGGTAAAATTTTACTGAAATATCAAACTCCATTTTCAAATTATAGATGAGGAAAATTAACTTGAAAGAACAATTTCGAAATAAGGGGGAACATCAGCATCAGACCGACATCCAAGTGGCTAGGGCCAGGCTTTATCTCGCCAACGTGAACGAAGACATCGCAGCCGGCAGGATTGCTTGTACGGACGGTTACGCTCCACCGTGCAACACTTCATTCAACCTCGATGACGGGAGGCTAAACGTCAAAGCGGAGGCCATGAACGTAGTTGTCCCGCGGAAGGTCCTTCCCCGAAAAATGAGAAGGAACGAAGAACCAGCTGAACGACACAACGAGCATCCCTACGCCCGGACAGTTCAGAAACCAGATTCCTTCCAACATGATAGGAAGACTGACTGTGACAATTATCGACGATAGAGTACGATGACATCATCTTAGTTAAATGAAATAAAACATCTTAGCTAACTTTGATACTTGTTTAATCTAAATTATTAATAAAATCACGCCAGTCGGACTTTATAGTTTATGATTACAGTTAATTAAATACACCGAAGTAAAATACTGCGATATAATAACCCTCTTTTGCAGATATGGAACCAGTGAGAATATTGCAGCGAGAGTTGGATCGCACGTGGAAAACTAATGAGAATTTTCACGCACAAATCTTGCAGCTGACAAGCGAAATACAACGGATTAAAGCTACGTGGGTAGAGCCGGCGAAGGCAAAAACGCTCTAACAGCGGCTCAAAAGGGCTGGTCGGAGGAAAAACAAATCAATCAGAGCCTGAGAACGCAAATAAAGGGTCTGGAGATGGCAGTGTCAGCCTGTCAGGAAGGTGCAGCGATGACATACCCCCTCGTCTTCGCCCCGGCTCAGCTAGCGTATCTAGATTCAATGACGACCCCGAAGGTCGCTCCAAAGCCCAGCACTCATCGGCCCGGGAGAAAGGAGCGAGCCAAGCGTCGAGCTGCTCGAACATCAACTAATGTGTAATTCGATATTTCCAAATACATGTTCGTTATCATTTAATTATTCTTTGATTGTTTCGATGGTCACACGAGATGGGTATAACGTAGTACACACGAGATTGAACAAGGAAGAACCAGTAATTAAGCGTTTATAAGAGCGAACAGATAAAGATGGGATCCAAGTAAATAAAGCACACACAGACCTTCTAACGGTAGTGTGTTGAACCCAGCTTGAGGTCGGGCCAGAGCAGTTCCTATGTGGCGCTCACCTTTGGCGACCTCAAAACCCATGGTTACATTACCAACGTTGCCTAGCAACGGGTAACCACTGGGCATGGCAAACAATGTTTATCTGGGGTTAAGGTCGTCAAAACCAAAAACCCCACACTTATATATATTTTAGAATATCGTATATAGAAAGAAAGCATCAGATAAATGAGAAATAAGGTACCAATTTCACTGATATAGATTTTACTGAAATTGATCTTATAAATATAAATTTCTAGAATCCTCTCACCCAACTATTCAACTGTTGTTCACCATTTCCCTGTTGCTCGCCACTCACCTGTTTCCCGCCATGATCACAACAAGCATAATAAATCCACTGAGCACAACGAGAACTCCAACCAACACTTCAACCAAGACATTCAACACATTAAGGATATTCAAGACATTCGAGATATTGAGAACCTTATGGTGGGTTACAGGGTTTCGTTAGTTGTTTGAATTCACCGGTGGTTGCCTCCGTAACGCCATACAAAATGATGCTAATCGCCACTTGGCACCCGTTGCTAGGCAACATTGGTACTGTGTTCAAGTGGTGGATTGCCCGCAAAAAGTGAGTGTTATTGCTAATACTATAATTGCTCGGACAATCCTCGGGTTCACGAGCTGTCGGTAGAAGACCTGTGCTCGCTTTGCTCCGTCCCTTGTAGCTATTCAAGTTTAGGTTCTTATTTGCCCGTGGAAAGATGAAGCGAATGTTCGGTGACGTGATGTGAATATTTATACTAACACTGGCATACAAATATATCTAAGGAACAACTTGATTAAGAATACGACTATTCTATTTGAATCAACAATACACAAGACATTTATGCGTTAGTGAGTTTTAAGCTGGGTCGCTCGACGACGAGCACGTTCCTTACGGCCCGGCCGACGATTGTTTGCTGGAGTGATGATTTGCTCCGCTGATTGGGTGCTTTTCTGCGACGTCTGGGATGGGGCGAAGACGAGCGGATATGTTACCGTTTCCCCCTCCCGGCAGACCGCTAAGGCGACTTCGAGTCCCCGGATTTGAGTGCGCAGGCTCTGATTGAGCTGCCGCTCCTCTGCCCAGCCTTTCTGTGCCGCAGTGAGTCGGTGGTAGACAGCTCTCGTTCTTGCTGGATCTGACCACGTTGCCTTCATCTGCTGTATTTCGCGGGTTACTTGGATAATCTGTGTGAGCAGATCCGCATTTGACTGCCTCGCGTGATCCAGTTCGTTCTGTAGTATTTGTAGGGAAGGCATAACTATAACAAAGAGAACGTTTTAATTTCTTATCGACTTAATTAAATTAGCATTTTATTCTGTTAAACAAAATTTATGGAACAAGTTCATAGATAAGATAAGGAACACGAATGACATTTAATTTTTACATCAATTACGACACGAACATTATGGTTTGTATGGTCATTCATCGGGGAATTGTCTTTTCAAGCTTTTCTTTAGAGCCGCCACCGTATAAGGCCGTCGGGTGTCGCGGACTGGGTGAGGTGGATATGCCTCCGCGATACACCCGGCGCGGATGTCCTCCTCCACGTTTGCGAGGTACATCCGGGCTTTTATTACACTAAGATCCACTTGCTCCTGTACCCTTCCCCAATGGGCGAGGAGGTTTCGGGCATGTTCGTACGTCTCTCCGGCCGGATATTGTTGACCAGCTAATCCGCAAGGGTCTGTTGAGAGACCTAGTAATCTCCAAGTGGTAGGGTAAGGCCATTGTGATCGGAGTTTGTCTATATAATCTGCGGCTGGTGGTGTCTTTCTCGAGTGCTTTTTGCTAGTTGATTGTGCATTAGTCCAATTGAGTGACATGATCTGAAACGATATAGGGAATAAACCGTGAAAAATAGTGGTAATGGAAAAAGTTTATCCACGTCGGTCGTAGTGCGTTCATCTATTTGGAGTTCAAGAACTGGCGTACTTATTGTTAATAGTGGGCTAAGTTCGGTATCGAGCAACATGGATGGTTCCTCATGCAATAATCAGCATACTGGGTTTCACGTGGTATCTCAGGTTAGCATTTTGGTCCTGGATCGGCAAGACCTATCATGGCTAAAATATCAAATTTATATTGTGCGTAATTAATTGCGGAACAACAAGAAAATTTAAATGACTTGTCAATTTGGCTTAATGTGTTAGGACGTTGTTATCAGGTTTGAAAATATTGTGGGTGATAGTTGATTTAAGGGTTCAAGGTTAATTACAAGTCGATTTATGTGAGGTCCTTATTTATTGTGATGTTGTGGGTCGAACGTAACGTGATGTTTCGAATCCGTGAATTTAAATAATGTCGATGAATTCTCTTAAGAAGATCGATGATGGTTTACCATTGCAACGGTGAGTTTCCGTTGAATGGGTTATTATATTTCAACATTGACGTCGGTGATCGGCAGGATGTCCGGCGATTTTGGTCAACGTCGACAAATCTCATCTTAGTAAGTGATATCCTGTTTATTTTAAATATGTCAATTTTTATTGTAGGGAGTTACGATTTGGCATATCCGCTTCAGTTTAATCAATCTATTTCGGAATTTTTTTTTTATGTTATCTCTCATTTGGATGCTTTTATGGTCACGTTTAAAGGAAAACACTTGCCATTTACCGTAGACTTCGGGAACCCTTCCTCGACACTGTGATGTCATCTCGTGCATTTGAAGCTTTATTATCCGGATTATTTGGAATTTTCCATTTATCGTTTCGTCGGTAATGTTGGGACTCATTTATTATTATGATCGAATTTTGGGGTCGGCGGTAAGCCTTTGTGTATGTTGTCATTAATATAATTTCATGATTAGATTTTTATGTATAAAATAAATCTTTTGGTTGTTACTTAAATTTTTATGGTCGATTTATATTAAGACACTGTTGGGTTTCAGCTGATTTTCAATTCTAACGGGTATTTAATGCAATGTTGTTGCTAAAATAAATTCATCTAGTCAATTTTATTTCGTCTTTTGGTAACTTAATCAATGACTTCAGGGTAACTTCGATTTTATTTTTCTTTTATTAATTGTACGACCACGATTTTAGTTCTATATCGATGATTTTATTATCTATCTATCTTAGCGAAGTGTTGGTTTATTTATGCTTATTTCCCTTTTATATCCTTATCTTTAATTAACTAATTAAATTTCTTCATTTTTAACCCCTTACTTCCAAGCTAGGAATTAGTTTTCTGTGCTTTGAAGTCTGTGAATTACTTTATTTTTGGGGATACGTTTCGTTATTTGAAATTGATGACTTCATTTAGTAATTACGTTAGTTTCATCAAGAAATGATTCTGAATACATCAAGGCATTCCTTATTTTTACTTTAATGGATTATAATAATTTAAACAATGAGGTGATGTGCTATTACTCTAATCCTAATCTTTAGCTTATGATCCTTTAAATCATGAATAATTACTCGAATGTTAATCAATGAATTAATTTAATTTAAATTACTTTTATTCAATCATTACTTCAATTTTATTAAACTAAATTGTACTAATTTGATCACGGAGTTACTTGTCGTCACTTTACTTTTTACCAAAATTTTATAATAATTTAACCACTTTACTTTTAATAAATTATAATAATTTGATGAATGGATTACGTAATACCTACTCTAATTTTAAGTCATAAAATACTTTAGTTGTCATTTTATCTATAATAAGTAGTTACTTTAAGTCATAATTTGATTTATTTGAATCACTGAATTATTTGTTTGATACTTTCTACCATTTTAGATCAAAATATAAAAGCAATTTAATTATACCAATGATTTTAGCTAATTTATTTAAAATATTAATTCGCTATAGTTATATCAACGATTTTAATTTAATTTATTCCCGTACCCTTCCCTTTAATAGACCTTAGGCGCACATTGTGTTTATATTATATTTACTGAGTGCCCACTGGACTACTCGGTGTGAAGATTTTTAGCCGTGTGTAGTATGCTTTTAGGTCGATTTTACAGAATTGAGGAACGAGGAAGCAGCCAGAGACTTCTTCCTTATTTCTCGATTCAGCTATAGGGATGAATATTGACGTTACGACCGCTGCGTTGCGCACTCTGAGTCTTCACGGGTACATATCATTGGCGATTTTCCACGCACTTACATGCATCTGTACTATGTAGATTTTGCTTTCTTGCGTTATGTGTTGGCTGTGGGCCGGAAAAATTTCGACAGTTTAATTTAGTTTATGAAAATATATATAAAACAGTTTATGTATATAATAAGATTTATTAATTATAAACAAAAATAACATAGTTACCCTTCATAACCAATCCATAAAATTGCATAACATTTCATAAATCAAATAAAAATACCTCTCCCCCCACGCCATCATCCAAGCAGAGCTCTACCGAGGTTGCAAGGATGTGACGTGGAGAGAGGGCTCCAACATAAATATTTCTCACCTAAAAAATCAATATTTCGAAAATGGTTCTGAAAAGATTTAAAATAGTTTCAAAATGGTTTTGAAAATGGTTTTAATGGTTAACTTTAATGTGAAAATGGATCAGTATATATACCTATTTTTCTCGCATGTGAAATTTGATGCAGTAAAACAAAATTCGACCTTGTTATTTTCTAGAGAATTCTATTCTTTATTTTTATTATTTTTGATTTATTTTAATAATTTTCCATTTAGAATTTTTATTGAATTATTACTAATTCAAATTTTTCGATTTAAATTCCACTTTAATGAACTTTTATTAATTTTTTCAATTTTGTCGAATTTGTTGTGTTTTCTTGTTATGTTTGTGTAGGTATCGTGCGAATCTTGGTGCGTTTTGTTATTATTTTAATTTATTTTTATGTTTATTAATTTATATTTAATTCTCTTTTTTCTCATATTTAATAGGGTTTCTTTGGTGTTTCCAGGTTTATTTAAATCTGCATGTTATGTTTACGTGTGTGTTACTGATCCATTAAAACATTCCTCAAGGCCGTTTACGTTCTGGCCCAACATAAAACACTCGGGGGTCCGTAAAATTGCGACCCGCAATTTCGATTGATTTCAAAATGATACATACATTTCCATTTTCAATATTCACATTCATAAAAAAAAATTTCTACGATAAAGTTAATCATCAAGATAAAGATGGACTTAAGGTCCGGCTACAGTACATAATCAAATATCAATTGTGTAGTTCCATATCAATGTAAGTCAATATGAGTTAGTGAAATCAGTTCAGATCACTGTAGATCAGTATGAGTTAGTGGAATCAGTTTAAATCAGTTTAAATTAGTTATATTTGGTTTCGAATGAATCGCTGACGGCTTGGGTTTCGCTTTCGAGCTGGGTTGATCTTGAGGGGTGATTGACGGAAATATGCGAGAGTTTTGCAGTTTCGTTGGTTTTGTTGATTTTTCGGATTCGGATGAACATTCTTCTGAATTTCTGAATTGGGGTATTTTGCCTTTGTTTGTTTTTCGTTAGGCCGAGGATGAGACAGCATATTAAGAGTATCATGTTGGATGTTATACTAATTGGTAGTATAAGTTCTATTGATAGGGTTGTTGTACTGGGTTCGCTTTTCTGTTCCACTTGTTTTCCTGGTTGTTTGGTGATTGATAGGACGATTTTTCGAATTTCTTGGATTGGCTTGTTGTTAGGATTTGCTTTAGCTTTTCTTTGGATTTGTTGGGTAATGATTTCTAGGGTTTTCTTTATCTCTCTGTTCTCATTTTTTATATTGGTTATCTCTTCATTATTTTTCAATAGGATTTGTACCATTGCTTGGGTTTTCTCGATATTCTGTTTCAATTCGTCCTTGTTCTCTTTCATGGGGCATTGCATACACTGGAGGTTTATCTGTTGACATTCCTCGTTGTCGGGGTTTCAGCAAATTTCCTTGAAATCAGCACAGGTGCTGTCTTCTTTTCTGAAGGGTTGGGTTTTCTCGCATTTCTCATATTGACTAGCTGTTTTGATTGTATTAACTGTTGATTTATCCGGGCGATTTCTGATTCTTGTTCCTCCACTAACTCTTGCCATTCTTTTCTTTCGGCTCTCCATCTTTTACTATAGTACCTCAGTGGGTCTTGCTCGATTGGTTCCACTAATTGGATTGGGTTTGGTATGCATTCTCCGTCTTCTAGATTCATTCGGATTTCTATTTCATTCGAATTCATGCTAAATATACATCGATTACTATTTTTTGTTTTTATCATTTTTATTATTTTTATTATCTTCACTATTTTTACACTTTTTACAGGTTTTCTCTTTAAATTTATACTATCGCTTCGTCCGTCTCCCCGAATCCTTCGTCGGGTTCGGCGGGTACTTGGGTTGGTATCTCCGTCGGATATAACGGTATGAACAGGATTGGTGGTCGGTTTTGCAAGGTATTTACCTCTTCTCGTAGAGTGTTTGATATTTGTATCTCTTCGTCTAAGAGATAGGTGAGATATTCGACGTTTTCTGTTAACTCCTCCACTTGCGTTTCCAATCGATGCGTGTTTTCTAACGCTTTTAACTTTTCGATCTCTTTCCTCAGATTCTGCTCATTTTCCTCATACCCTTGCTTTATTGCTGTTATTTCTACTTCAACTTGTTCTTTCAACTGTTCGTTGACTTCGAGTTGATGTCTCAACTGAATCTCTTTGAATACTGCAACTCCTCGGTGTCCATTCACCTCCTGCTGGAGTTCTGTTATCCTCTCGTTTAATTGTTGGTTCTGTCGTTCTTCCTCTGTAAGTTGATTTCTCGTTTCTGCTGCTCTCTTGTCCATTTCGTTGAATTGTTGTTCGTATTCCCTTTCGTGTCTCCTGAGCCTTCTTATTGTACCTTGTCTTATTTTCTCACGAAATTCTAAGGTTTGGACTTGCTCGTTTAGTTCCTCGATTGTTTGCTTTTGCACTTCAACTTGTTCCCAAAGTTCCCAATCTTCCATATTTAATATCCTTTTGGGTAGCAATCTTATTTCTTTCTTGGCTTCTTGGAAATGTTCTTTCCATTTTTTCGCCTCTCTTTTTATTGCTTTTTCTTTGATTTCCGTTTTCCATTGTTGTTTTTGTTCTTTTCGGTGAGCTTCGTCCTGCTCGATTTGCATTTCTTTCACTCTGGTTTGTTGGTACTCAACTTCCTGCTCCAGTTTTACTATATGATTAAATTGTTTTGTGTTGGCGTCCTCCCATATTTTACATTCTATTCGCCATTTTCTTGCTTGATCAGTCATCTGAGTCAGCATTCTTTCTTGTCTATCGTCTCTGGGCTCCTTAATTTTCTTTGATGGTTTTGGCCCTTGATTTCTCAGTTTATTGATCTCCATTTTCGCGTTCTCCCATTTGGCTTTATAGGCTCTTGTTCTATCTTCCTCTTTGGCTATTTGCTGGATATAATGTCTAATTCGCGATTCCCAATTACTTCTTGATTGTTCTCTATCCTCTGTCCATTTGGTTTTCCAGTGAAGTGCTTGTCTTTTTGCCCATTCTTTGGCTTGTTCCATACTCGTCCTCTTGGTCTTCTCTATTCGGTATTGCGTGCTAACTTGTCCAATTTCTTCCTGCATTTGCTGTATGATTTTTATAGTCTCCTCTCCTTCTTCTTGTATCTCTGCTTCTTTATCTTTTATTACTTCTCGCAATCTTTCGATTTCACTTTGTTGATCCTGCTTCTCTTGCTCTAACATTCGGATCTCCTTTCTTTGGTTTATGATTCTGGTTTGGTTTTGAATAGATTCTTTCACTAACTCTTCTTCTCGTCTTTGATATGGTTCACTGTTTCCTCCAACATCCATTGTTTGTTGTTCCAACTCCTCTCTTATTGTTTTTATCTTTAACGTATCCCTCAGTAGTTCTCCTTCTACTGATGTTAACATCTCTTTTAATCGCATTGACCTTTGTTGCCATTGCTTTGCCTCCTCTTTTATCTCTTTTAGTTGTTCGGTTTGGTTTTCGATTGTTTTTGACTCTTTGTTTTCTTCTACAACTTTCTCTACTTTTTGGTTTATCGTCTCGCTTTGGTTCATTGTAATTCTGAATACTTATATCGATTATTCTCTCTTTTCAATCATATAAAAATTTTATTATAATTTACATCGTCATTTACATCGTATCTCGTATTTTGTGATTTAAGTTTTTATAATTTTTGTTTTTACGTTTATCTTTATTTACATTTTTACACGTTATTCTCATTTTTTAATTACTGATCAGCGAAACGGAATCCTTTGATCCGCCCGTTGATCGGCTTTCCACATACTGGGCACATATTGACTTTTAACCCACATGCCTCACATGTGACCATATGTCCACAAGGAATATAAATTATTTCAACATGTTTTTGCCAACATGTCACACATTGATACTGTTCCAAAATAGCCTATCTCATCATTGATTTGTCACGATTTTCTTTTGGTTTTTCTTGGTATCGTCTGATTGCTCGGACTACTGCCTGTGTCGAATCATACCATTCCAAGTCATTAGCTAACCCTTCTCCGATTATTTTTCTCATTTTTTGAGTTTCCACTCCTGATAATAGCATTATGGCTCTCGTTTTTGGTCGATCCAAAGGCCATGCTAATAATTCATCGAAATCTCCTTTTCCTACTCTGACGAAGACACTGATATGGGTGCCTGTTGCATTTCCATCCCCATTTGGATATAGTCTAATGCCCAATTTATATCCGTTTTCCCAACTATATATCGGTGGACGGTCTAAAATTCTCTGTGTCCCATCTTTTGCTCTCTGGAGTTTTTCTGCGAATTCGGTTATTTTCCATATAAATGGTGCTGTAGGATGTTTTCTGGCTGTAGAGCTGTTTGTTTCTAATTCCTTTAGGCTGTTGGTCATCTGTTGCATTTTCTTTTCCATTTCGGCCATCTTCTTGAAGGTATTTCCTTGGCTTCTTTCGAGGTTTTTTCTGGATTCTAATATTTCTCTTATTAGTGTCTTTTGTGCATCGTTTTCTGTTCGTAGGCTTTTTACTTCCCATGCCAACATGCCTATCGTTTTCATCATGATTTCGGTATGTTCGATACTGTTTTCTATCATATGCTTTTGCATTTCCGCCATTGGTAGTTGTGCTTGACAATTGAATAATTCCAACGGACATTTGACTGGTTTGCCGATACATTTGTTCCAATGTTCTTTTAGTTTAACTTTATCTCTCTTGTCGCAGTTGTTTGTGCATATTCCTTCGTATAGATCGCATATTTGTTCCTCTTTTGGATTCCGATGTTCCATTTCTATTTTTATCCATTCGTCAATAGCTCCGCAGAATTCGCATTTTTCCTCTCTCTTGATGCACACTTTATGATGTTCTTCCATAATCCTTTTCGTTGTGATGGTTTGACATTTTTCGCATAATATCTCGTTATATTCGCATTCATTTGTGTGGCTTTCGGCTTCCTTCATCAATCCTTTCCATTCGCATTCCTTTACTCGGCATTGAACTAATAGATTATTGATTTCTTTGTTGGTGGCTTTATCTGTTGTTGTGGGATCTTCGTCTCTTTCCAACGTTTCGTCGCATCCAGGGCATTTTATTGTTTTTGTTTCTATCACTTTTACCGTACAGTCTGTGCATATTCTACATCCACATTTCGTCTGTCTCGCTCCAATCAGCAATTCTTTGCATTTACAACATTTTAATCTTTTTTTAATATCGTTCACCACTCTAATTCTATTTTTCATTATTCGTCTCGTATCTTCGGATGGATTCTCGCTTCTTCTAATTCTCTCGATGATTGTCTGCATATCTACAAAAATTTTCCAATTACTTGACGTTGTTTACTTCTGTCGTTTTATTTTTACATATTTACAAGGTACGCTTTATTTTTACTCTACTGTTGAATCCGGTTCTGGGGTGAATTCTGGCATCGATGCTATCCATTCTACCCAGCTTGCTGGATCTACTTGCTGCTGGTTGTTACGTAATCTTCTAATTTCGTCAGCTTGCCATCTAACTTGATCTGCTAATTGTTCATTTATTCTTTGTAATTGTAATATAGTTCTTTGTTGCTCTTCCAGTCTTATGGCTTGTTGTAGACCTCTGTTCACACTTTCCGTTAATACTAGATGAGTATTTGTCCATTGAGTTTGCGCATTGTTTGTTATTAATGTCATTAGTTCGCATTGTCGCCTCCATGTTGCCTCGATTCCTTGGTCTTGGTATATTCCTTGATTTAATTCTACAATCTCTATAGGTACATTGGCAGCTGCTGGTTGTTGAATTCCTTCTACGAATGGTGGTATTCTCACTTGGTTTTGTTGATTCACGTTATTCGGATCCATCTGTTGGTTATAACACATCATTAATTCGTCGGCATTCATTTCTGTTTGATTACTGTTTCTAACGCATTTTGTACAATATTTATATATAAATATACATACCATTACTACTATTATACTACGTAATATTTTACACTATATACAACGTCTCTTCTTTGTTTTACACCATTGTTTCCGGGGACTCTGTACGTAATGTCCGTATATCCCCGTATTTCTCATTCATTATCTGATATACATCGAATTCATTTGACCATTGTTGTGCTTCGATAATGGGCGGTTCTTTTAACCAGAGTCCGCTTGTACTGGAATTTCCTATGACTTCATATTCTTCAGTTCTTTCTGCATCGTATTGTCCTTATTCGATATCATAGTTGAATTTTTCTACTGCTGGCCATAATCTTCTCTTCGCTGGCTTCTTTCTGCATTTAGTAGTTCTTACTAGTTGAATTATTATCAGTATTACTACGCTGCTTACTACCGCTGTTGTTATCCAAATCATTTTAATCATGTAATTCTTTTTGTTAGGCTGCGTAGTCGTGTTTTCCCTTGCATTGGTTGTCTTCATTATTCCTTCTTTTGGTTGTACATTTTTAAGTGCTTTCTGGAGTTGTAATGCTTCGTGAATTGATAGGTGGCTGTCGTCCATGAGCATTCCTTTTTGCCATGTCTCGTTACTTGTTTTTCTCTCAGATGGTTTTGTTGTAGATTGATCTGTCGTATTTGATTTGGGTGGTTTTCTTGTTATCGTTCTCCAATGTTCGTGAGTTCCTTTTTGGATATTTATTACATATTTTCCAAGTTTTCTTTTCGTTGGGATGCGATACCTTTGATTCTTTATAGTTTTGCTTGTTTCGCATTGGATTCTTTTGTTTACTGTTTCATTTCCTTTGGGTTCGTATACGCAGATTTTTGTGATTGGTTTTTCACCTGTGTTCTCGATTAATATTTCCTCTTCATTTGCCGCATTTGATTCTATATTTATTATCACTGCTTTACTTTCTCTGATCTGGCGTTGGTACGGTTCTTCTTTTGTTCCTTTTTCTGGATACTTTATCGTAGTTGATTCTAGTAACTTTCTTGTTATTGATTTCCAGTAATCATCTCTTCCTTTCTGAACGTGTACTATATACTTTCCACGTTTTCTTTTAGTTGGAATACGGTATTTTTGATTTTTACTGTCTTCATTTGACTGGCATTTGATTCTTTCATTCTTTGTTCCGTTCTTTTTAGTTTCAAATATACAAACTTTTGTGATGGGTTCTTTGCCCATATTTTCAACTATTATCTCTTCTCCACTCTTTGGGTTTGATTCCACTTTTATTATTATTTCTTTATTTTCTCGTACTCGACGTTGATATGGCTCTTCTTTTGGTGTTGTGAATTTCTCTTCCAGGGTTTTGGCTAATGTGCATGTTATTATTATATCATTGTTGGCACATATTATATATTCTGCATTGCCTTCCAGGCTATCCCATTCACATTTCTTTCCTGCTTTCATGTTCATTTTCCAACAATCGATAATTTTGTTTTGTATACACACTTGTTCAATTGTTTCTATTCCTTTATTTATTATTCGCAGTTTGCCTATCCCTGGCTCTACTTGGATTTTTACGTTTCTATCTTTGTAGCATCTCTACATACGTCTTTGGTGGTCTGACATGATGATGAGTTTTCGGATCGTATTTCCATCTTTCCTGGTTTTCCTATGGAGTCGAATTGACAACTTATGCTTGTATTCATAGTCAGTTGTAAGCATATTCCTTTACTTGAGATTCCTTTCTCATTTATTGTTCGTATTCTGAACGATTTTATTTCTTTCGTGGAGTTTTCGTCGGCTTCCGCTAACTTGATGGACGTAATCAATATCATTATTTTCTGTAGCAGGGTCGGTCGGTTTTGATTTTTTCCTTTGTTGTAGTATCTTTCTATTATTTGACAACGTCCCTTGGTTTTGTTTTTTCTCGTTGTTGTTGTCCTTTTTCTCTTGTTGTGCGGGTTTATTTTTGTCTCTAGCATTTGGTCTGGTATCCTGATCATCTTGGTTTTTGTTGCTGTCACCACCTCCTTCTCCATTACTATTTCCATCCGGGGTTTCCTTTGAAATGTCGTCCTCGACATTTATTATTTCAATTATTTCTTCGTATACTTTTTATTATTCTTGCTTTTATATCATCCATCTCTTTTATCTTTTGCTTGCTCGCTTGAAATCTTATTTGCTTTCGATGCCATCTGTGTATTATCATCAAGAGTTGTTCCTTTCTATCTCCGATTCGTATTGCTTCTTTTGGATGATTGGTGAATTTTAGTCTTTCCCATTTCAACATTGCTTTTATTGTCTTTGGAAATGGATAGTGAGCGTATATTGTTTCTTTTAATAGGACGTTTCTGTTTCTTACCATATAATTCAAGTCGAATACTTTGAGTGATGAGCCTTCATAGGTCCATTTCATCAGATTGGCTGTTGCTTCGTCTTGTTTGGCGTCGATAGCTTCCCATAATGTTTGAATTGTTTTGCCCATCATTTCTCTTTCTCTAATTGTCGCATTTGTGGTTATAAATTTTATTGCGCTTGCCTGTCTTGATTTCAGCGCATAGTGTAGCACATTATTTTCTCCATTATCTTTCTCTTTGACCGATGATCCTGTTTTTAGTAGTTCTCTCAGAACTGTTGTAGAAACATCTGCTGCAACTGCGAACATTAGTGGTGTTTGTCCCTCTTCGTTTGGTATATTTGAGGTGTGTCCGCATTTCTGCATGAGTTGAATTATATCCATTATCCTTTGAGTGTTTCGGTGTTGCACTGCAATATGTAAAGGTACGTTCCCTTCTACATCTGCCATGGTGAAGATCATGGGTATGCTTTCCTTGATGCGGTCCATTTCTGGTGGACTTCTAGCTCCTTTAGCGTAATCCATTGCGATTTTTCCCGCCTTGTTTACTATTCTCATCCATCCTTTCCCTTCGACCCATTCTAGCATTATCTCTCTGATGGCTTTTACTATTGCATCCATCTTGTCCACATTGTCTTGAGTTGCGTTTAAGGTTAATTGGGCTTCATCTGGTTTAGGTTCTTCCGCAGTTTTATTCGATGTCGCTTCTATCTTTCGACTCATTGTTAGTCCGTTTATGCTCAGTTGTTGAGTTTGTAATCTGGTTTGCATACCTCGATTTTCTGGTTCTCTTGTTATTGTTCTCGGTATCGCTTTACATCTACTCACGTTTACGTAAATAGGTCTAGTGAGTGGGTTATTGACCAATTTAACTCGAGCATTATTCTCGTTTACATACATTATTTCATAAGGTCCTTTACCGCTTCTTTGTAGTTTTCTGGCTACTCCTGGGATGATTTCTGGCGTTGCAATTATTACCCAGTCTCCGACCTGAAAATTATGCTCGCGTACGTCTCGCTTTTTATCATGTAATTCTTTATAGCTTTCTTGATTAAATCTAATATTCATACCTGCTGTTTTCCAGATCTCTTGCATTCGCTCTATCTATCCCAATCCTTTTGGTGTCTGCTTACATAATTTGACATCATTTCTATTAATATTCCGTTGAATCGTTCGGTTTGTCCGTTTGTTTGCGGATGGTATGGCGATTTTCTCAATTTTGCAATTCTGAAGTAATTTGTTACTTCCTCTATGATTTCACTCATGAAGTTGGTTCCTTGATCAGTTAGGATCTGTTTGGGTGTTCCGTATCTACAGCATATTTCCTCTACTAGGATTCTCGCTATTGTTCTAGCTTTTTGGTCGGGTATCGCGAATGCTTCCGGGAATTTTGATAAATAATCTGTCACTACTAATATATAGATGTTTCCGTCGTTGGTTTCTGGTAATGGTCCTACTACATCCATTGCGATCATCGTCATTGGTTCTGGTGGGATTGGCATTGGCTTTAACGGTGCCTTCAGTTTACTTCCTGTACTTTTTCTGGTTGCACATATCAGACAATTCTTTATCCATCCTTTTACGTCTTCTCCGATATTTGGCCAATAATATTTTTGACGTAATCTTGCTTCCGTCTTTTTTGCTGACATGTGTCCTCCAAGTTTTCCATCGTGGTATTGCATCAATACCTCTTTTCGTCTATTCTCTGGTAAACACATGAGTCGTTTCTCGCCATCCATTAATAATAACCATCCCTTCTCTATTGTATATCGATGTCTGTGTTTTTCCATATGCTCTCTTAGTTTACTATTATTGTCGAAGATTTTCATATCATTCGTTTCCATGAATTCGATTATTGCTTTCAATTCTTCGTCTTCTCTCTGCTCATTTCTCAGTTTTGTGAAGTCGATATCTTCTGCGATTATCATGCATATTCGTCTTACATTATGATCCATTAGTTCTTCGAATATGAACCTTGACATACAGTCTGCGTTGGCGTTGGCTTTTCCTGATTTGAATTTGATATACGGTGAATATTCTTGCAACTGCATTGCCCATCTCATCAATCTGCTAGAGGCTTCTTTGTGTTGGCCTAACCATACTAATGGTTGATGATCTGTAGTGATATATATCTCGTGACCCCATAATAAATATTTGAAATGTTTAATAGCTTGAATTATTGCTAATGCCCTCTCTTTCAGTCACAGAGTAATTCTTTTCATGTTTCTTGAATGTTCGACTATAATATCCAATAACTCGTTCTCTTTTCTCATCGTCCCATTGTCCTAGGATATCAGTTTATCTCTGAGTGTTTCAAAGGCTGTTTGTTGTTCCTTTTCCCATGTAAACGGGGTGTCTTTTTTGGTTAGTTCTTGTATTGGTTTCGCAATAGTTGCATAACTCTTGATGAAACTTTCGATAGTATCCGCATAGGCCTAAGAATTCTTGCACCTGCGTGACGGTTTTTGGTACTGGGCAATTTTTTATCTTTTCGATGTTTCTTGGGTCTGGTTCTTTGCCTTTTGCTGACACAATGTGTCCTAAGAAGGTGACTTTTTCCTTTGCCCAATCGCATTTTGAGGGTTTCAACTTTAACTTCCATTGTCTCAGTCGAACGAATACGTTTCGGATATCTTTTAGATGTTGCTCGAAGGTACTAGAATAAATTAACAAATCATCAATATTTACCATGCATTGTTTGATGCCGTGAGTTACAAAGTTCATACATCTCTGGAATGAAGCTGGTGCGTTAGTAAATCCGAAAGGCATTTTCTTGAATTGGTATAAATCTTTTCCGATTGTAAAAGCAGTTTTCTCTCTATCTTCTTCTTTGACTTTTATTTGCCAATAACCACTTTTTAAATCTAACGATGTAAAATAAGCTGCTCCGTGTAACGTTTGTAACATCTCGTTTATATCCGGTAATGGGTATGTATCTCGTTTTGTTACTGCATTGAGTCGTTGGTAATCTATACAGAACCGTTGTGTTCCGTCTTTTTTCTTTACCATGACTACTGGAAATTGCCATGGCGAGCAACTTGTTTCGATTACTCCTGCGTCTAACATCTTTTGAACTTCTTTTTCTGCTACTGATTTTTGAGCTTCTGCCAACCGATATGGCCGTAGTGTTATTGGGGTATCATCCGTTAATGGTATCGTGTGTTGCGTCACATCGCTTGTACCGAGATCTAAGTCAGATGCTGCAAATATATCTTTAAATTCCATTAGCAGTTTTTGTAATTGCTCTTTTTCGGTTTCGTTTAATAGCTGACTGTCGATTGTCCATAATTCCTCCTCAGTTCCTTCAGTTTTTGTTGCTGGAAGTTCAATATCCATCATCGGTGTTAATTTCCCCAATCTTTCGTTCTCGTAAAATGACTTTATCTTCCTCATCAAAATTTGTGATGTTGATTGGAATTTCACTGTTATCGTTTACGTACACTATCTCTCTGGCTAATGGCAATTCTTTCCTTTTCTCGAATTTGTGATTAGGTTCGAAAATCATTTCACCTCTAGTTTCCTCGTTCACTTTCACGTAACAAATCATTTGTGTGCGTCCTGGCACCACTATTTTCTCTGAGCATCTCACTTCTGATTTCAGCATACATATTCGTCCGGTTTTATCTCTCAACTCCATCGATCCTAGATCGATTAATATTTCTTTTAATAATTCTGGCATGAGATCTGTTCCAATTTTACAATCTGCGCTCAGTTTCCTGATGACTGCTAAGTACGTATTGATTTTTACGTTTTTATATTCTATTATTGACCAGATTTTTCCGATGACTGCTACCGATTCTTTGCTGCAAGTTATTACATCCATGTTAGCTTCTTCTATGCATGGCCATAATCTTCCGGGTATTTTATCCATTTTTATTGCTGAGATGTTCGCTCCAGTATCAATCATTGCTTTTATCTCTACCCCATTTATCTCTATGGGTACCGTTAGTGTTGGTCCGGCTAATGTTAGTAACATATCTATCGTTCGAGTTTCTAGATCTTGATCCACAATTCTCGATCTTTGGCTAGTTCTTGGTACTAAGTCTGCCCAATTTGGTTCGTATGGTACTGGATAAATGTTTCGTAGTGTTGTTGGTCTTGGTATCGGTACGTGCCTTTCTACCGGCATATTTCTCTCGCCTGATGTTGCTGTTTTCTTTAAACATTCATATACTGGTGGTGGATGATTATAATGTCCACTATGTCTTGTCTTTCGATTTTCCCATTGTTTGAGCTGCTCTTGAGTTAGCATCTGCGTTCCTCCTTGGTTTTCGTCGTTGTCGCTGCTACTATCATCTTTGAAGTTTATCCATCGTTTCCAGTTGCTCGTTTTTTGTCGCTTCATTCTGATTTTCTCGGCTTCTAATCTCATTATTGCTTTAAATTTTCGCCCAACTTCTTCATCGGTACCATTCATTTTAGTTAGGATTCCTACTAACCTCTTTATCTTGTGGATGTCCTTTGAATGTCCATGTAACACCATTGTTTTTGCTAAAAACGGTAGAAATTCAATTGCCATTTTCCAGTTGATTTTCCTTTCCCTTTTATATATATCGAAACATGCTAACATTTGTGTTAAGATCACTCTTACGATTTGAATGATGAGAATTATTCCTAAAATTCCTGCCATCATTTGTCCGAAGATTAAGAATCTTCCCCACATGGTTTTCATCATATTTGCTGTTGCATGTTGAAAATGATCTGGTGATAGTAACAATTCGTAGTTAGGTTTCTCTCCATAGTTGTTACCTCCCGTTATTGTCACAATATTGGACAGTATTGCTTGCCTTTGTGCTGGGAATAATAAATGTTCTCTGGCTCGTTCCAGATCTTTTGTTTGGTATATCCCGCTTTGTGATATATCTACTGGTTTGAATTCTGCTTCGCTGGCTAATTCTGTCAGTCCAAATATTTTTGGCGGTGCTACTATTACTCGAGTTGGAAATTGTAACCAACTTCCATCTCTTATCTCGAATAATGGTCCATATACATTACTTCAACTGAACATATTAGGTACAAATTTCTCTGGATTTATCATCCTTGTTACTTGTTGAGCGAATCTGATTTTTCCTTTATGCATTATTTCTAATTCGTTTATGCATTTATCTCTTGGAATCGTTGAATTCTCTGGCAATTTTGCAATTGTCTTTTCGCATTTGTACGTAAACATAACTTCTCCAACGATTCTCCCAAAATATCCTTCCTGGAGTGGTAATAGTGGAATTGCGTTATCTGGATTCGTGATTGCCATTGCCAATTTTGTTTTTAGTATTTCTCTGTTCAAGATACAATCATTTTTAATTAAATCATAGTATATTTTTTCTGTTGATGCCAGTCCTTTATGATATAAGAAATCCATCTTGTTATTTATATAGAGATATAGTTTTACATCTTTGGGGTCTATTTGCGCTTTTGCGTTCGGTATTGCTGTTCGCGATAAGAATATTCCTTTATAATTGGTACTGGCTACCATTTCGTCGCATTTGCTCACCATTCGTCCTTTTATAAATCTCATTCCGATTGTAGTATCAGTTGATATTACTACTGTTGGTGTGACCTCTGATCCGATAGTCGTGGTGATCGTTGGTTTTCCGATTCTTCCGGTTCTCCGTAATTCATCCAACGCGCTTTTCTGCGTGTTGGTTTCTGTTCCACTGTGCACTC
The DNA here is from genome assembly GCA_022537955.1 of Schmidtea mediterranea. NCBI lineage: Eukaryota > Metazoa > Platyhelminthes > Tricladida > Dugesiidae > Schmidtea > Schmidtea mediterranea. Next base: position 107,167,614 of record CM039681.1, on the reverse strand, counting down.
GTCCTTGCACTTCATCAAATATTGCACTTTTCAATAAGGTGAGTCTACAGGTTCTGGAATCGGCGTGATATACGATCATTGACATTCCCGTATTACATGATCTATCCGTTGCCAGGCATTGAGGGTACTTTTTCATTGCTTGTGTGTCTGGATCAAAATATCCTTGGTATTTCTCTAACTTTACTTGATAGCTTTCAATCACTACTACTCCTTTGACTAATTGATTTAATAGAGTGTACTCTCCTCCTTGGCATGTTCCGTCTCCAGCCGTTATTCTCCCCGCAGCGTATACTCGGGTAGTTTTTATTTTTCCTTCCTCGGCTGCTACATTCACTCGTCCAGCTATTAAGATGCGTCCTGTCGTGAATCCTTCTTCACATTCGTTTCGCGTTACTGATACTACTGTTGTTTCCGTTCCAGCTTCTATAATTGTTGAATGTGAGTGATGTCCGCAATGAAATGCCACAATTTTCCTTGTTACTGAGCATTCTTTGATTTCCGTTTTGATGAAGTCTACCTCTTAGTATACATTATACGATACTGCTGTAGCTGTTGTCTGCAATTTACCAGGGTTTGCAGCTTTGCACTCTTTCGTTTCTTTTAGTGAGTATTTATCGCCAATCTTTATATTATCACAATCATATACTACAAACGGTTCTACTCCTTTTACGCACATCATCCATATGAGTATTGTGGTGATTATCGCATTCATTCCCTTTCTGGCTGTTTTTGGATCGCTTGCATTAATCGTTGTTTTGAATTCCGTTAATAACTCTTTCAATTTAGCTTGCATCATCTCGGTTTGATCATCTTTACTTACCAAATTTATAAAAGCTTGCCATCCACCTTGCGTCAGGATAAATGGTTCAATTACTTTCCTGATAATGTCTGTTATCGCAAATTCATATCCGTTTTGGTTATATCTTGGAGTTCGCTTTCTGTATATCGCTATTGTATTATACATCAGGTAGGCCATTCCTACTAAATATCTGTTTGGGTCATCAGATCGTTTTGTTAAGTGGTTTATTATCAACAATAATTCCTCTGGATCTTTGGTTGTGGTTCGTACTTTGTTGTCCATGATTTTATTTATTATTGGCTTTATTGCTGCCCAAAGCTGCTTCGCTTCTACTCCGATATTATTAAGTTTTAGATTTCTCTTTATCTCTGGATTTGCTAATCCCATCATATCAGTTATTAATCTGTTGATCCATTTTGCTCCTTGTTCTTGACCTTTTAGTTTTCCTTGTAACTGCTTTGTCACTTGACTAAGCTTGTTTAGTTTTGTTGTCAGTTGATCCATCTGCATTTGCTCTTTAGTTTTCCTTTCTGGAGCTGGTTTATCAATTTTCGGTCGTCCTCTGGATTTCTTTTCCATTGCCGTACCCGTTTCTTTTCGTTTGGGTTGTTCGTCTGCCGTTTCTCTGGATGTTGTAGCTCCTCGTTCATTTATCCATTTGTCCCATTCGTCTCCTGTTGAGCTTCGGCGTCTTCTCTCTTTCTTTTTATTTTCCTCTTCGGTATCTGGCTCTATAATTTCAACTGGTTGTCTTTGAGCACATACTAGTTCGTCTAGTTCGTCCGTTATCATGTCGTATTCGTTTTCTGTCATGAACAAGTCTCTTGATTCTGGTATTCTCCGGGTTGTTTCTTCATCCACAATTTCATTAAGATCATTCAATATCTCTTCGTCTCCTGTTGTGATGACGATTACTTCATCTGCTGCAGGTGGAACTTCTGGTGTATTTAGACTTTCTTGTCGACCTATTGGCGTTTTCGTTTTGATTTCTCTTTTGTTCAGTTCTCTACCTGCAATTTTTGCTACCGTTAATACATTTATTAACCCCAGTTGCATTTGCGTAACTCCGATTTCGAGATCGTCGTCTAATGATCGTCCTTCGTATTGTAAATGAAATGGCGGTTCATATGGTATTCTCTTTTTCACTTCACTTACTTTGGCGGTGATATAAAATTCTCTTTCAATTGGTTCGAAATCTGGTGTCATAATTTTTAAACTATACTTTTCTATCGTTTCGGCTGCCCATTCGGTGTGTTTCCATTTTCGGATAATTTCTCGGAATTGTTCTGGGTACCACGCATACATTCTCCGATACTCCTCTATTTCCTTTACAATATTTCGCAGATTCTCTACTCTGTTACAAGAATCGATTATCCATTTTTCTAAATCTGTTACGGTTCGTCTTTGATTTTTGGCTCCGGTTCTCAATATTGCTGCTAATTCTCTGCATTTTTGCGTTTCTGTTAATCTTGTTAATCCTTCTTCCACAGAATCATCTATGTCTGTGGGCAAATATCTTGTTCCTGGAATTCGTTTTTCGAGTACACTGATTCGCGGTCTTGCTTGTTCTTGTTGGACTCGCAATTTCATTTCTCGTTCTGTTTCTACTTCGATCGTGATGTATATCGTGTCATCTTTTACAAATTGAGGTGTTACATGTTTTTTCAACAGAAATTGTGGTACTCCTCCTGCAACATTTTCAGTGGATTTCGGCTTCTGGCTTATCATAGATCTTGGATCTACTCCCAATTTTTCGCTATGTCGCTCTTCCCATTTTCCGGGTTTAGCGATTGAAATTGTGACCTTTCGATTAAATGGCCATTCTAACTTTCCGTCATTTCTACCTCTTGCTAATAGGAAATACACGGATAGATATTTTCCTTTTCCTACCCCATCTCCGTTGGGGTACACTCTCAATTTCATCCGGTATCCTCCGATTTCCGTATAGAATTGATGACTTGTAATACCGATGATTTTCTCTTCCTCAGCCGATTTTACTTTTTCCGCCCATCCACCTATCTTCCATGTGTATGGGGCTAATCGAGCTCTATCGTTTATTTCCTCGTCTTCTTCTGGTTGCCATTCCATTTCGTTTAGCATTTCCTCTGGTAAGTTTTCATATGGTTCATCTTCATATAACTCTAAGGTTATTTCGTTAGCTTCGTCTTCCGGCGCTTCTCCTGGTACATATTTTCTCCACTTCGGTTCGGTTCTCTCCATTTTCCATTTCCACTCCTTTATCTTTTCATCATACACCTTTTTCCATGGTGTTGATCGGCATCGCGAATCATCTATAAGTTGTAATTTTGTGCTTAACTTCGCATCTTGTCTCCATAACTGGTAGATGGTTAATATTTGGTCCATCTTTCTTTTCATTTCCTCTTGGAATTCTTGGATCTGTTGTTCCTTTTTTTTCGTATTTTTTCTTTCTGGTTCGTCCATGGCTATGATATTGATAGTTTGTCCGTCTTCCCATATACCTAATTCGTATATCGGGGTTCGTTCTCGCGGACTTATTTGTTGTTTGTGGTACATTATTGTCACGTCCTCCACCATGCCATCATCACTACTTTCGATTATTGGTTGTATAATTTCTCGGTTTATTCGTCGGTATAATTCATGCATTTGACAATCGGGGTCTACCAATATCTCTTTTATTTCATCATTCGGTAATTTTATCTTTATCTTTATTGGTTCGTCTCCCCTCATGTCTCTTTGATGCTCTCCGTATTTGGCTATCAACTCATCTGTTCTCTCATTATCGAATCTCATAATATCTGTATCTCGTACAGCTTCTACAAACATTTTCATTGAGATCAGTCTGGTTAATGATAATCGATTAATATATTTTCTAGCTTGATCTATTGCTTGTTCTGTCATTTTGATCTGATTTTGCCTCATTATCTTTTGTCTCTCTTTCTCTAATCCGGGTTTTATTTCTTTGGTGTACAATATTTGAATTTTCTGCCATATTTCTGCTGTCGTTTCTTCATTTTGGTTTAATGTTACCACATTTATCCCATTTGGCCATATTAGAGCATCCGCGAGGTGTATGTCTCGCTTTATTTTCCTTCCTTGGTAATATAAAGGTTTTTTTTTATAACTGGGTCCTAGGTTTTTCACTACCCAATCATACAACTCATTTGTGCTTTCGCCTCTTGTTGCTATTATCTGTCTCGGTATCTCTGGAAAATCAATAATTACTGATACTCTTCTCTATCGTATTCTTTCAAGTTCTCTTGGTACTTTCTTATCATATCTTTCCATGATGCCGTGAATGTACCATTATCTTGTTGATATCCTTTCGCAATTAATTTCATTATTCTGCTGTATGCGGTTGTATCTTTGAGGTTCAAGAACATCTGATTTCGATCTACTTCTTCCACAATCTCATTAATTTCTTTTAATATTTCGGTTTCGTCTTCTCTTGGCACGTTCGTTTCTATTTCCTCTAATTCGGATTTTGATTCGTCTTTATTCGGTTTATTTTCCTCGCATGATTGAAATATTTCTCCACCCAGACTGCTTATTTCGCTTTCGTCTTCATCTGTTTGGTCATCTGGTATTTGTCTTAGCATATTGATTTGTAGTTGTTCCTCCTCTTTCATTATCTTTGTTGGTCCTTTTGTTTGGAACCATATCTCTTTTATTCTGTTCTCAATTTGAGTTTCACTCCACGTGGGCTTTTCTTTTCTGACTCTTGTTTCTATTTTTTGTAGCAATATCCTCTGGATTCGATTTTTTGTTATTATTGGTTCTGATATCTTTTCTTTTTCTTGTGACGTTGATGCTTCCTGCTCATCTTTTTGTAGTTCTAATCTTTGTTTCTCCATTTCTTGATAGAGCACTTTCTTGGTCAGCACTTCTATTTTTTGGTCTAGTGCTTGTTCTTGCTCTAAGTGTTTCAATGCTCCGTCTATTTTTAATATTAGTGCCTTCTTTCTTAGCTTCTCTTTTTCTTGTTTTAGGATTGCTTCTTTTTCTTTTAATTGATCTTCCTCTTGTTCTAGAGCTTCCTCTTGCCTTATTTTCTCGAGTGCACTGTCTATTTTCTGTGTCATAATTTCTTTTTCGAGTTCGTCTATCTCGTACATTGGTGTTTCCTCGTTTTGATCTTCCGTTATCATCGTCTCTGCTCGTTTAATCTCTTATGTTTCTGGTTCGTCTGGTTTCTCAGTTGTCATTTCTTTTAATTGTCGACGTCTCTGTTTTTCCTCTTCTGTAAACTCTTTGATGGCCTCTATTTTTTCCATCGTATTTAATTCGATTGTTTTCTCATTAATTATCATATTTCCTCCCCCTTCGTTCTCAACACACTGCTCCGCAGTGTGAATTTCGTCTGGGATTTCCATTCTCATCATATTAATTCTTTTCGGGGCTTTATTTCGATTTTCCCATCTTTGCTGGATTTCTTGAGCTTCCTCTGTTTGTAGTCTTTGCCATTCCGCTTGTTGTTGATCTTGATATTCTCTAGTTCGCAGCTCTTGAATCTCTTCATTGCTTCTCATTACATTGATTCGTTGTTGTTGTATATTGGTGGGCATCTGTTGCATCATCTCTTTTAATTCCATTGGCATTCGTTGTAATGTTTCTCGTAACATATCTATTTCTTGCATTACGTTAATTTGTGGATTTCTCATAGGATTATTTGGTCTTGATTGATTTGACTCTCCTCTTATGTTGCATCGCCATGCGAGGTGTCTTTGTTGACCACAATTGTAGCATGCTTTGCTATCAAGTTGTCTACATATTCTCTCAGTGTGCCCTCGTCTACCACATTTCTGGCAGTTGTGATTCCGGAAACAATTTTCTGATCGATGTCCCATTTTTTGACATGTGGAGCATTTTTCGTTTGCGTTTGGATTGTTCCTGAAATTATTATTATAACTTACTTGGTTATTACCTCTGTCTTCCGGATTCCTCGTTGCTGGTGGCTTGAACATCTGTTGTGCTCTTGGGATGAATTGATTCATAGCTGGATTGCTGTTGTTGTTTTGATTGTTGGCATTGACTGTTGACATTGTTGGTTCTGTGGCCAAGACTGCCACTTGATATCCCAGTCCCAGATGGGCTTCACATCTGTTTGCGATTGCTACTGCTTTGTCTAGTGTTTCTGGTGCCATGCATCCAAGGTTGGCTCGTATGTCTTCTCTTTTAATTCCTCTTATGAAGACGTCTACCATTTTATCTTCGGGCAAATCTGCTTCTTCGAAGGCTTCTTTACACAGTTTCTTTAATTCACATGCGTACACTGCATTTGATTCGTCTCGTCTTTGTTTTCGATGTAGGAAGTCCAATATCTTCCTACTGCCCTTTTTCTCTATTCCGAATATTTTTACTAAGAACTCTTTAATCTCTGTCCACGTTGTCAGTTTCGTTACATCTCTCGCTTCTTCCACAAATACATCTTGTGCGCTCCCTTTCAAATACAAGGGTAGTCGCTCTTTTACTTTTTGGTCTGTCCAGTGACAGATAGTTTTATAAACTTCGAATTCCTTTATAAACGTATCCAATTTGTTGAGACTACCGTCGAACGGTTCTCCTCTAAATTTTTCTCTGAATTCTCCTACTGTTGCATTATTATTATTTGACATTGTATTTGGATCCTGAATTGAAGTATTTATAGAAGTTGTCATGTTTGGATTGTTGACTAGATTCTCTTCTTCGTTCACTGATTCTATCGTTGCCAACTGGTTCTCGATATTACGTAGTTCGTTCTCTTCGCTACTGTTGAATTCAAAATCGGTTAATCCGCTATCTGTGCCGGTTCCTGTTGCTGCTGTAATTGATACTCCGGTATTGGCACTTCTACTATTGCGAACTCTTTTCCTTTCTTCTGCTTTTAATAAACTCTTTTCGTTATTCTCTTTGCTTTTGCTTCTCGTATGGCTGCTGATGCTATCAATGTTTACGGTTATTCGTTTGCTTGACTGGTTTTATCGTTTCTCTTTTCTTGCTTTGGCTGCTTTGAAATTTCTGGTTGATTATTGCTCGTAACTCTTTCTACGTTTATTCCAAATTCTTTTCCACTCGTTTATTCAAGTTTCTTTTTATTATCACTCTGCTTTGTCGTTTGCTCTGAAATATTTTCTGTTCTGGTTTGCTTTGGAATTGGCTTGGATTGCTTTGTTTGGCTATTGATTCCTAAAAATAAATGACACTCCAATATTCTATACTCTATACTAATTTCTCCTCCGTTTACCATACTACATACGTTATCATCCCTTGTTCGCATTTACCGTGGCGGTCTTCTTTATCTGACTCAACCCCCTCATTTTAAGTCTATTTTTAATTATCTATACCTCGTAATAATTATCTATTAGTCTCGTATCAATTATCTATATAGTCTTATCAATCATCTATATAGTCGTATCAATTATCTATATCATAATAACAATAATATAAAATCATCATATTCATACTTTCATTCATTCCATTAATTATTTTTCCTATGTTTCCCGAAAAAATTCATTTTCTTAATCCTCTGTCGCTGGCGCTCTATGCCCCCTATAATTTCCGTTGGCTCTTCGGCCTTCGGCTTTAACTGGCCATCTGTGGCCTTTAATATCTATTCATAATCATATTTCATCTTTAATCATGTCTCGTATTGTCTCTAATATTCTATCATGTCATATCCTATCTATGATGTCTCATCATAATCATATCTCATTTCTATATCCTATTTCATAACTGTTTCTCATCTTTCCTGTTTAATCTAGTCATAATCATATTCTATCAGTTTTATCCTTAATCTAATTCATCTTATTCATATTATCTTTCATCATTTTTATCTCATTCTAATCATCGGAATTGAGCTCATCAGTGACTTTTGGGTACGTTTGAGGCCTCACACTGACTCTCAATCCATGGCGTCTTTTGGACGCGCACTTTCCGGTTACGCTTTACTCACCGCCATTCGGATATTTGGTACTCGGTGTGGGATCCGGGTTATTGTACCAAACTCCTCGCTGGGCAAATAAAAAAAACATTCCCTCAGTACTCGGTGTGGGATCCGGGTTGTGTACCTCGGAGAATATAAAAGTATGGAAATGCCTAGACGTTCAATCAAGTTCCAAAAGCGGTTTACTTGATTTCCCGAATAGTGAAAAGAAAAGGAAGCAATTAAATATGGGCGCGGAAAATTTTATCAATAAACTATCTAATCTCTGCCCGCCTCTCCATTCAGATTTCCCGGCTCAATTCGGCCGCCCTTATCTGACCTTAGTAGGTCATTTTGAGTATGAACCATTTACTGGTTAGTTTACATCTCACCTACCGTTTGGCCCTCGATACTCGGTGTGGGATCCGGGTTGTTGTATCGAGTTCCGCCCAGCAATAAAAAAGAATCGTTCGATACTCGGTGTGTGATCCGGGTTTTTGTATCGAACGGCTCAGCGCCATCAGTCCCTTGGCTGATAACAACCTGAACACGACAGTCCGTAGCTGTCCTCTGGTGCCTCACCACCAGCTAGGGAAAAAATCATTTCTAGGTACCTTTAATCAAAACTATTAATTCTGTTCCGTGCGCACTCTTTCTCTCACCTCTCGGTCTATCTCTTCACTTCCCCCTTCAAAATTTGTGGTAATCGCATCAACAAGCTCCCCAAAGAGGTGATCAATCTCTCGCCGGTTACTTGCTGACATACGCGACTTGGCCTACCAGTTCCTTTCTCAGTAGGGTTGATCAGGGTTTCCTCGGGTGAGCGTACTATCATTTGATAGCTCAGGTTAACCATTTTTCCTCGTCCTATCTCAATATAATAATAATAAAACAAAAAGGATTATACACTAGGAAACTCGGTTGTCGAAATTTTTCCGTCCATTATTGTGTCTCTGTGCATGTGCTTTAATTATTTCCTTAATTCGGCTTTCATGTGTTTGGTCTATTACCTTTATTTATCGTTGTCAGGTGGTTTTATTATTTACAAACACTGCATATTTCTTTTATATCCGTCTTATCGTCCAATAATAATTCCAGTAATGCATAATACACATTTATTTCATTTCATCATAACAATTCATGGAAAGTAAACAGTTAGCCTTTCCTTTATCTTTCGCTGGCATAACATACAGTGCGACTCTTGTGCGCATCCATGACAATAACTCAGGTGTCCGCAAGGTATCACCATTACTCGTGCTTCCTCTGTTTTGCACGCATAACATTCCAAATAAGCCTTGGTTTGCTCTTTCATTGTTGTTGCAATCTCGTCCTCAATATTTTCGACTTTTTTCATTAGCTTGTTCCAGCTTTTTCCAAATTTGGTTATTTCCAATCTCATGAATAGAATTTCATATATTCTTTCGGTTGTTACGTCTTTATCAATATCGATCAATTTTATTAATATGCAATGTTCGTCGGAGTACAGTTTTGAAATCGTTGATATATCCTCTTTAGCTCGTTTAATTAATTTTTGTTTATTAATTAGTTCCTCAAGATTATCGTTTTCGATGTTTAAGATGCCCTTTAGTGTTTCTATTATTTTTGTTGGTTCCATCTCTAAAATTATTAAATCTCTTTTAATTACCCATTAAATTCAAATACTAATTAACCAAATTTATTCAATTCTTAGTCTTTTAATATGCTTTGATTCATTTTATCAATTACTATTTTAATCATTACTTGTTGTGCTTTATTCTATTATCGTTGGCTTCCTCTACTTGGTTCCGTTGCTTTCTCTTGTTTATCGTCACTCCCCTTACTTACCCCATTTCATTTTATCCCGAATTTTGCCCTTTTTTTTAATTGTGCGTCTTGTGAGTGTCGTTGTTATGTGGTGTTGTCAGGCATTGGTGGATGTTGAGTGTCTTGGCGTCTTAATTTGTAGTCGGGTCGTTTGTTTTTTATCGATCTTTACAATTGATTTTACACTCTTTAAACTCTATATTCCAAATTGTACTTGGTGGGCTAGTCGTTTATTTCTTTGACATTTCTCCTTATCTGTAGTCAGGTTGTTCGCTTTTCAACGGTCTTTATAATTTTTCCATCGATCTTTGCTTTTCAACGGTCTTTATAATTTTTTCATCGATCTTTACAATTTTTAAACTCTATATTTCATCTCTGCGGGGTTTGGTGAAATGTCGTCCCGACATTTTCTATTTCCTACATTTTTATTTGGAAAGATAGTTCTGTAACCTGTTCTTCTCGTTTGTTTGCACACGAAAATCATTCAATCCCGGCTGAGCCCCCAAATTTGTCCTTGGTGGGCTAGTCGTCTATTACTTATTCTCTTAATTTCTCGTTGATTTTTACAATCGATCTTTGTACTTTTAGGTTCCACATATTTCATCTCTCCGGGGTTTGGCAAAATGTCGTCCCGACATTTCCATTTGAAAAATAGTTCTGAATCATGTCCCCCCTTATTTGTTTGTACAAGAAAATCATTCGATCCCGGCTGAGCCCCCAAATTTGTATGGTGGGTTACAGGGTTTCGTTAGTTGTTTGAATTCACCGGTGGTTGCCTCCGTAACGCCATACAAAATGATGCTAATCGCCACTTGGCACCCGTTGCTAGGCAACATTGGTACTGTGTTCAAGTGGTGGATTGCCCGCAAAAAGTGAGTGTTATTGCTAATACTATAATTGCTCGGACAATCCTCGGGTTCACGAGCTGTCGGTAGAAGACCTGTGCTCGCTTTGCTCCGTCCCTTGTAGCTATTCAAGTTTAGGTTCTTATTTGCCCGTGGAAAGATGAAGCGAATGTTCGGTGACGTGATGTGAATATTTATACTAACACTGGCATACAAATATATCTAAGGAACAACTTGATTAAGAATACGACTATTCTATTTGAATCAACAATACACAAGACATTTATGCGTTAGTGAGTTTTAAGCTGGGTCGCTCGACGACGAGCACGTTCCTTACGGCCCGGCCGACGATTGTTTGCTGGAGTGATGATTTGCTCCGCTGATTGGGTGCTTTTCTGCGACGTCTGGGATGGGGCGAAGACGAGCGGATATGTTACCGTTTCCCCCTCCCGGCAGACCGCTAAGGCGACTTCGAGTCCCCGGATTTGAGTGCGCAGGCTCTGATTGAGCTGCCGCTCCTCTGCCCAGCCTTTCTGTGCCGCAGTGAGTCGGTGGTAGACAGCTCTCGTTCTTGCTGGATCTGACCACGTTGCCTTCATCTGCTGTATTTCGCGGGTTACTTGGATAATCTGTGTGAGCAGATCCGCATTTGACTGCCTCGCGTGATCCAGTTCGTTCTGTAGTATTTGTAGGGAAGGCATAACTATAACAAAGAGAACGTTTTAATTTCTTATCGACTTAATTAAATTAGCATTTTATTCTGTTAAACAAAATTTATGGAACAAGTTCATAGATAAGATAAGGAACACGAATGACATTTAATTTTTACATCAATTACGACACGAACATTATGGTTTGTATGGTCATTCATCGGGGAATTGTCTTTTCAAGCTTTTCTTTAGAGCCGCCACCGTATAAGGCCGTCGGGTGTCGCGGACTGGGTGAGGTGGATATGCCTCCGCGATACACCCGGCGCGGATGTCCTCCTCCACGTTTGCGAGGTACATCCGGGCTTTTATTACACTAAGATCCACTTGCTCCTGTACCCTTCCCCAATGGGCGAGGAGGTTTCGGGCATGTTCGTACGTCTCTCCGGCCGGATATTGTTGACCAGCTAATCCGCAAGGGTCTGTTGAGAGACCTAGTAATCTCCAAGTGGTAGGGTAAGGCCATTGTGATCGGAGTTTGTCTATATAATCTGCGGCTGGTGGTGTCTTTCTCGAGTGCTTTTTGCTAGTTGATTGTGCATTAGTCCAATTGAGTGACATGATCTGAAACGATATAGGGAATAAACCGTGAAAAATAGTGGTAATGGAAAAAGTTTATCCACGTCGGTCGTAGTGCGTTCATCTATTTGGAGTTCAAGAACTGGCGTACTTATTGTTAATAGTGGGCTAAGTTCGGTATCGAGCAACATGGATGGTTCCTCATGCAATAATCAGCATACTGGGTTTCACGTGGTATCTCAGGTTAGCATTTTGGTCCTGGATCGGCAAGACCTATCATGGCTAAAATATCAAATTTATATTGTGCGTAATTAATTGCGGAACAACAAGAAAATTTAAATGACTTGTCAATTTGGCTTAATGTGTTAGGACGTTGTTATCAGGTTTGAAAATATTGTGGGTGATAGTTGATTTAAGGGTTCAAGGTTAATTACAAGTCGATTTATGTGAGGTCCTTATTTATTGTGATGTTGTGGGTCGAACGTAACGTGATGTTTCGAATCCGTGAATTTAAATAATGTCGATGAATTCTCTTAAGAAGATCGATGATGGTTTACCATTGCAACGGTGAGTTTCCGTTGAATGGGTTATTATATTTCAACATTGACGTCGGTGATCGGCAGGATGTCCGGCGATTTTGGTCAACGTCGACAAATCTCATCTTAGTAAGTGATATCCTGTTTATTTTAAATATGTCAATTTTTATTGTAGGGAGTTACGATTTGGCATATCCGCTTCAGTTTAATCAATCTATTTCGGAATTTTTTTTTTATGTTATCTCTCATTTGGATGCTTTTATGGTCACGTTTAAAGGAAAACACTTGCCATTTACCGTAGACTTCGGGGAACCCTTCCTCGACACTGTGATGTCATCTCGTGCATTTGAAGCTTTATTATCCGGATTATTTGGAATTTTCCATTTATCGTTTCGTCGGTAATGTTGGGACTCATTTATTATTATGATCGAATTTTGGGGTCGGCGGTAAGCCTTTGTGTATGTTGTCATTAATATAATTTCATGATTAGATTTTTATGTATAAAATAAATCTTTTGGTTGTTACTTAAATTTTTATGGTCGATTTATATTAAGACACTGTTGGGTTTCAGCTGATTTTCAATTCTAACGGGTATTTAATGCAATGTTGTTGCTAAAATAAATTCATCTAGTCAATTTTATTTCGTCTTTTGGTAACTTAATCAATGACTTCAGGGTAACTTCGATTTTATTTTTCTTTTATTAATTGTACGACCACGATTTTAGTTCTATATCGATGATTTTATTATCTATCTATCTTAGCGAAGTGTTGGTTTATTTATGCTTATTTCCCCTTTATATCCTTATCTTTAATTAACTAATTAAATTTCTTCATTTTTAACCCCTTACTTCCAAGCTAGGAATTAGTTTTCTGTGCTTTGAAGTCTGTGAATTACTTTATTTTTGGGGATACGTTTCGTTATTTGAAATTGATGACTTCATTTAGTAATTACGTTAGTTTCATCAAGAAATGATTCTGAATACATCAAGGCATTCCTTATTTTTACTTTAATGGATTATAATAATTTAAACAATGAGGTGATGTGCTATTACTCTAATCCTAATCTTTAGCTTATGATCCTTTAAATCATGAATAATTACTCGAATGTTAATCAATGAATTAATTTAATTTAAATTACTTTTATTCAATCATTACTTCAATTTTATTAAACTAAATTGTACTAATTTGATCACGGAGTTACTTGTCGTCACTTTACTTTTTTTTACCAAAATTTTATAATAATTTAACCACTTTACTTTTAATAAATTATAATAATTTGATGAATGGATTACGTAATACCTACTCTAATTTTAAGTCATAAAATACTTTAGTTGTCATTTTATCTATAATAAGTAGTTACTTTAAGTCATAATTTGATTTATTTGAATCACTGAATTATTTGTTTGATACTTTCTACCATTTTAGATCAAAATATAAAAGCAATTTAATTATACCAATGATTTTAGCTAATTTATTTAAAATATTAATTCGCTATAGTTATATCAACGATTTTAATTTAATTTATTCCCGTACCCTTCCCTTTAATAGACCTTAGGCGCACATTGTGTTTATATTATATTTACTGAGTGCCCACTGGACTACTCGGTGTGAAGATTTTTAGCCGTGTGTAGTATGCTTTTAGGTCGATTTTACAGAATTGAGGAACGAGGAAGCAGCCAGAGACTTCTTCCTTATTTCTCGATTCAGCTATAGGGATGAATATTGACGTTACGACCGCTGCGTTGCGCACTCTGAGTCTTCACGGGTACATATCATTGGCGATTTTCCACGCACTTACATGCATCTGTACTATGTAGATTTTGCTTTCTTGCGTTATGTGTTGGCTGTGGGCCGGAAAAATTTCGACAGTTTAATTTAGTTTATGAAAATATATATAAAACAGTTTATGTATATAATAAGATTTATTAATTATAAACAAAAATAACATAGTTACCCTTCATAACCAATCCATAAAATTGCATAACATTTCATAAATCAAATAAAAATACCTCTCCCCCCACGCCATCATCCAAGCAGAGCTCTACCGAGGTTGCAAGGATGTGACGTGGAGAGAGGGCTCCAACATAAATATTTCTCACCTAAAAAATCAATATTTCGAAAATGGTTCTGAAAAGATATAAAATAGTTTCAAAATGGTTTTGAAAATGGTTTTAATGGTTAACTTTAATGTGAAAATGGATCAGTATATATACCTATTTTTCTCGCATGTGAAATTTGATGCAGTAAAACAAAATTCGACCTTGTTATTTTCTAGAGAATTCTATTCTTTATTTTTATTATTTTTGATTTATTTTAATAATTTTCCATTTAGAATTTTTATTGAATTATTACTAATTCAAATTTTTCGATTTAAATTCCACTTTAATGAACTTTTATTAATTTTTTCAATTTTGTCGAATTTGTTGTGTTTTCTTGTTATGTTTGTGTAGGTATCGTGCGAATCTTGGTGCGTTTTGTTATTATTTTAATTTATTTTTATGTTTATTAATTTATATTTAATTCTCTTTTTTCTCATATTTAATAGGGTTTCTTTGGTGTTTCCAGGTTTATTTAAATCTGCATGTTATGTTTACGTGTGTGTTACTGATCCATTAAAAAATTCCTCAAGGCCGTTTACGTTCTGGCCCAACACTTATATCTTATTGAGTAGTTAATAATAAAAGAGCTTTGAAAGTCTTTTTATCACCTTTAGATTGATTTTTCGTTTTTCTGGTTTTATTTAAATATTAGAATTTCAAATAATTTTATTTCAAAAATATTTTTTTAATTTAGCGAGTAGGCACGACGAGAAATAAAATTATTCGAAATTCTAAATATACTAATAACTACCCTACCGATGATGGAATTTTGGAACAAGGTGGTAAAAAGGCTTTCAAAGCTCTTTTATTAACTACTAACTGATCTTGAATATAAGGTCGTCGTAATAATAAGCGAAATTTGTTTTAAACCCTGATATTGTTGAAACACGAGACAGGCAGAGTATGGTAAGATAAGAGAGACAACGTAATACGGTCAATTTGAATGAGGAAATCGTATAAATCATTTTCATTGCTTGTAAAAGATTTAACGGTAGAAATTATGGTTGAAGCGAAAAATGGAAAGGTCACTAATATTAAGTGCTCCACTCTTGAGCTGAGGAAACACACAACTTGACGATCTTGATTATGTTTTTTAGGGTAGATCAATACTCCTTCGATTTTTCTACATAGGAAAGATCACGAGTTAAGTCTTGTCAGGAAATTAAACTATATTAAACTTGATTAAATTAGCGTGGAAATTAAACTCGTGTAATTGAAATACCACCACCAAATGCCGGCAGACATACATGTCACTAACACTACACGCAAACAGTCAGAGATTTTATTTCGTGGATGTTGTTCACGGACGACCTTTGTCACGCGCAACTGCAATGCGAGTGACATTTTTTTAAATAGTAGGTAACATCGATCTGGGGAAATAAGCAGCAAGTACAACCGCGCTACGACATGAAATGTCTAGTTACAAATAAATCTTGTACCAGCTCATCATATCCTTGACGCCAAACGGTAAACTCTCCCGAAAATGCCAAAACTGAACAAGTGTACTAAACCCAGCAACTATTAGCGAACATAGCGAGCCTTTTGAATCCGTTACCAATACTGTCGACCGAGATCCGGATTCCGCCACCAGCCATTTTCTTGCCACAAAAACAACAGATGGTGATTGAGGAGCGCCAACAAACCCAATCTCCAACATGAGAGCTATCAACATGCCACTTGGAAGACCCAAGTGTAGTCCCGGACATTGATATCTTCCAGTCGACATGGATGCCAGTGACGACAAGATTTGGCTCGACCTGAGAGACAAAGTGCAACTTCCACCAACTCCAAGCTCCCATGCGAAAATCGAATGAGTCAGTGAATGTAGTGATCACGATGTTCTCTCAATTTTGTTTTATTATTATTCATGTTCTGTGTGCTGAAACCCTCATTTAATAAATTTTATTTTGATGTCGTTTAATGTTATTTTCATCGCAGTTAAAAAAGTATGTGCAAATAACGAGTGAATGGGGGGTGAACACGTATGATAATCGACTTTATGAAATTAATTTTATCTAGTAACTTTTTTCAATTACGGAATAAAATAAGTTCTATAAACCAACTAATATCTATAAGTATCCGGTAATTGCCCTTTCGATAAATTTAAATAGGATTTGAATTCAGAACTAATAATTTGATTTTAAATTCTCTTTAAAAGTAGTTTAAATTTCTTAATTTCTATGATTTCTTAGGTTAAATTGATGAGATAAAACAATAACTAGTAGATTAATGATCTAAAAAATTTATACAAGGTTAACAATTAATTTTTGTAATCCTAATAATGGCAAATTAAGTAAATTTAAATCGTTTATGATTAAGTTATTATGAAAGGGAAAATCTTCCGTTGACAGATTTAAGCCGAGGTCGCAGTAAAATTTAGACTTTAAGTTTACGCAAGGAAATGGTGAAATAGTCATGACCTAAAAGATGAGTATGGGGAGGTGTGATGGTAAAGAGATATGCGACTTAAAACCTTCTAACAGTAGTCAAGAATTCGATTGGGAAGGATATACAAGTTGTACTTGAAAAGGTGCTCATTTTACTTACAGATCGTTCGGCCACTATGGGCAGTACCAACATGGTATCACATGGGCACATAGTGGTAAGGCAAAATTGTGTGGCGTATAAGTGAGGAAATTAAATCAAATTAAATTAACTAAATTTTTACTCGTACACCAACAAGATGAATTTAATTTTTCCGGTAATTTTGAGGAAATGAAATATCCGAAAATACTAAATGACAAATCTTACCAACATCATTGAAGAGAATATAAAAAAAATCGAAGAATCTAACATTAAATGACTATTCACCAAATAACCTGATATATCAAATCAATATTCAAATATAATCATTTGCCATTTTGGAAATTTATATTTTATTTAGAACAATTTTTATCATTAATAAAAGTTCATATTTAAACACAAAATTTTCGGTTATTTGCCTCAATGGGAATGATTTGCTGACTTAGTGACTCCATTACTGTTAACAATGTTTTTGCGCCATGTTAAATGAACATGTAGACCACAAAGACCAAAACTAAGAGCAATGCACACTTTTAAAAGCAATAAACTAAATGTATGAAATAATTCTAATCTTTTCAATATTCTAAAATAATAATTATAATTTTAAAATTTTAAAAAGAAAACTCACTGAAAAAACAATGACCTGTAAAGAATGAATGTTAAAATGAAAAAAATAACTGATTGATTGTTTCGATTAATATCTTTTCTTTTCATCAACCATATCATAAGTACAGTAAGCACATGGAACATCTGTAAATTGAAATATTAATAAAATTTTGCGAATAAGTTTTATTGAACTAGTATGAGCACTGTTTTATATACCGCAGTATCTCATGGTCATATGGAACAATGTCACCCCATAACGATGAAAGAAAATTAATTAAATATATATTATTTAAAATTATTTATAGTAGTCTCTCTCTTTACTAAATAACTTTTGTTTTAGTCTAGACTCTAGACCAATGGTTCCCAACATTTTGAAGTAATTATACCCATTGGTAAAAATTTAGAATTTCACGCACCCATCATTATTTCTGTAATTTATAAAGTACAAATACGATATGCATAATGTTTTTAAATGAAATCATATTTTATTTAATAAGTAAAAAAGTAATTACAAGGTAAAAAATTATTTAATGAGAATATTGTTGCTGCTTATCATAAACCAAATGTTGTATTCTTGGTAGTGTTCGAAAGGCCAGCCGCGTGTCATTTTCACCGTTTAGCTTGTTCCTAAATTTCGTTCTTATTAATACAAGAACTGAAAATCCAGATTCACAGAGGTAAGTCATGAAATACGGAACGAGAGAGAATTAGGCTACAAAGTACTTCTTTGTTTCAAGTTCTAGAAAAGTAGCCAAGTGTTTGTCGGAACTAGAAAAAAAGGAACGCTACATTTGTTTTAACTTCTACTTAGCAAGATCTAGGCAACAAATTGAAGACATTGAAAAAAAAGTTTGCAGGAAATTAAAGATTTACATTTACATCAATTTACAATGTTCGTGGTGATTGATATCAATTTCGGCATAAAAGGTTTAATTATTCTGCTAGGATAAGCTGCTATGTGGCAGTTTGAGAAGTAGGTAGAGCTAAAGCCAGCAAAAAGAGACCAAAGAACAAGAACAAAAATGCATCAACATTTTGAGCGTTATCTCGTCGAATTTATTGCCAATAAAAGTTAGGAACTGGCTTCTTCATTCGCCATATTCGCCCGTCTACGGGTATCATGTCAACCGAACGGTTAAACTTTGGCTCGTGAACGACGACTTGGATGTCTTACTGCATGCCATCACAGTGCATTGCATCTAAAAAAGCAACTAATTGGCATTCAATAAATATTCCTTTCAAAAAATCCACTTTTCCAGGTTAAACCTTATATTTTCAACTACTGTTTCTCATTTTATTGGCAGCCGCCATAAGTATGTGGTTTAAATTGTTTACCTACAACTCAGGAAAGTAAATCAGAATTAGATGGAATTAATAGAACATGGTTTAGTCAAAGCCACGGCAACGAAATATTTACACTAATGAAAAGCCGCGATGACTTAATAGTGGAAATTAGCGAGCAGGCGACCATTACAAAAGATAATGTCAAGTTTTATTGGCAATTTATATAAGAATCGAACTGAAACCACCGATTTCGAAAATTCAACAAGCAGAATATTGCTACAGAAGACTTTTTAAAGATGAAATGCACTCTAACCAATAAAATAAAGCCATTTGTCGACAGGATTTTGACAAACGGGCCTAGTCTAGAAAAATTATTCCTTTGTCGAGTTAATTTCATATGAAACACCAAATATTGAAAATTCTTGAACCAATAATAATAATTTTATTTTACTTTTTAAAGTTTTTATGATTTTAAAATGCTAATTTAAACAACCTATAAAGAGATTTTAAAAATTTAAATTATTTAACTTAATTCACTCGAAAACCCCAGATAAAATTATTTCTTTGCGGAACAAGCTCGAGAGAATTTAAGGTTATTTTAAATCTGAGTACGTCATATAAAAATAATTGGATTATTTATATACTAAACGTTTATAAAATTATATATTAAATTTCAAAATCTGCCAAGGCCTTAGAGAATGTATTTTCTAATTTGGAATATAATTAAAACAACAAAAATCAAGTATGTAAGTGTTTAGTTTAAAAAGATACCCGACCAGTATTTTTTGTCATGAAGCTCGCTATGTCCAAGTTACACCAAGGTCATATTCAACATTATTAATTTAATAGTTGTTGAGAATTTAATCAGTTTGTCCTTTAAGCTTCAATGTAGTTTAGTAACTTGAAGAATGGATTCAAAATTTAAGTCTTCTACAAGTAGCAACAAAAATTAAAAAAATGATAAATTAATTATGTTTTATCAAAAAAAGATGCCTTTTTGTGTTTTTGTTTAAGTATTTCAATGACTTAAATTTGGTATTGGATTTTTTGAATTACAACTTTATTCGTATATTAATTTAAATGAGCTTCCATTTAAAATTGTAAATCGGCAAACAATTTTTATCGATGATTTAATTTTCATTATTGGTGGATGTAAAAATAAAAATGATGAAATACATTAAAAAAATCTAATTCTTTCTCGAGGTAGCATTTGTACTAATTTGTCATCATGCCATACATATTCATGGGATTGTAACACTGATGACTTTATGGATCAGGTTGATTTATTGAAAAGAAATAAATTAGAGTTAAAGGAATCGCTCAGCTGTAAATGTTTTAATTTTGAAAGATTCAACAGGCATTTAAATTTCTATCAAGTTAATGATAAACACCACAACTATTTAAATGAATTTTATAATGACGTAACTCATACGATTTAGAATCACATTTATCCAAGATGGATAGAACTCAGCAGTTGAAGATATAAATAGAATTTATTGTTTGTCCCTGGTATTTTACATCGGAAGAACTTTAACAAATACCATGATGAAAGTCGATGTGCAAGCTGCAATCGACTAAACACTTTATCAAATTTATCTCGATATTGATGAATCTGAAGAAATCGAAGCAGATGTTGGATTAGCATATGGCGATCTTTACTGCGTACGGATATGGAATTCGTTATTATTTGGCATATTTGAAACGTATATTCAAAGTAGTTGGAAAATAAAATAATCAGAAGACATAAAATTCAATAGTTATTATGTTGTTAAAACATATTAGTTTAATTCAGAATCACAAGTGATTTATTAATTCCAAATCTTCATTAAAATCAAAAATATATCTCTCTAGGAATAGATAAACAAATTAAAAACAAAGCTTTCTTTTTTATTTTAATTTTATTTAATATTCAAGAGTTTTTTGAAAATTAAAACATTCGGAATTTAAAAATAATTATATTTTATTTAACGCATAATATATTTAAATATATTTATATATAAATATTTGAATTTAATGTCCGTTGATAAAACTGCTTAAATATATCTTCTCAATAGTAAAGTAAATTTATATTGTTATACTGCCATAAAACTATATAATTACATCCTACCCAATAATAAACTTTTATATTTATGTTATGGATTTTAATTAGTGGATTCTAAATATAGAAATTAATGATACTATTCTTAACATATTTCTATTAATAGTAATTTGTAATAACATTAGGTTAAAAAAGAAATTCGAAATTATTATTGTTTAATTAAAATATTAATAAACTTTAGTTCACAATAAATTTACGGGAGAAAGTATCTATTTAAACAACAATATAGTTTGCGAGAATTGTGGTTCAGAACCGCAAATAGATTTTCAAAGATACTAACTATATAGTTAATTTACCTTTCGATTACGCTAAAATTTATAATCTTTATGCTTCAAACAGAAATTGGTTTTACCTTTACGGAAAGTTACTGATTGTAACAGCTTGTTAGTTTGAGTAAATAAACTATTTTTTTAAAACCCAAGATATCAACCTTTTAGGGAAGTTTTAATATCATTCTTTTAATCAAAATCTAATAGGGTTGTAATTAGGAAATGTTGTAACCGAATTTAGGCTATAATCGATCGCGCAAATTTCGGGGATCCTTCATTCTTTTTAATCCATTTCTCGCCACCTAAAAATATTTGAGGACGGTTGGATATAACCGATTTCTTTTCTTTAGGTTTCAACACGATTTTTACGATATATCACTGTTTGATTTTAATAACATTCTTTGTTATTCATAACCTATATTGTAAATTTATAGTTTTAATAAAACTTTATTATTGATAAACGCGTTGTCTTAGAAATTTATTGTTGTATATAAATTAATTAGAGCCAAATAAAATTTGTGTTAGGCGTATCACCCATTTCAGTTATGGATGGAATTTCCAGTTCCAGTTCAAAGACTATTATTTACAAACTTTGATTATTTAATATTTTAATAAACCTTAATACTCAAAATATGGATGTTGAACAATTCCAGATAAAAATAAATTATAAAATATCTTACTAAATCCAAATTCGCTTCAAAACTTAATAGAACATAATTCCAATCAAATTCTAAACCTTTTGTGCCAAACCAAATTGGCAAATATCTAAATAAATATTGGAATATAAAGTTTTTCAAAATTATTACTTTGTCAGAACTAAATCTGAAACCGACCAGCCCACACCAACAACACATATTTTAAATTGTCCTTTTCCTGACAGATAATCAAGAATTAAATTTATGCCAAATAAGTCGATTATATCGACTGATGTTCTAATAGCTTCCTAATAGTTTATAATATTCAGTTCTTAAAATAAAATACCATGAATAATCCTAAACCAGATAAGGCTTCAATAGACATGGTAGGGAAAAAAGTTGCAATAAATATCATTTTCAACAACTGAGTTAATATATAAGCAACACTAACTTGAGCACATTTCCATAACATATTAGATTCAGTACTAAAAATGAAAGAATAAAAAACGAAAATGTTGAAAATTTTCAGTACATTCCAATACATTTACTAATTATAATATGAGGCCCTGTTGCTAATGCCAAACAATTCAAAAGACAAAAATAACCCATTCAATATACTATGGTAATAATACAGAATAATAAACTTTACGATTTAATAAATTTAGCTAATAAATTATAAAATTTGATTTTAAAAATCAATTTTGAATTATATGAATTCATTTAAACATTTAGATATTTTGACATTTATAAGAGTACAAAGTTTTTTTATGTTTGATTGTATAATATTAAATTTATATTATTTTTGCAATTATATTTACATTTATGCTTATTTTTATTAAACTTTCTTAATTTGATAATCAATGCAATAAAATATCTCCAAAAATTTTGAACTTATTTGAGTAGATAGTAAAAGTTTAAGTCTGTTGGGCCAAAAGACAACTTTCTATAAATGAATCGGTAATAGCACAAAAACACACCACTCAGATTTCAAATCAGACCCCTAAACACCAATTAACTATGCTAAAATATGAGAAAGAAATAATTAAAATATAAAATTAAAGACATAAAAATGTTGGGCCAGAACACAAATAGCCTTGAGAATTGTTTAAATGCATCAGTAATACAGCACGAAAACCCAGCACCAAGATAACTTAAAATACAATATACAACATCAACTAAACACTTTAAAATCTGAGAGAATATAAATAAATATAAAATCAAAAACATAAAAATTAAAATAAAATAAATACAAAATGCATCAAGAACCGCACGAAATTTACATAAAAAATAACATAATAACAAGAAAAATCGACAGCAAATTGACCATTTATATAAAATTAAAAAATAAATGAATTAAATGAATAAAAATAAAATATTTTTGGATGAATAAATTTAATTAAAAATGTTAAAAATAAATTACCAATTTAAATTAAGAAATAAATAAAAATTTAATGTAGATAACATAAATAATTTCAAAGTCGAATTTTGTTTAATCGCAGTAAAACTAACACGCAAGGTTAAGGCCAAATTATAGGTATAAATACCGATGTGTTTTCACAAATTTTCAGTCTTATTTTTCGGAGAAAAAATTTCATTACAGAACTGTATAACTGGTTGTATAACTGGTTGAGAGCCGTGCATTCAGGCAATTAACACGGGTAAGTGTTTTGCCTGAACATGATCACTCTCAACTGGTGCAATATTATTAATTGATTTTTTCGAAGGGAATTGATGGGTAATTTTTCAATTGAATTTACGGATGACTTTTCAGATCGAATTTATGGATGATTTTTGTTTTTCAAATTGAATTTATGGATAATTTTGTTTTTCCAATTGAATTTATGGATGATTTTTCGAATCGAGTTTATGGGTGATTTTTCTTAATTGAATTTATGGATGATTTTTCAGATCAAATTTATGGATAATTTTTTTTTCCAATTGAATTTATGGATGATTTTTCCAATCGAATTTATGGATGATTTATCGAATTAAATTTATGGGATTTTCGAAGTAAATTTTATGGAATGGATACAATGAATTTCAATTGTATGTGGCCGATGTAATATGCTGAATAAATATTTTCTATCTACAGCCTTAGTGCATCGAAACTTTTATTCCAAATGCTATGGTAAAATATTATTTGTTATTCCTTTTCCGGCCCACAGCCAAAGACACATCACAAGTTAATAAAATCAAACATATTATTCGAACCATGTAAGTGCGTGGAATATCGAGAATGATTCGTGCCCGTGAAGGCTCCGGCGTGCGGAACGCAGGAGTTGGAACGTCAATATTATCTGTAGATAGGGAAATTGGAGGGTAAATGAGTAGCCCTTTGGCTGCTCCTTCATCATCCGTTTCCTGTAAAATTGACATAAATTTTTAACAACAATCGGCTCAAAATCTCTAACACCGAGTAGTCCAGTGGGCACTCATTAACTATAATATGAACATAAATAGATCTTAAGGACAAAAAGAGGGAATGGGTAGCGGGAAAAATTGCGAAATCGTTGCAACCGTTAAAATGAAAAGCCATCGGAAAAAGATTAATCCGAACGACCAAAATCATGAAAAATAATGTTTTTAAATAAAAATTAAATAAATTAATTTGAGTTGAGGCGGAAAATATGGGCGGGACGCTGCTCAGATTTTCCGAATTAATTCAAATACTTAACAAAAATAGGAACGTAAAAATGGAACGTGTAAAATAAGGGCGGAACGCTGCTCAAATTTTTCGACTCAACAAAAATACTTTACCGAAGACCAGGGAAATACAAATGGATTACGGCTAAATTGTTATATAAGAAAAATATTTCTTAAAGCTAAGGAATAAGGACGAATCCCTACACAAAATTTTGTTAATAATATTGATAATAATTATAATAATTGTAATAATTGTAATAATAATAATAATAATAATAATAATAATAATAATAATAATAATAATAATAATAATAATAATAATAATAATAATGGTAATAATAATAATAATCATGGTATTTGTAGTAATGATGATAATAATTATGATAATAATAATAATAATAGTAATAATCATAGTGGTAATAACAATAAATATAATGGTAGTTATAGTAATAAAAATAATAATAAAGGTAACAGTAGCAACAATTAATAAAGGTAATACATATTATGGCAACAATAATAATGCTAGTAATAATAATAGGGAACATTGTAGTTATAATAGGGATAAGGGTGAAAGATATAATGTGGATGTATTTAACATAACAAAGGGTGTACAGGCCAAAGAATAATCATCAGCGTGGACAATAATAAGAAGGACTAAGCAAATGGACATAAAGATAGCTGATATGAGAGTATAGGTTAACATTTGAAAGAGATAGGAGAATAATGGGACCTAAGAATCAAAAGCGAGCACAGGTCTTCTATCGACAGCTCGTTGGACCCAAGGATCGTTCGGTCAATTATAGCATTAGCAATAACGCTCACTTTTTGCGGACGATCTACCCACTCGAACACAGTTCCAACGTTGCTTAGCAACGGGTGCCGAGTGGTAAGCGAAAGAATATTTGTATGGGGTACCTGGGTAACAACCATATAGTTTCAAAATATCAAAACCCAGAAACCCACCATACATATTTGGGGGCTCAGCCGGGATTGAATGATTTTCGTGTACAAATAAACGAGAGGGAACAGGTTACAGTACTATCTTTTCAAATAGAAATGTCGGGACGACATTTTGCCGAACCCCGGAGAGATGAAATATGTGGAACTTAAAAGTGTAAAGATCGATTGTAAAGATCGATGAAAAACGAACGCCCTGACTACAAATTAAGAGAATAAGTAATAGACGACTAGCCCACCATACAAATTTGGGGGCTCAGCCGGGATAAACATGATTGTTTTTGCAAAGAACCCAAGGAAATAAAAGCAAATGCTTAATTATTAAACAGAAATGTTGGAACGACATTTTGTCGGACCACGGAGAGAGGGTGAACTAAAGAATGGAACTTAACAACAAACGAAGGAAAACGATCGACTTATTGACGATGAGAAAACAGTTCGATGATATTATTGTTGGGCCAGAACGTAAACGGCCTTGAGGAATGTTTAAATGGATCAGTAACACACACGCAAATACAACATGCAATTTAAATAAACCTATGGAAATACCAATTAAACCCTATAAAATATGAGAAAAAGGGAATTAAAAATAAATTAATAAACATAAAAATAAATTAAAATAATAACAAAACGCACCAAGATCCGCACGATACCAACACAAACATAACAAGAAAACACAACAAATTCGACAAAATTGAAAAAATTAATAAAAGTTCATGAAAATGAAACTTAAATAAAAAGATTTGAATTAGTAATAATTCAATAAAAATCTTAAATGAAAAATTATAAAAATAAATCAAAAAATAATAAAAATAAAGAATAGAATTTACTAGAAAATAACAAGGTCGAATTTTGTTTTACTGCATCAAATTTAACATGCGAGAAAAATAGGTATATATACTGATCCATTTTCACATTAAACTTAACCAAAAACTATTTTTGAAAACCTTAACACCGTTTTTGAATCTAATTTCGAATTTGTTTTTAAAGCTATTCAACTTATTTTTAGGTGAGAAATGTTCATTTTGGAGCCCTCTCTCCACATCGCATCCTTGCAACCTCGATAGAGCTCTGCTCGGATGTCGGTGTGGGGGGAGAGGTATTTTTGTTTTATGCTATTGTATTTTATGGATTGGCGATTGATGGTAACTATGTTCATTTTTATTTATAATTAATAAATATTACTAATATTAACACATTGTTTTTATATTTAAATAAATTAAATTAAAATTTTTCTGACGAAATTTTTCCGGCCCACAGCCAACACATAACGCAAGAAAGCAAAATCTACACAGTACAGATTTGTCTAAGAGCGTGGAAAATCGCCAATGATATGTACCCGTGAAGACTCAGCGTGCGGAACGCAGGGGTCGTAACGTCAATATTTATCCCTATAGCTGAAATGAGAAATAAGGAAGAAGTCTTTGGCCGCTTCCTCGTTCCTCATTTCTGCAAAATCGACCTAAAATTGAATTACATACGGCTCAAAATCATCACACCGAGTAGTCCAGTGGGCACTCAGTAAATATAATATAAACACAATATGCGCTTAAGGTCTATTAAAGGGAAAGGGTACGGGAATAAAATAAAAATCGAAATCGTTGATATAGTTAATTCCATGTTAATACTTGAGATGGATTAGTTACAACTTATTACTAACAATCAAATTGAGTTCATAGCTAATTGCAGTAGTTGATCTAAATGCTAAAGGGGAATCGAATTAATAAAACTCATATCCAAAAGTAAATTAAAGTAATGAAATTGCGTAAACTTTATTGTTAGAAATAAATTGGATTCCTAGTTTAATTATATTAGATAAAGCTTATTAATCTTAGTGTTTTGGGTGAAATTAGATAAAACTTAATTTTAAAGACAAATGACATTAATAGTTCGAGATAAAGGAAAAATTCGATTAGATAAAATCACTGCTACTATCAAAGTAATTCCCATCCTGCGTAAAAAGAATAAAAATCATGCGATTCATCAACTCAATTCATTCAAAGTTAAAAGTTAAAGTTACAATAACCACCGATTGTAAATATCTTGCGGCTAAGAATCAGAGTAAATATTGGATAGCATTAATTCATGGTTTTAACTTGTTAAATGAGGTAGCTGATTAAGGATTTACGATCTAAGATAAGTAATTTCGTTAATTTGCTGATTAAATTCATTAATTAGAATGAAAGAACGCATAAGTCAATTTTGTTTTGGTAACAAGCAGCTATCAGTGGGATTAGGTAAATTGTATAGACTTGGCGATCAAAATCACAGTAATCTTTAATTAAGTTACTTAGCTCCGATGATTTTGGTAATAATAAGTCATGACAATCGAAAGTCAATTCATGCACATATAAAATCAAGAAACAA
The DNA here is from genome assembly GCA_022537955.1 of Schmidtea mediterranea. Lineage (NCBI taxonomy): Eukaryota > Metazoa > Platyhelminthes > Tricladida > Dugesiidae > Schmidtea > Schmidtea mediterranea. The sequence goes on along the minus strand of CM039681.1, from coordinate 107,140,044 downwards.
AACTTTATAATATAACAAGTTGATCAGGAAAATTTTTTTTCATAGAAAATTTCTTACGGTCGATTGACATAGATGCAAAATAACATGATCTCCAATAAGTTCGCAAATAAAACCTCCAAGAATAAACTCCAGCGAATAAGCACTGAGGAGCAGTCTATCCAAAATTTCCACACCAGAGGTACGCGCGCGGCACTAAAATGTAGTGGGTAAACGTGATAAATCCGCTAAATTAATAAGTTAACAGGATCGAATCGTTACACGGCGATAAAATCCAATTATAGCGACAATGTGCATTGACATAATTTGGAGACGACCTAAACCGGATAAGACAAGAATGGTAAGTTCATATACATCGATCGTGTCAGACAATTCGACCGGAAGATGCGAATTCGCGATCTCTTCGTCGGCAGTGCATACAAATTTCGCTAACAAATAAACCACCGCAAGGGCGGATATCCTCTCACCTTAACGACATATTCACGAACAGTAACCATCAAGGTCAAATCATGGCTAAAGTACACCACCGTAAACATCGACGTCAATTTGACTAAAATGAAACATTAACTACTTCGAGGTCCCTCACATTTGATTGATCTGAAACTCAGCTAGACCGTAACATTAGTTTAATCGTAACGTTAGTCCAATGAACCAACCATTCAGTAGGCCTGACGAAATTCAACTAACTACAGGGGAATAACTACCCAGTATCTGTGAAATTTGAGACGAGTTTCGACACTAAATGACCACTTACGAACGATAAGAACCGCTAATAGACAGATAATAACTTCCGAATCAGCCCTGATTACTCTCGACACTAACGGTACTTGATGCATGTTGACACTGGAGGGGTGATGGCGTACAGCTCGGTCGTAAATTAACACTTCACTTCTTATGATTAGGACAATCACTAGAATAGAAAAAATAGAAGTGCTATCCCTCAACTATATGACTTCCCCAATAATTAAACATTCGATAGGTTTTGATTATGACAAGCCAACGGCAACGACCCGTCCCTAGTGAGTTTAGCTCCCAGAAAAGGCGGACGAACTATTTAAATCAACTATTTTGCTTCCCTATAAACCAGTAACTGACGTTAATGCAATTTTTTTTTGTAGAAAAGATGCCGTTCAAATGGAATGAAGCTCCAACGACCCATGAGCAATCCCGAGGAGAACCAACCCCAAAGGCGGAGATTTTTCAAAAAATCCAACAGCAATGGCCGTACCCCACTACTTGGAGGTTACTGGGCCTAGAAAGTGATCCGTGTGGACTCGCCGGGCAGCAATACCCAGCGGCAGAGATATATATTAATGCTCAGAATCTCCTCACCCAATGGGAACGGGTGCAGGAGCAGGTGGATTTACAGGTGGTCAAGGCGAGGATGTATCTCGCCAATGTAGAAGAAGACATCCTCGCCGGGCGGATTTCAGAAGCCTACCCACCTCGCCCAATTCGCGATACCCGACGTCCATACCCCGTGGTCCCTCCAAGAAAGAATCGAAATAAGCCGTACGAAAAATAGAAAACCCAAAAACTCTGACGATACATAGAAGCTGACTTTGATTTCTTTTTGTGTTTTAAATAGAAATTTTCGATAACCGTCTTTGCATTTGACCGGTCGCCTGTGCATAATCGTCTTGATCGATATGTTTGAGATAATCACCACTATAAATCATATAAATTATTATAGAAACATTTAATGAACCTATTTATTATAGCTAGGTCCGCTACTCAAATATTGCAAGCAGAATTAGACCGTGTAAGAAATACAAATGCGGACCTCCTCTACCAAGTCCTCCAGATGACTAAAGAGGTCCAACAGATTAGAGCAACCTGGACGGATCCGGGAAAGGTAAAAGCGTTGTACCACCGCCTGACCGCAGCACAGAAAGGCTGGACGGAGGAGCGGCAGCTCAATCAGAGCCTGCGCACTCAAATCCGGGGACACGAAGTCGCCCTGGCAGTCTGCCGGGAGGGGGAAGCTGTAACTTATCCGCTCGTCTTCGCCCCATCTCAGATGCCGCAGAAAAATGCTCAAGCAGTGGAGCAATCTACCCCCCCCCCCAACTAATAATCGTCGGCCGGGACGCAAGGAACGTGCCCGACGTCGAGCCAACCGACTTCAAAACATCAATTAGAAAAATGACACGTGTTGTTGATTCAAATAAAGTGGTCTTAGTCTTGGTTGAATTGTTTCTTCAACGTAATTATACGCCAGTGTTATCATAAATATGTTCATCGCATCGCCGAAATCTTCGTCTCAGTTTTCCACAATTGAATAAGAACCCGATCTTGAATTCCTACATGGGACAGAGCTAAGCGAGCATAAGTCTTCTATCGACAGCTCGTGAACCCGAGGGTTGTCCGAGCAACTATAGTACTAGCGATAATACTCAATTTTTGCGGACAATCCACCACTTGAACACATTACCAACGTTGCTTTGCAACGGGTGCCAAGTGGCGAACGGAATCATTTTGTATGGCGTTACTAGGGCTACCATGAGGATAAGCAAATAACGAAACCCTGTAACCCACCATTATGTAGAGAACGATGAGCTGAGTAAAAATGCCAATTGAACTATGGTTGTATTTTCTAAAGGTTCGAAGTTACAAAGGGTCAAACTTTGGCCAAAAATTTTATTTTTGATATGTTGTATAGGACGGTGAGTTGAGTATTATTGTCAATGGAACTATAGTCGTATCTTATCAAACTTCAAAGGTGTAAAGGGTCAAACCTTGACCAAAAATATAATTTTTGATATGTTGTAGAGAAGAATGAGCTTAGTAAAATTCCCAATAGAACCATGGTTATATCTTCTAAAAGTTCGAAGCTAAAAAGGGTCAAACTTTGGCCAAAAATTTTATTTTTGATATGTTGTACAGGACGGTGAGTTGAGTATTATTGTCAATGGAACTATAGTCGTATCTTATCAAACTTCAAAGGTGTAAAGGGTCAAACCTTGACCAAAAATATAATTTTTGATATTTTGTAGAGAAGAATGAGCTTAGTAAAATTGCCAATAGAACCATGGTCATATCTTCTAAAAGTTCGAAGCTAAAAAGGGTCAAACTTTGGCCAAAAATTTTATTTTTGATATGTTGTACAGGACGGTGAGTTGAGTATTATTGTCAATGGAACTATAGTCGTATCTTTTCAAACTTCAAAGGTGTAAAGGGTCAAACCTTGACCAAAAATATAATTTTTGATATGTTGTAGAGAAGAATGAGCTTAATAAAATTGCCAATAGAACCATGGTCATATCTTCTAAAGGTTCGAAGCTAAAAAGGCTCAAACTTTGGTCAAAAAAATTAATTTTAATATGTTGTACAGAACGATGAAATGGCAAAAGTGGTGATAAAATTAGGATCTTCCAACTTTTGGATAAAAAGTTATTAAGGGTCAAACCTTCAAAAATTTTAATTTTTGATATGTTGTAGAGCTTGATAAGCTGAGCAATATTTACTATAGAAGTATGGCAGTCTGACTTCTGTGTCAAAAGTTATAAAGGGTCAAAACCTTAGTCAAAATTTTTAATTTTTGATATGTTGTAGAGATCGATGAAACAAGCAAAATTGCCAATAGAACTTTAGTCATCAGAGCTTTAGATAAAAAGTTGTAAAGGGTCCCAACTTTGGCAAAAAATTTTAATTTATGATATATTGTGTAGAATAATAAGACGATCAAAAATTACCATAGAACTATCATCATGTGAACTTTTGATAAAAAGTTACAATGGGTCAAAACCTTCGAATACTCTAGAATTCAGAGAATTGTGAAGAAATTAAAAATTTTGAAAGCGAATTGTAAATATTTTTGTAAATCAGTGGAGACAAAGTGTATTAATCAATAAATTGTAAATCGTTTGGAGTTCGTTACTGGTGTTTAAAGCACGTTTGGAGTCAGATCGACAATAATTTCTATTCGAAGTCACCGACAACCCCAACAATATGATGAAACAAAACAACAGTTTAGAAAACTCATAAATGACGAGTATTGTAATAAGATTGGAAAATATCAATATATGTAAATAAATTAAAATATTAGATACACAAAAATTTCAAAAATGAAACGATTCAACAGGAAAGTGGGGATAAAATTATCAATATTTGTAGAGCAGGAATCAAAGAAACAGGAAACTATAAATAAAAATAAAAGTATGGGTAGGTTGTACAAATCAATGGAAATCATCGTGTAAATATCATCCAAAAAACCGTAGAAGTAGGAATAAGAATATAAAAAATAGATAAATAAAAAACAAAAAAATTAAAATAATAAAAAAGGGAAAAAGTTGAAATCACGAGGGTTAAAGTGATTAAAAATAGGGGAAACCACAAAAATGCGGGTCGTCTAAGAGTTCGTAAAAAAAATTGGAAAACTAGAAATTACTGGATTAAAATTGTATGAAATAAGACGTGATCACCAAGTCAGTTAAAATAATTTTAAACGTAATAAACGATTAATTGAAAGTAATTAAATTAAAGATCAAAATATTAACGGAAATGGTTGCAACGATTTCGAACCCCTACTCCTATGAGATGAGAAATATTAGCGGAAGTAACGAACAATTGATTGTACGTATTACAAAAGACATGAGGCCAAGTAAAGCCAAATTAGATACTAAACGAGAATAGATAATCGATTAAGTTAGAGAAATTGACGAAAAGATAATCCAGATGATGGAGAAACTTAGGCGTATATAAAAGGAAATGTTCAGGTGTAAATGAAATGAATAGTAAGAAATGAGCGTAGATGAATAAAATGATGATGTTTGTTATTAATGAAAATAAAGGATTAGAGATAATAATGAATTACGAGAATAATAGTTAGCAACCAGAGGAAAACGATGATTGAAAACGAGTACGATGAGTTGAGATTAATAATAATAATAAATGAGACAACAATAACAACCGAAAGGTGTAAAACATACGGAAAAAGCCGAAAACTTCATGAAAGCCGTTAAATAAATTCTGAGTGGACAAGTAAAACACAACTTAAACAGTGAAAGCTGAAAAATCACACATAAAGTACGGTAAAAGTTTCGATGCATCATTTTGTTAGTGTATTTTGTAGTGTTATTTATATTATATTATATGGAAATGATACTGGAAAGTAAGATTTAAAACCGAGCTATCATAACGATAGTACGCTTATTCCGATGGAGAACCCTGATTAACCCGAGGAGAGGAAGGTAGTAGGTACCGTCGCAAATGTTGGGGAGTTTCTGGCTAGAGATTGATCACTTCTCTGGGAAACAAAAGCGGATAAATCAACAACTATGTGATAAATTAACAGAAGCCCAAAAAGATGTAAATGGACATCGAGGCGTGGTAGTATACAAAGAAATTCAACTACGACACCAGCTCGAGATAAACGAACAATTGAGAGGACGAGTAGAAGCAGAGATCGAGATAATAAAGAAAACCTACGAGGAAAACGAACAAAATCTAAAAAACGAAATCGAGAAACTAAAAGCACTAGAGAATACGCATCATCTGGAAATGCGAGTAGAAGAGCTAACCGAGAATCTAGATTACCTCACCTATCTATTAGATGAGGAAGTACAAATTACAAACGCGCTGCGAGAAGAAGTAGTCACTTTGCAAAACAGGCCACCAACTTTACTTATGCCATTATACCCAACGGAAAAGTAAACCCAAGTCCCCACTGAATCAGATGAGGGATTTGGCGAAACTGAAGAAACAGACGTATAGAGGAGAAAAAGGAAGTTGTAAAAAGTGTATAAAGATAGAAAAATAAAAATAATAAAAACAAAATTGTATAAAAGCTAAATTAATGTATCTTTAGTATGAAGTCAAACGAAGCAGAAACTCAAATGAATCAAGGAGGCAGCATTAACGATTATGATAAATATCAACCAATCCCTATCCAAGTTGTATAGCCAATCGAACAAGACCCACTAGATTATTATAGTAAAAAGTGGAGAAAAGAAAGAAAAGAGTGGCGAGAAACAGTAGATGAGCGAGAAATAGTAGCGGAGAGGTAAAGACAACACCTGATCCAGACAAAACAAACAGTAAATACCGTAAAACGAGAACTAACAAACGAAAGGAGAAACGTAAACGAGAAAAGGAAAGAAAACGAATATCTAAAGCGAGAGTTAGCAAGAATAAAAACCCGAGTAGTCCTGGAAGACTATTGGAAAACGGAAGCAGAAAGGATGAGAAAAAGTAGAAAAAGCGAACAACAATACCTAATTCAGTTGGAAGAAACCTGTAACAAAGCAAGAGAAATTAAACAGAATCACCAACAAGCCCAAGAGGAAATCGAGATGTTAAAAGGAAAGCTACAGAAACAAAAACGGAAAACAGAAAAACAGAAAAACAGAAAACCAGTAAAATGAGCTATAAATATAAACTCGAGAGAAAACAGAGGAATGAGAGAAACCTACGAGTTCAACTAAACCATCAACAAAAGATACTCAATGAAAACAAAGAACAATTAGAAGAGCTTCCAAAACTGACAGAACGATTGGTAAAAACACAAATATTGATAATGAGATTCTCCGAAGCAAAGGCGAAAGAGGAATGTATAATGCACTCACCACCGGGTGAACAGGGAGAATAACGAGACCGTAAATAAAGCGTAAATCTACTGTATATAGACAAAATATGTAAATAATCGTCAAGTAACTAATGTATAAAAGAATGAGAACCGAAGCAAACCTAAAGAAGCTGTATATGATGATGATGGTAACAATAAAGTTATGTGTAATCGAAAACCCCTTAGATATATGCGGAAAGTCTCACCCATTCCGAAAAGAAGATAGTACGTGTGCAAGTTACAAGGAAATATGTGAAAACCCAATGAGCGAAGAATGCCAACAATTAACCCTACAATGTAATCAATGCCCAATAAAAGAAAGCGAAAATTTCAACGACAAATGGAGACAAAGTATGAGATAAATGATACAAACCTTATTAGATAAAAAGAACGAGAGGTCTAAAATAGAACACGAAAACCTGAGTATGAGGAAAATCCTAGACACTATCCTCAGAAAAATTCAAAAGATTACCGAAGCAAATCCCGAGTATAAGCAAACACAAGAAATCCTAAGAGATATCCGTTCAATCAAAAGACAGCCACCAAATAAATCCCAACAAGTATACGAATCAAACCTAACGAAACCACAAATTCAAATCGTAATAATCAGTCTAATCCTAAACATTGTGTCATTGATATGCTGTCTTATAACCTGCTTGAAAATAATCAATCAACCAAGAAAACCTCAACTCAGAAAACCCAAGAATTAACCAGTCAAATTCGCAATCCCAAAAGAAGCCAAGAAACAGAAAGACTCTCGTATATATCGATGAATAAGCAAAGCCAATCCAAGCCAATAAGAGAAGAGTATCACTTAGAAACAGAAACCCACGCCATCATCAAAGACAATCGCTGTTTCATTTGAAACAAAATTTGATAATCACTGAATGATTTTGTAATTAACTTAACTAAAATTGAAACTGATTTGACTTCAATTTGTTTTTTATATAGTAGTCGGACTATAAGTCCATCTGTATCTTGAAAATTATGCATACCGTAGAAACTTTTTATGCATGTGGGTATTGAGGTCACGACCAGACAGCTCGTAGACCCAATTAAATGTATAAAAGTAGGACTTATACTTATGAGATTGCAAGACGCAATTTTATGGCCCCCCGAGTGTTTTATGTTGGGCCAGTACAAGATTTTGTTTAAATGGATTGGAAACAGCACGTAAACATAACATGCAAAATTTAAAATCGGACCCATGAACATCAAGTAACCACCTAAAAATGCGAGAAAAACATATAATTAAAAATATAAAACATAAAATTAAAATTAAAATATTAACAAATGCACCAAGATATGCACGAATTGACATAGAAATAGTACGATAACAAAACTTTGACCGAAAAAGTGACAATTTACGAAAAGTTAAAAGAGTTCATGAAGAAATTGAACAAAAATAAAATAATTCTAGTCAGAAATGATTAAAATTATTTGTTAATGATTAAATTGTCAAATAAATCGAAAAAATAATAAAGAATTAGAAATAAATTAGACACATAATAGCAAGGTCAAATTTTGTTTTAACGCATAAAAATTAACACGCAAGATTAGGGTCACAGAACAAGTATAAATACCAATCCATTTTCACAAAGTTTTAATCACTTTTTCACTCAGTGAATAATTACTATTCAGAAGAACTCTTTACAGTAGTAGAAACAAATCTCGGCAACTATTTCCACATCACGAACGCAAGTATCTTCAGGTAAGCTCTACTGGCTCGTGCATGTGGGAATTCTTTGTCGCATGATTTTTGAATGAATGAAATGAATTAATGGCCAATTATGATTTCAACCTTAATGCTTCAATATATGTATCTTCAAGAGATGAATTATTTAATGAGTCGAAATTTTTCTGGCCCACAGCCACACATTATACAAGAAATTAAAATCAGTACATAACTAGTCACACTGTGTAAGTGCGGTTTCTCCGCCTACAGTGTGTGCCCGTGAGAGCTCTGTCGTGCGTAACGACGGATCTCGAACGTAAATATTCTATCCATTATAGGGGCGGTGGGAAGATTGAGAACTAGTCTTTTGGCTGGCTCTCTTTCACCCATCTCCCGTAAAATCGACCTAAAATATCTAATTACAAATCGGCTAAAATGATAACATTGAGTAGTCCAGTGGGCACTCGTAAAATCTAACATGAACACAAGAACCTTAGGACTAAATTGCGGCTCGGGAAGTGGGGACTTGAATTCGAGACGACGTAAATAAATTAATTTGAATAAAATGAAAAAATCGTAACTAAATTTATGACTAAAATATACAACGAAAAAGAATAATTTTTGTAAAGTAATTGAAATGTAGTTAATTGATTAAATAAAACCAATCCATAATGAAACTACTTATGTAATAAAAAGAAAGTAAATTTTTAAAAGTGGCCAATGATTGAATTATCCTCTGATTAATCCAAGCTAATAAAATTCATGAATATGAAGCCGGAAAAATAGTGTAAAGAAACTGAACCTTACTAAAATGATGGACAACTAAATAGTAGATGATAGAGCAGGAATAACTAATTCCAAGAAAAGAATAACGATGTGATATAGATCAGCTAACATTTCGTAAAATGATTAGTAATTAAGGTATTCCTCATTGATGAATAGTAAACTAAATTAACGACTGAATTTAATTTCCTTAACCAATTGAAAGATAAAGATGTGATTAATGGATCAAAGGATAATTCAATGATTTAAATGACACCATTGTACTATCGATAATAAATAAAAGGCAACAAAAAATAATAATATTAAACCGAACCTGACGTAAATAAATAACCTAATAGGAATGATTCATAAAAAGGTAGCAAATTAATAGTAATAAATATCGTAATACGGTTCGCGATTAAATAATAAAAGAGCTTAGCTTTCACAAAGTAGTTCGTAATAATTCGTAATAATTCGTAATAACGAACATTTGGATCTAAATAATATCTAACGAGACACCCCGAAATTGATAGAAATAATTAAATAAAAACTTCCGACTAAATTAGCGAACAATATAATTTCACATCACAACACAACGAAATATCAGATTATATAAAGAGCAAAGATTTAGACTCTACCACAAAATCAGCATACTCTTCGCCGAATCGCAGCCGTTGAGTATTTTACCTAGTGGTCTTCTCCATGACGAACATGTACAGTTGAACATTTTCGAAACCAGCAGAATCCGGAGTAATAAGCCGGCATTGAATAAGAGTGATAATTCAGAGAGAGAACAACCTAGAAATCCATTTGCCGAGTTAACGACAAAATTAGCCACGTAATAATCCATGAAATCAATAGAGAATAAATTCGATCTCAATGGCAATATAAATAGATAAACTACAGACAGGTCATAGTCTGAGTTCATAACAAAACAAACCGACTGAATTTAAACGCGAACGATGGATCAATGACACTGACCAAATAATAATCGTGACGCTGAATAAATAACTACCACGAAATAAAGTCCATTCATTGACCAGCAGATATGTGAAGATCGTAATGTGATCAATGACGTCGATGACAACTGCAATAGAATGTCACGGACCAAATGTAATTAAAAACAAATACCTTTGGACATAAACGACAATTTCAAGAATAATAAATCGAAGCGCGGAAAATTGTGATCCAATAAAGATAAATTAATTTTCTATCTCGCCCAGCCACGTCACATTAATTAAATTTACCACTATATAAGGACTACCAAAACTTACAATTTATAATACACAAATTTCGATGGACCCTCAATTAACAAGTGCCGATCGTGGACACAAACGAACAAGGGATTCTCTACAGGGACGAATCTCGAGAAACGATACTCGTATATCGAGTGGGGAGAGGCAACAAGGTACTTTCGTATATCTCATTTTTCTTTGTTTTGCCTTTACCTTAAAACTAACCCCTCTAAGAACGTGCAGTTGAAATAGAATAGGTTACAAACATTCACATTTTTTCACGAATAGACATTTGCAATTATGAATTATAATTAAAGCTATTATGTATTCAGATCGCAGAGACCCGCATGGAGGATGGAGTGATGACTCCCAGGTAACTCTTCAAATTTCGAGCGCTTCCGCCGCTCGGTATCGCCAAGTACTGTGGGATAATGGATACCTCCTATCCACTTATGGAGATTCAAGCTGGCCTCGACGATCTGAATACCGAGCAGAGGAAGTCGAACTACCGAGCATCGCTATCAAGCGCGAGCCCGGCAAAAATCCAGCGCGAGAAACCCGCCAGCGAGCCGAATTCACGGCCATGAAGATGGAGGAATTAGAGCGAAAATATCACCGGAAGGCAGTTCTAGCCAGACAGCGACTAGCTCAGGTAAACCGGGACATAGCAAGTGGAGCTATCCAGAGTACATATGGCTTTCCTCTAGAGTACGGAGTCTCTTTCGAGTTTGATGACCCAAGATTACTGCAAATGTCAGCCCCAACTAAATTGGTTCTACCAGAAAAGTTAATCCAGTCAACGCTCAGAAATCGACTTGGATCCCGCCAAACCGGAGATCACACATATACTAGCCGACATTCCCAATGGAACTTCCCTAACAAAAGTCAAAGAAACGCACATTTTGATGAACCTACATGAACTGGAAGATTAGATTAATTAGTTTTTGTCTTACAATAAATGTTGATGTTTTATTTGTTATTCAATTTTTAGTTTTATTAATTAGATAATTACACTAGTATAAACGAATGATATGAGTTTCTAACTATTTCAGTAAATTTTTTAAAATTATAAACAGTAAATAATGTGAAAAGGTAAAACGTTTTTTCGACTAAATCTTGATCAACTAGAGTATTAACACAGACTATCTAGGACGCATGAAAAACAACCGTTAATGTACTACATTGATCGTGAAAATAATTAAGAGAAAGGGCTGATAGAATTAAATTAACGTTGCAGATGACAAATCATTAAATATTTTAATTTCAGAAATAGAAGCAACAAGAATACTTAATCGGGAATTAAAGGAGCTCAGACGAGAAAACCAGCATTTACACCGACAACTCTTACAATAAAGTCGAGAAATACAACAATTGAAAGCCACTTCGGCCGAACCGGCAAAGATGAAAGCGTTATACCAGCGCCTTACTGCAGCACAACAAGGCTGGAAGGATGAAAAGGCATTAAATCAAGCGCAACGGACGCAGATCAAAGGATTGGAGGTCGCTCTGTCGGCGTGCCAGGAGGGAAGTGCAGTAACTTACCCTCTGGTATTCGCTCCGGCACAATTGGCCTATCGCGACCAAGAAAAATCCCAATCGACCAACAAGAAACCTCGTTCACATGCCAGACCAGGTCGAACCGAACGGTTGCGTCGACGCGCCCAAGGAGTGCCTAAATGAACTAACAAATCCATACTTTTGAAGATCTAACTCTTTTAGTTGATAATGAATAAAATTGTTTTAGTTTATTATGTTACTATTTGCAAGTAAATCTAGTAAATAGCTATAATAAAGAGAAGGTAATAAAGGGACCTGAAAAAGAAGACGGACATAGGCCTTCTAACGGCAGTCCACTGAACCCGACATAGGACTAACCCTTAGCAGTTCTGATATCGGAACTCACCTTTGGAGGTCCTGTGACCAGTGGTCACAGTACCAACGTTGCCTAGCAATGGGTAACCATTGGCGGGCGAAAACTATTTTGTATGTTTGGGGTGAAGGTCATCCACACCACTAACCCTACAGATTTAAAAATGTTTAGTTAGTATTGTATGTAGTATTTTAAGTTATCTTGGTGCTGGGTTTTCGTGCTGTACTACGAATGCATTTAAACAATTCTCAAGGCTATTTGTGTTCTGGCCCAACAATACGGTAAAACAAGAATTTTCCAGAATATTCTAAAAATATAATTTTTTAATTCCTTTTGATTTATTATAAAATTTTTCCATTTTTTTGTATAAAAATTTTATTTTTCTTTACATTTTTCATTTTGAATTTAAGTTTCCCGCTCCAAAAACACACAGCCAAAAACACACTGGTCAAACAAATATGGGCTTAATCAGTTTTTGCCCAACACTATCAACAATAACGAATATTATCGCCAATCCCGCAGAAACTCAAATAAAGAAGTCTACAACGCTACTCGAGGTGGAATACAAACACCTCGGGCAGAAATATGAGCTCCAGGGGACTTTGTTTCCCCTGACGGCGCTAAATAATTTCAACAAGATTCAGTCTCTCTCGGTGTAGAAACGAGCTCATCATTGAGAGCCGCGCTCAACGCGTATTAATATCTGGAAAACATACCCTTTTCAAACGAGACCGATCTCTAATTTATTAAGTCGAGTCTGACAATGGCACAACAGATCAATGTTATTGCAAACCACGATGTGACCCATGATGGGCCTTCAGAAAGCTTGCCTCTCTTAAAAACTCTGGCTATACCGACGTTAAAGCAGGCTGCAATTCCTCAAGCAAAACGCTATAATCCTAGGTATAAGCCGAACAAAAGTTGGCGAAGACGCCAGAAACGTCGCGCAGAACACTCGTTACTACTCGCCAATTTAGAGAAAGTCAAGAAACCCAGCGCAGTTTCACTATCTATTCTATAAAAAACTCCAACTTCCGACGTTGCAATTCAGGCATCTGTAATCCAATCAGCCCCTCGAAGTAAATAGCCTTAAATATGAGAATATCGGTCGATAAACTCAACGTCTGCTTACCCACGAAGTTCAATTTGGCAATACTTAATTCTAATTAATTAAAATATTTTCCTCTAAGATTCAAGTAAGGGATTTCAACGATTATAATATTAATCAGTAAAGCCAAGGATAATCTATGGTACGTCAGAAAAAGAACCATAAGCAAACATTTCATGCATATTGGCGAGTAAGATTTAAAACTTAAAGTCACGGACGGTATATGCATACCTGAGTTGTAGGAGTAGATTAACTAATAAATGTTGTGAGAACATAAGGCCTTCTAACGGCGGTCAGGAATCCGAGGCGTATTTCAAGTAGTGCTGAGAACGGCTCTCACCGTCTTGTAAAATCTTCAGCTGTTGTAAAATCTAGAGCTTGTTCATGGGTGCACAGCAGTAAGAGGTAAAGTTATTGGGTGTGTAGGATAAAGATTAGAGCCCTAGTGAATAGATAAGGAAAGTCATTAACAATAGCAATGTGGAAGATGATTAATTCTTCCTGTACACCGATACAAATGAATTCTCTGTATTTTCTATTGATGTCTCTAATTCACACTGTGACAGTTTGTTAGTCAGATAACATGACAATAATAGGGTTAAACAAAATAAATTTTATTTAAAAATGAGAGATCACGTCAAAAATTGAGGGTTTTATTAAAATATCATGAGTCGATAATTCATACATTCAATCTCTTAATTGAGTTCAGAATTTTACATTGGATCTGGAGTGAACACATTTATCTACTGGACGACGACAGCAAAAATTATAACTGCACGGTTGCATAAAACACACAAGTTCCTTTTAATTTTTCGATATTAAAGATATAGAATAGGGTTGGACACTTAATTTTCCGCGACCATACAGACTGCATAATAGAAATTACGTCTATATCATTAAAATTCTGTAAGATAACACAGAGATTTATAGAAATTTAAACAGAATAAAATATAATTAACAATTTATTAAATAACAGTGGCAGATAATACAGTCATGTGTACAACAAAGTCAAAATGATTTCCAAGGAATATCTGAAAAAAAGATTTTTAATTAATATCAAAATTATCGTAAAAATAAAGTAGAGTTAAAGTCTAGAAATGAACGGAGAAAAGGACAGAACAATATTAACATCATGTAATTGAGGAACTCACCAAGGATCTGCTATCCAAAATCCTTATCCATATCCTTATCCAATGAAAATTTTATAAATATCCTTTTTACAATTTCGCCAATTTTAAATATCCAAGCAAATTAACGATAGCATTAAAGTTAACAAATTCAGCAATTTCGATTACTTCATTTTCTTTGTCCAAAAACCTTGCAAGAAATTATTTAATGAGTTAAATTTACTTTATGATACTGAGCGCTCGAAAGATTTTAAAATGTATAAACAATAATATCTCACATTAAGTGTGTGATCTAGATCGTGACCTAGAATAATTAGAATATGTAGGGGAACATCTTCGCATTGGTGAATATGTAGGTGTCTTCCTCCCATTTATCCGATGTTTAAAATTTCGAGATTTAGACCGCGATCTACATTTCTTTCCACAATCTTCTTCAACTCTAATATATGATATTTCTCCCTAATATTTAATTAACGAAGACTAAAAAATCAATAACATATAACCTCGTGTGACTTAAATTTTGTATCATCTAGATGTTTGATGGCATATTTCATATCTTCTACTCTGAGGAATTCACAAACCCCCGTGCCGTCTCTAAAAACGTCAGCATGGCCAACATCACCAGCTTCCCTCATATGGTCTTTTAAATCTTGCCAACTACCTGTAGGAGGAAGTCCGGAAACGTATACTCTAAATTCGGAACGTCTAGATGGAGCAGAAGTTGTATTACGAGTTAAATTTTTTTCTTCAGCTTTGCGATTACTATAAAAGTTACCAGCGTTTTCGTTATTTCCTCTGGGAAATTCGACTCTCAATCGATAGCCATCATAATTATAACCATTGCGTCCAGTAACAGCATCTTCCGCATCTCTATATTAAATATACATTTAAAATTTATATTTTATTGACAATTTAACCTAGGATCATCAAATTCAATAAAAGCAAATGGCGGTTTTTTTCTATCTTTTATATCTATATCGACAATTTTCCCAAATTTATAAAATAAATCATCAAGATCACGATGTCTTATATCAGGTGGAAGATTACCAACATACAATTTTCTCTTACTTAAATCTCCGGAATAAGACATAAAATGCTAAGCAATGAACGTTAGATCAAAATAATTTAAAGTATAAAATAATAAATATAGACCTATGAAAAAATAAAACAAATGTTTGAAAAATAAATTATTATTTTTAAGCTTTATCTATAAATTTTTATTTCATTCTTTAAAAAAAATGTTTAATAATTAGTTATGAATTATTTTCTAAACAAATTACTAAAGATAAAAAACATTAGTAAATTAGTAATTCGTTTAAGAATATCAGATTAATAGAGTATATAACGTCATTATAAAGTTATGGTCATTATTAAGTTATTCAGATAAATCAATAAGAATACCATTTTACAACTTATATTAAATTTATTAAAAGCAATTGGGTGGTGGATTTCTGGGTGTTGAGAATTTTGGAAAACTACTTGTTACCCAGACAACCCCATACAAATATATTACGCTCACCACTTGACACATTGATAAGAAACGTTAAAACTGTAGGGTTCGTGGTGTGGATGACCTTCACCCCAAACATACAAAATAGTTTTGCTCCCGCCAATGGTTACCCATTGCTAGGCAACGTTGGTACTGTAACCACTGGTCACAGGACGTCTAAAGGTGAGTTCCGATATCAGAACTGCTAAGGGTTAGTCCTATGTCGGGTTCAGTGGACTGCCGTTAGAAGGCCTATGTCCGTCTTCTATTTCAGGTCCCTTTATTACTTTCTCTTTAATACTTTTCTTTTCTATATTTACTTACAAATAGTAGCATGATAAACTAAACCATTTTATTTAATATCAAACAAATCAAATTATCATCAGACATGGGTTTATTATCTCATTTGGCCACTCCTTGGGCGCGTCGTCGCAACCGTTCGGTTCGACCTGGTCGAGCGTGTGATCGGGGTTTCTTGTTAGTTGATTGGGCTTTTTTTGGTCGCGATAGGCCAATTGTGCCGGAGCGAATACCAGAGGGTAAGTCACTGTACTTCCCTCCTGGCATGCCGACAGGGCGACCTCTAGTCCTTTGATTTGTGTTCGCTGCTCCTGGTTTAACACTCTTTCCTCTTTCCAGCCCTGTTGTGCGGCAGTGAGGCGCTGGTACAACGCTTTCATCTTTGTCGGTTCGGCCGAAGTGGCTTTCAACTGTTGCATCTCTCGACTCTGTTGTAGGAGTTGTCGGTGTAGCTGCTGATTTTCTCGTCTAAGTTCTTTCAACTCTTGATGTAATATTTTCGTGGCCTCCATTTCTCAAATTACGAATATTTAAATGGTTGATCGTCTACAACGTTAATTTAATCCTATCGATCCTCTCTCTTAGTTATTTTACGATGTATTAGTGGTTGCGTCTCATACGTCTCAGTTAGTTTATGTTAACTCTCTGGTTGATCAAGGTTTAATAAAGAAAAACGTTTTACCTTTTTATATCATTTATTGTCTATAAAATATTTAGAAATTTATTGCAAAGGGGTCAGAAAGTTTATATCCTTTAGTTATACTAGTATCAAAGTAGTCAATTTATAAAACTAAAAATTGAACAACCCGTGAGACATAAACATTTATTGTTATCAAAAACTAATCAACATATCGGTTCAATTCATTTATGGCCATTGAAACGTTCGTTTCTTCGATCTTCGTTATTGGAGTTCCACTGGGGATGCCTGCTCGCATACGTATGATCGCCCGTTCGACGGGATCCGAGTCGATTTCGGAGTGTTGACTGAACGAGTTTTTCCGGTAACACCAATTTAGTCGGTGCTGTCATCTGCATCAGCTTTGAGTCGTCTAACTCGAAGGACACTCTATATTCTGGCGGGAATCCATCGGTGCTCGGGATAGCTCCACTTGCTATGTCCCTGTTCACTTGAGCTAGCCGTTGTCTGGCTAACACCGCTTTCCGGTGGTATTTTCTTTCTAACTCCTCCATCTTCATGGCTGTGAATTCGGCTCGCTGGCGGGCTTCTCGTGCTGGATTTTTGCCCGGCTCGCGCTTAATTGCGATACTCGGTAGTTTGCTCTCCTCGGCTTGGTATTCTGATCTTCTCGGCCAAATGGAGTCTCCATAGGTGGATAACAGGTATCCGTTATCCCACAGCACTTGGCGGTATCGAGCGGCGGAAGCGCTCGGAATCTAAGAGAGTCACTCGGGAATTGTCGTGACAACTGCCATATGGGTCTCTGCGATCTAAACGTATAAAAGATTGAATTACAAATCAATTTTTGACGTGCCTGTGCATGCAAATTATGGACGTTAGTGATTTATTCTACTTCCATAGAGTATTGGTATGGGTGAATTTTAGTTAAAATGAAATTTGAAATGTAGCGTGCGAAATTACCTGATTGTCTCTCTCCACTAGGCATTCGAGCATCGTTCCTCGAGATTCGATTTTGTAAAGGGTCTCGGGTTCGAGCGCGTCCACGATCGGTATTAGTTGATTGGTGATTCATTGAAGTTTATGCAGTATGATATGTGAGTTTCTACTATTTTCTTTTATATTCATAAGTTTATTTGCGAGGGAGTGGTGGGGTGAGTGAACTGACATTTAATTTATTCTTTCTCGCGGTTGAATGTTATTATAATTTTTATAAGTTATTTGCAATTTATTATTTGATGTCGACTATTATTTATTATTCGTTCAGGTTGGAGGTGAAAGTCCATTGTTACTGATCACCTTATCGCCTTTGTCGTTACGATCTTGTGTGATTAACGTCATCGACTTGTCATTCACGTCGGATTGTAGTTGGTTTATTCTGCTGTAAACTCAGACTATGACCTGTCTGTAGTTTATTTAGTATAATTACGATCGGATTGTTCTTTCTATGGATTAGTACGTGGCTAATTCGTTGTTAACTCGATGAATGGACTTTTAGAACGTTTTTCATCTGGATTGTTGTTCCTATTCGACGTTGGTGAATAAAAGAAGACACTTTATTGCAAGTTACTCCGGAATACGGCTATTTCTGAAAAATGCTCAACTGTACGTGCTTGTCCTGGAGAAAACTGCTGGGTGGAATATTCGACGACAGCTATTCGATGAAGAGAATACCGAGGTTGGGAAGAGTCTAAATCTCTACTCTGATGTTTCGTTGGGTTGTGATATTGAACTATATGGTTTGCTAATTTGGTCGGAACTTCTGATTTTATTACTTCCATCAATTTTAGGGTGTCTCTCAGGTTTTATTCGGATCTAAAGATTCAATATTATTCGTGGGAAATTTATCGCATTCGAATTACCACGGATTCTCTCATGAAAGCTGAGCTCTTTTATTTTCATTTATGAATTATATTGTGATATTTCATTGTTATTTATCTACTATCCTTGTGTGGATTATTCCTATTAATTTATTTATTCAAGTCAGGTGCATGTAATATGATTATTTTGGTCGCTTTTTATCTGTTATTGGTAGTATAATTTTTATTATTTAACTCATTGAATTATCCTTGAATCCATTAATTACATATTTACCTTTCAATTGGTTAGAGGGATTCAAATCTAATCATTAATTTGGTTTACGATTCATCAATGCCTTGTGCCTTAATTACTACTACTTTTATGAAATGTTAGCAGATCTATATCCTGTCGTAATTTTTCTCGGAATCAGTTATTTCTACTCTATCGTTTGCAGTTTTGTTCCTTTACTCCATTTTCTCTGGCTTCTTACTCATAATTTTTTGTTAGTTTAGATTAAATCCGAGGATAATTCAAATCATTATCACTTGTGAAATTTTACTTGATTTTCATTACATAAGTAGTTTAATTATGGATCATTTTATTTAATTAATTACTATCCTTCGATTACGTTACGAAAGTATTCTCGTTATAGTGTATTCTGGTCACGAATTTAGTTATAATTTCATCATTTTATTAATTTATTTACGTCGCGTCGAGTTTAAGTTATGGATTCAATTACTTTAAATCAAATTAATTACCATTTAGTTATTAAATTTATCTGCATCACATCGGTTTCAAGTCCCCACTACCCGAGCCTTGATTTTAGTTCTAAAGTTCTTGTGTTCATATTAGATTTTACGAGTGCCCACTGGACTACTCGGTGTTATCATTTTAGCCGATTTTTAATTAAATATTTAGGTCGATTTTACGGGAGATGGGTGAAAGAGAGCCAGCCAAAAGACTAGTTCTCAATCTTCCCACCGCCCTTATAATGGATAGAATATTTACGTTTGAGATCCGTCGTTACGCACGACAGAGTTCTCACGGGCACACACTATAGGCGGAGAAACCGCACTTACACAGTGTGACTAGTTGTGTTATGATTTTACTTTCTTGTATAATGTGTGGCTGTGGGCCAGAAAAATTTTGACATAAAACTGAAGATTCGTTTTTCATAATTGTTGGCCAGAACACAAACGTCCTTGTAAAATGTTTAAATGAATCGGTAACACACATGCAAATATAACATGCAGTTTAAACTCAAACCTATTAAAACATCAACTAAACCCTATCAAATATGAGAAAAAGATAATTACATATAAAATAATAAACATAAAAATAAATTAAAATAATAACAAAATGCAACAAGATCCGCACGATACAAATACAAACATAACATGAAAACCCAACAAATTCGACCGAAATTTGATAATTTAACAAAAATGAAAATTTCATGAAAATGAAATTTAAATCAAAGAATTTGAATTAGAAATAATTCAATAAAAATTTCAAATAAAAAATTATCAAAATAAATTAGAAAATAATAAAAATAAAGATTAGAATACACTAGAAAATATCAAGGTCGAATTTCGTTTTACTAAATCAAAAAGAACACGCGAGGTCAGGGACAGAAAATAGGCATATATACCGATGCATTTTCACATAAAACTGAACCAATTTTAAAACAAAGTTTTTAGCTATTTTTAAAACCAATTTTTGAACCAATTTTAATCTATTTTAGGTGAGTGAGAGTTTTATTTGGAAACTCTCTCTCCACGCCCCGTCCTCGCAACCTCGGTAGAGCTCTGCTTGGATGTCGGCGTGGGGAGAGATGTATTTTTATTTGGTATGATGATTTGGCAAGTAATTTGTTATATTGCTTTTTAATATATTAATAAATATTTATAATACATAAAATCAGTTTGTTTTTCATAAATTAATCATTTTATTTGTTGAAATTTTTCCGGCCCACAGCCAAGACACATTACAAGTAAGTAAAATCAACATACTATTCAGATTCGTGTAAGTGCGTGGAATATCGCCGATGATCTGTGCCGGTGAAGACCCGGCGTGCGGAACGCAGGGATTGGAACGTCAATATTATTCCATATAGAAGAAAAGAGAAATAAGGAAGGGGCCTTTTGGCTACTTCCTCGTTTCTAATTTTCTTTAAATTCGACCTAAATTATTCTACACACGGCTCAAAATTACCACACCGAGTAGTCCAGTGGGCACTCATTAAATATAATATGAACATAAAATGCGTTTAAGGCTAATTAAAGGAAGGTAACGGGGAATAATAAAATGAAATCGTTGTTATCAATTTGAATTAAATACGAATAAAATTCTAAAAACCTAAAAAGTAATCGCAAGCTATTGAGAACCCACAGTAATAAATGATCCGTAAATAAGTCATAAACTTAAATAATAACCACCCCAACTTAATGTACCTAAAGAGAATAAAGAGAGAAAAATTTAAACCTAATGTCTAAGATAGGTCTACGACCCCTTTTTGACATCAACTTCACGAGTTAAGATTCCCAATCAAAATTAAATAAAAAGATTACCAATAAAATATAAACGAATACACCCTAATTAATAAAAATAATTTACTTAAAACAAAGCCGCTACCAAATGAAACGAATAAGAGGCAAATTATAGTTAGAAAATTCACAGGCTTAACTGAATAATTCTGCTGGAGCTGGTTTCGTATTGTCATCCCAGATTCAGAGGACTTCCGGAATAAAATTATATCGCAGAACGAGCATTCCGTACTACTCAGCGAATATCGACGCCTTCTGCAAGCTTAGAGAAAGATTCTTCCAACAACTACCCAGTAAACTATCCACCTAATATTCTGATAACCAATTGATAGGACTCCAACATAATGAAATCTACACGGCTAGGTAGTAAGAACATTTTAAATAAACGAAAAATTACCTCAAAAAGCTCCAAAGACTTTTATTATCGTGCTGAAAATTACCCGAGTTAATAAATGGATTCCAAAGGTATATCAACTTGTCTTGATGAAAGAGTTACTAATGAATTCCAAAAAATTTATTAGTGAATTGCCTTGTTGAAATTTCCCGCGTTAATAATGAACTCCAAAAAAAGGTCATCGAATTATCTAAAATCGATAAATAAATTTCATGAAATTTCCACTCTTACCTCGCATGCCGTATTAACAATCCGAAATATTAAATAAACAACGGATGTTATACACCAATCGGATATTACCACATGCATGCAGGGACAGGAAATATAACCAAGTGCACCGGCATGTTTGTATTATAAACAAACATATACATCGAGAGTACCATTTTATTTTTTTTCTCTCTAAAAGTTATATTAATGGCAAACCAGATCAACACTACCGAAGGAGCGCCGGCGAGCCGACCATTCAACCCCGCTGAGTTGTTGGAAATTAATTCAAATAGAATAGGTAGATTTTTTTTGTGATAATTTTCAATTTTTAAATAACTAATAGTATACTAGTTTTTATGACGTAAATAAAATTTTGTAATTGAGTAACGCTATTTAACCAACACCATAACTTAATATTTTCTTTTGGTTTATAGATCCATTATGGATTTTAGTGAATCAGTGCGCCTCTACCTTTTTCATTTTGGATCTAAGAAAAGCCTATTCGACTGGCAATCTAACCATGGTTTATTAACATTCATTGTAAGATTTTTCTCTTTAAACAATTTAACCGAGGTAATCTGAGGGTAGAATTTGGTAAATAAATCCATTTTAGACGTATTTCTTAACTCGAATTGCGGGAAAGTTATATTAATTTATACAAAATCTAATTCTCAAATCGAGAATCTCGGGAAAACGATAGATTTTGTTTTCTAGTCGACCCACTCATTTTATGAATCTGAATTGAAAAATTTTTATTAATTATTAGAGCAAAGTTATCCACAGGATCGTAAGATTTCCCTTGATTTGATAAAAGACTTGGATAGTTTTAAGTCCCCCATTATGGTTTTCAGAGGGGATTAAAATTTGAATTTCGTATTTATTTATTTATTTATTTTATTTTCTTTTGATAAAAATATATACAGCGTTGCTAATGACTTTTGCATTCAGAAAAACCTAGTTCGAGGAGTTATGTTCCAACTCACCTTGCGGATCGGTGGAGATGGGCGTGGGGACGCTTCCGGCAGAAGAGATGCCCGGAGTTTCCCCGGCCGAGGCTTCAATTAACTATTACAACAGAAGACGATCGTGACCAATGGCTGGCCGAAGAGTGGAGCCCGGCCGAGGAAATCCACATGCAAGCCCAGCATCTCCTCAAACAACTGGAGGCCCACCAACGACAGGTGGACGTACAAGTGGTCCGGGCACGCCAGTACCTGGCGAATGTCGAGGAGGACCTACTGGCGGGTCGGATCGCCAGCAACTATCGGCACCCGCAGCGAGGTACTGCCGCACGAGCCACCCGACCAGCAACTGCCCGGATTCGAGATGTCCGACGGCCGGTAATGACCATCTCTGGTTATTCGCCGGAAGAGTGGGTGGAAGAGGGTTTTCCCTAATCCACCTCCTCATAAATAAACTATCTTAGGACTTAAATTTTTATAAATGTTTATGATAAATAAATTGAGTGTCCTTTTGATAACTGTTCTATTTTTATTGAAATGCAAAATCTCCTTATTTGTTTAAATATAACTTGCACAAATATAGTCCTTTTACAAATATCAAGCCTTTAAATATTTATATTATTAGAAATGGAGCCTATCCAATTCTTACAGAAGGAATTGTCTCGTGCCCAACAATCTAACAAAGCCCTATACGAGCAGATAATACAGCTCACGAAAGAGATCCAACAAGTAAAGTCCACCTAAGTGGATCCAGCGAAGCTCAAACCCCCCCATCACCGGCTCACGGCCGCTCAGAAGGGCTGGGCCGATGAACGGCAATTAAATCAAAACCTCCGGACGCAGATAAGGGGGTTGGAAGTTGCCTTGTCCGCCAGTCGGGAGGGAGAGGCAGTAACCTACCTTCTTGTCTTCGCCCCATCTCAATTGGCGTATCGAGACTCAACCAACAATCCAACGCCTGTTGTGACTCCTTCTACAACACCCTCAAGCAGTTACCTGCCGGGGCTCAAGGAGTGCGCCAAACGTAGAGCCGCTCGCCTGGCAAATAAACTTAATTAATTTATCTTGTTCCATTTGTGATTTAATTAGCTTATAAATATTTTTCAATTATTTAAAAGCGATATTTTAAGATTCGAAGAATATTATAACCATACAGAAATTTCAGGAGTATTCACGCTTCGTCAGATAAACGTCATTCCATCTCTAGGCACACCACTATCGCAGCGAACTCTCAACAACATGATTCGAATCTCGAAACTTCTCACACACAGGGGACATTACAAAGCGAGCATATGTCTTCCATCGACGGCTCGTTGAACCCGAGGGTTGTCCGAGCAATTACAGCATTAGTAATAGCGCTTACTTTTTGCGGACAATCCGCCCACTCGAACACATTTCCAACGTTGCCTAGCAACGGGTGCCGAGTGGTAGTTAGAAAATATTTATATGGCGTTACCGGGGCAACAATAGGAAGATTCAAACAAATAGCGAAACCCAGTAACCCACCCTAATACATATATTTGTTGAAACAAGTTCATCATAATTCGTTTATAGTTCGGTTCATACATATCAACATACGACAAGAGGTCCCCATACATACGATCAAGTAGAGTTTACATTAAGTTACTTGATTTCGCAGTATGAAAACAGTTATCGAGAGCTGCTCCTTTGAATAAAATTGCTCTGGCAAAAATTAATTTATTCACGTAGTGAAAAAGCATTAAAACTTTGTGAAAATGAATTGGTATTTATACCTGTTCTGTGACCCTAACCTTGCGTGTTATTTTTTATGCGTTAAAACAAAATTTGACCTTGCCGTCATGTATCTAATTTATTTCTAATTTATTATTATTTTTCGATTTCTTTTACAATTTACTCATTTATTTTTAATTTCAATCATTTCTGATTAAAATTATTTTATTTTTGTTCGATTTATTCATGAACTCTTTTAATTTTTCGTAAATTGTCACTTTTTCGGTCAAATCTTTTGTTATCGTATTATTTTTATGTCAATTCGTGCATATCTTGGTGCGTTTGTTAATATTTTAATTTAATTTTATGTTTTCTATTTTATATGTTAAATTATGTGTTTTCTCGCATTTTTAGGTGTTTATTAGATGTTTATGGGTCCGATTTTGAAATGTGCGTGTTATGTTTGCGTGCTGTTTTCAATCCATTTAAACAAAAATTGTACTGGCCCAACAAAACTGTTGGGCACCTGATGGGTAAAAATATCTAAGATTTTTGTGGCCACTTTCAAGGGATTCCCTCCAGATGCGCGCATAAGAGATATAACCATTGGATACCAGTCAAAAATGACGTTGGAAATGTATTCCAATGGGCGGTTTTTAGTAAAAGGTGAGCCATATTGCCATGACTGCTAATACCCTAGAAAACGTTTGGGTTCACGAGTCACCACAGAAGGTATTCGTGTTCATTTAAATTGAGGGTTCTTCTATCGCTTATTCAATTGAAATAATATCGATTATTAAACCATTTTATTTTAGTTTAAGAGTATTATTTATAAAATAATTTGAGTTGGTTCTAAAACGATTATCGATGTAAAAACACAAATCTTTTATTAAATATTTATTAATTTGATCAATCGGCCAATTTCGATCTGAAGTATGAACTTCTTCATTTGTTTCATTATTCAAGCCGTCCTCAATGTCCGGCGTCTCTCCCTCTCGGCTTTACTGGGACGATATTTATTAGTTTTGGGCTTCTTGATATTGCTGGGCACTGATGGGTTCAAAATGTCAAACCTGTCTAAGGGTAACTACTTCCCACCCAGCGCCTGCATAAGAAGATTAACCGCTAGTCACAAGTCAAAAATTGACGTTGGTACTGTGAACTAGTGGTTTGAATTTTAGCAAAGGGTGAGCCTCTTTTCAAAGACTGCCAATGCCCTACTATTCATATGGTTCACGAGCTGTCGTAAAAGGCATCATGCTCTAATCCTATCGGTCTCCGTCTCATCTAATTAACTAATTTTAACATTTTAAGTATTTGACAGTTTCAAAATTTTTAATCACCAAAATCAAAATTAAACACAAATACAATTATTATTCGATAAATCAGTTAAATACAACAATTACATGACTATCACAGTGTCAGTTGGCGCGGCTTTCAGAAACCATTTGCGTTTAAAATATGCCCTACCATCCGATCTTTGTGGAGCTTAAGTAACCGCTCACGTTCCCTTTTGCCAGGCCGATTTCTTTTTTGATTTCGTTTCGGCATTTCCCCTGGCAGGCGTGAGGGTCCTGGAGTGAGAATCTTCACCCCGATGTCCTTCCCGGTTACATTGCAAATTACTATCGCCTCTTGCTCGGCCGATAGCATTGCCCCATTTTGTATGACCATCTCATCTTTTAATTTTAGCTCTTTCAGTTCCTTCTCTAGCTCCTGGGCCTTCTGTTCGGCCTGCCTCAGAGCCAAACAATTTTGTGCTAGTTTATTTTTCAGCACTTCTATTTCTGCCTTCAACTTGGACACAATTTAAATAAATTTTATTTCATGAAAACTGACTCCGAAGAGTCAGTGCGTCCTTTTAAGGGGACTAGCCCAACCATTAGTAGGTCAGGCTCAATCAAGTTTCTTTTAGGATTTTATTCTTCAATTCTCCTCATCTGTCCGGTTGAGATAACCAGGCAAGTACAGTCCTCTCTATCACCGTCTCAAGCATTCCAGCGACACTCATCAGCGTTCTCGCAGTATTCATCTCGATATTGTGAATAATAATATATCTCTATGGGTTGTTTTTGTTTTCTTTCTAAAGTTATTAATGTATCCAACCGAGGAGAAACCATGGTGGGGCAAAAACCAGATGTCTAGTAGTATATATATAATATAGACATAACAAAAAAAAACCTAATAAAACAAGTAACCTCA
This sequence comes from Schmidtea mediterranea, assembly GCA_022537955.1. Taxonomy (NCBI): domain Eukaryota; kingdom Metazoa; phylum Platyhelminthes; order Tricladida; family Dugesiidae; genus Schmidtea; species Schmidtea mediterranea. The sequence continues at coordinate 107,113,479 of CM039681.1, read as the reverse complement.
ATAAACACAAAGACGAACTTACAACTTATTCATCAAATAATAAATAATGTACAACAGAAAAAGCCAAAATGAAACAATACAAATAATAACACATAATAATACAACAGCAACACATAATCTTAAAAATAATTAAAAATTGAAAATAAAATTATCTATCAAAACGAATAGTTACTACATAGGAACCATATAAAACTAACACCAAAAAATGACATATCGAAAAACCAGACAAAATAATAAATATAGTATAGGTAAAAGTTAATGTAAATATGTTGGATATTTAAGTATATAATAATAAATAATAAAAATATATTATAGAGGTTATTAGATTAATAATTATCCATAAATTTGTAAATATGAAATATATTATTTTAGTAAGTTATTTGTTATTAGTTACATGATTCATATAGATCATGTAACTAGCATCAACAGCCGCTTTAATACACATTCTCCCTAGTGTTTTTATTTCATTTTCACATAGTCCTAATTTATTTAGATCTTTATTGTTTTTACTATCCCAGGATCCTAGGGATCCAACAATAATAGTATATACTGCCCCTTTACAGTTATTTTTTTTACCTGTTTCTATTGCTATGTCTCTATATTTGTCAATGTTTAATTTTCGTGCATTACTAAAATTTATAGGTTCATCGTATGGCACTTTTATATCTACTAATGATAATTTTGTTTTATTTTTATGTGTTGTCTTGATTATTAAGTCTGGCCTTAAGGTAGTATCTACATTTGGAGGTGATTATTCAATGTCTATATCATATTTTTTACTTGCGAAAAAATTATATACTGTTTCAAGTACATGATTGTGTTTGTTTCTGCGCGCATTTTGGGAAAGAGTACAATGGTTTAGGATATGTGTCTGTGTCTCCCACTGTAAACCACATAATCTACAGTTTACATTTTTTTTGTCCTTATGGTTGGCTGGATTTGAATTTAGGTTAAGTCTGTTGTTTCTGGCTTTAATTAAAAAGAAATATTTGTTGTCGCTCAAAGTTGTAGATTTTATCAGGTGTTTCGAAAATTCGCTTTTTCCTACAAATTCTGCAATATGTTCTTGATGTATTAATTTGTACCATTCATGAGCGTACCATTCACCAGTGAGAATGTGTATTATTTTGGATGCATTTTCTATGTTATCTTTATTCAATACAGTTTTGAAATTATTTCTATTAATTTCTAATTTAAATATATTATCTATAAATGTTATTTTACAAATAATAGAGAATTTAATTTTAAGTCTATGTACAGACTTTTTAAATTTTAAGAATAAGCAATGTTTACCTGGTTTCCCGTTTTCTGCGTCTCCGTTCAGCCAATTGATCGCAGTATCCATTATGTCATCTAAATTACCAAAACGGGCCCTTAAACATTCTAGTAGTTCACCCACAACGAAACCTCGCATTGCCACATCATTCGACATCAGTAATCTAGTTAGCTGAATTACACTCTGAATAAGGTATTCATCTATACTTGCAACCATACCCAAGTCCCCCATAGAGCAAGAAGCGTATAAAAAATCATTACTAATATTCTGATGTATATCACCAATTGCATTTTTAATTAGTCGCTTAATTTTTTGGTCAAATCCTAACTGTTTGATTCTATTATCTACTATGCGGTTCCTATCACAGTCTAGTATCATATGTTTAACAGTGCATGTACGAAAGGGAAAGATTAGTCGTGCGTATATGCTGGTTTTATAGGCGAATAGTTTCTGTGAAGGATGAAGGTCAGAGTAAAATGTGGCTTCTGCATAAGTCAGCGCTTTTTCAAGAATGTAATCTATATTATGATTCCCTTTTCCCCCAAATTTCACTCCTAGGTATTTATATATGTTGTTTTCATCAATGATAGGTATTATTTCATCATAAATCGTTAAAGGTTTTTCGTTGTGGTTCCTATTGTTTTCAAAAAATCCGCATTTCGATGGTCTAAATTTTAATTTAACTGTAGATGTATAATTAATAATGTCTTCAAGTATTTTCGCTATTTTGGTACGATTGTCTGAGATAAGTACGATGTCATCAGCATATGCAAGTATACTTACGTTATAATCATTAATGATAAAGGTATGGTCTATCAGAATATTAGAAATAATAAAGTTTATTGCCAGACAAAAAAGAGTCATCGACATAGGGCATCCTTGTTTCACTCCATTGTTAACTGGGTTGTTTTTAGTTACGGTGTCTTCACATTCATAAAACGTATCACAGTCACTATACATATTTTTAAGTAATTTTAATGTATTATCATTAATGCCCATATCAGTTAAAACACTCCAAATAAGGTCATGTGAAACACTGCCAAAAGCATCGGCTAGATCCAACCATCCTATATTCACACAAGATCCCATACGCATCGCTCTTTCATTAATAAGTAGCAAAACAGAGTTGTGCTCTCCACATCCATCAGGATATCCTATTGCTTTTTGGTTAATACTTATAAGATTACCTAGTTTTACCCATTCAAGAAGCCTACGATTCATAAGAGTAGCAAAAAGTCGATAATAGGTATCTAAGATAGCAAGCGGTCTCCAAGATGAAAGATCATGAGAGTAATTCTCTTTACCAGGTTTAATACTTAGTTTTATTTGAAAGATTTCCATTTTAGGGGTGTATTTCCTTTATAGAAGATTTTGTTAAAAAGTGCGCAAAGTATTGAGTAGTCAGGGTCAATTTTTTTCCAATCAAGATAAGAGATAAGGTCCTTTCCTGGAGAAGAAGATAGGTCAACAATTTGAAATGTTTCAGTTATTTCCTCAATTGAGGCATATTTATAGGTATTATTTTCATTAAAGTTTGGGAGTCTATATTTAAATTCTATGTCTTTAATTGAGATAAGTTCGTTAGTAAAGTTTAAGATTATTCTATCAGGATGAGGAGGCACAATATTTGATGAATTATTAAAAATTTTATTAATTGTAATTTTATATTTATTATTAAAATTTAATCGTAATTTAGAGGTTAATTCAATTTTATTATTTTTAAGAACAGTAATTGGTATTTTTACTGTAGATTTTTTTTTAATTTGTGTTTATTTGGAAAAAGGCATTCGTGGATGCGATCAATTTCAGTTAACCCTTCATTCGGATTAGCTGTGTTATTATTTTGAAGTATTTTGAGGTTATTTAATATATCTTTATATTTAATTATACTATCAATAGGAGCCCTATCTTGCAGTACTTTATTAATGATATTATCTAAGCGTTTCCTAATCTCAGGTATAATAGGTATAGTAATACTACTACTATTAATAGATAAACATTCAATAATGTGACATATATAAAAACCAGTATCAGTTGGATTGGTACACATCGGATAGTTAAATTCAGTAATTTCAATGTTTAAAGGGTACATTATATTATGAACATTTTTAACAGTATTTATTAAGGTATATGCAGTTTTGTTGTGTTTTTGTAGGCTGTTTGGACTCATTGGGTCTATTAATGTGGCAAATGCTCTCAATTTATTTACGTAAAATACATACCAACAATTTTTTGATGATTTATAAGGGGAAAATAATTTCGGTCCAGTTTGGGCATTGATCAAAAGAAAATGTTTCAAAAAAAGTTTTGTAATTAGTTTGTAAAAGGGCCTCACTAGTGTATGCTTGTACAATAATTGTCGTTTTTATGGCTATGAATGCATGCAAAAAAAGATTGATAGAATGTTGATCTAGTCAATCACTTCCAATATCTTTCTTGGATACTGGTATATTATCTGGTATAATTGTTGTTTTGTTTTCGGGAGGTATCATCCCTATATGTTTTTGGTGATGTTCTATGATGTTGTGATGCTCTAGTGTTTCGCCACAATGGCATATTATTTCATTGATATTACATGTTTTTCTCTTATGTTTTTTAGCTATGTGTTTTTCTATCTGTGCATATGTCGATTTATAGGTTAAGTCATTTTGGCAATGTTTCTTAATGTTTGTGTAATTACAGTTGAGGGTTCCCTCGGTATTCATGGATAACTGGAGTATTTTGTTCTTGATGTTTATATCTTCTCTTGTGAAAGGAAAACGTTTTTCAGAGTGGAAAGTCTCTGTGTGTTGAATAATTTTATTTAGTAGAATTGTTTTGCGTTTAATTGATCCCACACAAAGTAGACATAAAAAAGTAGTGTTTTCCTCGATTGTCTCAAAATGATTGGTCTTACGGTGTTCGATAATGTTGTCTGTGTTATGTATCCCAATTTTCTTTTTTTCGCATTTTCCCCCTAAACATATCAAGTAGCCATCGCCACGCAAGTTAAACATTGTTTTATTGATCTTATTAGTTTTTTTTAAAAAGTCTTGTTTGAAATTATTTTTAGATGTTTTAGATTTTGTAGAGTCATTATCGGATATGTCGCTAAATAGATTGTGCCGTTTCTGGACGGAGCCAGGTTTGCTCTAGGTGTCGGCATTTTCGCACCATTGCTTCAACCCTTTGGTTCTGGATCATCGCTTAATGGTGGTATTGAGCGACGTCCCTTCTGAATTTCTCAATTAGTCGTCAGTTCAACTGCTTGTAAAATATTTTGATAAAACTATAAAATAAGGGCAGAACGCTGCTCAAAAATTCCGAAATAACAAAAATACTTTATCGAAAACTGTAAAATAATGACAGAGTACGGCTAAATTTTTAAATAAGTAAAATACCTTCATAAAACTGAGAAAAAAGGTCGGACCCATACTAAATATTTAATAATAATAATGATAATAATAATAATAAATAATGTCCTCATAACCTTTGTCACTAAGGACTAGTTCGATTTCACAGTCATTTATTTTCATAGTGGTGCGCCTGAATCCCTTTTTTAGTGCCAAATTCAATATGTCTCCGTCCTTTATTCGTCTACCAAAATGACGGCACAGTTCTTTATGTGATACTTCTGTCTGGTTTTCTCCGATCACAAAATCAGAATCTTCTAGTATTATATCGGGTTCGGGTCCATATTCATCACTATCTTCGGTTGTCGAGCTTTGTGATGATTCTTGATTATCTTCTTCGAAGGAAAAATATTCTTCATCCAAATCCATGTCACATTGCATTTCGTTGTTTTCTCTGAGTTATGGCTCGCTTTTGATGGAGACTTTGTTGTTCTGTGGCCTTTCTTCTGAGACAAATATGATATCGTCGTCGCTATCCATTAGTTCGCTTTCGAATGTTCTTCTAGTGCCGTTTCTCTTGAACTTTAATTCCCATTGCGAAGGTTCGATGTACATATTTTCTTCCATATCATTGTCTTCTAAGGCATTTGTTGTTGTTTCTTTGTTTTCTTGATCTCCCTCTTCATTTCTTTTTAGATTTGCGGAATCCCATTTAACAACCTACTCCCACTTTTTCTCTGCGATACCATAAATAACTTTTACAATTATTGTTGTTTCGTTTGCTTAAAATGGTTCTGCTTTTTGTAGTATTCGATTGATAATTTTGTCCTTTAACCACTTGTCATGGTATCTGATTACCTGGTATGCCAGATTAGATAGTTTAATTTTGTGGAGTGCCACATTCTTTACGAAGGAACACATAAAAGAGTCTTCAGCCATTTCTCTGACTCCCATTACATTGTAGATGTCCAAGGTAAGAGCTTTTAATTTGTTTGTTATGTCATATCCCACAACTATTTGTCCATATAGGAGTTTTCGAATATCTACTAATGCTTGGTATTCGTCCTCGTTGCCAATAATATTTTCCTTGTTTGCTCTTGTTTTTCCCGGATAGTAATGGAGTATTTTTGTCCTCGGTGTGATTTTCTTGTTGAATAGAACGGTTCCGTTGAAATCTCTGATACATACTTCTACTGGTCTCTGATTGTTGTTAATGTCGCAGACCAGTTTAACGTCTACGAATTTTATCTTTTCTTGTCTCTCCTTTGTCGTTAATTCTTGGTGTGTGAAGTATACACCTTTGTTAACAAGCTCTTGAGGAATGTGTATGCTCGATATTCCAGATCCACGAAAGGGTTTGGTATTGTTGGTATATAGAGAACTTCAATTGCCATGACGCATGGTAAATTGTTCATTTGAATCATAAGGTTATTAAATTCATTTGACATTCTCCTTTTTTTGATAGTCTTTATCATTATTGAACAATTGCTCGTGATGATTAGTGGGATTCTTTGCTGACAAATAGAGACCTCTGTTTTGGTCATATGGAAAATTATTCGATGGGGCACCTTTTTTCCTTCAGCTGCAGCCCTGTCCACATTTGCAATTTCATCGAATGCTCCGATAAGCTCTTTGAGTTTCACTCTTCTAGCTTCGTTGAATTTGATTAGATGCAGCTCTCTTTCTTCAATTTCTACTTTCATGTCGTTTGGAATGCACACTTGATTCAGGAAACTGCGGATAGTGATTGGGGTTCCGTCTGTGCAAATTTTATTCTGTAAGTTTCTATAAAAACTTCCATAATGTTTGTTTATCATGCAGTTGTATTGATTGGGTTGTAGATTGGTTTGGTTGGATTGACTGGATTGCATGTGAAATTGATTGGATTGCATGTGAAATTGATTGGATTGCGAGTTGGATTGACTGAATTGCATGTTGAATTGTATATGTTCTAAAATGAAGAGTAAATAAATAATCCTCTTGCGCATATGAGGTTTGCCTTTATACGCTATTAAGTTATAGATATCAATATATACAAATTTAGAAGATATTATTGACCATATTAAATCAGTTTGAAATACTTTTTTAAACGAGAGTGGACATTGTGTATTGACCTGGTATATATTTGTCCAAGTGAAAATGCCTTGGCACATTTCTGACCAGTCGGTGCCGATACCACTGCCTTTTCCACTTGTACTTTTTGTAGATTTGTACACTACTAACTATTGCCAATATTGCTATTGCTAAAATACTAGCTGTTTTTACAAAAAAAGGCCATAGTGGTTTTACTGTTTGTTTTTGAAATGCTTGTAATTCATTCCAACTTTTTATTACAATTGGTTTTCCTGTAGGTAGTTTAATTAGCTTTTCTTTGAGTTGGATTGGTATTTTATAGGTTTTTGTGGTCACTTCATCTACTATGGTTTGAGTTGTTACTTTCGTGGTGGTTGTATTCATGTTTGGGCTTGAATTAATTTGTATTATTATCGGTGTTGTATTTATGATTACTTTCTTTGTCATTTTGCGTTTTTTTGTCTGTATGGTTTTTACTTTTTTACATTGTACTTGTGATGTATCATAGTCTGTATTCCATTGGGCACATAGAACGTATTTAGTATTGGGTTCCAAGTTAATAAATCTAGCGTTGTCTCCCCTTTCAAACTCATTAGTGGTTTTTTTCTCTTTTTTCCATAAGTTTTGGTTTGATATCTGTTGATTCTAAGTATAAGTCTCCTATAGGCTTTTTATTTAGATTAAATACGTTAATTTCGTGAGGTGAAATATTTATTAAAATATCTCTATCTCCCATAAATTCGGTTTTGTACTTTTCTTTAACATTAGTTGTATTAATTATTCCTATGATTGTTAAGAAGATTGCTGACATCATTAATCCTTTCTGGGATCGTAAATTATATCTATGTGATGGTCCCTCTATTATTTCTGATTCCGCTAATTTGCATCTATTTGCATGTACTACTATGGGATCCTCAATTTTATGTTTTTGTATATGTGAGTTTTCGTTAATTACTTTAACTACTTCATATGGGCCTTTAAATGGTCTTGCTAGTTTTGTTGTTTTACCTTTTCCCACTTGTGGAGACATAAGTCTAACCTTATCTCCGACTTTAAAGGTATGGGGTTTACTTGTTTTATCGTAGTCATCCTTATATTGCTCCTGTCTAAACTTAACTTTTAAATTAGCTACCTTATATACCTCTTGCATTTGCTCTTGCATTAAGGTTACGTAATCTGGTGGGTCTAAATATTGTGATACTCGTGGTTCAAAAACTGTATCAATGGGTGTTGCCGGTTCTCTTAGAAACATTAAAAAACATGGTGAATACCCCGTTGTCTCGTTTGGTGTGATATTATGGATGTATGTGCATTGGCTCACGTATTCGTCCCAATCGTTTTGATTTTTTCCCACAAAAACCGCTAATCTACTGAGGAGTGTATCATTAAATCTTTCTACTAACCCATCAGTTTGAGGGTGATAAGCTGTTGTATTAATTTTGTGCATGTTAAACATATTAGCTACCCTTTTGATTGTTTCATTCATAAATTTTTTTCCTTTATCTGTTAATAGTTTTCTAGGTGTACCGATTTTAAAAATAATTTTCTCTACAAGTAGTTTGGCTACTGTTTCTGCTGTTTCATCTTTGGTTGGGAATGCCTCTGCCCATCTAGTAAAATAGTCGCTAAAAACTAATATATGTTTATTCCCATTAATAGTGGTAGGTAGTTTGCATAAAAAATCCATAGCACATAACTCCATTGGCGATGTTCTAGCTGGGATTGGGTGTAAGGGATTTTGTTTTTGCCCCTGTATTTTTTCTAGTTGCGCATATTGTACATGCATTGCACCATCTCTTAACAGTAGGTAGTTAGGGGCACACTGGAACATAAAAAATTGCATAATAAAATATGGGGGAGGGGGGGGGGGGTTTAATTAGTAGTTAATTGCTGTGTGTATTGATTACATAATGACGTAATTTTTTTGTGTGTATTTTTTCTAAATTTTTATGTGTATAAAATTTCTACTAAATTTTTGTGTGTACAAAAATTCGTAAAAATTTTATGTGTATGAAATTTCTACTAAATTTTTGTGTGTACAAATATTAGTAAAAATTTTTTGTGTATAAAGTTTAAAATTTATTTTAGAATTTCAGTGTGTATTTTTACTAAAATTTATTTTGATTTCTAATTAAAATTTTTAATATATAATTTAAAATATAATTATTTATAGTAATAAAGTTTTTATACATGTTGATAACAATCAACGAAATTTAGTGTTAACATAATAATAATAATAATAATAATAATAATAATTATAATAATAATAATAATAATAATGATAATTATAATAATAATTATAATATTAATTCAACCCAATAAAATCTTTATAAAAAACTATATACACATAAAATAAACTAGTAAATGATAAAAATCTCTATAAAAAACTATAAACACATAAACTCGTAAAAGATCGAAATCATTATAAAAAACTATAAACACATAAAATAAACCCACAAAGTATGTAATAAAAATTAATCAATAAATAAAAACAAACAAATTTATACTATAATGTTTATTTAATAAAAATGTTCATTTTCATCATCATCGTCAGAGAACTGGACATCATCTATATCTATTAGTTCTTCCTCATAGTTAGGTTGCTGAATTTCATCTGTTGTAATTTTGTCACCTGATACATTTTCTCCATTAATTTCTTCAATAAGTTCATCAACAGCGTCAATTTCTTCATTAGCCTCAATTTCTTCAGATATATTTATATGCCCGTATGCTAAACTTTTATTTTTACCCACCCAAACCCTTTTATCATCTCTATTTGTAAGTGCTACTTTACTATTTTTAAAACTATAAAGTTGATGATTTTTTGATCCTATTCGAAATTGTGGTACCGAAAAGACCGAGTTTTTCTCATAACACTCTTTATAAGATTTATGAGTTAGATCGGTATCCTTTAACGATATACTCTTAGCTTTTATACAAGAAGATTTACCTAACAAACTGTAACATTTTGGTCTAAGGAAAACCCATTCGTCATAACCTTCTCCCTTACTTTCGTCCTTAAATTTTCCAATGACCGAATCAAGTTTTTTAGAATAAAGTGGATGAGTAGATGGGTAATTAGATGTATCCAAAAGATTATCCTTAACCATTTCAGACAAAAGAATATCTAGTTTACAATTTTTAATCTCCAAGAAGAAAGAGTCTGTATCTCCAGCAACTATATTAATCTCGCAATTAAATTGTTGACGATATTTTTCCAAGTCCTTATACTGAAGCTCATACATTCTAAGTTTCGACAAGTCAAGCACAGATTGACCTATATAGCTTGGTCGATCTAAACATATTGAATCAGGATTTAACAACGCAGCTATAAGATCATTGTCAATTTTTATTGATTTTTTAAAGGTTGGTTTCGAAGTATAAGTCACAAGTTTTTTATCAGTTGTGCAAAGACGCAAATTCATTCTTTTTTTCAGATTTTCAACAGTTTTTCCATATAAACTGTTATTTAACAACTTATAATAATTTTTATCTAATGTATTTGTGCTTTTAGCTCGAAGTTCAGTGTTTATGTCGATGTACTTTTTAAAAATATTAGACTGTTTGTATCTTACTCCTCGATTAACATGTGTCACTTTAACACCGAGAGACATGTATAATTTTAATAATCGCCAATGAATTACATAGTTATATTTAGGATAATGAGTCAGCAACAATTTTTCAACCTTTGAACCCTCAGGTTTCATTTTCTCAGCTGCAATTGGAAAATCATCTAACTTAACATGAAGTTCCAAAGGAATCTCAAGATCAACTTCAAGAGTATACCCATATGACAAAGATTCAAGATCCAAAGTCAAACAATCATGTAATATTGTATCAAATCCATCAAATATCCAATTAAATTCACCACAAGGTAATGGTTGACTTAAAGCCCAACCATATAAATTATTAATATCGATATATAGTAAATCTGTGTTTTCGTCGGTTTTAACATAGTGTTTATTAACAAAAGTAAGACCACCTCGAATACCTCCCTCATAAAAGCTAAACATTTCATTTTCTGTAATTAATTCTATAGGTTCATCCAATGACATTAAAGCAGAAGACCACGACATTCCAGGAATTCCAAAATAATTTAAAGGTTCTAATCTATTGTGTGCTATCGATTTCGCTCGAAATTGTTGAAAAAAGTCTGCCAAAAGAAAACAATCTAGTTTCAGGTAAACTTTCATATAATCAAGTAAAGTCCTACAATTAGTTTCATCCCAAATAAGCAGAGGTTTTTCATATTCAGCCTCAGTGACACCTTTCCAAATCGGGGGTAACTCATAAGTATCACAAAGAACATCTAAACTAGTAGCAAAATTGTACGGAAAGATTCCCTTTTCATCAACTATAGTCCCTGTAAAAGCTGATCGAGTCAAAGGTAAAGTCGTCAAGGTTTTAACCGCTTTTGCTAAAGAATCATTTACAAATTGATACGAATCAATAAATCTCACACTAATTTCTCCCAAGTGAGCAATTAATGAAATAAATTTTTCAGATGTTAATGGAATACATCCTAAAGCCCAATTTTTAAATTTACTCAATCCATATTTTAATATATGATGCATATCATATCCCATTAAGTTATGGAAAATAATTGGTAAAACTTTATTTATTTTTCTATTAATATTACAGTCATTGCAAGCAGCACCCAAGTATTCCCCAGTAAAATGATCATGGTCTCTCAATGGATCCACAATATCTTTCAAACAAAGATAGCATTTTATACATGTATCAAATTGAAACTGAGATTTTAAAAATTGTTCAACACAATCTTCACCTATAAATTCTTTGTATATTGTACTCCCATCAAAATTATTTATTAACAAAAGTCCTGCCGAAATGGGTAAATGTATTTGATGGTGTACGTCGTCCTTTGGCAAAACAGATTCGAAATCTGCATATATAACATATGGTGGGGTTACAGTTTTGGACCAATCAGTGAATTTAATAAACTTATTTTCCGGGAAAGTATATAAAGTTGTCCCTAACTGATTTCTGATACATAATATCTCATGTTTATCCAATGCTTTCTTATATCTAAATCCGTTCAAACATCTGTGACACCATAATGATCGAATTCTTTCTGTTGTTTTATCTTTACAATTCAATAACCTATTGAGTGATGTAATCCCAACATAATGATATTGTTTACCATTATTTAATAACAATAAATTAATAATTGTTCCTTCTGAAACTTTGGACCTATGAATTATGTTTAAAAATGGATGTTTTAAAACAAAGTCATCATGTTCGGGTTTAGCTGTTTCATCATAACTAAATATATTAATTATTAGTCCTTCGTTATTGGACTCAAATTTTCGAATACCATTTAATTTCATGGGCATATCATTTGGGTCATAATTTAATTCATGTAGAAACTTTGTGTAACTATAAATATTATTTCTATGTTGCCTAACAATCTCATTTTTTTTAAGTATTGATAATATGCTATAGATAAAACATAAATTATCATTATTTTTTACATTTATTATACATTTTTTGTTATCCAATTGTTTTGGTGTTTTTATATAACTTCTACCACTTAACCTACTGATGTTACTTATTTTTGTTACTATAAAGTAAATTTCAGTTATTTTTCTAATAACCCAACTACTCCCTAACTCAGTTATTGAAGATATCTTTTCATTTATATTTTGTATACCTTCGTCAAAGAATGATTGGGTAAGTGGTCTTGCACTGTTGCTAATATTATTTAATTTTATTTCTCCATCTTTCTCAAATTCAATTTCTATTCCAAATTGAATTTTTACATATCTAAGTTCATTTATTATCACTTTTAATTTGTTTATTATCTCTATAGGAAAAACAATTTCTTTAATGTTCAAGTTGGTCGTATCTATACTAATTATTTTATGTGTACCTCGTAAGTCACTTTGGATAATTGGTAAATTTCCTCCTATTTGTATATTATTATTTTGCCTCATTTGTACCTCTTCCATCTCTCCATCCCATGATTCCATCGATCCGCGTTCTTCGCCCGCTTCGTCCGCTTCACTATCTTCGTCCGCTTCAATATCTTCATCCGCTTCAATATCTTCATCCGCTTCAATATCTTCGTCTGCTTCAATTGTTTCATACTCCAATCTAATATATCCATTTCGATATTCCAAAATATTATTAATAGAATCTGTTGTATGTTCTCTTATATGATTATTTAATGGAGTAATTTGGGTGCTGATTAATTTAATTGATCCTGGTATTTTAAATAATTTAATTTTTTTAACATTAAACTGTCTCAAGTGATTTTTATGATGTTCATAAAAATCTAAATAGGGAATGGGTTGTGAGGTTATGCATACAGGACATATAAAATAAATTGTATTATGATATTTTTTACCATAATATTCTTCCATTTTTTGTGACATTTTTTTTTATTATGTACTGTCAATTGACAATAATTGGGGTATAATTTACCTAGTAATAAAAATAATTAATTTAATTATTAAAATAAATGTGCAAGTATGCAACCAATAAAAATCAATTATTTACTATAAATAAAAATATATTTTTGATGAAAAAGCAAGAATGTCGAAAGTATATGAAATACTCCTAGAAGAAAACAGTACAGCTGTTATTGGGATGACATTTAAGCCTTCTGTTCAATACCTTCAATACAGTATGAACTATTTAAATTTCCCTATTACATATACATTCAAAGTAATTTTTATTTAAATTTAATTTGATTAATTATTTTTAGGAATCAGTTAATTTAAAAGCTTATGAATACAATATTATGATTGGAAATATTGAAGAGGAAGATCGAAAAAATATTTCAGATATTCTCCATTTGTTGAATAACGAAATGGTTTTTAATGAAAAATTTTCATTTATTAATTGTGAAAGTCAATTGAAGGATCAAGTACAAGATAATAAAAAATATAAAATTCAGATAATTATTAAAGGAGTCAAGATTAACAAGTCTATTATCAAACCTATTTGGAAAATCCAAAATGTTGTTGAATAAATTTTTTAAAAAGTATTGTTGATTTTTATAATTTGTAACTAATAGTAAACATGTCATTTTTTTAAAAAAAAGTTTACCTCGAGTATCTATAATTTATAAAAATTTGAGCAGGGATCAGCCCTTATTGGTAAATTATATATATACAAATTTGATCTCTTAAAATCTAGTGGTAATTCTTTATAATCAAGGGGTCTGCCCTTATTTTTGATCGATAAAGGGGCATCAATCCTTTATTATTGTTAAAAAAAAATATATGAATTTAAATTTAAAAAAAAAAAATCAAGGGTTCTGCCCTTATTTTTGATCAATAATAAAGGGGCATCAATCCTTCATTATTGCTAAAATAATTATATATATATAAAATGTGAATTAAAAAAAAAATATATATGATTTAAATAATATATATTAATAATAAAATACTTACATTTTTGAACATTAATTACATTGTCCTCTTCAGAATCATCGAATGGCAAATTTGTATCTAAAGAAATATTAAATCAATTGATAATTTAAAATTAATACTTGATTCATTTCCACTGTAGTTTTGTGGATAAAATTGATGGTTTACTAAATTACAGTTAATACTTATTAAATAAAAATTAAAATCATACTTGATTCATTTTCACCATAGTTTTGTGGATAAAATTGGTGATAATTTTCAACATAAGTTTGGGGATATAATTGTTAGTTTACTAAAATTAAAGTTAATACTTATTAAATAACAATTAAAATCATACATGTTTCATTTCCACCATAGTTTTGTGGATAAAATTGTTGATAATTTTCAACATAAGTTTGGGGATATAATCCATTTTGTGGAAATAATAAATTATCTAAAATAAAAGGTAAATTTGTAATAAAATATAAATTTAAAATTACTTGATTCATATTCGTTATTATTGTTGTTCATTTTCTAAAATTGAATAATAATTAAAAATTTAAAAAGAAAATTAAACTTACAAATTAAACGAGTTTGTAAATTATGATAAATTATAAAAATGATTATCGATATATTCAAATGTGTTTATTTATTATGACAAATCAACACATGTATTAATCAACACACATTACTACAAAATTATATTATGTAATAAACACAGTGATACAAGATTTATTTATAGAACATTGATTTTAACCAAGCTAAACAATGCTGGCCACAAGTCTTTGTCAACGGATTCTGATAACGAATTCGATTATATTCAATTGGCATCAACATTGATTCTAGTTTTGATATCAATAAAGGGGGGTAATAGAATCCCATTGGATCAAATACATGTATTTTATCCGGTTTCACGTAAATAGCAAGCCAATGTTCTCCACTGAGATTAGCTGATTGAGTATTTACAATCAAAGCTTTGTTAATATTGATATAGGGAATTTTGTCCAATGGAAAAACACCAATAAAATTTTTCCCAATTAGTTTTTTAGCAATAGTTTGTATCTGAATAGAACTAAAATTAATTAAAATACTTCATTTTTAACCATAACTAATAACACATTGGTTTATAGTGTGTTCAACAATGTTTGTCAAACAAGTACTGTACGGCTTGATGTGATTTGAATTTCTTTTTCAAATACTCCGTATACAAGTACTGATACAGATTCGGTTAATGGATTTTCAAATTTTATATCCAATCGTAAATTTCCACTTTGAGGTAACTGACTTTGATTAAGATCAAAATCAGGTCCCAATACAAATGTAAAAAAGGGATATTTATTTTTAAAGTCTGACAAGGTAATACCACAATTCATATTTTTATTAAGATAACCCATATTCCTAACAATACTTTGCATATAACTAGAACTATAATTATCATTGGCAAAATCTTGACTATATTTTTCACGATAATCATTTCCTTTACTTAATGTTAAAGACTTGACATTAAAGTGTTCAAATATTGAAAATGTTTCCAAATACGATCCTCCATATCTTTTATTCCCTTGGAAAGCAACAAGAATAAAATTTGGTAGTCGTCTATCACCAAATATTTGCTCCTTATAAAATGAAGATGATCCCATTGGCAATGAAAATTGAACAACTTCCTTACTTTTCATTGGATAAATTGCATTTCTATTAGCGAGCCCAATTTGATGACCAGCTAAAACTGACGGTTCAACACGAACTCTTCTAACCATCAACTTTGCATCTAATAGTATTATTTGTGGAATTAATTTTGTACATGTTAAACTTCTTTCAGTATTGGATCTTGTTAATTTAATTTGAACACTAACACCAGGTAATAAATATTTTGGTTGATCAAAGAAATCTAATTGAAGTGGGGAACAAACACTGATTGGTTTTGATTTTGATATCCAAATTTTTCTTTTTGTGTCATTTTCATCGTAACCCATTCCACCTAAACAAGTATGTTTTGTATCGTGATTGTAATTAATAATAGTTTCAATCATTGCCTTGTGTGCGAATACATCATTACTTCCTTCAATTTTAGTAGAATTAAAAATTACTTCAACATCTTTAAAAAGAGTTTGGAAAAAGAAATTGTTTGCAGTAACATCTGATTCATTAGATAAATTTTCCCCGTTGCTATTTACAACTTTCATTTGGATGTAGAGTAATGTATCGTTCAAATCCAAGTATTCAGTTTGAGAGCTATTGATGTAAAATTGAATTGAGGTGTTTCCTGGATCTGTAATTGAATTCACTGGATAAATATCTTCAAAAGAACCATTTTCAATTACTGCTTGAGGAGATGGTCTATCAAAGATGCATAATTCTGATTTTGCACTAATCATGACTGGAATATAGTTCCGTATCCTTTCATTCTTTTGTTTATATGTTTCTTGATAATTTTTCGACGTTTAATTGTTCCACCTTTTTGTTCTTTATTAAATACATCAGAAACTTTGTTAATTATAGAAGGTAAGTGTTCCATTACAGAGGGTATAGAATCTTTAATTTCAGATATAGCATTTGATTTTAGAGCAGGTAAGATTTGTGCATTATTATTTATTACGTCATTAGCAGTTTTCATACCAAAATTTCCAATGCGTTTAAGAATAGGTAGTGCGAATCGTCCTATTGTTTTTAACCAACCAGAGCCATACTGTTTACCTACAAAATAAGGTAAATCCCCACCATTTTGATGAGTGCTATAAAAGTTTACAATGTCCGGATTACTCATTTATTTTACGGAAATGTAATGTCAAGTAAGTTTTGTCTTGTTTACCAAATATATATTTTCCACTGTCATCACGAATATTCATTTCTATATTGTTTATATATGAGGATGATAATGGTAAATACATTGGATTTTTCTCAATCAATTGAACAAGGTCGTCTTTTTTATGTTTTTCTATCCAAACACATTTAAGTAGGGGAACACTTAATTCACCCACAAAAATTGGTTCAATAATATTTGTATAAATCATCATTTGTATATTTCTTTGCATTATAGTAGGTAAACTAGAACCAACAATTATCTTTTCACTATAAGATTCATCAATTAATCCCAAACTATGAGCCAACAGTTTACTAAATTTAACACTTCTAACATCTTCTTCACATTCAATTTTAACAAGTTGATCTTGTTTAATTTCACAAAACTTGAAAGGATGGGGATAAGATGTCATTAACTGATCAGTGACTTGTGAAAGTTCAGTAATGAATAAATTTTCTTTAAATGTCTCAGTATACTCTACATCGTAATAATAAGATATAGTTAATCGTATAGTATCAAATTTTGATTTTTTATTTGGTATACGTATCTGATTCAATTCATCATTAAAATCTACTTCTTTTTTATTAAATCCCAAGCAATTAGCTTCTTCAATACTATCAAATGTTACTTTGAATATAAAATATTTACAATTAATGTTCAAAATTTTGTTGTCAATATATATCAGATAAAATGTAGAGTTGTGACTAATTGTATAGTTTCCTTCAATATAATAAAAATATTCATAACTATTATGTAATGTACTCTTAATATATTTAATATGAGAATTGTTATAAAATGGAAAATTATTGTACACAAAAGTGAATTCAGTTCAAGCAACTTCCCATTCCCCATCCAAGTAAATCTGATTTGGAAATTCTACATTAAACTTTCCAGCTTCATTATTTGGAAATGTAAGTGGACAACTATTACTAGGTAAATTCACGTAAAAATCTCTTTTATTCATTTACTTTTCTAAAATGTAACGATAAATGTGTTTTGGTATCTTTGCTAAATTTTATTAATTTCCCACTATCATCTCGAATATTAATTTCAATGATGTTTATAGTTGAATACGATACTGGAAGGTACATTGGATTCTTCATTTCTAATTGTACAATTTCTCCTTGATCATATTTTTTAATCCAAATAGATTTTAATAGTGGAACTCTAACATCACCAACATTTATTGGTTCGATAATATTTGAATAAATGAACATTTGTTGATGATGATGTAATAATTTCGGAATTTTAGTGCCAGATATATCTTTTTCCGAAAAGTTACTTAGTTTTAATCCCAAAGATTTAGCTAAGTTTGTGTCAAAAGATATATTTGAAATGTCATCTGCAAGTGTTATTTTGACCAATTCATTATTTTGAATTATCAATTCTTTAAAAGGAGAAGGATTAAATGACAACAAATGTCCTTGTAATTCTGATAAAGTGTTTATGAATAAATTATCTTCAAGATATTTTTCAAATATTGATTTTTCTTCATAACTTATATTTATACCAAATTGTTCCATAACACCATCATCTGTAAATTTTGGTAATTTTATTCGACAATGATCCTCTTCACAAATGATTGATGTAGATTTTAGTCCAAAACTAAACGCATGTTGAATATCGGGGAATGTTACTTTAAATGGAACATGCGGACAGACAATAACTAAATTCTCATATTTTTCAATAAACATGTCAACACCTGGAGTATATTTTGGATTTATTATTTCATAAGTATGATTTTGATTATTTATTTTCAAATACTTTATTTCACTACCACTCTTTACAGATTCATAACGTATACAAGAATTACTATAATACGGAAAAGGATTATACACAAAAGTAAAATCAATCAATGCAACTTCCCATTCACCATCCAAGTAGACAGAATTTACTTGTACATTAAAATTACTAGCTTCGTTATTAGGATAAATAAGTGGACAACTATTACTAGGTAAAATCATATAAAACTGGTTTTCTTTCATAATATTTATTTAATCAATTGAGATGAGGATATCCAAGTTGGAGTTTCGTATCCATGCCACTTGACGTAGTATTGTTTATATTTACCAACATTTTTGGTTTTTAAAATCTTTTGAATTCTAAATATTGTTGGAATTGGAATGACTTGAAGTTCTTGTTCGTAGAATTTTCCACTAATTTCTTTATTCTCATGATCTGCTATTAAATACATTACAGGATTCTGTTTTGTATCTATTTTCTTTATTTCATATACTTCGTCGCTCCAATTGTTGTCAAAATTCTTGATGAACGGAGAAGTACTGATTTTACTAATTCTTACATGATCACCGACCTTGTATTTTGGCTTATCGATTTTTTCTTTCTTAAATGTTTGGTTTCTGTTGGTGTCTGTAACGTCAACAGGTCTGAGACCATTTAATCCTTTATGTGGTGAATGATTGTAACTAAAAATAATTTTCGGTAAAACATGTATCCAAGTTTTATTACCTTGATGCACAAAGTATTTTTTTAATCTTTCTCTCAAAAATCGATTAAATCTTTCAACATAACAAGATTTGAATTGTGAGAATACAGAGTAATGATTGGCTTTGATAACTTCTTTTACTTTGCTATTATAAAATTCTTTACCTAAAATACATTAAAATAAATAATTAATTAAATTTATTACCCAAATCAGTCTGTAGATTGTGAGGTTGTCCGTCTTTAAATAATTTTTTAATTGCAATGGCCATTTCATTAGCAGATTTAGTTTTTGTTGGAATAGCACGGGCATATCTACTGAAAACATCAATACATGTTAAAATATATTTGTACCCCTTGTTGATTCTCGAATAAGGTATCATTTCCATCAAATCCATTTGCCACAAATCATTGATTCCTTTTGTTTTGTATGGTCTGGTTGGGAACCTTTTCAACATTGGTTTATTTAAACTATATGCTAGTTGGTCCGATAACCATTTTTGAGTCTCTTTTTTAGAATTAATCACTCTTTTTGTTAATTTTTCTACACCACCAAAACCATCTGGATCTTTTGGATTTGTCCATATTGTTTTGAGTTGATTTTTGGTTAATGGTTGCTTCATTATTACAACAAGATGTTAAAATATGGACAACTTTATCTGTTTTAGAGTATTGTAAACCCATTAAGATCTTAGGGATGAAATTGCACTAATAGCTGATAAAACTATAGGAATTAATGTACCCAAGAACCCACCCTTTTGTTTATACATTATTCTTTTCATTAAACGTCTATTTTTAGTGTTTACCAATGATAAAAGGGATCTCTTATGTCTTTGTAATACCACTCTTTTAGCTTTACTAATATTGACATTACCTCGAACTATATTTACAATAACTTCAAGCAAATCGTCAATAACAAATGAAGGGAAAGCTTGTAAAATTGCTATTCTTTTATTATTTTGAGCCTTTACCAATGCATTGAAATATGGTAGACTACGTTCAAATTTCATGTTTACTAATTACAATTAATTATTATTGTTTATAATTTGATCCACTTCTTTTTTAAAATCTTTTTCTTTTTTAGATTCTTGTTTACTTTTGATTTGGGTTTACGAATAACTTTTTTGGGTTGAATTTCTTTTTTGACAAGTACTTTTTTAAATGACATGATTGATAATCATTTATTTGTTTTCAATTTTGTTTATAAATAGTAACCCCTTTTTCATTAAAAATATCTGTTCGGATACGTAAATCGTCACTACATTGTTGTGTAAAGTCAAAGAATAAATATCCATGGGGAACACTTGTAGCATCTTGGAATGATTCAATTAAAAATTTTCTATTGTTTGGATAGGCTTGCCTGGCTAAGAAATCGATAATCGTTTGATCGCGAGGATTTTTGAAAATAACTAGGTATTGAACATTTAAATTACGAGTTCGATGACTTCCTCCTTGATGAAATAAATTTTGAGTTATGAAAATAACAGTAACTCCACAATGTCTACTTATTTTTGTGAACAAGTTATTGAAATCTTTTTCCTTATTTGCTTCTTGATACAAATCATCTATGATTATTACATCTCCTCGACGTAACCTAGATGACCAGTTTTTATCAAATCCCTTAACTATTGTCATTTTCAATTTACAAAACTGATTTTGTGTCAATCCATGTTCTTCGTCTGCACCCCTATGCCAATATATTTTATTGAATTTGGATTTGAACATGTTTGTCTGCAACAAATTACATACAAATAAAGTTTTCCCGCTCCCACTGGGTCCTACAATTTGATATACTGCATCATTTCTTAATTCCATTTAATTTAATTTAATTTAATTTAATTTGTTTATAATTTAATATACTGAATCAGTTAATTAGATATTGGAAAATGATTAGTAATATCAATTATAGAGGAAGATGTGAAGTAACTGGAATGAAGTTCCCGACTGGAAAACCTCAACATGTAGTGGATAGAAGTGGAAAATATCCAATCTTATTCTTAAAGAGCGGAAAATGTAGAATAATGGGTTGCAAGAGACCTTTACAGGAAGGCGATCTCAAATATCAGATTCAAGATTTACAAATACAGTCATTATCTTTGAATATTGACATGGGTTGTCGAATCAACTTGTATGATTTGTCCACAAAAACAGAAAACATTTACGAACCAGAACTGTTTCCTGCATTAAGACTTGTCAAGTATAATCCACATTGTGTGAATGTATTTGCAAGCGGAAAAGTTGTTGTCATGGGGATAAAAACACTGGAATACAACAGCCTAGTACATGAAATATTTAATTTTATAAAAATTTTAATTAATAATCTTAATACCGACGAAGAAATACTAGATTATTTATTAAGCACTGATTGTGTTTAAATAGATTCAATTCTGACTATTGTAAAAATTAAAAATGATCGACGAGCAAGAAGCATACGTATTCGAAACAATTCTGATGAAGATGGAAGAACTGTTTCCGAATATGAAAAACAAACTTTCCTATTGTGCTCCTGAATACTTGGCTACACGGATCTATCAAATGACAGGAATCAACATTGAAGAAATTGTACGGATGCACTACGAATCAGTTCAAGGATCTGGTTTGAAATGTTTAGATGGCTGCATTGTTTGTGCAGATCCCTCAATGTTGACTTGTCCATTTAGATGCAGATGCTGCAGGGACTACAAGAAGAAGGAAGTTGTACATATTTTGTTGGCTGAGTTAAGAAGAGCTTATTATAAGCAGATTTGTGATGATGTAAATATATTTTGATCTTTTACGAGTTTATTTTGTGTGTTTTTTTTATAAAGATTTTAATTGGTTGAATTAATATTATTATTATTATTATTACTATTATTATTATTATTATTATTATTAATATTATTATTATTATTATTTTGATAACGTTAAATTTCTTTGATCGTAATAAAAATGTATAAGAATCTCATTTTAAAATTATCCTAAAAATTTTATCTTAAAAATTCGTATATAAAAATTCATCGATATAATTATACTGAAAACAAACCTTGTATAAAAAATTTTCAATATTTAATTATGTTAAAAATTTATAACTTTGAAAAATTATATTTTAAATTATACTAAAATTCTACTTAAAATCACTTATAAAAATCTCATTGTAAAAATTATCCTAAAAATTTTATCTTAAAAATTATATATAAAAAATTTTATTAAAAATTAATTCAAAAATTATACTGAAAACAAACCTTGTATAAAAAATTTTTTAATATTATGTTTAAAATTTATTACTTTGAAAAATTAAATTTTAAATTATACTGAAAAAAATTTCATTGTAAAATGATTTATAAAAAATTCATCGATAAAATTTACTGAAAATTCTACTTAAAATCATATATAATTTATATATAAAAATCATATTTTAAAATCTTATGTAAAAACTACATTTATAAAATTAAACAGAAATAATTTTAATTAGAAATACTTAAAAAATTTAATTAGAAATACACACTGAAATTCTAAAATAAATTTTAAACTTTATACACAAAAAATTTTTACTAATATTTGTACACACAAAAATTTAGTAGAAATTTCATACACATAAAATTTTTACGAATTTTTGTACACACAAATATTTAGTAGAAATTTTATACACATAAAAATTTAGAAAAAATTTATAAATACAAAAATTCGAAAAAATAAATACACAAAAAAATTACGTCATCATGTAATCAATACACACAGCAATTAACTACTAATTACCCCCCCTCCCCCCATATTTTATTATGCAATTTTTATGTTCCAGTGTGCCCCTAACTACCTACTCTTAACGTCTTTTTTTAAGTTATCGAAATAATATTTTTGTAATAATCTGCTTGTTGTTTTTCTACTCGATAAGTGACCCCCTAAAGCACCATCATGATATTGTAACAAAAGAATTTGCCTTAATTTTTGTGGTACCACTATTAACTGTTTTCCACTAAAATCCTCGATAACGACTAGTTTTTTTGCAATTTTATACTTTTGATTTATTCCTTTTCTAATTTCTTCTCTAATCTTAGAGATTTCTGGATCTCTTTCTTGTTCATAATATATGTCTATTGACTTTTCCGTTATTAATGCAAAAACTTCTAGTGCTCCTTACTCAGGAATGCGTGATAGTGCATCTGTATTTTTGTTTATTCTACCTGGTTTATATATGATTTTAATGTGCATGTCTTGTATTTTCATTGCCAATTTTAGAAGTCTACTTGAGGTATCTTTATGTTTCCAAAGGCCTTCTAATGGTTTATGATCTGTTCTTATCACTACTTCTGTTCCATATATGTATGGCTTAAACTGTTTTAATGCAAATACTATGGCATAACATTCTTTTTCTATAGTTGAGTATCTAAGTTGTGCTCCTTTTAACGTTTTACTCGCGTATGCTATTACGTAATCTTTACCATTTTCTTCTTCTTGTCCTAAAACTGCCCCTACGGCTTTCTCGCTGGCGTTCGTCATGACGATGAATTGTTTCTTAAAGTCTGGGTAACGTAATATTGGTGCTGTTATTAGTTTTTCTTTTAGTTGATCAAATGCCCTTTGATGCTCAAATGTCCATTTCTTTTGTGGTTTGCTTATTTTATCGTTGATTGTTTGTACTATTAATACTCCTTTACTCTCTCCCTTTGTTTTAACTCCCTTTGTTAGTTCTATCATTGGTGCTGCTATTTTTGCGTAATCTTGTATAAATTTACGGTAGTACCCGGTCAATCCCAAAAATCCTTGTACTTGTTGTAACGTTGTGGGGACTGGAAAATTTTTAACAACTTCAATTTTATCTGGGTTAGGTGTTATGGCCTCTACTGTGACTTTGTGGCCTTAAAATAGCGCTGATGGTTCTGCCCATTTTCATTTTGTTGGTTTGATTTTAATCCTGGCCTTTTTTAGTCTCTTTAACACATTTGCTATGTCTTTTAAATGTTCCTCAAAGGTTTTTGATGCTATTAATATATCATCCATATAAACTGCGCAATGTTGTACATCTACCAGTATTGTATTCATTAGGCGTTGAAATGTTGCAGGTGCATTAGTTAACCCAAAAGGTAATCTAGTGTATTCGTACAATCCATCTTCAATGACAAAAGCAGTTTTTTCCGCATCCTCATCTTCCATTTGAATTTGCATATACCCCTTATTTGCTTCGATAACTGTAAAATACTTAGTGTCCCTGAGTTTATCATATTGCTCTTGTGCTTTCGGGAATGGGTATGAATCTTTAATCGTTACATCATTTAATTTGCGATAGTCAATGCACATTCTAATTTTACCATTTTTTTTCTAACTGGTACGATGGGTGATGCCCATTATGAAAAACTTTGTTTTATTACGCCTGCCTCTTTCAACTCTTTTATTTGTCGCTTTATCTCTTCCCTTAATTTATAAGGTACCCCATAAGGTCGTTGTTTTATTGGTCTGGCGTTTCCCGTATCGATAACATGTTTATTGATGTCAGTATCTCCCAAATCAAACTCATGTTTTGCAAATACGTCACTATATTCATCGAGTAAAGTTTTTAATTGAAATTGTTGGGTTTCATTTAAATAGTTATTATTAATTTTTACTTTATCATAGAATTTAACGTTATTTATCTTACTCGGTTCGACCATTTGTTCACTGTCGTCTCTCATTATCATCGTTTCACACATTTCCAATGTTTGTTCTAATTCACCTTTAAACAGCTTTTCCCATCTTGTTCCTTTGTGAATTTTTACATTATTTCTTTCGTAATTAGCAATTCTTATTGGGATTATTCCGTTTTTTGGTATAACACACTCATCGGTTAACATTATATTATAATTTTTTGTTATTGATTTATCCGGCTCAAAAATAAAAGTGTCCTCACTTTTGACGTTGACTTTAACAGGAATTATATGATCGCAGTGATATTCTAATTCGAAGGCTTCCAATGCTATTACTTCCGCAAATCGTGATCTCTGATACTTTGCTTTTCTTTTGATTGTACCATCAGTTAAGTCGATGACGCAGTTATCTAACTTGTGAAGGATATCTATCCCTAGGATGCATTTACTTCTACATTCAGTCATTACTTTGAATACGTGATTAACTGTTTGACTTGAGAAACGAACGGTCAGTTTAATATCTCCTCTTAGTTGCATGGTATGCGATGACATAGATATCACCGTATCGTTTGTGCTCTTTATACTCTTTCTCTGATTTTCTGATAATTGATCCTCCCTTATCACAGAGGCTGCTGCTCTGGTATCTACTAGCGCTTTTATGATTATATTATCGATCGACACTTGGATGCTTGGTCTGGCTTCATTGAGTTTTAATAACCTATCATTTGCTTCTAGCCCGTAGCATCCGTAAACTTTTCTTGTGGTACAATGACAGTTGGTTATTGTATCTAAATTACTGCTCAACTCTCTTAGTTGCTGATTTTGATTGTCATACATTCCACCTTGTGGCTGTTCCACATTTTATGATCCGCTTGGATGATCGTCGTTTTTGTTTTCTATCAATTGTTCCTCTTCCATTCGTCGATTTTTTATTAGTCGTATTCTTTATCATGTTTCGCTGTTATCAGATATTTTGCGACAAAGGGGCATAAACATGCCAACATCTTATATGAGTTACCAAATACTTGTCGAAGTTGTCGTAATGATACTAATGATGAACAGATCATTTTGAGTAATGCCACTGTATAGTATATTCCCAATATAGTTGAAAACATATTCCCCAAAACTGCAAAATATCCCCATATACTGTATAGTACTTTGTATACCACCTTTTTAAAATATTCCTTTGATAGCAGCACATCGAAGTTATAATCACCACCATCACTACCCTCGATAACTTTACTCACCATTATTGATAATATTTTCTCTTTTTCGTTAGGGAATAACATGTGCTTTCTTGCACTTTCTATGGCATCTCGCGTATACATACCATTATTATTCATATCGTTTATTTCTTGAAATTCTAATTTCTTTTCGAGTTCTGTTAATTCTAGTTTAAACGGTTTAGTTGCCTCTTTTCTATCGGACATCGTAATCCACATTTCGTCATTTAGTTGATATAATGGATCAAGCAGATTGGTACATTTATCGATTTTTCTTGGAATATAAGTTTTATCTGTTAGTATCCTGGTTATGGGCTGTAAATATACTGTTTCTCCTTTATAGATAACTGGTAACTCGTTGGTACATTGGTTATTCGTTGCTAGTGACACACTAACCGGTTTACATTGAAAGGTCTGTAACACTTCTCTTACTACTCTCGCAAAAGTTCCTTTTTCCGCAAACAATATTGGTGCCATTAAATCTGGGTTTGTAACCGCTACAGCCATCTTTGTTCTCAATATCTCCCTATTGAGTTTGCAGTCGTTAGTAATCGTTGCTTGATATACTTTATCTAATTGAACTAATTGATGATGGTAAAAATAATCAATTTTATTATTAAAATACGAAGATAGTTTGACATCAAAATTTATCGATTTTTTGTTTTGCGTCTTTAATTTCATTACTACTGATATAAATACCTTCATAATTAGATATTATTAAAAGATATAATTATGACAAAAACACATGTAACTTGCAACTAAGTTATTTAGGCCTGCTTCGGAAATCGAGCGGCTCGGCGTCTTGCCCGCTCTTTTCTCCCTGGTCGATAGTTGTTCGACGCTGTTGTTGTTGTTGGGGTGGCCATCGCATCACGGTAAGCTAGTTGAGCGGGAGCGAAGACGAGGGGGTAAGTGACAGCTGCCCCATCTTGGCAAGCGGACAAGGCAACTTCCAACCCCCGTATCTGTGTTCGGAGGCTCTGATTCAGCTGTTTTTCGTCCGCCCAACCCTTCTGGGCTGCGGTGAGACGTTGATGTAGGGGTTTGATCTTTTTTGGGTCCACCCAGGTAGCCTTGGTTTGCTGGATCTCACGGGTTAACTGAAGGATCTGGTCATAGAGGGCTTTGTTGGTTTGCTGGGCACGGGTCAGTTCAGTTCGTAGGATTTGGAGAGGTTCCATTTCTGAGAGGAATGGATATTAACACTTTTATTACCAATTTATAATTTGCAAGCATACGGTTAAATTAAAACATAAATTGCAAAATTTGTACTAAGAAATCATCAAAATAAAATGAAAACAAATCTCAACGACAAGTTTCTATTAAAAAAAAATGTTCGTAGTAACCGAGACGGTTGGTGTTGGCTAACTCAGGGAGGTCAGGCATTCTCAAAATATTTCTTTATCCCTTCCTCCGGGGAGTAGTTTGAAATCACTAACACGGGCCGCTTCGTATTACGGGCCGGTCTTGGGGAGGGTGGATAGGTGTCCGCGAGTCGCCCGGCTGCGAGATCGTCCTCTACGTTGGCCAAATAAGCCCTGGCCCAGTCTACCACGGAGTCGACATGGCGTCGGTGGTCCAGGAGGTGGTTCAAGAGTGCCCGGGCTTGTATATGGATGTCTTGGGCCGGACTTGGGTCGTTGGATCGACCCTCTTTCTTAAATTGTCTCATTGTAAGCTCCACCAGGAGCGTGTCTTCTCGCCGGTTTTCTCCTGGCTGAGGCATGTCGGGATATCGTTCTCGATTGGCGCGTCGCCACGCTTGTCGCCATTGGTCTGCAACGCGAGTGGTAATATAGACGTGGGATCCCGATTGTACTGAATAAAACCGTAAATTAACATGGGTTGATCGAAGGAGCTTATTATCTAACATCTGTATACTCGGATATATTTGAGGGCATTGCTTCTTAGATCTGAGTCAGGTGAGCGAATGTCCTATCCCCATAGATGGGAAATAATTTCTATGGGTAATTAGTATAGAGTAGGGTCGGCGTTAATTGGGGAAAACTTAACTATTTCACGCCGAAATTTATGATTATCCCGATAATGGAAATCGATTACAAGTGACTAAACTCGCCACGAAATAAGTCTAATCCCTGAGCA
This sequence comes from Schmidtea mediterranea, assembly GCA_022537955.1. NCBI lineage: Eukaryota > Metazoa > Platyhelminthes > Tricladida > Dugesiidae > Schmidtea > Schmidtea mediterranea. Next base: position 107,085,260 of record CM039681.1, on the reverse strand, counting down.
AAACCTGGGATAGCTGGACTGCTCAAGGTTCGTGTGGGTTCAAAAGAATATGCTTACTGTACTTCAATTTAAACCTAATTTCATGTGACTAAAACAGAAAACTGTCTTTGGAGTAATTCGACGGAGCATCACAAAAAAATTTTCGGGGAGCTAATCGACTGGAAGGGTGGTAAGGATAATTAAGATGTCTAAACCCCTCCCAAAATGGTCAGTTTTCTTAAGATAATTCACCTGAGTCGGGATGTCTAATTGTATAAGCTTTTCCAAAATTGTGGAATAAATTGAGAATTGCACCACTTGACATAAATAACTAGAGTCTTCTTAAATGACCCAAGTAATCCGAGCTTATACTAGTATAACTGGTATAACTATGATTTCACAAAGGGATTTAGGCCCATCACCAGTCTTCTTAAAAATAAATTTTCTGTTCAAAAACGAAATCAAAAGACAACTTGCAAAACTGGTCGGAATAATTAGTTTATTTCAATAAAAGTCATTCGAAACCCTGTTATTCAGTTTGAAAAATTGGAAAATGGGTTGGAAGGTATCGATACTCGAATTTTCGTCTATTAACTTGCATGGTTAAGGCTTCTTAAACGGTCAAAATTTTCTTCTATAAAGGGCTTGAAGCGATCTGGCTATTCAACAATTTAAATCAAGATTTCGTAGGTTAGTTCAATTAGTTATAATTCTTCCATATGACAGAAATGGATTTCGAAAAACTAAAAGTGCTGATAAAATTTCGTAAAATAATTTACCGATTGGGGGTTTCCAATAAACCAAAATTTGATTCTAAGTCTGAAAATTTGAATAAAAAAAAATAATCTAGCCAATTACAAATTCCAGGACAGAAAGTATAAAATAATTTAACCAATTGTAAATTCTAAAACGGAAGGTTTGAAATGAATAAAATAATTTAACTGATTATAATTCTAAAATAGAAAGTCTGAAATGAATAAAATAATTTAATTAATTATAATTCTAAAATAGAAAGTCTGAAATGAATAAAATAAAATAATTTAATTAATTATAATTCTAAAATAGAAAGTCTGAAATGAATAAAATAATTTAATTAATTATAATTCTAAAATAGAAAGTCTGAAATGAATAAAATAATTTAATTAATTATAATTCTAAAATAGAAAGTGTGAATGAATTTTTCGAATAATTTAATCGATTCTGAAATTTTTTCATAATTCCTAAAAATAATCCAACTTTTCTGTCGAGTAATTTCCAATCATCGGGGTTTCCCAAATGACGAAAATGATTTTTCCAATGGTATCGCCAAAAATGATAATAGCGATTTGTAAGGTTTCAGATTCTTAGCTCCCACAATCAAACTACTCATGGGTCATATATCGACTTTAGTAGTTAGGATTTTTGAGGTCAAACTATCCTTACTCCTGGGAGTTGCATGAGTATAACATAAGCTTATAAATTTCATTCGAACTTGAAGCTCGTGGTCACTGAACTTGGGCTACTTATCTTGTCCTGAGTATGGGGCATGGGTGTTGCGGTGTTTCTACGACTTACGCCAAAAAGGTCGTAAATTTATAATAATGAAGAGGAAATAATTTACCCATGGGCGGCTCCTCGATCGCAACGTCCTCTCCTGTGGTCCTGACGGTAGTGCACCTATCTATTGTATTTCTTTGTGGATTCATCTCGGAAAAATATTTAGCTTTCTTACAATTTTTAGTTTTATTTGAATGTAATCTGCTGCGCGGGCTCGTCACTATATGTAACATTAGTGTGTCATATATTGATCTGTGGGAAAATGTGCACACCGACTAGCAGCGAGTGTGTACCGTAAAGGTCACTACTAATAGTGACAAATTTTCACTATCGCTTCTAGAGAATGTCAATTCCGGTGGGTATTACTTGACGTGCACGCATCAGCCGTTGTCAGTTAATCGGGATTTCCCTGTAAAGGTCATAGTCTCGATGTAGGCGATTTTATGCGTGAGTGTCTCGCCCTAAGATAAATTCGTTATTTCTAGAGGTAGTTTATTTGTTTGTCCTTAATCGAATTAACATTATAATTTAGGTGATTTTAATGGACGAGTACATCTTTTATCTTGGAACATTCCAGTGGGATTCCCAATTATATTTCTGATATTGAAACGCAGAATTTCTTTTCCTTCTTGGATATTAAAGTAATTTTCTGCTGTTATTAAAAATGATTATTATGAGTTCAGGAAAATTGGCGTTCTTTTCCCCTTTCTGCGCCTTCCACATCTATTCGTAATCAGACATTGTCCACCAACACTATGCGTTATCCAATGGAACTTATTAGTTTTATCCAGGTAAGGTTAATTCGGGATAACTCTTAACCGTCTAAAACCAACTCCTTTTAATTTAGACAGGGACAAAAATTTATGGTTATGGATTTTTTACCGGAAGATACAACAATATTTAAAATGGTATTAGATGAGAATCAATTAGAGGACTTGTACCATATCCAGTTGGCAAAAGAAATGGAAGGATCGACGGATACGGGGACTATGATGGTTGACCAGCAATTAATTTTTCAATGTGGGAAGTGAAGTTTTTCATGAATATAATGAGACATTCTAGAACCCTTTCTTTTGTATATTTGTGATGATTCCTATGTACCGCTCACTTATTGTATTCTCATGTAATAATTGGTATCGCGTTGGTAGTTAAGTAATTTGCATTTGCGTGTTTTAATATTGATTTATTTTATTTGGGAAATCTCTTCAATTAGCGCGGGATTACGAGTCGAATTTTGAATTCCTTACTTTCTTATTTATGGTTTGGAGTTTGTGTTGGGAGATTACGTTCATCGATCCTGCTCGATTTTCTAGTTTTAGTTTATGGGAGTTACTGCAGCTACGATGTATAATGTTAACGGATTTTATCAAATCTTATTTTACTTCCGGATGTTCGCGGTGACTACCTTCTCCTCAGTAGGCCTATTGATTTTTGCGGGTTATTAGATGTTTAGCCTAATCGTTTATGAAAAAGAAAAGAACTATGGTGGGTGACCCTACCTACATATAGCAGGTACCTTAACCTCTTCTCCTTTACCCAAAGGACTTTTATCTAATCCTGACGTGAAAATGCCAAAACAATGGGGTTTTTGCGCTATGAAAACTTATGACTTTTACTTTATTGGGGTTGGTACGAGACGATGCTCGAAGTTTATTTTGATGATCCCCTTATTCTCAGTAAGTTAGATTCGGAATGGTAATTTTATCATTTTCTAATTTTTCCCCGTTTGAGTTGAATTAATATTAGTCTAAATTTTTGTGGTTTCGGTTAAACTCTCGTTGTTATCTGTTAGCTTATCTATAAGCGTACCGATTTACGTCTCTAAATTTAATTCGTTTAAACTCGTGACTCTAGATTGCAAATTGTTAGGCGTTTAAGAGCTATTTAATTATAAGGAATTTAAATTCTTATCCATAGTTTAAATTTAGTGGCCAAAATATTAACTTAAGTTTACCATTGATTTCAAGAGTTGTAACAACGATTTCATTTATAATGCCCCGTTACCTTCCCTGGTTGACCTTAGGCGCGTTGTGTTTATGTTATAGTTAATGAGTGCCCACTGGACTACTCGGTGTGGTGATTTTGAGCCGTGTGTAAATATGGTTTAGGTCAAATTTAAAGAAATCGAGAAACAAGGAAGTAGCCGATAGACCACTTCCTTACTTCTTTCTTCTATACGGGTAATATTGACGTTCCGATCCCTGCGTTCCGCACGCCGGGTCTTCACGGGCACAGATCATTGGCGATATTCCACGCACTTACACGAATCTGAATAACATTTCTGATTTTAATTACTTGTGATGTGTTTTGGCTGTGGGCCGGAAAAATTTCGACAATTGATAATTAATGAAAACAAAACGATTTTAGGAATTATAAATATTTTATTAATAATATTCAAAATAATATAACAATTACTTGCTCCAATATATAACGAAAATCATACAAAATACCACTCCACCCACGCCGACATCCAAGCAGAGCTCTATCGAGATTGCGAGGATGCGACGTGGAGAGAGCTTCCAAATAAAACTCTCACTCACTTAGTAAAATAGATTTTTAAGAAAAATGATTAAAATTGTGTAAAAATGGATCGGTATATATGCCTATTTTTTGGCCCTAACCTTGCGTGTTCTTTTTGATTTAGTAAAACAAAATTCGACCTTGGTATTTTCTAGTGTATTCTAATTTTAATTTTTATTATTTTTTAATTTCATTTGATAATTTTTTATTTGAAATTTTTATTGAATTATTTCTAATTCAAATTCTTTGATTTTAATTTCATTTTCATGAAATTTTCATTTTTTGTTAAATTATCAAATTTCGGTCGAATTTGTTGGGTTTTCGTGTTATGTTTATATTTATATCGTGCAGATCCTGTTGCTTTTTGTTATTATTTTAATTTATTTTTATGTTTATTATTTTATATGTAATTGTTTTTCTCTCATATTTTGATAGGGTTAATTGATGTTTTCATAGGTTTTGAATTTAAAGCTGCATGTTATATTTGCATGTGTGTTACCGATTCATTTAAACATTCACAAGGCCGTTTGTGTTCTGGCCCAACAATAGGAAAGATAGATTGAGTGAGTCTGCTTTAATTCTACATTCATTTCAAAATATTAATATAAAATTTTGGAAACATCGAGCTCCAAGTCAAAAATCATATAATAAAACCCCATTTCCAATTATATTGTTAATGTTAAAAATAAAGATAATAAATGTTTCATGTAGGCTGTTTTATCTGCTTTACATCCTGCAACAAGTAATGTTGATAAATTAAATAATTATACAGATTATGAAAGTGAAATAAAATTTTGGGATGGATTTGAACATCCAATGAAAAAAAAGATGTTTATAAATTTGAAATATTAAATGATGTATCAATTAATATTTATGAATATTAAAATGAAAACGATGTAATAATTCCAATTCAAGTTACTGAAGCAAGAAAAAAAGATGGAAGACATGTTAATCTTTTAATAATATATACAGAAAACGAAGAAGAAATTAGTTCTCATTATGTTTGGATAAAATATTTTCAAAGTTTTATGAGGAAGCGGGTTACAAATTCTAAAGAAGGTCGTGTTTGTGAACGATGTTTATCTTATACATCAACAAAATCTATGAGGGAAAAACATGAAAGATTGTGTGAATTTAATAAAACAGCTCTTATTAAAATTCCTGTAGGTGATAAAGCAGAAATGAGTTTTAATAAAAGTGGAAATCTTATGCAACCTTTAGCTGTTTGTTACATATGGAGATTTTGAAGCTGTTAATATTTAAAAAAATTTAGAAGAAGAATATCTTAAAATCTTTCAAAAATATGATTTAACAGATTTATTTGGTGAGTATAATTATGTATATAATAAAAATGAAGATGAACAAGAAGGAATTAAAAACTTTTTAATTGCAATAAAGAAATCTTTCACAATTCTTCTAACAAATCAAATACTATCCGCATTTTGCGTGTATTTAAAAAGCAATTATCCAAAATTAATTGAGTCAGAGGAAATAATCCGGAAAAAGTTTTGGAAACATTTATTCAATATATTAAAGAAATTGAAAATAAATTATTTGAATAATGAAAGATTTTGAATATGATTTAAACATGTTTAATGAACAACAAGAAGAATTTGAAAGAGCTAAAAATGTTGGATTTGTGAAAAATATTTCTTCTCTTTCAGAAATGGTCAACCGGAAGTCTCCAAAGGTCAACCAATCAAGAATAAAGTTAGGGATCATGATCATTTTGTAAAATTAAATAATTATAAAGGTGCAGCACACAAATCTTGCAATCTTAAAATCAAGAAACCATCAAAGATTTTAGTAATATTTCACAACCTATTCAATTATGACATCCACTTGTTTAAAATAAATTTGGCTATAAATAATAAAAATTCTTTTAATATCATAGGAAAAACTAAGAAAAAATATAAATGTGTGGAATATGATGTTTAAAATTTTTTAATTCAATCAATTTCTTTAGTGCAATTTTAGATCAAATATCCAAAGCTTTAAAAATTGAAGATTTTAAAGATACAATGGAAAGTATTTTAAATCCTAAAAATATTCCAGTTGAAAAATATAAAACTTGTTTACAAAAAGGAATTTATCCATATGATTACATTAATTCCTTTGAAAAATATGAAAAAAGTGATCTTGTAGAAAAATATGATTTCTATTCAATTTTAAATGAATGTGATAATACTGATGAAAAACATTCAAGATATTTAAATGTAAAAATTTGGGAGAATATACAGATCTTTATTTAAGACTTGATACATTTATATTAACCGATAGTTTTGAAAATTTTATAAAAAAATTTACGTTGAATCCTTGTAATTATATTTCAATACCTTCATTATCTTGGGATTTAATGTTGAAAAAAAGTTGTTGCTTCGGATTTTTTGAATGATGTTGAGATGTTTAACATGATAAAAAATAAAATTCGTGAAGAAGTAAGTTCAGTGATGGGAAATAGATTAATTACTTCCTGGAATCAGAATTTTCTTTATAATAAATATCTTGAAGATATAACACCTATTAAAGATAAAGAAGAATATGAACAAGTGTTGAAGTGTTTGAATAATAAATCTGATTTAATTTATATTGATGGAACTGGATTTAAATACACTAATCATGACGCAATATTTACCATTTGCACATTTTATATGAGAAGAACCAACAAGTGAAATCATGGATAAAATTTTATCAACCAAGAAAGATTCGAAAATTGGATATTTTCTTGAAGTCGATTTGGAATATCCAGAAGAAATTCATGATAAAACAATGTATTTTCCTTTAGTACCAATAAAAAATAAAATATGAAGATCTTTCAAACTGGCAAAAAAAAGAGAAATTTAGAAAAGAAAGATTCAGCAGTTAAATTATTATGTACTCAACATGATAAAGAAAAATATTTGTGTCATTATAGAACTCTACAATTTTATTTGAGACAAGGAATGAATTTGAAAAATGTTCATAATATTATTAGTTTTGAACAAAAACCATTTATGAAAAGTTTTATTGAGAATAATATTAAAAATAGAAAAAAGCTACATTAAACAATGATGAATTTGGTAAAATTTTGTATAAATTATTAAATAATTCCGTCTTTGGTAAAACTATGGAAAATATAGATAAATATGTAAATATAACTTTATTAACAAATAGCCCTCAAAATTTAATTAAATATTCTAAAATGCTTTCCAGACCAACATTTAAAGATTGTGAAAGATTTTCAAATGAATTGGTTGCTATTTAAATGGGAAATTATACCAAAACATATAATAAACCAATGTATGTTGGATTCAGTATTCTAGACTTCTCAAAATTACAAATGTATGAAATGTATTATGATGTATTACAACCACATTTTCAAGATAGAATTTCTTTACATTTAATAGATACTGATTCAATGTTTTTAGACATTAAATGAGATGAACCCTGTCGAAATTTATTTGAAAAAATTAAAAATTTAATAAATGAATCCGGAGAATTATTTACATATAAAGATGAAAAACCCTGGAATCCAATATTGAGTGTTGTTGCTATTAGATCAAAACAATATGCATTAAAAATGATCAAGGGTGAAGAAAATAAAAATAAAGGGGTTAAAAAATCTTTAAATAAAATATAAAGTTTAGTGATTTTAAAAATTGTGTTGAGGGTAAATATGGAAAAGAAGTTGAAATAATTCATAATCTTAGATCAAAAAGTCATGAAATTTATCTTGAGAAATCTTTAAAAGCAAAATTGGATAAAATATGATAAAAGATGGATTATGGATGATGGAATTACAACTCTTCAATGTGCACATTACTCAATAAAAATTTTTAATAAAGAAGATTCAAGCAGTGATGAATTTGAAGATTGAAGATCACCACCTGAAGTGTGAAGGTATGAAGTGTGAAACGTTTTTTGGTGGGTTTTAGTTTTTTCATGTTTAGGTTTGTAAGCTTTTAAAAGATATTTATTACAAGATACACAAAAATATTTTCCTCGAATTACCATATTTTTAAAATTAAAAAATTAGAAATTATAAAATTATGAAATTATGAAAATTTGAAAATTTAAGAATTTTAGAATTTAAGAAATTATAAAATTATGAAATTGAGAATTTAAAAATTTAAGAAACTTAAGAAATTTATTTTTATAATAAAAAATTCAGTATTACAATCAACAACTGAACTACCTCCAATTTTTTCGGGAGTTAATCAAATAGATTATATGCATGCCAATCAAATATAGCAACAATAGGACTGTAAGACACTTTTAGATTACTTGCTAGTATACTTTAAGTTGGATGTTTTTTATTGGCTGATGTTTTTGAAGCATTTAGAGGCAAAAACATTTTTTGAAGATGGATAGGAAGCTTTTTCTTTTGTTTCTATACCATGATTGAGTTGGGATTCAGCTCTTAAACAGTTATCTGAACCGGTAGAGCTTATTCAAGATCCGGAACTTTACCGGTTATTTGAAGCGGGAATTTGGGGTGGAATAACATTTATCAACAAACATCATGTTGAGTCAGATGATTCAACTCAAATTACATACCAAGATGTTAACAATTTATATGTATGGGCTTTATCTCAGAAACTTCCTGATGGAGAGTTCAGATGGTTAGAAGATCAGATTGAAATGGATAATATTATTAAAAGATGTGTGGACCGGGTAGACATTTTGATTTATGATCACATATAAGATAAATTAGAAGATTTGCTAATTGCACTCTTATTAACAAATGAACAAAAGACCAATTATGTAATTAATGGTATAGTTTTGACTGAGTGGTTGAGCTACGGTGTAGTAGTTTCAAAAGTCAAACGTGTTGTAGAGTTTAAGCAGGTAGCCATTTTCAAAAGATATATTGATTACAATACCAAAATGAGAGCATCTAGTACAGATCCTAGTACATATAGTTATAAGTTAAAGAACAATAGCTTATACGGAAAAACTGTTGAAAATTTGAAGAAACGAATAAATTTCAGATTATATAGTAACAACAAAAGACTGATAACTTACAGCAGTAATCCTATGTTCCAGCGTAGTATCAAGATTGCTGAGTTACTTTGCAAAGAAATGATATATACCAATGTATATTGAATAAACCGTACTTGATTTATCCTAACTTTACATGTATCAGTTTCAATGCAAAGAATTACAGAGTTATAGAGAGAAATTTGATTGCCAAATAAACATCGTAGCAGGTGTAACTGACCCCTTTTTCTTGGAGTTTAAAAATGTAGACTTACGCTCGCCACTGTATCCAAAAATGATTGTTGATGAGCTTCTAGATACTTCAAACTATCCAGTTACCGATCCATTGTTCTCAAAAAAAATTTGTTCTGTAATCGGAAAAGTGAAAAATTAGAATAAAGGAGCTCAATATAAAGAATGGGTGTTCCTCCGACCCAAGTGCTACTCACTCCAAAGTGATAATGACACTCTAAAAACTAAAGGAATACGTCTTAGAAATTTTGATCTTACAAATTCTGAAGCTTACAAAAAAAATATACTAATGGTGGAAAAGTGAGAATCCCTCAAAAGAGAATAGGAAGCATCAACCATCAATTGTATACTTTTAAAACAGAAAAACGATTTCTACAATGTTTGGATGATAAAAGATTTTGGTTCAAGTTATGCTTACGGACACAATAAGATGCATGCCTCAACTTCTCCATCAAGAAATAAATCTCAATTCAAACCACCAGATCCTATTAACAATTAAACAAATGTGTATTCATTGTGCATATCTAAATATAGATTGTAAATTAATGGCTTATTTAATAAGGCCAACGAGTATTATTCATTGTTGATAGTTACATAATAAATTTTAGTGATCCTTTTTCCAAATTCATTTATAGAATAAGTAATATTCTTTTGTTCTAAAAGTCAATAAATAAATAAAAATAATAATATTAATATTAATTAAATAACGTTTTTTTAATAAAATATTAATAAAATGTAATAAAAAGAAAATGCTAATAAAAAACTCTTCGTACGGTATATTTGGACAGTTTGAAATATAGGCATTATTATCTTGAATAGATAATATTTGGTAACTTTGATGTAGATCTTGATCAACATTTCAATAGCTGCTGAATGGACGTGATAATTGATGCGGTAAGGCGTTTGGTGGACACAGTGGAGAATATATTCCATAATTTTACATCGGAAATGTCGTTTTTGGAATTGACTAATTATGGTATTGATATTCTCTTTTATAATTTCTGCAATTTTAAAGGCAAATTTGTGTTAGATTGTCTCAATGCGGATGTTCTAGAAATGATTAAAAATGTGAAATATATTAAAGAGTATATTTTTAATTTTATTAAACATGTAAAAGTTAAAAAATTATAAAATATATATAAAAATATTTTTAAAAAATTAGTTAAAAGTTAATAAATTAGTTAATAAATATTAGAAAATTAAGTTAATATAAAAAAATAATTTTTTAGGTTATAAGTTAATTTATAATATTTTTAGTTGGTTTTTTGTGCCTGAAGATGACAGTCAAACTATCAAAATATAAAAAAAATAATATTATTAAGATAATTAAATAAAACCATCAATTCAAGTAGGTCTTATTTAATGACCCTGGGTTTTATTGATGTCAAAGTGTGCTGGAATCTTCCATTCTTATTACTTTTTTTAGAGCTGTTATTTCCTTGTGACTGCAGACTACTTGAGTACTCGTTAAACTGAATGTTGTTTTTCTTTGTCTAAATTATTAATCTGCCATTTTGGCAATCAGCCAAAGATCTTATTCTGGTTGAAAAATCAACGTATATTAAATTTTTTCGGGTGTAATTTTAAAAATTAAATCTTGCATTAATTCTATTGAGACTGTTCCTTTTTCATGTTTGAAGAGATTGGAATGAATATTTGCTTCTGAAGTACTTCTGTCTCCTAAAAATCAGTCGTTTAATGAAATTTGTAAAGAAACTGAATGTTTTTGATTGAACTTGTCAATCATAGCATTCTTGAGGTCTGAATATGAAGAACTGCTTAACGTGTCAAACTAATAATGAAAACGCCTTGCAACGGTGATTGGAATTGCTATAACAAGATTTTGAAATCATAATTTTTCGGATTTAATTTTTGAAAAATTGAAAGAGATTTCCAATTGTAAAACCAAAGTTGGAAAATTTTCACTGAATTGATGAATCTTGACTGTTGCTGTATTGATTTTTGCTGAATTTTTATTTGATTTACAATTTTTGTATTTTAAAAAATTAAATATTCTTTTTATAAATTAATTTATTAACAAATCAAATTAAATAATTTCATAATAATGTTGGGCCAGAACGTAAACGGCCTTGAGAAATGTTTAAATGGATCGGTAACACACATGCAAATATAACATGCAAATTTAAATAAACCTATTAAACACCAATTAAACCCTATCAAATATGAGAAAAAAGAGAATTAAATATAAAATAATAAACATAAAAATAAATTAAAATAATAACAAAACGCACCAAGATCCGCACGATACCAACACAAACATAACAAGAAAACACAACAAATTCGACAAAATTGAAAAATTAATAAAAGTTCATTAAAATGAAACTTAAATCAAAAGATTTGAATTAGTAATAATTCAATAAAAATCCTAAATGAAAATTATAAAAATAAACCAAAAAATAATAAAAATAAAGAATAGAATTTACTGGAAAATAACAAGGTCGAATTTTGTTTTACTGCATCAAATTTAACATGCGAGGAAAATAGGTATAAATACCGATTCATTTTCACATTACAATACACCATTTTTTTCAAACTGAAAATTACTTTTGAGTTTTGATTAAAAATCTACTACGAAACTTTTAGGTGAGATTTAGTTTTATGTGGAACTCTCTTTCCACGTCACATCCTCGCAACCTCGGTAGAGCTCTGCTTGGATGTCGGCGTGGGGGGAGAGGTGTGTTTTATGAAATTTTTGATTGAATGGATCAAGTAATTCTGTATTTTGTTTTGATATAAATTAATACATATTTATGATGATTAAATTTTGTTTTTCTTAAAAAATCAACTAAATATTTGTCGAAATTTTTCCGGCCCACAGCCAACACATATTGCAAGATAGTAAAATCTACATAGTGCAGATTCATGTAAGTGCGTGGAAAATCGCCAATGATATGTACCCGTGAAGACCTAGCGTGCGGAACGCAGGGGTCGTAACGTCAATATCACCCGTATAGATGAAACGAGAAATAAGGAAGAAGTCTTGAGCTACTTCCTCGTTTCTCATTTCTGCAAAATCGACTTAATTTATATTACACACGGCTCAAAATCCTCACACCGAGTAGTCCAGTGGGCACTCATTAACTATAATATAAACATAATCTGCGTCTAAGGCCAATTAAGGGAAGGTGACGGGAAATGAACAAAAACTTGAAATCGTTGTTATTTAGCATAAATTATGATATCAGCCTATGCTATGCACCCTAAATTTATATTATAAAGTCATAAAATTAATCCTGAATTTAGATCAGCTATAGTAAATCTTTATTATTAAATTTATATCACTAATTCGCGCTGTTAATTGCACCCATTTTTGTTAACGATAAACTCATGTTATTAACTTTCGATTCCTATAAATCATTATCCTTTTAGTAAAAATAAATTCGTATTCCTAATGGTAAATCTTTTATTAAAGATAAACTCATATTGTTAACTGTAGATGTATATCATTGTAAACCCTTTCATTAATAATACATTCATATTAATAATTGTAAATCCTTTGGTAATAATAGATTCATAGTATTAGTAGGAAAATTTTGTTAATAATTAACTGTAAATCTCTCATGAACAATAACTTCATATTATTAATTCATATTGTTAATCAAAAAAATATTTTGTAATAGTAAATTGATATTATTATTTGTCGAGTCGTATTGTTAACTACAAGCTCTTTTTTCGTGTTAGTAAATTCAGCTCCGTAATGGTAAAGCCCTTATTAACGACTAATAATACTAAAAGAAAATTGCACTATTCAAACTTGTCTTAACAATCGTAAACCCCAAATTCATGTAATTAATTATCATCGTCACTTATAGACCTCCATCACACGTTACTATCACCAATTCCAAATCATATATTAAAGTTACTATCAACTTTCCCTTATTAGATATAAATTCACACCAGGCGATCTATAAATTAATTTCAAGCCCTATTATTAGTAATGATGTTTCAATATTATTTGAGTGTTAATAACGACTACCAATTAATAGCGTTAGCATGTAAAAATAAATTATAATTCTCAATATCAGTTAGGATTTTTCACATGAATAAAATTTAGGAATTTAACACGTAAAATCACCCATAAAAATCAAAACTTACAAACATCGATAGAAAATCATAAAAATTGAGTGAACAATAGTCGAATTAATAATTCCAAAAGCAGAAAGTACATAAAAATCAAATTGGATGAGAATCAGATGTGCAAATCCATTGAATTTAAAGCTAGTCATCACGAAAATGTGCAAATGCATAATAGGTTGGCATGCTGATTCCAACGAGGGAGAGCCTTCGTCCGATCCAACGAGAGTGAGTTATTCCTTTTTCCCCGATACATCTGAGATAGGACGGACAGCAATCAACCTAGAGACATCAAGATTTCCATTTTTGTGTGTGTCGAACAATAAATCTAACTTTACCTAAAGTAAATCTCAGTAACCAGATAAGGTAAATCTCAAATAAAACCCACTCACTGGTTAATGGGAGGCCGCACGGAAGTTCGACAACATCATCTTGAACCATAGTATTTTCTCCAAAAGTTCAACATCAATTCCGTAAAATATAATCTAGAAATAATAAACAAATTAAAATGAAAATTTACGCTGACCGGAAACTTACGAATAAACAAATCCACCAACCGCGGAGATACGCGTCCAAAGTCGAATTATTTCAAACGCCGACTATTTTTCCATAATAGTTATGCAAATACAAAATTGAACCTGAACCTTGATACATCCGTTCAGTTCATAAGGTCGACAATCGACTGGTTAACACGACTAAATTATGTAAATTTTTTTTTGATTAAAAATGATAAATTAAATTTAACAATGTTTACGTTTCCACCGAATGGCGAATGATGCGCGATTATCTAAATAATATACTTATATTAAAATAGTATATAGAGTAATCAATAAACAGTATATAAACTTTCGCCCAATGTCAGTAAATCAATCTTACTAATGCACCGACAACGGAATTATAGGAAGAGAACCATTTCAAACAGCCCGACCGGCGGAAGACCCACAGCTGATCCTGAACACACAGGTAGTGATTTTTGTGCAAATAATGATGATTAAACGTAAAGGCTTACTGTGCTCTCGCAACATAATGCTATCCCCATCTTTGTGAATACTTCCGCATCGACCTTACTGTCAAACCCTATGGTAGATCTCGAAATAGAAATAACCCTTTATGTTTAAGTTATTGAAACTTCTTCTCCACGACACTAGAATAAATGACATAATCATTAGCTGTTAGCCATCACTTATGGATAAGAGAACACCGAACGGAAGGAACTCTTCACGCGTAGTGTAGTCAATTCATTTAACATCCCACTCGAAATAACCGAAACACTTACATCACCGATGCAGTATCTTAAAGGGAGTATATTAATTATGATTCATTCAGGAAATGCAGACCCCGATCTCATCCCAATGCAACTCGCCGACCGATGGAGAGAAGCCTGAAAACTCTACTGGCACTCTAAATCCCCACTCGAATTCCAACTTATCAACAACCGATCAGAGTATCTCGACCGAACTCCCGAGGTACCAGAACCATTCTGGGAAAAGTAGCACCCTACGGCTGAGATCTACGCACATGCACGGAGTCTACTCGATGACCTTCTCGATCACCAGCAACAAGTGGACCTACGAGTAGCTCGAGCCCGTCAATGTTTGGCAAACATTGAGGAGGACCTCGAAGCCGGCCGGATTGCTGTTACTTATTATCACCCACGACCACGCGGATCCCTGTGTGGAGACACCGGGAAAGAAAAGGATTCGCAGATGACGGGAACTCACCGGGGTCGAAATACCAGGAGGCCGGTAATGATCATCCCAAACTGCTCCCCCGAGGAATGGGTAGCAAGAGGCTTCACGGACACATGATAGTAAAATTGTGAACTCCATTTAGTTTGACATTTGTTAGTAAAATAAAGATTTTGTTCGAGTAAACATTAATTTCGTTTTTGTTGATGTTGTAACAATTCATTAAGAAAGTTTTGTTTAATTAGTTACTTCTGTGGTGATAACTATTGTTTGATATTATCAATTCCAGACATGGATTCCCCACAAACCCTGAGAGTAGAACTAGCCATAGCCCGACAAAATAACAAGAACCTATACGATCAGATAATTCAACTAACCCGAGAGGTACATCAAATTCGATCCACCTGGATAGATCCAGCAAAAATCAAACCCTCATGCCAGAGGCTCACAGCTGCTCAGAAAAGATGGGCCGAAGAAAAACAAATCAATCAGAGTTTACGTACGCAAATACGAGGACTGGAGGTCGCCCTATCCGCCAGTCAGGAAGGAGCGGCTGTTACCTATCCGATCGTATTCGCACCGGCTCAGTTAGCCTACCGGGAGTCGGCAGCTGCTTCAACTTCTGCTTCAACTTCGATCCCGAATCCTGCAGCAACCGTAAACACCTACTCCCGTCCCGGACGCAAAGAGAGAGCTAGGCGTCGTGCCGCCAAATCACTAACCTAATCCAAATCAAAATTTACAGACAATTGTAACTCCTATATAAAATATATTTTGTAGTTTGATTTTGTTCACTCAGGTAAGAGGATCCAGAAAATCATGACAGACTTCCTGTAATTTACTAGACTCTAATAAATACATGACATAAGGGGGACCAATTACAAAAAAGCGAGCACATGTCTTCTAACGACGGCTCGTTGGACCCGAGGGTTGTCCGAGCAATTACAGTATTAGCAATAGCACTCACTTTTTGCGGACAATCCACCCGCTCGAGCACATTTCCAACGTTGCCTAGCAACGGGTGTCGATTGGTAGTCAGAGTAATATTTTGTATGGCGTTACTAGGGTAGCAATGAAGATAAATAACTAGCAACCCCTGTAACCCACCAATAATTAAACTCAACATGTAGCATCAGGAAAACAAGCAGGCGTATATCAGCTTCTAAACAGTGCTCATGCCAAAGAAATTGATACAAATTGAGTGAAACTTAAATTTATAATAGCTTCGATAATTTTCCATTGATGTCATGATCTTCATTTTCGTGGCAAAACTGACTGTGATCTGTATTCACAGACTTACTTCATTTCCGAGTGAATTCTAGAGATAAGATTTTGCAAGAACATTTGTAATTATGTGCTAAGAATTCATTATATATATATATATATATATATATATCATCAATCCCAAAATTAAATTATTGATGCTCTACAAAGTTCGTTGAGAAAAACATTGATCAATGAAGTTAAAGAAGCCCATGTTTTCTCTGCTCTAGTTAATGAAACTGCTGACATTGCAACTCGATGGTCTGCCAAACAGAAAGCAATAAGAATTTTAAAAATGAAATTAAAAAAAATTATTGTTGCTTTGGAAAATATAGTGAAAAATGGAAACTCACAAACAAGGCAAAAGGCTTACATGCTTTACACTCAGCAACTAATAGTATTTTTGTAGTAGCATTGCTTTATATTATCAAAAGTAGAACTAGTTACTACTATGTTGCTAAAAGTTCAACTTGACCTGCAATATCTCAATACAGAAATTCGCACGCTAATCAAGATTTTGCATCGACCAGAGAACGTGAAGAGAAAAAATCAAACTTATCTGTCAAGATATGTAAAAATTATGTGAGTTAATGAGTATTGACCTTAAATTATCTCGTATGGGAAGATAATGGCACACAAATCTAATCACCAACAGATTCTATTGAGTAGATTCTATTGAGAAGATCGATATGTAGATTCGATTAATTGTGCTTTTAATGCGCGTTTTTCTGAGAACCATAGTACACCCTTCTCGCATTTACAACTGCACCCACGGAAAATAAAATTGTTGACAAAAAATGAATTTTTAAAGATTGCAACAAATTTGGAAGTTTTATTAGTTGTTGTTATTATTAGTTAAGCTTCTACATGGGATGAAACGTGCGCTGAAGATGACGTGAATAAATAAAAGGTGGAATATATAGATTTATTAGATAAGGTTAAAAGATTTTATCCAGCAATTTTTCAACCTAATAAAATTGGTCTGACTTTGCCCATTACAACATGTACTATGGAACGCTCATTTACCACAATACGAAAAGTAAAGACATGGACAAGGTCAACCATGCCAGAAGAACGATTGTCAGATTTATGCATGATAAGCTTACATAGAAATAAAATTTATGGCAACGAAGAATTTGTGAACGCTTCCATATCAAAGTACGCAAAGAAACCGAGAAGATAAAAATATTTATTTTAAGAAAATGACAAAAATAAATGACAGGTTTCATTTATAAATCTTATTCTGTTTTGCCAGAGTTATTCTATTATTTTGTTTTAGAATTATTTCTTTGATATTCATATTATATAAATGAATTTTTTAGAAAGAACGGTTGCTTTAATGTGTTAATTAAAACCTAGCTCAGTGGTCAAGTTTGTTAACCAAATTGGTAAATCCATGGGTTCAAGTCACGCTGCTAGCTAAAAATCGTCAAGACACGGCGTTAGCGTATATACAATGTATACAATGATGTATAGTATACATCATAGGAGTATTAAAAGTACGGTATGTAAGTGTACTGTGTAAGGATAGACCATCCTGACGACGAAATATGGCCATGCCCCGAACGTGGGTTAGTAAAAGCGACGACATCCAAATCCATAAAGGATTAAAATTAGGCCTTACTAGGTAAGTATCCCCACATACAACTGCGATCCGAAAGAGTACTCTAGTCACTTGTACGTTCAGAACCAAAAGACTTTACTCATGGTAGGCCACAGCTGGCCAGGTCAGAGGTATTTCCAATGAAAAAAATGTGTCAATTAAAATCTCAAACATTTCGTATTGTATTGTTAAGAAAATGAGAGATGGTGCACTTGCAACACTTTGCACCTCCCTGCTGACGCCCTTGGTTACTAAAATAATAAAATGTCAAATCCATCAACAAATTCTTAAATTTTTTAAAAATTCAAATATACATAGATTACAATTATGTATTTTGAAAATATTTAAGATAAACAAATAGCAATGTACTTATAATAGAAACAATAATAAACTTCTATAAATTAATTTCTAATTAATTTTTAATGCAATTTAGGATATTTTATCAATGAATTGGTCATTAATCTTCTAATTAACTCATGCCACAAAAGATTTTGTTCTTCTTTAGATTTTGCAAGAACAGCTCTATTTTCTAATGCTCGTCTGGATAGATAAGGCAGCACTTCTTCTACTGGTCCATAAGGCATATATTTATACACGGAAAACCCTAAACTACCTAAAATATGAAAATAATTAAATATTATTATTAACCATTTCGTACAGGCTATTTTTAAAGTTACAAGTTTATAAAGTAAAATAATTAGATAAATAATTTTATAAGTGTATTTGTTTTAATTAATTGAATAAGACCGAACATAAAATAATTTATTGAATTTCAATCCGATGTTTGTAATATTGTCAGTTACACTTATAACCTGGACCTAATTATATATATATATATATATATACAGTCAGACCTCCATAGTTTTCCATTTTCGAGGTTTTAAAAAATGTGGAAATGTACGGAGGATGGTAACTACACAGGTAAAGAATAGAAAAAATTAAACCGTAAAATAACGTACTTGTGATTTTATAAAATAATCAGAAATTTTGGAAAACTTAGTCAACTTCTTTTTTACCTGCAATGACTTGTTACGACTCAAAAAGCATATCCCTCTCTTTAACATCACCATCACCATCAAATATTACATCCGTTATCCAATTTTTTATTTTAAAATGTTTTTTATGATATTTTTACTAGTAAACTGGGAAACTTCTTCTACATCTTCTAATTCTTCAATATCAATGTTTTTTGATATAAACAGATCAAAATTCGTTTTTTCATCGCTGTTATCGGAAGAACTGTTATCCGAATTTTAAATTACAGAATAGCCGGCTTTAGTCCAACAATTTACAATTGTTTTACTTTCAACTTCTTTCCATGCTTTGTGTTTGAACATGATTGCGTTTTTAACTGTTAGATTTTTTTAAAGGACTTCGACCCTTGCGTTGAGTTAAAGCTGTAATGATATTGTTCTGATTAAAGGATGTTTAAATTTAAGTTTAAAATTTTTATTATCCCAAAATCGAGAGGAGTAGTTAAAAGAGCTTTGAAAGTGTTTACCACCCTTTCCCGAATTCCATCGTCGGCAGCGTATTTATTCAAATATTTAAAATTTCCAATAATTTTATTGTGCTCGTGACGGGAAACAAGTGAATGGTGAGCAAGAGGTGAATGGAGGGTTGAGAGGGTTCTAGAAATTTATATTTATAAAATCGATTTCACAAAAACCTATATCAGTGTAGTTAGTACCGTATTTCCCATTTATCTCATCCTTTTGATCTATATACGATATTCTATAATTTATATAAGGAAGGGTTATAATACCATTACTTTATATATAACGCTTATCATTATAATTACTTAAACCCTTCCTTGAATATTCTTTTAATAACATCTTATGAAGTTCTGATCTTAACGCCCATCCTTCTACAAGTTGTTGTTCTTTCCCCAAGAGACAGTCTCTTGCTTCTTGATATCCTAAGTCTCTGATTGAAGATTTAGAATATCCATTCACTCTTGAATGTCCGAAGCGTTTTTCAGATTATAAATTCTTTATATCTCTAAGAAATATACTTTGGATTTTAATCCGTAAAAACCCATGATTTTTGTCCAACTTCCCATTTCATCTTGAAATATTCAAGTTTTGTGTCATGGATATATTCTTGAACTTTCTCGATTTTTTCGTTGTTCACTAATTCCAGGATTATAGAACCAGTGTTTCCGAAATGGATCTTGAAATTCCCACCGTACGCTTTCCATAAGACATCGCATATAAATTTATACATAACCAACTTCGAGAATTCGAGAATTACAAATCCTATGTAATTGGATTTATCGAATTTGATCTTCGTATTTTTAAATTGCACAGCAGCACAATCATCGGAGAAGATCTTAAACCCCTGGAAACCTATTTTTTGAAGAAAGAGCCTTGAATCTATTTCTATCACTTACAATTTCGATCTCCTGGCGATTCCTTACATTCTCAAGAGTTTTTCCATAGAACGAGTTATTCATTAATTTATACAAAAAATCCCAAACTTATTCCCCGAGGTTTTTGATTCGAGTTTTTTCTTAATATTGAATTCAATATAGGGTTTAAGCCATTTGGACCTTTCTCAAATACAAAACCTGAGGAAATACCTAAAAAATAGTTTTCTGTAGTTCTCTTTGGTACATTCTTCCAAAGATTTCTTCTCCTTTTAAATCATAGTTATAGGTAATAGGTTTAGTGTCATAGATTTTTTTAATTACAAATATTTCTTTACTCCAAGAATATGTTATTCCTTTCTCAAATTTATTCTTCCATTTGAATATTCTTACTCGATCTCCAAAATTGAATTTTTGTTTTTCAATTAAATTATCATTTGCATTATTATTTTCAAATATGATTTCTCTAATTGAATCTGGATGATGACTTGCTTCTGTTGGAGTTGTTTTTATCATTTGGTGGATTTTATTGTTGTAAAAATAAACCAAATTATATAGAACATCAATCCAAATTCTATTTCCTCTTTCTGTAAACTTTTTGTTCATTAGATTTTGAAGTGTTCTGTTGAATGGCTCGATAATGGGATTATGTGATGGGTTTGTGTTCTTACATCTGGTTGATTGAATGTTGACTAGATTTTAATATCATTTTCTACTAAAAACTCTTGGAATAATTTGTTGTCGAATGTTTTACCATTATCAACGTATAATTTACTAGGAACTCTATTTGGATTTGATTCAAATAAATTTTCAAAAACCTCTTTTATTGTTTCGCTTTTTTATTTAGTAATGGAACATATCTAGTGTATAAATCTATAAGAGTCAAAATATATCTAAAGTTTTTATTATTTTTAGAATTAACGGTTTTAATTAAATCTGCAGACCAAATATCATCTATTTATAAAATGTTAAATTTGTCTTGACTTTAGGTATTAAAATTATAATTATGCAATACATTTAAAGGTTAAATTAAAAATTAATAATTTTTATCTTTATTTTTGAATTTTAAATAATTCCAGGTCTTTATTGGAATATTTTCAAAAAATAGATATGGTTTTTTTATTAAATTGACCCTTAAATTTCAAATAGGCCGAAGAGAAGGAGCTAAGAATAAAAAGAGAAGTATCTTGGATGTATATATTGATGATCATCCATATTTTAAGACATACGAAGGGGTTACTGAATATACTACTTATATTAGTTTATCAATAAATCGAATATAATATTAAAAATATGTTTTTATTTATTTTTAACCCATTTAAAAATAAATGTGGTTTTTAGTTGTGGTTTTTTGGAGCCCTAATCATTACTAAAAGTATTTTAATTTCAGATTGGATATTTTAATTTATCAAATGCAAACATTAATGGATTTTCATTGTGTAAATGTAGTGAATATGGTTCACGAGATAATAAAACATGTGATAAATACAGTGGAAAATGTCGTTGTAAAAATGGTTTCACTGGTATAGGATATGACGAAAAAAATCAGAATGGTATATAGAGAAACCAACAAATCCATTAGAACATTTAAAAGAAATTAAAATAAATTTACCACCAGTCTCTAAATCAGGATATTATAACTTTGTAATCACTACGGATACTAAAAATGTAATTCAGATTTCATTATTTTTTCTTTTATTTTCATTGTAGATGCCGATTTTCTATAGTTTTATAATTGTTGATGACCATATTGATGATCATTCATATTTTAAGACAAACAACGAGGTTACTGAGTATACTAACCATAATAGTTTATCAATAAATCGAATATGATATTAACAATATATGTTTTTATTTATTTTTAACCTCTTTAAAAATAAATGTGGTTTTGAGCAGTGGTTTTTTTTGGAGTCCTAGTCACCTTCTTTTCGTTAAGAATTTTATCGTTGTAAAATCCACCTTTGCTTTTAATCATGTTTATCCATTTGAACATCATCTACACCTTCGTACCAAGTTGAATTGGATGAGGTAAGAAAATTAAAAACCTGATTTTCTACAAGATAGGATCAATTTTGCTTTAATAAAATTCTTTCCTATTAATTCCTATTATAGAGTCAAACGTTCTTGAGTACAAGGGATGTGCCGGGTTATAATTGGGCGTATCTAAAATGTTGTCTCTTATCATTGCCTGCAAAAGAGTATCTAGCTTACAGTGCCTAACCTCAAGAAAATATGAATCCGTGTCGCCGGAAACGATATTTATCTCGCAATTAAATTCAGTACGGTATTTCGCTAATTACTTTTGTTGTAGCTCATGCATGTGTCGTTGTCTATATATAACATTTATACCGAGAGAAAGATAAAGCTTGAGAAGACGCCAATAAAGAACATGGTTCATTTTATTTTTTTATGTAAAATTTAGTTTTTTTGAAATGCTATTTATTCGAAGTAGTGTGGTTTAGTTTTTTGGCGGAATTGTAAATTTAAAAATGGGTTTGAGGATTTGTAGTTGGAATTATTTGAATAAATTAAATTGCTAACAATAAAATGAATTTGTCTTATAAAGAAAACATATTTTAAAAATGTTTCATATGATCGATAATGATTTATCTAGTAGTGATTCGGAATCAAGATTTTTCAGCGGAAATTATGAAAATTGATACGTATTGAGAAAATGTTTTAAAAAATCCTCTTGATCATGATTCTCATTGGAAGTTAATTAATGCACTAAAAAATTCAGAAAATATGATTGAAGCAAGAGAATCAAGAGAAACTATGCATATTTATTATCCATTGTCCCCTGAAATGTGGATTGATTGAATAAATGATGAAAAGTCTATTAATTCAGACAACGATTTCATACGTGCTCTATTCATTCGTGCAATTGGAGATTATAAAAGTGTCGATGTATGGTCTGAATACTGCCAATTTATGTTAGGATAAAGAACTGATAAAGAGGAAATTAGATAGTGTTTTGAAGTTGCTATTGCTCAAGTTAGGATTCATTTAACCAGGGGATACTTAATATCGAGGACTTATCTTATTTATGAAAAGTCACCTTTGTAGTAGTAATGAACAAAAGGAATGAATATATAAATTATATTTAAGACAATTATCTCTCTGTTTACAAAGTAATGATGAAACATTAAAAGAATTTCTTGAGTGGAATCAAGAGAATAAGGAATAAGAAAATCAAATCCAACACTCTACATAGCTCGCTAGTACTATGTGCCCTTAATTTTGTGTTGTTGTCTATATATGCTTGATATATAAGTGCTTGCTTAAATTTAATCGCGATGATTTTTTACAACCTTCACACCGAGAGAAAGATAAAGTTTGAGAAGCCACCAATGAAGAACATGGTTCAACTTTTCAACGTTTGACTTCGTTGGACACATCTTTTCCGGACCAATCGGAAAATCTTTCAAAGAATCATGCACACAATGAGGAATCTCGATATTAATCTCCATTGTATAACCATACAGTATTTCGATATCTTCATTGATGCATTCCGATAAAAAATGATCTAAACCATCATATACCCAAACAAAATCCACATACGGAAGATTTTGACTAAGAGCCCAACCGTACAAATTCTATGGATGCGAACTATATTACGTTTTAAAAGAGATAATATACTATATATAAAACAATGATGGCCATTATTTTGGACATTAACTATTGCCCTTTTTGCCAGATAAAGATCTTGGTGTGGGGATATAACTATGACGGGCTAGTCTATTTATTGAATAATATTTGTTTAATATAAAATCGATTTCTTTGATTATAACAACCTGCAATCCACTCCCTAAATATGTGAAACGTTCTATTTTATTATTTAATTTAGTTATCCCGTCGAGCAGAAAATTATCAGAAAAAAGTTCTGCTTTATTACTAAAAAAGTTATCTTTAATTTTACCATCTTTTTCAAATTGAATAAGAATGGTGAATTGTATCTTAACTGACCCCAGTTTCTTAATTTCTGATTTTAATTTATTATTTTATTTGTTAGGGAGATTTACATAAGATTTTCGCGTTCAACATCAAATCAAATACTTTTATGGGTTCCATTTAAATCCAAATGTATTTCAGGTTCATCATAAACATTAATTGACCCCCTATCTGATTATTATTAATTTAACTCTCATCATCGCTAATCACGATTTCAACCCTTTTAACTTTAGAGGGGATAAATAGGATATTTGCAGCAGGTTGTTTATTAGTTTTATTTTTATGTCTCGAGTTATTATTACTATTATTATTATTTCGTTTATTTATTTTCTCAAAAAGTGCTTTTTTATTTAAAATAAATTGATTTATTTGGTTAGAGTGCCCCTTATAAAACTCTAAATAATTTATATCTTGGGCAGTCTCACATTTGGGGCATTTGAAAACATCGATCCCAAAGAATTTACGACCTTAGTAACGCTCCATTTTACCATATATAATTTCATTTCATCAATATTATAAATTTTTCATTTCAGCAAATAATATCATAACTTTTTCAACAAATATGGTCATAAATTTTTAACAAATATTATTATAAGTTTGTAGGTACCAATTGTATGTACCTGAATTAATCCATAAATTTTAATTATAAAATAACAAATGTAAAGAATGGATTATTGCTTTTAAAGTCATCAAAAGGTTTACCACAATTAAGGTTTTTATCCAAATTTCTCACTATACTCTGCATATATGTAGCACAATAATTATCATTATCGAAATCCTGAGTATATGTTTCTCTATAATAACTATTTTTCGATAAAGTTAACGATGTTACATCAAGCGTAGCGAGGAGGGTTGAGGGGGGACAGTTGCCCCGGGCGCCACTTCTTATGTGGCGCCAAATAGACGAAATGTATAATAAAATTATACATGTAGTCAAGCACTGAAAAATTCACTCTCAAGTTTGTATCGTTTTGAGTGCTGAACGGCTGGGCACACGTTAGAATCGCGGTACCACCAAAAAAACATTGCAACGAAGCGCTAAAAAAGTTAACTCTAACGCTATTCTTTTTGATGCGGTGCCTTCAAGCAAATAAAGCCAATGCTAAGGGTCGGCATTTTGAATTCTATGCGTTTGTGATTGCAATCTCGAGCGCCGAGCGCTTTAAAACTGGGGCGCTGTAACGCAGCGGCGGTACCATCAAACAGATATGCCCGCTTAACAAAGTTAAACACTAAACCAAAATCTAAACCAAAATCTAAACCAAAATCTAAACCAAAATCAATGCACTACGCTGGGTCACCGCGAAGTCGCATTCGCGCTTCTCGCTAACGCTATGTAGAAGTAGAATTTTCAGTTTTGCAATGCGGTGCTTTCAATCATAAATGCACGAATGCACCAGTTTTTGACCTTTTCAACGTTTTCTTCAGGCATCCGCTTAATCTTAATCAAAAGTGTTTCCAAATTGTTACAAGTAAGTAATTTTTTAAAATTTCTTATTGTTGCATATACATACTCAGATTTAATCAAAGAATCACGCAACGTGTCGATTATCCGCCAATTTATTTACATCCTGTATATTAGAATTGTTTTTAAATTCAATATACAATATTTTATTATTATTAAAATTTTTAGTTTTCGGCTTTTAGATGCTTCCCAAAAAACTCTCCAGTTTTCAAAATCGCAAGCGACAGGCAACGAGGGAAGTAAGTAGGTGGTTATGTCACCGCTGGACCACATACCTCTTCCCACCTGCCCCGGGGTAAAATTTTTTTCTAAGTCTAAAAGTACAAAAATTTTCAAACAAAGACCTTGACTCATTCAAGGTCATTGGATGACTCATCGTATTTTTCAAGGTAATTTAAGCAAAGACCATGACTCATCAAAAAAATTTCTCAAGTTCATTCAAAAAATTTTCAAGATCACAGAATTTTTAATCATTTTTCAATTATAAACTATCTACTTACTTTTATAAGTAGTATATATTTTTTAATATATATTATTAATATTATTATTTTTATTATTATTTTTATCAATATTATTATTTCTCAAGGTCATTCAAAAGTAGGTCCAGGTCATTTAAAATTAAGTCAAGGTCATTCAAAAATTTTTCAAGGTCAC
The DNA here is from genome assembly GCA_022537955.1 of Schmidtea mediterranea. NCBI lineage: Eukaryota > Metazoa > Platyhelminthes > Tricladida > Dugesiidae > Schmidtea > Schmidtea mediterranea. Next base: position 107,058,927 of record CM039681.1, on the reverse strand, counting down.
AGAATTTTTAATCATTTTTAAAATATAAACTATCTACTTACTTTCATAAGTAGTATATATTTTGTAATTTTTATTCTATTTTCATTATTATTTTTTATTAATATTATTATTTTTATTAATATTATTATTTTTCAAGGTCATTCTACTATAGTAATATTGTCGAAGAGCTTTATTCAAAGCCCATTCCAAATACTTCCGATATCGGGCAACGCAGCAATGACATCCATCGCCACATGGATATTCAGGTTCTATATTCTTTAATATTTTGTTTTGTTCGATATCCCATAGGAACTCGTCTATTACAGAAAATATCCATATAGATGTGTGATTGAATACCAAGTCTGGAATTATTGATGTTAGCTTGTTCTTCAATATTTCATAAATCTGGATAATAGAATTCCAGACATTCTTTAAAATAATCATCTAAAAATAGTTAATAATAATAATAGTAATAATAAATTACCATAATGTTTAATTTCATTCATAGCTTGAACTGCGCTCGGTACATCCATTATAATGATAAAAATTGAAATAACAATTACTTTTATACTAATTTAGACCAATGAGAAGTTAAACACACACACAAACCTTTAGCTATAAACAATAAATATTAATTTATATAGATTTGAAAAATGATTAAAGAAATTTTAATAATAATATTAGTTTTTAATATGGCTAACTCAATTGTTGTAATCGTTCAAGGTAAAAATTCAACAAGATGTGTATGTCTTGATACAGCAGTATTGATGGATATTTTGTATTTGATAGATAGGCCTAGATATTTGAAAATTCCAGTCAAAAGATTATCTGAAAGAATGAGTAATTTAGAAGTTAGATTTGAACTCACATATGAGACTTTAAAAAGAGCTATTAACGAATTATATGATGATATTCTATATCTAAATCAGACCATTGGTATTATCAAAAATGAATTAAGAAAATCAATATTAGAATTGAATGAAAATCGTAAACTTAACGAAAAAATGATGAATCAAGTTCAATATAGTATAAAATTATATTCTAATAAAACATCTGATCAGTTCACTCGTATAATGAAAGAAGTTCAACAACCAGTTACCAAAGAATTTAATGTTAACAGTGCCAACAAGTCATCATTGCCATTTCCATTATATATTTTTACATATTTTCTTAATACTGCAACTTCTTAATGTTCATGCATGTTTCTGATTGGCCGAATATAGTATAAATAAGCTTACACTTTCAAATATTTTTATAAAATGCCAGAAACTAAATTTTTTATAACTTTGTTGAATGACCTTGGTTTCTAATAATAGAGAAGAAAATGATATAATTAAAAACATAAAATTCATGGTAAACCGTACCGAGAAAATCGTAGAAGACATCCCATTTGATTATGAAAAAATTCTCAATTTGCAACATCGGAGAGAAAGAAGGCATTCCAATCGATATTTAGTTATATGTTTGATGAAAAAATAATAAATGGATGCAAATAATCGTAGGATTAATGTATATGAAACATATGATATTAATATCTGGATCCGACTATGAAAATTATTTCCAATGGTCTATAGAGGTAAATTTATCAATATTTAGATAATAGAATCAAAAATTGATCCATGGTGGATGGATAGCGATTATTCAAGTTGCCGCAGAAGCCAAACGTTCAGATATTTATATCGCAAATTGCAAATTTTTATAAAAACTATTAACTGCAGCATCGATTTTATATACATGTAATAAAGTTTATCCTAAATTTTAATAAATATTTCTTTGTTATTATTATTAAAAAACTACATTTTTAAAGATTTATTGATTATTACATGTACATTCTTCATCACCACAATATTCTGTCATTATATTTTCTATAACATGGTCAACACAAGTCTTAAATTCGTTAGGCTCAACTTCATCTTCATCATTAATAATTTCAGTATCATTAATAATTTAGGTTAGGTTAGGGTTATTAGTGTATGCTTGTCGAGCAAGAAAATCAATAACTGTTGCATCTCTAGGATTCTTGAAAATAACTAAATATTGAACATTTAAATTCCTTGTTCGATGTGCGCCACCCTGATGAAATAGCGGTAACATAACCACCTACTGAAAGTATAACTTGAAAAACAACGAGGCAACATTAAAAGTTCTTGATATCCAAGAATAATTCATCGGCATCTTCAGAACCACACACGTTACCTGACAAGACCACTCAGAATATTTTAGAAGATATTTCTGAATCTACAATTCCGATATCTGAAATCAACCTGAAGGATGTATCTGAGGCACCTGAAGAGGATGAAATTGCATTAACAACAGAAGATTCTGTTAATTCAGAAAATGCATCAGCATCATCACCAGAGTCTCTAAACTCTGACGATTTACACATAATCGACACATCTGCTAATACAGCTAATATTCCATCTGTACTTTCTTGTAACGACATCGGCTATTTAGAGTATGACAAGATATCACGTTTGATAATTTCCCAACGACTCAAAGACGAATTGGTAGAGCGTGGATCATCTGCATTTCAAAACAAAATTGGTCCATTTGAATTTCGCGATGGACGTTCAATGCATTCATCGTGGTTCACCCGCCGGCTGGTTAATGGAGATGAGATAAATCGAACATGGGTGCTTTATTCCCCATTAAAAAGTAGTGCATATTGCTTCTGTTGCCTATTATTTCCAAAGTCAATTAACAATCAGCGTTCTGGACTTACGTTGCTAGTAGGTTTCAAAAAGTGGAGAAAGCCAGAAAAAATGTCTGCACATGAAAATAGTCCAAACCATCGCGCTTCATTTACTGCCTGGAAAGAAGCGGAGCGACGGATTATGTCGGGTAAGGGAATCGTTGCAGAATTGCAAGCCCAAATGCAAAATGAAAAAAATGGTTCTGAAATGCTTACTTAGTTGCGTTAAGTTTTTAGCATCTCAAAATTTGGCATTGCGAGGCCATGCAGAGAGTTTAGCAACAAATAATGGTTGTAACGTTGGAAATTTTCTTGCTACTCTGAAACTTTTAGCTGAGTATGATCCTATACTTTCTAACCACCTTGATCATGCCAGACAAAATCCAGGATCTGTATCATACTTGTCACTACAAACCCAAAATGAATTTATTGGCTTACTAGCGTCGAAAGTAAGAAATAAATTCCTAAATGACATCAAGAGAAACAAATACTATGGTATTTTGTTTGACTCCACTTCAGATCAAGCCCACCGCGAACAGTTATCACGCGTGATAAGGTATGTCGATGTTGATTTTTCAAACAAAACTGTGACTATTAAGGAATCATTTTTGGGCTTTATTGAGCTACATGCTAAAGATGCAGCCACTCTTGAACATGTTATTGTTGACACCCTTGAAGCCGATAATTTACGTCTGGATGACTGCAGGTCGCAATGTTATGACAATGCTGCTTTAATGAGTGGGTATATATCTGGGCTTCAACAAAGGATTTGCAATAGAAATCCTCGCTCAATATTTGTGAATTGCAACAATCATAGCTTAAACTTGGCAGGTATGTACTCAGCTAAGCAGGATGCTGTTGCTGTTACATTTTTTGGTACATTCGAGAGCATTTACCTTTATTTTTCTTGTTCCACACTTCGATGGAATGAGCTTAAAAATGTAATCAGCAACACTGTTAAGCGAGAATGTGAGACCAGATGCATTGCTAGAGCAGATGCGGTCAAGGCTGTGCATAATGGAGTAAACGAAATTGTAGGGTTACTCGAAAAATTGTCAGATGATAGCAGCCAGACTCAGGACACAAGGCTGATGTCGAAAGATTGCTGGCAAATATTTTGGACTTTAATTTTCTCGTCTTATTGCATTTTTTGGCATCCAATTCTAGGTAAAATTGACCGAGTCCAAAAACGTTTGCAGGAGCCAACAGTAAACTTCGGGGAAGCAGCATCAGATCTGCAATCTTTGGAACTTCATCTCAATGAAGTGAGATCAGAATTATGCGAAGAAGCCATTCAAAAAGCAAATGATATGTGCAATAAACGGGGAATTGCAGTAGAAAGCCGAGTCAGGCGAAGAAGACGAATGGCGGGAGAAATGGCACGAGATGCGGGACTTTATTCGGAAGAAAATATTAACAGAATAATGAAAAGCATTATTGATCGTTAAAGGCAAAATTTTCGTTGAGATTCAAACGACTTCAAGACCATAATTTCAAATTTGGCTTTCTGCTTAATATTAATAATTCATTAAGCATGAAAAAAGTCTATTTGGAAGAAAAATGTTTCAATTTAGCAAGCTTTTATGACAGCGACGTTAATGGGACGGAGTTGTTCAACGAAATTTGCGATACTAAAATGCTAATGAAAACAAGATGTGATACTTTGCTATCATCGCCAGTTGATTTGTTGAAGCTTATAGTATTGTATGGTGAGTATGTATTTTCGAATTTAAGAATTGCTCTGCAAATGTTATTAACGATTGCGGTATCAATTTCAAGCTGCTAGCGCTCTTTCAGCAAATTAAAATTAATACTATCATATCTACGGGAATCTATGGGTCAAGAACGTTTGGATAGTTTTGCACTCTTAAGCGTATAACGCGAAACTCTTGATAGTATTAATTTTGATGATGTCATTGATACATTTGCGGCAGTAAAAGCCAGAAAAATTTATTTTTAATGTAGTGATAAACAATATTTATTGTTTACTTTTTAAAATATTATTTTATTATTATATATTTTTATATTTTATTATATTTTTATCTTTGTTATTTTTTTAAAAATATTATTTTAGAATTTATTAATATACATTTTATATTTTTGGTTTTACTTATGTCTATTTTGATATCCAAAATTTTTTTTTAAAAAAGCACAGGGCGCTAAAAATATACCTTTCCCCGGTCGCCAAGTACTCTCACTACGCCACTGAGGGTATGATCCATTATATTAAGATAGTAGTCTCACCGCTAGATCAACAAAGACCATGACTCATCAAACACTTTCAAGGTCATTGAAACAAATACCATGACTCATCAAAAATTTTATCAAGGTCATTGGATGTGTCACCGCTGGATCACCCATTCAAATTCATTAGATGAATCATAATAATTTCTCAGTGTCATTGAAACAAAGACCATGACTCATCATTTCCTCTCTCAAGGTCATTGAATGAGTCATAATATTTTTCAAGGTCATTGAAACAAAGACAATGATTCATAATATATATATTTTTAAATTTATTTATTTTTTATTTTATATACTTTAATTAATTTATTTATTCAAGTCAATAATATTATTTATTTATTTTTTAATTATATTATTAATAAATTTAATTATTTGTTTTAATCAATTCAAAAATATTTTTTATTTATTTTTTAATTATATTATTATTAAATTTAATTGTTTGTTTTAATCAAGTCAATAATATTATTTATTATTAATTATATTATTATTAAATTTATTTGTTTGTTTTAATCAAGTCAATAATATTATTTATTTATTTTATTATATTATTATTAAATTTAATTGTTTGCTTTAATCAAGTCAGTAATATTATTTATTTATTTTATTATATTATTATTAAATTTAATTGTTTGCTTTAATCAAGTCAGTAATATTATTTATTTATTTTTATTTTATATACTTTAATTATTTGTTTTAATCAAATCAATCATATTATTTATTTTTTAATTATTTTTTATTTTTATTTATTTATTTTTAAATTATATTATTATTTAATTTAATTGTTTGTTTTAATCAAGTGAATTAAATAATTATTTATTATTTTATTTTCATTTAATTATTTATTTAATATTTTTATTATTATTTTTATTATTGTTATTGTTATTATTATTGTTATTATGATTATTATTATTATTTTTATTATTAAAATAATTTTAATTATCATTATTATTATTATTATTTTTATTGTTATTATTATTATTTTTATTATTTTTTATTATCATTATTATTATTTTATTATTACAAGTTTTTATTATAATTTTCATTATTATTTTATATAAATTTTCAACAAAGTATATAAAATTAATATTGAATTGAAAAAGTTTGTACAATGTTATAATAAAATCGATATACAATATATTTGAATAAATATGATATTCATGTTATGGCTTAAAATATGAGAAAAGTTTTATATGTGCTATTTAAATAATATGTACCCTTTGAACACCGATATTCAACAACTTAACCCACTTAAAAATAAAATAAAATTTTCTCTCAATCATTTCCCCTTAAAATAGTTGGTTATTCACATACTCACAATATGTTATCAATAACTAGTTACTGATCAAATTAATATCAAAAATTGTTTACTGACCAAGAAATCTTTAAATGAAAGCACATAAAAATTTGAACAATCAATAGAAGTACAATTTCAATTACAAATTTTATTAACTTCTTCACTCTTTATCGATCCTTGATGTCTCCAAATTGTTTGGTTGTTTAGTTACCTGATTGCTATCAAGAAACTATTAATCATTGAAGCCCAATCAATTGTAGCATCTTCTCTGAATAAAAATTTATTGCTTTACAGTCTTTTATGTGATTTATTGAAATTATTTTGTAAAACTTAATAGTTTTGTTAAAAACAAAAAAAAACTTTAAAATTTTTCTACTATTTTTGTAATATTTTTAATTGCATCCAACAAATGAACAATTATTAAAAGTTATTTTCAAAGATGAATGTAAACCTTTTCATTTAATTTTCACATACCCCTAAATAAATTAATTACTAACAGCTCAAAAATTAGTTAAATTTATTTTCACACATTTTCTATTCATTTCAACTCTTGTTGTTTATTGAATGATAAATTAATTAATAAGTATAAATGGTTGTAATTGATAGTAAAAAGAAACTTGATTAGAAAAATATTCTTAAATTAATTTCTCAAAACATATATTACTTTCATTGTACTTGGAATAAATTTTCATATATTTATTGAAAATGATTAAACTCTTAAAATTAACTCAAAGATCCTAAAGGTTTGAATATTGAATGAAAATTCATTGTACAATTTCTCTTCATTCGTAGAAATAATCATATATATTTAAATTATCCAGAAAATTGTCAATAACAACATAATTAATGCGTAACATAAATTTTTTAAATGCTAGTCAATTTTAATTTTTAATTAAATTACAAATAATAAAATCAAATAAATACTTGAATACAAATAATTACATGAATCAAACATTTTCTTAGAACTGAACACGTATAGTATATTTTATTCAGATTCCAATAATCATTAAAATTATGCAAAATCTTACTGATATATTTTGTTAACCCTTACTCTCAACCAATCATTTCTCTTTAAATGACAATAATCCCAGCTATATTCATTATTTTTGATAAAAATCACCGACTTATTTCGTTATTGAACCGAATAAATTTCTTGAAATCACCTTAAATAAAATTCATCTCTCAACCAATCATTTCCCTTTAAAATATAATAAAATTTACTCTCAACCAATCATTTCTCTTTAAATGACAATATTTACACTCTCAGCTATATTCATTATTTTCATAAAAACACCGATTTATATCGATATTCAACCGAATAAATTTCTAGAAATCACCTTAAAAAAAATTCATCTCGTGACCAATCCTTTCCCCTTAAAAGATCATAAATTATCTTCTTAACCAATCAGTTTTTTTTAAATGACAATATTTCCACTCTCTCAAAAGATTTGCACGCATATTGATATCTATCTGAACAAATCCCCCTAAAAATATTATAAATTCTTCCTCTATATTCTCCATTTATTCTCTGCCACTCCACTGAATCTGCTTCTGGGTTCGTTCAAATCTTCTCCATTACAAGATGATTTAAATTTTAATTTGACATTAGGTAGTAATTGACACATCGTTTATTGTAATCCACCTAAAAGTGATATTGCTAATGGTAACATTACCCCGATAAGAACGAATTGTTGTTTATATATGATTTTTCTCATTTGCTTAAGATTTTTATTATTTACTAGCGATAACAAGGTTTTCTATGTTTTTTCAACATAGGATTTTTAGATTTACTGATTTTAATTTTACCTTTGACTACTTTTAGTAGAATTTTGAGTAAATCATCGACAACAAAATTTGGAAATGATTGTAAAATAGACATTCTTTTCATACTCGAAGCCTTTAACAATGCATTAAAATACGTGAAACTCCTATAATTTTTTACAATTTTAACTTTTTCACTCTTTTTCGTATTCCTTTTAATAGGATTAGGGTTTTTCAAAATTAGATTCATAGCGGGGAAATTTTTGGTTATTAGCTTTTTAGATGGTGTATAACTGGTTTAAGGTGGAACGTTTTCAGTCTTTATTTTCTTTTTAATAGTTTGTCTAAGTTTTCTGACATTTTAAGCCTGGATTTCATAAACATTTTTACATGTTAATGTTTTCAACTTTGTTTATAAACCATGGCACCTTCTTTATTTAACTGTTGCATCTCTAGGATTCTTGTTCGATGTTCCCCACCTTGGTAAAATAGATTTCGAGTAATAAAAATCACAGTCACGCCAACAATTTATATATATGGCTTTTGTAATATTTATAAAATAATAATGGATGTCAAAAAAGAATGTCCGAAAACAGATTGGTAAAAAGTAAAAATTATTATGTATAAAATGAATGATGATCTGGTTTTCTGATCTGGTTTTTATCTAATACTTGAAGAAGTAATTAAAATAAAATCTAATTAAAATGAATGATGAAATTTCAGGAGAAGAAATTTATCCGGTTTTTGTTCATATGACATATCCAATAATTGAAGATATTGAATCTAATAATCAAGAAGATATTTATAAACCAATAGTACCTGAAGTAAATAAAATAATTGAATCTAAAGAACCTAAAATAAATAATCGAATAAATGAATCTAATAATCGAATAAAAATGAATAATCGAATAAATGAATTTTTACTTGAAAAGAAAAAATTAGATGAAAGATTATTACATTACCAAAAAATTAAAGATCGATGAACAAAAGCAGATTCAGCAATTAAAATAACATGTGTTTCAATAACTGGAATTCTAGCAGTTTCAACTGCAGTCTCGGATCATTTGGAATAACTGGAGGTGTTTCAATAATACTTACATCTGTATTTGGTGGATCTAATGCTCTATATTTATTTTTATCTGAAACTATTTCAATAGGATTCAGAGCACGAAAGAAAACATTTATCGTGAAGTATTTCAAGAATTATCGATGAGAATAAATAAACTTTTGGTTGGTTTCTGGGTGTTGATATTTTGAAACTATATGGTTGTTACCCAGACAACCCCATACAAATATTTCCTTTGCTTACCACTCGGCACCCGTTGCTGAGCAACGTTGGAACTGTGTTCGAGTGGGTAGATCGTCCGCAAAAAGTGAGCGCTATTGCTAATGCTATAATTGACCGAACGATCCATGGGTCCAACGAGCTGCCGATAGGAGGCATGTGCTCGATTTTGATTTTTAGGTCCCATTATTCTCCTATCTCTGTCAAATGTTAACCTACACTCTCATTTCCTTCATTGTTATGTCCATTCCCATAGTCCTTCTTATCGTTGTCCATATCTTTGGTCGGTACACCCTTGGTTATGTTAAGTATTCACACACTAGTTCTCTTACTTATCATTATTATTATTGTTATTATTATAATTACCGTTACCCTTATCATTATCGTTATTATTATTAAGATTTTGTAGGGATCCTTCCTTATTCTTCAGCGTTAAAATTTTTTATTGGTATACAACATTAGCCGTAATCCATCTGTATTTTTCGGTTTTTAATAAAGTATTTTTGTAAATTCGAAAATTTTAGCTGCGTTCCGCCTTTATTTTACGGTTCATCCATATTCTACCGTTTTCGACAAAGTATTTTCATTGACTCGGAAAATTTGAGCAGCGTTCCGCCCTTATTTTACACGTTCCATTTTTACGTTACTATTTTTGTTAAGTATTTGAATTAGTTCGGAAAATTTGAGCAGCGTCCCGCCCATATTTTCCGCCTCAACTCAAATTAATTTATTTAATTCTTATTTAAAAACATTATTTTTCATGATTTTGGTCGTTCGGATTAATCTTTTTCCGATGGCTATTCATTTTAACTGTTGCAACGATTTCGCAATTTTTCCCGCTACCCATTCCCTCTTTTTGTCCTTAAGATCTATGTATGTTCATTTCATAGTTAATGAGTGCCCACTGGACTACTCGGTGTTAGAGATTTTGAGCCGATTGTTGTTAAAAATTTATGTCAATTTCACAGGAAACGGGCGATGAAGGAGCAGCCAAAGGGCCACTCATTTACCCTCCAATTTCCCCTATGTACGGATAATATTGACGTTCCGATCCCTGCGTTCCGCACGCAGGGTCCTCATGGGTACAGATCATCGGCGGTATTCCACGCACTTACACGAATCTGAATACTGTATATGATTTTATTAACTTGTGATGTGTCTTTGGCTGTGGGCCGGAAAAATTTCGACAATTAGAAAAAAAAATTTAAGCATTATAATAATTTATTAAAACCAAAATTAAATTACCGGACACATCCATTAAAATTCATAAATACATCCATCCAAATTAAAAAGCCATTGAATTAAACTTCCTAAATAAATCTGATACATCCATAAAAATTCATAAATCCATCCAAATTAAAAAGCCATTGAATTAAACTTCCTAAATAAATCGAATACATCCATAAAAATTCATAAATCCATCCAAATTAAAAAGCCATTTAATTAAACTTCCTAAATAAATCGAATACATCCATAAAAATTCATAAATATACTAATTCAAAGTAAAACTGTTGACAACCAGTGTCAAAATACAATTTAAAATCAATACTGAAAATTAAGATTAGATATTTGTCAAATCATATCAGTATATATACCTTTAATTTGGCCTTAACCTTGCGTGTTAGTTTTATTGCGATTAAACAAAATTCGACTTTGAAATTATTTATGTTATCTAAATTAAATTTTTATTTATTTCTTAATTTAAATTGGTAATTTATTTTTAACATTTTTAATTAAATTTATTCATCCAAAAATATTTTATTTTTATTCATTTAATTTATTAATTTTAATTTTATATAAATGGTCATTTTACGGTCGAATTTTCTTGTTATTATGTTATTTTTTATGTAAATTTCGTGCGGTTCTTGATGCATTTTGTATTTATTTTATTTTACTTTTTATGTTTTTGATTTTATATTTATTTATATTCTCTCAGATTTTAAAATGTTTAATTGGTGTTGTATATTATATTTTAAGTTATCTTGGTGCTAGGTTTTCATGTTGTATTACTGATACATTTAAACAATTCTCAAGGCTATTTGCGTGCTGGCCCAACACTTTATTTATATCAACAAAAAGCATTGGAAGATGGGATTTTAACAACATGTGAAATAGAAAAATCAAATAATACAAGAGATAAATAATAATATTAATAAAATAAAATTATTAGATAATAAACATAATGAAAAACAAAAAAAAAGAATTAATTAAGTAATTAAAAAAAGAATATAAATCTAAAACCAAAAATATCTCAACAATTTAGAATCTAAAAATCTGACGAAATTTGAAGAAATCTGACGAAATCTGAATGAATCAAATTTATTCATTTAAAATAAATCTAAAAAAATGAAAAGAGAAAAGTCGAAAAGAGAATTTTATCAACTCATGAAAGAAGTTTCAGAAGTTGATTTAAATAACTTAAACCATAATATCAAAACTGATAAATATATGGATTTTTTAGTTGAAAAATCAGAAAATAATAAATTTGCAAAAAATTATGGTCTCAGTATCCTCAATAACCAGGATACGGAAAGAACTCAATCTCTCATCTCCATACCGATTAGAACCAGAAATTAAGAAAAAGTAACCTAAAACTTCAACCTTCTAATTTTATCAATTAAATATAATATCAGAAGGCATTCCTCATCATAATCTGGGTTTGTAACGATTCCATTTTAAATATAAAAAAAGAAAGGGATTTAAAAAAACGCATTACAAAAATTTATTTCTTAAAAATTAAAGCCGAAAAGCTTAGGAATTTTTGAAATGAATAATAATAAATTCTTTTGTGAGTATTGTAATAATTGGTATAAATCTAGTTATTACAATTTCCATTTATTTACAAAAATGCACAAGAAAAATCTTGAGATAGGAACTAAATTTGTTTTAACACTACCATCTGAAAAATTAGATCAAGAAAATAAATCCAATGAATTCATCTTCAAGTTTCCATTTCTAACTCAGGAATCTTGTATGAATCAAACAGGGATGAGATTATTTCATCTCGAGCAACTCAAGATTTAAAAAAACCAGAAATTATTTAATAAAATAACTAATAAATGCTTTGAGTATATTAAAAGTGCACCAATAAAAATCTATATTGGTATCACCGTATTATATAGAAAAGCTTGCCCGATTCAATTCGAAGCTGTGAAACCAAAAAAATCATCACATACTAAAAAATCACACCATAGAATTAGAAAGTTGAGGATTGAGAGACGAATATTGAGAAGTGAAATAATAAAAAGAGAACAGAAAGACGAAAAAAAATTGAAAAAAAAATTGAAACTATTAATATGTATTTCACATCTCCAGTTTCAGTGGTTGTAAAGAAAGATCAAATTCCCACTGAATTACGATCAATAGTTTCTAATTTATCAAATAGAATATTTAACGGACAGCTACAAAGGAGTGGCTGGATATTTGATCGAGTAACTAATAGCTGTTTGAAAATTTATCAATTCAGATCACCACTTGGAGGTACATATATAAAACTTCCATTCAAATTAAATGTTATTTTAAATATCCAAAATAAGAATGATAATAAATGCTTCTTATATTGTATATTAGCGTATTTGCACCCGATAATTATTACTGAACATTCATATAAACCAGGGAAATACAAGAAATATGAAGGAGAATTAAACCTGGATGGTATTAGTTTCCCTATAGATTTGAATGGGATAAAAAAACTCACTAAGCAGAATAGCGATAAAGTAAAAATAAACATCTTCTCAATTAATGATCAAAAGAAATAAGGAATAATTTTTAGAGATCATTTAGATCCTAAAGGTTGTAACCTTTTCTTATATAAGGATTATTATGTTCTCTGTAAAAACGTTGGTGTGTAAGATAGTTGTAAGATAGATGTGCGTTTTCCATGTCTTAACTGTTTCGTGTCATTTACAGTTGAAAACTCAATAAAAACCCACCAGTGATTTTGTGTTAACCATGAAGAGGGATTGCATCTTTCCCTCATGAACTATATCATGAATTTACTAACTTTAACTATAAAAACAAAGTCCCTTTCGTATGTTATTTCGATTTTGAAGCTTGGAATAAACTTGAGGAATACAACAATATAAAGGGCAAACAAATAGGATTTTGCTATTCAATATATATATATATAAAGCAATTATCCTAATTTATTAGAAGATCGTCATATATTGTATAAAGGAGAAGATGCGACCGAAAAATTTGCTGAAAGTATAAATAATTTATCAACTGAATTTAAAGAATTATTTAAGAAAAATTTGTTGTGGATGTTAATGAATCCCAACAAAAGGAATATGAGAGTTCTTTAAATTGCCTCTATTGTAATAAAGAATTAGGAAAGGATAAAGTAATGGATCATGACCATTTCTTCGAAAAAGAAAATTATAAAGGAGCATCCCATGCTTAATGTAATTTGAAAGCAAAGAATAACTTTGTTCCGATTTACTTTCACAATGGTTATGATAATCATTTGATTTTCTTACCTTTAGCTCCAAATATCACGAAAATCCTACCAAATACAGATGAGAAATATATTTCATTTAGTGTATAAGATTATGCCTTTACCACTTGATTATTTAGAATCTCTTCTAAAACAGGAAGATCTTAAAATCTTTAATAAATTTTATCTACAATTTAATGGAAATGTTATGGAAATGGAATCTTGGAATTTATTGGAGTGTAAGAATATGGAAGAGTATTCGATCCATTACTTGAACATGGATGTTTGTTTATTAGCTGATGTTTTTGAGAATTTTAGAAATGTTTGTCTCGAAAACTTCGGCATTGATACATGTTATTGTTACTCCTTATCTGGATTAATGAAATTCACCCTAGTTAAATTAAAACATTTCCAGAATAAAACATATAATCAATTATAATTGATAGAAGGAGTTAAGAGGGGGTTTCTCAGGAGTATCGAATATTAGAAGTGGATGAAAATAAAGGTAATTAACTATACGATTTTGATGCAAACTTCTTGTATCCAACCGCAATGGTTGATGAACTCCCAACAGGGGAAATGAGATTTTGTAAATATAATAAATATATCAAGACAATATTAAATCACCCAATAGGATATATTTATGTCGTGGATCTCAAGTACCCTGAAGAACTCCATGATGAAACTCAACATTTTCCATTCTGTCCTAGGAAAGTAAAAGTGCCAGAATCATCGTTTTCACAATGGCAGAAAGAAAATAATCACCATGGATAAAACCACTGAAAAATTGATTCAGTCCCAATATGATTTAAAGGAGTATGTCATTGAAGGACGATACCTTGACAGATACTTAGAGAATGGTTTGGTTCTTGAGAAAGTACATAAAAAGATCATGTACAATAAACCTTATTGGCTCAAACCATACATAGAATTCAATATAAAGAAACGAACAGAAGCAAAATCTAGGGGTGATAAATTCGGAGATGCATTCTATAAATTACTGAACAATGCATTTTACGGAAAGACCCTAGAAAATGTAAGAAACAGACAATTTTATAGAGATTGTATCTTCAAAAGAAAAATTAAAAAGTATGGCAGCAAAAGCTGGTTATCAGAGAATGAAAATCTTCTCTTAATAATGTGCTGCGGTACATTTTAAAAATAATACAATAAAGTTTGATAAATTCAATTATATAGGATTTGTAATCCTTGAATTATCAAAACTTTATATGTATAAATTTATATATAATGCTTTATATATGAATTATAAATATAATTACACCGAATACATTTCGGTGATACTGATTCGATAATATTAGAATTATTGAATCATTAAACAATCGAGAAAATAAATGGTTATATCCATAAGATAAAGCTTGGATATTTTAAAGATGAGATGGGATCAAATAAAAAGATCCTAGGTTTTTGTGGACAAATCCAAAATGTACTTTTTGAACATTAAGGATTTAAGTAATGATAACTCTATACTACACATAAGAGTTAAAGGATACACAAAAACCGCATTGAGGAATATTGGTTATGAAGAAGAAAAAGCATGTTTGTTAGGTTCTTCAATGAATTCGATTGGCTCTGGATGATTCGATCAAAGAATCATAACATAAATCTCGATTATTTCGAGCGGAAGGGTTTAAATAGTTATGATGATAAAAGTTACATATTAAGTAATGGCATAACAACCCTTCCGTATAATAACCATCGAATTTAATATATTGACGAAATAAAAAATCAAGAATATTATGATGTAGAATTATCTAAAATGGATATAGAAGTATTAAAATCATTAGTTTAGTTTTTTATTTAGAGGATGTAAAAGGATGTAAAAAATTTGGGTACGAAAAAATTCATCAATTCATTCATTTTATTCAACTAGCACAAGTAGAATCGAGAGCACAACTACTACCTCTAGCACTAGTTTCATAGATTTCCTCAGTTCATTCAGATTTCATCAGATTTCCTCAACTATCATCTCGAGCACTAGCTATTTCAAACAGAATAATACTTAGAAATTATTCATTTAATTTTATTCATTTTCATGAACCAACTCATCAACTAACATCTCAAGTATAACTAGCATCTCGAGCACTAGCTACTATCTCGAGCATTAGTATTTTTATTTTAAGAATATTCAAAGTCATTGGATTCATTGGATTCATTGGATTCATTGGATTCATTTTGTTCATTTGATTCATTTTACAAGTAGTATAGGAAATACAGACCACAAGCTCCCGGGGACTAATAACACCAACCAATATATTCTCAGCAACTAAAATATTCTCATTTCTACTTATTTCAATTATTTTCAACTGTTTTCAATTTAATTAAATTAATAACAGTAGGTATATATCTGCCATACAAATACTTCGACTTTAGTTGCAGATATATGCATTATGTGTGTATTACTAAATGTATTTGTGCGGGTGATGGGAGCGTGTTGTGTGTATATTACTAAATGTGTGTGCGTGCGGAGGATGAGGGCGTTGCGTGGGTGTAATCAAACCCCGGGAGCTTTGGTCTGCATTCCCTATACTACTGACTGCAGCAAACTGTTCATATAATATTAACCACTCCTGGAGGTGTTAATCAATTGTGGATCAGCAAACACAAAAGGCAATAACAAAAAATGTTTATTTGAGTATTTTTTAAGTAATATTTTAATTAAGTAATATTGATAAGTAATAATTGATAACTAATTATAACATTTCAAAACATTTAAACAATTTGGTAGAACACTCTAAATCTTATGCACAAAATATATCATTAATTTTATTCAATTTAGGTTCCACTACAATAATATTAATAATAATAATATTAATAATTAAAACAAAAATTCAAAATCGCGACTTCATTTTAACAAAGTTATCGATGACGTTATTTGAACTTGATCCCACGTGAGTTATGACGTAATGATACGTGTGATTACTTAGCATAATGCGCTGTGTGAAACCCAATGATTACATAACCATTACATAAACAACCATAATATGTAACACCCAATGACTGCGTAACAGTGTACATGATTACGTATTGCATACCCCTCCTCCTTGGACTTAACCAGACATATTGTACTACTATAAAAAAATTTGTTTTGATCATTTTATGTTCCTGTTTGTCGATTGTAATGAATTACGGAAGAATTAAATTCAGAAATTGTTTTTTAAAGGAATTTTTCAATCAAAATAATGATTGTGGCTCACTTAAACACGAAAAATAAAAATTCATTATTGCCAAAGTCGTGGAAAGTAAGTTAATTCGAGAAGATAGCAAAATCTATTCAACCAAATACTTTCGAACTGATTGAAATCCGATTCATTACCATTATTTAATGTGTAAATCCATTAAAATTTACAACTGGCGGTATCTCCAAAACTACACATTCAAAAGTACATTCATTAAATAAATTGAAAGATTAAATGAATTAAGTTGGTATAATCATGAAAAAACCTTCAATATTAAAAAAATGTATTTTGCAATGTTTTATTTTAATATATTTATATATAAATTCTCAAACCCCCAAAAAGTTCATATAAAATTGAACTTTTAATTTATTAGACCCAAATTTTAAATAATAAAAATACATTTACATTAATCAATATATGAATGCTTACCTAAAGTAAAACTTATATGATCGCACATTCCAAGTAACTGACCAAAGCATAGAAGTTTTTCATTTGGTAATATTGAGAATTCACGAAGTCTGATAAATGATTAATATAATAATAAAATGAAATAATGATAATTAATTAGTAGGCATGTGAGAGGGTATTGAGATACTATCAATTATTATATACACTGTTGACTATGGTGGGAGGGTAAATGGGTTTTTGTTTTAATATATAATTTCAAATAAAATAATAGCTTGTTTTAATTAACATTTGTTTTAATAAAATCCGTAGATAGAATTGAGATCCCGACCTATCTGTTTTGTAAATTACATGGTATACATCCTCCAAATTTTTTTCGCAACAAATATTTGAATTTTGAATATTGAGTTTAGAGTGCAACTTATGCCAAGTGTAAATGCTGTCTATATTACGAGAGACTTTGAGATTTTTCAAAATTGGAAAAATATAGATATTGTTGAGATGCATGTAATTACTGATAACGACTCTTTCGTATCTCTTTGAGAATGCAGTTAAAATCACACTCATAATATCCATTAATTTAAAATATAACTTTTTCGATCAATGTACACCTCCAACCAGTAGATTTTTCATGGATCCTTTCTAGGACAACAATAAATGCAAAGGAAAATGCATTCAAATGGGTGTTCTATGCCTTATATGAAAACGTGAAGTGGTGTCGAGTCATGTATACTTCATGTATATGAAGATAACTCTTCAAAGATCAGGCAGGCGAGTATTATGAAAGAAAACTTCCAACGGTCTTTACAAGTATAATTTTTAAATATATATTATTTATTAATATTAATTTGATAATTCAAAATGAGATTTCACCGTGGGTAGCTGAAAACGGATTCTGGGATGTTATCAATACATTGTTTGAAAAAAGAAAATTTTCGAGCAAAAGCAAATTAATTTTAATTATAATTGAACTTAGTTCAATTCATTTTAGTTTAAAATATATTTTGAGAAAATAATAAATTTTTTATTGCTTTAGTTTTCATAAATTTTTATTATTGTAACATACAAAATTTTATTCTTTAATATTTATTTTACAAACAATCACATTCATCGTAGTCACATGTTGTGTCCAAATCATTTACTTTATAATAATTTGTATCCTCAGTTTCTTCATCAGTTTCTTCCACGCTCATAGTTTGAAGATCAACCACATCATCTTCTTCATCCCTCAATATATATATATATATATATATATATATATATATATATATATCCCAGTAATTTCTTGTATTTTTTCAGCCAAGTATTTTATGAGTATAATAATAAAATAAAGTCTTAATAAAATAAATTAAATTAAAATTATTTTTTCATTTAAAAGTGACATTTTATAAAATTATTATTAATATTATTATTATTATTATCAAGCTAGATGCTTTTTGAGAAATCATGTTCAAGGAGAATGAAAACTGGTATGTCACAATAAAGATTCAACGATTTAAAGTTGACCAGAACAATATATTTCTCCAATATGGCGATTAAAACGTGCAAGACTTGTTCTTGGATTTTGATGTTAATAAATGTATTAATCAGTTATTGCTTTGTTTTAGATTTTTAACAATATTAATAATTATAATAATAAAAATTTGTTAAAAATTTTGAACATTCTTATAAAATGACTATTTTAAAAATGCACGCACGCAAAGAACGGGATAGAAAATATATGATTACAAAAGCAGTTGCAATACAAATGCAAGTTTAATAAAAACTTGTGCAATAAAAATGCAAATATAACTAAGAATTTTAATAGATACTAATGTAATAATATAATAATATAAAAAATAAAAATAAAAATAATTATATTAGTAATAAAAATATTAATATTAATAATAATAATTTAGAAAATATTTTGAAAAATTTCTTTGTTAAACGGACTTAGGACAATTTAAAATGGTAGAAGCTAGGAAGGTACTTGAAAAATTTTTGAAAAAAGTATGATTCATAAAAATATTTAAAAGATAACGCCAATAAAAAACTCTTCGTACGATATATTTCGACAGCATAACTCTCATCTTCAGGTACACAAAACCAACTAAAAATATTATGAATTAACTTATAATTTAAACAAATTATTTTTTTATATTAATTTAATTTTGTAATAAATAAACATTTAAAAAATATTCAAATACTTTTAACTAATTTAAAATGTTATTTATATAAATATTATAATTTTTTTAAAAATAATGTAATTTATAAATTAAATTTTAATAATATTAAAAAAGTTGTTTAAAAAACAATACATAAACATTATTTAACATACTTAAACTATTTAAAAACATTCAAAACATTCGTAGTCCAGCACTTTGCACATTAATATTTGGGTCCAATGACTTTATCAGCAATGCTTCACATAATATAGATAAAAATTATAATATTAATATAAATAACATTTTAAATTAGTTAAAAGTATTTGAATATTTTTTACATGTTTATTTATTACAAAATTAAATTAATATAAAAAAAAATAATTTGTTTAAATTATAAGTTAATTCATAATATTTTTATTTGGTTTTGTGTACCTAAAGATGCTAGTTATGCTGTTGAAATATATCGTACGAAGAGTTTTTCATTGACGTTATCTTTTAATTAAATTGTTGCCAAATTTTTTTAATTATTTATTTATAAAAATATTTGTTAGGCGGTTTTTTTTCGAATTTTTTATGACTCATTGGTATGACTCATTTTTTTTGTTTGATAACTCATCGTGAGCTCACTTCTACCTACTATTGAACAACAACTCTATAAAACCACCTAAAAAACTATTGTCACCTCCAGCACAGATCCGTTTATAATAGTCTGGTTGCTTCTTTTTTAAGAAATCCGGCAATACAATCCTCTCCATAGAATTCATAACATGATCTTACATTTGTAAAATGATTTATTAATAAAAGTCCTGTTGATATATGGATATAATCTGATGATGTTTTAAATCTTTTTGTAAAACCGATTCAAAATCAGCATATATTACATAGGGTGGTGTAATTGTCTTTGAATAATTTTGAAAATCTAAATATTTATTTTGTGGTAGTGTGCAAAGTGTCTTACCTGTTTGAGTTTTAGAACACAGAGCCACATGTTGAGTGAAAGCATTGTCTAATCGGAAACTGTTAAGACAAAGTAGACATCTTATTTGGACATTGCAGTCATCGTTTTGATAACAGTTCATTAAACGTTTAATACTAGTCACTGGGGTGTAATGGAACTTATTCTCATTTTCAAACAATAATAAATAGATTGGATTACCATCTGTAACCTGGGAACTATGTATGATAGCTAAGCATGGATGATGAAAAACATAATTTTCAGGAACCTCATCAACAATCTTTGTAGGAGTATAAGAAAGGACATTAATAGCATAATGTTTTTATCAGGATTTTGTCAAAGGTAATTTCATTAATATCAGTATTTAACTAGAATTTAAATTTTGATCATCTTTAAGTTCAAACTCTTTGAAAATAAATCCAAAATTTGAATTAAATATGTTTGTAATTCATCGAGTTTTGAAATGTACGAATTTTCTTTAAATGTAAAAATGTATATGGATTATCAAACTGATAAAGTATTTTTATCCAAACTGTTTCAATTTGCTCGCCAACTTTGGTTAATCCTGGTGTTATCTTCAATGGATCAGTTAAACTTCTGATACTCAATTCTGTATATACATTCTTTTTGCCATTGTCAAATCATCAAAGTATACATGAAATGGTTGATAATAACATTGGGCAAAGAAAAATTTCTTAACCAATATGCAATGAAACATGTGCATCATAAGGATTAGATGTATGGACATCAAGATTTACATTATCAATTTTAATCGTTTTGTATTTTGTCGTCTTTTCAGTCTTTTTGTATTTAATTTTGGATTTGCTGCAGAATAGAAATAAATTGCATACAAAAGTGAAATCCAACAAAGTAACTTCCCAATTCCCATGTAAATAAATTGAACTTTGAAGATCAACCATAAGTTTACTTACTTGATTCTTTGGATGCATTGTCGGACAACTATTACTAGGTAAAATCATATAGAAATTCATTTTATTAGATTTTTTGGTGATATCCATGTTGGGTTTGATATCGATGCCATTTGACAGTCTAAATAATGATAATATAATCGAATATTAATAATACTAGACTTCTAGTGACTACTGAAAATAGTTTTCAAAGTCTATGTTTGATTTTTCTAAAATATGTTTCATGAGCATGAAACTTGTGATAATACGTGACCACTTATTTTCATCAAGTAATTCATAAAATAATTTTGAATAATTGAATAATTTTTTTTCTTTCGATCTGTTGTCAATAACTTTAGAATAATGTTAAATTCAAATCTTTAACTATTTTTCTGTGCAATTAACAAGAAATTGAAAATTATTAATAACTTCATAACTTCACCTCTCCAATACTCTTATCCTGACGAAAACCATGTTCATCAGTTTCTTTGATTGAAAATAAAAAAGTTAATAAATTTGATTGAAAAAATTAATTTAAATTATCTAATAATAATACAGAATTCTCAAAATAAAATTGTTTATATATCCTCAGAACGCCAGAAATTTGAAGGAATTTAAATTTGTAATATCAATAAATATTTTATAAAAATGGATGTTCTAACTCGATCTAATAGTGGTTAAATTTTAATTATTTTACTTCTGAAGTTTTACTGTAACAATTAATATTATTAATGCAAATGAAGTTGTAATATGTTTATATAATAATTTTTTGTGTTGTTTTTATGGTGAATGCTGTATTTATTTTTTTAAATTTTTTTGTTATTTTGTAAGCTATAAAATTCATAAAAAGAATATTAATTGAAAACCAGAATAAAACAAAAAAAATCGAATAAGAAAAATCAATACCTAATAACAAATTAAAAAAACTAAAGACAAAATCTCCAAGACAATAAAATTTGGAAATTAACATAAGAACAGGGAATTCATCAAATAAATTAAACAAAGAAACTAAACTATGGAAAAGCAAATCCAAACAAAATCAACTCCATATTATATCCTCGGACTTTATTTTCTTACTCAAACAAACTGGTTATTTTATATTTAATTGTTAATACATTTTATTGTTATTTGTTACTTAATAATTTATTTTTCCTTTGACAATAAAAAGAAACATTTTACATAACAGGTACCCCAGCTGTCTCGAGACAGTATATTTTTACAGGTGACTCAGCTGGGTTAAGAAATTTTTTCCTACGCACAACAATTCTCCAATAGAAGTACAATTTTATGATCTAACATTAACAGAAGCAATTAAAGAAAGAAAAGTCTGATTATTCAAACTTAAATTTGTTATAAGAAAATTTTGGAAATTTAAATAATAGAAAATCAAGAAATTTGAGTAATTTAATATATACTCTATTATTGATAATATCAATTCTGAAGATATTAATTCTATGCTCTTTCAATAATTCGATATCATACTTTCGATATCAATTTTAGCAGAGATCTAATAAAATCTCAAAAATCTGACCATATAAACAAAACTGAAAAATGCGATCACTTCATTAAAACAAATATATATATATATATATATATATATATAAATACGATCATGACATGCTATGTAATATGATCTTTTCTATTAGGGGGCTTGACCCATTAAGCCCATATCATACTACTGTCTAACAATAAATTATATGATTCATTCACTGTATCTTAAGGATTAAAAATGTGTAGATTTATATCAGTAACATTTTATTAAAACCTCACAATTTTTGATCTTGTTATCACTGTGCTTAAAATTTTAGTTAAAATTTTAAACTAACAGTTTTATTAAACGTGTTAATAAAACTTGATGCTTTACCATTGAATAAAGAATTTGTTAGAAACAAACGCTACAGAATGAATGACTACAAAGTAGGTGAGTTTGGCTAACATTTACAGTAGCAATAATAAAATGCCGCTTAGTATCCATTATCCTTTTTTTATGTTATTTAAATTTGACGAAAGACTAAATTTAAAAATAATAACTTATGAATTGCTGTCTGGATTGTTTCAATATTATGACTAGCAATCATAACAAGAACCATTCCACGAGGTCTTTGTAAAATAGAGTGAAAAATGGCATCCATGCAATCATTATACATATAGGTTGTATCTTCGTAGGTTGAATTGATAGGATCAGTGTACTTCTGTATTCTAGCTCTTTCTCTTTCCTTTATCAATTTTAACATAAAAAGTAAATTTGTAATCATACTTGCTCCATATAAGCTCCTCTGACCAATTTTGCACCGAAGTAGAAACTTTCTTGTCCTGCAAAAGCTAAATCAGAATTTATTTGTTCTAGTGCATCCTAAATAAATAGAGGATTATTTATTTATTATGGTAACCCTTTAATTTAACGTATTTTAAAATGAAATTTTATAATTTGGTATAGCAATTTATAATTCAAGAAAAGTTTAATCAAAATTTATAAATTTGTTCTGAGAACATTTATAATAATATATACAATCCCTAACAAGGATTTCTATTTTTCATCTGTTTCTAGCAGAAATTAGCTTGAATATGGATCCTCAGGTTCAGTGGAAAATAAGAGGTAAATTCATAAAATAGTATTTATTTATTGACATAACATAACGTTATTGATTTTTTGATTTTATTATAGGACTTGTTATTCAGTTATAACTGGTGTAGTCAGAAGATGTTATATGATGCGTATAATGAGGTTTATTTTAAAAGGGAATAATTAAAATTTTTAATTTTTGATAAAATGTTTTGAGAATTTAAAAGTAGAAATTTGTTTAAGTAATAATGATTTGTTCTAAATAGTTTAAAGTTCAAGACGAAGTACCTGAGATGACTGTTAATCAGTCGAAATATATTGTAGTTGAATATATATTTTGGATTGATGTTCTCTTTAATTTAGTTCTTTTGCCAATTTTGTGTAATTATGTTTAATAATTAAAATAATAATGATAATAATTAATAATAATAAGTTATCCTTATGTTAAATTAATTTATTGTTGATTAAAAAAATAAAATAAACCAAATAAGTAGACAAATTTTTTGATAGGTACAGTTGACAAAAGCTTTTGCAAAAGATAGCATAAAAATATAATTATATAAGTTCGATAATTGAAGTCAAATATAGATTGCAGATAGAATTACGTTAATTGAATTATATTGAGTTTTTGAGGGATTTGAATTAGAGTGCTTTTGGGGAACTGATGATGGAGTCCAGGATTGATATGGATTGTCGAGAAGTTTATTGAGCTATTTAGGAACATATATTGACCCGATATTTATTCAGGTCTATACGATAATTGTCATTCAATTGAAAGGATTGAATTTTCAGATCCGATCATCTAACAAAAGAATCTTTAATTGTTTGAATATCATGCATAATTTGATTTATTAATTTGAATCGGTCACATGATTTTTCAAATATCAAATACCTTCATAAATTTTTATTTTCATGTTTTGCATTCTCTTCGTTCTATAAACGTTTAGCTGAGCTTTTAAATAATTTGGTTTGTTTACTAAAATTAAAGTTCCAAATACATTGTGGTATTTGGACAGAACCAATGTGATTTATTTTGCCGTTGAATAGTTACTGATATATATGACCCTTATGCATATGGTTTTATATGTGAGTTTTATTATGAGTTAATATCGCAAAGTCTTTATTAGTAGATTATGTCTATTCACAAACGAGACCATGGTACCCCCCCACCCCGCTAACATTAAATCTTTATACTTTAAAACCTTCAATATCCCGCAAAACCCCTCTAAACCCGCTAACATTCAAAACTTGATACTTTAAATCCTTCAAAACCCCCAAACCAGCTAACATTTAACCTATATACTTCAATCCCCTCTTTACACTTCAAACCATTTAAACCTTAAATTGCGAAACCACAAAGCCGCAAATCGTATTTTAACCAAACTCTCAAAACAGTAATAAATGGGCAAAAACGCAGGTTTACCCTATATTGACACTACTATTACTTTTATATATTTTCTTTATCGGCCATCATTTTGAAATGCATAAATATTCAAGACATTTTATTTATACTAATTGATTTCTATCATCATTATTATCAATCTATTATATGTAACCTAAATTTTGAAGTCCTAGTATAACAACTTTAGGGTAGCTAATGCATTAATAATTAATATTTGAGAAGCGCTCAAGCTAGAAGAAATTCTGATTCAAGCATGCATAATTGTTATCTCGATAATTTGCATAAATTTTTGAAAGAATATTGGAATTCATTCACATTTTTCAGCTTAAAAATATTATAGGACAATTTTCGCTTCTATCAACAACTTGCTGTGGTTACCATTTGGAAGCTTTAGATGAAACACGTCTGTTTTCCTTTCTAAAGACAAACACAACACAAATAATGGAACTTTTCTGATTGATGCATTTCTTGATTTAACTCAACAATGTAGAAAAAATAGATGTTAGGAGATTGTCACAGATTAAAAATTTTGAAATTAAAACTTTACATAGTAGGAAATAACAAATATATGATAAGCATATGTAGATCGAACAACGGATGATGATAATTGGTGATGGCAACGGTAATAACAATTAAATGATCTTAATCTGATGATAATCCCAAATGATGACAATTGATGATTCTATTTTTATTATTTTTGTATGTATGTTGTGATGATAATATTACAAATTTTAATGATTTATTTTTGGTAACAGATGTAAATTTTATTCATTATGTTTTGAGTTTTCATTTTTTTAAATAACTTTTTTGTTTCTTGGTAACAACATAAATTAAATATCCCCCCACCAACAACTAATATATATATATATATATATATATATATATATATATATATATATATATATATATATATATATATATATATATATATATTTGTTGGGCAGTACAAACTGAAAAACCCATATAAATACTTATACATTTCTTACTAATACATTAGAAATTTACGACGAGCAAATGAATACACGCAAGAACTTCCTTTGGACAACCACCAAGTCTTGAAAATCCAGATGTAGGAAAACCAAGTGCGCGCATATTCGATGGTTCACACAACCTTTCGCAATGTTTTGTGAACATAGGAGAGCGGAAGGAATTGGCAGATAGCGTTAGGAAAACTACCCTAGGCAGGCGGAGATTGACAGGCGTTAATTCGGATATCACAACAGACAAGACATCGAACACGGGTGGATTAGTACCTGCTTGTGGTGTCTTCTACGAGCTCAACATTCCGGTACTTCGATCGAAGTTGTCTCCAATAGAGAGTGGTGGTGTCTAACTAGGTGTTCAACCCATCAATCCTGAGCCGGAATCGGATAAGTCCCTGTATGGAAGAAAATGCTAATGCCTGCCAAAACCCGAAAAAACATCACCCAGATCAAGATGAGAAAATCAAACTCTAAATAAAGGACAATTACCATTTCCTGTGAATCTAATTTAGCTTAGTTGTTGCATCTGTCGGTATTAGTAAATAAATTTTCCTTGATTTCATTTTTTTATTTAATGTTGGTAAGTAAATTGGCAAGTTTTTGTCTTCGTTTTTATATATTTCCTCCCTATTGATTTCCTCTCCAGACTTTCAAATCTTGCAAACAATTTATTGCCCATAATGCCAATTCCCGATAACCAATTAAGCTAACATTCAGCTGGATTCACTCCGATTTGCATAAAATAATTTAATTAATTTAGTAATTCGTTTTTAGATTCTTGACCCTTCTCTATAAATTTTTAATTAATTTACAATTTTTAAATTCTTCAAAATCACCTTTGGTATCGGTTACCACTTTTGCGGCTCGTGAGCCGCATGTATCTCTTTGAAAAAATTTTTAATGAGTCTTTATTTGTTGAAACATAATATTACAACTTTTTGTGAAACAAAGCAATTAATTTTTCTTAGTTAAATTTTTTTAATTTGATTTTTCAAATCAAGAAATTTTATAGCATGATTAAAAAACAAAGTAATTTAAACATTTAAAGTTTAAATGATTAAATTACTTTGTTTTTTAATGTTTAAATTTTAAATTGTTAATTGATATTTCAAAAAAGAATTTCAGTTCAATTCCTGTCTTGGTTGTATAAATATTTGTTGGCATTATTCAATTTATTATAGGTATTACTATTTTATTAATAAAAACTGAAAACTTCCCATCAATATACTTAAATTGCAGTAAAATCCAATTACACTGTTTTGATAAATAAAATCAATGCGGCTCTTCATAAATTGATTTTACATGAATGCGGCTCTCAAGACACACAACTGTGCCCATCCCTGTAATATAGAAACGTTTATATTAGAACTTATATATTAACAAAAATGTGGCTTTTTGGTTGCGTTGCTATCATTGGTATTACCGATATTAGGCGGAGTAAGTCATTATTAAGGATGCCCATATAAACAATGGGACAGAAATGACTTAAATTCGACTTATAAGTTAAATCGTATTGTCATAATAAACTATAGTGAAAAAATATGGAGAAACATAAAAGATTCAGCATCTTTCGATTGAGTAAAATTTTAAGGTTTAGTGCTGAATTTTAAAGGATATAGGAAATTTAGGATTTTATTGTTTTTAATGCTGATTATTGAGAAATTAGTGTAAATCTATTATTTTAAAAGCAATTTCTTGATAATTTTAATAGATTTGACATGGAATTATTTCGAATAAAAGTTAATTTTCATAACAAGTTGATAATTACGGTTCTTATCTTAATTTAGAATGATATTTAATTGTATGTTGAAGACATATTATTTCATGTATTATCTGGTAATGTATCAAATGCCTATGAAACATAGATTTTTATGAAAATTATGATTAAATGATTGATTTTGAATAGTTTGGTGATCATGTTAATTTTATGTTTTATTTAATAATTGAAATTTCTTTAGTAAAGATTGTATTTGTTTATTATATTTGTTTATTATTATTTGTTTATTATATGATATTTATTATGTGATCAGTTATTAAATGGAAATTATGATCATTTATTTGCATACTTCGAGAGACATTATTGAGATTTAGTTTAAATTTAATCGAATGATTATATCAGACTTTATTAAACCTTTAGAGTTTCAGTGGATTTTTAAAAAATTGTTTAAGGATAAATTAACTGAAACTTAGAAAGAATTTTAGATGATATTAATTAAATGGATATCGTTGACAAAAGTAAGAATTGTTGTCATTTAGAGTAATATTCAGAGCTTTGTAAAAGGTTTCTCAGTGTAGTTATCGGTATACTTGCGAAGTTTATAATACTCCTTTAGAAATACCAATGATTTATTGTTGTTTGATAAAAATTTTATTGATTTGCCCATTTATTATAAGTATTTGAGGAATTAATGAGAAAATATGATCTCTGTTTCATGATTTTACTTAAAAAAATCGGAACGATATATCAACACATCCATTTCTCAATAAAATTATTCATTACAAATGTAAGATATCTGCAACATCGTTGAGTAATATACACTGTGTCAATATTTAAACCTTTTACTTAAATAATCACTATTTTATTAAATTACTCTAAATATTTTACTTGTATTTTACCGTAACTATATCTAGCAATTATTTATGTAAAATATATTCAATAGAAATGTTTACTAATACTTAATGAAATTGACCAAGGTATCAGAAAATGTCCATGTTTCACTTGTATTCAAAGTAAATATGAAAAAATGTCAGTTTAAATAACTACCAGACGATGAAAGTTTTGACTAATACAAAAAAAACTTAAATTTTGATTAATGGCCCTGCGATATATAAAGATATGAACCTAACTTGAAATAAGTAACAATGAAACATCTAATTTTTTCACATTAAACACCCACGTATTTCATTACTAACACATTGGAAGCAAGACCCATTTTGTGTTGGTTTTTGGGAATGAGATATATTAGATCATCTAGATAAACCATATATCTGAATAAAATCTGAATAAAATTTTCATGTATTATTGAAAAATACTCATGTTTTTATAATCAAGACTGGTTCCCACATTATCAACTGAACAAATTTCTGTGAATGATTGATAAATTAATTAAAACATGTCAATAGTTTTATCGGGTTTGAAATATCACAGGCTTAAAAATAAAACTTAAATATTAACGCATGAATCTTAAACGGCTGTTTTGAAAATAATCTAATAAATTATCTAAATGAATTAAATGTGTACTACATTCCCTAAGATTTTGATAAATATTAATAAAGAATCTGTTTAATTTTACCCTAAATATTACTGTACTTCGATCAAAATTGTCGATGAATTTGAAATAATTGTCAAACTGTCATGTTCAATTTGTAAAATTAACAAAGTATCAATTTACCTTAAAGAAAATTTGTTCTTGTTAAAAGCACTACTCATAAAAATTTGTGTTGTAAATATTGAAGAATATTATTTTATATTTATCTGATGTTAAAAAAATTTTCTTTAACGACTTTTTACCAATTTAATTTGAATGTGATTAATAGTATTATTTGCAATATAATGAAAACAACAACAATAACAGCAATTTCAATCCACAATCTTTGAGAAATGCAATCATCGAAGAGCTTTCACCAAAACCCATTCGAGATAACGTTGGTAACGATCAGCACATTCATCCAATAATGCATGAATAATCATGATCCATTTCAGCAACGTTTCTGTTTATTTCGATGTTCCACGAGAATTTATGAATTAGGCTGAAAATCCAGATTCTTGTATGGTTAAACACCAAGTCCGTGAGCATAGTTGCCATAGTATCTCATTGATAAAAATAACTCAAGGTGTTCTAAAATAACGGCTGCATACTAATCTAAAAAACAAATATTACAACGAAAATAATAAATTTTTATTTACCATAATGTTCGATTTCATTTATCGATTTAACGGCGCTTGGTATAATATTTTAAAAATAAACATATTATTTTATACAAACGGTGATGATAAGAAATTTATCAACAGTGATGTATAGTTTTCAGAGTTTTCGTCATTGATCTGGGAACGCTATGATTAAAAGATAAATAAGGGAGAATTTGCACCATGAACGCAATAGTACGATACTCAGAAAAGATAATTGTACCAGCCAAATCACAAATGATATGTTACATCAAGGTAGACAAGGGTATCACAGGAGAAATGGTATTCGAACCGAGCAGAAAATTCGAGAAAAGACGAGAATTACCATTAGCAAGAGAAATAGTAGAAATCAATGAAAATGACGAATAACCAATCAAAATCACGAATTTCGACGAAGAAGATAAAGTAATTTACGAAAACGAAAGATTAGGAAGGCTAACGCCAATGATGGATATCGAATTACTAAAAGGAAAAAAGGAAGGAGAATAGTACAAACCGCTATAGACAATAGATAGCGAACTCCTAAATGAAAGCGAGAAAACTCAATTGCAACAATTGTTGATGTAATACAAAGATATTTTTGCCGTATCAGATTTAGATTTGTGAACCTGCGATGTGACATTACATGCGATACCATTATCAGACGAAACAGCAATTCCATTAAGACCATACAAATTAGCAGAAGCTCAAAAAGCAGTAGCAGAAGGAGAAGTACAAAAAATGTTAGATGTGAAAGTCATTGAACCAAGTTGTTCACCATGGCAATTTCCAGTTGTTATGGTGAAAAGGAAGGATGGAAAGCAAAGATTCTGCATCGATTACAGAAAATTAAACGCCGTAACCAAAGACTGATTGGGTTGTGCAATTGTCCGAAATATAGCGATCAGCCTTACAAGAGTTATATTGATTTCAGCAGTTGGAGAAGGATTAATTAAAACCTCAGAGTCTTACCAAAAACTGGAAGATGATGATAATCAAACCAGTGATGAAGCCAATTATTTAATAATAAAAGAAGTGGAACTCAGAAAGTGTAATAAGAACCTCAACGAGGAAATAAAGCAAGACGCTTATCAATTAAGTTATCACAGAGATCGTGTGCATACTGGCATAAGTCAACACCAGAAATTTCAGAGGATGACAACTGTGTTATTGACGAAATATGAAGATGAAAAGAATGAAGTTGAAATTAATAAACGAATTGATAAGGTTCGAGAAACAGTTGGCCAAATGGGGACCATATCCTGAATGCTCATCAATCAGAAGAAAAAGATGATGATATGGAACTAAGAAAGAAATAAGAAAGTAAAGAGTCAGAAATAGTTGAGAAAATGAGTTTTGATAAGCCTAAAGAAACTTTAGGCAATAATGGTGAAATAGTTCATAAATTAAGTGAAGTTAATAAACAGAGTGTCGGGCAGAGAGAACATGACAATATTCAGAACAAATTGTCAACTACCGAGAAACCAAACAGTAAAATCAGGGGTTCAAATTAATTGAAATGCAAAACGTTGAAGTTGAAAAGAATTTATTGAAAGATCAAAATGCAATAGATTATTATAAAGTCAGAAAATCTAACAATAAAAGACACAAGGAAAATGAATACACCTGGATGTTGAGAGAGCCATGAAATAATCACCTAAATGAGTAGTGAGGGGCAGTAAGGAAGGAAAGGATTATTTAAAAAGAGAATGGGAAGATAAAATGGTAGCAGGTTACAAAGAGATGGTTGTGTTGACAGAAGGTCAAAGGTGGGGGAATGTTCGGACACCGTTGTAACATTAAAGCAAATAATAAGTAATTTGTTGGGGGTCTTGTAAGTAGAATTAACCCCCTTTAGACTATCAAAGAAACAAAAGAAACCTGCTGAGGCCCTGGATGCTGCTAAAGAAAGAAAAAAACTTTAATGAAACTTGTGAATTTTTTTAAAAATGGACGTGAAAACAAATGTTACTTTTAGATTAAAAATGTGGGTTTTAATTTAAAAAGCTTTATTTTGTGTGATATTTTGTTTCTTGGGTTAAAATGGGTGTTTAAATATTATTTGCAAATAATTGGTGTTTAAATAATATTGACAATTTTGGTTTTTTCTTTAAAAAAATATGTTATGAATTGTATTTGAATTTTAACTTTTAAATGAAATAGGATCGTATTATAAAGCCTATCACAGGAAAGGGTATTAAATTTGAATATATTAAACGAATTCAAGATGCAATTCATCGAAGTAAATTAAATGGCGAATTATCAAAAAACGTGCATTAGCTTTGCTACAGAACAATTGGTAAAGCTGGAAAAAGACTGAGTTCAATTAAAAAATTCAACGGCTTTGATGAAGACGATGAAATTAGTATTGAGTACTGTTCAAATGTATGTGGTGAAAACCTTGAAAGTGGATTATTTTATGAATATTGTGGATTATTCTGTGCCACGTTAAATAGTTCAAAAATTCTTTTCCCGTTCTAAATAATGTCATCACTTACAGAAATGGAATCGGAAATTATGTCGAAATTTCTGCTCATGCTCATTTCTATTTTTTGCTCTTCAAATGAAAATGTATTAACGAAAACATCATCAGTGCAAAGATTTTTTAAAATTATGCAATTGTCGACTTTGATGGAGTTTTGTGAACATAATTTAACCGAATTATGGTATCCTATCTTCCAGTCAAATGATGATGTGTACAGGATCGCATTAGATATGGCTTCTCGAGCTTCTTCTATCAAATCCTCTATTTTAGTGCAAGAATCAACGTCATTTAAGATATCTACGAGAAGTAAAGCTGGAAAAACAAATAAGTCCCTAAGCAGAATTCGTAGCTCAAGAGTTGGTCTTTATTTTCCTGTTTGTCGAATTCACAGGACGTTGCGAAATGGAAATTTTGCTGAATATGTTGGAGCTGGAGCAACGGTTTGTTTGGCGGCAGTTTTGGAATACTTAGCTACTGATTTACTTGAATTTTTTGGTGATGCTACAAGAGATAACAAGAAAGGTCGTATTTTTCCTCGAGATTGGCAATCGGCTATCGGCAATGATGAAGACTTTAATAAATTAATGGATAATGATTCGAATCAGACTGCTTCCCGATCAAACAAAAATATTGTGAAAAACATAATTATCAGTCATAATAATAACAATAATAAGGATAAAATAATAATAATAATAATAAAAATAATAATAATAGTAATAATAATAATTTATTGGTTTACAATTTTCAAAGTAAAAGATAATATTAATAAAATGCTATTAAATGCCCCTTGCATACACACATACACGAGGGATAGAAAAAATTTGCTTGTTTTAAAATTCATAAAAATTTTGCTTGGGGGATTGGACTTGGAAAATATTTTGAAAAAAAATATCAGTCATAATAATAGTAATAATAATATTTGTACTAATTAATAATTAAAATAATTATAATAATAGTAAAAATAGTTTTAATAATAATAAAAATAGTTATAATAATAATAATAATAATAATTTATCGGTTTACAATTTTCAAAGTAAAAGATAATATTAATAAAATGCTATTAAATGCCCCTTGCATACACACATACACGAGGGATAGAAAAAATTTGCTTGTTTTAAAATTCATAAAAATTTTGCTTGGGGGATTGGACTTCGAAAATATTTTGAAAAAAAATATCAGTCATAATAATAGTAATAATAATATTTGTACTAATTAATAATTAAAAAAATTATAATAATAGTAAAAATAGTTTTAATAATAATACAAATAGTTATAATAATAATAATAATAATAATTTATCGGTTTACAATTTTCAAAGTTTTTAGTAAAAGTTGCTATAAAATGTCCCTTGCACACACATAGACGAGGGATAGAAAATATTTGCTTGTTTTAAAATTCATAAAATTTTTTGCTAAAGGGTCTTTGTTCTGACAGAAAATTTTTGAAAAATAAATTTGTCTGTGCACACACACAGGGGTAGAAAACGATGAATCATCGTAAACTCACTAGTACTTATTTCTAAGCCTTTATTATTACCCTTCCCTGTTTAAAAGTAAACTTTTACTTCTAAATTAAAAATATAATCAAAAATTATGTATTATTAATAAATATAATTATCAAATAAAATGTATTATTTTTTAGTTTTCATCATTTTGCTTTTTAGTATTATTATTTTATTGGATATTTGTCATCCTTTGAAAAATTTCGTCTTTGACACTGCCTATAGCTAATGCTGGTACTGTTTTATTGTTTTCATGAGTAAACATGCGTTAATTTTTTAACCTAAATTTACCAAAGATAGTAACAAATCTTATACTCTTTTGAAAAAAATAAATTTGAATGTTTTCTTTCGAATAAAGTATTCATCGCATTAAAAAAGACAGGGTCCAAATCAAGCCCAATATCCATGTTTAGGTTACCATTGATCTAATAAATGATGTAATCAATTCACCGAAAACTTTATTCACTTTGAAATAAATACATGTTGAATAATTTAAAAATCACTTTATGAACTTATGAATTCAACTTACCTTCAAATAACACTGATAAGTATTAAAAATAATAGGTTTTTCTTTGTTAAAACGACGCATTAATTCTAAAGTAATTCTTCTAATTGCTGGTTGGAAATAGGATTGCTCAGCATCTATCATCAGACGCGTATTTTTCTTCTTTGCGTGCTAAATTAATTAGAAATTAAATTAAAACAACCAAATTTGCAAAATAAAGCCGGATATTAAATCAATTAAAATTACAAATAATTATTATGAACTAAGGATCTTTATTGTTTTTAAAATTGGTAAGTATAACAAATCTTATTCAATTAGGAAAGTATTAATTTAATAAAATACAGAATAATATCGACTTAAAAAATTCTCAATCATTAATAATTAAGAAACTAACTCTAAATAAATAAATAAACATTCAAATTAATAATTTTTTTCGTTAATCATGCATTTGTATTGTATTTTTTTTGCTAATTATCCACGTATGTTGTGATTTATAAATCATTTATTAGAAAGGTGTTAATCAACAAAAAAATTTGGTTAATGTAATTATTTCTAAAGTAATATACGTTTATTATTAAAATCAAAATCCATGACAATTCTAACGAGTGTTTTTGACTGTTTTACAAAATAAAATATGCTATAATTGTATTTTATTTTCCTATTTTAAATACTTGAAAAAGTATATTTTAAAAATGTTTAGATCAAAAAATGTCACTCTAAACAAAGAATAAAAATAATAACAGAAATTTATTTAAAAACAATAAGTAGACAGGTGTGAGCTTTCTAACTCACTCATTGCATGAGTTAGTAATTCTGTTATAACATCACATTTAAAAATTTTAAATTAACTTGACGGATAATTTAAATTTAGTGTAAAATCAATATTTCAGTAAGTGAAGAGTACTAATTAAAAAATAATAATATGTTGTAGAAATATTCTGATTTCAATTAAATACGACTTATTCTAATGTTAATCAAGATAAAATCCCAAAATTGGTAGTTAATTCGCAATGGTTATTGCGTTTTCATTGGCATAATGATCTCGTCATTTTTAGTCTGTAGTTTAAGTCCTCTTGGCTTGAGGGGCCTTGAATCGCTAGCCTTCTGCGCCTGTGCGAAAATCTGCCACTGCTTGTAATTCTCTAGATATGAGATCTGCCGGGTTTTCTTTCGTCTAAACATGGTTCCATTGCTTTGGAATGGTCTTTTCTTCTATCAGATGGATGCGATTCGCTACAAATGGTTTGTAGTTTCTGGAATAATAGTGTACCTAGTACAGCACATCAAGAATATCCGACCAAAATCTAATAGATTTATATTTTCTCTCATTACGGTACTCAATCTTCGAACTAGTTTGAGTCCAATACATGCTGCCATTAATTCAAATCTCGGAATACTGATTGTTTTCAAGGGAGTAACTTTCACCCTTCAGCGCTATCACTGATATCGGTATTTCGTCTATTAAACTTTCTCGTAAATATATTACTGCCACATACTTAAAGCATCCATGAAAGCATGCAATTGTGTCGGATGTTTCTCTATTATAAAACATCGTGCAATTCTTATTTTCCGTAGTTCTTCAACTTCTCGGATCCATTTTTCGACTTTATTACTTATCTCTTTTAGAAGTTCTAAATCCCAATGTAATCCTTCTAACCATATACTCTGTATTATCGTTTCCCCAAGAATTATAAATGATCCAATAATTCCTAAAGGACCAAATATTCTAGCCACCATAATTAATACCTTCCTTTTCATCCACATTTTTTCTATCGGTAGATTCACGTCAAAACCGAATGCTTTCCATGTTTCGAATTCAAGCACCTTTCCATCGAAAATTGGAATCTTTAACTTTTGCAACATATTTAAACTTTTCTTTTCCATAGGAGATCCATATTCCGATATATAGTCATGTATGGATTAAATTTTGAACTAAGAATAATATTACTTTTAAATCAATATGTCTCATGTCTTTAAAGATGCCAATGTAGCTTCCGCAGACATTAAATTGTTAAAAGTGAAGTAAAATTACATCTGACAGTAGCAATGCATTGGTTCTTGATATTTGAATTCAATTTATTAATTACAAATAATTCTTTAGAAAATATAAACAAATAAAATAAATATATTAAATAAATATACTTCTGCTAATTCGTCAAGCCTTTGAAGCATGCGTCTCATTGAAAGAATACCATCTTTTGATAATGGTTTAATAAGGGATTTTGTAACACCAGTCTAAAAGAAATGAATAATTAATTGGATTAAAAGAATCATACATTAGAATTGAATTAAATAAAAGAAAGCGCTAATCCAACATATATATAATACTACAATATATTTCGTCAGACTCACTGTTATCGTCAGGTAGATTAAAATTTAAAAATATTTAAAGTGCTTTATTCAAACAAATTTTTTCATTGATCTTTTATATTTAAAAAAAATATATTAAATTAAAAAATTATAATCTCTGCTAAAAAAATCTCAACTTTTAAAAATTCAATTTATTAAATTTTACCAAATCAAAATTAATTAAACTTTAAATAAAATATTTTTAAATTTTTAAACAAAAAACATTTTATTCACATTCATCATGCATCATAAAATTGCGTTTAATAATACCAATCAATTCCATTAGTCGAATGTGATCAAGAACCTGAGAGTGGAAATGACGGGTAGTAATTCTATTGGCCTATAACCCATCAGTTAAACAAAAAATAAAAATAAGATTAATTAAAATAATTGTTTTAAAAATAATTAATATGGCTGCTGTAACATACGCACAAACTGCAAAAAGATATAAAAAATAAAATCATCGATTAAAACAAAAAAATAAATAAAACAAATATAAATAAAATCCAAAGAAAGCCTACAGATGCGGACAGTGAAACAAAAATAGGCGGAAGTGGCGACCAAAAATAAAGTCTCTTGATGGCCATAAGAAAAATGGACGAGAAAAATAATCAAATAAAACATATAAAAAATAAGAGAAAAATAAGGAGAAAAAATAAAATACTAAAAATAAAAAAAACATTTAAAAACCCTGGAAAGGTTTAAAAAATTCCTATTGGTCGCACATAGGCACAAAATTAATATAAAAATACAGCAAAATTCATAAAATATAATTGAACAATTTATTAAATTGTGTTTCAGTTAACATATTTTGGTAATTATATGCCTTTTAACTTTGAATTTGCTTTGGATGACCGAGAATGTTTTCTAGCATTCTTTAACAAGTCCCTTTAACTTATATAAATACGAAATGGAATAGATTTTTGGGAAGATATAGCGGTTAGCTCAACTGTCTAGTTTATTTTAACTGGTTGCAGCGCCTGATTGAGACATCGGCCGTGACAGCCATGAGAAATTTAAGTAGGGAAATCAGTAATATTTTTGTTTTTATTTATTAAACTCATCGACAAGTAAAATCATCAGTTACGTAGAGAAGGATAAGGTATGTATAAGTATTCGGAAGATGAACAAGAGCATCATGGATAATAATTTGAAAGTACGACGATGAAGTCGTTCGAATGAGAGTGATTATAGAAGAAATCAACACTGTTAACATAAATACTCTACATTTCATTAAAATAAAACAAAAATTGTTTAATGAATTAAATTAAAATGAGTTAATAAATAATTAATTATTGTTAAGGTATAGCTTATTTTCATTGAGTACCCTTAAGAAATGATTTGTCGATAGAGTATATACAAACACGAATGAATAGTTAGATCGAATGGAAATAATAAGACCATGAAGCATGTCGGGGAATATGATGATATTAGACCTTCTATCGTCAATCTAGGACCCGTAAGCGAAGGTTGGACAAGGTGTAGTGTTAAGACAGGCGCTAATCTGCTTGTGGAATTTTCGGCTACTACATATAATACATTTCTAACATGGGTTCTCTCATGGTACACAGTAGTGAGATTAGAATTGTGAAGCTTATGGGTGTGATAACATAGATCTTAGAGAATGATGATGATGTAGTCCACGTCAATTAATTTAAACAAATCAATTTTCCACAATACCAACAATTCCAATGTATGTGGCATTGCACCCATATATTTATAACCAGGATCCGAACACAATCTAAATAGGACTTGAAATCTACTAATAAAAACCAATTTCAGACAACAATTGTGTTTTTTCGGATTCAATTTATCATGAAAAGTTCGATATATCTCTTACGAAAGATAAGAAGCAAAGAGCATTATCAATTTTGTATTCTCCACATGTTAATATTAATCGAGTAAAGTACTTTCAATGAATAGGTTTGGTTAGTAGATAATGCATTATGAAAGAAAGGCTGGCTGTTAATGTATAGTATATATATATATAGTCTCAGATAAATCAGCGATATCTACTCACAAAGAATATCATCAAGTATTAATGGATGTAAATCAATCCTTAAAAAGATCTCTGGATATGGATTAAGAATGGCAATGCAAGATCAATTATTGAATTTGATTTTTATCAATCTGTTAATTTATTAATAATCAATTATAAAATAATAATAACTGAATAAATCAACATCAAAAACAAGAGTTGTTTTACATTAAATTTTATTACACTAAATCAGAGCTTCTTAAACTTTTGTAATTCACGACCCCATTTATGATTGCGAGTTTCTTGACGACCCCATACAAATATAAAAGAAAAATAAATTTATATTTTTTTAAAATTCCTATAACATCTTCTAATTCTAATTCATAGTAAATGTTATTCAAGTTATTACAATACTCTTAATAGAAATGCAGGTACAAACAATCTTTCCGAACTAGAAGATTTTATGATATATTTATCTACGATAATTGTTATTTTATCTTTATAACAATAATTTTACAAGTTAAAAAACATTTTCTGTTAAATTGTATTTTTATCTCTCGCGACCCCAGAATTTTGCTACGCGACCCCAAATGGGGTCGCGACCCATGGTTTAAGAAGCCCTGCACTAAATAATAGAATCAAAAATATGATTGTATATAACATCAAGTCTATGATCGTCTGATGACTGGATTTCATCATATATCCGCCATAATCATCTCCGACATCGAAACTTAAATAATGACCAAATGCAAGAACTCTATTTTTACTCACCCATAATCGGTTGTAATCATTATTTGACAAAGCGATTTTACTATTTTTGAAAGTATAAAGTTGATGGTTGAGTGCCCTATCCTAGTCTGTGGCACAGAAAATATCCCATTATTATTATAAAAGTCTAAATATAACTGGTGGAAGATTTTTGTTCCCATTAAGTAACACCCGTAGCTCTCGTTGCATCTTTCATACCTAATAAACTATAAGACTTGGGTCTTAAGAAAACCCACTCTGTATACCCGAGACCTTTACTTTCATCTTTAAATTTATTAATCACAAAGTCAAGGTTTCTTGAGTATAACAGATGTTCCGGGTCATAATTTAATGTATCTAAAAGATGATATCTAATCATTGCTGGCAAATGAGTTTATTTATTTTTTAATATTACAACTTATATGCAAAATATTGTGAGAAATCTTGGATATTTGAAAAATCACGAATTGTGGAATCACACATGAAGAATTTAAAGATAAATAGCCATTCTTTACTTTTGTCTTGTCACCAGATTTTAATATGAATCAAGGTCAATTACCACTATAAGGAAATTTAAAATTGATAGTCAAGTTTAATAAATCGCTCACGGAATCAGTATATGTAATAGTGTAAGAAATACAAATTACTGCAAGTAAATCGATACTAGTTTGAACAAACATTGCTAATATAAATGTGGTAAACAATGGAATCCAATTATTATGTAGTACGTTTTTTAAATACTTTATAATTTTATTTAATTAGTTCTATTCAGGTTAATCGAGTAGGAAAAGAGCTGTTGGGGAATCAGTTTGCTGTCGTATTCCAATTAGATAAAATCCCATATCTGAACAATATCCAAGCAATAATTATCAATACTCAATCATCAACTCTCGCCGGGGAACATTGGATTGCAATATACATGAAGTCAGATAAAATACATGTTTTTGATCTGATGGGTTATTATAATCCGTCTCTATTAGTTAATGTGATCAACATTGCCTTGCATTGCTAAATTCAATGTATAAACAATTTTAGTTTAAATAAATGTTATAATCATGCCTTGTTATTTTATTGATTTTATTAGTTAAAATGATGTTGATAGATCAATCATTAAAGAATTGTGTATTATGAATGTTAATAAAATTTTGAGACCAATGTATTGGTTATTTAACGATTTACCTTTTGGGTTGGAAATGAAGATCCAAATAGATTGATATGGTATGAAGGGAAAGATTCGTTTTATCCTACATGTATTTTGAAAGATGTAGAAGATACAAGTGCAATTTTTTATGTTACTGATCAAGATAAACTTATGGTTTTGAAGAAACATTTCCCAAATTTAAGATTAATAATAATATAATATCAAATTTTCCAACTATTTTCCTGATAATTTTCTATGTCCGTATCGTGATTATTTTAACCCTAATTACGTTGAGATGAGTCTCGGAGACTCATTTACATTTTGTGTTCATATATTTGCATCACAACATTTTTTTAAGGTTATCGCTGGTAAATGTATTATAATATTAATTATTTTAGAACGATCTTTTTGAGCTAAAAATGACTTTAAATTGACCTATTTTAATAGTTACCATAGAATCTACATTAAAAACTTTTCGCACTTTACTAGAGGGTTTCGATTTATATCTGACGGACTAATATCTTTCTACCGAGATCCCCAAATCGATATTTGAAAAGACAACCCTAATCTAGTATACTTTAACACTACAATATAAAATTTATTATAAATTTTTATGTACTCATTAATTATTAAAAAAATTTACATTTTTTTAAAAATATTTTCACTAACTTGGAGATCTTTTATTTTGAATAGGTCGCCCAGATTATGTTCAAAATTCTTTAAATTGAGCCACTCAAATAAATCGATATGACTAAATAATAAAATATTTATAATCAAATTTCTTTTATTATTTTCACATTAATCTATTTTATTATTCTTTTCCTTTAGCTTTATTAGTTTTTAGACTAGATTCAATTTTTTTATTTGACAAAAATTGCGGCACAACGAATAGAAAATTCCTGTCAAATAAAATCTGTAGTTTGAAAAAAATTGAGATAAAGGTTATTAAATAATTAGTCCAATTATTTTTGTAATGTTAAAATTTGCTAGGTTGTTTATAGCAGCGGCTTTCAAACTGTTGATTGTGACACATGACAAAACTTATCAAAAGGCCACGGAACTAAAAAAGTTGAGAACCGCTGGTTTAGAGACATAATCAGTGATTTGAGGAAGTACCGTCGAAAGGAGGAGAATGGGTAGAATTCTTTGGGCCCGAGGTAATAAGATGCCCGGACTCCTGAGACATTTTCACGGGGCTCTAGCCAGTTTGTCGAGTCGTTTGGAATTTATATTTATCTGCCCTTATTTTGACATTCTAATTAACATAAATTAAACAAATAACAATTATTGAAAGGGGAAAACCATTCACCAAGCCACATTTTGGAAAGTTGTAAATACAATCTGGTTCTATAAAATAGTGATATTCCTTATACCCCGTAAAATTATTTATTAATAACAGACCAGCTGCTATCGGCAAATGAATTTGGTAATGCCTTTCATCGGGGGGTAAAACAGATTCGAAATCTGCATATCACGTAAGGTGGAGTGACTGTTTTGTTCCAATCAGTAAATTTTAAAATATTGCTTTCTGGCATTGTGTACAAAGTAGTACCGAGCATGTTTTTGCTGCATAAACCTTGATGTGCACTGAATACGTACAGCGAGAGTTTCTGACGGATGACTATTCATTAACCACTGCAAATTTGTTACAGCAGTATAATGAAACCGTTCCTCATCTTCTAATAATAATAAATACATAGGTAAAACTCCGATTACTTTTGTCCTATGTATAATATCTAGATGCGGATGTTTAAAAACCATATCTTGGTCAGCAATTACAGGATTATTGGTGCAATCATAACCCAACACAGTGATTGCAAGTCCATTTGCTTCTTCAAATCTGGGAATGTCATTGGAAAGTCCAATTGATCATAATTTAACTGATTAAGTAAACCAGCATATTTTGAGACTTTCTAATGGTTACTTCCTATTTGATTGTAGCTTTTTAAACATAACACACTATACAAAAAACATAAATCATCCTCATTGTGTATGTTTATAATTGCATTCTTTCTTGCCAATGCAGATGGTGTAGGAATAAAACTATGACCTGTTATCCTACTTATCGGTTTATATTTTGTTAGAGTAAAACTAACTTCTAGAATTCGTTTAACCGACCAGCTGCTCCCCGCCACTGATA
Organism: Schmidtea mediterranea; assembly: GCA_022537955.1. Taxonomy (NCBI): domain Eukaryota; kingdom Metazoa; phylum Platyhelminthes; order Tricladida; family Dugesiidae; genus Schmidtea; species Schmidtea mediterranea. The sequence goes on along the minus strand of CM039681.1, from coordinate 107,015,948 downwards.
TCACATGAATTTTCTCATATAATTCACCAATACCTTCCAGAAAACTATCATCTTATATCCTTGCCTTATTCGACATCCTATTGCAATTAGTTTCACCATCATTAATGAAATCCACATTTACACCAAATTGAATATTTGCATGTGTAAGTTCATCTAAAGCCTTTTTAACTCTAATATAATCGACTCATTCAATTCTATTGTTTTTATATCGAATTTCTGTAAATCTAAAGTTATTATTCGAAGGGTACGATTTAAATAATATTCTACAGTGACTTCAGGAATAATTTCTTCCACAGGAATTATTTCATCAACTATGGTAAAATATTCATCAACATTAAAAAGCTTTTCTCCTCCATTCAGTCCATCTTCATTCTTCTCCACATCTTCAGTCTGATAATCTTCATTCTTTTCAACATCTTCCTTCTGATCATCTTCATTCTTCTCAACATTTTCATTCTGAACATCTTCACTGTTTTCCACATTTTCATCAGAATTTGCGTCAATTACATTATTTACTACTTGATTATTTAGTTTTTCAATTAAAAATTCTTTTTTATTTTTAGTAAAATATGTGAAATGTTCTTTATGCTCATTACAGAAATTTGTAAATGTTGTAATATTAGGAGTTAGTCATATGGGGCATAAATAATAAATATTTGAGTAATGACATGTATCCAAATTCGGATGTTTAAAAACCGTATCTTGACCAGCAATTACAGGATTAAAAAAAGTTTTCAATGACTCATTGTCTTTGTTAAATCTCTACGGTGACTCATCACACACACGTATGACTCATACCAAAATGTCTGCCGAAGAATGACGCATCGAATGAGTCATGCATTTTTCAGCCAATCAGACGCAACTGTGCTGGATGGCTCATATCCCACTACTTAATTAATTTTTTCAGTCAAATGTTTTTCTTTAATTTAGTTCAGAGCAAATTTTGTGTGATTCTTTTAATCAATTTTAAAGTTTAACTTCGTTTGTTACAGTATTCAAGAGAATGATTTTGGAATTGAAAAAAGATGTAGAACTTTAATGAATGAAAAACTATCAATGATTGAGTTTTGCTAGATTTAAATAGCGAGGTTTGTTTTTGGGATTGTATTTTGCATTATATGATCATCATAGTGTTTATAGATAGACTTCAAGTCTTGCTTAGATGGTATTCAGATCTTGGTTATGAATATTTATGTCATGGATGTAATATCACATACATTGGAGTGACTGCCCGTCATCTCCGTTCTCAAGTTCTTGATAACTGTCGACTGAAATAATTGATTAATATCAATGAATACTATTTGTTGTCTGAATTTTGTGTTTATAAGTGGATTTCAAATCCTACTTAGACTTTGTTCGGATCTTGGTTTTCAATTTATATGTCATTGGTGTAATACCACTTACATTGGAATGACTGCCCGTCATTTCCAGTTTTTGATCACAGTCGACTGATGGAATTGATTGATATTAGTAAGCGCAATATTTTGATGCAGGATGAAACTAAATGTAAAATAGTTTTGTTAAAACAATTTTAAAATATTTTGTTGAAAGTTATATTTAAATTTTGTTATATTTTGTAGTTTTAGAAAATTAAATTTTTTTAAATTTTGTAGAATTTGTGGTTTATAAAAGCAAGATTTTTAATTTTTGATAAAATAATCTGAGAATTTAAAACTAGAAATTTTTTAAATAAAAATGGTGTATTCTAAATAGTGTAGAGTTCAAGAATACCTGATGAAGATAGAAATTCTGTAGATATAGATTGTAGCTGAATAAATATAGTTTGGATTGGTGTTTTTCTTTAATTTAGTTCAGATCCAATTTTGTGTGATTCTTTTAATCAAATTTTATTAGTTTATTATTAGGTAATACTTTTTAAAAATATCCTTTCTACATTTTTCAAGGACGTAAACTGTCTTCACCAATGTTATCAAACTTTCTGGTACCTCAGAACCCTATCAATTTTTTTTTGTTTTTGCTAAACCCCTTCGGAAATTTTTATAGTATTATCCACTTTTATTATAATCCTTCCTTTTGACATATTTGTCGATCAAAAGGTTGAATTTATTTTACGCAATTTAAAAATAGAAAATTTTGTATTAATGAACTTTCATAGTAATTTGTTTGATAAAATTACCACAATGAAAATAAAAATAAAGTTTTACACTAATTTCCTTTTATTTAAGTAAAAATAGCAAAGAAAGTTTTTATTAAAATTAAATATATATATAAGTTTAATAAAACAAAATATTAATTTATGTATCAATGGGAAGAAAGAGATTGCATTGACTTGCTTAAATCTTCAATATTTGGTGGAAGATTTGTTAACGATAATCTTACAATCGATGTCAAATGTAATCTATTCCGTTGTTTGGTCTTGGTTAAAGTGACTGTTGAAAATCCGCTCTCACATAAATAAGTGGAAGGAAATGGGAGAATAGTTTGAATTGCTTTGTCACTTAAAACATTGTACTCGCCATTAATTTGGATCCAAAACTTAGCAAGTGATGAATTTTCATTTACATTTTTCAATGTCACGTCTGATGAGAGATCAGCTAATAAATCTTCTTCAACTATAGACAGAACATTTCTTGTATTTGTGAAATTGAAAAGATCAAAAAGCTACAATATCTGTTTTCAGGTCTTGGCTTACAGGAAAATATTTCTCAAATTGATAAAGTTTTTAAATGATTAACTATAATTATAAGTAATTTATTAGAATCTTAATATTGGTTTCTATTTTTAGCCTCAATCATTTGATCCGTTAAGCAGCTGAACATATCGAAGTAGTTATTCTCAACTCTCTGAATCCATAATTTAATTTTTTTCCTTTTCTCCTTCTATTTTATTATAACTATCAAACATTGTTTTGTATGTTCTTTGTAGGGATAAGTTCAGTTCGTTCAACAGTTGAAAAATATCTGCAAGATAACATAATTTCATGTTCCACACTGTATTTGAAGGACTGAACTAGATTACTATTTTTAGTTGATAGAAAGGCAGTTATTTCTTCTCTCAGTTCATGTATTCTGATAATGAGGTTTGAGAAATAGAAACTTCAACATTCAAATTACTTGTTGATTCCATACCTTGTTCAGCACTTTTAGTAGTACTATTTTCAGAATTTTTGGACGAATAGCTTTCTCAGTAGTATTTTTTAAAAATCTAATTTACGTTGTTTACTCATTTAAATTTTAAACTATTATTTATTAATTTAAATAAATATATTTATATTTAATACATATATATATATATTTATTTTTAATACAAATATATAAATATAAATATAGTTCTAAAATTTTTTTTATACAAGTTATGGTAAGTAAAAATACGCATATACATAATACATATAAGCATTAATATCTTATTTTAGTTTAGAACTATATATATAAATACATGTAAAGTAGGCCATGAAAAGTTTACAAATATTTTTTTAACATTTTTAAACTGAAATTTAAAAAAATCCACCGAATCGTTCTAATGTTTAAAAATGTATTAAAATTCTAACTGAAACTCTCATAAGAAAAATCTATGGTATCTCGAATGTTTTTTACATTAAAATTAAAATTCAATTGAAATCTCGCACGGAACCCCAAAAATTTGTTTATTTATTCAAAATTCGGAACCCAATGGTTCCGCGGAATACAGTTTGAGAAACACTGGTCTTTACTATTCGAATTCGTGATATTAGTAATATCTATTACTATAGTTTTATATAATAATAAATCATGTTTAATTAACAGTTTTTGTTTTATAGAAGTCCGGTATTTGTATTGTTTTTTGAAAAAAAATTTGTCCTCTATTTTTACTATGAATATTTTTTTTTGCAAAGTTCCATCTGGAAACCATAAGGTAGACATAATGTTTTAACGGTAAATATACGTATTATTAACATTTACGAGATGGTAAACTTATATTTTCCTAATCTTGTAGTCAATGTACATATTTACCGGTAAATGTATACATTATGACATTTTGTACTTTAGCCGTAACACACACACACATATATATATATAATCCCCCTTTATATAGTCTTAAAAAAATTTGTAAATTATTTAGTAAATCTTTAGTAAAATATGCCCATATAGGACACATATCGGTATTCGAGCCTGTTTTTGGTAAAATATTTAAAATAAACTGTCTCTGCTGTTTTGTAATTTCATTGACATATTCGGATTTAGTGAGGTAGTTAGTAATAAGGTTTTCAGTTATTCTTAAATTATATTAAATCACAATCCAGAATATTTAAATAACATTATTTGTTAGATAAGATGCTAAAAAAATTTGAAAAGCTTTTACCATTACGTTAAAAGATTTGTTCCAGAAATCGTTTATAAAGGAGATATTTAAAATTGATAATTTTAGTCTAAAGACTACTGTACCCATTGCATAAATTTGTTATTTTAAATTGATTTTAGCATAATAATAAAATTATAAATAATAAATTAAGAGATTAAATATAAAATAACCTGTCTTTATTAACGTCTAACAAAGTAAACCATTTTAATTGCTCATCATAACTAATTTCGATTTTCATATTTTTAAGTCTTTCCTGGAAATTTTGGAGGTCGAATTTAATTTCATCAAGTGAGTTTTTTTGATTTTTGTGCTCAGCAAAAATTTTAAAAAAGTTTTGTAATTGAATTAATATATCTGATATATGCATCTAGAATGTTTATATATATATATATATATATATATATATATATATATATATAGGGCGCGCGATAAATTGTCAAAAGTTTAGTAAAATAAAAAAAACATGCTATATGTTAGTTATAATACTCGGAAAGGTACAGCTGTAACTGTCTCTGAATTGGATGTTAGCTTCGTAAAAAAATGACTGTTGAAAAGAAAGGCATATTTTAAGTTCTATGATTTTAAACTTATGAAGTTTCCTGTCAAATGGATATTCAACTGCGAAATTCTTATGAATTGTCTTGAAATGCCTTTCCAAAGTCCCTGTTTTTGGTATTGAAATAGTATCTTTGCAAATTAAGCAAAAACATTTTCCTTTAATCATTACAAAAAGTACCCTTTCTCTATTTTTTCCATATAATGATAAGTCTTAGATTTTTTATTTTTCATTTTTTGATTGAAAAAAACAAACAAAATCCAAATTAATTTATAGAAAAAGCTTAAGAAAATTTTGTGCTTTTTTACACCAACCAAAATTAAAGTTTAGAATGCTATAAGAGTTAAAATAGTTCAAAATTATTTCAAATTTTTACCACGGAAATGGAACACAAAAAAATTGGCAAAAAATTTAAACATAAATTAGAAATTTTATATAAAAAATAATTTTTTACGAAGTTCTACTAAAAAAATTCTCCGCGAACGACCTTATGGCACCTCTGTTCTAAGTATTTTTATGGAAACCTCTGAAACGTATTTTTGTAAAATTATTAAGAAGCACGTAAATTAAGATACAAAGTTATGACCAATTTAACGCGCGCAACCTGCTTACTAAAATAATGAAATATTAAACCTTACAAGTAATTGTGGTGGACCCATGGATGTTAACTTAACTGCAGTGAATCCTTCTCCTTCATTTGCAGTATATGACGAAGCATTAATGCACTTTTTAAAAATTTCTATGTTTTCATCACATTGACATTCTGATGTATAAAAGTAAGTACGGGCACCAATTACATTATTTCTTCGATTAGCAAAATCAATATTTGTTTGAAATTTGACATTCAAAGAATCTGGACATTTTTGTTGTTGATCTAGCATTGTCTCCATTGTGTCTCTAAATAATAGGTTTTCAATTAATATTTGAAACTATTGATTAATATTTTCTATGCATTTTTTTCATTAAATCTTAGATTTTTAAAAATTCATTAAATCAATTACAATATTTAAGTAAACTACTTTTTAAAAGTCGAAAACGATAATATGTTAACAACATGAATTAAATGTTAAAAAAATAAATTAAAGTAAAATTATTTGTGGAAAATTATTTTACGCGAAAATTTTCGATTATAAAATAATCTTTTTCAGAATTTATCTGAAAAATTCAATCCTAAGAAATTTCTAAAAAAATTATTTTAAAAATATACAAATTAAATTTTAATTTTAAAAAATGCAAAGGAATAAAAATAATAGAATTATGTAGTTTAAATTTATTTTAAAAGATTTATTTAAAATGAAAATAATCAATAAGTTTGATTTCTCGCATTAATGCAAGTAACGGATGATTTCAATTTTCTTTTATGTTTGGTTCAGTTGATATGAAATGGTTTATTATTAATTAAATTAATATTGTTTAACATCTAATCTTAGTTGAATATAGTGAAACCCCGATTTTCTTTAATTAGTAGACTTAAGATCATATGTTTGTAAATAGGTATTTAGAAATTACCCTATTTGAGTTATATCAGTATAAGTCGAAGTAAGCGCTGGGTGATCCTCTCCTGAGCAACTAACACTTACGGGTATGATCGTCTATTTGGCATCTAGGCATTAAGACCCCTAGAACCAATACACGTTTTACAATAAAAAGAACTAGAAGAAAACACTAAAAACATGGGTATGAGAACTTTGACAAACTCTTCATGATATCTACGAAAATTGGATTTTACTTTCAGAGTTGTATAGTATGAGAGTGCATTGCCGCTAGAAACGCTTGCTTGTAATAAGATAGGATTGAGAGGAATTGTGGAGACTGAGCATATCAGTAAGTGGTTATGGACAATCAGACTCAGGGACCCGTTGGTGCAGTACCTCACGAGGCTTTTTTCAAGATCAAGGTCGTTTTAAGGTCAATTTTTCGAAGTCAATGTCATATTTTCATATTACTTATTATTATCCTTATTATTATTATTTTATATAATAAAAACAAATCAACATAAAGCTTTTATTAATTAGAAATAATTCGGCTAAAATAATATTGTCGAAGAGATTCTTTCAAAGCCCATTAAACATATTGTCGATATCGGGCAGCACAACAACGGCATCAATCAATACATTGATATCCGGGCTTCATATCCTTCAAATATCCTATTTAATTTTATGTCATATAAAAATTCACTGATAACATCAAATATCCATATTCCAGTATGATTAACGACCGAATCTGGGATATTTTATGTTGATTGGACCCTGATTATTTCATGTATAGCTGGAAAGTAGAACTCGAGACGTTCTTTGATTACTTCTAAATATTCATCTGAAAAAAGGTAAAATAACAATAATAATTATTAACAGCAGTGTTCAGTATCGTTCATAGATTGAATTGCGCTCGAAATTAGGTACATTTTAATGATTGTAATGGAAATAACAATTAGTTTTATACTAATTTTAACCAATTAGAAGTTAAACATACACTTTTACCACAATTTAGTATTTTATACACCCTCATAATATTATTACTCGTGCATTCGTATTGCACAAGTCATTGTTCTTTATGCATATGTTTTGTACCTGTCATTGTTTATTGAGAGTTTGTATTGTATAATTTATCCAATAAAAATTGTATATACGGTTTAATATCTAATGAAGAAAAAGATGATGAGATAATCAAGAGCATTCTGATGTTGATGAAACTTGCTGAGAAGATGACGAAAGATCAGCAGATTGACTACAACTCTATTCTTAAGTTGCCATCCATTGAATTGAAAAGAAAATCTTTCAAGAAAGTTTTCGAAATGCTATTTGACCATTAAATGAAGTGGAGCCGAATACTAATGGACTTGTTATATATGAAGCAAATGCTTTTACAATCAAGTTCAGACTGAAAATTACTTTCAAAGATCTGTGGAAGTATTTTTATATTTATTAATTATTCGTCGTATTTATTAATATGATTCAAACAATTGAATATAAAGTCATTCCATGGGTTGAAGATAATGGCGGTTGGCTAATGTTAATAGAAATCTCAACCAAATCACGTAAATCAATAGAAACTGTTGAAAAAGTAATGAAAATAATGAAATTAACTATCGGATTCGGTTTTGTGTATATTTTTTTTAATCGAATTGGTCGTAAAATTGAATAAACGCCTAAAATCATATTAAATTACTTTTGCTTTTATTATTATTATTATTGGGATATTAAATATTCGTCGATGAATGGGTCTCTCGATCCGACTCCTCGTGTTCAATGATCAATAAGACAAAATCCCAACAAAGAAATCTTTATTGACAAATATTCACCACGATATACAATTGTTTACTTATCCTACACACCATAAGGGTATCACGATATAAGTCACTACAATCTGATTAACCTTTTATCGGTTTACTGCTTTTCACTCGTTTCTCCAACTCGTTAGATTTTCTCTTCGACCAACTGGCAACTTATTTTGTTGCCAGTTCCTTTTATAGTTTTTGGATTCCCATTAATCTGGATTACTTGTAGGGAAACAATTTTCTATTTCGGACCGGGAAACTATACCGGTAAACCCATTAAGCTGACTTTCAGCTCGGCGGCCCTTGATTAATGGGCTCGTCGGTAAATAATTTAATTAATTAATTAATTAGTTTTTGGGCTCCCGACCCTTCAATATTCCCTATCTCAATCTAATAAGATTTTATTCGCCTTCAAAATCAAATTTGCCACCGGTTATCACTTTTTCCCCTCGAAAAATATTGATTTTTACTTTTTTCAAAGTTTAAATGATTTTGATAATTTTAAAATTTTATTATTTTTATTCATGTTTTCTTATAACCCCAATATCTCCCCCCTTTCAATTAGAATTCGTCCTCGAATTCAGATATTTTATTTTTAGAGAACTGTTAATAAACAATTCAATTTTATATATAGGTCATTTAAATATTTCAGAATTTACACATTTCTATTTATATATTTTATTGGAGCTATTTGTACTTACAGATAATAATACATGTGATATTGCTAATTTATTAAATTCATATTACATATTTTTATTTATCAATAAAGTTTAATTTGCAAAAATTCGCCATTGTATTACAAATGTTGTTTATCTCATTGTGAGGAGACCAATTAATTATTAATAATGAATAAGATAATTAATAATATTAATATCAGATAATAAAATAATAACTGCAAAGTAATAATTATATTGATGAAAAAAAAATTGATTAACAATTTTCTTCCATTTCGTTATTTTATGTTTTGATTTAAGCTGCTACCAGGAAATCACCATTTAAATAATAATTATAATAATTAATAATAATAAATTAACTTCTAATTTTTTAAATTAATGAGAAATTGTTTTTATAAAATTATCCCGTTTTTGGTATTAATTTTGTTTTCCCCTTTTGTTTTCCCTTTAATGGGAGTTTAATTTTAGATTTGAATCCCTTTAATGGAACTTTCCCTTTTTAATTGCACTTTTAATTGGCAATTTATCTTTAATTTTCCCTTTAATGGGATAATTTTACAATGGCAGAAAATAATGTCCAGATGGAAAGGAAGGAACACAACTCGAACACACACACTCATATATATTTATTATCGTGTAATCCAAGTATACATACTCAAAATATTTTTTAAAGGCAATCACCAATTAAATTTCATTTACGCCATCCAGTCACAATTGATTATTTTTATCTTTATAAATCATTTACATTTAATTAATTCATAAAGGTGTTGTTTTAATTCGGGCTTTGATGAAATTGGGGTTTTGGTGTCAAAAAAATATATTTAGCTTATTAATTTTTGGGGTACTTCCGTGGTATTTTGGGTCTGGCAAAGACAATCAAAGACTTTACCTTTCCATCGTAATTTATAATGGCGATTGATAGTGGAATCATTTCGTGTGTTTCTGAAGTGCCATATTCGCAATTGATGAATAGAATTCTTTGACGGATTTCCTCGAGAGTCATGTCTTTTCTCAGAAATGAGTGTTTCTGTAGCAGCATCTTATCGTTAATTTATAAAAATTCTGGTTCATCGATTATGGGTTCATTTTTTGTACCCTCGTTTATTGCGTTTGGAATCCTCACTTCTACAGCTATTGTGGCTTTGTAGTATGCTGCTCTAATTCTCTTCTGCTGCAGTTCCTCTGAAATTATCCTCGATGTAAATCTTTGTTCTTCATTCAATATTTTCTATCTTTCATCTAAGATCTCAATTTTCCCGTCGAAAATGTGCATCCGGTATTCGTTTTCAGCTTTTGTTTCAATCTCTTCGCCTAATTTGAATCCGGAATTCCTCTGAACATTAAATAGGAATATCTTCATTTTTCTGTCATCCGTGCGAAACCAGTTTGGATCAACAAGTTGTTTTCGATCGAAAATCTTTTTGGATCTCCATATTTTTACTTTAATCGATGAAAATTGTCGTACGTCATCCTCGTGCTGTTTTCCCATCGCTCCATTTTTTCTAAAGACTTTAGAAATTAATTGTTGAATTTTAGATATTGTGATCGGAGGCCGTCGGTAAGCACCCGAAGGGTACCACCTTCGATCCTGATATAATAATATTTAATAATAAATTCTTACCGTTTTAAATTATTTTAATTACATTAATTTATTTTTATTTCACTTTTAAATTTATACCCCTTAGTCTTATTCAAACATATTTTATTTTTGGCTCCTATTTATTCGCTATGTAATTTTTACTAAACGCTATGTATTTTATTAGTGCCTTTATGTATTTTTTTCTAAGTAAATATTTATAAAATGCTAAGTATTATATTAATTATATAAGTAAAAAATAGAATTCATTAGGTATTTAATTATTTTATTTTTAATTTTTATAAGTAAAAAAATACAAAAACTAAGTAAAACAATGAAAAATTCATAAGAATAAACAAAAAGTGACACAATAAAAAAATCCATAAAAATACAAAGACTATTATAAAAATATTTGAAATTATTGTTTTAATAAGGCTTTTTTAGCTTTAGTTGGTCTTCCTCTTGGTCGTTTACTTCCAATAGAAGTATTCTTAGCTACTGTCGGTACTTTGCAATATTTAAGTCTGATTGAAATGCTGACAACATGCTTGCAAATAATTTTTTTAAACAATGCTGGACAATTGCACTGACCGTCGGCCCAATTGGCTTTATCGTTTGGTAAATTAATGCGCCAGACAGTAAAAGCTCGCTTCGTAAATTGATCAAATGTTGTCCAGCGCATTTTTTCAACTTTGTCAATGTCTTCTTGAATTATAGTTGAGTCACTAGCTGAAAAATAGTAGTTTGTCGACTGTTCTTGGGGCACCGAAAGAATTGCTTTGCTTTCTTTAGCCCATTGATAAGACTGTGTCCATAATGCTGTTTCGATTGATTGTTTTGCAATAAACTCCTTCAGACTTCGAGGATTATTGTTAGTACTTGGCGTGAAGGGCATATATCCTCCATATCTTCTCTTCTTTAATTGCATTTTTGCTTCTTCAGCACTTTTTAATACTTTTTCATGAGTCCAAACTTTGGACACTTTTTTGGCTCGTGATTTCTTTAAACTTGTAACTTGCAAAATTATAATCCATTATAAGTTCAGTATTTGTTTTAATTTTGTTTATAATAAATAGACTTTACGTAGAAAAACATACCGCTTTATTGAAAGTTTGTAATAATTGTCGAAAAAAAAAGATCTAAGAACATCTTAGAAAAAATTAAGATTTATTGATGGATTTTATTAATTGACATTTCTTTTTTTTATTTTACTTATAACTTGTTTTCTTGACTTGGCATTTATTTATTTTACATAGTTTTTAATTAATTACTTAGCGAATGTATTAAATATCTAGAATTAATTAATTAACATAGAAGTGTTTTACTCTACTGATACTGTGTATTTATCTACATAGAATGTGTTTATAAAATACATAGCGTTTAGTAAAAAATACATAGCGAATAAATAGTTACCTTTATTTTTTATCCCCTTAACCCCGTTATCCAATCAGATTGCACTTGACTTTTTACATACAAAGAATACCTTATACCAGAGATTCTCAACCTGGGGGGCGAGGCGAAACTACAAGGGGGGAGTATATTTAAAAACAAAAATAAAGCTTTGTTGAAGGTTAAATAAAAGAAATTGTATAATTAAAAAATTTATATATATATATATATATATCTAAAATAAGAATACTGTTTATAATTACATATTACCAATAAATAATTTATTATATTTATTATTTAAGTTTATTAGTATGAAACAAATACCAGTTAAATATGTTATGTTATTAATTAATGACTTCTTTGAGCCTGTTTCTCATTGCAAAGTTTTTGAAATAAAGGAGTAATACCAGATATGGATACTCTAAGTTCTGTGATCTGTATTTTCGATAGATCAAAAAAGGGGGGTGCGAGAATATTTACGTTAGTAAACTGGGTCGCAATAACAGAAAGGTTGAGAAGCGCTGCTTTATACTAAAAGATTCACATCAATCAGAATATATATATATATGAAAGATATAATGTCAATATAAAATAGGCATGCAATAATCAATTATATCTCACTAGACGAATGTTTTCTCGTAAACGACCCACGAAGGTTTTGGTCGGTCGATACGATCACGATGTTTATTTGTTCGAATAAGTTTTGAAAATGATATCATGTATATGACAAGAATGATAATACTTATTGTCATGATCACAATTATGAAGGATGTTCCAGCATTACCGATTTGTAATGTGGTAGTCTGGAACTTCCATATACTGTGTGACTGGATGTTGATATTCAAAATCAATAGGCATGTTGTTTCGTCTCAGATACATTAGATAAATCGGTGTTTCTCCAGCACTTTCGTTTACTGAATTTCTTTACGCGAACAAACATGGTTTTATAGATAGGTCCAAATCCTTTTGGTTTCGATTTACATAGGACGATATGATACTAATTAAGGTACCATTAACCTCTCGACTAATCCGCCTGTTTGCGGGTGATATGGTGATGTAATAAGTTTTAGAATCCAAAATAATTCCGTAATTGATTTAAATAGATCGCTCTGAAAATTTGTACTTTGATAAGTTAATAATTTCTTTGGTGAACCATATCTGAAAATAATATTCTCAACAAATATTCTAGCAACTGTTGCTGCTTTCAGATTCTCCACTGCGTAAGCTTCCAGAAGACTACAATATATTTATTCCCATTTATTGTTTCTGGCAATGTTTCAACGATATCCATTGCTGTCATTTCCATTGGTGCCGACGAAATTGGCATTGGTTTCAAGGGAACTTTGATTTTCTTTCCCGTATTTCTATGAGTTAGGCATATTTTGTAAGTATTGCACCAATGCTTTACATCTCGTTCCATTGTTTCCCAATGATATTTTAAACTCAGTCTAGAATATGTTTTTTTCTGGACGATAGATGTCCACCAATCGCACCATCGTGATATGAAAATAACAATGTTTCTCGATTTTTCGTCTGTACTACTATTAATAAGCTACCGTTTCTTACACATTTGAACAGTCCTTCATGGATGACATATTTATGGTTCTCTTCCATCACATACTTCCAATCACTCTCTTTTTTGACCGTAACCGCGTGCTTCCGTAATTGATTTACTTCCTCATCTTCTTCTTGATTATTGTGCAGTTCTTTCATATTACATGCCGCTCTCATTACAGGGAATATTGTATTTTCACACTTTGTTCCTTCCTCAACTGGAAAACGTGACATGGTATCCGCGTTTGCATTAGCTTTTCCTGTCCGATATTTAATTTCAAAATCGTATTCTTGTAAGGCTATAGACCATCTTATAAATTTGCTCGCTGAAATTCTATGCTTCATGAACCACTGCAATGGATTGTGATCTGTCAATACTAAAAACTTTCTGCCAACTAAATATTGTCGAAATGTAGTTAAGCCATATACTAATGCTAAAATTTCTTTTTCTATTGAAGAGTAATTCTTTTCACGAGGTTTCAATATTCTACTGGTATAAACGTGATCTTTTTCGCCTTTAACTTGTTGCCCTAAAACTGCACCCAATGCAAAATTATTGGCATCGGTCATGACGATAAAAGGCTTTTTAAAATCTGGGCATCTCAAAATTGGCTGCATTGTCAGACTCTCTTTCAATACATCAAATGGTTCTTGTTGGGACTTTTTCCATACAAATTTACTTTGTTTCTTCAGTAGTACATTAAGAGGTTATGCAATATGAGAAAAATCTTTACTAAATTTTCGGTAATAGCTTGCCAATCCCAGAAATTGTCGGATTTGATCTATATTCTTTGGGACTGGATAATCTCTGATTTTTATTACATTATCAAGTTTGGGCTGCAATCCTTTACGAAAAATAATATGTCCCACATAAACGACTTCCAATTTTCCCCACTTACATTTTGAGGGTTTTATTTTTTGATTGGCTTTTCGTAGTCTTTTAAATACTACTTCGACGTCTATTTAGATGTTCGTCGAAACACGTTGAAAATACGATAATATCGTCAATATATACCAGTGCGTGTGGTAAGTCTCATAGAATGAAATTCATACCTCGCTGAAATGTAGCTGGTGCTCCCGTCAACCCAAACGGTAATACGTTAAATTTAGAATCCTTTGCCATCTGAAAAAGCAGTTTTTCATTTATCTTCCTCTTTCACTTTAAATTGATTGTACCCTTTATTTAAATCAATAACCGTAAACAAATTTGCCTCTCCCATTTGATCGAAAATTTACTGTGGGACTGGTATTGAGTACGTATCTTTTCTTGTTACCTGATTAACCTTTCTATAATCCACGCAAAATCGCAATTCGCCATCTTTTTTTTTAACGACCACAATCGATGATGAAAATGGTGATAAACTATGCTTTAATTTGCTTTAATTTGCCTGTTACTCTTCTCTTGATGTACATATGGTATTCAGTATGGTCTCAATTTTATTGGTGCTTTGTCCAGTAAAGGAATTTCGTGCTCAATGATTTGAGTTAAACCCAAATCGTATTTGTGCCTTGCAAATACTTCTCGATATTTATGCAATAATTCCATAAATAAATAATTAAATAAATTTGGCAACGATTTAATTAAAAGATAACGCCAATAAAAAACCTTTCGTACGATATATTTCGATAGCACAGCTATCATCTTCAGGTACTCAAAACCAACTAAAAATATTATGAATTAACATTTAATTTAAACAAATTATTTTTTATTAATTTAATTTTTAATAAATAAATATTTTTAAAAATATATTTTAAATTAATTTTAAATTTAAAATTTTTTTACTTATATTCTAATTTTTAAAAATTAATGTAATTTAAAATTTTCAATTATTTTAATAATATTAAAAAAACAAACATGATTTATCATACGTAAACTATTTAAAAACATTCAAAACATTCGTAGTCACAGCACTCTGCACATTAATCTTTGGATCCAATGACCTTATCAGCAATGCTTCACATATCACTCGTTCCCAATAACTATTAAAACTTCTCAACAAAATTCTAAAATCAGACATTCCTATATCACTTTTACAGCCTCTATTGTGTTCACTAATATTGGTCAAACCCTTCAATCGACAATGCTCTAGAACTCGAGTACAGAGATGACGGGAAGTCTCTCCAATGTATGTGGCATGATATGTGACAAATCCCTAATATTCTGCTTTTTGTTTTTATCGATATACTCCATCGTACTTGCACTTAACGAGCTCTTCACTTCTTGAATTTGCTACTTCAAATGTCAATTTTCTTTTCAATGATGAATGGTATCAACAAATAGATGGAGTCGCTATGGGTTCCCCTTTAGCACCAACGATGGCATCAATATTTTTGGCTAGTTTGGAAAAGAAAATTGCTTCTTTCCAATTTGAAAAACCTTTTGTTTATAAAAGGTATGTGGATGATATTTTTCTTATATTTGAAAACCAGAAACATGTAGAACCATTTTTGCATTTTATGAACAGTTTACATAAAAACATTGTATTCACATGTGAAACATAGAGAAAGTCATCAATTGCGTTTTTGGATTTGTTAATTCAACGCAAAGATAAACAGTATGAGACAGAGATTTATAGAAAACCAACTGATATTGGTCTGTATACTTCTCCAGAAAGCTTTTGTGAATTTAAGTATAAGAGAAATATGGTGAAAGGATTGATTTATCGTTCATGGGCTTTATCTTCTACTTTTGCTAATTCGGTAAAAAGTGTTGATAAATTGGTTGAGTTGTTGATAAAGAATGGATATTATAAATCATTTTTATTGTTGATGATAAAAGAAACTGTTGATAAATTGATTAAAAATCCTAAGGATCCATGTTGTGGAAATTCTGAATGTAATTTGTCGGATGGGTGTGAATTGAGTGTTGATCTGGGTGATGGTAAAAATGGATATAAAAAAATTGAGCCTAAATATGTGTTAGTATTGCCGTACTCTGAAGGCTTTACAAATTATAAGAGGAAATTGGGTAAACTGATAGGAAATTTAGAGTATAACATCGTCTCTAATTCGTGTAAGGTACGCAATATGTTTATTAATAAATCAAAAACTCCGGTTGGATTGTGTTCTGATCTCGTTTATCAATTTACATGTAATGGGTGTAATGCCACATACATTGGAGTGACTTCCCGTCATCTCTGTACTCGAGTTCTAGAGCATTGTCGATTGAAGGGTTTGACCAATATTAGTGAACACAATAGAGGCTGTAAAAGTGATATAGGAATGTCTGGTTTTAGAATTTTGTTGAGAAGTTTTAATAGTTATTGGGAACGAGTGATATGTGAAGCATTGCTGATAAGGTCATTGGATCCAAAGATTAATGTGCAGAGTGCTGTGACTACGAATGTTTTGAATGTTTTTAAATAGTTTACGTATGATAAATCATGTTTGTTTTTTTAATATTATTAAAATAATTGAAAATTTTAAATTACATTAATTTTTAAAAATTAGAATATAAGTAAAAAAATTTTAAATTTAAAATTAATTTAAAATATATTTTAAAAATATTTATTTATTAAAAATTAAATTAATAAAAAATAATTTGTTTAAATTAAATGTTAATTCATAATATTTTTAGTTGGTTTTGAATACCTGAAGATGATAGCTGTGCTATCGAAATATATCGTACGAAAGGTTTTTTATTGGCGTTATCTTTTAATTCTATAAATCTTAGTCTTTGACTTTCCGTTAAATCGGTACTGTTGACTCACGGTTCTTTATAGATATTTATATTTCCAGGTAATTTTCGCCTATCTTCGTTTTTCATTTTCATTACCTTTCCCAATTTTGTCTTTGGTTTTAACTGAACTGATTTGTTATCACAATTTACTATTTTCACTGGGATTAATTGGTCCTGTACTTTTACTACTTCGTCACACATTGGTGTATTGTATTTCTCTATTAATGTTTGACTCGGTTCAAATATATATTACTCATCTGGTACACTCGCCACATTGGCATAATAAATTACCTCTGAATTTGCAAGAACTTCTAAAGTATGACTTAAAAATACTTCTCCGGTTTTGTGCACAATTTCATTTGTGCTACTGTTAGTTAGATTCCCTATGTAGCTAAATCTAATGGAACTCCTTCTAATTGTTCCATCACATCGATACCGATTAGTAATTTTGTCGGGCAATCTTTCATAACCAGCACATGATGAGTTATTTCTTTATTGCCAATCAATATTTTACATTCAAGTTTACTCAATATTTTTAACTGATTCCCCGACATTGATGTTACCATTTCATCAGTATCTTTTATTCTTACTCTTTCTGATTGTTAATACTTTGGTGGATATGATTGTATGACTAGAGCCTGAGTCTAGTAGAGCTTCCACTTTACGCTTATTTAATTGCACAAATATACGGGGTTGTTTTCCAACTTTGGATATTGTCATAAGCACATAAAAACATGGTAAACCCAACATGTTTTTCCTTTCAATATCAGCACTCGACGGCTCAACCTTTTCTGGTTCAAACTTAATATCACTGAGCGGTTTCATTTCGTTTAGCTTAATTCCTGGATAAACTGGAGCTGTTGCTGTTAATGTATCTGGAATGTGCCATCTAGTTAGTGTGTCCATCCCACTATGTTTTGGCATTTGTTCTAGCAAAAATCTAGATTCAGGCCAACTCTATGAGTGCCAATTATTTTTTTTATTTAAAAACGATAATTTGTTGTCTCCACTATTACTGTTCTCATTCTTATTTTTGGTTATTGAATCTAGTTGTGAGTCTTCACTTTTTCGGTCATTTTTGAATCGGTTTTTCACATTTTTTATTTCTTTTTACTGGTGATCCGTGATAAAGAATCTATCTAAAAATAGTACACATCCAATAATTAATTTCCATGACCAACCCGAAATTGTGTATATTCTATGCGTCGACAATATTTGAGATAGTATTACTTTCACTGTTACTGCAATTACATATATACCAATTAATCCAGCACAAGCTTGTCTTAAAAACATAAATATGCCCCAAATCTTTTTCATTGTATTATACGCAGCTTTTTTATAATGATCGGGTGTCAGGAAATAATCATAATTTACTTTGCCTTGTCCATTAGGCAATATTGTATCTACCATTTCTGATATGACGCGCTTCTTTTTCGAAGAGAATAATAAATTTCTTTCTGCTTTTTCAATTTCATCACTTGAATATAAACCTGTTTGTGACATTTTATTCAACGAGGTGAAATTTACTAGATACACTAGCTTTATTAATTTTAATTTGTCGGGAGTCTTTACTCCTCTGTAATCTGGTAATACAATCCATGAGTCTGGCGCTAAACGATATAACGGAGATAAAAATCGATTACATTGTAGTATTTTCGGTTTCGCTTCTTGCTCCAATAATATTCGAGTGACTGGCTCCATAAATCTCAATTTATGACCTACAGTGACTGGTAGTTCGGTTGTGAACTTATCATATTTCGTAATTTTCACAATCACCTCTTTACATTTATAACTGTAGAGTCTCCCCCATTATTCTGGCAAACACTCCATTCTCCGATATTAGCATAGGTGCAACTAGATTCGGATTAGTAATAGTCATTGCCAAACGATAGCGTAATATCTCTTTATATCGATAAATATTTTCCATGACATCTTGGCTATGATGGAATAAATAATCCATTTTATTATTAAAATACAGAGTAAACTTAATTTCTTCCGTATGGATTCTAGTTTTTGCATCTTCAATTGTTTTCTTTGATAGATATAAACCTTAATAATTTGTTCCATATACTATTTGACCACATTTATTTGTGATGTCTTTTCTTATAAATTGCATTCCATCACTAGCTGAAGTTGACATTGACACTACAGGTGTCTTTCTTGTCATGGACGGAGTCACTCTCACTTTTCCGTTGTCTCTGGTATTTAAATTCAATCGATCGGGTCTTTCTCTGAATTGTTCACCAACAAATTCTTTAAAATTCATTGTTTTCAAATACGCCAAATTACATACATTTGTTTTTACGTCAAACACTAGAATTGGCTCACCTGTCTGACAGCTAGACTGCTTCATATTGCCAAATGGATGCGTTTGCAATTTTCATGTATCATCGTCAAACATACCTTGGAATTCTCTCAATTCCGTTAAATACTCTTCCACTGCTACTATTTTATCAATAATTCTACCATTCAATTTTTTCGGTTTACTTTCACAATCACCATCTGCCTTTAAAGCTCCTTTAACTACAATTGCTTCTCTAATCATATGATTTAACTTTGCTTTAAATTTAATTTCAGAACTGATTTTCAATTCACCTGTTTGAAATACCGTTAAACAATTTTCCAGAATTACCTCAACTAGTCTCGGAATGGCCTGCATTTTTAATAATGAAGCATGGCTCCATTTCCCACAATAAAATATAAATGTTGTCTTTTTTACCAGACATTCCGAACATTTGCTCGTCTCAGATCCGATTCCAGATACACATGATATTTAACCTCATTAATTTTTAAATTAATCGGATACGCCTCCGAACAATCAGCCATGTCTACTACTGAATAAATTTTTCCCATTTCTGTTTGAGAACAGTCATATGCTACCAACGAAGTGGTTTGGGTGAACACCCCACATAAAATAATAAACATATACATTACCCATGGAAATATCATTGTTTTTTTCCTTTCAGTATTCACTTTTCTATTCAGCCTTCTCAGCTGAGGACTATACATTTCTTCATTCTCTTTTTCCATTTCACATGACAATACTATATTTTCCCAACCTCCATTATCTTTAATCCAGTTCCAAAAACTTTTATTCAATATTTGAGCTGCTTTATTTATCAAATTTTCTATTTAATCTGTCTTCATATAAGCATGCGTTACCACTTCTAAAACGATAAATGTTAGCCCGTTTACTACCGATTCTCTGTTTATTCCACATTTAATTAACTTTTCAATCACTTTCATATCACAAAAATCATCTGACTCACCATATTTTTGTGCTAATTTTAAAAGTCGACCTCTCACAATTTCACTAATTTCCTTTAAATAATCTTTTATTTCTGCTTCAAATTCGAACGTTGGATACAATATTTTCATTAACCCCTTTAGATTACTCCTCGTAATGTCAATCTCGTTTTCCCTTATGACTAATTTTACACAATTTCCTTTAATTTCGTTTAAACTTTTACCTTTTTCTACTTCATTTTCGTTAACTCTATCAACCTCTCTCATTTTTAATTCGTCTACAACCTCGAGTTTCTCCATTTCCAATTCATTTTAAACTTAACTTTTTCTTATTTCCAATTTATATCTAACTTTATCAACAACCCATGATTCATCGTTTTCGATAACGATACTTAATTCCCTTATTTTAACGACCTCATTAACTTCTAATTTGTCTATCATTTTTACCACACTTATCTCATCAATTTCTTTTTCCTTGTATTCTTCCTTTTTAACTGCCCTTTTCTCTTCACCCTCTCATTTTCCATATACCGACTATGAACTTGTGCTTAATTTTTTTTATGCGATTATATGATTCACGAAGTTCACTCGTGTGGCATACATCCGCAATCAAATAAATATTCGTCATCACTCATTTTCTCTCCTTTATATTTAAATATTATGATTCCATGACTACCCATAACTTCAACAGCTCGTTTTCTCAATTTCAAAACTTTTCACACCAATGTTCCTGAGTATATTCTATTTCTCTATAATTTTCAAATTCTAGTGCAATTTCCATCGGTTCAATTTCTACTCTTGCCTCTCTGAGCTCGTAGCCCATTTTTCATAACATCTTTTTCAATTTAATTTGGATACAATAAAAACATGTACCAACTACTATACAAATAAAAAAGTATTTAAACTTGAAACAATCAAAACATGTTTCAATAAATAAAAAGTGTTTTAACCTGAATACAATCAAAACATGTACCCATTATATCACAATAAAAATCAACACAATTGAAAAACATATTTTTAGACAAGATTTATTAGTAAAAATTTCAGACTTGAGGATCTGGTTCGTTCAATTTAGGATCGCCACCTATTCAATACAATTGGTCATCATCAATGACATCTACCCCTATATTATGTCCAAATGCGAAACTCGAGTTTTCCCCCATCCAATGTCGCTTGTCATCATTATTGGACAAAGCGATTTTCTCATTTTTGAATGTAAATAGTTGGTGGTTGCGCGTCCCTATCCTAGCCTGCGGCACAGAAAATATCAAATTATTATTGTAACCGTCTAAATAGGACTGGTGCCCGATAATTGTACCCCTTAGCTCTCATTGTTAGTTTATTTCCTTCAAGGCTATAACACTTGGGTCTTACGAAAACTCATTTCTTATACCCAAGACCTTTACTTTCGTCCTTAAATTTTCCTATCACAGAGTCAATGTAAGGTTTCTTGAGTTTAAGGGGTGTGATGGATTATAATTTGAAATGTCTAGAAGGATGTCTCTTTTCATTGCCAGGTAAAAGAGTGTCAAGATTACAGTTCTTAACCTCAAGAAAAGCGAATCGGTATTGCCGGCAATGATATTAATTTCGCAGTTAAATTCTGTTCTATATTTTAATAATTCATTATATTGCAGCTGATACATCCTCAGTTTAGACAGATCTAGCACTGATTGTCCTATGTAGCTAGTTCTGTCTAAACATATTATATCCTTATTGAGATGTGCAGCAATCAGATTATCATCAATTTTGATTGATTTTCTAAAAGTTGGTTTTGAGGCATATACAATCATGTTTTCAGCTGAATTGCATAGCCTCAAATTAATACGTTTTTTAAGGTTTTCAACGGATTTACCGTATAAGCTGTTATTAAATAATTTATACAAATCTCTGTAGAATTCGAATGTAGAATTTGAACGCAATTGTGTATTTTTATCTATATATGATTTAAATATGTGTGATTGTTTAAATTTAATAGCCTTATAAATATTTACAACAACCGCACCTAATTCAAAATAAAGCTTTAGAAGTCACCAATGAAGAACATGGTTTTTCTTTGCCCAATAAGTGAGCATTAGCTTCTCAACTTTTGAGTTGGGCGGACACATTTTTTCAGGACCAATACGAAAGTCATTTAATAAATTTTTACACTATCTGGAATATCGATTTCGACCTCCATAGTGTAACCATATGGAAGGAGATCGATATTTGTACTGATACATTCAGTCAACACGTCATTCAAATTCTCATAAATCCAAGAAAAGCCACCAAATGGGAGATTTTGACTAAGTGCCCAACCGCACAAGTTATTGATATCTAATACAAAAGTTCTGTATCTTGTGACTAGAATTTGACCTTAATCATGAAAAATTGACCTTGACCTTAAAATGTCCTTAAAACGACCTTGATCTTGAAAAGCCCTGGTGTGGGGTACTGCAACTCTGGATCCGAGTCTGATGATCCCTAACCACCTACTGATATCATCGATGTACTTTTCCAGAAGAGTATCTTATCACCATAGTAACAAAATTTTTAAATACTTTGAAATTCATACAAAAAATAAAAGATTTTTTTTAAAACTTTAAAAACAGCTTTAAATAAAATAAAATATATGAAAATTAAAAACGGTGGACACAATTAAAAAGATACAGTTGATATTTGATTAATTTCATTTGTTTGGAATTTTGATTATTTAACATATAAATATTAACCAACGTTTATTTTAGAAAACATAAACTTAATTAAATATGACTAGGTAATTCATAATTGCATAGCAGTAAAAGTTCAATAAGCAAAAATAATTTATAAATTACCATTCTAACATAAATATTATCTATTAGTTGCTATATATATATATATATATATATATATATATATATATTATTCTCAGTCCTAAGACATAAGTAAAGTTATATACAGATCATTTAAAATTGTGAAAATGATTTTAGTAAGTTAGGGACAAAATTAATTATGAATAATATTTTTGTATTATTAAGATTCAACCATAAAACTTTAACTATTGAGGATAGCTGGATCGCGGCAATGCAACATAAAGTTAGCCATATCAAAGACATGATCGTTTAAATTCATACTCATAAAATCAAATATCTGGCCTTGAGAATTGGCCTGAGATGATCGGAAATTGACAAAATATAAGTAAGATTACTGTGGCCTGGTGCCAAATCAATTTGAGGAATAAAAACCCCCTCATTCCGAAAGAACTTCTGCCGTAAAAATTTTCTCTTATTCATTTAGTGTACTTTGAATTTAACTTCACATGTTTGTGAATAATGAGTTAGATTATATGTGATTCGCTATCAACTTGTGTTTAATTGCTTCAAAAATCAGTGTTTCAACAATTGAAACATTAAAAAAATATTGTTTATATGAATATAGCTAGTTAATTTATTTTGATTTATTATTATTCATATTTTCAATTACTTTTATAAACTATTGATAACGAATTTTTTCTATTGCAGTTTTCAAGAGTTTATTTTAAAAAAGAAAAAAAATTGGATTGGTGTATAATAAATGTTAAATTTTTTCCTCGATTTGCGTTGAGACCGTGTTTTAAATTTTAAACATCGAGCAGAAAATTTGATCGATTTTATTTTAATTTATTTTCAAGTGTAATTATACCAATATGTCGACAAAGAAAAAACGTTGTATTCTTGAATACAAAATAGGGATCGTTGACAAAACAAAAGCCTCAAACTTCAATGCTGTAAGTAAAAAATATGGGATGGATTGAAGAATGTAGCGGCGATTGAAAAATAGCGTGGAACTTGATATTGATGAAGTTTCGCATTACATGACAGGAAAAAAAACAAATGAAACACTTAAAGATTCAATATTTGAATTGATTGCTGATTTAAGACTTCGTTGTCTAGTCGTATGTCGAAAAAAAATGAAAAAATTTTGCACTTGTTGTTTCCTTTAAAGTATCAAAAGAGATTTAAAGCATCAAATACATGATTGGATGGTTTTAAGGATCAATATGAGCAGAAAGACGAATCTTCAGACTTAAAGACTGTAAAATTGTTCGACACAAAATGTTCATCGATCGAATAAATAATAAACAGTACGATTGTAGCCAAAAAGTACGAAAATAGCCAAACTGCAGTTACCAGCAGAGCATTTAGTTCAGTTTATATTCATTCCACTAGTTATGAAAGCTGTACAGAGACCTGTATTTTAGGTTTTCGACTAGGCGGGGAAAAAAATCCTCGAATTATCATAAAAGGTTCAAAAAACTGGAAAAAATTATTTTTTGTAAATTAATTCGACAAATCGATAAAAGATGCCATTAAAAATGGCTTTAACGAAAGTAGGTAGATGTGTGCCACCTGGCTAACCTTTGGGTGCCCACCCTCTAAAAGAACACAACAACACAAACTAAAATATAATGTAAATAAAAATAATGAATAAGAACAAGAACGTCTATAGGTATACATTTATTATTTCAATGAACAGTTGGCTGAGCTATTGGATGAGCTGTTGGATGAAATGTTGGATGTGCTGTTGTATAAACTGTTGGATAGGGTCTTGAATGAGCTGTTAGATTATCACGTGGAAAATTATTATCTTTATTCATTGCTAGTCTCAATCATATAATGATCGTATG
This sequence comes from Schmidtea mediterranea, assembly GCA_022537955.1. Lineage (NCBI taxonomy): Eukaryota > Metazoa > Platyhelminthes > Tricladida > Dugesiidae > Schmidtea > Schmidtea mediterranea. The sequence continues at coordinate 106,991,074 of CM039681.1, read as the reverse complement.
CCAGACTTACATTATTCTCTGTTTGTTAGTGCAACCTTTGAAGTTTTACAACTATAAAATTGGTGATTGTTAGTACCAATACGAAATTGAGGTACAGAAAACGTAGTGTTTTTCTCGTAACAGTCCTTATAAGATTTATGGGTTAACCTTGTGCCCTTCAATGTCACGCCCTTAGCTTTTAAACATTTTGATTTTCCTAGTAAACTATAGAATTTGGGTCTAAGAAATACCCATTCGTAATAACCTTCTCCCTTGCTTTCATCCTTAAATTTACCTATTACAGAATCAAGTTTTTTAGAAAAAAGTGGATGAGTAACCGGATAATTAGAGGTGTCCAAAAGATAATCCTTAACCATTTCAGACAAAAGAATATCTAGGTTACAATTTTTGATTTCGAGAAAGAAAGAGTCAGTATCTCCAGCTACGATGTTAATCTCACAATTAAACTGACGACATACTTTTCCAAATCTGTATACTGTAGTTTGTACATTCGAAGTTTGGACAAATCAAGCACCGATTGTCCTATATAACTCGGTCGATCTAAGCATACCGAGTCAGGATTTAACAAAGCAGCAATTAAATCATCAGCAATTTTGAAAGCTGTTCTTTTTGCCGATACTAAAACAAGTTAATAGTTAGTTATATTATACATACGCTTACTTTGGAAACTATACTACTTTTAGGTTCTCCGAATTGTTTGAGGTGATGCCCGTGATGTAATAACATTGACCATCTACCAGATGTTATGGTGATGAATTCTGGACACACATAACCAGGGAAACCAACATCATTTATCTTTATATACGATGATGTAACAAGCTCACAGTAGTGAAAATCTTCGTGACTGGTAGCTACGCAAAATTTATATATATATTGCGATAATTCACTAAAAACAAAATAGTAAATTAAATATACATAAAAAAGTAAACTTACTTATGATAATATTTTAATAATTTAAATAATAATTGATTGTTTATACCAAAAACTACATCCAAATTGAAATTGAATAAATTATAAATATGATGTTTGAAAATCAAATTTAATAACATAGGTTGCAATAGTTACATGGAAAAGTTTAATATCAAGATAAATCAATGATATATGATATATGATGGTCACGTCGGGAAATCACCTTTTTAATAATTTATTTTGAGTAAAGTATAAAATGAAAATACTTATTGATTTATTTCTCATCGATTAATTTTTCATAAACATGTACTTATGCAATAAGTTATTTGTTGATTCCCTACAAAGAAATAAATTGAATAAAATGTAACTAAGATATTTGAAAATTAAATTTTTAAAATCAAGTTTAATAACATAGGTTACTATAGTTACGTAGAAAATATAGTCATATGATAGCCACGTCAGAAAAGTTAAATTTCTTTTAAATAAATTAGTTTGAGTAAATTACAAAAGGAAAAAAATAATTATTATCTATTAATTTTGTGTAAAGAATCTATAATTTAAAATGTATTGCCTAAATTAATTAAAATTTCGCATTTGACCGACTTTTGTTTGCTTGAGTTTATTAAATTTAATTTTAAATTTATTCGGTGTAAAATTCTTTCTTAAAAATTTTATTTCAGTTTTATCTATTAAAATTATTTTACTTAAAATTTTATCTAAAATTCTTATTTCAAATAGAATTACTTTAGTTAAAAAATTTATTTCATTTTAAAAATTATTCTACTAATAATTTTATCGTAAAAGATTTATTTAAATCATATTTATAATTTATTCAATTTCCAATTGATAAAAAATTTCAATTTGGATGTAATTTTTGGTATAAACAATCAATTATTATTTAAATTATTAAAATATTATCATAAGTAAGTTTACTTTTTTATGTATATTTAATTTACTATTTTGTTTTTAGTGAATTATCGCAATATATATAAATTTTGCGTAGCTACCAGTCACGAAGATTTTCACTACTGTGAGCTTGTTACATCATCATATTTAAAGATAAATGATGTTGGTTTCCCTGGTTATGTGTGTCCAGAATTCATCACCATAACATCTGGTAGATGGTCAATGTTTTTACATCACGGGCATCACCTCAAACAATTCGGAGAACCTAAAAGTAGTATAGTTTCCAAAGTAAGCGTATGTATAATATAACTAACTATTAACTTGTTTTAGTATCGGCAAAAAGAACAGTTTTCAAAACGTTTTGCATATAGGAACAAACATTGTACTACCATATTATAAAGAAAAGGGGTAAAAGCTAATGTTACCCTTACTTTTGATGAAGAATATTCATTTGATAATTGTGAATATTCTTATTTGTGCAATAAGAACATAGTAGATAAGGTTAGAGACCATGACCATTTTACAGAAAAATATATTGGCACAGCATGTAAAAGTTTTAATGTTAATAGGAGCATCAAAGAATTATTACCTATAGTTTTTCATAATTTACGTGGATATGACTTACATCATATCCTTAAGTGTGTAATAAATAAATTTCCCAATTGGAATTTATCATGTATTCCAATTAGTAGTGAAAAGTTCTTATCCCAATGGTATATGCTGGTAAGCTTAGCATACGTGTTATCGACTCTTACCAGTTTGTTAATGACTCATCAGCTAGGGCTGTGAAAACTTTGAATAGTTTACCTTTATCAAAATCTGTTTTTACTGGAACCATTGTTAATGAAAAAGGTATTTTTCAGTACAACTTTGCCACTAGTTTAGAGGTCCTTGAAAATACTTATGAATTGCCTCCAATATGGGAAGGAGGTAGTGAAGTTGAATATTAGAAAGCTCAATTAATTTGAACTGAAACTAAAAGTGTATATTTGCTTGACTATATGATGATACACTTGCAACTTGATTGCTTTCTTTTAGCTGACTTTTTCCAACAATTTCGGGTGAAATCTATAGTTCATAATAGGTTAGAGCAGTGGTTCTTAACCGGTGGTGCACGCACCCCTTAGGGGTGTGAGCTTGAATATTTTGGGGTGCGAAATTGTAATTTTACAAATTCACGTGTAGCTAGCAAAATAAAAAACTAATCTTAAAAATTCATTTTGGTTAGTAAATTTTTTATTCCCTAAACATTTTTTAAATATGTTTGTAAATTATAAACCATCGAGACAAATTAATTTTTGTATTTTTTCTACAATTACAAAAATTCAAATGCGTTTCTAGTTAGAATATAAATATTCAACTAAACTTGTAAAATTAACTTGTATTAATTATTTTATTATTAATATTTAACTTTTAATATTCAACACAAAAATTCAAACTTGTAATAGTCAACACTAAAATTCGAATCTAATTATTAGAATATAATTTGGTACATTAAAGTCAAATTCAAAAGGTAAGCTAAAATATAGCAATAATAGATAGAAGTTTAATATTTTTTTTAGTGTTTTATTAAAAAATTTAATTTAGTTTACGCCATGTCAAAGAAACGATGTTGGAATGACGATTATGTTCGTTATGGTTTTACATTTACAACGGAGAAGGATGGAACGCAGCGATCACAATGTATTCTGTGCTGCAATAAATTTTCAAACGCCAATCTCAAGCCGTCGAAACTAAATGAGCATTTTACCAAACAGCATGGTGGTGTAGATGCTGGCTATGATTTTGAAAGTTTGAAATCTAAACGAGTTCGATTTGATAAAAGTGGAACTATCACAACTTTTGGATTTATATCACACGAAAAGCCGCTGTTGCAAGCGTCTTATCAAGTTGCATATATCTGTGCCAAGAAGAAGAAACCACATGCAATAGCTGAAGAACTTGTAAAGCCTTGTGCATTAGAAATGGCTAAAATAGTGTTGGGTACTGAAGCACAACAAAAGCTTCAACAAATTCCTTTGTCAAATGACGTAATACGTACTAGAATTTCTGATATAAGTAAAGACATCTTACAACAAGTAATTGAAGATATTAAAGCTAGTAATGTCCCAGTGGGTATTCAATTGGATGAATCTACAGATGTTGAAAATTGTTCTCAGCTGATGGTGTTTGTACGATATGTAAAAGAAAAAGAAATTGTTGAAGAATTTTTGTTTTGTGAACCATTAGAATTGACTACAAAAGGAATTGATATATTTAATAAAGTCAAAGACTTTTTATTACAATATGAGATACCGATGAACAAAATAGGATCAATTTGTACTGATGGAGCTCCTTCCATGTTAGGCAAAAATTCTGGATTTGTAGCGTATGTAAAAAAGGAAGTGCCTCACGTTACAATTACCCATTGTATTTTACATCGACATGCGCTAGCTACAAAGACGTTGCCTGAAAAATTAAAGAAAACATTAATCACTTCAGTCAAAGTTGTAAATTTTATCAGAGGTCGAGCTTTAAATCATCGTCTCTTCCGTGCTTTATGCGAAGAACTTGGTGCCGAGCATACTGTTCTTTTATTTCACACAGAAGTAAGGTGGCTATCGCGTGGACGTATGCTAAATCGTGTATACGAATTGCGAAGTGAAATAATGCAGTTTCTTAATAATCAAGGCAGTAGTTTAGCTGATGAATTCAGCAATAGAGATGCTATAATTCAGCTAGCGTATTTGGCAGACATATTCACGCACCTTAATGAATTAAATATTTCAATCCAAGGATTTGGAGTGAACACTATAACAGCGAAAGAGAAGTTGACTGCGTTTAGTCGAAAACTTTCAATTTGGATTAACCGTGTTGACAAGATAAATTATGCTAACTTTCCTTTGCTTGAAGAAGTTCTTGTTTCAGATGATGAAAGAAACAATATTACCACCGAAATTAAAGATCATTTGCAAAAGTTGAGCGAATCTTTTGAGGGATATTTTGCTACTGGAGATATAGATATATCAGAAAAATGGATATTAGATCCATTTATTTATAATCTGGACTCAATGGATGACAGTAATTTAGAACCACTTTAGAGCCTTTGAATTATTTTAGTATTCGGGGAATTTCTTGGAGTTCTGCGTTAATAACTTTAGATAAACCCATTGAACTATTACAAGACATGGAAATTTATAATTTCTATGAGGGTGGTATTCGTGGAGGTCATACTTTTGTTAATAAACACTTTTTAAAAACTGATGAAAGCACTCAGTTGCTTTATATAAATATTAATAATTTATACGGTTGGGCTTTAAGTCAACCTTTACCTTGTGGGGAATTTAGTTGGATACTTAATGGTTTTGATTAAATATTGTCTGATTGTTTGTCTTTAAATCTTGAATCTTTGTCTTATGGTTACACTCTTGAAGTAGATCTTGAAATTCCTTCTGATATTCACGATAAGTTAGACGAATTTCCTATTGCTGCTGAGAAAATGAAACCTGAGGGATCTAAGGTTGAAAAGCTGTTGTTGATACACTATCCTAAAAAGAATTATGTGATTCATTGGCGTTTACTAAAATTATACTTGTTTTTTGGTGTTAATATCACACATGTGAATAGAGTTGTAAGATTCAAACAGTCTCCTATTTTTAAAAACTACATTGATACCAATACAGAGTTTAGAGCAAAAGTACAAACACGCTAGATAAAAATTATTATAAGCTCCTAAATAATAGCTTGTATGGTAAAACCGTCGAAAATCTGGAAAAAAAGAAGGAATTTAAGATTATGTAATACAGAAAAGATTATGTTTCCAAACCAACTTTTCAAAGAAATATCAAAATTGCTGATGATTTAATTGCTGCTTTGTTAAATCCTGACTCGGTATGCTTAGATCGACCGAGTTATAAAGGACAATCGGTACTTGATTTGTCCAAACTTTGAATGTACAAACTACAGTATACAGATTTGGAAAAGTATCGTCGTCAGTTTAATTGTGAGATTAACATCGTAGCTGGAGATACTGACTCTTTCTTTCTCAAAATCAAACATTGTTAACTAGATATTCTTTTGGCTGATAAATTATGAAAATCTACAACATGCATTCTATTTGCCAGATTTTTCTTCAACAAAATAAAGCTTTTTTAAACAATTGACCTTCTTAGGGAAAAAGTTTTTTAAAACGAAGTAATTAATGCAAGAATTAAAAACCGTATTTTAAAAATATAGCATTTACACTCTTGAAATTGTTTGGTAAAGGTGCATTAATGCTAAGGAAGAACAAAGGTTTTTCTAATAAAACCTGGCCTTTCATATACACCAGCCTAATTTTACCGTATTTTATATCGATTAAAAAAAATTCTTAATTTGCCATATTTTGACAAGGAAAAGCGAGTAACAAGAGTTGTTGATTTCGAAGACGAAAACAAATTAAATATTTTGATGTCAATTATCTTTTCAACTAATAAAACTACGGGACAAACAATAGGTCAATCACCTAAACTTATTATAAATGTTCTTGTTTTAATGAAGAAAATATAGGCAAACTTGAAAGACCCAACCGGTTTCGGGTTAATCAAAAAGCTTAAGAAAAAAAATATAAAATCTAAAAAAGAGAAGCAAAAATGTTTATTCTGTAAACTTGCAAACCATTTAAACAAGCTAATGCAGAAACTTTTTCCCACAAAAGCATATAAAACATGTGATATCAATGTTGTGAGAAATGGGAATTATTACATGTTTTAAAATTTACAAGACAACAAGTATATTTTAACATACATTGATGTTTTCAGAATGGATCTTATGCTACTCCATTGAAAAGAAAACCCGGTAATAAAATTACAGTCGCAATAAAAACAATGTTTAAAAATAGTAAAACAGATAATTTACAAACTAATAGAAACAATGCCTTCACTATTTTGCCACAATAGTTGTTCATTAATTCTTTCTAATAATGAAATTATTTCTACAATTTTTTTTGAATATATCAAAAGTGCAAAATTGTGTTCTTATGGTTTTAACTATTGGATTAAAATATAAATTTCAAATGTTGTTAGTTTTATAAGAGGGGAAATGAAGGATCTGATTGATGATGAAACAACGTTAAGGGCTGGTATACCGATTGGATCAGATGCTGAAAGACATGTAATTTTCATCCTCAAAAATTGGACCGTAAATATTATCAGTTTGGTCTCTAATAAATGAAGAATTTTATAGTGTAGAAAATCCGGTCAAACTTTTGGAAATTATAAAAATTGAAAATTTTTTTGAAAGAAATTGATTGGTAAGAAATAAAATAAAAATTACTTCAAATGATGCTCTCGAAGCATATTTAAATTATAATCTTTCAAAAAATTTAATCAAGAAAACTTAGTGCTCACTGAATATTAAACACTAATTTTAACCATACATAAAAACAAAATATTCAAAAACATTTGGTGAAATTTAATAGCTATTGATAACTGCTTCACGTAATGCGTGGTAAATGCGTGGTAAATACGTGGTAAATTTTACAAAATCTATCCAAATACAAATTCAACAAGAATAAAATTAAATCGAAAAATTTAAAAATGGTCGTATAAGATTGAATCTCTAGTAATTCTATGCTGAAAAATAAATAGCACATTCTGAATTATTTCTAAAATTATAGGATATATTATCTCAAAATTCTAATAAATCCTTTCGAATTAAATATTTTAAAGACAAAAATGAATATTTTTATATAAATAGTTTATATTTAGTTAATAAATATCAATTTCAAGCAAAATAAATATTTCAACAATTTACTTAACAATTTCTTTAGCTTTTTCTTCAGTAATATCTTCCTCTACACTATAATCAAGAATAGATTTCACTCCGAATTGTCGATTTAGTTTAACTATACTCTTAATATCTTCTTGACTTGATCCAGCAACAAAATGTCCATAAATAGTTTGCTTCATTATAAATTCAAAAATGTATTTTCCAAAAATTGTTCTACATAATTTTAAAATCTATATACATTTCTTTAAAGAATATATTAATATTAATATATACCTTTTTATTATTATTAACTAAAAAATCGATAGAGCATAATCGAAACACCAATAAAGCTCTAATAATTTCACTAGTTTTCTTTGCTGAATATGCAACTTCAGAATCATTAAAATGTATTTTAGTTTGATCGCAATGACTTAATGATTTTGTAGAGTAATGTGAAAATAAAGAAATTTTAGTTAAATATTTATTTCGACAATAAAAAAATAAATTTCTCAAACTCATCAAATCCTTTCTGAAACTATAATATTAAATATATATAAATATTTAAAATCAAATAAATATTTCAAATTTCTAAAAGCATTTTCAAGCACACATTTAATTAATTAATCTGATTTAAAGAAAGTTAAGGTTGTGGAAATATATTTAACTTAATATATTTTAACAATAAACATAGAAAACATTTAGTTCAAATTAAACTAATTAAAAATATATTTTTGTTCAAATATCTTGAATCAAAATGAAAATTACTTATAATTGAATCAAAAATGGAGTGAGCTGCAGATAGCAGGACACTGATAAATAAAAGGAAATAATGTTTAAGGCTACTCTTCAAGGGAATTGCATCAGGTGCGCAAACAAGAAATTTTACCATTGAATACTCATCAAAAATAAGGTTGAAACTGTATTCTAATGAGCGGTATCTAGTAAAAGGTGAGCCATATAACCATGACTGGAAATACCCTGGCAAACCATTGGGTTCAAGAGCTAACATAAAAGTTGGGTCCCTTTTCTAAGGGATTCCGTACTACGGGAACCTTTTCTATGTAGATTTCCCGTATCTAACCTTAGTGAACACAATATTGGACTCTGCTAGGTATTGATAGGGAAGAACTTTGCAAAAGTGGTCAAGGGGTAGACTACTAATCCCTCTACAGTACGTGCAACAACAATTACTACCACTAGTCACTCGTCGAAATGACGTTGGAACTGTGTACTAGTGTGTGGAAGGTTAACAAACGGTGAGCTCTTCTATAAGAACTGCTAATGCCTTAACCTCCCGTTGGTTCATGGACTACCATAGAAGGTTTATTGTCCAAATGTTTTAGATCCCCTTCTAACTATCCCTTTAGTAATCTTGGAACAATATGGTTTTAGTTGTAGGATCTTTCGAATCATATAATTTTAAGAAACGAGGAACTACAAATTATAATTTTAGAGATCACAAATTTACAGGACGGTCAGTATTTAGTACAACAAGGTTAATTGAAATCAAATATATGAGTGAATTTTCCTAGCGGACGGGTTTCCTTGAACTTGCGATTCCGAGCCCTCTCATATTTACCCGCCCGCTGTTTTAGTGGATGTGGTCGTTTTCGGACAGGTGTGGCCACTGTATTGGTGGGCTCCGGGGGACGCGCGGGTGGAGGCTCTTACCTCGACCACCAAGGTATCTTCGGCTGGGAACAGTTCGGTTTCGGCATAAGTGGGTTTCGGGGCGAGGTTGGTGTGGGTCTGCAATTTCGTTTCCAAGACCGCTATTGTGCAGGCCTGTTGGTGAATTTTCACCTTCAGTGACCTGGATAAGGTAAGTTCCTCTTGTGGGGTTTATGGTCTGGATAACCTTGACCCAAAATATAATTATCCTCGCCCCAATGGTTACCCGTTACCAAGAAACGTTGGTAATGCAACCACTGGTCATGGGATCGCCAAAGCTGAGCGCCATGAAGGAACTGCTAAGGCCCGATCCCATAGTGGGTTCAACGCACTACCGATAGAAGGTATGTGTGCGATTTCTCATTCTGATCCCTTTCACGTCAACATTCGTCACAATCAATCAATTATCTTTGTTATTGTAAATAGTTCAATCATAATAAATACGCTAAGCAAAATTAATGAGATTTTATTGAATGAATTTTAGTTATTATAAATATTTCAATTAAAATCAATAAACTAAACCAAATTAATAAGATATTCATTGAAGGAATTCCTGTTAATATAAATATTTCACTCTCAGTCGACAGCAGATTTTTCCAAAACAAAAAGTATACATGAAGATAATGTTAATTTGATTGCCACAAGCAGCTTCTCATCACTGTTGCTAATGACTACATGTTAGAATAATTCTTGTGGTATTGAAGAAAAATTGAATGGCAAATCACATTCAGCTCTGACCGAAGACGATTAGAATTACTTAACGACTACTCCCATTTATAACTACCATACTCATGGACAACCATACGTAGCTATTTACAATCTTTCTTCAACTACTCGTGTGGGTTGTCAACAATGGATACAAATAAATTTCATGTTTTTCCAATGGAAGGTAATTTTAATTCAGTCATGTTTAATAAAATTTTTCCTCATGCCTGTAGGTAATTTTAAGTCAAACTGTAACACACTTTGTTTGGGATGGCTCCTAATGATTGGAGGTTCTGGGTGTTTGAATACAGGCGTGCAAGTACAATCTGGGAGGAAAAACTGCAGTCATTTCCATCAAATTAATTCTAGCGTCGATCGATCTCAACTCTCCCTATCAAGTTTATGAATTGAAAATATTTCAGTAATATGAACTGATGTCGTCGTGTAATGAAACCTATTCTCGATAACTGAGCAGAAACAGACTCATACTCTCAATCAGTTAGTTCAGGTCGCGTAATCCGTCGGATATTAATTAATTGGATTTTTCTTTGTAACAAGGTGTTGCTTTATAGTTCAATTTATCTACCGGGATCTCTTACACCTCTTGTGGAAATTTTATGTAAATTCCAGATATAAGTTATTTACTGGATTAGTAAGTAAATTTATGCAATGTTTATTTGATTCGAATAAATTTTCCTATTTTATTTCGATTCTCTTAATTTTAAATTAATCAGAATAAATTTTCAGTTTTTAGAACTTTATGAATATATTACTAATGATAACTGTCAATTTAGTTATATCATGCCATTGGTGAAGTGAATTAATCGTGACTGGCAAGGAAAAAGGTTACGACAAACTAAAAAAAAATTTAATAGGTACTCACGGACAATTATATTTTAATACATATGTTCCTGACATTAGGGTTTACAAATACAACTCTATTTGGGTAATAATAGGGTTAATAAATTAATACGATAGATTAAATAATTATAGCAATTATTTGTGGTGACTCCTAATCATTTTTATAACAAAATTTGAAATGTTAATACTTCTAATTTCACTTTTGAGATTTGGATAATCGATTTTGCCTCACATAATTGTTCATCAAGTTTTACTGTACCTTTATCGATCTTTTATTCTAATTCCTTCTTCTTCCTAGCTAGTCAATTTATTTTTCTTTGTATTTTGGTAGATTTTAAACCTTCCTCATGGCCACTCTCAGTATTACGACGGTCAGGCTATAAGGTTCCCGGGGGATAACTCTGAGCTGTTCTGACAACCGTCCTCAAAGCTTCTTCACCTCATTGGCACTACAGTCCGTGGTTTAGCATCACTCGTAGTAGGTCAGAATTCAGTTTTCTATCTTACGAATTTTAAATTACTGATTTTAATTTAGATGTGATTTCACTCCGTCGTGATGGAGTTCGATCACAGATATTTTTCTATAGGTTATTTAAACAAAGAAAATTTCTGCATAATAATAAAAAATTTAGAATGAATAGCAAAATTATTATTCAATTAAAATATTAATAAGAATACAATAAATATAAAATTTAAACATTAAAAATAAAAATAAAATTACTTCTTTTATATCAACTGCAAATTTTTCAAAATACAAATTTTAAGAAATAATAATTAGAATAAGATTACGTTAGCTATAATAGTAAATAAAAATTTTTAAAAAACGTACAGAATTTTGCCTTATATACCACAATTGTTTCTGTGTGCATTTTGATGGGGGAAAACAAGAAATTTTAATTTTTTAATTTTTAAATTATTTTTTCTAATTTTTCGATTTTATTATTAATTTTTCAAGTTTTATGTATCAAACTTGATTTAAATTTTTAATTATTTTATTTTTCTTTTAAATTTTATATTTTTCTTTCTCAATTTAATATTTTAGTTTTACCGCTCAAAAATATATAGGCATTATCGTGCTAGACAAACAAAATTAAAGGCTTAGATCAGTTTTTGCTCAACAACTCAAAAAAAATCGTTTACAAATTAATATAATTCATAGCAATAATGAAATAAAAAAGATGATAGAAAAAATAATTGTCTCATTCTTTTAAAATATTTGTGGTTTATTTTTTTCATTTGTCCTAATAGACTGGTGGCATTGAGTTTTCGTTTTCTCTCTCACACAGCTTCGTAAGATTCTCAGATTTTGTTTTAAGTGATGAAGTGGAAGATATTGTGTTAACTTTCGTAAAATAATTTTGGTCGCTGACTTGTGGCAGCCATGCAATACCACAATGTTGCAATATCTCATCTCAGATCGAGTCCTTCAACTTCATTTGTAAATTTTCTCTTGGCAACTGTTCAAACTTCACCATTACTTTTATATATTGGGATTTCAACAACTCGTTTTATTACGTAAACGTCTAAGCTTGGTCAGGTCATATCCTCATCTCATACATCCGTCAGTATCGCCAGATCATTGATTCCGCTCGTTGTGCCAGAATAAGAGCCTCCTTGTGTTATTGAGCATCATCTAAAAAAACTAGAATCAATGTTGATGCCAAATGAATATAATCGAATTCGTTATCAAAATTCAACGACAAAAACTTGTGGACAACACTGTTTAGCTTGGCTAAAGAGTAAGAAGAAAAAATAAATTTGACTTGTTATCTCCAATAAATATTTTTTAATCGAGTCTTTTTTTACTGAATTAAAGTGTTTAAGGTAAATAATTATTTGATAAAGATGAGTGAGCATGAAGTGTTGATTGGTAAAGGTGTGTTGATGTGTGTGTATGTGTTGATTGATTGTCGATTTTGATCGGTCGAAAAAAATAATTACACAGATTTAAATATAACGATAAACATTTTAAGAATTTGTCATAATTAATTGATAACCAAAAATTGTAAGTGAACTTTTTAATTTTTTTTTTCTTATTAAATTTATTTATTTTAGAAAATGAATAACAACATGGAAAACCAACATATCTCAAACATCAATTGAATCAACAAATTGGAAATTTTAATATATCTTATTAAAATAATTGATTTCCAATATCTAAATTTTTATTTTAATTAATTTACTAATTTTTAGATGATACAAATAACTAATAATCAAAACAATAACTTTTATTCAAATATTACTGAAACTTTTTCCCTAAGAAGGTCAATTGTTTAAAAAAGCTTTATTTTGTTGAAGAAAAATCTGGCAAATAGAATGCATGTTGTAGATTTTCATAATTTATCAGCCAAAAGAATATCTAGTTAACAATGTTTGATTTTGAGAAAGAAAGAGTCAGTATCTCCAGCTACGATGTTAATCTCACAATTAAACTGACGACGATACTTTTCCAAATCTGTATACTGTAGTTTGTACATTCAAAGTTTGGACAAATCAAGTACCGATTGTCCTTTATAACTCGGTCGATCTAAGCATACCGAGTCAGGATTTAACAAAGCAGCAATTAAATCATCAGCAATTTTGATATTTCTTTGAAAAGTTGGTTTGGAAACATAATCTTTTCTGTATTACATAATCTTAAATTCCTTCTTTTTTTCCAGATTTTCGACGGTTTTACCATACAAGCTATTATTTAGGAGCTTATAATAATTTTTATCTAGCGTGTTTGTACTTTTGCTCTAAACTCTGTATTGGTATCAATGTAGTTTTTAAAAATAGGAGACTGTTTGAATCTTACAACTCTATTCACATGTGTGATATTAACACCAAAAAACAAGTATAATTTTAGTAAACGCCAATGAATCACATAATTCTTTTTAGGATAGTGTATCAACAACAGCTTTTCAACCTTAGATCCCTCAGGTTTCATTTTCTCAGCAGCAATAGGAAATTCGTCTAACTTATCGTGAATATCAGAAGGAATTTCAAGATCTACTTCAAGAGTGTAACCATAAGACAAAGATTCAAGATTTAAAGACAAACAATCAGACAATATTTAATCAAAACCATTAAGTATCCAACTAAATTCCCCACAAGGTAAAGGTTGACTTAAAGCCCAACCGTATAAATTATTAATATTTATATAAAGCAACTGAGTGCTTTCATCAGTTTTTAAAGAGTGTTTATAACAAAAGTATGACCTCCACGAATACCACCCTCATAGAAATTATAAATTTCCATGTCTTGTAATAGTTCAATGGGTTTATCTAAAGTTATTAACGCAGAACTCCAAGAAATTCCCCGAATACTAAAATAATTCAAAGGCTCTAAAGTGGTTCTAAATTACTGTCATCCATTGAGTCCAGATTATAAATAAATGGATCTAATATCCATTTTTCTGATATATCTATATCTCCAGTAGCAAAATATCCCTCAAAAGATTCGCTCAACTTTTGCAAATGATCTTTAATTTCGGTGGTAATATTGTTTCTTTCATCATCTGAAACAAGAACTTCTTCAAGCAAAGGAAAGTTAGCATAATTTATCTTGTCAACACGGTTAATCCAAATTGAAAGTTTTCGACTAAACGCAGTCAACTTCTCTTTCGCTGTTATAGTGTTCACTCCAAATCCTTGGATTGAAATATTTAATTCATTAAGGTGCGTGAATATGTCTGCCAAATACGCTAGCTGAATTATAGCATCTCTATTGCTGAATTCATCAGCTAAACTACTGCCTTGATTATTAAGAAACTGCATTATTTCACTTCGCAATTCGTATACACGATTTAGCATACGTCCACGCGATAGCCACCTTACTTCTGTGTGAAATAAAAGAACAGTATGCTCGGCACCAAGTTCTTCGCATAAAGCACGGAAGAGACGATGATTTAAAGCTCGACCTCTGATAAAATTTACAACTTTGACTGAAGTGATTAATGTTTTCTTTAATTTTTCAGGCAACGTCTTTGTAGCTAGCGCATGTCGATGTAAAATACAATGGGTAATTGTAACGTGAGGCACTTCCTTTTTTACATACGCTACAAATCCAGAATTTTTGCCTAACATGGAAGGAGCTCCATCAGTACAAATTGATCCTATTTTGTTCATCGGTATCTCATATTGTAATAAAAAGTCTTTGACTTTATTAAATATATCAATTCCTTTTGTAGTCAATTCTAATGGTTCACAAAACAAAAATTCTTCAACAATTTCTTTTTCTTTTACATATCGTACAAACACCATCAGCTGAGAACAATTTTCAACATCTGTAGATTCATCCAATTGAATACCCACTGGGACATTACTAGCTTTAATATCTTCAATTACTTGTTGTAAGATGTCTTTACTTATATCAGAAATTCTAGTACGTATTACGTCATTTGACAAAGGAATTTGTTGAAGCTTTTGTTGTGCTTCAGTACCCAACACTATTTTAGCCATTTCTAATGCACAAGGCTTTACAAGTTCTTCAGCTATTGCATGTGGTTTCTTCTTCTTGGCACAGATATATGCAACTTGATAAGACGCTTGCAACAGCGGCTTTTCGTGTGATATAAATCCAAAAGTTGTGATAGTTCCACTTTTATCAAATCGAACTCGTTTAGATTTCAAACTTTCAAAATCATAGCCAGCATCTACACCACCATGCTGTTTGGTAAAATACTCATTTAGTTTCGACGGCTTGAGATTGGCGTTTGAAAATTTATTGCAGCACAGAATACATTGTGATCGCTGCGTTCCATCCTTCTCCGTTGTAAATGTAAAACCATAACGAACATAATCGTCATTCCAACATCGTTTCTTTGACATGGCGTAAACTAAATTAAATTTTTTAATAAAACACTAAAAAAATATTAAACTTCTATCTATTATTGCTATATTTTAGCTTACCTTTTGAATTTGACTTTAATGTACCAAATTATATTCTAATAATTAGATTCGAATTTTAGTGTTGACTATTACAAGTTTGAATTTTTGTGTTGAATATTAAAAGTTAAATATTAATAATAAAATAATTAATACAAGTTAATTTTACAAGTTTAGTTGAATATTTATATTCTAACTAGAAACGCATTTGAATTTTTGTAATTGTAGAAAAAATACAAAAATTAATTTGTCTCGATGGTTTATAATTTACAAACATATTTAAAAAATGTTTAGGGAATAAAAAATTTACTAACCAAAATGAATTTTTAAGATTAGTTTTTTATTTTGCTAGCTACACGTGAATTTGTAAAATTACAATTTCGCACCCCAAAATATTCAAGCTCACACCCCTAAGGGGTGCGTGCACCACCGGTTAAGAACCACTGCTCTAACCTATTATGAACTATAGATTTCACCCGAAATTGTTGGAAAAAGTCAGCTAAAAGAAAGCAATCAAGTTGCAAGTGTATCATCATATAGTCAAGCAAATATACACTTTTAGTTTCAGTTCAAATTAATTGAGCTTTCTAATATTCAACTTCACTACCTCCTTCCCATATTGGAGGCAATTCATAAGTATTTTCAAGGACCTCTAAACTAGTGGCAAAGTTGTACTGAAAAATACCTTTTTCATTAACAATGGTTCCAGTAAAAACAGATTTTGATAAAGGTAAACTATTCAAAGTTTTCACAGCCCTAGCTGATGAGTCATTAACAAACTGGTAAGAGTCGATAACACGTATGCTAAGCTTACCAGCATATACCATTGGGATAAGAACTTTTCACTACTAATTGGAATACATGATAAATTCCAATTGGGAAATTTATTTATTACACACTTAAGGATATGATGTAAGTCATATCCACGTAAATTATGAAAAACTATAGGTAATAATTCTTTGATGCTCCTATTAACATTAAAACTTTTACATGCTGTGCCAATATATTTTTCTGTAAAATGGTCATGGTCTCTAACCTTATCTACTATGTTCTTATTGCACAAATAAGAATATTCACAATTATCAAATGAATATTCTTCATCAAAAGTAAGGGTAACATTAGCTTTTACCCCTTTTCTTTATAATATGGTAGTACAATGTTTGTTCCTATATGCAAAACGTTTTGAAAACTGTTCTTTTTGCCGATACTAAAACAAGTTAATAGTTAGTTATATTATACATACGCTTACTTTGGAAACTATACTACTTTTAGGTTCTCCGAATTGTTTGAGGTGATGCCCGTGATGTAAAAACATTGACCATCTACCAGATGTTATGGTGATGAATTCTGGACACACATAACCAGGGAAACCAACATCATTTATCTTTAAATATGATGATGTAACAAGCTCACAGTAGTGAAAATCTTCGTGACTGGTAGCTACGCAAAATTTATATATATTGCGATAATTCACTAAAAACAAAATAGTAAATTAAATATACATAAAAAAGTAAACTTACTTATGATAATATTTTAATAATTTAAATAATAATTGATTGTTTATACCAAAAATTACATCCAAATTGAAATTTTTTATCAATTGGAAATTGAATAAATTATAAATATGATTTAAATAAATCTTTTACGATAAAATTATTAGTAGAATAATTTTTAAAATGAAATAAATTTTTTAACTAAAGTAATTCTATTTGAAATAAGAATTTTAGATAAAATTTTAAGTAAAATAATTTTAATAGATAAAACTGAAATAAAATTTTTAAGAAAGAATTTTACACCGAATAAATTTAAAATTAAATTTAATAAACTCAAGCAAACAAAAGTCGGTCAAATGCGAAATTTTAATTAATTTAGGCAATACATTTTAAATTATAGATTCTTTACACAAAATTAATAGATAATAATTATTTTTTTCCTTTTGTAATTTACTCAAACTAATTTATTTAAAAGAAATTTAACTTTTCTGACGTGGCTATCATATGACTATATTTTCTACGTAACTATAGTAACCTATGTTATTAAACTTGATTTTAAAAATTTAATTTTCAAATATCTTAGTTACATTTTATTCAATTTATTTCTTTGTAGGGAATCAACAAATAACTTATTGCATAAGTACATGTTTATGAAAAATTAATCGATGAGAAATAAATCAATAAGTATTTTCATTTTATACTTTACTCAAAATAAATTATTAAAAAGGTGATTTCCCGACGTGACCATCATATATCATATATCATTGATTTATCTTGATATTAAACTTTTCCATGTAACTATTGCAACCTATGTTATTAAATTTGATTTTCAAACATCATATTTATAATTTATTCAATTTCAATTTGGATGTAGTTTTTGGTATAAACAATCAATTATTATTTAAATTATTAAAATATTATCATAAGTAAGTTTACTTTTTTATGTATATTTAATTTACTATTTTGTTTTTAGTGAATTATCGCAATATATATATAAATTTTGCGTAGCTACCAGTCACGAAGATTTTCACTACTGTGAGCTTGTTACATCATCGTATATAAAGATAAATGATGTTGGTTTCCCTGGTTATGTGTGTCCAGAATTCATCACCATAACATCTGGTAGATGGTCAATGTTATTACATCACGGGCATCACCTCAAACAATTCGGAGAACCTAAAAGTAGTATAGTTTCCAAAGTAAGCGTATGTATAATATAACTAACTATTAACTTGTTTTAGTATCGGCAAAAAGAACAGCTTTCAAAATTGCTGATGATTTAATTGCTGCTTTGTTAAATCCTGACTCGGTATGCTTAGATCGACCGAGTTATATAGGACAATCGGTGCTTGATTTGTCCAAACTTCGAATGTACAAACTACAGTATACAGATTTGGAAAAGTATGTCGTCAGTTTAATTGTGAGATTAACATCGTAGCTGGAGATACTGACTCTTTCTTTCTCGAAATCAAAAATTGTAACCTAGATATTCTTTTGTCTGAAATGGTTAAGGATTATCTTTTGGACACCTCTAATTATCCGGTTACTCATCCACTTTTTTCTAAAAAACTTGATTCTGTAATAGGTAAATTCAAGGATGAAAGCAAGGGAGAAGGTTATTACGAATGGGTATTTCTTAGACCCAAATTCTATAGTTTACTAGGAAAATCAAAATGTTTAAAAGCTAAGGGCGTGACATTGAAGGGCACAAGGTTAACCCATAAATCTTATAAGGACTGTTACGAGAAAAACACTACGTTTTCTGTACCTCAATTTCGTATTGGTACTAACAATCACCAATTTTATAGTTGTAAAACTTCAAAGGTTGCACTAACAAACAGAGAATAATGTAAGTCTGGCATACGATCATTATATGATTGAGACTAGCAATGAATAAAGATAATAATTTTCCACGTGATAATCTAACAGCTCATTCAAGACCCTATCCAACAGTTTATACAACAGCACATCCAACATTTCATCCAACAGCTCATCCAATAGCTCAGCCAACTGTTCATTGAAATAATAAATGTATACCTATAGACGTTCTTGTTCTTATTCATTATTTTTATTTACATTATATTTTAGTTTGTGTTGTTGTGTTCTTTTAGAGGGTGGGCACCCAAAGGTTAGCCAGGTGGCACACATCTACCTACTTTCGTTAAAGCCATTTTTAATGGCATCTTTTATCGATTTGTCGAATTAATTTACAAAAAATAATTTTTTTCCAGTTTTTTGAACCTTTTATGATAATTCGAGGATTTTTTTCCCCGCCTAGTCGAAAACCTAAAATACAGGTCTCTGTACAGCTTTCATAACTAGTGGAATGAATATAAACTGAACTAAATGCTCTGCTGGTAACTGCAGTTTGGCTATTTTCGTACTTTTTGGCTACAATCGTACTGTTTATTATTTATTCGATCGATGAACATTTTGTGTCGAACAATTTTACAGTCTTTAAGTCTGAAGATTCGTCTTTCTGCTCATATTGATCCTTAAAACCATCCAATCATGTATTTGATGCTTTAAATCTCTTTTGATACTTTAAAGGAAACAACAAGTGCAAAATTTTTTCATTTTTTTTCGACATACGACTAGACAACGAAGTCTTAAATCAGCAATCAATTCAAATATTGAATCTTTAAGTGTTTCATTTGTTTTTTTTCCTGTCATGTAATGCGAAACTTCATCAATATCAAGTTCCACGCTATTTTTCAATCGCCGCTACATTCTTCAATCCATCCCATATTTTTTACTTACAGCATTGAAGTTTGAGGCTTTTGTTTTGTCAACGATCCCTATTTTGTATTCAAGAATACAACGTTTTTTCTTTGTCGACATATTGGTATAATTACACTTGAAAATAAATTAAAATAAAATCGATCAAATTTTCTGCTCGATGTTTAAAATTTAAAACACGGTCTCAACGCAAATCGAGGAAAAAATTTAACATTTATTATACACCAATCCAATTTTTTTTCTTTTTTAAAATAAACTCTTGAAAACTGCAATAGAAAAAATTCGTTATCAATAGTTTATAAAAGTAATTGAAAATATGAATAATAATAAATCAAAATAAATTAACTAGCTATATTCATATAAACAATATTTTTTTAATGTTTCAATTGTTGAAACACTGATTTTTGAAGCAATTAAACACAAGTTGATAGCGAATCACATATAATCTAACTCATTATTCACAAACATGTGAAGTTAAATTCAAAGTACACTAAATGAATAAGAGAAAATTTTTACGGCAGAAGTTCTTTCGGAATGAGGGGTTTTTATTCCTCAAATTGATTTGGCACCAGGCCACAGTAATCTTACTTATATTTTGTCAATTTCCGATCATCTCAGGCCAATTCTCAAGGCCAGATATTTGATTTTATGAGTATGAATTTAAACGATCATGTCTTTGATATGGCTAACTTTATGTTGCATTGCCGCGATCCAGCTATCCTCAATAGTTAAAGTTTTATGGTTGAATCTTAATAATACAAAAATATTATTCATAATTAATTTTGTCCCTAACTTACTAAAATCATTTTCACAATTTTAAATGATCTGTATATAACTTTACTTATGTCTTAGGACTGAGAATAATATATATATATATATATATATATATATATATATATATATATATATATATATATATATATATATATAGCAACTAATAGATAATATTTATGTTAGAATGGTAATTTATAAATTATTTTTGCTTATTGAACTTTTACTGCTATGCAATTATGAATTACCTAGTCATATTTAATTAAGTTTATGTTTTCTAAAATAAACGTTGGTTAATATTTATATGTTAAATAATCAAAATTCCAAACAAATGAAATTAATCAAATATCAACTGTATCTTTTTAATTGTGTCCACCGTTTTTAATTTTCATATATTTTATTTTATTTAAAGCTGTTTTTAAAGTTTTAAAAAAAATCTTTTATTTTTTGTATGAATTTCAAAGTATTTAAAAATTTTGTTACTATGGTGACAAGATACTCTTCTGGAAAAGTACATCGATGATATCAGTAGGTGGTTAGGGATCATCAGACTCGGATCCAGAGTTGCAGTACCCCACACCAGGGCTTTTCAAGATCAAGGTCGTTTTAAGGACATTTTAAGGTCAAGGTCAATTTTTCATGATTAAGGTCAAATTCTAGTCACAAGATACAGAACTTTTGTATTAGATATCAATAACTTGTGCGGTTGGGCACTTAGTCAAAATCTCCCATTTGGTGGCTTTTCTTGGATTTATGAGAATTTGAATGACGTGTTGACTGAATGTATCAGTACAAATATCGATCTCCTTCCATATGGTTACACTATGGAGGTCGAAATCGATATTCCAGATAGTGTAAAAATTTATTAAATGACTTTCGTATTGGTCCTGAAAAAATGTGTCCGCCCAACTCAAAAGTTGAGAAGCTAATGCTCACTTATTGGGCAAAGAAAAACCATGTTCTTCATTGGTGACTTCTAAAACTTTATTTTGAATTAGGTGCGGTTGTTGTAAATATTTATAAGGCTATTAAATTTAAACAATCACACATATTTAAATCATATATAGATAAAAATACACAATTGCGTTCAAATTCTACATTCGAATTCTACAGAGATTTGTATAAATTATTTAATAACAGCTTATACGGTAAATCCGTTGAAAACCTTAAAAAACGTATTAATTTGAGGCTATGCAATTCAGCTGAAAACATGATTGTATATGCCTCAAAACCAACTTTTAGAAAATCAATCAAAATTGATGATAATCTGATTGCTGCACATCTCAATAAGGATATAATATGTTTAGACAGAACTAGCTACATAGGACAATCAGTGCTAGATCTGTCTAAACTGAGGATGTATCAGCTGCAATATAATGAATTATTAAAATATAGAACAGAATTTAACTGCGAAATTAATATCATTGCCGGCGATACCGATTCGCTT
This sequence comes from Schmidtea mediterranea, assembly GCA_022537955.1. Lineage (NCBI taxonomy): Eukaryota > Metazoa > Platyhelminthes > Tricladida > Dugesiidae > Schmidtea > Schmidtea mediterranea. The sequence continues at coordinate 106,968,977 of CM039681.1, read as the reverse complement.
TTCTTGAGGTTAAGAACTGTAATCTTGACACTCTTTTACCTGGCAATGAAAAGAGACATCCTTCTAGACATTTCAAATTATAATCCATCACACCCCTTAAACTCAAGAAACCTTACATTGACTCTGTGATAGGAAAATTTAAGGACGAAAGTAAAGGTCTTGGGTATAAGAAATGAGTTTTCGTAAGACCCAAGTGTTATAGCCTTGAAGGAAATAAACTAACAATGAGAGCTAAGGGGGTACAATTATCGGGCACCAGTCCTATTTAGACGGTTACAATAATAATTTGATATTTTCTGTGCCGCAGGCTAGGATAGGGACGCGCAACCACCAACTATTTACATTCAAAAATGAGAAAATCGCTTTGTCCAATAATGATGACAAGCGACATTGGATGGGGGAAAACTCGAGTTTCGCATTTGGACATAATATAGGGGTAGATGTCATTGATGATGACCAATTGTATTGAATAGGTGGCGATCCTAAATTGAACGAACCAGATCCTCAAGTCTGAAATTTTTACTAATAAATCTTGTCTAAAAATATGTTTTTCAATTGTGTTGATTTTTATTGTGATATAATGGGTACATGTTTTGATTGTATTCAGGTTAAAACACTTTTTATTTATTGAAACATGTTTTGATTGTTTCAAGTTTAAATACTTTTTTATTTGTATAGTAGTTGGTACATGTTTTTATTGTATCCAAATTAAATTGAAAAAGATGTTATGAAAAATGGGCTACGAGCTCAGAGAGGCAAGAGTAGAAATTGAACCGATGGAAATTGCACTAGAATTTGAAAATTATAGAGAAATAGAATATACTCAGGAACATTGGTGTGAAAAGTTTTGAAATTGAGAAAACGAGCTGTTGAAGTTATGGGTAGTCATGGAATCATAATATTTAAATATAAAGGAGAGAAAATGAGTGATGACGAATATTTATTTGATTGCGGATGTATGCCACACGAGTGAACTTCGTGAATCATATAATCGCATAAAAAAAATTAAGCACAAGTTCATAGTCGGTATATGGAAAATGAGAGGGTGAAGAGAAAAGGGCAGTTAAAAAGGAAGAATACAAGGAAAAAGAAATTGATGAGATAAGTGTGGTAAAAATGATAGACAAATTAGAAGTTAATGAGGTCGTTAAAATAAGGGAATTAAGTATCGTTATCGAAAACGATGAATCATGGGTTGTTGATAAAGTTAGATATAAATTGGAAATAAGAAAAAGTTAAGTTTAAAATGAATTGGAAATGGAGAAACTCGAGGTTGTAGACGAATTAAAAATGAGAGAGGTTGATAGAGTTAACGAAAATGAAGTAGAAAAGGTAAAAGTTTAAACGAAATTAAAGGAAATTGTGTAAAATTAGTCATAAGGGAAAACGAGATTGACATTACGAGGAGTAATCTAAAGGGGTTAATGAAAATATTGTATCCAACGTTCGAATTTGAAGCAGAAATAAAAGATTATTTAAAGGAAATTAGTGAAATTGTGAGAGGTCGACTTTTAAAATTAGCACAAAAATATGGTGAGTCAGATGATTTTTGTGATATGAAAGTGATTGAAAAGTTAATTAAATGTGGAATAAACAGAGAATCGGTAGTAAACGGGCTAACATTTATCGTTTTAGAAGTGGTAACGCATGCTTATATGAAGACAGATTAAATAGAAAATTTGATAAATAAAGCAGCTCAAATATTGAATAAAAGTTTTTGGAACTGGATTAAAGATAATGAAGTTAGGGTTGTCCGAGCAATTACAGTTTTAGTAATAATGCTCACTTTTTGCGGACAATCCACAACTTGAACACATTTCCAACGTTGCCTAGCAACGGGTGCCAAGTGGCAGCTAGAATCATTTTGTATGGCGCTCCTGGGACAACAATAAAGATAAGCAAATTATGCAACCCTGTAACCCACCATAAAGAAAAGGGGTAAAAGCTAATGTTACCCTTACTTTTGATGAAGAATATTCATTTGATAATTGTGAATATTCTTATTTGTGCAATAAGAACATAGTAGATAAGGTTAGAGACCATGACCATTTTACAGAAAAATATATTGGCACAGCATGTAAGTAGAGGGATATGAGGACTATGCCCCGTGGATATTTGGCTTGAAAATTACCCCGTGGATATTTGGCTTGAAAAAATCCCGAGACCCCCCCCCTCCCCCTAAAAAAAAATTTTTAGGGGGGGGTGTTAAATTTTAATTATTTGTTTTAATGAATGAAAAAAAAAATTTTTTTTTAATTATTTGTTTTAATGATCAAATTTAAAATTTTTAAAAAATTTTAATTCATGATAAAAAACTGTAAGTATTTTTTATCGATTTAAAAGCCTAAAAAATAAAAATTGGCTTAAATCGCCTATGATTGATTGTACTGATGATTATTTTCGAATAAAATTGGTTCAAACCCGAGAACCTAAAAATATTATATAAAAGCCTAAGTATTTTTTCATTATCCATCAAAAATGGCTCAATTCGCCTGTCAACTAAAAAGCCTAAATATATTTGCTCGAATAAAAATCATTATTATTTTTATTTACTTTAATTATTTGTTTAAGTCAATAATATTATTTATTTATATTTTAATTATATTAAATTTAATTATTTGTTTAAGTCAATAATAATATTTATTTATATTTTAATTATATTATTATTTAATTATTTGTTTAAGTCAATAATATTATTAATTTATATTTTAATTAAATTATTATTAAATTTAATTGTTTGTTTTAATCAAGTCAATAATTTATTTTTTAAATAATATATTTTTAAATTAAATTGTTTGTTTTAATGAAGTGAATTAAATAATTATTTTTTATTTTCATTTTATTATATATTTTATATTATTATTATTATTATTATTTTATATCAATATTATTATTTTATTATTATTAACATTTTATTTGTTTTAATGAATGAAAAAAAAAAACAACTTTTAATCCATACAAATATTTTTATTGACAAGATTAAAAAAGATTAATTTTTATTTCAAATCAAAAATATCCGAGTAATATGTTTTACGCATTTCAGCCAACAATATATGGATTTACCTTTTGACATTTTTTAATACTTAATAAAAAATTATACTAACTTAAAAACATAAAAATTATAAACATCAACAAAAATATACAAAAACAAAGAATATTTTCAAATAATTTATTCATTCAAAATTCTTCATAATCGTCATATTCTTCATTAAACTCTGAAAATTCTTCTGGACTGTTACCTAAAACCACATCACCTCCTCTATAATGACCATATGCCACACTTATATTTTTCCCCACCCAAACCCTTTTATCATCCTTATTTGTTAATGCAGTTTTACTGTTTTTAATTGTAAATAATTGATGTTTTTTACTAGTAATACGAGTTTGTGGTACAGAAAAAATTAAGTTTTTGTTATAGCAATCTAGGTATGACTTATGTTTTAAGTCAGTACCCTTCAATGTTATACCCTTAGCTTTGATACTTTCAACTTCAGACAAGAGGCTATAACATTTTGGACGAAGAAACACCCACTCCTTGTATTTAAGTCCTTTATTCTCGTCTTTGAACTTTCCAATGACAGAATCAAGATTCCTACTATACAAGGGATGTTTTGGGTCATAATTAGAAGTATCGAGGAGATTATCACGAACCATAGCAGATAAAAGAATGTCTAACTTACAATTCTTAATTTCTAGAAAAAAGGAATCAGTGTCCCCAGCAACTATATTAATTTCACAAGTGAATTCGTTTCGATAATTTTCTAACTTTATATATTGTAATTGATACATCCTAAGTTTAGATAAATCGAGTACAGTTTGTCCAATCTAACTCGGTCGATCTAAACACACCGATTCCTTATTTAATAACACAGAGACCAAATCATTGTCGATTTTAAATGATTTTCGAAAAGTTGGTTTTGAGCAATAATTAATTAATTTGTTTGCAGAATTACATAATCTTAAATTAATTCGTTTTTTAAGATTTTCAACTGTTTTTCCGTAGAGGCTATTATTTAAAAGTTTATAATAGTTTTTATCTAAGTCATTGGTTGATTGCGCTCTAAGTTGTGTGTTAGTGTCTATATACTTTTTAAATATTGATTTTTGATTATATTTAATAGCTCTATGTACATGTGTAATTTTAATTTGTAAAGAAACAAAAAGCTGCAAAAGTCTCCAATGAAGAACATAATTCTTCTTTGGATAATGCGTTAGCATTAACTTCTCAACCTTAGAACCCGGAGCGCACATCTTTTCAGCAGCTACTGGAAAATCATTAAGTTTATCATGAAGAAATGTTGGGATTTCTAAATCTACTTCAAATGTGACAGCAAATGACAGTGATTCAAGATCCTTATTCAAAAAACTAATTAAATTATTTAATTGATTAGTATCAGTGACCCATTCAAAATTTCCATATGGTAATGGTTGACTTAAAGCCCAACCATAGAGATTATTGATGTCAATGTAAAGCAGTTCGGTGTTGTCATCAGATACTACGTGATGTTTATTAACAAAGGTTAATCCTCCACGGATTCCCCTTCGAAAAAATTATACATCTCCATATCAGTGAGAAGTTCAATTGGTTCATCAAGAGTCATAAGAGCCGATGCCCAAGACATACCGGGAATTCCATAAAAGGTAAGTGGTTCCAATTGGTTATGAGTTAATGACTTTGAACGAAATTGCTGAAAAAAGTCAGCCAAAAGAAAAACATCAAGTTTGAGGTAAACCATCATATAATCTAGTAAAGAGTTACAATTGGTTTCTTCCCAAATAGATTGAGCCTTACTATATTCGGCTTCAGTTACATCTTCCAAATCGGTGGAAGTTCATATGTAGTTTCTAACACTTCTTGAGAAGTTGCAAAGTTATAAGGGAAAATGCCTTTAGTATCGATAATACTACCTACAAATTCCGAACGAGTTAAAGGAAGAGTTGTCAATGTTTTAACTGCATTACTTAATGAACTATTAATAAATTGACAAGAATCAATGAATTTTACAGTTAATCCACTGATTCTTGCTGACAAAGAAAGAAACTTTTCACTTGTTACAGGAATACAACTTATTTCCCACATTTTAAAATCACTCATACCATACTTGAGGATATGGTGAAGATCATACCCTCTCAAATTATGAAAAACAACTGGAAATTCAAACCTTATTTGTCGAGAAATATTACATTTTGAACAAGCTGCTCCCAAATATTTTCCAGTAAAGTGATCATGGTCCTTAACCGGTACTGATAAATCTTATTACACAAATAACAACAAGTTGCCGAAGAAAACGAAAGAATGTCTGAGTCAGTTAATATTATTTTCTTTTTATAATTATTTTGATAAAAGGGTAAAACAGTATTAATTGAAATATTATTTATTTCTTGTAGAAAATTAACTACACAATCATCACCAAGGAAACTCTTGTATGATTTTTCACCTGTAAAATTGTTAATTAAAAGTAAACCGGCTGAAATCGGCATATGTATTTGAAAATGTATATCATCTGAAGGTAAGATAGCCTCAAAATCAGCGTAAAGGACGAAAGGAGGAGTAACAGTTTTAGCCCAATTCTTAAATTCCAAGTTTTTATTTAAAGGTAAAGTATAAAGAGTTGTGCCTAATTGATTTTTATCACACAACCCTTTATGTTTATTTAATGAAATTATATTGCGAAAACCATTTAGACATCGATGGCACCATATACTTTGAACTCTAGTATCAGTAAAAGAATGATTCCTATAATTTAAAAGCCTATCTAATTTAGTAACAGCGATATAATGATAGGAATCAAGGCTTTCTAATAAAATTAAATTAATGGGTTGTCCCCCAACAACTTTAGAACGATGAATTATTTCGACATAAGGGTGTTTGAAAACTTCAGGGTTAGAAAAATCATTAATTAAATTATTTTCATCATACGTAAGAACATTAATTGAAAGATTTTGATTTTTAGCTTCAAATTTTGGAATGTCACAAAGTTTCATAGGTAAATCCGAAGGTGAAAAGTCAAGCTCAGATGTGTTGCAACATTTACAGTACAATGTTTATTTAATAATGATAATGGTGTTGGAATAAATCCATGACCACTCAGCCGATTTATTTGTGAAAACTTGGTAAGAACAAAATGAATTTCTTTTATTTTATTTATAACCCAGTTACTACCTTTATCATTAATTAATGTTATTTTTTCGTCAAGAAGAGTAGCACCTTCATCTAAAAATGAATCATTCATTATTCTGGCAGAGTTTGAAATGATGAAAGATTGAAATTCTCCATCTTTTTCAAACTCTACATCAATACAAAATTGAATCTTAACAGATCCCATTTGATTGATAACATTATTTAATTTATTAATTAACTGTGTGGGTACTGTAATTAACTTTAAATTTAAATTCGAAACATCCATTCTAACAATGGCATGTGATTGATTTAAATCAAAATTAACAATAGGTGCTATCGAGCCACCATATTGATTAACAGAAGGAATATCAACAGGAAAAACATCATCTGAATCAGAAATGATTATTACATCATCATCCGTCTTTGATTCGTCAGAGTCTGAAAGTATGATAGTTTCTATAACTTTAGGAACTTTCGAAGAGCGTGGATTATTAATATTATTATTTGTTTTTCTTTTATTTTTTGTAATATTATTATTATTATTATTATTATTATTATTATTATTATTATTATTATTATTATTATTATTATCATTCAATGGTAATTTAAAAATATATTTTCGCTTACAGTTAAACTGTGTTAAATGTTCCTTATGCTTTAAATAAAAGTCGGTATAATTCATTTTATGGGTGGTTTTACACGTGGGGCAAATAAAATAGGTGATGTGATTATAGGTATGAGAATAATAATTCTCCATAATCATATCACAATTTCCATCATGTTGTGGAGAATTGCAAAAATTTGGGTAAAGGTTACCTGTTATAATAAAAGAAAAATTTAAATATATAAGTATAAAATCATTAAAATAAATCATTAAAAATCGTTAAAAAAAATAATCACTAAACATTAAATTAATTTTACACACAATGAATAAATGAATTTGATTGGTTAATTTTATTTTGAAAATCTTATATAAGTAGTTTAAAATAGTTTAAAATCATAAAATGAATAAAAGTAAATGGTTTTTATATTATGTAATTATTCATTAATTGTTTTTTATAGAAACCTCGGTTAGAAAAGAAGCTATCAAGTTAATTCTTGAGGAAAATTCCATAAATGCTATCAGTTTAAGCAGAAATTTACCAGTAATGTATTTACAATATTCAATGGAATATTTAAAATTTCCAATCATCTATTCATTTAGAGTAAGTATTTTTATTAAAAGTAATATTATTAATAAATTTTAATAGGAACCAACAACATTGAAACAAAGCCTATATAATATGAAAGTTTGTGAAATTGGTGAAATTGATCGAAAAAATATAACAGAGTTATTACGAGCCATCAACAAAGATATTAGTTTTAATGAACAATTCACTTTTATGAATTGTGAAAAAGAATGTAATTATGAAAATAAAAAAGAAAATGAACATTTTATGATTAAAATAAGAATTCAAGGATATAAAGAAGGAAACCAGACTATTCGACCAATTTGGAAAATTATTGAAGCCAAATGTATTTAAATAAAATTTATTTAACTTTATTCGTCATAGTTTTATATCATATTATTTTTAATTTTTGTGTTTAAATTAATAAAATGTTAATATTAAATTTAATTCAAAAATTATCATTTTATAATAGTAAAAATTTAATAGTACTTACATTTAACTCTTTTACTTTTGCGACTCTGAGTTTTAACATTTTTGTTGGTAATTTTTATTAACGATTTTAATTCTTGAATTATATTATTGATAGATTCCATTTTCTAAAAATAAAAATAATTAAATATATGATAAAAAACTTACTAAAGTTTGGTATTTGATAAAAGTGAATTTTTTAAAAAATGCATTCAGTTATATATTAACAAACATGTAAGTGATTACATGATGGACCAATTAAAATTTAGTTTATAAAACACACTTAATTACATAACATCAAAAACATTTAAATACATATAATCCTCTGAACTTAATCCTTTAAAAGGAATATTACATAATGCATCTTTCATTACATTTTTAATTAAAAAACCATTTTGAAAAGAAACTTTATTCAATAAATTCATTTATTTTTTCATTGTTTTTAACCAAGCTAAACAATGCTGTCCACATGTTTTTGTCATCGGATTTTGATAACGAATTCGATTGTATTCAATTGGCATTAACATTGATTCTAGTTTATTAATTAATATAGGGGGATAATAGAAACCCATTGGATCAAATACATTTATTTTATTTTGTTTTACATAAATTGCAAGCCAATGTTCGCCACTGAGATTAGATGATTGAGTATTAACAATCAAAGCTTTGTTAACATCGATATATGGAATTTTATCTAGAGGGAAAACTCCAAGAAAATCTTTTCCCAATAATTTTCTACCAATAGAATCAATCTGAATAGAACTAATAATAATTTAAAAATATATAATTAATAAAAATTCTTACTTCATACTTGACAATTAAAAAATCTCAATCTGGTTTATAGTTCAAACTAATACTGTTCGATTGGAAGTAATTTGAATCTCCTTTTCAAAAACCCCATATACAATTACCGTAACAGATTCAGTTAGGGGTGATCCAAACTTTATATCTAATCTTAAATTTCCACTTTGTGGTAACTGACTTTGGTTAAGATCGAAATCTGGAGCCAATACGAATGTAAAGAATGGATACTTATTTCTAAAATCTGACATACTGATACCACAATTCAAATTTTTATTAAGATATCCCATATTCCTAACAATACTTTGCATATAACTTGTACTATAATTATCATTTTCAAAATCTTGACTATATTTTTCACGATAATCACTTCCTTTACTTAAAGTTATTGACTTAACGTTAAAGTGATCAAACATAGTAAATGTATCTAAAAACGAACCACTAAATCTTTTATTTCCCTGGAAAGTTACAAGGATAAAATTAGGTAATCGCCTATCACCAAATATTTGTTCCTTATAAAAAGAAGAAGATCCAATAGGTAAAGAAAATTCAACAACTTCTTTGCTTCGCATTGGATAAATTGCATTTCTTGTAGCAAGACCTATTTGATGACCCGCTAAAACAGAAGGTTCAACACGAACTCTTCTAACCATTAATTTTGCATCTAGCAATACTATTTTAGGTACAAATTTAGTACATGTCAGACTTTTTTCTGGATTTGTTCTTGTTAATTTAATTTGGACACTAACACCTGGTAACAAATATTTGGGTTGATCAAAGAAATAAAATTGGAGTGGTGAACATAATGAAAATGCTTTTGATTTTGCAATCCATGTTTTTCGCATAAGATCATGTTCAGTGTAACCCATTCCCCCTAAAGATGTATGTTTAGTATCTTGATTATAATTTATAATAGTTTCAATTAGAGATTTGTGTGCAAAACTATCATTTGCTCCTTCAATTTTAGTAGAATTAAAAACTAATTCAGCGTCTTTAAAAAGAGTTTGAAAAAAGAAATTGTTTGCTGTTACGTCAGCTTCTTGTGTAATATTTTCACCTAAGCTATTTACAACTTTCAACTGAATATATAACAAAGTATCGTTCAAATCTAAATATTCTGTTTGTGATCCGTTAATGTAAAATTGAATCGAATAGGTACCAGCATCAGTTATTAAATTCATTGGGAAAATATCTTCAAATGAACCATGTTCAATCACGGCTTGAGGGGATGGTCTATCAAAAAGACATAATTCAGATTTTGCACTAATCATTTTTCAAATATAGTTCCGAATCCTCTCATTCTTTTGTTTATATGTTTCTTCATAATCTTTCTACGCTTAAGTGTCCCTCCTTTTTGTTCATTTTCATGATTAAATACATCACTTACTTTATTAATAACACTAGGTAAAGTTTGCATAACACTAGGTAAAGATTCTTTAAATTCAGATATTGCATTTGATTTTAAAGCAGGTAAAAAATCAGAATTATTATTTATTACGTCATTTGCCGTTTTCATACCGAAATTGCCTATACGTCTAAGAATAGGTAATGCAAATCTACCTATTGTTTTCAACCAACCGGTTCCATATTGTTTACCTATAAAATATGGTAATTCTCCACCAGATTGAGTACTACTATAAAAATTTACAATGTCAGGATTACTCATTTATTTTACGAAAATGTAATGTAAGAAAAGTTTTATCTTCTTTACCAAATATATATTTTCCACTATCGTCACGAATATTGATTTCTATATTGTTTATATATGTTGATGATACAGACAAATACATTGGGTTTTTCTCTATAATTTGAACTAGATCATCCTTTTTATGTTTTTCAACCCATACACATTTCAACAGAGGTATCAAAACATCACCAACAAGAATAGGTTCAATGATATTTGTATAGATCATCATTTGTTGATTACTTTGCAAAATTTCTGGTAAACGTAATCCAACAATAACTTTTTCTGAATATGATTCTTCACTTAATCCCAAACTTTGAGCCAGAAATTTACTAAATTTAACTTTACTGACATCATCTTCCAATTCAATTTTGACTAATCTTCCTTGTTCAATTTCGCAAGATTTAAATGGATGCGGATAAAAAGTCATTAATTGATCATTTATTTGTGATAAATTAGTAATGATTAAATTTTCTTCAAATTTATCTGTATACTCGACATCGTAAAAATAATTTATAGTTAATCGAATTGTGTCAAACTTTATTTTACGATTATTTGAAGGAATTTTATTTTGATTCAAGTTTTCAATAAAATTTATTTCTTTTTTATTAAATCCTAATTTTTGAGCTTCTGCAATACTATCAAATGAAATTTTAAATGGAAAATATTTACAATTAATATTTAAAGTATTTCCATCAATGTATACTAGATAAAATATAGAGTCGTGACTAATTGTATATTCATTATTTGCATCGTTATAGTAAAAATATTCATAACTTGTATGTAATGTACTCTTACTATATTTAATATTTGAGTTGTTATAAAATGGAAAATTATTGTATACAAAAGTGAAATCGGTCAGAGCAACTTGCCATTCACCTTCCAAGTAAATAGGATTTTGAAATTCAACATTAAATTTATCAGCTTTATTATTTGGATGAGTAAGAAGACAACTATTACTCGGTAGATTTATGTAAAATTCTTTATTCATTTATTTTTCTAAAATGTATTGATAAATGTGTTTTGGTATCTTTACTAAATTTAATTAATTTTCCACTATCATCGCGAATATTAATTTCAATGTTGTTTATAGTTGAAGTTGAAATTGGTAAATACATTGGATTCTTCATTTCTAATTGTACAATTTCCCCTTGTTCATAGTTTTTAACCCAAATAGATTTTAATAGAGGAACTCTAACATCTCCAACAGTTATTGGTTCAATAATATTCGAATAAATGAACATTTGTTGATGATGATGTAATAATCTTGGAACTTTATTACCAACGATGTCTTTTTCACTAAAAGTTTGTTTATTTAATCCTAAGGTTTTGATTAAATTGTTGTCAAAATATATCTTTGAAATGTTATCTGCAAGTTTTATTTTAACCAATTCATTGTTTTCAATTTTTAGTTCTTTAAACGGAGACGGAATAAATGACATTAAATGTCCTTGTAATTCAGATAATGTGTTTATGAGTAAATTATCTTCAAAATATTTTTCAAATATTGTTTTTTCTTCATAACTTATAATTATTTCGAATTGTTCCATAACACCATCATCTGTAAATTTTGGTAATTTTAATTGACAATGATCATCTTCATTAATGACGGATATAGATTTTAATCCAAAACTAAACGCATGTTGAATGTCAGGGAATGTTACTTTAAATGGAACATGTGGACAGACAATAACCAAGTTCTCATATTTTTCAATAAAAACATCGACATCAGGGGTATGTTTAGAATTTATTAATTCATAAGTTTCATTTTGATTATTTATTTTCAAATATTTTACTTCAGTACCACTCTTCATCGTTTCATAACTTAGGTAAGAATTACTATAAAACGGAAATGTTTTATACACAAAAGTAAAATCAATCAAAGCAACTTCCCACTCACCATCCAAGTAAATAGGATTTTGAAATTCGACATTAAAATTACTAGCTTCATTATTAGGAAAAATAAGAGGACAACTATTACTAGGTAAAATCATATAAAACTGGTTTTCTTTCATAATATTTATTTAATTAATTGATTTTCAGATATCCAAGTTGGAGTTTCATATCCATGCCATTTAACATAGTATTGTTTATATTTACCAACATTCTTGGTTTTTAATATCTTTTGAATTCTGAATACAGTAGGGGTTTCTATAACTTGGAGTTCCTGTTCGTAGAATTTTCCACTAACTTGATTGTTTTCATCATCTTTGATAAAGTACATTACTGGATTCTGATTCATATCAATTTCTGAGATTTGAAATACTTCATCACTCCAATTGTTGTCGAAATTCTTGATGAATGGAGAAGCACTGATTTTACTTATTCTAACGTGATTACCCACTTTATATTTAGGCTTTTTAATGATAGAATCAGATTGTTGTGATATCCAATTATCCATATTATTCGTTGAATAAACATCAATTGGTCGCATTCCATTTAAACCCCTATGTGGCGAATAATTGTAGCTATAAATTGCTTTCTGTAAAACATTTATCCAGGTTTTATTTCCTTTATATACGAAATATTTTTTCAAGCGATCTCTTAGAGTTCGATTAAATCTTTCCACGTGGGCAGCTTAAAATTGAGAAAATACAGAGTAATGATTTATTCCTTTGATAATTTCTCTAACTTTACTATTATAAAACTCTTTACCTAAAGAATAAATTTAATTTAATTTATTTATTTAATTACATACCCAAATCAGTTTGTAAATTACGAGGTTTGCCATCAATAAATAATTCCTTGATTGCTTCAGCCATTTCATTGGCCGATTTGGTTTTTGTTGGAATAGCACGAGCGAATCGACTAAATATATCAACACATGTCAAAATATATTTGTATCCCTTATTAATTTTAGAGAATGGTATCATTTCCATCAAATCCATTTGCCATAAATCATCAACTCCCATTGTTTTATAACTACGGGTTTTGAATTTCTTCAACATTGGTTTATTTAAACTGTACGCTATTTGCCCAGATAACCAATTCTGAGTTTCTTTCTTTGAATTAACTACTTCCTTTGCCAGTTTCCTTACACCACCAAAACCAGCGGGATGTTTTGGGTCTGTCCATACTTTTTCGAGCTTTTTCACTGTGTTTCGATTTTTGGTTAATGTTTCCTTCATTATTACAACAAGTTGTCAAAATATTTAAATCTAAATTATGTTTATCCGGTAATGAATTCTTGGTACCCATTAAGAAGTTAATGATGAAATTGCGCTTATTGTAGATAATACTATTGGAATTAATGCCCCAAAAATCCACCATTTTGTTTATATATTATTTTTCGCATCAGACGTCGATTCTTAGTGTTTACTAAAGATAAAAGCGATCTTTTATGCTTTTGTAATACAAGTTTTTTAACTTTAGTAATGTTTACATTACCACGAACTACATTAACAATAACTTCAACTAGATCATCTATAACAAATGAAGGAAAATTCTGTAAAATATTCATTCTTTTGTTATTAGGAGCCTTCATCAAGGCATTAAAGTATGGTAGACTACGTTCAACTTTCATATTAAATACATTTTTCATCTAGTTGTTTTGTTTATATTTTAATCCACTTTTTATCTTTAACAATCTTCTTACTCGTTTTTATTATTTTACGTTTAGTAACCCTTTTCTTTGTAACTTTTTTCTTTGTGGATTTTTCACGTTGAACAATAACTTTTTTAAACGTCATTTCAAGTAATTATTTTCAGATTTCAATTTTGTTTATAAATCGTAACACCTTTCTCATTGAAAATGTCAGTTCTAATACGTAATTCATCAGGACATTGTTGTGTAAAGTCAAAGAACAAATATCCGTGGGGAACCTTTGTTGCATCTTGAAACGAATCAATTAAAAATTTTCTATCATTGGGATAAGCTTGTCTAGCAAGAAAATCTATAATGGTTGCATCTCTAGGGTTTTTGAAAATAACCAAGTATTGGACATTTAAATTACGAGTTCTATGACTGCCCCCTTGATGAAACAAGTTTTGAGTAATGAAAATAACAGTAACTCCAATATGTCGAGCAATTTTTGTAAATAAATTATTAAAATCCTTTTCTTTATTAGCTTCCTGGTATAGATCATCGATAATAATAACATCGCCTTGATGTAATCTAGATGACCAATTTTTATCAAACCCTTTAATTATTGTCATTTTCAAATTACAGAATTGATTTTGAGTAAGTCCATGTTCTTCGTCAGCTCCTCTATGCCAATATATTTTGTTGAATTTTGATTTAAACAAGTTCGATTGTAATAAATTGCATACAAATAAAGTCTTTCCACAACCACTTGGTCCAACTACTTGATATACAGCATCATTTCTTAATTCCATGTTATTAATAATTATTTATTTAATTGTTTATATTTGTTTTAATTTTTAGAATTACTTGAATTAAAATTATTTGAAAATGTTGAGTAATATAAATTATAAAGGAAGATATTCTATACCTGATATGAAATTCCCATTTGGAAAACCACAACAAGTTGTAGATCGATCAGGTAAGTATCCGATAATATTTTTCAGATCGGGGAAATGTCGAGTAATGGGATGTAAGCAACCTCTAAAAACTGGGGATTTGAAATATAATATACATGATTTACAAATTCAATCAATCACTGTAACAATCGATATTGGGAAATTTATAAATCTATATGAATTACAAAGAAAGGTGAATTGTGTATTTGAACCAGAAATATTTCCAGCATTACGTCTTCAAAAATATAATCCATCATGTGTCAATATATTTTCAAGTGGGAAAGTAGTAATACTAGGAATAAAATCCTTGGATTATAATGATTATGTGGAAAATATTAAATCAGAAATAAATATGTTAATAAATTAATAAATATTTTGTTTGAATTTGTTTAATTTATTAAGTATTAAAAAATGTCAAAAGGTAAATCATGTATTTTTAAATATGTATTTTATTTTATTATTTAGTTTATCTCTTTGAAGTAATTTTAAAGAAAATCCAGGAACTTTATCCAAGAATTAAAAATACGTTGGATTATTGCGCACCAGAGTTTCTCGCAACAAAAATTTACCATTTCACAGGGATTAACATTGAAGAACTTCTCGAGATTCACTATGACAACGTTCAGGGATCTGGTGACCGATGTGTTGCAAATTGCATTGTTTGTAAAGATAGTATGAGAGTATCATGTTCAGATGGATGTCCATGTTGCCACGATTTCAAACGTGACCAAACAATCCATATATTGTTGGCCGAAATGCGTAAAACATATTACTCGGATATTTTTGATTTGAAATAAAAATTAATCTTTTTTAATCTTGTCAATAAAAATATTTGTATGGATTAAAAGTTGTTTTTTTTTTCATTCATTAAAACAAATAAAATGTTAATAATAATAAAATAATAATATTGATATAAAATAATAATAATAATAATAATATAAAATATATAATAAAATGAAAATAAAAAATAATTATTTAATTCACTTCATTAAAACAAACAATTTAATTTAAAAATATATTATTTAAAAAATAAATTATTGACTTGATTAAAACAAACAATTAAATTTAATAATAATTTAATTAAAATATAAATTAATAATATTATTGACTTAAACAAATAATTAAATAATAATATAATTAAAATATAAATAAATATTATTATTGACTTAAACAAATAATTAAATTTAATATAATTAAAATATAAATAAATAATATTATTGACTTAAACAAATAATTAAAGTAAATAAAAATAATAATGATTTTTATTCGAGCAAATATATTTAGGCTTTTTAGTTGACAGGCGAATTGAGCCATTTTTGATGGATAATGAAAAAATACTTAGGCTTTTATATAATATTTTTAGGTTCTCAGGTTTGAACCAATTTTATTCGAAAATAATCATCAGTACAATCAATCATAGGCGATTTAAGCCAATTTTTATTTTTTAGGCTTTTAAATCGATAAAAAATACTTACAGTTTTTTATCATGAATTAAAATTTTTTAAAAATTTTAAATTTGATCATTAAAACAAATAATTAAAAAAAAAATTTTTTTTTTCATTCATTAAAACAAATAATTTTAAAAAAAAATTTTTTTTTTTTTCATTCATTAAAACAAATAATTCAAATTTAACACCCCCTCCCCCCCTAAAAATTTTTTTTTTAGGGGGAGGGGGGGGGTCTCGGGATTTTTTCAAGCCAAATATCCACGGGGCAATTTTCAAGCCAAATATCCACGGGGCATAGTCCTCATATCCCTCTACTTACATGCTGTGCCAATATATTTTTCTGTAAAATGGTCATGGTCTCTAACCTTATCTACTATGTTCTTATTGCACAAATAAGAATATTCACAATTATCAAATGAATATTCTTCATCAAAAGTAAGGGTAACATTAGCTTTTACCCCTTTTCTTTATGGTGGGTTACAGGGTTGCATAATTTGCTTATCTTTATTGTTGTCCCAGGAGCGCCATACAAAATGATTCTAGCTGCCACTTGGCACCCGTTGCTAGGCAACGTTGGAAATGTGTTCAAGTTGTGGATTGTCCGCAAAAAGTGAGCATTATTACTAAAACTGTAATTGCTCGGACAACCCTCGGGTTCACGAGCTGTCGATAGAAGACTTATGCTCGCTTTATTCTGTCCCTTGTGTGGAGATTCGAAATTCATGCTTACTAGTAGGAAAAGAACACTATTTTTCCGACGACATAGGGAGAGTATTCACGACCTTCTGATGATCATTCCATTTTTTAATTATATTGAAAATATACTAATTTCGATTTAATCACAATTATAATTTTAAAGAAAAATGTAGTTCATCTGTCAAGTCAATTATTCAAGATTTTTTTTGTCCAACAGCTGTTCGGCTTTGCGGCGTGCACTTTCTTTGCGTCCCGGTCGACGACTGCTGGATGGGACGGTTGGAGAATCTTTGGCAGGTGTAGGGTCGTGGGTCTGCGTCTGGTAGGATAACTGAGATGGGGCGAAGATGAGCGGGTAAGTTACCGCTTGCCCCTCCCGACTTGCTGCCAGGGCGACTTCCAGCCCTCGGATTTGAGTCCGGAGACTTTGGTTTAACTGACGCTCTTCTGCCCAGCCCTTTTGAGCCGCTGTTAGGCGTTGGTAGATGGATTTTAGCCTGGCCGGGTCCACCCAGGTAGATTTCACTTGCTGGACCTCCTTGGTAAGCTGTATGATTTGTCCATAGAGTGTTTGATTGTTCTTCTGTGCTCGGGATAGTTCCTGTTGTAATAACTGAGTCGGATCCATAGCTATTATGAACAAAATTAAGTCTAGAGATTCATATTACGGGTATAAGCACACCATATTAATATTAATTTAAACAAAATTCATGTACAAAGAAGAAGAATTTTATCTGGCAGAAACAACTAACGACAAGTTTATAAATTTTATTTTTTAAGGTTAATATAGCGAGAAATCACAAGTTACTAATATTGATTCAAAACGAATAGGATCGTCACAACTGTTAGGGGAATTGGCTCGCCACTCACTCTTCAGGTGTGAAGCCGGAAATGGCCATCGTCGGCCTTTAAGTACTGCGTGTGTTGCTTGGTGAGGTCTGTTTGGGGTGCCAGTACGAGTTGGCAATCCGACCCGCCAGCAAATCTTCTTCTAAATTTGCCAAATGCTGGCGAGCTCGGGCCACCTGCGAATCTAAGTCTCGTTGTTGTGACATCAGGTCTTCCAATTGCCGTCGGGCCTGCTGATGTATTTCTTCCGACGGGCTCCATTGCGTGGACGTAACCACTCCCAGATTTTCCCGGTCGAGGAATTTCGACGGCGGAAATTCCGGACATCGCTCTTGGCGGTGTTGGGCCCAAGCCCATCTCCAGCGATCTGCGAGGGAGAGTGTGGAATTGAGAGCTGAAATTAAATATTGTCAACGGATATTCACTTACGGGAAAGCCTCAGAAATGCGGTTATCGAGGTTATTTTACTTGGGATTTCGGCTAACAGTATTTGACATGGGTTATGATTTCAGATTGTTGCTGGAAATACTTCCCTTGAAATATATTTCGGGTATTTAACGTCATAGGGTTTTATCATTATGGTCTTGGAAAAGGTATTTCATGGTTAAATATATCATGGGTCAAGAAGGGGTCATATTATATTGTCTTGTCGTAGACACCCTTATGACTCCTATTAATTAGATCTTTTCCTTAAATGTCAATAATCTCCTTGTTTAATTGAATATGTTTATTAGTGAGCATTAAATATATGAACTAGGAGTAATATTTTAGAGACCTAATTCTACCGCTGATTTACCATAGGCACCTGATAGTTCATTTGAGTGTTCGCTGCTGAAATAAAAAGTCTCATCTGAAAGTCATGAACCAGGATTGTAAACGTTAGGAAATAAACATCGACTATCGCTTTCCTCAACGAGGCTCAGAGCCCTCAACTACAGGAACTATTCTTTCTAATCATAATTCGACGCCATATTGTTAACCTTGCTACGGAACCGTCCAGGTTGATAAAACTGTGCACTAGACTCCGCCGTCTTAGGAATGGTGCATTGTGATGTAAACGGTTTAATAAAATTAACCCTGGTTGTAAAAATGAAAATTATTTAATAATATTGACAAGAGGTGTTACAATTAAAATCGTTTAATTATCATTAAAGACGATAAGTATAAAATTCAAAAATGAGTTACCACTATGTATGGCGACCAATTCCTTCAGTCCTTCTCCTTCCAAGAATGTTCCTGGCTCTTTAATTACCTCCTCTGAATGTGATTTAATTTCCATCGTTTCAGTCAATTCTCCGGATGCTGAAAATATCGATTATTAGAGATAAACTGATTTTGATTATTTATAACATTGACATTGTTCACACTTGGAATATACATCCTGTGGAATTTGTCTGTTTCCGTTCATGGTAGATTGAATTATTAATTTTCGGCTATTGTCGAAAATTCGACATTCCGCGATCTGGTAAGTTTCATGCCTTATATCTCAGATTTTAATGTTATTAATTCTCTTTAGAATTTCGTTAAGTATTACCATTTGGTTTGCCAAAAGCGATTTTTCAGTACGGCGGCACAACGGGTCCTGTAAATGGTTGGTATTTTAATTTATGATTTAGTTTCGCACAAATTTAACGTTGTCATAGGGATTCGGAATTTACTCTCTATTGACTATTGGAATGATCGTTTATTACTTCTCGATGATGTTATTTGCTATTTAGCAGATGATGGAGCATTCATTGTTTGAAGGGGAATAAATTTTATGATTTTTCGAAGACGTTCAGTTGTTTCATTCCATCCGCACGATATTTACGAAATAGTTCAGGAAGATGTATTTTCTCATACTTTGGTTTGGATTTTAGGTTATGGTGCTGAAATTATGGGGTGCAATCATCAATTTCTTAAGTAAATTTTGGTTTCGTCTTGCTTTGAATTCGTATTTAATTAATTAAAATTTATTTCCATCGATTTAATTTATTTACAAATTAAATTTATTAACAATGCGAGCTTTACTTTATAACAACGATTTCGGATTAATTCAGTTTTAATCGATGACTTGGTGTTAATTTAATTTTTTAAGTAACTAATTTATTTTATTTCATCGTTAACCAACGAATTAATTTATCTGTAATCAAAGAATTTACCTTATTACTTATTTTTTAATCAATTATTTTATCCATTAGTCAATGAATTACCTTAGTTTTAATCAAAGAGTTACCTGATTTTTAATCAATAAGTTATTTTCTTTTTAATCAATGAATTATTTACTCAATAAATTACTTCATTTATACCCGATAATTACTTTAATTTTAATCAATGAATTAATTTAATTTAATTACTTGCTTTTACTCAATCATTACTTCAATTTTATTAAAATGAATTATACTAATTTGATCAATGAATTACTTGTCGTTACTTTAATTTTAATCAATAATTATAATAATTTAATTAATGAATTCCTTACTTTTACTCAAGAATTAATTTACTTTTAATCAATAAATTATTTTCGTTTATTTAATGGGCTATTTTATCTTAGTCAACAAACTACTTTAGATTCATTAATGAAATTAATTTATTTCCCGTTCCATTACCCTTTAATAAGCCTTAGGCGCACATTGTGTTTATATTATATTTAATGAGTGCCCACTGGACTACTCGGTGTGATGATTTTGAGCCGTGTGTAAGATAAGTTAGGTCGAGTTTACAGAAATGAGAAACGAGGAAGCAGCCAAATGACTTCTTCCTTATTTCTCGTTTCTTCTATTGGGATTATATTGACGTTACGACCCCTGCGTTCCGCACGCTAGGTCTTCACGGGTACATATCATTGGCGATTTTCCACGCACTTACACAAATCTGTACTATGTGGATTTTACTATCTTGCAATATGAGTTGGCTGTGGGCCGGAAAAATTTCGACAGATTAATTAATATTATTAAATGCATGAAAAACAATTATTAATATTATAAATATTTATTAACATAGTAAATAATTAACATACAAAATTACTTGTCCGACAAATAACATCATAAAAGCATAAAAATGCATCTCCCCCCACGCCGACATCCAAGCAGAGCTCTACCGAGGTTGCGAGGATGTGACGTGGAGAGAGAGCTCCAAATAAAACTATTTCTCACCTAAAGTTTTAATATAGATTTTTAATCAATAATTCGAAAATCAAATTTTGATTCAAAATGGTTTGTTTCGAAAAACGGTTAAATTTAATGTGAAAATGAATCGGTATTTATACCTATTTTCTGTCCCTAACCTTGCATGTTAAATTTGATGCAGTAAAACAAAATTCGACCTTGTTATTTTCTAGTGAATTCTATTCTTTAATTTTAATATTTTTTGATTTATTTTAATAATTTTTCATTTAGAATTTTTATTGAATTATTACTAATTCAAATTTTTTGATTTAAGTTTCATTTTCATGAACTTTTCTTACTTTATCAATTTTTGTCGAATTTTTTGTGTTTTCTTGTTATGTTTGTGTTTGTATCGTGCTGATCTTGGTGCGTTTTGTTATTATTTTTTATTTATTTTTATGTTTATTATTTTATTTTTAATTCTCTTTTTTCTCATATTTGATAGGGTTTAATTGATGTTTCAATAGGTTTATTTAAATTTGCATGTTATATTTGCATGTGTGTTACCGATCCATTTAAACATTTTCCAAGGCCATATGTGTTCTGGCCCAACATTTATAATATGGTAGTACAATGTTTGTTCCTATATGCAAAACGTTTTGAAAACTGTTCTTTTTGCCGATACTAAAACAAGTTAATAGTTAGTTATATTATACATACGCTTACTTTGGAAACTATACTACTTTTAGGTTCTCCGAATTGTTTGAGGTGATGCCCGTGATGTAAAAACATTGACCATCTACCAGATGTTATGGTGATGAATTCTGGACACACATAACCAGGGAAACCAACATCATTTATCTTTAAATATGATGATGTAACAAGCTCACAGTAGTGAAAATCTTCGTGACTGGTAGCTACGCAAAATTTATATATATTGCGATAATTCACTAAAAACAAAATAGTAAATTAAATATACATAAAAAAGTAAACTTACTTATGATAATATTTTAATAATTTAAATAATAATTGATTGTTTATACCAAAAATTAGCTCCGCTTAATTCACCAGGTTAAGTTGTTAATAAATAAATAGGGTCCATATTACTGTTGAGGGTGTCATCCAATTTAATCTCATCGAGTTCTAGTAGTTTTTATTTGGTCGGGATTCTTTCAAAACGGGTGGCTTATGCTAGTGAAATTAATAATACACGGGTGGTAAGTCCACTAATCAACTCGATTTTTATTTAATTAAGCAAGGTAATTTTTAAGGAGTTGCCGAGTTGATATTATGGGTAGCGACCACATTAATGAAGATGCCATCGTACGCAAGTTGAGATTTTAAGTGTTATGCGACTTTATTATATCTTATTTTTGTCTATTTTATTTATTTTTCTATTTTCGGACTTTCTATAGTACAAATCGTTAGTCGATCGAATAAATCTTATCACCATATCTTATAATAAAAGTTTATTGATTCTTTAAATTTAATGTTGAAGTTAATTTCATTGAACAATTGTGCAAGTGGGTGATCTGAACGGTTAAGGGCGAGAACGGATGTCGAACGGATGAATCGATGAAGCATCGACGTGTGTTTGGCTATTTTTTGTGATTTCCGGCGGATCTTGGCGTTGCGGCTTAAGCGGTTGAAAGGAAGTGAGTTAGTTTATTTACATCCGGTGATTAAGTTTATAACATTTCATTGTCAGGATTATCGATTGGCAGATTCATCTAAAATTATTTCGGGTGAGTTATTATGTAGATTAATCTAAACATATCTTATCGCCATTTTTAAGGAAAACGGTGTATTACGTTTGAAGCCTTCAAGTAGATGAACTTTATGGTATTGCAATATTTTCGCTTTGTGGATTTTTATGTCTTCGAAGGACAAAAAACGATATGAAACTTTCTCGTGAGTTAACAATTTGTGTAATATTAAAATAAAATTTTTCTCTCCTTTCAACACATCAATTCTTATAATGATATCAGTTTAGTTTAAACCATAATTCATTTATTTCATCTGGATACGCTTTGTTTTGTCTCTGAACTTGTTTCATTTTAAGAAAACTTTATTGCAAACCTATAAATCATTACAGTTTGGATTAAGGGACGGTTTTAGTAACGTATTTCGGTTTCCCTTACTCGGTTTTCTCATATTTTCATTTTAACTAGTTAGTCAACCCTTACTTTAACTCTATGAAACTACTTTAATATTAACATCCTACTATTAAGACCATGAATCTAGTTCTACTTTATTCCTGTTCAAGATTTATTTGATCTCTACTAATGAAGCTATTTTACTTTTATTCCAATTGCTTTAGTTATAATCGCTGAATGACTCGATTTAATCGACATCGTCTCTCATTTCAATTAACGTGTTATCATTAATTAAGGAATTTATGTAATTTAATCAATAAACTAATATACGAAAATTTTATTTTTAATCTATAAACCCTGTTACTTTAATCGTTTTAATCAAGTTAATTTGACCGATGTACATTTACGTGCATGTTATATTTGCCTGTGTGTTACTGATCCATTAAAACATTCTTCAAGGCCGTTTGCGTTCTGGCCCAACATAAAACACTCGGGGGTCCGTAAAATTGCGACCCGCAATTTCAATTGATTTCAAAAATGATACATACATTTCCATTTCCGATATTCACATTCATAAAAATTTCTACGGTAAAGTTAAATCATCAAGGTAAAGATGGACTTAAGGTCCTGCTACGACACATAATCAAATAAAATCGGATAGTTCAATATCAATGTGAATCAGTTTAAGTTAGTAAAAAAATCAGTTCAGATCAATGTAGATCAGTATGAGTTAGAAAAATCAGTTCAAATCAATGTAAATCAGTTATATTTGGTTTCGAATGAATCACTGACGGCTTGGGTTTCGCTTTCGAGCTGGGTTGATCTTGAAGGGTGATTGATAGAAATATACGAGAGTTTTGCAGTGTCGCTGGCTTTGTTGATTTTTCGGATTTGAGTGAGCATTCCTCTGAATTTCTGAATTGGGGTATTTTGCCTTGGTTTGTTTTTCGTTAGGCCGAGGATGAGACAGCATATAAGGAGTATTATGTTGGATGTTATACTAATCGGTAGTATAAGTTCGATGGATAGAATTGTACTGGGTTCATTTTTCTGTTTAATTTGTTTTCCTTGTTGCTTTTTGATTGATAGGACGATTTTTTGCATTTCTTGGATTGGTTTATTATTGGGATTTGCTTTGGCTTTTCTTTGAATTTGTCTGATGAGGGTTTCTAGGGTTTTCTTTATCTCTTGGTTCTCATTTTTTATTCTGGATATTTCTTCGTTATTTTTCAGTAGGGTTTGTACCATTGCTTGGGTTTTCTCGATATTCTGTTTTAGCTCGTCCTTGTTCTCTTTCATGGGACATTGTATACATTGGAGGTTTATTTGTTGACATTCTTCATTATCAGGGTTTCTGCAAATTTCTTTGAAATCGGCACAGGTGCTGTCTTCTTTCCTGAAGGGTTGGGATTTCTCGCATCTTTCCAACGGGTTCTTAGTATCGCACTCTCTCATTATTATCATTATCATTGTTATCCACAGATTTGGGTTCATAACTTCTATTTTTGATACGTAATTAATCTTATATTTATTTACCAGGTTATTTCGTTTATTTACAGTGGAGTTTAGCCCTTTTTACTCTTTCTCTTTTCCCATAGTTGGGTGTATCTCGCACTCCTCTTTAATTCTGTTTTCAGAAAATCTCATTATTAAGACTTGGGCTTTTATTAATCGCTCGGTTATTTTTGGGAGTTCTTTTAATCGTTCTTTGTTTTCTTTGATTACCCTTTGTTGATTGTAGATTTTCATTTGGAGGTTTCTTTCTTTCGCTTGCTTTCTCTTGAGTTGACGTTTATAATTGACTTGTTTGGTTGTTTGTTTTTCCAGCTTTCGTCTCGCTTCCTGGAGCTGTTCTGTTAATGTTTTGATTTCGTCCTGAGCTTGCTGATGGTTTTCTTTTATCTCTCTGGCTTCTTTACAACTGTCTTCTAGCTGTAGTACATATCTCTGTTCGCTTTTTCTGCTGTCTCTCATTCGTTCTGCTTCGGTTTTCCAATAATCTTCCAGGATTACACGAGTCTTTATTTCAGCTAATTCTCGTCTCAATCGTTCATTTTCTCTCTTTTGATTTCTGTTTTCTCCCATACTGGATGTTAGTTTTCGTTTTATCGCATTGGCTAACTGTTTAGATTGTATTAACTGATGATTTATCCGGGCGATTTCTGATTCTTGCTCCTCCACTAACTCTTGCCATTCTTTTCTTTCGGCTCTCCACCTTTTACTATAGTACCTCAGTGGGTCTTGCTCGATTGGTTCTACTAATTGAATTGGGTTTGGTATGCATTCTCCGTCTTCTAGATTCATTCGGATTTCTATGTCATTCGAGTTCATACTAAATATACATCGATTACAATTTTGTTTTTTATTATTTTTATTATTTTCACTATTTTTACACTTTTTACAGGTTTTCTCTTTAAATTTACACTATCGTTTCGTCCGTCTCCCCGAATCCTTCATCGGGTTCGGCGGGTACTTGGTTTGGTAATTTCGTCGGGTATAACGGCATGAGCAGGATTGGTGGTCGGTTTTGTAACATATTTATCTCTTCACGCAAGGCGTTTGATATTTGTATCTCTTCGTCCAAGAGATAAGCAAGATATTCTGCATTTTCGGTTAATTCCTCTACTTGCGTTTCCAATCGATGCGTATTTTCCAACGCTTTTAATTTTTCGATCTCTTTCCTCAGGTTCTGCTCATTTTCCTCATATCCTTGCTTCATCGTTTTCATATCTGCTTCAACTTGTTCTTTTAACTGTTCGTTGACTTCTAGTTGATGTCTCAACTGAATCTCTTTGAATACTGCAACTCCTCGGTGTCCGTTCACCTCCTGCTGGAGTTCTGTTATCCTCTCGTTTAGTTGTTGGTTTTGTCGTTTTTCATCAGTTTGCTCGTTTAGGGTTTCCGATATTTTTTGATTTAACTGATCGATCCATTTTCTGAGGTCCTTTTCGGTTTTCCTGAGCCTTCTTATTGTGTTTTGTCTGGCTCGTTCATGGTATTCCATTGTTTGGATTTCTTCGTTCAGTTCCTCAATTGTTTCTTTCTGTACTTCGACTTGTTCCCAAAGTTCCCAATCTTCCATATTTAATATCTTTTTGGGTAACAGTCTTATCTCTTTCTTGGCTTCTTGGTACTGGTTCTTCCATTTTCTTGCTTCTAATTTGATCCACTTTTCTTTGTCTTCCGTTTTTATTTGTTGTATTTGTCTCTGTTTAAGAGTCTTTTCTTGTTCTATTAGCATCTCCTTCATTCTCGTTTGTTGCCATACTATTTCGTGATCTTGTTTTTGTATATGTTCCCATTGCATAGCATTCTCGATTCTCGACAACCTATACTTGTCTTTCCACTTTCTCGCTTCTCCTGTTGTTTGGATCACCATTCTTTCTTGTCTGTCGTCTTTGGGCTCTCTAATTTTCTTGGATGGTTTTGGCCCTTGATTTCTCAGTCTGTTGATTTCTATTTTCGCGTTCTCCCATTTGGCTTTGTAAGCTCTTGTTCTATCTTCCTCTTCGGTTATTTGCTGAATATAGTGTCTAACTCGTGCTTCTATATTACTTCTTGAGTGTTCTCTCTCTTCCGTCCATTTGGCTTTCCAATGGAGTGCTTGACGTTTTGCCCATTCTTTGGCTTGTTCCATATGAGTTCTCTTGGTCTTCTCTATTCGGTATTGGGTGCTAATTTGCCCAATTTCCTCCTGCATTTGTTGTATAATTTTTATCGTCTCCTTTCCTTCTTCTCGTATCTCTGCGTCTTTATCTCTTATTACTTCTCGCAATCTTTCAATTTCACTTTGTTGATCCTGCTTCTCTTGCTCTAGGGTTTGTATCTCTTTCCTTTGGTTTTTGATTCTGGTCTGGTTCTGCATAAATTCCTTCATCATTTCCTCTTCTCGCTATTGGTACGTTTTCTCTTTTCCTTCTGGGTAAGTTATTTTTTGTTCTAGTTGTTTTTCCCACTTTTCTTTCATCATTTTCGTTTTAAGAGTCTCTTGTACTAATTCCTCTTCTGCGATTAGTAGCATTTCTTTTAATTGTAACGTTCTTTGTCTCCACAATTCTACTTCTTCACTTGTTACTTTTATTGACTCTGATTGACCTTTGATTGCTGGTTTTGACTCTTCAGCTTCTTTTGTCACGACCTCTTTTATCAATTGCTTTTCTGTCTCGTTCGGATTCATAATTGTTTTCTGAATATTAATAATCGATTATTTTCTCTTTTCAATTATATCAAAATTTTATCATAATTTACATTATCTCGTATTTTTGTAGTTTTTGCGTTTTTATAATTTTTTGTTTTTACGTTTTATCTTTATTTACACTTTTTACACGTTGCTCTCATTTCCCATTTACTGATCAGCGAAACGGAACCCTTTGATCCGCCCGTTGATCGGCTTTCTACATACTGGACATATATCGACTTTCAATCCACATGCTTCGCATGTAACCATATGTCCGCAAGGAATATAAATTATTTCGACATGTTTTTGCCAACATGTTACGCATTGATACTGCTCCAAAATAGCTTCTTTTATCATTGATTTGTCACGATTTTCTTTAGGTTTCTCTTGATATCGCTTTATTGCTCGGATTACTGCTTGTGTCGAGTCATACCATTCTAAATTATTAGCTAATCTTTCTTTGATTATTTTTCTCCTTTTTTGAGTTTCTACTCCTGATAATAGCATTATGGTTCTCGTTTTTGGTCGATCCAAAATATCTTCCACTTGCTGATTTGTAATTATTATTTCGATATTCTTTGACTCTTTTTCTGGTTTATACATACATTTTCCTTTATGTTTTAGCCTTTTAACATTCTGATCTGGTGTTGGCTGTTGATTTTTGCATCCTTCGCACATTATTCCTCTTGCTGTTTGACAATATCCTTGACTCGCAAATTCCGCTGCTCTTGGATTTCCTTTGAAAGTTTTAATTCTCTCTTCGAATGTTCTCTTTATAGTCTCTTTTTCCCATATTAGTTCTGCTGGGTCTTCGAAACTCTTTATTATCGTTATCTTTTTCTCACCTCCCTTTTCATCTTTGTCTAACTCCGATTGTCGAAGTCCTTCTAGTCTGTTCATCGCTTGGTTTCTGACATCGATATTAATTCTAAATGGGCAGGTTGAAAATTTCCTCAGGTGTTCTCGTTTTGCTGTCTCTCCTTTTTCCCATTTTGCGAGTTTTCCTTTGCAGTAGATGCACGTTACTTCGTCTGGTAGTTCTGGCGTTCCCGTAAAATAAAATCCTTGTGCGGCCATTTCTTTGCTTTGCCGGTCGGTAAATACTTTATTATCTTTAAACGTTAAATATCTTTGTTCCTCTTTTCTCAGCTGCTCGTCTCTCACTCTCATTTGTGAGTATATCGCTTTTATGATTCGCGTTGGTCGTCTTGTTCCGTCGTAGTCTTTATAGTATATAATTGCTGCTGCGAGTGTATTAACTTTCTCTTCCTCCTCCGGTTTTTTCCATAGTCTCGTCCATATCGAATCTGGTCCTTCTCTCATCTGTATTGTTATCTCTTCGCTGATTCCGCTTGCCATCTAAATATCGTCATTATTTTTGAATTTTTGTTTTTTCTGATTTTTCTGATTATTTGTAATTTTTTTTTTTTTTTTTTGATTTTTATTTGATTTTTATTATTTTATTTACATTTATTTACACTTTCCTTTCCTCTCTACAACGTCTTGTCTGGTTTCTCAACTTCTAATTTTATATATAAATTATCTTCTTGCAAGAATCCTTCTCCTCTTAATCGTTGTTGCGCATAGAAACGTGGTGTACCAATTGCTGTATTCCAGTCGGTGGTTGGTCTTCCCATCTGTGGTTCATTTCCTGTTCTGATTGGGTTACGATAATCTTCTTGTCCTTTCATTGTTAATATCATATTTTGTTTAAAAGGCCATGTTAATAATTCCTCATAATCTCCTTTTCCTACTCTGACGAAGACACTGATATGGCTGCCCGTTGCATTTCCATCTCCATTTGGATATAGTCTAATGCCCAATTTGTATCCATTCTCCCAACTGTATATTGGTGGACTATCTAGAATTCTTTGTGTTCCATCTTTTGCTCTCTGGAGCTTTTCTGCGAATTCGGTTATTTTCCATATAAATGGTGCTGTAGGATGTTTTCTGGCCACAGAGCTGTTAGTTTCTAATTCCTTTATACTGTTGGTCATCTGTTGCACTTTCTTTTCCATGTCGGCCATTTTCTTGAGTGTATTTCCTTGGCTTCTCTCAAAATTCTTTCTGGATTCTAATATTTCTCTTATTAGTGCCTTTTGTGCATCCTTTTCTGTTCGTAGGCTTTTTACTTCCCATGCCAACATTCCTATCGTTTTCATTATGATTTCGGTATGCTCGATACTATTTTCTATCATATGCTTTTGCGTTTCCGCAATTGGTAGTTGTGTTTGACAACTAAACAGTTCTAACGGACATTTGATTGGTTTGCCGATACATTCGTTCCAGTGTTCTTTTAATTTGACTTTCTCTTTCCTGTCGCAATTGTTTGCGCATACTCCTTCGTATAGATCACATATTTGCTCTTCTTTCGGATTCCGATGTTCCATTTCTATTTTTATCCATTCGTCGATGACTCCACAGAATTCGCATTTTTCCTCTCTCTTGATACACACTTTATGGTGTTCTTTCATAGTCTTTTTCGTTATGATGGTTTGACATTTTTCGCATAATATCTCGTTATATTCACATTCATTTGTGTGACTTTCGGCTTCCTTCATAAGTCCTTTCCATTCACATTCTTTTACTCGGCATTGGACTAATAGATTATTGATTTCCTTGTTGGTGGCTTTATCCATTGTTGTCGGATCTTCATCTCTTTCAATCGTCTCATCGCATCCAGGGCATTTTATTGTTTTAGTTTCTATCACTTTTATCGTACAATCTGTACATATTCTGCATCCACATTTCGTCTGTCTCGCTCCAATCAGTAATTCTTTGCATTTGCAACATGTGAGTCTTTCTTTTATATCGTTCACCACTCTAATTTTATCTTTCATTATTCGTCTCGTAGTTTCGGATGGATTCTCGCTTCCTTTTATTCTCTTGATGATTGTCTGCATATCTACAAAAATTTTCAATTACTTGACATTGCTTTGTTTCTGTCGTTTTATTTTTACATATTTACACGGTACGCTTTATTTTTACTCTACTGTTGAATCCGGTTCAGGGGTGAATTCTGGCATCGATGCTATCCATTCCACCCAACTTGCTGGATCTACGTGCTGCTGGTTGTTACGTATTCTTCTAATTTCGTCAGCTTGCCATCTAACTTAATCTGCTAATTGTTCATTTATTCTCTGTAATTGTATTATAGTTCTCTGTTGCTCTTCCAGTCTTATGGCTTGTTGTAGACCTCTGTTCACACTTTCTGTTAGTACTAGATGAGTATTTGTCCACTGAGTTTGCGCGTTGTTTGTTATTAATGTCATTAATTCGCATTGTCGTCTCCATGTTGCTTCAATTCCTGGATCTTGGTATATTCCATGATCCAATTCTACGGTCTCTATAGGTACATTGGCAGCTGCTGGTTGTTGTATTCCTTCTACGAACGGTGGTATTCTGACTTGGTTTTGTTGATTCGCATTATTCGGATTCATCTATTGGTTATAATACATCATTAATTCATCGGCATTCATTTCTGTTTGCTTACTATTTCTGACACATTTTGTACAATATTTATATATACATATGCATACTATTACTACTATTATACTACATAATATTTTACACTATATACAACGTCTCTTCTTTGTTTCACACCATCGTCTCCGGGGGCTCTATACGCAATGTCCGTATATCCCCGTATTTCTCATTCGTTATCTGATATACATCAAATTCATTGGACCATTGTTGTGCTTCGATAATGGGCGGTTCTTTTAACCAGAGTCCGCTTGTGCTAGAATTTCCTATAATTTCGTATTCTTCGGTTCTTTCTGCATCATATCGTCCTAGTTCGATATCATAGTTGAATTTTTCTACTGCTGGCCATGATCTTCTCTTCGCTGGCTTCTTTCTGCATTTAGTAGTTCTCACTAATTGAATTGTTATCAGCATTACCACGCTGCTTATTACCGCTGTTGTTATCCAAATCATTTTAATCATATAATTCTTTTCATTAGGCTGCATGGTTGTGTTTTCTCTTGCATTGGTTGTCTTCATTATTATTTCTTTTGGTTGTACATTCTTGAGTGCTTTCTGGAGTTGTAATGCTTCGTGAATTGAAAGGTGGCTGTCGTCCATGAGCATTCCTTTTTGCCATGTCTCGTTAATTGGTTTTCTTTCCGATGGTTTTGTTATGGATTGATCTGTCGCATTTGACTTGAGTGGTTTCCTTGTTATCGTTCTCCAATGTTCATGAGTTCCCTTTTGGATATTTATTACATATTTTCCCAGTTTTCTTTTCGTTGGGATGCGGTACTTTTGGTTCTTTACCGTTTTGCTTGTTTCGCATTGGATTCTTTTGTTTACTGTTTCGTTTCCTTTGGGTTCGTATATACAGATTTTCGTGATGGGTTTTTCACCTGTGTTTTCAATTAATATTTCCTCTTCATTTGCCGCATTCGATTCTATATTTATTATTACTGCTTTACTTTCTCTGATCTGGCGTTGGTACGGTTCTTCTCTTGTTTCTTTTTCTGGACGCTTTGTCGTAATCGATTCTAGTATCTTTCTTGTTATTGATTTCCAGTAATCATCTCTTCCTCTCTGAACGTGTACTATATACTTTCCGCGTTTTCTTTTTGTTGGAATACGGTATTTTTGGTTTTTGATATCTTCATTCGATTGACATTTGATTATTTCATTCATCGTTCCGTTCTTTTTAGTTTCGAATATACAAACTTTTGTAATGGGTTCTTTACCCATATTTTCGACTATTATTTCCTCTCCAATCTCTGGGTCTGATTCTACTTTTATTATTATTTCTTTGTTTTCTCGTACTCGACGTTTGTATGGCTCTTCTTTTGGTGTTGTAAATTTTTCTCCCAGGGTTTTGGCTAATGTGCAGGTTATTATTATGTCATTGTTGGCACATTTTATATATTCCGCATTTCCTTCTAGGCTATCCCATTCGCATTTCTTTCCTGCTTTCATATTCATTTTCCAACAATCGATAATTTTATTTTGTATACATACTTGTTCAATTGTTTCTATTCTTCTGTTTATTATTCGCAATTTGCCTATCCCTGGCTTTACTTGGATTTTTACGTTTCTATCTTCTGTAGCATCTCTACATACGTCTTTGGTGGTTTGGCATGATGATGAGTTTTCGGATCGTATTTCCATCTTTCCTGGTTTTCCTATGGAGTCGAATTGACAACTTATGCTTGTATTCATTGTCAGTTGTAAGCATATTCCTTTGCTTGTGCTTCCTTTCTCATTTATTGTTCGTATTCTGAACGATTTTATTTCCTTCGTGGTGTTTTCATCAGCTTCAGTTAACTTGATGGACGTAATCAATATCATTATTTTTTGTAGCAGGGTCGGTCGGTTTTGATTTTTCCTTTGTTGTAGTATCTTTTTATTATGTAACAGCATCCCTTGGTTTTGTTTTCTTTCGTTGTTGTTGTTCGATCCTTGACGTTCCTTGTTGGATGATTCCTTTTTCTCTTGTTGTTTGGATTTGTTTTCGTCTCTAGTATTTTGATCATCTTGGTTTTTGCTGTTGTCACTTCCTCCTTCTCCATTATTATCTCCATCCGGGGTTTCTTTTGAAATGTCGTCCTCGACATTTATTATTTCAATTATTTCCTCGTATACTTTTATTATTCTTGCTTTTATATCATCCATCTCTTTTATCTCTTGTTTACTCGCTTAAAATCTTATTTGCTTTCGATGCCATCTGTGTATTATCATTAATAGTTGTTCCTTTCTATCTCCGATCCGTATTGCTTCTTTTGGATGATTGGTGAATCTCAGTCCTTCCCATTTCAACATCGCTTTTATCGTTTTTGGGAATGGATAGTGAGCATATATTGTTTCTTTTAATAGAACGTTTCTGTTCCTTACCATGTAGTTTAAATCGAATACTTTGAGTGATGAGCCTTCATATGTCCATTTCATCAGATTGGCTGTTGCTTCGTCTTGTTTGGCGTCGATAGCTTCCCATAATGTTTGAATTGTTTTGCCCATCATTTCTCTTTCTCTAATTGTTGCATTACTGGTTATAAATTTTATTGCACTTGCCTGTCTGGATTTCAGCGCATAATGTAGTACGTTATTTTCTCCATTGTCTTTTTCTTTGAACGATGATCCTGTCTTTAGTAGTTCTCTCAGAACTGTTGTAGAAACATCTGCTGCAACTGCGAACATTAATGGTGTTTGTCCCTCTTCGTTTGGTATATTTGAGGCGTGTCCGCATTTTTGCATAAGTTGGATTATATCTATTATCCTTTGGGTGTTTCTGTGCTGTACTGCAATATGTAAAGGTACGTTTCCTTCCACATCTTCCATGGTGAAGATCATGGGTATGCTTTCTTTGATACGATCCATTTCCGGTGGACTTCTAGCTCCTTTGGCGTAATCCATAGCGATTTTTCCTGCTTTGTGAGTGGGTTGTTGACTAGTTTAACCCGAGCATTGCTCTCGTTTACATACATTATCTCATATGGTCCTTTACCACTTCTTTGTAGTTTTCTGGCTACTCCTGGGATAATTTCCGGCGTCGCGATTATTACCCAGTCTCCAACCTGAAAGTTATGCTCACGTACGTCTCGTTTTTTATCGTGCAATTCTTTATAGCTCTCTTGATTAAATCTAATATTCATACCTGCCGTTTGCCAGATCTCTTGCATTCGCTCTTTGAACCCTGTTACATAGTCATCAATTTCCATATACTGTGATATCGGTGGTTGATATTCTAAGTCTATCGGCATGTTGCATTCTCTGCCGTACATTAATTTAAATGGGCTCATTTTTGTAGCTGAATGTATTGACATTCTATAAGCCATAAGGCATAGGTTTATGTATCTATCCCAATCCTTTTGGTGTCTACTGACATAATTTGACATCATTTCTATTAGTATGCCATTGAATCGTTCGGTTTGACCATTTGTTTGCGGGTGGTATGGCGATGTTCTCAATTTCGCAATTCTAAAGTAATTCGTTACTTCCTCTATTATTTCGCTCATAAAGTTGGTTCCTTGATCGGTTAGGATCTGTTTGGGTGTTCCATATCTACAGCATATTTCCTCTACTAGGATTCTCGCTATTGTTCTGGCTTTTTGATATGGTATTGCGAATGCTTCCGGGAATTTTGATAAATAGTCTGTCACTACTAATATGTAGATATTTCCATCGTTGGTTTCTGGTAATGGTCCTACTACATCCATTGCAATCATCGTCATTGGTTCTGGTGGAATTGGCATTGGCTTTAGCGGTGCTTTCAATTTGCTTCCTGTGCTTTTTCTGGTTGCACATATTAAACAATTTTTTATCCATCCTTTTACGTCCTCTCCGATATTTGGCCAATAATATTTTTGGCGTAATCTTGCTTCCGTCTTTTTAGCTGACATGTGTCCTCCAAGTTTTCCATCGTGATATTGCATTAGTACTTCTTTTCGTCTACTCTCTGGTAAACACATAAGTCGTTTCTCGCCATCCATTAATAATAACCATCCTTTCTCCATGGTATATCGATGTCTGTGTTTTTCCATATGCTCTTTTAATTTACTGTTGTTGTCGAAGATTTTCATATCATTAGTTTCCATGAATTCGATTATTGTTTTCAACTCCTCGTCTTCCTTTTGTTCATTTTTCAGTTTTGTGAAATCTATATCCTCTGCGATGATCATGCATATTCGTCTTACATCCTGATCCATTAGTTCCTCAAATACGAATCTTGACATACAATCTGCGTTAGCGTTGGCTTTTCCTGATTTGGTGAATATTCTTGCAACTGCATTGCCCATCTCATTAATCTACTCGAGGCTTCTTTGTGTTGGCCTAACCATACCAATGGTTGATGGTCTGTTGTGATATATATCTCGTGACCCCATAACAAATATTTGAAGTGTTTAATAGCTTGAATTATTGCTAATGCTTCTCTTTCGGTCACAGAGTAATTCCTTTCGTGTTTCTTGAATGTTCGACTATAATATCCAATAACTCGTTCTCTTTTCTCATCATCCCATTGTCCTAAGACTGCTCCCGATGCATATCCACTTGCGTCTGTTGCTAACAAAAACGGTTTCTTGAAATCTGGATGTACGAGTATTGGTGCTGATATCAGTTTATCCCTGAGAGTTTCAAAGGCTGTTTGTTGCTCCTTTTCCCATATGAACGGGGTATCTTTCTTGGTTAATTCTTGTATTGGTTTTGCGATGGTTGCATAACTCTTGATGAACTTTCGATAATATCCACATAAGCCTAAGAATTCTTGTACTTGTGTGACTGTTTTTGGTACTGGGCAGTTTTTTATCTTTTCAATGTTTCTTGGATCTGGTTCTTTGCCTTTCGCTGACACAATATGTCCTAAGAAGGTGACTTTTTCCTTTGCCCAATCGCATTTTGAGGGTTTCAATTTTAATTTCCATTGTCTCAGTCGAACGAATACATTACGGATGTCTTTTAGATGTTGCTCAAAGGTGCTAGAATAAATTAATAAATCATCAATATATACCATACATTGTTTGATGCCGTGCGTTACAAAGTTCATACATCTCTGGAATGAAGCTGGTGCGTTGGTTAGTCCGAAAGGCATTTTCTTGAATTGATATAGGTCTTTTCCAATTGTAAAAGCAGTTTTCTCTCTGACCTCCTCTTTGACCTTTATTTGCCAATAACCACTTTTTAGATCTAATGATGTAAAATATGCTGCTCCGTGTAAAGTTTGTAACATCTCATTTATGTCTGGTAGCGGGTATGTATCCCGTTTTGTTACCGCGTTGAGTCGTCGATAATCTATACAGAACCGTTGTGTTCCGTCTTTTTTCTTTACCATGACCACTGGAAATTGCCATGGCGAGCAACTTGGTTCGATCACTCCTGCGTCTAACATCTTTTGAACTTCTTTTTCTGCTACTGATTTCTGAGCTTCTGCCAACCGATATGGCCGTAGTGTTATTGGGGTATCATCCGTTAGTGGTATCGTGTGTTGCGTCACATCACTTGTACCGAGATCTAAGTCAGATGCTGCGAATATATCTTTAAATTCCATTAGCAGTTTTTGTAATTGCTCTTTTTCAGCTTCGTTTAGTAGCTGACTGTCGATTGTCCATAATTCCTCCTCAGTTCCTTCTGTTTTTGTTGTTGGAAGTTCAATGTCCATCATTGGTGTTAGTTTTCCCAATCTTTCGTTTTCATAAATGACTTTATCTTCCTCGTCAAAATTTGTAATGTTGATTGGAATTTCACTGTTGTCGTTTACGTACACTATCTCTCTAGCTAGTGGTAGTTCCTTCTTTTTCTCAAATTTGTGATTAGGTTCGAAAATCATTTCGCCTCTGGTTTCCTCGTTCACTTTCACGTAACAAATCATTTGTGTGCGTCCTGGTACTACTATTTTCTCTGAGCATCTCACTTCTGATTTTAACATACATATTCGTCCGGTTTTATCTTTCAGCTCCATCGATCCCAGATCTATTATTATTTCTTTTAATAATTCTGGCATGAGGTCTGTTCCAATTATACAATCTGCGCTCAATCTCCTGATGACTGCTAAGTACGTATTGATTTTTACATTTTTATACTCGATTATCGACCAGATTTTTCCGATGACTGCTACTGATTCCTTGCTGCAAGTTATTACATCCATGTTAGCTTCTTCTATACATGGCCACAGTCTTCCTGGTATTTTATCCATTTTTATTGCTGAGATGTTTGCTCCGGTATCGATCATTGCTTTTATCTCTACTCCATTTATTTCTATGGGTACCGTTAATGTTGGTCCAGCCAATGTTTGCAACATGGCTATGGTTCGAGTTTCTGGATCCTGATCCACACTTCTTGATCTTTGGTTAGTTCTTGGTACTAAATCTGCCCAATTTGGTTCGTATGGTGTTGGATAAATATTTCGTAGTGTTGTTTGTCTTGGTATCGGTACGTGCTTTTCTACCGACCTGTTTCTTTCTACTGATGTTGTTGCTTTCTTTAAACATTCATATACTGGTGGTGGATGATTGTAATGTCCATTATGTCTTGTCTTTCGGTTTTCCCATTGTTTGAGTTGCTCTTGGGTTAGCAACTGTGTTCCTCCTTGGTTTTCATCATTGTCGCTGTTGTCGCTGCTATCATCTTTGAAATTTATCCATCGTTTCCAGTTACTCGTTTTCTGTCGCTTCATTCTGGTTTTCTCGGCTTCCAATCTCATTATTGCTTTAAATTTTCGTCCGACTTCTTCATCGGTACCATTCATTTTAGTTAGAATTCCTACTAACCTCTTTATCTTATGGATATCTTTTGAGTGTCCATGTAACACCATTGTCTTTGCTAAGAACGGTAAGAATCCAATTGCCATTTTCCAGTTGATTTTTCTCTCTCTTTTGTAGATATCGAAACATGCTAACATTTGTGTCAAGATTACTCTTACGATTTGAATGATAAGTATTATTCCTAAAATTCCTGCCATCATTTGTCCGAAGATTAAGAATCTTCCCCACATGGCTTTCATCATATTTGCTGTTGCATGTTGGAAATGGTCCGGTGACAGTAACAATTCGTAGTTGGGTTTCTCTCCATAGTTGTTACCTCCCGTTATAGTCACAATATTAGATAATATTGCTTGCCTTTGTGCTGGGAATAGTAGATGTTCTCTGGCTCGTTCCAGATCTTTTGTTTGGTATATCCCGCTTTGTGATATATCTACTGGTTTGAATTCTGCTTCGCTGGCCAATTCTGTAAGTCCAAATATTTTTGGTGGTGCTACTATTACTCGAGTTGGAAATTGTAGCTAACTTCCATCTCTTATTTCAAATAGTGGTCCATATACATTACTGCAACTAAACATATTAGGTACGAATTTTTCTGGATTTATCATCCTTGTCACTGGCTGTGCGAATCTGATTTTCCCTTTATGCATTATCTCTAATTCGTTTATGCATTTATCTCTTGGGATTGTTAAATTCTCTGGTAGTTTCGCAATTGTCTTTTCACATTTGTATGTATACATAAATTCTCCAACAATTCTCCCAAAATATCCTTCCTGGAGTGGTAGTAGTGGAATTGCGTTATCTGGATTCGTGATTGCCATTGCCAATTTTGTTTTTAGTATTTCTCTGTTCAAGATACAATCATTTTTTACTAAATCGTAGTATATTTTCTCTGTTGATGCCAATCCTTTATGATATAAGAAATCCATCTTGTTATTTATATATAGATATAGTTTCACATCTTTGGGGTCTATTTGCGCTTTTGCGTTCGGTATTGCTGTTCGCGATAAAAATATTCCTTTATAATTTGTACTAGCTACCATTTCGTCACATTTGCTCACCATTCGTCCTTTTATAAATCTCATTCCGATTGTAGTGTCAGTTGATATTACTACCATTGGTGTGGCCTCTGATCCGATAGTTGTGGTAATTGTTGGTTTTCCGATTCTTCCGGTTCTCCGTAATTCGTCCAACGCGCTCTTTTGCGTGTTAGTTTCTGTTTCACTGTGCACTCGTCCTTGCACTTCGTCAAATATTGCGCTTTTCAATAAGGTGAGTCTACAAGTTCTGGTATCGGCGTGATATACGATCGTTGACATTCCCGTATTGCACGATCTATTTGTTGCTAGACATTGAGGGTACTTCTTCATTGCTTGTGTGTCTGGATCAAAATATCCTTGATATTTCTCCAACTTTACTTGGTAGCTTTCGATCACTACTACTTCTTTGACTAATTGGTTTAATAGAGTATACTCTCCTCCTTGACACGTTCCGTCTCCAGCCGTTATTCTTCCCGCAGCATATACTCGGGTAGTTTTTATTTTTCCTTCTTCGGCTGCTACATTTACTCGTCCAGCTATTGAGATACGACCTGTCGTGAATCCTTCCTCACATTCATTCCGCGTTACTGAAACCACTGTTGTTTCCGTTCCGGCTTCTATAATTGTTGAATGTGAGTGATGTCCGCAATGGAATGCCACAATTTTCCGCGTTACTGAGCATTCTTTGATTTCCGTTTTAATGAAGTCTACCTCTTGATATACATTATATGATACTGGTGTTGCCGTTGTCTGTAATTTACCGGGATTTGCTGCTTTGCATTCTTCTGTTTCCTTTAATGAGTATTTGTCACCAATCTTTATATTGTCACAATCATATACTACAAACGGTTCTACTCCTTTTACGCACATCATCCATATGAGTATTGTGGTGATTATCGCATTCATCCCTTTTCTGGCTGTTTTTGGATCGCTCGCATTAATTGTCGTTTCGAATTCTGTTAATAACTCTTTCAACTTTGTTTGCATCATCTCGGTTTGATCATCTTTACTTACCAGATTTATAAAAGCTTGCCATCCTCCTTGAGTCAGGATGAATGGTTCGATTACTTTCCTGATAATATCTGTTATGGCAAATTCATATCCGTTTGGGTTATATCTTGGAGTTCGCTTTCTGTATATCACTATCGTATTGTACATCAGGTATGCCATTCCTACCAAATATCTATTTGGGTCGTCTGATCGTTTTGTTAGATGATTTATTATCAACAGTAATTCCTCTGGATCTTTAGTTGTAGTTCGTACCTTGTTATCCATTATTTTATTTATTATTGGCTTTATTGCTGCCCAAAGCTGCTTCGCTTCTGTTCCGATATTGTTAAGTTTTAAATTCCTCTTTATTTCTGGATTTGCTAATCCCAGCATATCAGTTATTAGTCTGTTGATCCACTTTGCTCCTTGTTCTTGGCCTTTTAATTTTCCTTGTAACTGCTTTGTTACTTGACTAAGCTTGTTTAGTTTCGTTGTCAATTGATCCATTTGCATTTGTTCTTTAGTTTTTCTTTCTGAAGCTGGTTTTATCAATTTTTGGTCGTCCTCTGGATTTCTTTTCCTTTGCTGTACCTGTTTCCTTTCGTTTAGGTTGTTCGTCTGCCGTTTCTCTGGATGTTGTAGCTCCTCGTTCATTTATCCAGTTGTCCCATTCGTCTCCTGTCGAGCTTCGGCGTCTTCTCTCTTTCTTTTTATTTTCCTCTTCAGTATCTGGCTCTATAATTTCGACTGGTTGTCTTTGACCACATACTAGCTCGTCTGGTTCGTCTGTTATCAGATCGTTTTCGTTTTCTGTCATGAACAAATCTCTTGATTCCGGTATTCTCCTGGTTGTTTCCTCATCTACGATATCATTTAGATCATTCAAATATCTCTTCGTCTCCTGTTGTGATGACGATTACTTCATCTGCTGCAGGTGGAACTTCTGGTGTATTTAGACTTTCTTGTCGTCCTATTGGCGTTTTCGTTTTGATTTCTCTTTTATTGAGTTATCTACCCGCGATCTTTGCTACTGTTAATATATTTATTAATCCCAATTGCATTTGCGTATCTCCGATTTCAAGATCGTCGTCTAATGATCGTCCTTCGTATTGTAAATGGAATGGTGGTTCATACGGTATTCGCTTTTTTACCTCACTTACCTTGGCAGTGATATAAAATTCTTTTTCAATTGGTTCGAAATCTGGCGTCATAATTTTTAGACTATACTTCTCTATCGTTTCGGCTGCCCATTCGGTGTGTTTCCATTTTCGGATGATTTCTCGGAATTGTTCTGGGTACCACGCATACATTCTCCGGTACTCCTCTATTTCCTTTACAATATTTCGTAGGTTCTCTACTCTGTTACAAGAATCGATTATCCATTTTGCTAAATCTGTTACGGTTCGTCTTTGATTCTTTGCTCCAGTTCTCAATATTGCTGCTAACTCTCTACATTTTTGCGTTTCCGTTAATCTTGTTAATCCTTCTTCCACAGGGTCATCTATATCTGTGGGCAAATATCTTGTTCCTGGGATTCGTTTTTCGAGTACACTGATTCGTGGTCTCGCTTGTTCTTGTTGGATTCGTATTTTCATTTCCCGTTCTGTTTCTACTTCCATCGTGATGTATATGGTATCATCTTTTACGAATTGAGGTGTTACGTATTTTTTCAGTAGAAACCGCGGTACTCCTCCCGCAACATTTTCAGTGGATTTTGGCTTCTGACTTATCA
The DNA here is from genome assembly GCA_022537955.1 of Schmidtea mediterranea. NCBI lineage: Eukaryota > Metazoa > Platyhelminthes > Tricladida > Dugesiidae > Schmidtea > Schmidtea mediterranea. The sequence continues at coordinate 106,927,933 of CM039681.1, read as the reverse complement.
TTGATCTTGGATCTACTCCCAATTTTTCTCTGTGTCGCTCTTCCCATTTTCCGGGTTTAGCGATTGAAATTGTGACTTTTCGATTAAATGGCCACTCTAACTTTCCGTCATATCTGCCTCTTGCTAACAGAAAATACACTGATAGGTGTGTTCCTTTTCCTACCCCATCTCCGTTTGGGTACACTCTCAATTTCATACGGTATCCTCCGATTTCTGTATAGAATTGGTGACTTGTGATACCGATGATTTTCTCTTCTTCAGCCGATTTCACTTTTTCAGCCCATCCACCTATCTTCCATGTGTATTGGGCTAGTCGAGCTCTATCATTTATTTCCTCGTCTTCCTCTGGTTGCCATTCCATTTCATTTATCATTTCCTCTGGTAGATTTTCGTATGGTTCATCTTCATATAACTCTAAGGTTGTCTCGTTAACTGCATCTTCTGGTGCTTCTCCTGGTATATATTTTCTCCACTTTGGCTCGGTTCTCTCCATTTTACATTTCCACTCCTTTGTCTTTTCATCATACACCTTTTTCCATGGTGTTGATCGGCATCTCGAGTCATCTATAGGTTGTAATTTTGTGCTTAACTTTGCATCTTGTCTCCATAACTGGTAGATGGTTAGTATTTGGTCCATCTTTCTTTTCATTTCCTCTTGAAATTCTTGGATCTGTTGTTCCTTTTTTGTTGTATTTTTCCTCTCTGGTTCATCCATGGCTATGATATTGATGGTTTGTCCGTCTTCCCATATACCTAATTCGTATATCGGGGTTCGTTCTCGCGGGCTTATTTGTCGTTTGTGATACATTATTGCCACGTCTTCTACCATACCGTCATCGCTACTTTCGATTATTGGTTGGATAATTTCTCGATTTATCCGTCGGTATAATTCGTGCATTTGGCAATCGGGATCCACTAATATTTCTTTTATTTCATCATTCGGTAGCTTTATTCTTATCTTTATTGGTTCATCTCCCCTCATATCTCTTTGATGTTCTCCGTATTTGGCTATCAACTCATCTGTTCTCTCATTATCGAATCTCATTATGTCTGTATCCGGTACAGCTTCTACAAATATTTTCATTGAGATCGGTCTCGTTAATGATAATCGATTAATATATTTTCTAGCCTGGTCTATTGCTTGCTCCGTCATTCTAATCTGGTTTTGCCTCATTATCTTTTGTCTCTCTTTTTCTAATCCAGGTTTTATTTCTTTGGTATACAGTATTTGGATTTTCTGCCATATTTCCGCTGTCGTTTCCTCGCTTTCATTTTTGTTTAGCGTTACCACATTTATTCCTTTTGGCCATATTAGAGCATCCGCGAGGTGTATATCTCGCTTTATTTTCCTTCCTTGGTAATATAAAGGTTTATTTTTATAACTGGGTCCTAGCTTTTTCACTACCCAATCATACAACTCGTTTGTGCTTTCGCCTCTTGTGGCTATTATCTGTCTTGGTATCTCTGGAAAATCAATAATTACCTGATACTCTTCTCTATCATATTCTTTCAGATTCTCTTGGTACTTTTTTATCATGTCTTTCCATGATGCCGTAAATGTACCGTTATCTTGTTGATATCCTTTCGCAATCAGTTTCATTATTCTGCTGTATGCGGTTGTATCTCTGAGGTTTAGGAACATTTGGTTTCGGTCTACTTCTTCTACAATCTCGTTGATTTCTTTTAATATCTCGATTTCATCTTCTCTTGGCACGTTCGTTTCCATTTCCTCTAATTCGGATTTTGATTCATCTTTGTATGGTTTATTTTCCTCGCATGACTGAAATATTTCTCCGCCCAGACTGCTTATTTCACTTTCGTCTTCATCTGTTTGATCGTCTGGTATTTGTCTCAGCATATTGATATGTGGTTGTTCCTCCTCCTTCATTATCTTTGTTGGTCCTTTTGTTTGGAACCATATCTCTTTTATTCTGTTCTCGATTTGAGCTTCGCTCCACGTGGGCTTTTCTTTTCTGATTCTTGTTTCTATTTTTTGTAGCAGTATCCTCTGGATTCGATTTTTTGTTATTATTGGTTCTTATATCCTTTCTTTTTCTTGGGACGTTGATGCTTCCTGCTCATCTTGTTGCAGTTTTAATTCTGGCTCTTTCATTTCTTGTGATAGCACTTTCTTTGCCATCACTTCTATTTTTTGATCTAGTGCTTGTTCTTGTTCTAAATGTTTCAACGCTCCGTCTATTTTTAATATTAGTGCCTTCTTTCTTAGTTCCGCTTTCTCTTGTTTCAGGATTGCTTCTTTTTCTTTTAATTGATCCTCCTCTTGTTCTAAAGCTTCCTCTTGCTTTATTTTCTCGAGTGTACTCTCTATTGTTTGTGTCATAATTTCATTTTCTAGTTCGTCTATCTCGTACATTAATGTTTCCTCGTTTTGATCTTCCGTTATCATCATCTCTGCTCGATTACTCTCTTGAGTTTCTGGTTCGTCTGATTTCTCGGTTGTCATTTCTTTTAGTTGTCGACGCCTCTGTTTTTCCTCCTCTGCAAATTCTTTGATGGCCTCTATTTTCTCCATCGTACTCAATTCAACTGTTTTCTCGTTATCAGTTATCATATCTCCTTCCCCTTCGTTCTCAACACACTGCTCCGCAGTGTGAATTTCGTCTGGAATTTCCACTCTTATCATATTGATTCTTTTCGGGGTTTGTTTTCGATTTTCCCATCTTTGTTGGATTTCCTGGGCTTCTTCTGTTTGTAGTCTTTGCCATTCAGCTTGTTGTTGTTCTTGATATTCTCTAGTTCGCAGCTCTTGAATCTCCTCATTGCTTCTCATTACGTTGATTCGTTGTTGTTGTATATTGGTGGGCATTTGTTGCATCATCTCTTTTAATTCCATGGGCATTCGTTGTAGTGTTTCTCGTAGCATGTCTATTTCTTGCATCACATTAATTTGTGGGTTTCTCATAAGATTATTATTTGGTCTTGGTTGGTTTGACTCTCCTCTTATGTTGCATTGCCTTGCGAGGTGTCCTTGTTGACCACAATTGTAACATGCTTTGCTGTTAAGTTGTCTACATATTTTCTCAGTATGCCCTCGTTTACCACATATCTGGCAGTTGTAATTTCGGAAACAATTCTCTGACCGATGTCCTATTTTTTGACATGTGGAGCATTTTTCGTTTGCATTTGGATTGTTCCTGAAATTATTATTATAACTTACTTGGTTATTACCTCTATCTTCCGGATTTCTCGTTGCTGGTGGCTTGAACACCTGCTGTGCTCTTGGAATGAATTGATTCATAGCTGGATAGGTATTGTTGTTTTGATTGTTGGCATTGACTGTTGATGTTGTTGGTTCTGTGGCCAAGACTGCCACTTGATATCCCAGTCCTAGATGGGCTTCACATCTATTTGCGATTGCTACTGCTTTATCTAATGTTTCTGGTGCCAAGCATCCAAGGTTGGCTCGTATGTCTTCCCTTTTGATTCCTCTTATGAAGACGTCTACCATTTTGTCTTCGGGCAAATCTGTTTCTCCGAAGGCTTCTTTACACAATTTCTTTAATTCACAGGCGTATACTGCGTTTGATTCGTCTCGTCTTTGTTTTCGGTGTAGGAAGTCCAATATCTTCCTATTCCCCTTTTTCTCTATTCCGAATATCTTTATTAAGAACTCTTTAATTTTTGTCCATGTTGTCAATTTCGTTACATCTCTCGCTTCTTCTACAAATACATCCTGTGCGCTCCCTTTCAGATACAAGGGTAGTTGCTCTTTTACTTTTTGATCTGTCCAGTGACAGATATTTTTATAAACTTCAAATTCCTTTATAAATGTATCCAATTTGTTGAGACTACCGTCGAACGGTTCTCCTCTAAACTTTTCTCTGAATTCTCCCACTATCACGTTGTTGTTATTTGACAATGTATTTGCATCTGGAATTGAAGTCATGTTGGAATTGGTGGAATTTGCCATGTTTGGGTTAATGTTTAAGTTTTTTAACCTCTCTTCCTCGTTTTCTGATTCTATTATTGGCAACCGGTTTTCTGTATTGTTTATTTCGTTTTCCTCGCTGCTGTTGGATTCGAAATCGGTTACTCCACTATCTGTGCCGGTTCCTGTTGCTGCTGTAGTTGATACTCCGGTCTTGACACTTCTACCGTTGCGAACTTTTTTCTTTTCTTCCGCTTCTAATAAACTCTTTTCGTTATTCTCTTTGCTTTTGCTTCTCGTATGGTTGCTGATGCTATCAATGTTTACGGTTATTCGTCTGCTTGACTGGTTTTCTCGTTTCTCTTTTCTTTCTTTGGTTGCTTTGAAATTCTGGTTGCTTATTGCTCGTAACTACTTTGACGTTTATTCCAAATTCTTTTCTACTTGCTTATTCAAGTTTCTTTATTATCACTTTGCTTTGTCGTTTGCTCTGAAATATTTTCTCCTTTGCTTTGCTTTGAAATTGACTTGGATTGCTTTGTTTGACTATTGATTCCTAAAAATAAATAACACTCCAATATTCTATACTCTATACTAATTTCTCCTTCGTTTACCATACTATATACGTTATCATCCCTTGTTCGCATTTATCGTGGTGGTCTTCTTTATCTGACTCACCCCCCTCATTTTAAGTCTATTTTTAATTATCTATACCTCGTAATAATTATCTATTAATCTCGTATCAATTATCTATATAGTCTTATCAGTTATCTATATAGTCGTATCAATTATCTATATCATAATATCAATAATATAAAATCATCATATACATACTTTCATTCATTCCATTAATTATTTTTCCTATGTCTCCCGAAAAAATTCGTTTGCTTAATCCTCAATCGCTGGCGCTCTATGCCCTCTATAATTTCCGTCGGCTCTTCGGCCTTCGGCTTTAACTCTTTTACTGGTCATCTGTGACCTTTAATATCTATTATAATCATATTTCATCTTTAATCATGTCTCATATCGTCTCTAATATTCGATCATATCATATCCTATTTATGATATATCATAGTCATATCTTATTTCTATATCCTATTTCATAACTGTTTCTCATCTTTACTGTTTAATCTAATCCTAATCATTCTATCAATTTCATCTTTTCTTATTTTCATATTAACTTTAATCTAATTCATCTTATTCATATTATCTCTCATTATTTTATCTCATTTAATCATCGGACTTGAGCTCACCAATATAAATAAATATAAAATTAAAAACATAAAAGTAAAATAAAATAAATACAAAATGCATCATGAACCGCACGAAATCTACATATAAAATAACATAATAACAAGAAAATTTGACCGTAAAATGACCATTTATATAAGAGTAAAAATGAATGAATTAAATGAATAAAAATAAAATGGATCGTTTGGTCTGTTGGGCCAGAACGCAAACGGCCTTGAAAAATGTTTTAATGGATCAGTAACACACAGGCAAACATAACATGCAGATTTAAATAAACCTGGAAACACCAATTAAACCATATAAAATATGAGAAAATAAGAGAATTAAATATAAATTAATAAACATAAAAATAAATTGAAATAATAACAAAATGCACCAAGATTCGCACGATACCTACACAAACACAACAAGAAAACACAACAAATTCGACAAAATTGGAAAAATTAATAAAAGTTCATTAAAGTGAAAATTAAATCGGAAAATTTGAATTAGTAATAATCCAATAAAAATTCTAAATGGAAAATTATAAAAATAAATCAAAAAATACTAAAATCAAAGAATAGAATTTGCTAGAAAATAACAAGGTCGAATTTTGTTTTACTGCATCAAATTTCACATGCGAGAAAAATAGGTATAAATACTGATCCATTTTCACATTTAACTTAACCATTTTCAAAACTGATTTAAATCTTTTGAAACCATTTTTAAGCAGTTTTAAATACTTTAAAACCATTTTTCAAGCCAATTTTTCAGAATTTACTCTTAGGTGAGGAACATTTATTTTGGAACCCTCTTTCCACGTCACGTCCATTGCATCTCGGTAGAGCTCTGCTTGGCGTCTACGTGGGGAGAGAGGTATTTTGTTTATTTTGATGCAATATTATGTTATTTGTTATTTTTTGGTTAATGGATGGTAATTTATGTTTAATTGTTATATAATTAATAAATATTATTGATACTAATAACCTGTTTTATATGCTTAATAGTTAAATAATTTTGTCGAAATATTTCCGGCCCACAGCCAACACATAACGCAAGAATGTAAAATCTACATAGTACAGATGCATGTAAGTGCGTGGAAAACCGCCAATGATATGTACCCGTGAAGACTCAGCGTGCGCAACGCAGCGGTCGTAACGTCAATATTTATCCCTATAGCTGAATCGAGGAATAAGGAAGGAGTCTCTGGCTGCTTCCTCGTTTCTCAATTCTGTAAAATCGACCTAAATTTATATTACATACGGCTCAAAATTATCACACCGAGTAGTCCAGTGGGCACTCAGTAAATATAATATAAACATAAAATGCGCCTAAGGCCTATTAAAGGGAAAGGTTACGGGAATAAATTACATTAAAATCGTTGATATAGCTAACTGAAATTTATAATTTAATTGTAAAAATTATTAGATAAATAATTCATTAACTCAATTAGATTAAATTATTGATTAATAACTATAGACAAATAACCCCGGAATTAAGCTGAATTTGTTTCATTTTGATTGAACCTGAAGGAATTTCACGTAAATGTACATCGGTCAAATTAACTTGATTAAAACGATTAAAGTAACAGGGTTTATAGATTAAAAATAAAATTTTCGTATATTAGTTTATTGATTAAATTACATAAATTCCTTAATTAATGATAACACGTTAATTGAAATGAGAGACGATGTCGATTAAATCGAGTCATTCAGCGATTATAACTAAAGCAATTGGAATAAAAGTAAAATAGCTTCATTAGTAGAGATCAAATAAATCTTGAACAGGAATAAAGTAGAACTAGATTCATGGTCTTAATAGTAGGATGTTAATATTAAAGTAGTTTCATAGAGTTAAAGTAAGGGTTGACTAACTAGTTAAAATGAAAATATGAGAAAACCGAGTAAGGGAAACCGAAATACGTTACTAAAACCGTCCCTTAATCCAAACTGTAATGATTTATAGGTTTGCAATAAAGTTTTCTTAAAATGAAACAAGTTCAGAGACAAAACAAAGCGTATCCAGATGAAATAAATGAATTATGGTTTAAACTAAACTGATATCATTATAAGAATTGATGTGTTGAAAGGAGAGAAAAATTTTATTTTAATATTACACAAATTGTTAACTCACGAGAAAGTTTCATATCGTTTTTTGTCCTTTGAAGACATAAAAATCCACAAAGCGAAAATATTGCAATACCATAAAGTTCATCTACTTGAAGGCTTCAAACGTAATACACCGTTTTCCTTAAAAATGGCGATAAGATATGTTCAGATTAATCTACATAATAACTCACCCGAAATAATTTTAGATGAATCTGCCAATCGATAATCCTGACAATGAAATGTTATAAACTTAATCACCGGATGTAAATAAACTAACTCACTTCCTTTCAACCGCTTAAGCCGCAACGCCAAGATCCGCCGGAAATCACATGAAATCGCCAAACACACGTCGATGCTTCATCGATTCATCCGTTCGACATCCGTTCTCGCCCTTAACCGTTCAGATCACCCACTTGCACAATTGTTCAATGAAATTAACTTCAACATTAAATTTAAAGAATCAATAAACTTTTATTATAAGATATGGTGATAAGATTTATTCGATCGACTAACGATTTGTACTATAGAAAGTCCGAAAATAGAAAAATAAATAAAATAGACAAAAATAAGATATAATAAAGTCGCATAACACTTAAAATCTCAACTTGCGTACGATGGCATCTTCATTAATGTGGTCGCTACCCATAATATCAACTCGGCAACTCCTTAAAAATTACCTTGCTTAATTAAATAAAAATCGAGTTGATTAGTGGACTTACCACCCGTGTATTATTAATTTCACTAGCATAAGCCACCCGTTTTGAAAGAATCCCGACCAAATAAAAACTACTAGAACTCGATGAGATTAAATTGGATGACACCCTCAACAGTAATATGGACCCTATTTATTTATTAACAACTTAACCTGGTGAATTAAGCGGAGCTAATAATAAAAACGTTTTAGACATATCACCCGAACGGAGCATCAGTCGAAGTACAGGCCAACAGGGACAGACAAGAGCTCAACCGACCCCGAGAACATTCGATCAGATACAACAACAGTGGCCGTATCCAACTACCTGGAGGATATTAGGCTTGGAGAAAGATCCCTGCGGTCTCTCGGGACAGCAATACCCAGCTGCGGGAAAGGGTGCAGGAGCAGGTAGACTTACAGGTGGTTAAGGCGAGGATGTATCTCGCAAACGTGGTGGAAGACATCCTCGCCGGGCGGATTGCAGTCGCCTATCCACCTCGCCCAGTCCGTGATACCCGACGACCCTATACCGTGGAGGCTCTCAAACGAAGCCTGAAGAGATATTGTCCCGAAGAGTGAATTAACAGTGATAATTTTATGTAGCGACTGATTTAAAATATTAGAAATTTGCGTGTTATTTTCTTCTTATAGCTAGAATTGTTCGTGATTTTTGTTTAATGAGATAAATGATTATCTAACTTAATCAATAATAAGTTAAAATGATCTACTTGATTTTAGCGATGTCTTCCCTACGAATCTTACAGACTGAATTGGACCACGCGAAGCAGACAAACACGGAATTACACGCCCAGATTATTCAATTAACCCGAGAAATGCAACAGATTAGAGCAACCTGGAAGGAACCGGAAAAGGTAAAAGCATTGTACCACCGCCTGACCGCAGCACAGAAAGGCTGGACAGAGGAGCGGCAGCTCAACCAAAACCTGCGCACGCAAATCCGGGGACTCGAAGTCGCCCTAGCAGTCTGCCGGGAGGGGGAAGCGGTAACATATCCGCTCATCTTCGCCCCAACCCAGATGTCACCGAAGACCACCCAGTTAACGGAGCAAGCTACCCTTCCAGCAAACAATCGTCGGCCGGGACGTAAGGGACGTGCCCTACGTCGAGCAATCCAGCTTCAAAGCAGTTAACTCGTAAAAAATTTTGCGCTTGTTGCTAATTAAATAGAGTAGTCGTGTTCTTAATAAATTTGTTCCGTTGATACATTTGTATGCCAAACCTTTGTTACATCTCTCCACAAGCAAATAAGAACCTAATCTTGAATGACCACGAGGGACAGAGCAACGCGAGCATAGGTCTTCTATCGACAGCTCGTGAACCCGAGGGTTGTCCGAGCAACTATAGTACTAGCAAATGGTACTCAATTTTTGCGGGCAATCCACCACTTGAACACATTACCAACGTTGCCTAGCAACGGGTGCCAAGTGGCGGTTAGCATCATTTTGTATGGCGTTACTGGGGCAACTAAAAGGATAAGCAAGATTCGAAACCCTGTAACCCACCAGGTCAATTATAGCATTAGTAATAGCGCTCACTTTTTGCAGACGATCTACCCACTCAAACACAGTTCCAACGTTGCTTAGCAATGGTTGCCGAGTGGTAAGCGAAAGATATTTGTGTTGGGCCAGAACGTAAACGGCCTTGAAAAATGTTTAAATGAATCAGAAATACACACGCAAAAATAACACGCAATTTAAATAAACCTACTGAAACATCAAGTAAACCACATAAAATCTGAGAAATAAAAGAATTAAATATAAAATAATAAACATAAAAATAAATTAAAATATTAACAAAATGCACCCAAGATCCGCACGATACCTACACAAATACAACAAGAAAACACAACAAATTCGACGAAATTGAAAAATCAATTAAAGTTCATTAAAGTGAAATTTAAATCGAAAAATTGAATTAGCAATAATTCAATAAAAATTCTAAATAAAGAATTATAAAAATAAATCAAAAAATAATAAAAATAAATAATAGAATTTGCTAGAAAAGAACAAGGTCGAATTTTGTTTTACTACATCAAATTTCACACACCAAAAAATTAGGTATATATACTGATCCATTTTCACATTTAACTTAACCATTTTTTCAGTCTGACTGAAACCATTTTGAAACCATTTTTTCAAACTGATTAAAACCATTTTGAAATTTGTCAACCGTTTTCAACTATTTTGAACTAGTTTAAATCTATTTCAAACAGAATTTTTAGGTGAGAATCATTTATGGTGGAACCCTCTTTCCACGCCACGTTCCCTGCATCTCAAATGGAGCTCTGCTCGGCGTCGGCGTGGGGGGAGTGGTATTGATGTTATTTTATGATTATTTTTATGAATTATGGAATGGTCAAACATGGGTAATTTGTTTGTTTTATAATTAATAAATATTATTAATATATATAACTTGTTTTATATGTTTTTATAAATTTTAAATGTCGAAATTTTTCCGGCCCACAGCCGACACATCACGCAAGATAGTAAAATCTACATAGTACAGATGCATGTAAGTGCGTGGAAAACCGCCAATGATATGTACCCGTGAAGACTCAGCGTGCGCAACGCAGCGGTCGTAACGTAAATATTTATCCCTATAGCTGAAGCGAGAAATAAGGAAGAAGTCTCTGGCTGCTTCCTCGTTTCTCAATTCTGAAATATCGACCTAAAATTATATTACATACGGCTTAAAATCATCACACCGAGTAGTCCAATGGGCACTTAGTAAATATAATATGAACACAGAATGCGCCTAAGGTCTATTAAAGGGAAAGGGTACGGGGATAAAACAAATTAAAATCGTTGATATAACTAATTGAAACCTATAATGTGTAATAAACTAATCATTGATATATTAAATTAAATGGGAGAATTATTCTATAAATGATTTATTAATTAGATTAGATTAAATTATTAATAATCAAAGACAAATAACTTCTGAATTAAACTGAATCTGTTTCACTTTTGGGAAAAATTAAAGGAGTTTGCGTAAATATACACACTTTATGGTTAAGTGATTGAAACAATTAAAGTTGACGTAGTTATAGATTAAAATGTAAAATCTTCATAGTTTATGGGTTAAATAGTTCCTCGGTTAATAAAAATACATTATTTGAATTAAAAGTCGATGCCGAACAACCAAGCCGTTCAGTGATAAAAATTAAACGATTCGAATAAAAGTAAAATGGTTCCCGTAGTAAAGATCAAATAAACCTTGAACAAGGATAAAGTAGAACCAGATTCATGAAGTTGCTAGTATGATATTAATGTCAAAATAGTTTCGTAGAATTAAAATCAAGGTAAAATAAATTAACAATGATGTTAATATTAAGGTAGGCTCAAGGAATTAAAATAAAGGTTGAATAAATTAGTTGAAGCAATGATATCAATATAGTTTTAAACTTAGTTGAATTGTTATTTTAATATAACCGTATGCCACCATCGCCAATTCGTTCCACAGTCAATTAAGAACTAATCCTGAATAGTTACGAGGGACAGAGCAAAGCGAGCACAGGTCTTCTATCGACAGCTCGTGAACCCGAGGTTTGTCCGAGCAACTATAGTACTAGCCAATGGTACTCAATTTTTGCGGGCAATCCACCACTTGAACACATTACCAACGTTGCTTAGCAACGGGTGCCAAGTGGCGATCAGTATCATTTTGTATGGCGTTACGAGGGCAACTAGAAGGATAAGCAAGATTTGAAACCCTGTAACCCACCATACAAATTTGGGGGCTCAGCCGGGATGGAATGATTGTTTTTGCGAAAAACCAAAGGAAATATCAGTAAATGTTTAAGGTTTAAATGGAGAATGTCGAGACGACATGTTACCGAACCCCGGAGAGATGGAATATAGAGTTTAAAGATTGCAAAATCAATTGTAAAGATCGAGGAGAAAATTGAAACATCAATAAAAAGCAATCAACCTGACTGCTAGGTACAAATTTGGGGGCTCATAAAATGACTGTTTTACAAAGAAATATAAAGGAAATATAAGCAAATGTTTAAAGTTCAAACAGAGATGTTGGGACGATATGTTGCAAACCCCAGAGAGATGAGAACGTCATGAAACAAAAACCCAGAGAACAACTGATGAAAAACGAACAACCCGACTACAAGATAACGATATAAACAATGAAAAACAACCACGCTGACTACAATAAAACAACCAACCCATTAATACAACGATTGTTTGCAAAACCCAAGGAAACAGACGGACATTAAAGTTACATAGACAGCAACGCCAAAGCATTCAACAATACTTGACGACACAACACCCTTGTAAGATACCAACAACACGACAAGACGCATAAGCAAACAACACATAATTAAAAGGGCAAAATTCGGGATAAAATGAAATGGGGTAAGTAAGGGGAGCAATGATAAACAAGAGAAAGCAACGGAACCAAATAGAGGAGACCAACGGTAATAGAAATAAAGCACAACAGGTAATGAGTAAAATAGTAGTTGATAAAATGAATCAAAATATATTAAAGAAGTGAATGAACTTAGATAAATTTAAAGGGTAATTTAATAATTTTAGATGGAACCAACAAAAATTATAGAAAAACTAAAGAGGATTCTAAACATCGAAAATGACAATCTTGAGGAACTAATTAATAAACAAAAGTTAATTAAAAGAGCTAAAGAGGATATATCAACGATTTCAAACCTGTACTCCGACGAACATTGCATATTAATAAAATTGATCGATATTGATAAAGACGTAACAACTGAAAGAATATACGAAATTCTATCATTGAGATTGGAAATAACCAAATTTGGGAAGAGCTGGAACAAGTTAATGAAAAAGGTCGAAAACATTGAAGACGAGATCGCAACCACAATGAAAGAGCAAACCAAGGCTTATGTGGAATGTTATGCGTGCAAAACAGAGAAAGCACGAGTAATGGTGATACCTTGCGGACACCTGAGTTATTGTTATGGATGTGCACAAGAGTCGCACTGTATGTTATGCCAGCGAAAGATAAAGGAAAGACTAACGGTTTACTTTCCATGAATTGTTATGATGAAATGAAATAAATGTGTATTATGCATTACTTGAATTATTATTAAATGATAAGACGAATATAAAAGAAATATGCAATGTTTGTAAATAATAAAACCACCCGACAACGATAAATAAAGGTAATAGACCAAATACATGAAAGCCGAATTAAGGAAATAATTAAAACACATGCACAGAGACACAAAATATTGGACGGAAAAATTTCGACAACCGAGTTTCCTAGTGTATAATTCTTTTTGTTTTATTGATACTATTGCTTTATTGATATTATATTGAGATAGGACGAGGAAAATGGTTAACCTGAGCTATCTAATGATAGTACGCTCACCCAAGGGAAACCCTGATCAACCCTACTGAGAAAGGAACTGGTAGGCCAAGTCGCGTATGTCAGCAAGTAACCGGCGAGAGATTGATCACCTCTTTTGGGCAGCTTGCTGATGCGATTACCACAAAATTTTGAAGGGGGGAGTGAAGAGATAGACCGAGAGGTGAGAGAAAGAGTGCGCACGGATAATAATTAATAGGTTGATTAAAGGTACCTAGAGATGACTTCTTTTTTCCCTAGCTGGTGGTGAGGCACCAGACGACAGCTACGGACTGTCGTGCTCAGGTTGTTATCAGCCAAGGGACTGATGGCGCTGAGCCGTTCGATACAAAAACCCGGATCACACACCGAGTATCGAACGATTCTTTTTTCCGCTGGGAGGAACTCTATACAACAACCCGTATCCCACACCGAGTATCGGGGCCAAACGGTAGGTGAGATGTGAACTAACCGGTAAATGGTTCATACTCAAAATGTCCTACTAAAGCCAGATGAGAGCGGCTGAATGGAGCCGAGAAATCTGATGGAAGGAGCGGGCAGAGATTTGATAGTTTTCCGCTCCCACATTTAATCGCTTCCTTTTCTTTTCACTATTCGGGAAATCAAGTAAACCGCTTTTGGAACTTGATTGAACGTCTAGGCATTTCCATACTTTTATATTCTCCGAGGTACACAACCCGGATCCCACACCGAGTACCGAGGGAATGTTTTTTTATTGCCCAGCGAGGAGTTTGGTACAATAACCCGGATCCCACACCGAGTACCAAATATCCGAATGGCGGTGAGTAAAGCGTAACCGGAAGAATGCGCGGCCAAAAGACGCCATGGCTTGAGAGTCAGTGTGAGGCCTCAAACATACCCAAAAGTCACTGATGAGCTCAAGTCCGGTGAAACAATGAGAGATAATAAGATGAATTAGATTAAAACGAATATGAGTAAAGATGAAATTGATAGATATGATATTAGAGGCCATAGAGTGCCGGATGATTATGATATGATATTAGAGGCCATAGAGTGCCGGATAAGATATGATTATGATTAGATATTAGAGGCCATAGAGTGCCAGATAAGATATAATATGAGTAAGGATGAAATATGATTATGGATAGATATTAAGGTCACAGATGACCAGTAAAAGAGTTAAAGCCGAAGGCCGAAGAGCCGACGGAAATTATAGAGGGCATAGAGCGCCAGCGATTGAGGATTAAGTAACGAATTTTTCGGGAGACATAGGAAAAATAATTAATGGAATGAATGAAAGTATGAATATGATGATTATTGATATTACGATATAGATAATTGATACGACTATATAGATAACTGATAAGACTATATAGATAATTGATACGAGATTAATAGATAATTATTACGAGGTATAGATAATTAAAAATAGACTTAAAATGAGGGGGGTGAGTCAGATAAAGAAGACCACCACGATAAATGCGAACAAGGGATGATAACGTATATAGTATGGTAAATGGAGGAGAAATTAGTATAGAGGATAGAATATTGGAGTGTTAATTATTTTTAGGAATCGATAGTCAAGCAAAGCAATCCAAGTCAAGTGCAAAGCAAAGCAAAGGAGAAAACATTTCAGAGCATACGACAAAGCAAGTGATAATAGAGAAACTTGAATAAACGAGTAGAAAAGAATTTGGAATAAACGTCAAAGTAGTCACGAGCAAATAAGCAACCAGAATTTCAAAGCAACCAAAGCAAGAAAAGAGAAACGATAAAATCAGTCAAGCAAACGAATAACCGTAAACATTGATAGCATCAGCAACCACACGAGAAGCAAAAGCCAAGAGAATAGAGAAAAGAGTTTATTAAAAGCGGAAGAAAAGAAAAAAGTCCGCAACGGTAGAAGTGTCAAAACCGGAGTATCAATTACAGTAGCAACAGGGACCGGCACAGATAGTGGTTTAACCGACGTTGAATTTAACAGTAGCGAAGAAAACGAAATAAACGATATAGAAAACCGGTTGCCAATAATAGAAGCAGAGAACGAGGAAGAGAGATTAAAAAACTTAAACCCAAACATGGCAAATTCCACCAATTCCAACATGACTTCAATTCCAGATGCAAATACATTGTCAAATAACAACAACGTGATAGTGGGAGAATTCAGAGAAAAGTTTAGAGGAGAACCGTTCGACGGTAGTCTCAACAAATTGGATACATTTATAAAGGAATTTGAAGTTTATAAAAATATCTGTCACTGGACAGATCAAAAAGTAAAAGAGCAACTACCCTTGTATCTGAAAGGGAGCGCACAGGATGTATTTGTAGAAGAAGCGAGAGATGTAACGAAATTGACAACATGGACAAAAATTAAAGAGTTCTTAATAAAGATATTCGGAATAGAGAAAAAGGGGAATAGGAAGATATTGGACTTCCTACACCGAAAACAAAGACGAGACGAATCAAACGCAGTATACGCCTGTGAATTAAAGAAATTGTGTAAAGAAGCCTTCGGAGAAACAGATTTGCCCGAAGACAAAATGGTAGACGTCTTCATAAGAGGAATCAAAAGGGAAGACATACGAGCCAACCTTGGATGCTTGGCACCAGAAACATTAGATAAAGCAGTAGCAATCGCAAATAGATGTGAAGCCCATCTAGGACTGGGATATCAAGTGGCAGTCTTGGCACAGAACCAACAACATCAACAGTCAATGCCAACAATCAAAACAACAATACCTATCCAGCTATGAATCAATTCATTCCAAGAGCACAGCAGATGTTCAAGCCACCAGCAACGAGAAATCCGGAAGATAGAGGTAATAACCAAGTAAGTTATAATAATAATTTCAGGAACAATCCAAATGCAAACGAAAAATGCTCCACATGTCAAAAAATAGGACATCGGTCAGAGAATTGTTTCCGAAATTACAACTGCCAGATATGTGGTAAACGAGGGCATACTGAGAAAATATGTAGACACTTAACAGCAAAGCATGTTACAATTGTGGTCAACAAGGACACTCGCAAGGCAATGCAACATAAGAGGAGGAAGTCAAGACCAACCAACGACAATAAACATTTATGAGAACCACAAATTAATGTGATGCAAGAAATAGCATGTAACGAGAAAACTACAAGAATTGCCCATGGATTAAAAGGAGATGATGCAACAAATGCCCACCAATATACACAAAACGAAATTCAAGTAATGAGAAGCATGGAATTCCAAGAGTGCGAACTTAGAGACTATAAGAAAACAACAGACTGAATGGCAAAGACTACAAACGAGAAGCCCAGGAATCCAACAAAGATGGGAAATCGAAACAACCCGAACAGATCAATAATGACTAACAGAGTGGAAATTCCGACGAAATTCACACTGCGGGAGCAAGTGTGTTGAGAACGAAGGGAAGGAGATAACTGAATAATGATAACGACGAACAGTTGAATTGAGTAGATGGAGAAAATAGAGGCAATACAAGAATTGCACGGAGGGAAACAGAAGGGCGTCGACAACTAATAAAGCAATGACAACCGCAGAAATCAGACCGACAGAAACTAAGAGAGTAACGAGCAGAGATGATGATAAGGACAGAATCAACAACGAGGAAACATTAATGTCGAGATAGACGACTAGAAAATGAAATTAATGAACACAACATAGAGAGTACCTCGAGAAAATAAGAAGGAGCCTTTAGACAAGAGGAGGAATCAATTAACAAGAAAAAGAAGCAATCTGAAAACAAGAAAGCGGAATAAAAGAAGGCACTAATATTAAATAGAGGAGCGTTGAATACATTTAGAACAAGAACAACACTAGATCAAAAATAAAGTGATGGCAAAAAGTGCTATCAAAGAATGAAAGGAGCGAATTAAAACTGCAAACAAGATTGAGCAGGAAGCATCAACGTCCCACAGAAAAGAATGGATATAGAACCAACTAACTAACAAAAAATCGATCAGAGGATTACTGCCTACAAAAATAGAAAACAACGATCAGAAACAGAAAAGCACGGTGGAGCGAGCTCAAATCGAGACAGATAAAGAGATTATGGTTCCAAACAAAGGACCAACAAAGATAATGAAGGAGGAGGAACAACCACATATTAATATGCTGAGACAAATACCAGACGATCAAACAGATGAAGATGAACCGAAGGAAATAAGAGTCTGGCGGGAGAAATATTTCAGTCATGGGAGGAAAATAAACATACAAGGATTGAAAATAGAATTAGAGGAAATGGAATCGAACGTGCCAACGAAATATAATCGGAGATAATTTAAAAGAAATAACGAGTTGTAGAAGAAGTTAGACCGAAACAAATGTTATAAACTAGAGTACAACGCATACAGCAAGAATAATGAAACGATTGCGAAGGATATACAAATAACGGTACAATTTAGCTAGGAAGACTGATAAAAAAGTACCAAGAGAATCTGAAAGAATATGAATAAGAACAGTATCAGGTAAATTATTGATTTTTTCCCAGAGTACAAGAAAGATATAAGCCACAAGAGGCGAAACAAAACGAAGTCTGGTATGGTTGGGGCTAGTGGACAACAGGCCAGTTATAAAAATAACTTTAATATTACCAAGGAAGAATAAAGCGAGATATACACCTCGCGGGATTGCTTATACTGCAAAGGAATAAATTGGTAACGCTAAACAAAATGAAAGCGGAGGAACGAAGGCGGAATATGGCAGAAATCAAATAACTGTATACAAGATTAAACCTGGAATTAAGAAAAGAGACGAAAAGATAATGGGCAAACAGTTAGCATGCGGAGCAAGTAAGGCTGAAATATATTAATCGATATATTAACGAGGACCGGATCTCATGAAATATTTTGTAGAAGCTGTACGGGATCAAGACAATAATCGAAGAATTGATAATGAGAGACGATGATTTGAATGCAAATTAGGAAGAACATCAAGGAGATATGAGCGGGAGATGAACCAATAAAGATTAGAATCAGCTACGATGATGAAATTAAAGAACATATTAAGTGGTCCCGATTGCCAAAATGCACCGATTATACGGACGGAAATTCGAAGGGAAATTATCCAACAATAATCGAAAGTAGCATGACGGTATGGTTAGGACTGGCAATAATGTATCACAACGCAATAAAGCCGCGAAA